>CM055122.1:423422528-425822528 GCA_029206835.1 Rana muscosa
CCGACATATCGAGGGGGCGGACCTGATGGGGAACTGCTCTCACTTTGGTAATACATGTATAGACCCGCCCCTTCTCATGTTCCGCATCTGGTCCGCTGAGCGGACCTGATGGGGAACTTTAGAAGGGGCGGGTCTATACATTTAAAATACTGAGAGGGAGTTCCCTATCAGGTCCGCTCAGGCACAACCAATGAAGGACAGCGCTGGACATCGGGATCGCCGCGGGACACTGGATTTCACCGCTGGAATGTTTTGTTTTTTTTTTGTTTTTTTTAAATAAAGGACTTTTTCAAGGTGTTTGTGTGTTTTTTTTAAACATTTTTTTACGCTTTCTTTGTGAAATGGTAGGGGTACAATGTACCCCTTACCAATTCACATAGGGGGGGCGGGATCTGGGGGTCCCCTTTGTTAAAGGGGTCTTCCAGATTCTGATAAGCCCCCCGCCCGCAGACCCCCACAACCACCGGGCAAGGGTTGTGGGGATGAGGCCCTTGTCCCCATCAACATGGGGACATCCTCCCCATGTTGAGGGCATGTGGCCTGGTACGGTTCAGGAGGGAGGGGGGCCGCTCTCTCGTCCCCCTATTTTTCCCCTGCAGCCAGCCAGGTTGCGTGCTCGGATAAGGGGTCTGGTATGGATTTTTAGGGGGACTCCACTGCATTTTTTTTTAAATTTGGGGTGGAGTTCCCCTTAAAATCCATGCCAGATCTGAAGGGCCTGGAATGGATATTTGGGGGAACCCCACGTCAATTTTTTTTTAAATTTGCGGCGGGGTTCCCCTTAATATCCATTCCAGACCTGAAGGGCCTGGTAATTGAATTCTGGGGAACCCCCACGCTTTTTTTTATTTTTATCAATGACTTTTGAATGTATTGCCGGGAGCCGACAATTCATTAATAGCCGCGAGTGAGTTTTAAATGACTTTTTTTCTTTCAAAAATGACATTTTTTGCAGGGACAGTTCTAAGCACGGGAAACATGCGCCACTTTACATGCATATCATACACCCCCCCCCCCCCCCCCCAGGTACGAAATTTAAAGGAATATTTCACTTTTATTTTTTCATTTTAAGCATTATTAAAATCACTGCTCCCGAAAAAACGGCCGTTTTTAAAACTTTTTTTTGCATTGATACATGTCCCCTGGGGCAGGACCCAGGTCCCCAAACACTTTTTAGGACAATAACTTGCATATTAGCCTTTATAATTAACACTTTAGATTTCGAACGTTCGAGTCCATTGTATTTAATAGGGTTCTAAAGTTCACACAAACATTTTGTCTGTTCGCAGGTTCTGGTGCGAACCGAACAGGGGGGTGTTCGGCTCATCCCTGAACCTGACGCCCGTGTTTGCTTTTGGGACTTTATGGCCATGGATTAGGTTAGATCTGTCTTGATTTTTGGCTTTGAGATAAGCTTTTTTGAGACATTTACTGCTGTAGCCTCGTTGTTTCAAACGAATCTGCAGTGCTTTAGCTTCTTGTTCAAATTGGACATTCTCGCTACAGTTTCTCTTGAGTCTGAGATACTGCCCATAGGGCACGCTGGCTATTAGGGAAGCAGGATGGGAACTGGTAGTGTGTAGCAGGGAATTTCCCGCAAGAGGGTTTGCGGAATAGTGTTGACCCGATGCTATCATCAGAATTGATGAAAATCTGGATATCCAGAAAATTTTATTTTTGCTGGCTGATTTCCATAGTGAATTTTAGATTGTACCGATTTTGCCCGAGACTCAAAAAAAGTAAGCAAATCACTTTTGTTGCCTGTCTAAATAAAAAAGATGTCATCGATGGAGCGCCTCCAAATCTGTATGTGTTCAAAAAATACTTGCATATCATCTCTAAAAAATAAATCCAGCTCCCACCCCCCCAGATACAGATTCGCTTATGAGGGAGCACATTTGTTCCCCATAGCTACCCCCTGTATCTGGAGGTAGTGGGAGCGTCCAAATAAAAAAAAATTGTTAGTTAAAATAAACCAAAGCAAGTCCAAAATTAACTTGTTATAGGCTTTGGGCGCCTCATCGTTTTCGGAAATGAAGCCCTCCACAACACAAACACCCAAGTCATGGAGGATGGAGTTGTAGAGGGCCTCAACGTCAAGGGCTACCAACCAAGATCCCTCAGGAACTGTGATGCCATCAAGAGTTCTGAGAAGATCACTAGTGTCTTGCAGATAAGACACCAAGCCCTCGACATGGGGTCTCAGAAAATCATCAATGAGTTCGCTAGCAGTTTCAGTGAGGCAACCGTTCCCTGAAACAATGGGACGTCCTGGGGGATTGGTGGAATTTTTGAGGATTTTGGGGAGGGCATACAGAGTTGGGGTTTTAGGTACTGGAACATTGAGAAATTCCCACGTTTTTTTGTTTATGAGTCCCTGATGATAGGCTGAACTAATTAATTGTCTGTACCGAATCGCAGTGTAATTTACATGGCTTTCTGGTATTTTTTTGTACCATTCATGATTCTGTAGCAGTCTCATAACCATTGATTCATATTGATGGTTTTCCATTATAACCAAATTGCCTCCCTTATCTGAAGGTTTTATAAGTAGGCGCTTGATTTGTTGCAGGGAGGTTAACGCCTCTTTTTGTGCTGGTGTTAAAGGGGAGTTCCAGACTTTTTTTATGTTTATTAAAAGTCAGCAGCTGCAAAAAGTGTAGCTGCTGGCTTTTAATAAACAGACACTTATCTGCTCCACTGTCCAGCGACGCGGCCGAACGGATCTTCGCTTCTCTCCCCCCTTCTCCGCCGGCGTCTCCATTCCTACTGTGGGCACCCAGACGTGACAGCTTTCGGCTTCACGGCCGGGGCACTCACTGTGGATGCGCGAGTGGCTCTGCGCAGTTTGAGTGGACAGGCGATCGCCTGGGACCTGTCACGTGTCCCAGGTGATCGCCTACAGGGAGGGGCCCACCTTAGGCGATATGACGTGTCACCTAAGCGGTCCCTGGGTGGAAGGAGGAAGTGGGACAGAAAGTCCCACTCCTACTGAAGCCCCCACCCCCCCCAAAAATAAATGACATGCCAAATGTGGCATGTAAGGGGGCGCGGAGTGGTTTAAGCTGAAGTTCCAACTTTGGGTGGAACTCCGCTTTAAGTTGGATTGGGATAAACCCTTCCATTTGGTTTTACGAATTTCGTTGGTTACTTGTTGGGTAAAAGCCCAAATGCTGGGATTACCCTGTAAAGTTGGGAAGGTCCGAGATTTTGGTTTGTAGTCTTTGTTAGCTAGTGCTTGAAGTAGATTCGGAGTGACCTGGTGCGTTTAAAGAGGCAAAGTTTTTCGCAGTTGCTGCTCTAGTATTAATAGTTGCTTGACTTGTGCTCGGAAAGCGCTTAGAGGTTCCCGATTGTGCGATAACATTACTATTAAAAACAAACCTTGTGTTCATGGGCACAGCATAACCCCTCAGGATTTTTAGGACAGACCAGGTAAGTATTTAAAAAGTATTTATTAGGAACATTTGATACAATAGAAAAGTAAAATCAATTGCAGTACAAAAATACAGGCATGAATGTAGATGCCCTCTGGTATGAAGGACTATTGCACGTAGCTGTTGGAGATGATGCCTGACATGTATTAGACCCTTAGGTCCTTCTTCATAGGCTGAATGTCATCTAAAGCATACATACTCTATAAGGTGAACATATTTAAGCATTAGTACAATAATAATTTTTTTTTAACATTGATTAACCTATTGCATGGAATTTAACATCCATGCAAGTACAAAAAATATGCATAGGAGGCTTGTACTCACTTGTATGAGCCGATCAACAATGACCCCTGAGGGGGACCTGGCAAAGGTGGAATTAGCCTGCACTGTAGTTGTTGCACAGTGAAACAGATGGTGAACACACTGAGATAACAAGGCACCAAACAACAAAGGGTGGGAGCTTGAAATGCTCAATGTGACTGCGAGAACTCCTACTGATTGGAGTAATCACTCCTGTCAGTATAGGGTCGGCCAAATAGTACAAGATGCCTTGGACTGATGGCTTCCTGTCTGTAAAAGACAAAAAGATAGGGTAGTGGTAGTAAGTATATATTGGTGTGGTTCAAAAAGCTGAGTAGTACAATGAAAAGGATCAAATCAACCTACCAGGTAAAGGAGTAATCACAAATCTGTTGGTCCTGTTAGCCAGACACCAGCAGTGTGATTACTGGTGCTGACAGGAAGTTTAAATAGCATGTAAGGCTAATTAGATCAGCTGAGCAGGATCTTAAAGGCAACCCTATTCAGCTGTGGCCGATGGGGCAGAGCATTGCGCCACATTGGCTGCAATCATCTGCCTCAAAGTTCCCTGATGGGATGGCGCGCGGCAGCAGCCCCGCCCCCCCCCCCAAAAAGTGGACTGGGACGCAAATAGGAAGGAGCAAAGCCTAGGGCAAGACTCCTATTGGGCAATGAGACACCGTGTCCCCCACTGGTATTGCAGGGAATCGGAAGTCTTACGCGCGCCGAGAACTATTAAAATAAAAATATATGTATCAATCAGATGTGTAAAAACCAAGGGTAGAAATGGCGCCACCCAGCAGTCAAAGGTGATCAGCTCAGGCATGAGAACATTGCAGGACATTGCATCGCCAGTCAATTTCTGAATGAATCTAGGAACAAACAGAATAATTGTCAAATACAAGGAATAAGAACGGACAAAGATCGTTGAAGGCAAAAAGAAAGAGAGAAATAGGGAGAAATTGCATACATAATAAATAAACAATCCCTGTGTCATTCTATGCACAACCGTGTCTGCCACAATGAGAGAACATGGATGAATGCACCCATGGAGTATAGATTATAGATTAGAGGTCTAATTCACAGACCCCTGACTGGAATCCTTCCAGAAAGGGTTTAAAATTAATTTAATTAATTAGGTGAGTACATTTTTTGTACTTGCATGGATGTTCAATTCCATGCAATAGGTTAATCAATGTTAAAAAATTGTTTTATTGTACTAATGCTTAAATATGTTCACTTTATAGAGTATGTATGCTTTAGATGACATTCAGCCTATGGAGAAGGACCTAGGGGTCTGAAACATGTCAGGCGTCATCTCCAACAGCTGCGTGCAATAGCCCTTCATACCAGAGGGCATCTACATTCATGCCTGTATTTTTGTACTGCAATTGATTTTACTTTTCTATTGTATCAAATGTTCCTAATAAATACTTTTTAAATACTTACCTGGTCTGTCCTAAAAATCCTGAGGGGTTATGCTGTGCCCATGAGCACTAGGTTTGTTTTTGCGTTCACTGGATTGGTCATACCAGGTCACACACAACCTGTCAATCTTATATTTTTAGTATATATCTAACATTGCCATTAGTGCGTTTAGAAGATTCTTGCTTCTTGGTGCTTTTTGTGTGATCAGGTGCCTGTGAAGAGGAAATAGAGGAAACAGAAGAAGTGTCAGAATCATTAGGTTCAGAAGAGGGTTCCTTAGGAGTGCACATTTTAGTGTTGCACCTCCTATTTTTGATTGGGTCCCAATTATAGGCCTGACTATTGTCATAGGATAATTTATCTCTCATACATTTCTTTTCTTTGGTTTTAAGTATTTCGGCAACGTCCGCAACCCGGCGGTGACGTCAGACGCCGCTGGGTCGAAAGTAAAATATAAACGGCGGCATCACGCCGCTATTCATTCTGTCAGAGACATTGTGTGATAGGGAGAGGGAATACCTCTCCCGGTTCTTCCCTACTATCTTATTCTCTTAATGCTGGTAAGTTTATCCCCTCTTTTTTTCTCTACAACATTGATACCGGATTTGCTGTTTATTTCAAACAGACATTGCCTTGATCTTTAGACTGTTGGGACTTCCCTCATAGTGATTACCCCTTTTATACATTTTTTTAGGTCCTGTTTAGGGAGCTCCAGCTTTTGTATCAGTCTTGTATGCTCTGAGTATAATCATGTGGTATATATACAGATTCTCTTTCTTGCTGTATATGAACTCCCTTGGATAAATATTTTTGCTGGACAGCAATTTGTACCATTTAGCTTGGAATTGATTCAATTCACTTCAGCTTTTAACCACTTAAGCCCCGGACCATTTTGCAGCTAAAGGACCAGGCCACTTTTTGCGATTCGGCACTGCGTCGCTTTAACTGACAATTGTGCGACGTGGCCCCCAAACAAAATTGACGTCCTTTTTTTCCCACAAACAGAGCTTTCTTTTGGTGGTATTTGATCACCTCTGCGGTTTTTATTTTTTGCGCTATAAACAAAAATAGAGCGATATTTTTTAAAAAAATGCAATATTTTTAACTTTTTGCTATAATAAATATCCCCAAAAAATATATAAAAAAAAAACATTTTTTTGTTCAGTTTAGGCTGATACGTATTCTTCTACATATTTTTGGTAAAACAAATTGCAATAAGCTTTTATTGATTGGTTTGCGCAAAAGTTATATATGGTATTTTTATAAAAAAAAAAATTTACTAGTAGTGGCGGCGATCAGTGAATTTTTACGTGACTGCGACATTATGGCAGACACATCGGACACTTTTGATACATTTTTGGGACCATTGTCTTTTTCACAGCGATCAGTGCTATAAAAATGCACTGATTACTGTGAAAATTACACTGTCAGTGAAGGGGTTAACCAATAGGTGGCGCTGTAGGTGTTAAGTGTTCCCGGCTTAGTGTTTCTTACTGTAGGGGGGATGGGCACTGTGTCACATGACACCGATCTCCACTCGCGACCACACGGCAGGCATTTAAAGGGCCACGTACAGGTACGTGATTATGCCTGTCTGAGCCATTCTGCCGACGTAAATGTACAGTGGCTGCTCTTTAAGTGGTTAAGGTAACCTTCTTTTTTTGATCCTCTATTAGAGGGTTCCCTATTACAATACTTCAATGTGGTCATGATCATATACATATTCCTTTTTGTTTTTCTTTAGAAAAATTATCATTTATATCATCTTCTGCAAACACTGGGAGAACTCTTTAAATAATGGGATGTCCTGTGCACACATGGAACTTGTATTTTTCTATCTAAATTTCAAATTATATATTGACTAAGAGAAGCTCTGGTAAGGTTCATGTCGCTCCCTGTACCCATATACTGTTTATGCCCACATAACCAGTATTTTGTATACTACTTTCTAAATACCTGCATGTTTTATATATGCCAATAACTTTGTTTCACAAGTTTCTTGTGTTAACTAAAATCAACATGAGTATTCATTCCAATCTTTTTGTTGTCTATAGCATATAAAACGCCACACCAGAATCTCCTGAGGAAGCTCTGTTGAGCGAAACATGTTGAGAGTGGTAGTGTCTGTCAATTATGCTTTTATAGAACAATTGATTTTTGATATGGATGTAAAACTGTTCTCATGTTTTTTATCTTTGTAATAAAATATATATCCATTTTATATGTTGTTTTAGTGAGTCTTCATCTCTTCACGTAACACCTTAAAAGCCCAGAGGTTTGTTACCTCTCCTCCCCCCCTCCATTTTTTGAATATTCATACATTGGGATGTGGTGTTTAATTTGATCACTCTGTCTTACTTTGTTAAAATTAATAAACCGGGTGTTATCCACCCATTACTCTCTAGACAGAGTGTTTTCAAATTCACAAATTTTAACGTTTATATAAATAGCAGCATATTTGTATTATTCTAAATAATTCAATAAAGATATAAGTTTAATTGGGGTACGGCGCTGCTCACTAAGCCTAGTGAAAGGGTTAGTATTCCTAAGTGGTTGCTATATAATTAAACAACAAATAGTGAACAATTATGATCAGCCCACCTTTCAACAGTGGTAATGACACTAAGTGCATAAGACCAACATCAAAATCTCCCTGTAGTGAACATAATGGCAACCAAAAACAAATATAAGTGTCAGGCTAACTCTGTGCTAATTGCAGAGAATGCAATCAGCTACACGACCAATAACACTTAAATGTGTACACAAAACTGTATCATCTAAACCACAGTTTAATGCGACACACCTATGCACAGTGATAGATCCAAATGTGATAAGTGCAAATTGGCTCAAAACAAGAGCACCAGTCTGCAGCTGCAGATACCTAGCTCTGCCAAAAAACAGCACAATCCAAAATTGTATATACACACAGGATAACAAGGCAAAGCTCAAAAAACAAACAAAAAACAAAAAACACAAAACAAAAACACAAAAAACAGTAGACAGTCCTCTTCTTAAAGTTCAAAAAGTAAACGTTCTGCTCTTCACTTAGATGTCAGTGTCCCCCACATGTGTCCCCACTCACCAGATCCTTTCACCCCCACAGGGGTAAACAGCTTAAAGGGGTATCCGGGTCACACGTCCAGAGGGGAGATGTCAGCTGGGCAAGTTCTTCATATAGGTTGTGGAAATCCGTGGAAGGGAAGATTCCCAATTACCTCATAGGTGCAGACAGAAAAAGAGAGAGGCTTCCATAGTGCAGATGAAAAAAACTTCCGGCTTTATTAAAAAATATATATAAAAAAATACACTGCAGCAGGTCTACAATAGACAAGCTACACGGCAAAAGGCCAAAGGAACAAACAAAAACGGACAGCACAGCAGTCCTCAAACTCGTATAGGAGCAGCGGTCAGTACCGGCTGGTAACGCTGCATGCGTTCCAAATGCGTTCCAGCAGTACTTCCGGGTTGGCATGGTGTGCGTATGACGTAGCTCTGCCTTACGCGTTTCGTCATTGGACTTCGTCTAGAGGCGGTACCACGCTACGCTATCTCCACGCTTAAGAAGGGAGAGCGTCACTCTAAGCCCGCCCACTCCTTCAGGGCTACAAAATCAGGTCGCAGTACCACGGTTCATCACCGGCCAATAGGCTGATCATGCTGCAACAGGGGGAGGCATCTCCACAGGCGCAATTTAATGTATATTCCCACGGGTCATACTGACTAACGTGACGCTCTTCCAACTTTAAAATTATAACATTGTAGAGGGACTGTAAAATATAAAATATAACATATCTTGCATTTGTACATTAATATTCAAACTATAACATGTATACAGCACTCGGTAGGGCACTCCATATGTTTTTTATCTGTGCATTTCACCAAAACAAATGCATGCGCCCTCTATGGTGAGAATGTATGACTACACTAACTACACTGTGTAGACCCAGCTCTTGCCTTGTGGATGTATGGAGATCATCGCATCTGATTATAATTTACATCCAGCCTCTGTGATCAAGTAGCTATGCTGTATTTATTGTACATGTCTAGATATAACACTGTAGGGAGACTATGAGCTATAGCGTATGGATGAATTGTATAACTGAATTGTGTCTACAATAAACACACATATAACGCCCTGCAATTCACTCCATCTATTCTGTCAATACGTCTGACTCAGGCTGAAGTTGTGCGCCCTCTCTGGCGGTAATATTAACTACACTATCTGTATAGTACAAACCCAGCTAGTGCTTTGTAAAACATGTAGGAATATCCACATGTAAGTGTACCGGCTTCTATAATGGCTATACTGAAAAACCCAGCTCATATGGATAACGTGGATCCAAGAGCAAATAAAAAACATATATAATAATGAAAAATATAAAATTAGTAAAAAATGTTCTATTTTTTAAAAAGTTTTCAAAGTCATACCTATGTCTACATATATATATATACACATATACACACATACATATATATATATATATATATACACATATATATATATATATACACACATATACGCCCATCCATACAGGCAACATACCATATATGCGTACACACCCAGGCTAGAAGTGTATTGGCTAGGGGATGGCCTAGAGTTACTTAGGTAATACACTAATTATGCCCCAGTTGAGACATGCTCTACGCATGCCAGATGGCATCCATGCATCCTGCCCCCACATGGGGTACCAGTGTGCAGCAGCCCAGTGTGGAAAAGGGGAAAAGGAAAGATATGATAGGAAGAAAAATGCAAAAATATGTGTGAGATGCTTCCTATGTTCTTAATGTTGGGGGCAGTATGCTCAGGGGTTGTCTATGAAGCAATTTAGGTCTATGTCCATATTCAACCCTTTCGGCACCAACGACCCAAGACGATAGATCCAACTGGTCTCATTCTGGGAGATGCGAGTGGTTTTATTACCCCCCCTCCAGTGATCCTTGATCAAATCGATCCCATAAAATATGAGTCCAGTTGGATCTCTCCTATGGAATAAATCAAAATGTCGTGAGAGGTTATGTTTAGGGAACCCCTTCTTTATGTTGTTTATATGTTCCCTAATGCGTACACACAGTGGGCGCGTAGTCCGACCCACATATTGTAGGTGACATGGACATTCAATGACGTAGGTGACGTGCGTACTATTGCATGTTATCAATTCACGAATTTTGTATTCCTTATGGTCTGTCCGTGATTTAAATGTTTCTTTCTTACGTGGCTGCTTCTTACTAACCCTACATGCCAGACATCTTTGGCATTTATAGAACCCCTTCATTTCAGGAAAGATGTTGACTGCTTTGGGGGCATTGATTACATTGTGTACTATATGATTCCGTAGACTTGGGGCTTTTCTGTACACAAATGCTGGTTTATTCGGTAAGACCGTTGATAGTACTCTGTCTTCTTTCAAGATAGGCCAGTATTTCTTAATGATGCCCTCTAAGGCCCTATATTGGTTATTGTACCCCGTAATAAATGCCAGTTCCATTTTATTCTTTTTGATAGCGTTTTTTTTCAGCAGGCTAGATCTATCTAGGTTGGAGATCTCTTCCTTCATTTTAATCAGGGATGTAATCCCGTAACCTTTTTCTTGAAATCTGTTAATGATAACATCCGCTTGCTGGTTGAAATCCACCAATGAACTGCAATTTCTTCGCAAACAAAGTAATTGTCCTTTAGGGACATTTCCCTTCCATCTAGGGTGGTGGGAGCTGGAAGACGGGATGTATCCGTTACGATCCGTAACTTTAAAGTAGGTTTTTGTGTGAAGCAGATCCCCTTGCTTAAAAATCTCCAAGTCCAGATAATCAATTTTTTGTTGGTCACATTTTCCCGTAAAGGTTAGCCCGTACCTATTGTTATTTAATTGTTGGAGGAAAATTTGGAAGGTTTCCATTGGTCCATCCCATAATATCACTAAGTCGTCTATGTACCGCCGGTACAGCTTGACTTCAGGGAGGTTTCTTTGATAAATGTACTCCTCTTCCCACATTGTCATTAGGAGGTTCGCTACACTGGGGGCATAACGCGCCCCCATAGCTACCCCCTTAGTTTGGACATAATAAGTTTTATCATGCCAAAAATAATTACACTCCATAGCCATTTTCAGGCCTTCTAAGATGTAATCTATCTGTTGTTGTCTCATATTGGTACTCTCATGTAGTGCCTTTTCCACACTTTTAAGTCCATCTTTTTGGAAAATACTAGTATACAGAGAATTCACATCCACTGTTGCTAGTAGGAGATCCTGTGCACCCCTAATATCCTGTATTTCCTGTATGAGTTGCAGACTATCTCTTAGGTATGATCTACCTTCCTTTACAATAGGCTTTAGAAAAGTGTCCAAGTATTCTCCTAAACGTGAGAATACGGAATTGATTCCGCTTATTATCGGCCTACCCGGTGGTTTTATTAGCCTTTTGTGGACTTTCGGCGTGTAGTACATAACTGGGGTTTTGGTGGAGTTGGATACCATATATTCAGCTTCCTTTGTGTTCAGAATTCCCATCATTAGTCCTTTCTTTACATAATCTTTCAATTTGTTCTCAAATATGGTTTTTGGATTCCCCTTAAGCTTTTTATACGTATTCTCAATGTTCAGTAAATTTTGCATTTCTTCTTCATAATCTTTCTTGTTTAGAATTACTAGCCCACCCCCTTTGTCGGCTGGTCTAATTACGACTTCATTCTTTTTCCCAATATCCCGCTGCTCCTATACGAGTTTGAGGACTGCTGTGCTGTCCGTTTTTGTTTGTTCCTTTGGCCTTTTTCCGTGTAGCTTGTCTATTGTAGACCTGCTGCAGTGTATTTTTTTATATATATTTTTTAATAAAGCCGGAAGTTTTTTTCATCTGCACTATGGAAGCCTCTCTCTTTTTCTGTCTGCACCTATGAGGTAATTGGGAATCTTCCCTTCCACGGATTTCCACAACCTATATGAAGAACTTGCCCAGCTGACATCTCCCCTCTGGACGTGTGACCCGGATACCCCTTTAAGCTGTTTACCCCTGTGGGGGTGAAAGGATCTGGTGAGTGGGGACACATGTGGGGGACACTGACATCTAAGTGAAGAGCAGAATGTTTACTTTTTGAACTTTAAGAAGAGGACTGTCTACTCTTTTTTGTGTTTTTGTTTTGTGTTTTTTGTTTTTTGTTTTTTGTTTGTTTTTTGAGCTTTGCCTTGTTATCCTGTGTGTATATACAATTTTGGATTGTGCTGTTTTTTGGCAGAGCTAGGTATCTGCAGCTGCAGACTGGTGCTCTTGTTTTGAGCCAATTTGCACTTATCACATTTGGATCTATCACTGTGCATAGGTGTGTCGCATTAAACTGTGGTTTAGATGATACAGTTTTGTGTACACATTTAAGTGTTATTGGTCGTGTAGCTGATTGCATTCTCTGCAATTAGCACAGAGTTAGCCTGACACTTATATTTGTTTTTGGTTGCCATTATGTTCACTACAGGGAGATTTTGATGTTGGTCTTATGCACTTAGTGTCATTACCACTGTTGAAAGGTGGGCTGATCATAATTGTTCACTATTTGTTGTTTAATTATATAGCAACCACTTAGGAATACTAACCCTTTCACTAGGCTTAGTGAGCAGCGCCGTACCCCAATTAAACTTATATCTTTATTGCTAGGATCTTTTTTTAAAGGTCCCATTAGGGGGGCTGCAGCTCTTCACATTTATTTATCTCACATTTATTTCACGGCGAGGCATCACACCCTTGCACTTAATCTTAAGCGCAGGCACATTATATTTTATTTCATTTACTAAATAATTCAATGTTTTGTCTTTGACCAGACTATTCACACCCAGGTAAGCAATGTTAATGATATAATTACAAAATCGGATCTCGTCTGGCACGATCTTTTCCCAACCGGTGCACGACCCAAAGAAAATGGGAAGTGCGGAATCTTTAGATCAGAAACTACCAAAAACCAGTTCAAAGTAATTAATTTATCATTGATTCCTCTCACAGTTGATCAAATTTCTGTTTTGAAATTAGGTTTAACTTTTTGTCCCACTCAAAAGGTCGATCAATTTGAATTGATCAAAGACCTCAATCTATTCTCTCGAAAACTAATGTTCAAGATTCTGTATGACAGACCACAGCCACTGACTCAAACCCAGTCATTGACCAATCCCTAATGGAAGGAAATTAATATTAATGATATAAAAGCTTTGGAAGATTTAATGGAATTGTGGGACGAGGGACACATAGATGAAACCGATTATTTGGAAGCTGAATCTCTCCAATCTGGTCAGGCTTTGGCCTCTCCACCCCGAGCCCCCCTTCCATAATATCACTACCCAAAGACTACAAACCAAAATCTCGGACCTTCCCAACTTTACAGGGTAATCCCAGCGTTTGGCCTTTTACCCAACAAGTAACCAACAAAATTTGTAAAACCAAATGGAAGGGTTTATCCCAATCCAACTTAACGCCAACACAAAAAGAGGCATTAACCTCCCTGCAACAAGACAAGCGCCTAATTATAAAACCTTCAGATAAGGGAGGCAATTTGGTTATAATGGAAAACCATCAATATGAGTCAATGGTTATGAGACTGCTACAGAATCATGAATGGTACAAAAAGATACCGGAAAGCCATGTAAATTATACTGCGATTCGGTACAGACAATTAATTCGTTCAGCCTATCATCAGGGACTCAAACAAAAAAAAGTGGGAATTTCTCAATGTTCCAGTACCTAAAACCCCAACTCTGTATGCCCTCCCCAAGATCCACAAAAATTCCATCAATCCCCCAGGTCATCCCATAGTTTCAGGGAACGGTTGCCTCACCGAAACTGCTAGCAAACTCATTGATGATTTTGTGAGACCCCATGCTTGGTGGCTTATCTGCAAGACACTAGTGATCTTCTCAGAACTCTTGATGGCATCACAGTTCCTGAGTAGAGTTGAGCGGACACCTGGATGTTCGGGTTCGACAGGTTTGGCCGAACTTCGGTAAAAAGTTTGAGTTCGGGACCGAACTTGACCCGAACCTGACCCCGAACCTGAACCCCATTGAAGTCAATGGGGACCCGAACTTCTGAGGACTATTAGCGCTTGTTTACCGTGCTTAGAACTGTCCCTGCACAAAGTGTCATTTCTGAAGGAAAAAAAGTCATTTAAAACTCACTCGCGGCTATTAATGAATTGTCAGCTCCCGGCAATACATAGAAAAGTCATTGATAAAAAAAAAAAGTGTGGGGGTTCTCCCAAATTCAATTACCAGGCCCTTCAGGTCTGCTATGAATATTAAGGGGAACTCTGCCGCAAATTTAAAAAAAAATGCGTGCGGTTCCCCCAAAATATCCATACCAGGCCCTTCAGGTCTGGAAAGGATTTTAAGGGGAACTCCACCCCAAATAAAAAAAAAATGGAGTGGAGTACCCCCAAAAAGCCAGACTAGACCCTTTATCCGAGCATGCAACCTGGCAGGCAGCAGGAAAAGAGGGGGGACAAGAGAGCGCCCTCCCTCCCTCCTGAACTGTACCAGGCCACATGCCCTCAACATGGGGAGGATGTCCCCATGTTGATGGGTACAAGGGCCTCATCCCCACAACCCTTGCCCAGTGGTTGTGGGGGTCTGCTGGCAGGGGGCTTATCGGAATCTGGAAGACCCCTTTACCAAAGGGGACCCCCAGATCCCGCCCCCTATGTGAAATGGTAATGGGGTACATTGTACCCTACCATTTCACAAAGAAAGTGTCAAAAATTTTAAAAATTACAATAGTCGGTTTTTGACAATTCCTTTATTAATGTCTTCTCTTTTCTTCCATCTTCTTCTTTCTTCTTCTTCCACCTTCTTCTTCCAGCTTCTTCTTTTCTCCATTCGGGTTTCTTCCTCCATCTTGTTCTTCATCTTCAGCTTCCTCTTCATCTTCATCTTCATCTTCCTTCTTGCTTCGGTGTTCTCGTCCGCATCTTGCTCCGGCTTCTTCTTCCCTTCTTCTTTCTCTGGCCGCTCCATTTGAATTGGAGGTCCCCGCTGTGTGACGCTTCAGTTCTTCAGTTCTCCTCTGGGTCCGCTGGCACCCGGTGGCCCCGCCCCCTCTGACACCACAGGGAAAGTCCCTGTGAAATCCATGTGCATCAGAGGGGGGCGGTGTCACCGGGTGGCAGCGGACCAGGAGGAGAACTGAAGAACTGAAGCGTCACACAGCGGGAACCTTCAATTTAAGCGGAGCGGCCGAAGAAAGAAGAAGGGAAGAAGAAGCCGGAGCAAGATGCGGACGAGAACACCGAAGCAAGAAGGAATATGAAGATCAAGATGAAGATGAAGAGGAAGATGAAGATGAAGAACAAGATGGAGGAAGAAACCCAAATGGAGAAAAGAAGAAGATGGAAGAAAAGAGAAGACATTAATAAAGGAATTGTCAAAAACCTGCTTTTGTCATTTTTTTAAGTTTTGACACTTTCTTTGTGAAATGGTAGGGGTACAATGTACCCCATTACCATTTCACATAGGGGGGGCGGGATCTGGGGGTCCCCTTTGGTAAAGGGGTCTTCCAGATTCCGATAAGCCCCCCCGCCCGCAGACCCCCACAACCACCGGCAAGGGTTGTGTGGATGAGGCCCTTGTCCCCATCAACATGGGGACATCCTTCCCATGTTGAGGGCATGTGGCCTGGTACGGTTCAGGAGGGAGGGGGGGCACTCTCTTGTTCCCCCTCTTTTCCTGCGGCCTGCCAGGTTGCGTGCTCGGATAAAGGGTCTGGTCTGGATTTTTGGGGGTACTCCACGCCGTTTTTTGTTTAAATTTGCAGTGGAGTTCCCCTTAAAATCCTTTCCAGACCTGAAGGGCCTGGTATGGATATTTGGGGGGAACCGCACGCATTTTTTTTTTAATTTGCGGCAGAGTTCCCCCTAATATCCATAGCAGACCTGATAGGCCTGGTAATTGAATTTGGGGGAACCCCCATGCTTTTTTTATTTTTTATCAATGACTTTTCTATGTATTGCCGGGAGCCGACAGTTCATTATAGCCGCGAGTGAGTTTTAAATGACTTTTTTTCCTTCAGAAATGACACTTTGTGCAGGGACAGTTCTAAGCACGGGAAACAAGCGCGACTTTACATGCATATTGCCGAACACCGGACCCGAACCTGAACATACAGTCAATTGTTCGGGTTCGGGACCCCAAAACCCAAAAGTTCGGTACGGACCCGAACTTTACAGTTCGGGTCCGCTCAACCCTATTCCTGAGGGATCTTGGTTGGTAGCCCTTGACGTTGAGGCCCTCTACAACTCCATCCCCCATGACTTGGGTGTTGGAGTTATGGAGGGCTTCATTTCCAAAAACGATGAGGTGCCCAAAGCCCATAACAAGTTCATTTTGGACTTGCCTCGGTTTTTTTAACTAACAAAATTTTTTATTTGGATGCTCCCACTACCTCCAGATACAGGGGGTAGCTATAGGGACCAAATGTGCTCCCTCATATGCAAACCTGTATCTGGGGGGTGGGAGCGGGATCTCTTTTTTAGAGATGATATGCAAGTGTTTTTTGAACACGTACAGATTTGGAGGCACTTCATCGATGACATCTTTTTTATTTGGACAGGCAACAAAAGTGATTTGCTTACTTTTTTGAGAGTCTCGGGCAAAATTGGTAGAATCTAAAATTCACTACGGAAATCAGCCAGCAAAAAATTTACATTTTTTGATATCCAGATTTTCATCAATTCTGATGGTAGCATCGGGTCCACACTCTTCCACAAACCCTCTGCGAGAAATTCCTTGCTACACGATACCAGTTCCCATCCTGCTTCCCTAATAGCCAGTATCTCAGACTCAAGAGAAACTGTAGCAAGAATGTCAAATTTGAACAAGAATCTAAAGCACTGCAGATTCGTTTGAAACAACGAGGCTACAGCAGTAAATGTCTCAAAAAAGCTTATCTCAAAGCCAAAAATTAAGACAGATCTAACCTAATCTATGGCCATAAAGTCCCAAAAGCAAACAGGTGCGTGACATTATGCAAAAATATTAGGATCTCCTCATGGGAGATACTAATGTTTCAAAACATTTAAAAGACTATCCTGAGATAACCTATAAAAGATCAAGGTCATTACGGGACAACTTTGTGCATAGTCATTATGCCCCACAATCAGAAACCCCAGGTGGGACAAAAGGGACTAGGCCATGTCACAAATGTAGCTTCTGTCGCTATATTCATGCATCTCGGCATATTATCCTCCCAAATGGACGCATGTACAAGCCAAAATGTTTTGCCAACATGCCAATCCATTGGGGTGGTGTATATCATGATGTGTGAATGCAATGCTTTTTACGTGGGGAAAACCAAACGCCCCTTTTTCCATCGTATCAGGGACCATGTTTCCCTGGTATTAAAAAAGAAGGTGGAGATGCCCATAAGTCGCCATATGGGCCTCTACCACAATTTTGATGATTCAAAAATGCACTTTTTTGCCCTTGAGCATGTCCCCCCTAATGAGAGAGGGGGTGAAAATGATAAAATCCTACTACAACGTGAGGCACGCTGGACCTATGATTTATGTGCTCTCAATGTGCTCTAAAGTTTTAAACCGTTTCTGTAATGTTAGGTTTTTGTTAATTTCTGTTTTTATCTCCTCCCTTTTTTGTTATCTGTTTGTTCCTATTTCCTATTCTATTTGTGTATTGGCCTTTGGTAGCATTATTGTATTTCCCAGTGACTTTTTAAATCACTGAGTATATTGAAACGACATAATGTTTTTTTCATGTAATGCTAGATTGTATATTCTATGGATAACGGGTATAGACTGAACCTTTCCAACAGACTGCCAATCATTTAATTTTGCTATTTGGTTAACTTTATTCTTAATCATTTTTTCTACATTGTATAAAATTATCTTGTACCAATTGCTGCCAAACCATCCAGTGTGCACTTCATATTTTTTCCATCTTTTGTTTTGTTCTAATCCATCTGTTTGTATGGACGCCAGGGGCAACGATCGATCGGCTTGCTAATCAATGATCCGACCGATCTGAACCCCTTGAGATGTAAGTCCCAGCTTCGCCCTTGCCTTTTTAGCTTTTTCCAGCCCCTTATTTGTCCTTTGTTTTGCTAGAATTGGTTATGCAAATGAGTTTGCCTGATTCAATATCTACATACATAGGCTGGCATCTAGTATGGGCATTACATTTTCTAAAATGGCGGCCATGTTCTGACGTTTTCCAGCATCATTACATATGTGCCGCCATTGAATACTGCGCATGCACACAGGTATCCTCTTATCACGTCCGCGACCCGGCGGTGACGTCAGACGCCACCGGGTCGGAAGTTAAATATAAACGGCGGCATCATGCCTAGACATGTGCACTGCAGAAATTTTTTTTTGTTTTCATTCGTTTTTTTTGCTTTTTTCGGAAATTAGGGAAATTCGAAAATTCTGAAATTCGAAAATTCTGAATTCTGAAATACGAAAATTCGAAAATTCAGGATTCGGAAGTTCGGAAATTCGAAAATTCTGAAATTCGGAAATTCGAAAATTCAGAATTCGGAAATTCGAAAATTCCGAAATTTGAAAATCCAAGAAAAAAAGAAAATCAATAAAATTTGAAATAATAACTAATAACTATTAAATTACAGGTTATTGGAATTTCCTTTCAAATTTGACTGTTAGTGAATGTAACGAATACAAATTTATCTGAAGTTACGAATTATCCGAAATAACGAATGGGACATCTAAACAAATGGAATGGAACAAATTAATAAATAATAATAATAATAATAATAAAACGTTTTTATTATTATTATTATTATTTATTATTAGATCATTATGTTCCATTCATTTAGATGTAGCATTCGTTATTTTGGATAATTAGTAACTTCGGATGAGTTTGTATTCGTTACGTTCACTAACAGCCAAATTTGAAAGGAAATTCCAATACCTAATCTACAAATTTCCAAAATATAGAATTTTGAATTTCTGAATTTCCAAAATTTAGTATATCCTAATTTTCGAAATTTCAGAAAATTCAGAAATTTCAGTATTCCGACTTGTTCATTACCCAATAGGGATGAACTTTATGTTCGGGTCGAACATGAGTTCGACACTAACATTGGCTGTTCGCCCGTTCACCGAATAGTGAACAATTTGGGGTGTTCGCGGCAAATTTGAAAGCCGCGGAACACCCTTTAAAAGTCTATGGGAGAAATCAAAAATGCTAATTTTAAAGGTTAATATGCAAGTTATTGTCATAAAAAGGTCCTGCCCCAGGGGACAAGTATCAATGCAAAAAAAGTTTTAAAAACTGATGTTTTTTCGGGAGCAGTGATTTTAAAAATGCTTAAAGTGAAACAATAAAAGTGAAATATTCCTGGAGTATAGCCTGGAAGCTTGATCACTCCTATCTCTTCTTGACTAAGTCTTCTCAAACCTCTTTTTCCTGTTCCTCTCTCCCACGTTTCTCTTTCCTCCTCTTTTCTCACGCCTTTCTTGGTGTTTTAGTGTTCTTCTATAGTTACTGAAAATTTTTGATTATAGGTTCTAACATTCACAGTTTTACATAATTAACACTGGTAGTTACAACCCTTTTCCACCATTTTGGTTTTGCCATTCTGAAAACCAAGTGCAAGGGCTCTGGAGCCCCGGCCCCTGGGGTGCAGTGTGACCCCTTTGGGGCATCTGGGGGGTCGAGAGTCCCGGTGGCTAATCAGGTGTTGTATTAACACATGCTATACGGTTTGTCGAACACAGTTATGACATTGATTGAATCTCTAATTACAATGCTAATGAGATAGAATACTATGTCAGCATATATATGTGGAGATCACCTTTTATACTTATGCTATTTTAATAAAAATTATTGAATTAATAAAAGTGCGATCAGATAAAAAAAAGTGAAATATTCCTTTAAATTTTGTACCTGGGGGGTGTCTATAGTATGTCTGTAAAGTAGCGCATGTTTCCCATGTTTAGAACTGTCCCTGCACAAAATGTAATTTCTAAAGGAAAAAAGTAATTTAAAACTACTCGCGGTTATAATGAATTGTCGGGTCCCGGCAATACAGATAAAAGTCATTGAAAAAAACGGCAGGGGTTCCCCCCCAGTCCATTACCAGGCCCTTTGGGTCTGGTATGAATACTAATGGAAACCCTGCACCAATTTTAAAAAAAAATGGCGTAGGGGTCCCACTCAAAATCCTTACCAGACCCTTAAGGTCTGGTATGGATTTTAAGGGGAAGCCTGAACCAAAATAAAAAAAAATGACGTGGGGGTCCCCCCAAATTCCATTACCAGGCCCTTCAGGTCTGGTATGGATATTAAGGGGAACCCTGCGCCAATTAAAAAAATATATGGCGTGGAGTTCCCCCCAAAAAGCCATACCAGACCCTTATCTAAGCACGCAACCTGGCAGGCCGCAGGAAAAGAGGGGGGACGAGAGAACGCACCCCCTCCTGAACCGTACCAGGCCACATGCCATCAACATGGGGAGGATGCCCCCATGTTGATGGAGACAAGGGCCTCATCGCCACAACCCTTGCCGGTGGTTGTGGGGGTCTGCGGGTGTTTTGCTTGCGTCTATGTAGCAAGGTTACTCTGTGGTATAACAAGGAAGCTGAGACTTCTGCAGTGTGGAAATGTGCTTTTACTATACAAAGATGCTGTACATACAACTATTACAATATTAGGACTAAAATACAAGACTGACAGATCTCTATAACAAGCAAAATGCCTAGCAAATAGAACAGCCTATGGTCTATAACTACAAATACATTTAAAGGTTACTTATCTTCTGTTACTCGTGATCTCCATTGGCAATAATTCTTCTTGGAGACCAGGTTCTGTTCTTCTATCATGAGTGGCTTCTTCTTCTGATGTTACAGCAACATGATGTGTGTGTGTCCTAGCTTATGCCTGCTTTTATGTGTGTGAGGCTGAGTTACCAAACAACAGAAAACATACCTGTTTACTGTAGCTGTATTTCAACAATAGCATTGAATACAACAATGCTATCTACCTATTGTCTACTCAAAACAAAACCTGTAATCCAAACTGTAATTCTTTTCAGTTTGAGAGCTGAAAGAAATCTCTAACAAGTAATGTCTTACTTGTTTACTAAATACAACAATGGTATCTAACCCCATTGTATGAAAAAGCATTTGTTTAAGAAATCTACTCAAACCAAAAGACTGACAGGTAATCTCACTATTGTAAAATTGTCCCATGTATCCTATGTCTGATTAATATAATAAAAATCATATTTTTAACAAACGCAACACATTCCGCCCTATGATTTTTTTTTTCTCTCAGACTACACACATAAAATCTCTTCATTACTAAAAACTCAATATACACATGAATTTTCCTTAAATGCAACCCCTCTCATATTTCTGTCACTGGGAAGGTGTTTCAGTCTTTGGATAAAAGTTCATTAGAAAGTCCATTCTAAAGTTCTTTAGAAACAAGTCCAGGCTTGAAATACATCAAAGGTCTTGTTCTCCACAGCTCTTGCGATCTTCCGTCATTCTTTCCATCATGTAACCACTTTTCTCTGGTCTTCCTATGGATCAAATCGGAGACAGCCTGTGGAGTGGAAAACAAAGCGGATTATCTGTCCCTTCTAACAATACATAAACAGTAGATCCTGGCCCTTCAGCTACAATCTCTCCTCTAAATGGCTTCTTGCCTGGATATCTGACCAATACTTTGCCACCTGCCTGTATGCACCCCTGACCCTCCCAAAGAACATCAATAGGGAGGAGAGGAAATATACTGATATTTCCCAGAAGATCACTGCTGTATATTTTGGAAGGTTTGATGTTATGTAGCCTCACTTTCCACTCTTGCTGAGAAGTATCCACTAACCAGTCAGAGTCCCAGCCACTGTCTTGAAGCTCATCTGCCAATGCAAATATAACTTCAAACCGTCCTGCCAGATTCCCTCTCATTCCTAGATAGGCTTCAGCTTCAGATACGTCACTCTTGGTTTCTATGTCATGGGAAGCAGTAACATGGTATCTGTTAAACCCTGTTCTTTCAGGAACCTTACATAAATACTGAACTCTGCCTCAGCCCCTACCATCTTCTCATATGGTGTGCTTTTGGCTATTGGCCTAGAATTTAACAACATGACTGCCTGTGTGAGGACCCGATCCCACCCCCTTAGTGTATGTGTGGGTGTTATTTTGCGTATCTGGTCCTTCAATAGCTCGTTGTATCTTTCAATCAAACCAGCTGCCTGTGGATGGTATGGGATGTGGCACAACCAGTACACTCCAGAATCTTTGGCCCACTGCTGTTCTGTTAATCCGGTGAAGTGTGAGCCATTATCACTTTGGACTTGTTTGGGACAACCATAAGCAACAACAAGTTTCTGAAGCAGTTGAAGCGTGGCGGCTTGATCTGCACGTTTGCAAGGATGGACAAGCATAAGTCCTGAATAGGTGTCCACTGCAGTGCAACAATATCTCAGTCCGTTGTTTCCCCGGGACAGGGGACCAATGAAGTCAATCTGCCAGATCTCTGCAGGCCTCTCACCCCTCTTAATCGACCTGGTGGAGTACTTTTGCAATGGCCATTGTCGCACTTCTCCACACACTGTACAGTTCCCTATTACAGTCTTTATCATGTCCATGGATATAGGCAATCCTCTCTGCTGTGCCCATTCATATGTTGCTTTCTGCCCCAAATGTCCAGATTGCTTGTGGGCCCAGTTGGCCAAGTTCATCAAAACAGGATCAATTGGCACAACTGCCTTCACTTTGGCGATTTCATCTGCAACTCTGTTATAGTTCTCAAAGTCTGGTACTAGGGGCACATGTGCATCAACATGCCCCACTTTTATGGTGCGGGAGTGAGCTTCCTTCCAGATGTAGTCCCAGACTTCCTTGCCTCCCCACACCACCTTTCCATGAATCATCCATTCATTGGACTTCCACGTGGGCATCCAAGTTGTCAGTCCTTTAAAAACCGCCCAGCTGTCAGTGTAGATAGTGACATGGGAAGAAGGATCCTCCTGAAGAGTCATCACTACAGCTTTCAACTCTGCATACTGACTGGACCCTCCGATTCCGGACTCCTGCAGGACTGTGTCTGTACTTGGGTTGTAGGCTGCTGCTGTCCATTTACGCCCAGACGAGGTGATTATGGCTGAACCATCAGTGAACCACGCTGACTCCTTCATGTCTTCTGACAGAGACTCAAAGGGTGGAGCCTCTTGAATGGGGGATGACTGTCGCACGGGAATTTCTTCTTCTGGCCGGGTGCTGGTAAAAGTAACAAGCCCTGCCAACTGTTTTGAATTGTCTCTAACATCCCCAGCTGCAATACCCCCTCTTTCTTGAAGGTACCACTTCCATTTCATCAGTGTCTGGTTCTGAGCTACAGCTGCCCTAGTGGTCAGTCCATTATCTCTCACCCATCCTGCTATTGGCAATGCAGTATGGATGGTGACTGTGTCCTTTTCTGTAATGGTCTCTACATGTTGAAGTGCTGTGTAGGCCCCAAACAGGTACTTCTCTAGGGGCGTGTATCTCGTCTGTGCCCCTGTCAGTTGTTTGGACCAAAATCCAATAGGTATTGCTCTTAGTCCTTTCTTTTCATTTGGCTGCCACAGACTCCAAGATATGGTACCATTCTGCTCCACTACATCCAGCTGAAATGGTACTCCTTGTCTCACGGGTCCCAATCCCATATGCTGCAAAATAGCTTCTTTAGCAGCCAGGAATGCAGTCCGCTGCTCTGAACCCCATGAGAACTCAGTCTTTTTTCTGGTAACATTGTATATAGGCCTCAGAATCAGTCCAAGATGTGGGATG
Source organism: Rana muscosa (assembly GCA_029206835.1). NCBI lineage: Eukaryota > Metazoa > Chordata > Amphibia > Anura > Ranidae > Rana > Rana muscosa. The sequence continues at coordinate 423,446,475 of CM055122.1, forward strand.
AATGATGTCCAGAATCCCACAACTCCAATGAACTTCTGTGCCTCCTTTTTGGTAGTAGGGGGCAACAGCGCCTGGATAGTTTGCACAACTGCCTCTGGAATCTTACTCTGTGGCCCAGTCCACATCATTCCTAGGAATTTCACCTCTGTGGCAGGTCCTTGGACTTTGTCTCTGTTGATAGCCCACCCTCTGTTCTCCAAGTGCTGTATCAGCAGGTGCAGTGCTTCAGTTACATCTTCTTTTGTCCCAGAGATCATGATGACATCAATGTAGTGAAACACAGCGACTTTCAAATTCAGGGTACTTAAATCTTGGGCAATCAGTCCATGACAAATCGTTGGAGAATGAAGATAGCCTTGTGGATGGACAGTGAAAGTGTACTGGCGGCCGTCCCACACCATAGAAAACTGGTCTTGACACTCTGGGTCTATGAAAATTGAAAAGAAAGCATTAGCCAGGTCTATCACAGCATGATATTCTCCTGCATCTTTAGCAATTTTCTCAACAATTGAGACCATATCTGGTACAGCTGACTTCAATGGAGGTGCCACTTTGTTTAGACCTCTGTAATCCACAGTCATTCTATATGTCCCATCAGGTTTCTTTACTGGGAACACCGGAGACGAGAAAGGACTTACAGCAGGTCTAAGAATCCCTACTCTCAACAGTTCTTGAATAGTCTCCCCAATTTCTTTGTGGCCTCCAGGAAGTCTGTACTGCTTGAGACAGACTGGCTTCTCTGGTGGAGGAATGTAGACAGGGGTCCATTTTGCATGACCTCTGACCACAGCCTTCACCGCCCTTACCAGATACGCTTTATCAGGATACCCGAATGTGAATGTACCTCTTTCAGTCTGAATTGACTGACTTTGAAGTACATCCATCCCAAGAATATTTTCGGGTAACTCTGATACCAAAACATTTGTCATAAATCCTGATCCCTTGCCAATATCCAATTTCACCCGTATCCTAACTGCTGGTGTAGTTTGCCCTCCCAAGCCTTCTACATAAATCAATTCTCCTTTGTGATGGGAAGGATTTCCTTGCAAAAGTGTAACTTCAGCTCCGCTATCAATTAAAGCCATTACATGTGTAGGAGAAGATGACTACCCCCACCGTACAGTGACAAGTGCATATGGGCGTCGGTCTCCTGCTGTCACTGCCCTCACTGCTATTACAGGAGACTCACCTTCCCTTCATAAAGGATAAGGAACCTCCCAATCCCCTTTTCTGATTCTCTCTAACTCCTCCCCAGGATAAAGGGATTTGGGTTTGGGTTCATGTTCAGTTTTGGGAATTGGTTTGGGGCTAACAGGAGGGGTCTGTTCTGTTTTCTCTAAGTCTAGGCTGATGTTATCTTCACTAGGAGTAGTGTTTCTAACCCTAACAGTTTTCCCTACTAAATGTTTCCACCTCTTCAGCATTTCTGCAGTAGAAATGCCATCTATCTCATCTTTAGGTACTCCTGCCTTTAAAAGATCCACCCACATTTCTTTCCTAGATATAACTAGCCTGGTTTTCTTTTCACCTTCTGTCTTTTCTACCCCATTCCGTTTCTTCTCTGTTATTTTCTGCTTGTATTCTTCCTGTCTGGCCTTGACCTTATCTACTGCCCTGACAGGTTTTGTTTTAGTCTCCTCTATCTCCCCCAACTGGCTTAAAAGGGTTGTGGCTTCATGAATCTTGCTGTTTAATCCCAGGCCTCCCAACAAGGACAATAATGGAGCCCTGAGATTAAATGGCGCAGACTTCATCATCTTAGAGCGCAGAGCAGACGTAAAGGGTTCCATATCTGGACCTATCCATTCTGGAAATGTATTTAATCCGGTTATACAACCCATCTCACGTAACCTGGAAATACCCTCTCCTATTGATCTCCAGGAGTAGGTATTTTCCAGGTCAGAAGACTAGCGTATACTCTGACTATTCCATCTCTCACGAGGTCTAACAGTGAAAAATTCACGCTAAACTCTCGGGCTTTTCGCATTGCCTGACGCAATTGTGGATCATGGGTTAACACTCCCATAGCCACTGCTTCCTTACCTGACAAAACAACACTGTCTGCCCCTTCATCCCATAAGCGTAGGAGCCAACTCAATAGGGGCTCCCCAGACCTTTGTTTGTATTGTTTTGCCAGCTCATTGAGTTCCGTTTGTGAAAACTCCCGTACTTCTTCAAATTCAACATCTCTGGGGTTGCGATAATGCACCTCCCCATCTGCCATATCCTCTCTATCATGTTGCCGTTTCCTATGCTTAGTAATGAGAGGTCTGGCATACTTTTTCTTTCCCACTAGCAGATCATCCTCTGAAATATCAAACTCTATCTCCTCATCCTCACTATCATTTGAGGAGAACACATCCTCACAATCCCAGTTTTGGGATGTGACAATGGCACGTACCCTGGCTTTACTGACAGGTTTATGCCCCTTCCTTTTCTTTAAGGCATTAATTGATTTGGTCATGAGGGCTGCACACCGCTCTTGCAAATCATCAGCCCGACTAGCGGTTGAACGTACACACTCTGAAGCAACTGCTAGCTGGTCTTTTAATACCTTAACTTCTGCCTCTGCCTTCTCCCTTCTATGTGATTCAGTATAGATAGCATGGAGGAAGTACCAACCCACTGTGGACACTGTCCTCTTCTCTTTCTTACTTAAATCCAACCCCTTAAGGCTAAAATCTACAAAATGATCTGAGACTTTATCTACCCAAGTCAGCTTCAAGGGAGAAGCATACTTCACAAATTCTTTAGCAAGAGGCTCCCACTCATTATTTCTGGCCCAGATAGGTAAGCTGCACACTTACTTCTGGTCACCAGAACCCTCTGCAGCCTTGCTTTTCCTAAACAGCTTACGCAGCATTTTACCTAGCACAAGCTACACAACACACTACAGAAAAACAAGTCTGCTTCAATTGAATTTTAGCACAGATCGCGACCGAGCCCCCAAATGTTATACTTTGCGTCTATCTGGCAAGGTTACTCTGTGGTATAACAAGGAAGCTGAGACTTCTGCAGTGTGTAAATGTGCTTTTACTACACAAGATGCTGTACATACAAAACTATTACAATATCAGGACTAAAATACAAGACTGACAGATATCTATAACAAGCAAAATGCCTAGCAAATAGAACAGCCTATGGTCTATAACAGTACAAATACATTTAAAGGTTACTTAACTTCTGTTACTCGTGATCTCCATTGGCAATGATTCTTCTTGGAGACCAGGTTCTGTTCTTCTATCATGAGTGGCTTCTTCTGATCTTACAGCAACATGATGTGTGTCTGTCCTAGCTTATGCCTGCTTTTATGTGTGTCTGGCTGAGTTACCAAACAACAGAAAACATACCTGTTTACTGTAGCTGTATTTCAACAATAGCATTGAATACAACAATGCTATCTACCTGTTGTCTACTCAAAACAAAACCTGTAATATAAACTGTAATTCTTTCAGTTTGAGAGCTGAAAGAAATCTCAAACAAGTAATGTCTTACTTGTTTACTAAATACAACAATGGTATCTAACCCCATTGTATGAAAAAGCATTTGTTTGAGAAATCTACTCAAACCAAAAGACTGACAGGTAATCTCACTATTGTAAAATTGTCCCATGTATCCTATGTCTGATTAATATAATAAAAATCATATTTTTAACAAACGCAACACAGCGGGCGGGGGGCTTATCGGAATCTGGAAGCCCCCTTTAACAAAGGGGACCCCAGATTCCGGCTCCCCTATGTGAATTGGTAACGGGTACATTGTACCCCTACCATTTCACAAAAAAAAGTGTCAAAAATGTTAAAAACCACAGTAGACAGCTTGGGACAAGTCCTTTATTAAAAAGAAAAAAGAAAAAAATAAAAAAAAATTCCAACGATGTAATCCTCTTTTGAGCGATACGGAGAAAAAAAAAGAAGCAGACTCGATCCTGCCTCCATGGGAGGTACCCATGGAATTACGCTCTCTCGCCGTGACAGCTCTTTTATAGCTGAGGGCGGGGCCACCCGTCACGTACGCGGGTGACCCCGCCCCCTATGATGCAACGGGGAAATGCCAGGGTTACCCAGTGACATGTACGGGTGACCCCGCCCCCTCTGAAGTGTCACAGGAAACCTATGTTGCATCAGAGGGGGCGGGGTCACCAGTACATGTTACTGGGTAACCCCAGCCTTTCCTCGTTGAGTCAGAGGGGGGAGGGGTCACCCACGCAAGTGACGGGTGGCCACGCCCTCAGCTATAAAAGAGCTGTCACGGCAAGAGAGCGTCATTCCGCGGGTGCCTCCCTGGAGGCAGGATTGAGTCGGCTTTTTATTTATTTTTCTCTGTATTGCTCGAGAGAGGATTACATTGTTGGAATTTTTTTTTCATTTTTTTCTTTTTAATAAAGGACTTGTCCCAAGCTGTCTACTGTGGTTTTTAACATTTTTTACACATTTTTTTGTGAAATGGTAGGGGTACAATGTACCCGTTACCAAATTCACATAGATGGGGGCAGAATCTGGGGGTCCCCTTTGTTAAAGGGGGCTTCCATATTCCGATAAGCCCCCCACCCACAGACCCCCACAACCACCGGGCAAGGGTTGTGGGGATGAGGCCCTTGTCCCCATCAGCTTGGGGACATCCTCCCCATGATGAGGGCATGTGGCCTGGTACGGTTCAGGAGGGGGGGGCGCTCTCTCGTCCCACCCTATTTTCCTGCGGCCTGCCAGGTTGTGTGCTCGGATTTTGGTGTGGGGCTCCCCTTAAAATCCATACCAGACCAGAAGGGTCTGGTATAGATTTTGAGGGGGACCCCTACGCCATTTTTTTTAAATTGGCACAGGTTTCCCCTTATTATCCATACCACACCTGAAGGGCCTGGAAATGGAATTTGGGGGGACCCCATGCATTTTTTTTTATTTTGGTTCAGGGTTCCCCTTAATATTCATACCAGACCCAAAGGGCCTGGTAATGGACTGGGGGAGAACCCCTGCCATTTTTTTTTTATGACTTTTATCTGTATTGCCGGGACCCAATTCATTATAGCCGCGAGTAGTTTTCAAATTACTTTTTTTTCCTTTAGAAATGACATTTTGTGCAGGGACAGTTCTTTTTTTTATATATTCTTTATTTTATCGAAATTTATCATATACAAAGAAATAAAAACATTTTCCCTACTCAGTAGGGACATGCATTGAAAAATTGTACTTCCAAACCTTTGTCTACCCTTACCCCCCCCCCTCCACCCCATTCTTAGACCCTTCCTTCTCCTCTTCTCTAAATAATCTTAATCTCACTAAATTTCTTTGTTAATTTAAACTTTTTCCACTTTTCCCATCTCTTAATGAATCCCTCTCTAGTATCCTCATGGCTATGTCTTAGATTATCTATTTTATATATCTCTTCTATTTTATCAAACCACTCTCTAATTTTTGGGCTCTCTACTTCCTTCCATTTCCTCGATATCAAGCTTTTTGCAGCGTTCATCATATGTACAATCATTGAGTTTCTATATTCTTTTGTCGGAATATCTACCCCATGAATTAGACATGTCCATGGTTCCTCAGGTATATCTATATTAGTGATTTCCTTGATATAACACAGTATTTCCTTCCAGTACATTCTAATTTTGGGGCACCTCCACCATATATGGGCCATAGTTCCCGTTTGTTTACAGCCCCGCCAACACTCCATTGTTCGTCCTATTTGATATTTCCCTAGTGTTTCTGGAGTTCTATACCACAGGTTATGCACTTATAGTTCATTTCCACCATCCCATTGTTTACTGATAATTCATGTACTAGTTTCAGGATATTTCCTACTTCTTGGTTCCTTCCTCGTTTCCCCAATTCCCTCTCCCAATTTTTTATAAATGTCGGAACTTCCAGCTCTTCCACTTCTATCAAAGTTTTATATATCCTAGATATATTCCCACTTTTTTTCGATGGTACATAATCGCTCTATCAGTGTAAGTGCTTCTCCTCCTCTTATTGGGTGAGGAAGTGCTGCTATGAAGTGGTTGAGCTGAAAATACCTCCATTCATTAATCTCCAGCACATATATATATTTTTTTTATTCTTGTAAAGTGCACATTTTTCCTCCTTGTATTATATCACGTAGTTGTGCATTTTCTTTTTTAATCCAATTCCCCCCCATCGAACTCTTCCCAGGTGCAAATAAATTATTTTCCTTTAGTGCCATCAATGGTGAATTATATTTCCATTTATTTTTCTTGTGTAGTGCATCCCAAATTTTCAATACTATCCGTGTTAATGTGTGTGTATTTTCTCCCAATGTCCTATAATGTGGTGGTATCCATATAATCCCTCCTAGTTGTGTATTAGCCATTATGTGTTCTATATTAACCCACCTTTTCTCATTATTTGATTTAGCCCATTCCACCACGCGTGTTAACAAAACCGCCTCATAATATTTTTTAAAGTCAGGTACATTTAATCCCCCTTGGCTTTTTACTTTCTTCAGAGTTGCCAGAGAAATTCTAGGTTTCTTATTGTGCCATATTATATTAGTGATTAACCACTTAACAACCACCTGCCGCCGAATAACGGCGGCAAGGTGGTTGCTTAACTCTGGGAGGACGTTATATAACGTCCTCCCTTAGAATCGTTCCTGTGCACGCCCGCGGGCGCGCACACGCAAACGACTGTGCTCGCCGGGTCCACCGGACCCGTAGCAACACAGATTGGGGTGAATGGCCAATGACAGCGGCCTTTTACCACGTGATCGCGCCGTCCAATGATGGCGCGATCACAATGTAAACAAACCAGGGTTAGCAGCAGTTCATCTCTCTCCTCACCTCACACCGATGCAGTGTGAGAGGAGAGGAGAGACATCAGTGCAACCCTGTGCCACACAGTGAGTTTTTACTACTTTTAGCTGTACCCAGCTGTGCCCAGCTGTGCCCAGCAGTGCCCAACAGTGCCAAAAAGTGCCACAAAAGTGCAAAAAAGTGCCATCTGTGCCACATCAGTGCCACATCTGTGCCACATCTGTGCCACCTGTGCCACGCCAGTGCCACCAGAGCCACACCAGTGTCACCAGAGCCACACCAGTGCCACACCAGTGCCACCTGTGCCCATCAGTGCCACCTGTGCCCATCAGTGCTCATCTGCGCCACTGCAGTGCCACATCAGTGCCGCCTGTGCCCACCAGTGCCACCAGTGCCGCCTGTGCCCACCAGTGCCACCTGTGCCCACCAGTGCCGCCTGTGCCCACCAGTGCTGCCTGTGCCCACCAGAGCCACACCAGTGCACACCAGAGCCACACCTGTGCCCATCAGTGCCACCTGTGCCCATCAGTGCCGCCTGTGACCATCAGTGCCGCCTGTGCCCACCAGTGCCACCTGTGCTCAGTGCCACCTGTGCCCATCAGCGCCACTGCAGTGCCACATCAGTGCCGCCTGTGCCCACCAGTGCCGCCTGTCCCCACCAGTGCCGCCTGTGCCCACCAGTGCCGCCTGTGCCGCCTGTGTGCCACCAGAGCCACACCAGTGCAACCAGAGCCGCACTAGTGCAACCAGAGCCACACCAGTGCCACTACAGTGCACACCAGTGCTACCTGTGCCACATCAGTGCCGCCTGTGCCCGCCAGTGTCCACCAGTGCCACCACAGTGCTCTGCAGTGCAGCCTCACCAGCCACCAACATGGCAAAAAAATTCTTTACTTGTGAGGAGGCCTACCAGCGTCTAATCATGACCGATGAGAGCAGCGAGGAGTCTCAGTCTGATTCGTATTTGGCCTATGAACCCGTTACAGACAGTGGGTCTGATACAGAATCAGAAGAGGAATGTGTGCCCGTGAAAACAAGGGGTTCTGGCGTGGAGAAGCGGCCTACTACCAGCAACACAGTGCCGTCCACCTCAAGCGCAGTGCCGTCCACCTCAAGCGCAGTACCGTCCACCCCAAGTGCAATGCCGTCCACCCCAAGCGCAGTGCCGTCCACCCCAAGCGCAGTGCCGTCCACCCCAAGCGCAGTGCCACTGCAACAAAGGCCAGGCACCAGTAGGGTGTCATCTCAGCCCCAAAGGGATAGGGGCCATGCCAGCCTTCCCTATGGCCTTCAAAACCCCCTGTGGCTTCCCCCTAATTCCGGAGCAGCAAATATCCCCCCTTTCACCGCCCGCCCAGCCAGATGTCCAGGTGAACACCGATGATTTTTCCATGCTCGATTTTTTCAATTTAGTATTCACCGAAGACTTACTATCCTCCATTGTGGCCCAGTGCAACCTCTACGCACAGCAGTACATAGTAAGCAACCCTGGGTCTAGTTACGCCCGTCCCTTTGAGTGGAGAGAACTTACCGTAGAGGAATTAAATTTTTTCCTAGGCCTAACTTTTACTATGGGACTCTCAAAAAAAAAAACAATTGTACTCCTACTGGTCTACCAAACCCATCCACCACATGCCACTCTTCTCATCCCTTATGCCAAGATCCCGATACCTAATGATTATGCGGTTCCTCCACTACAATGACAACACCCAGTGCCCTCCCCAAAATGACCCAGCTTTTGACAAACTATATAAAATTCGGCCACTCCTAAATTTTTTCTCTGAAAATTTTTCCCAGTTATATATCCCTGAACAGAACATCTCCGTGGATGAGTCCCTTATAAAATTCTAAGGCAGGCTGAGCATTAAACAGTTTATCCCCAGCAAAAGGGCCCGATATGGGGTTAAAATGTACAAACTTTGTGACCGAGCCACGGGGTACATCTACGCCTTTCTGGTGTATGAAGGGAAGGACTCCCAACTGCATCCCCCTGAATGCCCAGAGTACATCGGAGTCAGCGGAAAAGTGGTCTGGGAGCTTATCTATCCACTCCTTGGAAAGGGATACCACCTTTATGTGGATAATTTTTATACTAGCTTGCCCCTGTTCCGCAATCTTTACTGGAGGGACACCCCAGCATGTGGCACAATAAGAGCCAATAGAAAAGGCTTCCCACAAAAACTCGCCAATGAAAAGCTACGACGAGGGGAGACGGCATCATTGAGGAACCAGGAGATATTGGCTGTCAGGTGGAGGGACAAACAAAACATCCACATGCTCACATCAATCCACAACGACACCTACGTGGAAGTCCCCAAAAGAAACGGCACAATCCAGAAACCAGCTTGTGTCTACGATTATAATTTGTTTATGGGGGAGTGGACTTTAACGATCAGATGATTGAACCCTATCTTCCCACAAGAAAATCCCACCACTGGTATAAGAAAGTGTCCCTTTATTTTTTTAGTTTGGCCATGTATAACACTTATGTTATTTACAAAAAATCAACAGAGAACCCCTTATCCTATCTACTCTACCAAGAAGAAGTTATCTCCGCCCTTTTGTACCCTGAAAGCCCACCAGAAACTATTCGCTCTGATTCCGTGAGCAGACTCCACGAGCACCACTTTCCTGAGAAAGCTGCCCCCGCGAAACAGGCTACAGACGTCAGAAGAGATGCCGGGTGTGCTCCAGAGGAGGAATTCGAAGAGACACCATGTATTATTGTCCCGATTGTCCTTCCCAACCAGGCCTCTGTATAGGCGAATGTTTCTGCCGTTACCATATGTTTCTACACTATTAGAGATGTATGGTAAATGCAACTCTCATTTCCTGTCATTTTCCTCCACACCCCTTATGCCACTGCACTGAACTGTACATACCTCTGCCTTCTCCGGAACCGACCTTGGACTGTTATACGACCACGCTTTTGCCTAACGCTAAACATACCTCTGCTTTCTCTGGAACTGACCCTGGCCTGTTATACGACCACTCTTCTGCTTAACGCTAAACTGTACCTATCTCTGCCTGCTCCGGAACTGACCCTGGCCTGTTATACGACCACTCTTCTGCCTAACGCTTAACTGTACCTACCTCTGCCTGCTCTGGAACTGACCCTGGACTGTTTGACCACGTTTTTTGCCTGCCTCTTGGATTGATCTTTTACCCTGCTATGCTAGTGGGAACACAGGGGTCTCACATATGTGAGGGGCTCCAGAATTGTTTTTCTGGATGAAGAAAACTATTTTTTAGTTTTCTCATTCCCGGATTAGGGTCTGGAGACTTGGGGGCTTCAAAGAGATTTGGGTGGGAGAAGCCCCTACCCCTGTCCCCATTCTTTCCTGGCCTGCTACTTGGACCATGTTCCTGCTGATTACCAGGACCAATATTTTGGCACTGCTGGCAATGTCTCTACTTGCACTGACCCTGGACTGTATATGGACAGTATTCCTGCCTGTAGTGACTATGGACAATATTCCTGTCTGCTGCCTGGACAATTAAATTCACTGTCACTGACCACATCCCTGCCTGCTGCCTGGATCAGGGCTCTCCTTCTGTGGACAATTGCACTACCAAAACCACAGGTAATCTTTTTTTTACCGTTTACTCAGCAGAATGTATTTTAGGGTGTAATTCTTGGTATGTGCATGCTGTGTTAGAAATATGAAGGGTGTGAGGGGGTTAGCTCGGCAGCGGGTGTGTGTGACCCCCGGGATGGGCTCCCCACACAAAAACAGGCCCAGCAAACGGAGGTTGTGGTTTTCAAAATCAAAAAAAGGTGCGGTTTATTTTCTATTTACAGTGACAAAACACAGCAAAGCCAAAAGAAACATAAACAAAATAAATCCTGGTCAACTTGACCTCTGACTAAACATACAGGTTTCCTAACTAACAACTGGGATCAGCCTAGTGCTGTCCTAGTCCCTAAGTCCCTGGTTTTAAATGTCCAAGCAAATAGCCACACAGGCTTTGTCTCACCGCACAGGGGTTCACTCTCCCTAGACAGTCCACACAGGTCTGGGTCCAGGCATGAGCTAACATCTAATGAAGCTGGGAGTTCTTATAGAGGCCTAAATGAGCTGACAAGCTTCAGCTGGTCTCATCAACTCCCTGTCTGCACGACGCCCCACACTCTCCCTAGAGGTATGAGTCATCCATGAGCCCACTAGCCTTAGCTGGGCTTATACAACTCTCCACCTAGTTGGATAAGTCGGCATAAAGCCTGAATCTGGGCGAAATATATCTACCCCCCTGGATGCAACCAGGTGACTTTACCTTCCTGCTGTCACAAGGGCCTTCAAAAATGTGATAGATTGTAAGGAAATTGGATGTGTAATTTATGTCCCTAGAACACCTGATGGTGCTTCTTGGATGTTGGGCCTCTATGTGGCCAGGCTGTTAAAAAAGCTCACACATGTGGTATCGCCATACTCAGGAGGAGTAGCAGAATATATTTTGGGGTGTCATTTTTGCTATGTACATGCTATGTGTTGAAAATATCCTATAAATGGACAACTTTGTGTAAAAAAATTGCGTTTTCATTTTTTTTCCACATTTTCCAAAAACTTCTGGAAAAAAATGAACCGTTCAAAAGACTCATTATAACTCATAGATTATACATTGGGGTGTTAGCTTTCCAAAATGGGGTCACTTTGTGGGCGTTTCCATTGTCCTGGTGCTCCAGGGCCTTCAAAAGTGTAATAGGTGGTTGAGAGATTAGATGTGTAATTTATGCTCCTAGAACGCCTGAAGTTGCTACTTCAGTGTTGGACCTCTGTATGTGGCCAGGCTGTATAAAAGTCTCACACATTTGGTATCGTCATACTCAGGAGGAGCAGCAGAATATATTTTGGGGTGTCATTATTGCTTTGTGCATGCTATGTGTTGGAAATATCCTATAAATGGACAACTTTGTGTAAAAAAATAGCGTTTTCATTTTTTTTCCACATTTTCCAAAAACTTCTGGAAAAAAATTAACCGTTCAAAAGACTCATTATGTGTCATAGATTATACGTTGGGGTGTTAGCTTTCCAAAATGGGGTCACTTTGTGGGCGTTTCCATTGTCCTGGTGCTCCAGGGCCTTCAAAAGTGTAATAGGTGGTTGAGAGATTAGATGTGTAATTTATGCTCCTAGAACGCCTGAAGTTGCTACTTCAGTGTTGGACCTCTGTATGTGGCCAGGCTGTATAAAAGTCTCACACATTTGGTATCGTCATACTCAGGAGGAGCAGCAGAATATATTTTGGGGTGTCATTTTTGCTGTGTGCATGGTATGTGTTGGAAATATCCTATAAATGTACAACTTTGTGTAAAAAAATTGCGTTTTCATTTTTTTTCCACATTTTCCAAAAACTTCTGGAAAAAAATAAACCGTTCAAAAGACTCATTATGCATCATAGATTATACATTGGGGTGTTAGCTTTCCAAAATGAGGTCACTTTGTGGGCGTTTCCATTGTCCTGGTGCTCCAGGGCCTTCAAAATTGTAATAGGTGGTAGAGAGATTAGATGTGTAATTTATGCTCCTAGAACGCCTGAAGTTGCTACTTCAGTGTTGGACCTCTGTATGTGGCCAGGCTGTATAAAAGTCTCACACATTTGGTATCGTCATACTCAGGAGGAGCAGCAGAATATATTTTGGGGTGTCATTTTTGCTGTGTACATGCTATGTGTTGGAAATATCCTATAAATTGACAACTTTGTGTAAATAAATTATGTTTTCATTTTTTTTCCACATTTTCCAAAAACTTCTGGAAAAAAACGAACCGTTCAAAAGACTCATTATGCCTCATAGATTATACGTTGGGGTGTTAGCTTTCCAAAATGGGGTCACTTTGTGGGCGTTTCCATTGTCCTGGTGCTCCAGGGCCTTCAAAATTGTAATAGGTGGTTGAGAGATTAGATGTGTAATTTATGCTCCTAGAATGCCTGAAGTTGCTACTTCAGTGTTGGACCTCTGTATGTGGGCAGGCTGTATAAAAGTCTCACACATGTGGTATCGCCATACTCGGGGGGAGCAGCAGAATATATTTTGGGGTGTCATTTGTGGAATGTACATGCCATGTGAGAGAAGTAACCTGTTATAATGACAATTTGGTGTGAAAAAAATAATAATAATCATCTTCATTTTGCAAGAATTGTGGGAAAAAATGACAACTTCAAAAAACTAACTATGCCTCTTACTAACTACCTTGGAATGTCTACTTTCCAAAAAGGGGTCATTTGGGGGGTATTTGTACTTTACTGGCTTGTTAGGGTCTCAAGAAATGAGATAGGCTGTCAGTACATCAGGTGTGATCAAATTGATCAATTTTCAGTAATTGGCACCATAGCTTGTAGACCCTATAACTTTCACACAGACTAAATAATATCCACTAATTTGGTTTATTTTTACCAAATATATGTAGCAGTATAAATATTTGGCTAAATTTATGAGGAAAAATTACTTATTTGCAAAATTTTATAATAGAAATGAAGAAAAATGCATTTCTTTCCAAAATTTTCGGTCTTTTTTCATTTATAGCGAAAAAAATAAAAACCGCAGAGGTAATCAAATACCACCAAATAAAAGCTCTATTTGTGTGAAAAAAAGGATGGAAATTTAATATGGGTACAGTGTTGCATGACTGAGTAATTGTCATTCAAAATGTGAGAGCACCAAAAGCTGAAAATTGGTCTGGTTATTAAGGGGATTTAAGTGCCCAGTTGTCAAGTGGTTAAAACTTTTAAAGTTCTAAAATATGCTGGGGGAATATATATGGGGAGCATCTGAAACTTGTACATGATCTTTGGAAGTATTATCTCTTTAGGGCGTTAATCAGGCCCATCCATGATAGGGGGCGTGCTGCTATCCTTTTTATTTCTATTTTTATCTCCTCTAATAGTGGGATATAGTTTGCTTGATATATTTCCTCTGGCGATGCCGTTAATTTAATCCCAAGGTATTTTATTTCCATCCTCCTCCAAGAGAATGGGAACTCTTGTTGTAAACTCAGTTCCTCTTCCAATTTCATATTTATATTTAATATTTTGGATTTACTCGGGTTGATCTTAAAATTAGATAGATCTTCGTATTCCTTTAGTGCTTTCATAAGGTTGGGCATTGTAATTCAGGGGTTTGATATATCGAATAATATATCATCTGTGAATGCCGCTAATTTATGCTCCTCTTCTCTGACTTTGAAGCCCCCTATGTCCGCGTCCTCCCGTACTGTTGCCAGAAGAGGTTCCAGCACAAGCACTAACAGGAGCGGAGACAGGGGGAATCCCTGTCTCATCCCGTTATTAATCCTAAAGGGGGGGGGGACAATGTTCCATTTACTTTCACCATGGCTGTAGGGCACTTGTATAATGTTTGTATCCACTGCATCATCCTTGGTCGTATCCCCATGCTCTCTAGCCACTTGCAGCCCGCCCTATTGCAAAATGACGGCGGCAAAGTGGTTTCAATATCCTGACTGGGCGTCATATGACGTCTTCAGGATATTGAGCCGCTGCGCACCCCCGGGGGCGCGCATCACGGCGATCGTTGTTGCGGGATGTCAGTCTGACACCCCGCAACACCGATCTAGGTAAAGAGTCTCCGACGGAGACTCTTTACCACGTGATCAGCTGTGTCCAATCACGGCTGATCACGATGTAAACAGGAAAAGCCGGTGATCGGCTTTTCCTCATTCGCATCTGTCAGACGCGAGTAGAGGAGGGCCGATCAGCTGCTCCTCTGACAGGGGGGGTTTGTGAGAGACAGGAGGAAGGGAGCCGCTCAGGTGTGGAAGTCCCTGGAATTACCTCCTCCCAGCAACCAAGGGTGCAGGCAAATGCAAGTGCAATTGAAGAAAGAAAGGAAGATCTTCTGGACGCAGCACTCCGGTTAAAAAGCCTTTATTCCAAAAAAAAGGTTCAGGAAACCAAAAACACTCTGCTATGAATAAGCACTTTAAATAGTGTGAAACGCGTCAGCCAAACTAGATCAGTTTGTTGTGTTGTGCAGAGTGTTTTTGGTTTCCTGAACCTTTTTTTTGGAATAAAGGCTTTTTAACCGGAGTGCTGCGTCCAGAAGATCTTCCTTTCTTTCTTCAGGGGGGGTTTGTGCTGATCGATTATCAGTGCAGCCCCCCCGAGGATGCCCCCACTGGACCACCAGGGATGCCACCAGACTACCAGGGATGCCCACCATAAGGTATGCCACCCTAGAACACCAGGGATGCCAATTAGAAATGTCTAATTGATGCCAATCAGTGCCCACAATGGATGCCAATCAGTGCCCACAATGGGCACCACTGATTGGCAGGCATTATTGTTTGGCACTGATTGACATCCATTAGTACAACACATTACAGTACAGTGCCACCTATCAGTGCCCATCCATGCCACCTATCAGTGCCCATCCATGCCCATCTGTGCCACCTATCAGTGCCCATCCATGCCGCCTATCAGTGCCCATCCGTGTCGCCTATCCGTGCCCATCCATGCCACCTATCTGTGCCCATCTGTGCCGCCTATCTGTGCCCATCCATGCCGCCTATCTGTGCCCATCTGTGCCACCTATCAGTGCCCATCCGTGCCGCCTACCAGTGCCCATCCGTGCCGCCTATCAGTGCCCATCCGTGCCGCCTATCGGTGCCCATCCGTGCCGCCAATCGGTGCCCATCAGTGCCACCTCATCGGTGCCCATCAGTACCGCCTCATCGGTGCCCATCAGTGCTGCCTTATCAGTGCCTGTCAGTGCAGCCCCATCAGTGCCCATCAGTGAAGGAGAAAACTTACTTATTTACAAAGTTTTGTAACTGAAACAAAGAAAACGTATTTTTTTCAAAAGTTTTGGTCTTTTTAAAAAAAATAGCAGAAAAAAAAATCGCAGAGGTGACCAAATACCACCAAAAGAAAGCTCTATTTGTGGGGAAAAATGATAAAAATGTAGTTTGGGTACAGTGTAGCATGACCGCGCAATTGTCATTTAAAGTGCAATAGCGCAGAAAGCTGAAAATTGGTCCCTATTCCCCAACTTGTTCATTCCCCGACTTAGTTGGGGTAGGCGGTAAACTTTGGTTGGGGTGGGTCAACCATGCCTTGTGACCATGACCTCTGGGAACCTTCCTTCTGACCTTTGACCTTTGGGGGAGGTCCCCATTCCAATTCCTGAGTCCAATCCTTATTCTTCAAGGGGAAACCCTAACCCTGCCCCTAACCCTAACCACTAACCCCTAGCCTTAACCCTAACCCTAAACCCTAACCCTCTAACCCTAACCCTCACCCTCACCCTAACCCAAACCTCAACCCTCTAACCCTAACCCTAACTCTCTAACCCTAACCCTCTAACCCTAACCCTCTAACCCTAACCCTATAACCCTAATCCTAACCCTATAACCCTAACCCTATAACCCTAACCCAAACCCTCTAACCCAAACCCTCTAACCCTCTAACCCTAACCCTAAACCCTAAGCCTAAGCCCTAACCCTAACTCTCTAACTTTAACCCTTGCAAATTTGAAATTTAGAATTTCAGAAATTCCGAAAATGTGAATTTCTGAATTTTCAAATTTCCGAAATTCCGAATTTTCGAATTTCCGAATTTGGAATTAACCACTAACCCCTAACCCTAATCCTAACCCCTAACCCCTAACACCCAACCCTAACCCTCTAACCCTAACCCTCTAAACCTAACCCTCTAAATTTCGGAAATTCGACTTTTGGAAATTCGAAAATTCGGAATTCGTAAATTCAGAAATTCAAAACTTCGGAAATCTGAAAATCCGAAAATTCAGAAATTTAAAAATTTGTCAAAATTCGTTAAAAAACAAATTCGGAACTAAACGAATTGCACATGTCTAATCACGCCGCTATTCATTCTGTCAGAGACATTCTGTGATAGGGAGAGGGAATACCTCTCCTGGTTCTTCCCTACTATCTTGTTCTCTTAATGCTGGTTTATTCCCTCTTTTTTTCTCTACAATATCAATAACCGGATTTGCTGTTTATTTCAAACAGACATTGCCTTGATCTTTAGACTGTTGGGACTTCCCTCATAGTGATTACCCCTTTTATACATTTTTTTTAGGTCCTGTTTAGAGAGCTCCAGCTTTTGGATCAGTCTGGTATGCTCTGAGTATAATCTTGTGGTATGGTTACAGACTGTCTTTCTTGCTGTATATGAACTCCCTTGGATAAATATTTTTGCTGGACAGCAATTTGTACCAGCTGGATTATTTAGCTTGGAATTGATTCAATTCACTTCAGCTTTTTTTTTTATCCTCTATTATAGGGGTTCCCTATTACAATACTTCAATGTGGTCATGATCTTATATATATTCCTTTTTGTGTTTCTTTAGAAAAATTATCATTTATATCATCTTCTGCAAACACTGGGAGAACTCTTTAAATAATGGGATGTCCTGTGCACACATGGAACTTGTATTTTTCTATCTAAATTTCAAGTTATATATTGACTAAGAGCAGCTCTAGTAAGGTTCATGTCTCTCCCTGTACCCATATACTCGTTATGCCCACATAACCAGTATTTTGTATACTACTTTCTAAATACCTGCATGTTTTATATATGCCAATAACTTTGTTTCACAAGTTTCTTGTGTTAACTAAAATCAACATGAGTATCCATTCCAATCTTTTTGTTGTCTATAGCATATAAAACGCCACACCGGAATCTCCTGAGGAAGTTCTGTTCCGCGAAACATGTTGAGAGTGGTAGTGTCTGCCAATTATGCTTTTATAGAACAATTGATTTTTTTTATGGATGTAAAACTGTTCTCATGTTTTTTATCTTTGTAATTAAATATATATACATTTTATATGTTGTATTAGTGAGTCTTCATCTCTTCACTTAACACCTTAAAGTCCAGAGGTTTGTTGCCTCTCCTTCCCCCCTCCATTTTTTGAATATTCATACATTGGGATGTGGTGTTTAATTTGATCACTCTTAAAAATTATCTATCACTAGATTCACACTAAACGGATATTCTACACTGACAAAATAATCAGAATAGCACACTAATCTGTCTAGTAGCACTGAACAGAGCCCTGTTCTATCTCTCTCCATGCCAATATCACACTAAAAATGGCCACTATTGAAAGAATACTTTTATACTAAGAGCAATGAGCCATGATTGGATAGAGTCATCATGACAGAATACAATCATGGCTCTGACAGTGCTCTGTGCCCTGATTGGGCAAAGCTTTCATTGCTTCAACCAATCAGGGATTCCAATGCACTGTGCGGCGGCACAGTGCATTGTGGTAATTGGGCAGGCTGAACAAATGGTCGAAAGCCCCAATAATTCAGGTGTTTGTTGAATGGGTGAGCAGCCAATGCTCAGGCCGAACCGTTCGCCCATCCCTAATAACAATAGATCCTCCCTTGTCGGCTGGTTTGATAGTTATATCTCATCTAGCCAACAAAGAGGCTAACGCTTGTTTCTCATCATTGTTTAAATTGTTAGGTGTATGGTCTATTATAGATTGATCCTGCAAGAAAGTCTTGATTTCTTTTTTATATACAGCTGTAATGCTGCAACAGAACTAGAAGGTGTAACATGGCTCTTATTTCCTAAATCAAGATTTGTTATTGATAATGGTAAAATTTTAGAACTGCCCATATTAGGACGCATGGAAAAAAAGGATTTCAATCTGATCTGCCGGTATAATCTACACATATCCTGTTTCAACAGAAAATCATTCATATACTCCTTTTGGACAAAATTCCAGACTCTTATTTAGCAGTTGTAATTCTACTTTAGTTATTGAAATGGAAGAAATGTTATATACCACATTTTCTATTGGAGTCTCTGTTTGTTATTCTTCATATTGTAACTCTCCCGATGCATTTCCTGTGCCGCTTACCTCCCCTCCTCCTCTGGGGAGATTTGTAGAAGTTGCCTCCAAAAAAGTGGGATTAGATCCATTCACCAATGATCCTGTTGAGGCCATTGAGGATGTAGATGTAGACAATTGTTTATGCTGATATCCTTGTCTAGAGATTTAAATTGATAATAATTCAGATCTTTCCAATGTAGACCCTCTCATGTGCATAATCCTCCGGATCCCTCTCCAATTTGGTTCTATTTCAGGTCTCCACATTCCTCCTGAAGGTTTCCAACTTTTCAATACACACTTTCTTGGTTTTTATTAACTCTTCCCGGCCCACAGCAGTCTCCAACTGTGTCTCAATGTCTGATATTTGTTTGGCCAGGGATATTCGTTCCATTTGTAGGAATTGTACAGTCAAATTCATTATGTCAAATGAGCACTTGTTGATAATTTGGGCAAATTTAGTTTTAAAGTCAGTATCCTGTGTGAACAAAGTAGGTACCAAATGAACATGTTTGCCACAAAACCACAGTAAACTCTGGTGCCTCGAGGTGGCCACTGCGGCTTGCACATATGTTTGCAAATGTGTGTGACTAAACCTTTTGTTCTTAACATAAACTAGTAGAAAGGGTCAATTTGTTTTTTTGCAGGCTAGCTGGTAAGTGAGCTGGGCAGTATTGTCTGTTTTTGCTTTGGCATCAGAAACAGGGGAATAGAAACCTGATAAGTCCACCTTGTCTTGTTTAGGTGCTGCTGCCACTAGTCTCTGTGTTGCCACGTCAGGTGCTTGTACATCACAGTAGTACCCAAGCAGGTTTTTTGTGATACATGTGTTAACAGCAGATCGCAATACAGTTGGCAGCAGACACAATAAAAAGGGACCACACTGCAGAGAAGGCTGTTGTTCTCTGCCCCTACCACCCATGTGTGGTCTGCCACCTCACCCCCCATCACTTCTTCCTTGCTGGAGACTACATTGCATTGAAGTCCAGCTGCTGCATATTCTCTGTCTGTTGCTGCTCCCTACTTTCTGTTTGCTTCTTCTACCATGGATGACCCCCCCCCTCTGCCCCTATGGTCTTCCCACAATCTTCCTCCATGACAGAAGATAATATGGTTTTAGGTATTTCGGTATCACTCAAATCTTCCTCCTGGTGCAAGTCTGTTATGGTATTGTCAAATATTTCTGCAGACTCCTCAGTTAGCAGGGCTACGGTGGGATTATTGGAGGAAAATGAGAAGAGGCAAAAGAGCACAACAAAAATGCTGACAGACTACTGGACACGCATGCCCTAGCTCCAGTTTGGGAGGCAGCACCTCAGCCTCTCATTGTAGTATTTTTTTTTGTAAGGTGGATTGAATGCTTAGCTTTTACTGAAGCTATGATGATAGAGGGTGGATTTATGGTGCTTTTGATGCACTCTAGTTAAAACACAGCAATGCAGTAACATACTACACACAAAGGACAACTCCAGCAACTGTTCAGCAACAAGTGTTTGCTGCACACTCCATGTTAAATAAATGCTTGACTCTCAGGGACCCATATGAACAGGAACAGGTGTTGTGCATTACATTATGGGTTTGGGGTGTGCATTTTTGGCCACAAATTTTGATTTTTTTTTCAAAAGTGTTGCTCTTTGTTTGTTTATAGCGCACAAAATAAAAACTGCAGAAGTGATCAAATACCACCAAAAGGAATCTATATTTGTGGGAAAATAAGGACGCCAATTTTGTTTGGGTACAGCGTCGCATGACCGGGCAATTGTCAGTTAAAACGACGTAGTGCCGTATCGCAAAAAATGGCCTGGTCATTAAGGGGCAAATCCTTCCAGTCCTTAAGTGGTTAATTTGCTTGGGTATGGGTTAAATAAGTATTTTTCTTTAGCTATCTGGGTTGTGTATGTGTACATCACTGATATATTTCTATAAATGTTAATTACTCTATTTATTACTATTTATAATCTGATTTTTTTCCTTAAAAATCTCTTTTGTGTATTTACCTGTGTTTTGTACCTTTTCCTTTTGAAAATTATTGTGTGAATTATGACAAATAGTTGCCTGCAACTACAACTGCCTGCATGCTTTTTGCAAACCAGGGACTCACTAGGCAGTACATCCACAATTTAGATGACAGCCAAGGAGCCTAAAATTCTGCAGAGCATATTGGTAATGGTATTCCTCATTTTCCTATCTTCCTTTAAGTGAAGAAAATCATGAATATGGTACCACATGTGCTCACATAATGAGAACATTTTGAATGTGTTAATAGGCAATATAGTTTAATATAAAGCATAATCCTATTTTCCTGCCTTAAATCTATTTGATGTTTTCATCTAAATATTCAATGAAATCTAAATTACCTTAAAGACAGTGCATAACAGCATGAAAAATAGTTTCCCTGTGTTGACTGTATTAAATTTAGCTGGATGGAAGGAAGCTGAGGATTATCTTTTATGGTGTGATTATTAAATATAAGTATTTCTATTCACATTATTTTAGCTGACAGTTAAACTTGAGCTTGTTAAATATAAAAAGTATATAATTTTGCAGGCTGATGTTTTCTAAATGATGTCTGGGACTTCTCTTTCCCTGTTGTCATTTATATTTTGGCTGGGAAGTTCATTCAGGTTGCTAATGTTGCATAGAAACCAAAATATCAGAGCCATGCAATTTCTACAGGGATTAACTTTGGGAACAAAATACAGTCAATCTTAATATTTAGCTTTGGTGCTGTTGTCTGTTTTCGGTTCAGCATATGTTTTTGAATTTATGTTAGTTAAAGGGACATATCCTTTATCTTTAGACCTTTGAAAAAGTGGACATGCATCAGTCTGTTATATATATATTTATGAACACATGTGGGTTTCCTCTACAAATGAACAGAAATCATAAAAGCTCTGTTTCTTATGCTAACATTCACCTAAAAAGGTTAAAACGTATTTAAACCTCAAGACAAAAATGGAAAATATTGCAACTTACTAGTCCTTAGATGCAGTGGCTGTATTTGTTTTCTATTTTCAATCCAATAACATTTTAGCATGTACAGGTGCCATGAAGTGGCATTTTAGCAAGTACAGAGATGACTTGTCTTTGTCACTTCCTGTGAATTGAAAAAAAAAACAGCATAAGCAATGTTATTTCTGTTTTGTACAGTACTAGTCTCGTTAATCCACCATATAAAGGAAATTTACAAAGGCAGACACGTTTGAAGTACAGCCTGTGTGACAACCATGGCCATTCCATAGATACCATGAAAAAGTGAGTGTAAACAGGAAGTAGAGAGGAAGTGTGTTTTTCACAGCATTACCAAGAGAACATGAATAGGAAAGAGTACATTTTTACTTTTGGGTTTCTATACACTTTAAAGAAACACATTTTCACAGATTGTATGATACATAAAAATAGCAGAGTAATGCTGACATGTATCTTTTAAAACATCCTTATGTGATTTATTTTTAATGCAAGCTGTGTATGTACCTGAATTTGACTTTGTTACAGCCTCTAACAGTTCTTTAACAGCTGATCTCATACTTTGGAAGGACGAAGGAGCACAAGAAAACAAACTGTTAAAAAAAGAATCACGTGTAGTAGTACACACATTTCATATCTCTTAGAATGTAGTTGTTGACTACAATACGTAGGCAGAACAACAAGGGGATTAAAGACCAGATTGAGGGAACATGTTAATATATATATTAAATAAAGAGAGGTTTTCTCCAACTTAGCTTATCCAATCATTTTAGAACATATCATAATAGGGACCCAAGTCAACTCAAATTCTGCGGCATAGACAAGATAGAAAAACACTGGAGGGGATCACATATGATAAGAACAATCTCTAAAAAGAATCCAAGTATATTTATCAGTTAGCCACTATGCACCCTAGAAGACTGAATGTTAAAATGGATGTATATTGCTTTATTTGTAATTTCAAATATTTATCTTCATAATAGCATTATTAAGTCTAACAGTCAGATCATAGATTTATAGGATTTTATCCATGTATGCATTATAATTATAGAATAATCTTGGCCGTTTAATCATATGCATTTAAATTTAGATTGACGCAATAGGTGGATAAAGAGACAGCACTTGGCACTTTAAAAATTGCACGATTGACCATCATGTTCTGCATGTTTGAAGATATAAGGACATGTATTAACTTATGAATAAGTCATGTTTTATTTCTTTATTTATTTATCCATTCTTTATTTCACATAATTGCACAGAATTCATTTTTTCAATTGTTTATTGTAAAATTGGTTTAATTGTTTATTGTAAATGTATCATCACGAGTATCTTAGTGGGGATTCACTTTTCTGTAACCAGGTAGCAATCAAAACACAGAAAGAGTAAAGAAAAGAGGGCGCACTGGCCTTGTGCATTATCCCAAGCAAATTTATTAAAAACAAATTAAAACTTCTCACAAACATGTGAAGAAATATTGCTTGTAAAAGCCATCTGCCCGTGGCGATCAGTCCTGAAACCGACAGTCTCCAGATGGTGACAGAGAGGATATCAAGGCCCCTGCTGTCTGACGCATTTCAAAGGAGTACCTTCTTCCTCAGAGCACTCAAAACACCTATGCATGTATATTAAAGATACAGTATCTTAATAGAACAGCAGCCGATGATTTGGTTAATTTACATTGGTTAATATTCTAAGTGCGGGAATACCTGTATATAATCAATTCCTCCCCTGCTGACATTCTCTCAAAGATTAGAGTGGCAGCATAAGCATGGCTTTGCATAGATATTTAAAGCCTCAGCAGTCAGATACAGCTACTGGCAACAATCATCAGCAGTGCCAGAGCCTTATGATCACTAGCTATATTGGTTTCAGGGCTGATACTGAAATGCTAACAAGCAAGGAGGACTCCATGTGCTACTGGATGTCCAGTATGAATGGGACAGGAGCTTTCCTAATATGCTCTGAAGATTCTGGCCTGCCCTGCTGCAAATGGGAGGTCCAAAAAAACAAAAAAAAATGTCACAAGGATGCCAAACACAATTATTTTTTAGCATCTTCCCCAAAAAACCCAACTATCACATTAGTCTACGAAGATATATACAGTATACTGTATATATGCAAAACAAATAATATTAGGGTGAGCTTGCAGATACAACATTAGAATAAATCTGTATATATCTACTAATTCCATTACCTTCAATCAATCAATCATATGTCTCCTTTAAATATCTGAATAAATAGATACAGATATAAATAATACACATGAAATAATAAAACTGCTTCCCATTAGATCAACATATCCTATGTTAGGGGCTGTGTCTGTGAAATGCAATATATTGTGTTAATTTTTGACCAGCTATAAAATGACTAGTATAACATGTGATGTTAAAATGTAGGTGAGAATTTTATAAGGCAAAGGAAATCTTTAAATACTTTTGCGGAAATAGAATTCTATTTGAAATTCTTAGTTTTTATTATCTAACTGTAGGATAAATTTGAAATAAATCAAAGAAAATGGCTGATTGAGGCTGACACCCTTTAACTTCCTAAAAGCAGCCATGATTATTATATTTATTTAAATGTTTAGCTCTCTATTCCAGCCTACTGGGTGTGGAAAAGGAAGAAGGCTCCACCCACCGATAAAAACCTGGTTGTACCCCTTAATGCCATTCAGTTAAACAAGACAGTTGACTATTAACAACCAGGCTTAGAATATATTTACTTAATAGCATAAGATAGAACAATAGTGTTACAGTAATACAGAAAGAAACCAGATCTGTTCCTAGAAGTTTCCAAGATCTGTATAGTTGGGATTGAATAAGAGGCTGAGATTGTTAATAAGGATTTGGTGATGTATAATCTTTGTGCACAAATGCGATAAACACACTATAAATGTTATCATGAAAGGGAAGAGTGCAATCCATATTGTCAGTAATTGCTTATCTCAATAAAATAATACTGCACTAGGAATTGCATGGTGCTTCTCTTCCCTTTCTTGCCTTTATCTCTCACAGTTTCTGGGTCCCCAGCCCGTGCCTGAAGCAGTCTCGCTACCCACTGCAGCATTCACACCAGAGACTAACTTAACCATTTAAAGACCAGGTCTTTTTTTGACACTTGTTTACAAGTTAAAATATTTTTTGCTAGAAACCCCCAAACATTATATATATATATATATATATATATATATATATATATATTTATATATATATATATATATATATATTTAGACACCCTATAGAATAAAAAGGCAGTTGCTGAAATACTTGTCACACCGTATTTGCGCAGCGGTCTTACAAACACAATATTTTTGAAAAAATACACTTTTTTAAATAAAAAAATAATAACACAGTAAAGATAGCCCATTTTATTTCTATATTGTGAAAGATGATGTTTTGCTGAGTAAATTGATACCCAACATGTCATGCTTCAAATTTGCGCCCGCTCGTGGAATGGCAACAAACTTTGCCACTTACAAATCTCCATAGGTGACGTTTAAAAATGTCTACAGGTTACCCGATTTGAGTTACAGAGGAGGCCCTGTGCTATAATTATTTCTCTTGCTCTAATGATCACGGCGATACCTCACATGTGTGGTTTGTACATTGTTTTCTTATGTGGGCGCGACTTACATATGCGTTCGCTTCTGTGTGCAAGCTCGGAGGGATGGGCGTTTAAAAAATATATATATATTTTTTATTTTACTTCTTATTTTTTATTTTTACACTGTCCTTTAAAAAGAAAAAATGGATAATTTCTATTCCAAGGAATGTAAACATCAATTGTAATTATTATTTAAGGTAATTATATAGCGCTGTCAATTTACGCAGCACTTTACATTTACATTGTACATTCACATCAGTCCCTAACCTCAAGGAGCTTACAATCTAAGGTCCCTAACTCACATTCATATACTAGGGCCAATTTAGACAGAAGCCAATTAACCTACCAGCATGTCTTTGGAGTGTGGTAGGAAACTGGAGTACCCAGAGGAAACCCACACAGGCACAAGGAGAACATGCAAACTCCAGGCAGGTAGCGCCATGGTTGGGATTCAAACCAGCAACCCTTTTTACTGCTAGGTGAGAGTGCTACCCACTACACCACTGTTGTAATAGAAAGAAAGCATGACAGGACCTCTTTAATGTGAGATCTGGGGTCAAAAAGACCTCAAATGTCTTCTTTTTTTTTTCAATAAAAAAAAATTGTCCCTTTAAGGCCGTAGGGCGGAAGTGACGTTTGAGATCGCTGCAGTCATCCAATGGCATGGAGTCGAGTGGGGGCCATCATTCCCTCACTTGACTTTGTGGCAAGCAGGGGAAAGGATCGTATCATCTCCGCCGATACCGATGGATCCAGTAAGCGGCGGAGACGACCGGGACGTAGTGGAAGGGGGATGGGCGAACCCGCCTCAGAGACTTCCTTTATCTCAAAGCAGACCATACTGGGGTTATGGCAGCTATCTGCTTGCATGACAACAGTATTTAACGTCAAAGGACCAATGTATATCGATGGCGGGCGGTCCGGAAGTAGTTAAAGGGGTTCATCCCCCAGAACATTTTTTTGAGATACATTCTTAGTTTTTTTATGAATTTTATTTGCATCCATTGATGTCTCTCTTTTATATTAACAATAAGATATAAGAGTGTTTGTACACCACTGTTGCAAATACCAGGTTTTTAGCGCTGAATTCCACACAAGCCTTGTGTGTTTTTTGTCTATAAATGTTATCATGAATGTAATTTTAAACATGGTGAGTAACTGACAACTTTTGATGGACATTCATTAATTAATAACTATGTGGTGATAATGAATGAATTAATAAATTAATTAACCACTTCAGCCCTGGAAGATTTGGCTGCTCAATGACCAGGCCATTTTTTGTGATACGGCACTGAGTCATTTTAACTGACAATTGCACGGTCGTGCGACGCTGTACCCAAACAAAATTGACTTCCTTTTTTTCCCACAAATAGAGATTTCTTTTGGTGGTATTTGATCACCTCTGTGGTTTTTATTTTTTGCGCTATAAACAAAAGAAGAGTGACAATTTTGAAAAAAAAACAATTATCTTTTAATTTTTGCTATAATAAATATCCCAAATTTTTATTTTTATTTTTTTAAATTCCACAGTTTAGGCCGATATGTATTCTTCTACAAATTTTGGTAAAAAATCGCAATAAGCGTATATTGATTGGTTTGCACAAAAGTTATAGCGTCTACAAAATAGGGGATAGATTTATGGCATTTTTATTATTATTCTTTTTTTAATAGTAATGGTGGTGATCTTTGATTTTTTCGGGACTGCGATATTGCGGCGGACAGATCGGACACTTTTGACACGTTTTTGGGACCATTGACAATTATACAGCGATCGGTGCTAAAAAAAAGGAATGATTACTGTATAAATGTCACTGGCAGGGAAGGGGTTAACACTTGAGGCGATCAAGAGGTTAACTGTGTTATCTAGGTGTGTTCTAACTGTGGGGGGGATGGGACTGACTAGGGGAGTTGAGAGATCGGTGTTCATACTTAGTATGAACACATGATCTGTCTCCTCTACCCTGAGAGAACCGGGATCTGTGTGTGTTCTCGCTCTGTCACGAGTGATCGCGGGTGCCCGGCGGTCATCGCGCCCACTGGGCATTCGCATCGACTCTGGGCACACGCTGCGGGCGCACGCCTCCGGTGGCACGCACGCGCCTCCTACGTCTTAAAGGGCAGACATACAGTTACGGTGGCTCGCCCAGGGGAGCCATTCTGCCGCAGTAAAACTGTGGCGGCCGGTCGAGAACCGGTTAATATGAGCTCATTTAATATGGGTAATAAAGAGTGAACTCATGAATCATAATGGTCATATGTTTTGTATTTTGTTGAAAGTGTTTTGTATATGTGTGTTTGTTGCTAACTATTACTTTATTTCTAGAAGGGAAATGTAATGATAACCTACTAAGACCTTTCATTTTGTTTAGTTCCTAGATAGTACTAAATAACATCAATCCACCTGTCTGATATGGTGTGATGTCCAAGAACTAAAGGTGAAGATTACAACCTCTATGGACAACTTGTGTCATTGTATTGTAATATATTATTGTGATGAAATTTGCTGATAGAACCAGTTGAAAAACAGAGCAGCTAATAATTTTGATGCTGCATGATGAATATCTAATGCCTTGTACACACGATCAGATTTTCCGTCGGGGTAAACTCCGAAATAATTTTTCCGACGGAATTCCATTCAAGCTGTCTTGCATACTTACTGTCACACCAAATTCCGACCGTCAAAAACGCGGTGACATACAACACGTACGACAGCACTATAAAGGGGAAGTTCAAATCCAACGGCGCCACCCTTTGGGCTGCCTTTGCTGTTCTCCTGTTACCGCGTGTTAGTAAGAGTTTGGTGAGAGACGATTCGCGCTTTTCAGTGTTCGTGCTTTTCAGATCGTTTTCTGCTGTTCAGTTGGTGCTTGTGGGTTCGTATCTGTCTTTCAGGGCGTGTAGTCAGGTCGTATCTGTTTTTCAGTGCGTTCTTGTCTGCTTGTTTCTGATTTTCAGGTCGTTCTTCATAGGGCTTTCTGTTCTTTAGTGCGTTCTGTTTAGTTTGTTCTGACCAGCCAACCGTTTTCTAGCCATGTTGTGGGTACGTACGCGTCGTAGAGTTCGTGCTGTGTATGGGCTTGGTGTTGGGGTTCATGCTTGGACCCAAGCTCAGTCCATGAACAGGGTGAGGATGAGTTCACGGACGAAGAATTGGTTGCTCCAGCGGGACCAATTCTGTCACATGCCTCTGCTGTGGGAGATCCAGGAGAATAATCCTGATGACTTCAGGAATTATCTCCGGATAATGGACCCCGTTTTTAACCATCTGTTGGCTTTGCTGTCCCCCTATATCACGAGGCAGGACACCATCCTGCGACAAGCCATCACTGCCGAGCAGAGGCTAGTTGCCACGTTGAGATACCTGGCAACTGGGAGAAGTCTGCAGGACCTGAAGTTCACGACATGCATCTCCCCCCAGGGTCTGGGGATCATTATACTAGAGACCTGTTCTGCCACCATCCAAGAAGGACTATATTAAGGTACGTTTTCTCCTTTAACATCACATTCTATGTATTTAATGTATGCTAATGTATTGTATTTCTTTCATCATTCCCTAATTACCATGATTGTAATATGCTGTGAATGTCCCCTTTGTCCCCATGCATGCTGTAAGCTTTTAATGCTCCTTTTTCTCCACATCTTCATCTTGGGGTTCTCTCTGGTCCCCTTCTTTAGGAGGTGTGGGGTTCCTGGTGTCCTCTGAGTGGTGTCCTCTGAGTCTTCACTCCCCTATGAGAATGAAACAAAAGGTATCCTTAGCACACAGATATTTGAGGCCAGAAATAGGAATATGAAACATTGCTTGGAAGTGGGGTACAATTGTCTGTTTTGGCAGAGTTCCAAGATGAAGACATGATTTTTCCCATAACCAAAGACGGAATACTGACCTTTTCGGGATAAGTTTCACACATGGAGACACCCCAAGTATTCACTGGATCACCTGTATGGGACACCCTAAAAAGGTTGTTCTGGGGTCCCACACTAGTGCTCCTGAATCCAGATGTGTAAACAGCTGCTGAGTGTCCTCTCCTTTACACTGAATCAAGCTTGCATTTCATTCTAGTTTACAAACACATCTAGACAACAATGTTCTAAATGATTTTTTAATACAAATAGGCATGATAGAATGTATTTGACCTGTATCTGCCCAAAACATCGTATTTTGTGGGCAAACAATGTTTACTATGACCAATTACTTTGGCCACTAACCTGAAAGTTGCCATTTTAAAATGTCCAAACAGTCAATGAAAGCACATGGAGCAACATGCAAGTAATAATAATCATAAGAACACAGGAGAAATACATACTTTTTGCAAGCATTTTCTTGATCCTTCTGTACTGGTCGTGCTCCCTCAGTTTCAGATCTGACCACCGTTTCCTCAGCTGCTCCTTGGATCGTCATACTCCAAAATTCTTGTGCAGACTCCTCACAACTTTATTCATGATCTTGGCCTTTCTGACATTAGGGTTGGTGTACGGTCCATGCTTCCCATCATAATCGGTCCTCCTCAAGATGTCCACCATCTCCGCCATCTCTGCAAAGGACATATTTGAGGCCTTATATCTCCTCCTGGATCAGGACGTTTCTGGCTCCGGGCTTTACTCGTCGTTACTGTAATTAACATGCACCTGCTGTATGCTCCGCCATGTCGTCTCCCACTACATGCGGAAAGAGAAGGGGCGGGGAATATCCTAGAAAGTACGTCAGGGGCAGAGTTTCACACATGTGCAGTGTATATAAAGCACTGGTCGGAATATCTGATGAAAAAATTCCGTCTGACCTTTTTCCTCGGAAATTCCAACCATGTGTACACGGCATAAGAGTTTTTCTTTGACTAATTTGAATAAGTTGACACAACAGAAAACTAGTGTTTGATTAATAGTAATATTGTATTATATTTGGAAAGGTTTACATATTTTTCATGATTTGGAGGATGTAAGAATACCCAAACATTTACACTAAAAATGTGATTGTATATCTTTCTGTATAGTTCCTTCCTGTGTGTATTTAAGCTAGATTATGGTAGCATGTACTTTGGTATATTCTGCCACAAATATTGTAGTGGGACTGTAACGCAGAACTACTGTGTAAAACAAAATTCACAGGATGTGTACAGTACAGGGAAAGAAAGTGGTGTGTCAGGGGTTAGCCTAAGGGGGATCACCTTCCCTGGGAAAAAGGTAGTCCAAATGGCAGGTTTTCTTAAAAATCTGACTTGTAGCCAGTTTTAATTTTAAAAGGTTGCACGAAAATTAAACAAACAAAACAGAAAATAAATCCTTGCCATCCATCACTTACTAAACATTACAGGTTCCTAACCCAGAGGTGAAGGGTTTCTGCCAGTCACACACAAAACAAAGATAATGCAAACCTTTTCTTTCTTTCACAAAGCAAACTTCACATGAGCAGCTCTCTCAGATTTTGGCTCCCTGAGTCCCAGGCCAAGAGCAATCCTTTAGTATAGTCCTGTTTAATTTATACCACCTGTAGGTGGACACAAGTGGACCGCAAAATCTGGTCCGGAACCAACCCTGCCAAGGTGGCTGGTAAAACCCGGACCAGATTCCACCTTAGTTTTCTGAAAATGAACGCATGCGAGGTGAAATATAACGTCCATCAACCACCTCGCCTTTCATACTGCACATACCCCCCCCCCTGCTGAAGCCCCTGCGGCTGAGCAACTGTCCCAACCAGACAATGAATACAGGAAAGGGCATCTGCATTATTTGGAAGTTTTCCAGCTCTATGCTCCGCTGTAAATGTAAATGCTTGAAGGAACCACCTTGTCACATGACTGTTTTTCTCCTTGTTATCACACATCCATTTGAGAGGGGCATGATCAGTGGCTAGTTTGAATGGTCTCCCCAACAGGTAATACTTCGGGGCATCTAAGGCCCATTTGATAGCTAAACATTCCTTCTCAACAATGGCATTGTTTTTCTCATGTCTGTTCAGCTTTCTGCTCAGGTAGACCACTGGGTGCGAAAAAGAAGAAAAAAGGGTGCACCAGCCTAGTGTATTATCATTTGGATAGATTTTATTTAAAAGAAAGCATAAATACTACTCACAATTGTAGCAGAAAATTTCGCAGTACAAAGGTTTTTTCCATAGGTGGCAGCTGCATGTAGAACTCAAACCACACTCCAGATGATCACAGAGGATGTGATGAGGGCCACTACTGGCTAACCCGTTTCGAAGCGCAAAGCTTCTTCCTCAGAGCCCAGCCGCTCCTCACGATCTCTGATTTGGGACAGTACCGCACCCAGTCCCAAATCAGAGGCATCTGCCTGTACCACAAACTCCTTTGTGAACTCTAGGGTCACAGGTTGTACACAAAGAGCTTGCTTCAACATATGAAATGCCTTCTCTGCCTCAGGATTCCACTTAATCATGGCCGACCCTTTACCCTTTGTCAGATCTGTTAGTGGGGCTGCAATGGTGGCAAAAATTGGGTATAAAATGCCTGTAGTATCCTGTGATCCCTAGAAATGCACAAACTTACTTTTTATTTATAGGTTGGGGCCACTTTTCAAACGCCTCAATTTTATTGATCTGAGGCTTAATTAGCCATTGACCAATAACGTAGCCAAGGTATTTGGCCTCCTCCAAGCCCATGGCTCACTTTCTGGGGTTGGCAGTGAGTCCTGCTTTCCTAAAGGAATCTACTACTGCTTGCACCTGGGGGCAAATGAGATTCCCAATTTGGTCTGTGGATGACTACATCGTCCAAATAGGAAGCTGTGTATTGGCCATGTGGTCTTAACATCTTATTCACCATTCTCTGGAATGGCCATGTGGTCTTAACATCTTATTCACCATTCTCTGGAATGAGGCAGGAGCACCATGCAAACCAGAAGACATCCGTTTATACTGGAAAGACCTCTCGGGGATAGAAATCCAAATTTCTCCCATCTTTGTCAGCTACCTTTTTTAACATGTTTTTGAGCGTTTTGTTAAATCTCTCCACAAGACCATCAGTTTGGGGGTGGTAGACAGAAGTGCAGAGATGGGAGATTTTGAACAACTTACACAATTCTTTAGTGACTCTGGACATTAATAGTGTGCCTTGATCTGTTAATACTTCTTTTGGAATACCCACACGACTCAATACCTGGACAAGCTCTTTGGCAATAGTCTTAGCTGAGGTATTACGCAAGGGAATGGCTTCAGGATACTGTGTGGCATAGCTCAGTACTACCAATATACCAAACATAACGTCCATCAACCACCTCGCCTTTTATACTGTCACAGGTGATATAGGGGTTTAAACTTGGGGTTTTACACACAACTGATGTTTGATTTGAAGTATATTTTACTACATGAATGACAGTTTGAATTTAGGCCAATCATATCATTCATTAAGGAAAAAAGTAATTGTATGCCTACATAATTGTTGGTTTCAATCAAAGATAATCATGCTTTTGCAGGGGATACAATTAGGTGTTCTAGTACATAGACGGTCAGTTATATCTGACACCACATTTGATGCACTTGAGTTTTAATAAAATTTATTGGTAAATTATTATGAAATGAAATAGGCTCCCAGGTTTTGTTTTCCTCAATCCTCCCTGATTGCTTGGGTTGGGGCTGACATGTATAGTATGGTGACATGTTATTCATGGGAAATATGTACGCACATACTGGAGTAAGTGTAGATAAGAGCCAGTTAGCCTGGCAGAATATCTTTAGAGGGTGGAAGGGGACTGGAGAACACAGAGGAAACACACACACATTAAATAGTTTGAAGTTGGGCCTATGGTTGGACATTGTTTCATTTAGATAAATAGTAGTGTAGAGTTCAGGTGGTAGATGGGTGGGGTTCCTGTACCAATAAAAAAATATTTTTTTAATGTTACGCCAGGTCACCAGGGATCATTTATTTGCCAATTCTGAAATCTATAATGGGCTATATGAGCATTGTTGTTAGATATGGAATGTTGGACTGACAATCTTGGTAACACATCTGCCTTGACGTCAACCACAAGCATATTGGAGAAACTCGACAAATGCTTTGGACAGCAGCAACCGTCTATAAAGACTTTGCCACTGATCAGCAGCAAGTTTCACCTGCTCTGATGGTCAATTACATAAGCTGTTCTATCCGCTATCATGGTCAAGTACCTGAACTGGTCTATCTGCTCTGATGGTCAAGTACCCGAATTGTCTGTATAAATAAGTAAAAATTCCATCTACAATGGTGGTCAAGTGCCTGCATGTCCATGACTTGTGAACTGCAATAGTCCAGAGGATTAAATGGACATTTTATTCTACAGTTGAGATCTGATCATCGGATATCTTATCCGCTTTCTCCAGATATACCTGACTTTGGCAGGTTTCTACGCTTCTAAACTCTTGGAAAGCAAAGTTTGATATTGACATCTGCTCCTGTGCTTTAAAATTCTTGGAAGGAAACATTTGGTGTTCTTCTGTAAGGCCCCTCTCACACTGGGGCGGGCAGGTGCGGTGGCGGTATAGCGGCGCAATTTTTATCGCCGCTATACCGTCATATTTACCACGATATTCGGCCGCTAGCGGTGCATTTTTAACCCCCGCTAGCGGCCGAAAAAGGGTTAGTACCAAGCCTTGGCTAAGGGGCTATAAAGGACACTTAGTTGACTCATGTGATAGGAATGTGATTGTAAACTGAGGAATGTTCCTTATTCATTAGAGGGTAATTTTGCTCATGTGGGGGTGGGATGACCATCTCCTTACATTCAAGTTCTCTATATAACACACACACAGCTTAAAATACGTGTCTCGTCTTCAGAGCTTGGAATCATGCATGTGTCTGTGGTTACCTGCTCATGCCAAACAATTGGAGGGATCCATGGTGGAAACAGCATTTTTAGTTAAGTATTCTTGTCATATTTTCTTTATCTGTCATTACTTTTAATTAATGTTATACTTCTAAGTATTTGTGTGATCTCTCTTTGCACATATTCAATACAACCCCAAAACTGTGATGGAACACTATCCTGGCATATCAGGGTCTCTGAAACTGTGATAGGTAGTAAGGAAATCCAGTGCGTAATTAACACCCCTTGAAAGCCTAGAGGAGTTATTGGATTTGGGCCCCTGTACGTGGCTAGGATAATACAGTGATCAGTAAAAAAAATGCTGTTCACTTTACTTATTACACTGTGACAGGGCAATCAAAAGGTTATTTGCTCACGCTATTTAAACATAGTTTAGATCTAAAAGCGCCCCCTTATAATATACACCCTACATTTCACAAAGTTTGCTACCTA
This sequence comes from Rana muscosa, assembly GCA_029206835.1. Lineage (NCBI taxonomy): Eukaryota > Metazoa > Chordata > Amphibia > Anura > Ranidae > Rana > Rana muscosa. The sequence continues at coordinate 423,480,885 of CM055122.1, forward strand.
GCACTTTGAGGGGAGCAGCTCTTATTTGTTATCCCTAGCGCTGGGTTCTTTGTATTTTTTCACGTTTATGGTTTTGGAATATTTAATATCTCAAAAACACATTTACCCACGCAGCAATGGACATTTTTGACTTTATGAAAGCAAGAAACTTTGATCTTGATGAATGTTTTCAACAAAACACCAAGACCCATAGCGAATTAGAGAAAGGATTTAAACAGTTACAACATGATATGGAAAAACAAATCAGGTTATGGTGGTATACAGCCTCACTAGAAATGTATATAGGGGAAAACCTCACACCAAGGAGACTCAGATGGGACGTAAGCCCCCTTGATGGTGTTGAGGACCTGAACTTGATGGATTAATGGTACCAATTTTTCAACTCATGTAAAAAAAAGCTCATGCAACTTATGATTAAAAGGAGAAAAAACAACAATACATTACTAGAGTCTAAGATAACTGAACTGAGAGAAACTATGGCACCATTCAAAGACACCAATGAATATCAGTAGAAAGCCCAAAAATTGCAACGCTACCTATCAAAGTATGATGGGGAAATAAAACAGAAAAAAATGAAAAAGTTCCAAAGAGATTTGAAGGACTTTAATGAACAAAAAGTTTATAAGTGGCAAGAAGAATTGATTTCCCCAGAGTCCAAAGAGTCCTCAGTGGACAGGGAAATAGAAATATGAGACATCATAACTCAGATGACAACCAACACAACAAATAATACTAATTCTCAACTAACCAAAAAAGACCCCAAACCACCTAATAAACCCAAATCGAATCAACCAAATAATTACCCACGTACCCCTCAGTACTCGGTTCCCACCCAAAATAGGTTTGCTCCACTTATAAATAGGCCACAAGAGCAATATGACCATTATGATTATGGTAGGAATTACTACCCACCGAGACCCCCCAGGGGGGGCTTCAGGGATAACTTTAGGGGTAGACCAGAAGCTCTTGCTTCCAGAATGTTTGAAACGTCGGTGATGCCTGACCCAACCATTTCACTTCTTACCTTGAGACCTGACTGCTTAACATGCACCCAATTCAAGCTTCTTGTCCAGCACCTTACAGCTACGAAACAAACTATGGTTGTAAACTTCTTTGGTTGTAAGTGAGGCAAAGCACAGGATGAACGGCAACATGATACATGCCAAGATGGCTGCTATGGAAAGGTCTCCAAATTCGACAAAATATGGCACCCATGGGTATCACACTGCTTGCCACTGACTTTTTACGACACTGTCCTCTTGCTGTGGTAGCTGACATCAAGTTGTTCTTACTACACCTCACGCTGGTTCCCAGGTCAACCATGTGGACTCCTGGTTGTCTCTTTCCCCTACTTTTCATCGCCTTTCTTTCATTCCCCCAATAGTTTTGAAGTTCCCCCCGCCTCATAGGACATGGCTCTTTTCCTTTGTCTCCCCTACGGCAACCCCTTTTGATTGTTTTCCAAACAATTTAGCCTCGCCAGTGCCCTCTCTATAAACCAATAGTCCAAGACTTCAACATCACCCATCAGTAGTGATTAGCCGAACACCCCCGGGTTCGGTTCGCACCAGAACCCGCGAACGGACCAAAAGTTCGCACGAACATTAGAACCCTATTAAATACAATGGATGCGAACGTTCGGATTCTAAAGTGCTAATTATAACGACTATTATCCATGTTATTGTCCGAAACAGAGTTTGGGAACCCGGGTTCTGCACCAGGGGACATGTATCAATGCAAAAAGAAGTTTTAAAAAACGGATGTTTTCCGGGAGCAGTCATTTTAATGATGCATAAAGTGAAAAAAAAAGTCAAATATTCCTTTAAATATTGTACCTGGGGGGTGTCTAAAGTATGCTTGTGAACCGTGTTTAGAACTGTCCCTGCACAAAATAAAATTTCTAAAGGAAAAAAAGCCATTTAAAACTGCTTGCGGCTTTAATGCAATGTCTGGTCCCGGTAATATGGATGAAAATCTTTAGGAAAAATGGCATAGCTACCCCATCAACCCCCCCCTACCCCAGCCCATTACCAGCCCCTTTGGGTCTTGTATGGATATTAAGGGGAACCCCGCACACAAAATAAAAAAGGCCCTATATACTCTGAACAGCCGTATACAGGCGGTGCATACAAGACAGGGACTGTAGGTTTGTTCTTATGTAGAATCTGTTTGTAATTTTGAACAGCTGCATTGTTTAAGTGGAGCTCCATGCCAAATTCCTTTTTTTTAGCTTTTTGTAAAACATAGGGAACGGTTATCACCCCTGTCACATTTTTTTTGCTGTCTGTGCCCCTGTTCAGAACATTTCACCTCACTTTGCGTCCCAATGACAACTGTTTTTGAAATGTGGTGTTTTTATTGAAACAAGGATTGGTGATAAAGCATCAGTAGAGAGGAGACACCTTTCTCCCATATTAATTCTTACAGGAGAGAATTTTCCTTCCAAGGGGTAGATTTCCTCTCACTTCCTGTTGTCTTCTTCCGTTTGCAAGTAGTAGTAGTTTGTAAGTTGGATGTTTGAAAGTAGGGACCTGCCGTATATACTCTGCAGAAATTGGCCCCTTAGGTGTTGGTGTTGGCACAACACTGAAAGCACTCACAGTTATTCTTGGTGGGTGCTGGAACGCCCTGCTGTCAACTATTATATCAGGAATTGTAATAACATATAATTGTTGATCAGTGGTAGTAAAAATTGGGCCTTTGATGGTGGTGCTGGTGCCACAACACTGTAAGGCCTGACAGTTACTCTTGGTGGGCGCAGCAATGGGCCCTGCTGTGAATTATTAGATCAATAATTATAATTGCATGCCCCTGTTGAACAGGGGCTGAAAAATTGGGCCTTTGGTGGTGGTGGTGGTGGTGATGGTGGTGCTGGTGCCACAACACTGTAAGGCCTGACAGTTACTCTTGGTGGGCGCAGCAATGGGTCCTGCTGTGAATTATTCGAACAATAATTATAATTGCATGCCCCTGTTGAACAGGGGCTGAAAAATTGGGCCTTTGGTGGTGGTGGTGATGGTGGTGCTGGTGCCACAACACTGTAAGGCCTGACAGTTACTCTTGATGGGCGCAGCAATGGGCCCTGCTGTGAATTATTAGATCAATAATTATAATTGCATGCCCCTGTTGAACAGGGGCTGAAAAATTGGGCCTTTGGTGGTGGTGGTGGTGGTGATGGTGGTGCTGGTGCCACAACACTGTAAGGCCTGACAGTTACTCTTGGTGGGCGCAGCAATGGGCCCTGCTGTGAATTATTAGATCAATAATTATAATTGCATGCCCCTGTTGAACAGGGGCTGAAAAATTGGGCCTTAGGCACTGGTGGCACAACACTGCAACCCCTCACAGATACTGTACTTGGAGCACAGCAATGAGGCCTGTTGCAAAGTATTGCATCAAAAATTTTAATTACACGCCCCTGTTAAACAGGGGCTGAAAAATTGGGCCTTAGCCACTGGTGGCGTCACCCATAAACCAAAATGATCTTCCAAGCTATCATCATTAATCGTATCATTGAGGAGGAGGAGGAGGATAGCCAGTCAACATAACAGCACATGGCACTCAGCATCAGCATCAGTCTTGAAGGGATGTGACATTTTAAAATCAATTAGTCTGTTATATCAGCACCCCATATTGCTTTGAATATATTTTTATTTCGTGATCACTTTTTATTTGTCTGCATGACTGTTGGACAAAATATTTTTATTTAATACAATTCCGGTAATCGGTTTTTATTGACCTGCACCATCTGGAGTCTTTTTGGTTTTCTTCCATCTTTATATTTTTCGCGGATTGCTGTGGAACCTGGCCCATGTGAGAATAATCCATCGTTTGAGCTGCCTTTCCCATCATCCGGTTGGAGTTCAAGCGAGGACCCAGGACATCCAGCTATATCCCGTCTGGTCTTGGTGACCATTAAGCCTGTAAGACCCACTGCCGTACGGTAGGTGGGTCCACCATCAGCGGTAAGAGTACCCATCTATAACAACTAGTGTCTTCTCCTTGCTTGATTCATCATTTGCATTGAAGTCCCTTTGTCAGTCTGCGTTGTGGGAAGGCTATCCATTGAAGGACATCCATGATCACACACATTTTGTTATTTGGGATTGTATTCTATTTTTCACATTTTACCCTTTACGGTATATCACACAGTTCGCAAGGAGGACAATTCATCTGAATACCCTTGTAGCGGACTCACATTTATAATTGTGTTATTAGAGCACTGTTGGTTCTATTGCCTTAAGTAGCCATTCACCTATTACAAGTTTTTATTGCTTTGAGCGCCACACTATTTTTATTTACCATTCCTGTACACTTTGTTTGTTTGAGTGTTGGCAGCTTGCATGCACATTGTTTTTGGTTTAGCGCAGTATTTTTCCCTTTTTTATCCAACATAACAGCACAGGCACTCAGCATCAGCATCAGTCTTGAAGGGATGTGACATTTTAAAATCAATTAGTCTGTTATATCAGCATCTGGTGTGTGGTAGCTGGTGGTGATCCAAGACTGGTTCATCTTGATGAAAGTCAGTCGATCAACCGAGTCGGTGGACAGGCGCACCCTGTGATCCGTGACAAATCCTCCAGCAGCACTGAATGTGCGTTCTGAAAGAACGCTGGATGCAGGACAGGCCAGTAGCTCAATTGCATACTGTGCAAGCTCTGGCCAGTGATCCATCCTCAAGACCCAGTAAGCCAGAGGATTTTCGGTGGGGAAGGTGTCCAAGTCTGACCTTGCCCCTAGGTATTCCTGGACCATGTATATCAGACGCTGGCGATGGTTGCTGGAACCGATCATACTTTGGGGCTGCGGACTAAAGAATTGTCTGAACGCATCGGTCAGACGGCCACCTTCCCCACCGCTCCTTCTTTGACTGCCCGAAGCCTCAGCAACTAGTTGTCCAGGACCAGGAGTTTGTAACCTCCCAGTCTCTGGGAACGCGTTGCACAGACCTTTCTGCAAGGCCTCCCGGAGTTGTCTCATCCTCTGCTCCCTCTGCGACGGTACGATAAGGTCCGCAACCTTACCCTTGTACCGTGGATCAAGGAGAGTGGCCAGCCAGTAATGGTCCCTCTCCTTGATCCGAAGAATACGAGGATCCTTCCGCAGACTTTGCAGGATCAGGGAGGCCATGCAGCGTAGGTTAGCTGAGGCATTCAGTCCGGAGTCCTCTGGGTCACTAAGGACGACATGATCCGCAGCCACCTCCTCCCAGCCACGTACAAGTCCACTGGTTTCTTGGGACTGTAAATCATCCCTAAAAGACTGCTGCTGATGATGCTGAGTGCCAGCCTCCACCTCCATGCTGACACAATCCTCCTCCTCCTCCTCCTCTTCCTGTGCGATGGGTGGGACAGAAGGAACACTGTCTGGGTAAAGGGGGCCTTGAGAGGCAAGGAAGTCCTCCTCTTCCTGCCTCTGTTCTGCCTCAAGTGCCCTGTCCATTATTCCACGCAGCGTGTGCTCCAACAGGTGGACAAGAGGTACAGTGTCACTGATGCATGCACTGTCACTGCTCACCATCCTCGTGGCCTCCTCAAATGGTGCCAGGACAGTGCATGCATCCCTGATCATGCCCCACTGGCGTGGTGAAAAAAACCCGAGCTCCCCTGACCCTGTCCTGGTGCCGTAGTCGCACAGGTACTCATTGATGGCCCTCTGCTGCGTGTGCAGCCCCTGCAGCATGGCCAACGTTGAGTTCCACCTGGTGGGCATGTCACATATAAGGCGGTTCTTGGGCAGGTTCAACTCCTTTTGCAGCTCAGCCAGGCGAGCACTGGCATTATAAGATCTGCGGAAATGCACACAGACTTTCCTGGCCTGCCTCAGGACATCCTGTAAGCCCGGGTACCTGCCCAAGAACCGCTGCACCACCAGGTTAAGGACGTGAGCCATACAGGGCACATGGGTCAGTTGTCCCTGTCGGAGGGCGGAGAGGAGGTTGGTGCCATTGTCACAAACCACCATTCCTGGCTTAAGCTGGCGTGGCGTCAACCACCTCTCGGCCTGCCCCTGCAGAGCAGACAGGACCTCTGCCCCAGTGTGGCTCCTGTCCCCCAAACACACCAGCGCAAGCACGGCATGGCATCTTTTTGCCTGCGTACTTGCGTAGCCCCTTGAACGCCTACGGAGCACCGCTGGTTCCGAGGACAAACCACAGGAAGAGGCCATGGAGGAAGAAGAAGAGGAGGGGGTGGAGGAGAGAGGTGTGTCACAACCAGTAGTAGCATTTTGGAGGCGTGGCGGTGGAACAACCTCCAACACTACTGCACCTTGTCCTGCATCCTTCCCAGCTGCCAAAAGAGTGACCCAATGGGCCGTGAAAGAAAGGTAACGTCCCTGTCCATGCCTGCTGGACCATGAGTCAGCGGTAATATGCACCTTACCGCTGACCGCCCTGTCCAGCGAGGCCAAGACATTGCCTTCCACATGCCTGTAGAGAGCCGGAATCGCCTTCCATGCGAAAAAGTGGCGTTTGGGAACCTGCCACTGAGGAACCGCACATTGCACAAACTCACGGAAGGGGGCCGAGTCTACCAACTGAAAAGGCAGCAGTTGAAGCGCTAGCAATTTAGTCAAGCTAGCATTCAACCGCTGGGCATGTGGATGGCTGGGAGTGAACTTCTTTCGACGGTCCAGCAGCTGGGGAAGGGAAATTTGCCTGCTAGAATCGGACGTTGGTGTACTGCTAGCAGAGTGCCCGCAAGTACTTGCCTGTGACACACCTAATTCTACACCTTCATTCCTCTCAGAGCAGGTTTCAGAGAGGAGTGAAGGTATAGTGGGGTTGGAGATCCCAGCTGATGCGGTGCAAGAAGAGGTCAGCTTTGTTCTTTGGTGTGGGTCTTTAAGGTAGGCTTGCCAACGAGCTGCATGGCAGGTCAACATATGTCTGATCAAGCATGTGGTGCCCAAGCGGCTGATGTTTTGGCCACGCGATATACGCTTGAGACATATGTTGCAAACAGCAGCTGTGCGATCTGATGCACTCGCCTCAAAAAGGCCCACACCAAAGAACTTTTTGAATGACGGGCAGAGGCAGCGCCCTGCACAGGCGGAGCTCTGCGGTGTGATTCCGTCGGTGTGCTGCCCATACGCTGGCCACTCAAGGGCATCCTGCCTCGTTGGAGATGTGCCTCCTCCTCATCCTCCTCCTCCTCCTCCTCTCTCCTATTAGGCACCCACGTGGAGTCAGTGACCTCATCATCCCCTCCCTCCTCATCACTGGAGCCAATCTGGCAGTATGCTGCAGCTGCTGGAGCATGACTGCCAGATTGGTGTCCTTCTTGAGCATCCCCTCTCTCTGCTCTCATGCTGCTGCCTTCCTCTAGCTGGGTATCATCATCAGATCCTTCCAAACGCTGGGCATCCTCCTGGAGCATGTACCCAACACTGTGCTCAAACAGTTCGGGGGACTCCTCAGGAGGAGGACATGGTGGGTCTAGGGAAGGATTGACTAATGAAGATAATGATACCAGAGAAGAGGACGCTTTGGCAGCTGCTTTGCCAGTACCCTGAGCCTGGGTGAGAGAGGATGAGGAGGATGAGGTGGGCTTGGTCATCCACTCTACCAAGTCTTCGGCATGATGTGGCTCAACATGTCCAGCTGCCGAAAAGAAGGACAAGCGTGTCCCATGGCCATGTGCTGATGACAATGCACCGCGTCCACGACCAGCACTGTTGCCCCCAGACACAGAGCCTGCTTGCCCTCTTTTTTTGCCTCCTGACTCTCTGCCTCTCCTTGTTTGCCTTCCAGACATTTTAATGGATGGCCTGCAGGGAGATGGGAAAAAGAGCAATAAGGGCTACCTTCAGGTGTATACTGTGCAGGAGGCTTAGCAACAATGACACTGACACTGTCCCCTGCCTATCCTTCTCTGTCCCTAAACACAAGGATTGAAAATATGGAACAGCAAAATTGGTTTAGAACAGAATAGCACACTGACACTTTCCCTCACTGTCCTACTCTGTCCCTCCCTACAAACAAGATTTAGCACAGAATAGCACACTGATAATTTCCACGAGTGTCCTTCTCTGTCCCTAAACTCAAGGATTGAAAATATGGTTCAGCAAAATTGGTTTAGAACAGAATAGCACACTGAAACTTTCTCTCACTGTCCTACTCTGTCCCTCCCTACAAACAAGATTTAGCACAGAATAGCACACTGATAATTTCCACGAGTGTCCTTCTCTGTCCCTAAACTCAAGGATTTGAAATATGGAACAGCAAAATTGGTTTAGAACAGAATAGCACACTGTCAGTTTCACTCACTGTACCTCTCTGTCCCTAAACTCAAGGATTGAAAATATGGTTCAGCAAAATTGGTTTAGAACAGAATAGCACACTGAAACTTTCCCTCACTGTCCTACTCTGTCCCTCCCTACAAACAAGATTTAGCACAGAATAGCACACTGATAATTTCCATGAGTGTCCTTCTCTGTCCCTAAACTCAAGGATTGAAAATATGGTTCAGCAAAATTGGTTTAGAACAGAATAGCACACTGAAACTTTCTCTCACTGTCCTACTCTGTCCCTCCCTACAAACAAGATTTAGCACAGAATAGCACACTGATAATTTCCACGAGTGTCCTTCTCTGTCCCTAAACTCAAGGATTTGAAATATGGAACAGCAAAATTGGTTTAGAACAGAATAGCACACTGACACTTTCCCTCACTGTCCTACTCTGTCCCTCCCTACAAACAAGATTTAGCACAGAATAGCACACTGATAATTTCCACGAGTGTCCTTCTCCGTCCCTAAACTCAAGGATTGAAAATATGGAACACCAAAATTGGTTTAGAACAGAATAGCACACTGACACTTTCCCTCACTGTCCTACTCTGTCCCTCCCTACAAACAAGATTTAGCACAGAATAGCACACTGATAATTTCCACGAGTGTCCTTCTCTGTCCTTAAACTCAAGGATTGAAAATATGGTTCAGCAAAATTGGTTTAGAACAGAATAGCACACTGAAACTTTCCCTCACTGTCCTACTCTGTCCCTCCCTACAAACAAGATTTAGCACAGAATAGCACACTGATAATTTCCACGAGTGTCCTTCTCTGTCCCTAAACTCAAGGATTTGAAATATGGAACAGCAAAATTGGTTTACAACAGAATAGCACACTGTCAGTTTCACTCACTGTACCTCTCTGTCCCTAAACTCAAGGATTGAAAATATGGTTCAGCAAAATTGGTTTAGAACAGAATAGCACACTGACACTTTCCCTCACTGTCCTACTCTGTCCCTCCCTACAAACAAGATTTAGCACAGAATAGCACACTGATAATTTCCACGAGTGTCCTTCTCTGTCCCTAAACTCGAGGATTTGAAATATGGAACAGCAAAATTGGTTTAGAACAGAATAGCACACTGACACTTTCCCTCACTGTCCTACTCTGTCCCTCCCTACAAACAAGATTTAGCACAGAATAGCACACTGATAATTTCCACGAGTGTCCTTCTCTGTCCCTAAACTCAAGGATTGAAAATATGGAACAGCAAAATTGGTTTAGAACAGAATAGCACACTGACACTTTCCCTCACTGTCCTACTCTGTCCCTCCCTACAAACAAGATTCAGCACAGAATAGCACACTGATAATTTCCATGAGTGTCCTTCTCTGTCCCTAAACTCAAGGATTGAAAATATGGTTCAGCAAAATTGGTTTAGAACAGAATAGCACACTGAAACTTTCCCTCACTGTCCTACTCTGTCCCTCCCTACAAACAAGATTTAGCACAGAATAGCACACTGATAATTTCCACGAGTGTCCTTCTCTGTCCCTAAACTCAAGGATTTGAAATATGGAACAGCAAAATTGGTTTAGAACAGAATAGCACACTGTCAGTTTCACTCTCTGTACCTCTCTGTCCCTAAACTCAAGGATTGAAAATATGGTTCAGCAAAATTGGTTTAGAACAGAATAGCACACTGACACTTTCCCTCACTGTCCTACTCTTTCCCTCCCTACAAACAAGATTTAGCACAGAATAGCACACTGATAATTTCCACGAGTGTCCTTCTCTTTCCCTAAACTCAAGGATTGAAAATATGGAACAGCAAAATTGGTTTAGAACAGAATAGCACACTGACACTTTCCCTCACTGTCCTACTCTGTCCCTCCCTACAAACAAGATTTAGCACAGAATAGCACACTGATAATTTCCACGAGTGTCCTTCTCTGTCCCTAAACTCAAGGATTTGAAATATGGAACAGCAAAATTGGTTTAGAACAGAATAGCACACTGTCAGTTTCACTCACTGTACCTCTCTGTCCCTAAACTCAAGGATTGAAAATATGGTTCAGCAAAATTGGTTTAGAACAGAATAGCACACTGACACTTTCCCTCACTGTCCTACTCTGTCCCTCCCTACAAACAAGATTTAGCACAGAATAGCACACTGATAATTTCCACGAGTGTCCTTCTCTGTCCCTAAACTCAAGGATTGAAAATATGGAACAGCAAAATTGGTTTAGAACAGAATAGCACACTGACACTTTCCCTCACTGTCCTACTCTGTCCCTCCCTACAAACAAGATTTAGCACAGAATAGCACACTGATAATTTCCACGAGTGTCCTTCCCTGTCCCTAAACTCAAGGATTGAAAATATGGTTCAGCAAAATTGGTTTAGAACAGAATAGCACACTGAAACTTTCCCTCACTGTCCTACTCTGTCCCTCCCTACAAACAAGATTTAGCACAGAATAGCACACTGATAATTTCCACGAGTGTCCTTCTCTGTCCCTAAACTCAAGGATTTGAAATATGGAACAGCAAAATTGGTTTACAACAGAATAGCACACTGTCAGTTTCACTCACTGTACCTCTCTGTCCCTAAACTCAAGGATTGAAAATATGGTTCAGCAAAATTGGTTTAGAACAGAATAGCACACTGACACTTTCCCTCACTGTCCTACTCTGTCCCTCCCTACAAACAAGATTTAGCACAGAATAGCACACTGATAATTTCCACGAGTGTCCTTCTCTGTCCCTAAACTCAAGGATTTGAAATATGGAACAGCAAAATTGGTTTAGAACAGAATAGCACACTGACACTTTCCCTCACTGTCCTACTCTGTCCCTCCCTACAAACAAGATTTAGCACAGAATAGCACACTGATAATTTCCACGAGTGTCCTTCTCTGTCCCTAAACTCAAGGATTGAAAATATGGAACAGCAAAATTGGTTTAGAACAGAATAGCACACTGACACTTTCCCTCACTGTCCTACTCTGTCCCTCCCTACAAACAAGATTTAGCACAGAATAGCACACTGATAATTTCCACGAGTGTCCTTCTCTGTCCCTAAACTCAAGGATTGAAAATATGGTTCAGCAAAATTGGTTTAGAACAGAATAGCACACTGAAACTTTCCCTCACTGTCCTACTCTGTCCCTCCCTACAAACAAGATTTAGCACAGAATAGCACACTGATAATTTCCACGAGTGTCCTTCTCTGTCCCTAAACTCAAGGATTTGAAATATGGAACAGCAAAATTGGTTTAGAACAGAATAGCACACTGTCAGTTTTACTCACTGTACCTCTCTGTCCCTAAACTCAAGGATTGAAAATATGGTTCAGCAAAATTGGTTTAGAACAGAATAGCACACTGACACTTTCCCTCACTGTCCTACTCTGTCCCTCCCTACTAGGGATGAGCTTCGTGTTCGAGTCGAACATACGTTCGACTCGAACATCGGCTGTTCGATCGTTCGACGAAGATCGAACGATTTGGGCCGTTCGCGCCAAATTCGAGTGACGCGAACGGCCCACAATGCACTACGCCATCGCAGTGTCATCCAGGCGCTGTGATTGGCCAAGCATGCACTGTGACCCCGCATGCTTGGCCAATCACAGCGCCGGCAGCGAGGAGAGCAATGATTGGCCACAGGCAGGATGCCTGTGGCCAATTATTGCTGAGGGTGTTTAGTACACGCCCCACACTATAAAAGGCCGCCAGCACGGCGGCATAGTGTAGTGTGTTCCGGAGCAGGGATAGAGCAGCATAGGCAGGGACAGTGACTTTTATTTCTTTCTTGCTTAACCTGGATTCCTTTAGTTTAGGGAAAGAGAAGGATAGGTAGGGAGAGTGTCAGTGTGTTTTGTGCTTGTGCTATATTGTGCTTAAAAAAAACATTTTTTCTAGGGACAGAAAACTGTAGGTAGGGAGAGTGTGTCAGTTTCTTTCACTGTCAAAGTCCTTGTTTCCAGGGACCTGGAAGGACAGTGAGTGAATTCTCCTTGTGCTAAATTGTGCTTAAAAAAAACATTTTTTCTAGGGACAGAAAACTGTAGGTAGGGAGAGTGTGTCAGTTTCTTTCACTGTCAAAGTCCTTGTTTCCAGGGACCTGGAAGGACAGTGAGTGAATTCTCCTTGTGCTAAATTGTGCTTAAAAAAAAAATTTTTTCTAGGGACAGAAAACTGTAGGTAGGGAGAGTGTGTCAGTTTCTTTCACTGTCAAAGTCCTTGTTTCCAGGGACCTGGAAGGACAGTGAGTGAATTCTCCTTGTGCTAAATTGTGCTTAAAAAAAACATTTTTTCTAGGGACAGAAAACTGTAGGTAGGGAGAGTGTGTCAGTTTCTTTCACTGTCAAAGTCCTTGTTTCCAGGGACCTGGAAGGACAGTGAGTGAATTCTCCTTGTGCTAAATTGTGCTTAAAAAAAACATTTTTTCTAGGGACAGAAAACTGTAGGTAGGGAGAGTGTGTCAGTTTCTTTCACTGTCAAAGTCCTTGTTTCCAGGGACCTGGAAGGACAGTGAGTGAATTCTCCTTGTGCTAAATTGTGCTTAAAAAAAACATTTTTTCTAGGGACAGAAAACTGTAGGTAGGGAGAGTGTGTCAGTTTCTTTCACTGTCAAAGTCCTTGTTTCCAGGGACCTGGAAGGACAGTGAGTGAATTCTCCTTGTGCTAAATTGTGCTTAAAAAAAACATTTTTTCTAGGGACAGAAAACTGTAGGTAGGGAGAGTGTGTCAGTTTCTTTCACTGTCAAAGTCCTTGTTTCCAGGGACCTGGAAGGACAGTGAGTGAATTCTCCTTGTGCTAAATTGTGCTTAAAAAAAACATTTTTTCTAGGGACAGAAAACTGTAGGTAGGGAGAGTGTGTCAGTTTCTTTCACTGTCAAAGTCCTTGTTTCCAGGGACCTGGAAGGACAGTGAGTGAATTCTCCTTGTGCTAAATTGTGCTTAAAAAAAACATTTTTTCTAGGGACAGAAAACTGTAGGTAGGGAGAGTGTGTCAGTTTCTTTCACTGTCAAAGTCCTTGTTTCCAGGGACCTGGAAGGACAGTGAGTGAATTCTCCTTGTGCTAAATTGTGCTTAAAAAAAACATTTTTTCTAGGGACAGAAAACTGTAGGTAGGGAGAGTGTGTCAGTTTCTTTCACTGTCAAAGTCCTTGTTTCCAGGGACCTGGAAGGACAGTGAGTGAATTCTCCTTGTGCTAAATTGTGCTTAAAAAAAACATTTTTTCTAGGGACAGAAAACTGTAGGTAGGGAGAGTGTGTCAGTTTCTTTCACTGTCAAAGTCCTTGTTTCCAGGGACCTGGAAGGACAGTGAGTGAATTCTCCTTGTGCTAAATTGTGCTTAAAAAAAACATTTTTTCTAGGGACAGAAAACTGTAGGTAGGGAGAGTGTGTCAGTTTCTTTCACTGTCAAAGTCCTTGTTTCCAGGGACCTGGAAGGACAGTGAGTGAATTCTCCTTGTGCTAAATTGTGCTTAAAAAAAACATTTTTTCTAGGGACAGAAAACTGTAGGTAGGGAGAGTGTGTCAGTTTCTTTCACTGTCAAAGTCCTTGTTTCCAGGGACCTGGAAGGACAGTGAGTGAATTCTCCTTGTGCTAAATTGTGCTTAAAAAAACATTTTTTCTAGGGACAGAAAACTGTAGGTAGGGAGAGTGTGTCAGTTTCTTTCACTGTCAAAGTCCTTGTTTCCAGGGACCTGGAAGGACAGTGAGTGAATTCTCCTTGTGCTAAATTGTGCTTAAAAAAAACATTTTTTCTAGGGACAGAAAACTGTAGGTAGGGAGAGTGTGTCAGTTTCTTTCACTGTCAAAGTCCTTGTTTCCAGGGACCTGGAAGGACAGTGAGTGAATTCTCCTTGTGCTAAATTGTGCTTAAAAAAAACATTTTTTCTAGGGACAGAAAACTGTAGGTAGGGAGAGTGTGTCAGTTTCTTTCACTGTCAAAGTCCTTGTTTCCAGGGACCTGGAAGGACAGTGAGTGAATTCTCCTTGTGCTAAATTGTGCTTAAAAAAAACATTTTTTCTAGGGACAGAAAACTGTAGGTAGGGAGAGTGTGTCAGTTTCTTTCACTGTCAAAGTCCTTGTTTCCAGGGACCTGGAAGGACAGTGAGTGAATTCTCCTTGTGCTAAATTGTGCTTAAAAAAAACATTTTTTCTAGGGACAGAAAACTGTAGGTAGGGAGAGTGTGTCAGTTTCTTTCACTGTCAAAGTCCTTGTTTCCAGGGACCTGGAAGGACAGTGAGTGAATTCTCCTTGTGCTAAATTGTGCTTAAAAAAAACATTTTTTCTAGGGACAGAAAACTGTAGGTAGGGAGAGTGTGTCAGTTTCTTTCACTGTCAAAGTCCTTGTTTCCAGGGACCTGGAAGGACAGTGAGTGAATTCTCCTTGTGCTAAATTGTGCTTAAAAAAACATTTTTTCTAGGGACAGAAAACTGTAGGTAGGGAGAGTGTGTCAGTTTCTTTCACTGTCAAAGTCCTTGTTTCCAGGGACCTGGAAGGACAGTGAGTGAATTCTCCTTGTGCTAAATTGTGCTTAAAAAAAACATTTTTTCTAGGGACAGAAAACTGTAGGTAGGGAGAGTGTGTCAGTTTCTTTCACTGTCAAAGTCCTTGTTTCCAGGGACCTGGAAGGACAGTGAGTGAATTCTCCTTGTGCTAAATTGTGCTTAAAAAAAACATTTTTTCTAGGGACAGAAAACTGTAGGTAGGGAGAGTGTGTCAGTTTCTTTCACTGTCAAAGTCCTTGTTTCCAGGGACCTGGAAGGACAGTGAGTGAATTCTCCTTGTGCTAAATTGTGCTTAAAAAAAACATTTTTTCTAGGGACAGAAAACTGTAGGTAGGGAGAGTGTGTCAGTTTCTTTCACTGTCAAAGTCCTTGTTTCCAGGGACCTGGAAGGACAGTGAGTGAATTCTCCTTGTGCTAAATTGTGCTTAAAAAAAACATTTTTTCTAGGGACAGAAAACTGTAGGTAGGGAGAGTGTGTCAGTTTCTTTCACTGTCAAAGTCCTTGTTTCCAGGGACCTGGAAGGACAGTGAGTGAATTCTCCTTGTGCTAAATTGTGCTTAAAAAAAACATTTTTTCTAGGGACAGAAAACTGTAGGTAGGGAGAGTGTGTCAGTTTCTTTCACTGTCAAAGTCCTTGTTTCCAGGGACCTGGAAGGACAGTGAGTGAATTCTCCTTGTGCTAAATTGTGCTTAAAAAAAACATTTTTTCTAGGGACAGAAAACTGTAGGTAGGGAGAGTGTGTCAGTTTCTTTCACTGTCAAAGTCCTTGTTTCCAGGGACCTGGAAGGACAGTGAGTGAATTCTCCTTGTGCTAAATTGTGCTTAAAAAAACATTTTTTCTAGGGACAGAAAACTGTAGGTAGGGAGAGTGTGTCAGTTTCTTTCACTGTCAAAGTCCTTGTTTCCAGGGACCTGGAAGGACAGTGAGTGAATTCTCCTTGTGCTAAATTGTGCTTAAAAAAAACATTTTTTCTAGGGACAGAAAACTGTAGGTAGGGAGAGTGTGTCAGTTTCTTTCACTGTCAAAGTCCTTGTTTCCAGGGACCTGGAAGGACAGTGAGTGAATTCTCCTTGTGCTAAATTGTGCTTAAAAAAAACATTTTTTCTAGGGACAGAAAACTGTAGGTAGGGAGAGTGTGTCAGTTTCTTTCACTGTCAAAGTCCTTGTTTCCAGGGACCTGGAAGGACAGTGAGTGAATTCTCCTTGTGCTAAATTGTGCTTAAAAAAAACATTTTTTCTAGGGACAGAAAACTGTAGGTAGGGAGAGTGTGTCAGTTTCTTTCACTGTCAAAGTCCTTGTTTCCAGGGACCTGGAAGGACAGTGAGTGAATTCTCCTTGTGCTAAATTGTGCTTAAAAAAAACATTTTTTCTAGGGACAGAAAACTGTAGGTAGGGAGAGTGTGTCAGTTTCTTTCACTGTCAAAGTCCTTGTTTCCAGGGACCTGGAAGGACAGTGAGTGAATTCTCCTTGTGCTAAATTGTGCTTAAAAAAAACATTTTTTCTAGGGACAGAAAACTGTAGGTAGGGAGAGTGTGTCAGTTTCTTTCACTGTCAAAGTCCTTGTTTCCAGGGACCTGGAAGGACAGTGAGTGAATTCTCCTTGTGCTAAATTGTGCTTAAAAAAACATTTTTTCTAGGGACAGAAAACTGTAGGTAGGGAGAGTGTGTCAGTTTCTTTCACTGTCAAAGTCCTTGTTTCCAGGGACCTGGAAGGACAGTGAGTGAATTCTCCTTGTGCTAAATTGTGCTTAAAAAAAACATTTTTTCTAGGGACAGAAAACTGTAGGTAGGGAGAGTGTGTCAGTTTCTTTCACTGTCAAAGTCCTTGTTTCCAGGGACCTGGAAGGACAGTGAGTGAATTCTCCTTGTGCTAAATTGTGCTTAAAAAAAACATTTTTTCTAGGGACAGAAAACTGTAGGTAGGGAGAGTGTGTCAGTTTCTTTCACTGTCAAAGTCCTTGTTTCCAGGGACCTGGAAGGACAGTGAGTGAATTCTCCTTGTGCTAAATTGTGCTTAAAAAAAACATTTTTTCTAGGGACAGAAAACTGTAGGTAGGGAGAGTGTGTCAGTTTCTTTCACTGTCAAAGTCCTTGTTTCCAGGGACCTGGAAGGACAGTGAGTGAATTCTCCTTGTGCTAAATTGTGCTTAAAAAAAACATTTTTTCTAGGGACAGAAAACTGTAGGTAGGGAGAGTGTGTCAGTTTCTTTCACTGTCAAAGTCCTTGTTTCCAGGGACCTGGAAGGACAGTGAGTGAATTCTCCTTGTGCTAAATTGTGCTTAAAAAAAACATTTTTTCTAGGGACAGAAAACTGTAGGTAGGGAGAGTGTGTCAGTTTCTTTCACTGTCAAAGTCCTTGTTTCCAGGGACCTGGAAGGACAGTGAGTGAATTCTCCTTGTGCTAAATTGTGCTTAAAAAAAACATTTTTTCTAGGGACAGAAAACTGTAGGTAGGGAGAGTGTGTCAGTTTCTTTCACTGTCAAAGTCCTTGTTTCCAGGGACCTGGAAGGACAGTGAGTGAATTCTCCTTGTGCTAAATTGTGCTTAAAAAAAACATTTTTTCTAGGGACAGAAAACTGTAGGTAGGGAGAGTGTGTCAGTTTCTTTCACTGTCAAAGTCCTTGTTTCCAGGGACCTGGAAGGACAGTGAGTGAATTCTCCTTGTGCTAAATTGTGCTTAAAAAAAACATTTTTTCTAGGGACAGAAAACTGTAGGTAGGGAGAGTGTGTCAGTTTCTTTCACTGTCAAAGTCCTTGTTTCCAGGGACCTGGAAGGACAGTGAGTGAATTCTCCTTGTGCTAAATTGTGCTTAAAAAAAACATTTTTTCTAGGGACAGAAAACTGTAGGTAGGGAGAGTGTGTCAGTTTCTTTCACTGTCAAAGTCCTTGTTTCCAGGGACCTGGAAGGACAGTGAGTGAATTCTCCTTGTGCTAAATTGTGCTTAAAAAAAACTTTTTTTCTAGGGACAGAAAACTGTAGGTAGGGAGAGTGTGTCAGTTTCTTTCACTGTCAAAGTCCTTGTTTCCAGGGACCTGGAAGGACAGTGAGTGAATTCTCCTTGTGCTAAATTGTGCTTAAAAAAAACATTTTTTCTAGGGACAGAAAACTGTAGGTAGGGAGAGTGTGTCAGTTTCTTTCACTGTCAAAGTCCTTGTTTCCAGGGACCTGGAAGGACAGTGAGTGAATTCTCCTTGTGCTAAATTGTGCTTAAAAAAAACATTTTTTCTAGGGACAGAAAACTGTAGGTAGGGAGAGTGTGTCAGTTTCTTTCACTGTCAAAGTCCTTGTTTCCAGGGACCTGGAAGGACAGTGAGTGAATTCTCCTTGTGCTAAATTGTGCTTAAAAAAAACATTTTTTCTAGGGACAGAAAACTGTAGGTAGGGAGAGTGTGTCAGTTTCTTTCACTGTCAAAGTCCTTGTTTCCAGGGACCTGGAAGGACAGTGAGTGAATTCTCCTTGTGCTAAATTGTGCTTAAAAAAAAAAAATTTCTAGGGACAGAAAACTGTAGGTAGGGAGAGTGTGTCAGTTTCTTTCACTGTCAAAGTCCTTGTTTCCAGGGACCTGGAAGGACAGTGAGTGAATTCTCCTTGTGCTAAATTGTGCTTAAAAAAAACATTTTTTCTAGGGACAGAAAACTGTAGGTAGGGAGAGTGTGTCAGTTTCTTTCACTGTCAAAGTCCTTGTTTCCAGGGACCTGGAAGGACAGTGAGTGAATTCTCCTTGTGCTAAATTGTGCTTAAAAAAAACATTTTTTCTAGGGACAGAAAACTGTAGGTAGGGAGAGTGTGTCAGTTTCTTTCACTGTCAAAGTCCTTGTTTCCAGGGACCTGGAAGGACAGTGAGTGAATTCTCCTTGTGCTAAATTGTGCTTAAAAAAACATTTTTTCTAGGGACAGAAAACTGTAGGTAGGGAGAGTGTGTCAGTTTCTTTCACTGTCAAAGTCCTTGTTTCCAGGGACCTGGAAGGACAGTGAGTGAATTCTCCTTGTGCTAAATTGTGCTTAAAAAAAACATTTTTTCTAGGGACAGAAAACTGTAGGTAGGGAGAGTGTGTCAGTTTCTTTCACTGTCAAAGTCCTTGTTTCCAGGGACCTGGAAGGACAGTGAGTGAATTCTCCTTGTGCTAAATTGTGCTTAAAAAAAACATTTTTTCTAGGGACAGAAAACTGTAGGTAGGGAGAGTGTGTCAGTTTCTTTCACTGTCAAAGTCCTTGTTTCCAGGGACCTGGAAGGACAGTGAGTGAATTCTCCTTGTGCTAAATTGTGCTTAAAAAAAACATTTTTTCTAGGGACAGAAAACTGTAGGTAGGGAGAGTGTGTCAGTTTCTTTCACTGTCAAAGTCCTTGTTTCCAGGGACCTGGAAGGACAGTGAGTGAATTCTCCTTGTGCTAAATTGTGCTTAAAAAAAACATTTTTTCTAGGGACAGAAAACTGTAGGTAGGGAGAGTGTGTCAGTTTCTTTCACTGTCAAAGTCCTTGTTTCCAGGGACCTGGAAGGACAGTGAGTGAATTCTCCTTGTGCTAAATTGTGCTTAAAAAAAACATTTTTTCTAGGGACAGAAAACTGTAGGTAGGGAGAGTGTGTCAGTTTCTTTCACTGTCAAAGTCCTTGTTTCCAGGGACCTGGAAGGACAGTGAGTGAATTCTCCTTGTGCTAAATTGTGCTTAAAAAAAACATTTTTTCTAGGGACAGAAAACTGTAGGTAGGGAGAGTGTGTCAGTTTCTTTCACTGTCAAAGTCCTTGTTTCCAGGGACCTGGAAGGACAGTGAGTGAATTCTCCTTGTGCTAAATTGTGCTTAAAAAAACATTTTTTCTAGGGACAGAAAACTGTAGGTAGGGAGAGTGTGTCAGTTTCTTTCACTGTCAAAGTCCTTGTTTCCAGGGACCTGGAAGGACAGTGAGTGAATTCTCCTTGTGCTAAATTGTGCTTAAAAAAACATTTTTTCTAGGGACAGAAAACTGTAGGTAGGGAGAGTGTGTCAGTTTCTTTCACTGTCAAAGTCCTTGTTTCCAGGGACCTGGAAGGACAGTGAGTGAATTCTCCTTGTGCTAAATTGTGCTTAAAAAAAACATTTTTTCTAGGGACAGAAAACTGTAGGTAGGGAGAGTGTGTCAGTTTCTTTCACTGTCAAAGTCCTTGTTTCCAGGGACCTGGAAGGACAGTGAGTGAATTCTCCTTGTGCTAAATTGTGCTTAAAAAAAACATTTTTTCTAGGGACAGAAAACTGTAGGTAGGGAGAGTGTGTCAGTTTCTTTCACTGTCAAAGTCCTTGTTTCCAGGGACCTGGAAGGACAGTGAGTGAATTCTCCTTGTGCTAAATTGTGCTTAAAAAAAACATTTTTTCTAGGGACAGAAAACTGTAGGTAGGGAGAGTGTGTCAGTTTCTTTCACTGTCAAAGTCCTTGTTTCCAGGGACCTGGAAGGACAGTGAGTGAATTCTCCTTGTGCTAAATTGTGCTTAAAAAAAACATTTTTTCTAGGGACAGAAAACTGTAGGTAGGGAGAGTGTGTCAGTTTCTTTCACTGTCAAAGTCCTTGTTTCCAGGGACCTGGAAGGACAGTGAGTGAATTCTCCTTGTGCTAAATTGTGCTTAAAAAAACATTTTTTCTAGGGACAGAAAACTGTAGGTAGGGAGAGTGTGTCAGTTTCTTTCACTGTCAAAGTCCTTGTTTCCAGGGACCTGGAAGGACAGTGAGTGAATTCTCCTTGTGCTAAATTGTGCTTAAAAAAAACATTTTTTCTAGGGACAGAAAACTGTAGGTAGGGAGAGTGTGTCAGTTTCTTTCACTGTCAAAGTCCTTGTTTCCAGGGACCTGGAAGGACAGTGAGTGAATTCTCCTTGTGCTAAATTGTGCTTAAAAAAAACATTTTTTCTAGGGACAGAAAACTGTAGGTAGGGAGAGTGTGTCAGTTTCTTTCACTGTCAAAGTCCTTGTTTCCAGGGACCTGGAAGGACAGTGAGTGAATTCTCCTTGTGCTAAATTGTGCTTAAAAAAAACATTTTTTCTAGGGACAGAAAACTGTAGGTAGGGAGAGTGTGTCAGTTTCTTTCACTGTCAAAGTCCTTGTTTCCAGGGACCTGGAAGGACAGTGAGTGAATTCTCCTTGTGCTAAATTGTGCTTAAAAAAAACATTTTTTCTAGGGACAGAAAACTGTAGGTAGGGAGAGTGTGTCAGTTTCTTTCACTGTCAAAGTCCTTGTTTCCAGGGACCTGGAAGGACAGTGAGTGAATTCTCCTTGTGCTAAATTGTGCTTAAAAAAAACATTTTTTCTAGGGACAGAAAACTGTAGGTAGGGAGAGTGTGTCAGTTTCTTTCACTGTCAAAGTCCTTGTTTCCAGGGACCTGGAAGGACAGTGAGTGAATTCTCCTTGTGCTAAATTGTGCTTAAAAAAAACATTTTTTCTAGGGACAGAAAACTGTAGGTAGGGAGAGTGTGTCAGTTTCTTTCACTGTCAAAGTCCTTGTTTCCAGGGACCTGGAAGGACAGTGAGTGAATTCTCCTTGTGCTAAATTGTGCTTAAAAAAAACATTTTTTCTAGGGACAGAAAACTGTAGGTAGGGAGAGTGTGTCAGTTTCTTTCACTGTCAAAGTCCTTGTTTCCAGGGACCTGGAAGGACAGTGAGTGAATTCTCCTTGTGCTAAATTGTGCTTAAAAAAAACATTTTTTCTAGGGACAGAAAACTGTAGGTAGGGAGAGTGTGTCAGTTTCTTTCACTGTCAAAGTCCTTGTTTCCAGGGACCTGGAAGGACAGTGAGTGAATTCTCCTTGTGCTAAATTGTGCTTAAAAAAAACATTTTTTCTAGGGACAGAAAACTGTAGGTAGGGAGAGTGTGTCAGTTTCTTTCACTGTCAAAGTCCTTGTTTCCAGGGACCTGGAAGGACAGTGAGTGAATTCTCCTTGTGCTAAATTGTGCTTAAAAAAAAAAAATTTCTAGGGACAGAAAACTGTAGGTAGGGAGAGTGTGTCAGTTTCTTTCACTGTCAAAGTCCTTGTTTCCAGGGACCTGGAAGGACAGTGAGTGAATTCTCCTTGTGCTAAATTGTGCTTAAAAAAACATTTTTTCTAGGGACAGAAAACTGTAGGTAGGGAGAGTGTGTCAGTTTCTTTCACTGTCAAAGTCCTTGTTTCAAGGGACAGAGAAGGACACCTGAAGGTAGCCCTTATTGCTTTTTTCCCATCTCCCTGCAGGCCATCTATTAGAATGTCTGGAAGGCAAACAAGGAGAGGCAGACAGTCAGGAGGCAATAAAAGAGGGCAAGCAGGCTCTGTGTCTGGGGGCAACAGTGCTGGTCGTGGACGCGTTGCATTGTCATCAGCACATGGCCATGGGACACGCTTGTCCTTCTTTTCGGCAGCTGGACATGTTGAGCCACATCATGCCGAAGACTTGGTAGAGTGGATGACCAAGCCCTCCTCCTCCTCCTCATCCTCTCTCACCCAGGCTCAGGGTACTGGAAAAGCAGCTGCCAAAGCGTCCTCTTCCCTGGTATCAATGTCAGACTCATCATCAGTCACTCCTTCCCTAGACCCACCATGTCCTCCTCCTGAGGAGTCCCCCGAACTGTTTCAGCACAGTGTTGGGTACATGCTCCAGGAGGATGCCCAGCGTTTCGAAGGGTCTGATGATGAAACCCAGCTAGAGGAAGGCAGTAGCGTGAGAGCAGACAGAGGGGATGCTCAAGAAGGACACCAATCTGGCAGTCATGTTCCAGCAGCTGCAGCATACTGCCAGATTGGCTCCAGTGATGAGGAGGGAGGTGATGATGAGGTCACTGACTCCACGTGGGTGCCTAATAGGAGAGAGGAGGAGGAGGAGGATGAGGAGGAGGCACATCTCCAACGAGGCAGGATGCCCTTTGGTGGCCAGCGTAAGGGCAGTACACCGACGGAATCACACCACAGAGCTCCGCCTGTGCAGGGCGCTGCCTCTGCCCGTCATTCAAAAAGTTCTTTGGTGTGGGCCTTTTTTGAGGCTAGTGCATCAGATCGCACAGCTGCTGTTTGCAACATATGTCTCAAGCGTATATCGCGTGGCCAAAACATCAGCCGCTTGGGTACCACATGCCTGACCAGACATATGTTGACCTGCCATGCAGCTCGTTGGCAAGCCTACCTCAAAGACCCACACCAAAGAACAAAGCGGACCTCTCCTTGCACCGCATCAGCTGGGATCTCCAACCCCACTATAACTTCAGTCCTCTCTGAAACATGCACTGAGAGGAATGAAGGTGTAGAATTAGGTGTGTCACAGCCAAGTACTTGCGGCCACTCTGCTAGCAGTACACCGACGTCCGATTCTAGCAGGCAAATTTCCCTGCCCCAGCTGCTGGACCGTCGAAAGAAGTTCACTCCCAGCCATCCACATGCCCAGCGGTTGAATGCTAGCTTGGCTAAATTGCTAGCGCTTCAACTGCTGCCTTTTCAGTTGGTAGACTCGGCCCCCTTCCGTGAGTTTGTGCAATGTGCGGTTCCTCAGTGGCAGGTTCCCAAACGCCACTTTTTCTCACGGAAGGCTATTCCGGCTCTCTACCGGCATGTGGAAGGCAATGTCTTGGCCTCGCTGGACAGGGCGGTCAGCGGTAAGGTGCATATTACCGCTGAATCATGGTCCAGCAGGCATGGACAGGGACGTTACCTTTCTTTCACAGCCCATTGGGTCACTCTTTTGGCAGCTGGGAAGGATGCAGGACAAGGTGCAGTAGTGTTGGAGGTTGTTCCACCGCCACGCCTCCAAAATGCTACTACTGGTTGTGACACACCTCTCTCCTCCACCCCCTCCTCTTCTTCTTCCTCCATGGCCTCTTCCTGTGGTTTGTCCTCTGAACCAGCGGTGCTCCGTAGCCGTTCAAGGGGCTACGCAAGTACGCAGGCAAAAAGATGCCATGCCGTGCTTGCGCTGGTGTGTTTGGGGGACAGAAGCCACACTGGGGCAGAGGTCCTGTCTGCTCTGCAGGGCCAGGCCGAGAGGTGGTTGACGCCACGCCAGCTTAAGCCAGGAATGGTGGTTTGCGACAATGGCACCAACCTCCTCTCCGCCCTCCGACAGGGACAACTGACCCATGTGCCCTGTGTGGCTCACGTCCTTAACCTGGTGGTGCAGCGGTTCTTGGGCAGGTACCCGGGCTTACAGGATGTCCTGAGGCAGGCCAGGAAAGTCTGTGTGCATTTCCGCAGATCTTATAATGCCAGTGCTCGCCTGGCTGAGCTGCAAAAGGAGTTGAACCTGCCCAAGAACCGCCTTATATGTGACATGCCCACCAGGTGGAACTCAACGTTGACCATGCTGCAGCGGCTGCACACGCAGCAGAGGGCCATCAATGAGTACCTGTGCGACTACGGCACCAGGACAGGGTCAGGGGAGCTTGGTTTTTTTTCTCCACGCCAGTGGGGCATGATCAGGGATGCATGCACTGTCCTGGCACCATTTGAGGAGGCCACGAGGATGGTGAGCAGTGACAGTGCATGCATCAGTGACACTGTACCTCTTGTCCACCTGTTGGAGCACACGCTGCGTGGAATAATGGACAGGGCACTTGAGGCAGAACAGAGGCAGGAATTGGAGGACTTCCTTGCCTCTCAAGGCCCCCTTTACCCAGACAGTGTTCCTTCTGTCCCACCCATCGCACAGGAAGAGGAGGAGGAGGAGGAGGAGGATTGTGTCAGCATGGAGGTGGAGGCTGGCACTCAGCATCATCAGCAGCAGTCTTTTAGGGATGATTTACAGTCCCAAGAAACCAGTGGACTTGTACGTGGCTGGGAGGAGGTGGCTGCGGATCATGTCGTCCTTAGTGACCCAGAGGACTCCGGAGCGAATGCCTCAGCAAACCTACGCTGCATGGCCTCCCTGATCCTGCAAAGTCTGCGGAAGGATCCTCGTATTCTTCGGATCAAGGAGAGGGACCATTACTGGCTGGCCACTCTCCTTGATCCACGGTACAAGGGTAAGGTTGCGGACCTTATGTTACCGTCGCAGAGGGAGCAGAGGATGAGACAACTCCGGGAGGCCTTGCAGAAAGGTCTGTGCAACGCGTTCCCAGAGACTGGGAGGTTACAAACTCCTGGTCCTGGACAACGAGTTGCTGAGGCTTCGGCCAGTCAAAGAAGGAGCGGTGGGGAAGGTGGCCGTCTGACCGATGCGTTCAGACAATTCTTTAGTCCGCAGCCCCAAAGTATGATCGGTTCCAGCAACCATCGCCAGCGTCTGATAAACATGGTGCAGGAATATCTAGGGGCAAGGTCAGACTTGGACACCTTCCCCACCGAAAATCCTCTGGCTTACTGGGTCTTGAGGATGGATCACTGGCCAGAGCTTGCACAGTATGCAATTGAGCTACTGGCCTGTCCTGCATCCAGCGTTCTTTCGGAACGCACATTCAGTGCTGCTGGAGGATTTGTCACGGATCACAGGGTGCGCCTGTCCACCGACTCGGTTGATCGACTGACTTTCATCAAGATGAACCAGTCTTGGATCACCACCAGCTACCACACACCTGATGCTGATATAACAGACTAATTGATTTTAACATGTCACATCCCTTCAAGACTGATGCTGATGCTGAGTGCCTGTGCTGTTATGTTGACTGGCTATCCTCCTCCTCCGAGTCCTCAATGATACGATTGATGATGATAGCTTGGAAGATCATTTTTGTTTATGGGTGCCGCCACCAGTGGCTAAGGCCCAATTTTTCAGCCCCTGTTTTACAGGGGCGTGTAATTACAATTTTTTTAGCAATAATTTGCCATAGGGCTCATTGCTGTGCTCCAAGTACAGTATCTGTGAGGGGTTGGAGTGTTGTGGCACCAGTGCCTAAGGCCCAATTTTTCAGCCCCTGTTTAACAGGGGCGTGTCATTACAATTTTTGAAGCAATACTTTGCAACAGGGCTCATTGCTGTGCTCCAAGTACAGTATCTGTGAGGGGTTGTAGTGTTGTGCCACCAGTGCCTAAGGCCCAATTTTTCAGCCCCTGTTCAACAGGGGCATGCAATTACAATTCTTGATCTAATAATTCACAGCAGGGTCCATTGCTGCACCCACCAAGAGTAACTCTGAGGGCTTACAGTCTTGTGGCAACGCCACCACCACCACCACCACGAAAGGCCCAATTTTTCAGCCCCTGTTCAAAAGGGGCATGTAATTACAATTCTTGATCTAATAATTCACAGCAGGGCCCATTGCTGCACCCACCAAGAGTAACTGTCAGGGCTTACAGTGTTGTGGCACCAGCACCACCATCAAAGCCCCAATTTTTACTACCACTGTTCAACAATTATATGTAATTAAAATTCCTGATATAATAGTTGACAGCAGGGCGTTCCAGCACCAACCAAGAGTAACTGAGTGCTTACAGTGTTGTGCCAACACCAACAACTAAGGGGCCTATTTCTGCAGAGTATATACGGCAGGTCCCTACTTTCAAACATCCAACTTACAAACGACTCCTACTTGCAAACGAAAGAAGACAACAGGAAGTGAGAGGAAATCTACCCCTAGAAAGGAAAATTCTCTCCTGTAAGAATAAATATGGGAGAAAGGGGTCTCATCTGTACTGATGCTTTATCAGCAATCCTTGTTTCAAGAAAAACACCACATTTCAAAAACAGTTGTCATTGGGACGGAAAGTGAGGTGAAATGTTCTGAACAGGGGCACAGACAGCAAAACAAATGTTACAGGGGTGATAACCCTTACCTATGTTTCCCAAAAAGTTTAAAAATAGATTTTTGGGCTGGAGCTACACTTCAACAATGTACCTGTTCAAAATTACAAACAGATTCTACATAAGAACAAACCTACAGTCCCTGTCTTGTATGCACCGCCTGTATACGGCTGTTCAGAGTATATAGGGCCTTTTTTATTTTATGTGCGGGGTTCCCCTTAATATCCATACAAGACCCAAAGGGGCTGGTAATGGGCTGGGGTAGGGGGGGGGGTCATGGGGTAGCTATGCCATTTTTCTTAAAGAATTTCATCCATATTACCGGGACCAGACATTACATTAAAGCCGCAAGCAGTTTTAAATGGCTTTTTTTTCCTTTAGAAGTGTCATTTTGTGCAGGGACAGTTCTAAACACGGGAAACACGTGGCACTTCACAGGCATACTTTAGACACCCCCCAGGTACGATATTTAAAGGAATATTTGACTTTTTTTTTTTCACTTTATGCATCATTAAAATGACTGCTCCCGAAAAACGACCGTTTTTAAAACTTCTTTTTGCATTGATACATGTCCCCTGGTGCAGAACCCGGGTTCCCAAACCCTATTTATGACAATAACATGCATAATAGTTGTTATAATTAGCACTTTAGAATTCGAACGTTCGCATCCATTGTATTTAATAGGGTTCTAATGTTCGTTCGAACTTTCGGTCCGTTCGCGGGTTCTGGTGCGAACCGAACCCGGGGGTGTTCGGCTCATCACTACTCCCTACAAACAAGATTTAGCACAGAATAGCACACTGATAATTTCCACGAGTGTCCTTCTCTGTCCCTAAACTCAAGGATTGAATATATGGAACAGCAAAATTGGTTTAGAACAGAATAGCACACTGACACTTTCCCTTACTGTCCTACTCTGTCCCTCCCTACAAACAAGATTTAGCACAGAATAGCACACTGATAATTTCCACGAGTGTCCTTCTCTGTCCCTAAACTCAAGGATTTGAAATATGGAACAGCAAAATTGGTTTAGAACAGAATAGCACACTGTCAGTTTCACTCACTGTACCTCTCTGTCCCTAAACTCAAGGATTGAAAATATGGTTCAGCAAAATTGGTTTAGAACAGAATAGCACACTGACACTTTCCCTCACTGTCCTACTCTGTCCCTCCCTACAAACAAGATTTAGCACAGAATAGCACACTGATAATTTCCACGAGTGTTCTTCTCTGTCCCTAAACTCAAGGATTTGAAATATGGAACAGCAAAATTGGTTTAGAACAGAATAGCACACTGACACTTTCCCTCACTGTCCTACTCTGTCCCTCCCTACAAACAAGATTTAGCACAGAATAGCACACTGATAATTTCCACGAGTGTCCTTCTCTGTCCCTAAACTCAAGGATTGAAAATATGGAACAGCAAAATTGGTTTAGAACAGAATAGCACACTGAAACTTTCCCTTACTGTCCTACTCTGTCCCTCCCTACAAACAAGATTTAGCACAGAATAGCACACTGATAATTTCCACGAGTGTCCTTCTCTGTCCCTAAACTCAAGGATTTGAAATATGGAACAGCAAAATTGGTTTAGAACAGAATAGCACACTGTCAGTTTCACTCACTGTACCTCTCTGTCCCTAAACTCAAGGATTGAAAATATGGTTCAGCAAAATTGGTTTAGAACAGAATAGCACACTGACACTTTCCCTCACTGTACCTCTCTGTCCCTACAAACAAGGATTAGCACAGAATAGCACACTGACACTTTCCCTCACTGTACCTCTCTGTCCCTACAAACAAGGTTTAGCACAGAATAACACACTGTCACTGACACTCTCTCTACCTATCCTTATTTGTCCCTAAACACAAGGAATCCAGGATTAGTAAATGAAAAAAATTACACTGTCCCTGCCTATGCTTCTCTTTCCTTGCTCCGGAACACACTACACAAGGCCGCCGCGCTGGCGGCCTTTTATAGTGTGGGGCGTGTACTAAACCCCCTCAGCAATAATTGGCCACAGGCATCCTGCCTGTGGCCAATCATTGCTCTCCTCGCTGCCGGCGCTGTGATTGGCCAAGCATGCGGGGTCACAGTGCATGCTTGGCCAATCACAGCGCCTGGATGACACTGCGATGGCGTAGTGCATTGTGGGCCGTTCGCGTCACTCGAATTTGGCGCGAACGGACCAAATCGTTCGATCTTCGTCGAACGATCGAACAGCCGATGTTCGAGTCGAACGTATGTTCGACTCGAACACGAAGCTCATCCCTACCCATCAGTATATAACAGTTCATAACCAGTAACAATCATACCTGTATATGTGTACTTTGTGTACTTTGTCACACACCACCTAGACACACACCCTCTATTATTTTGCTAAGGTGATGACGTGCTGCTTTTCTTGCAGAACTACTAGTGGATTCTCTACGAGAACTAGCCTGTCTGCGAATTGTTACTTCAACAACCTTATATAAACACAAATGGTTATATTTTGTTATGTGCATGAAAGGGGTATGTGGCGCTGCTCTCTGCTAAAGTGTGGGCAGAGGGCTGGAACCAATCCTGCTATATCTTTCTGAGTGGAGAGCAAAGATTGGTGATGGTGGGCCCACGGAGATGATTATGGAATAAATGTCGGGTAACCAAATAGATGGGTAAACCCACATGAATTGTGAGCCCCCTTCACCTGCTCAATAAGGCCTTATGAGAGGAACCAGGGTGTGCGTGATAAGCTCCAAAGGCAATAGGTTACCCTAGGTGCGTTCCAACGTACGCTGCCAGCATTTACATTGTTTTTAACAATACCTTGCATGGTATTAAGTCTACTGAGACTTTTTCACAAAATAAATCTACATTTTTTAAATCAATATCACACTATGCAGGCATTTTTCTGTTTGTGATCTGCATATGTGAGACGCCGGCATCAGCAGATTATCCATCTGGATCAGAACAGTGGATTGGAACCGATGCAGGAGGAGGTGACCATCTGATCGAGAGAGGAGCGGCTCATCCATCCCATTACTCTTGTGTTCATCACCCCTGCAGGGGTATACATCTCTGGTGAGTGGGGACCTACAGGGGGGAGCACAAAGTCACCTTGACACCTATCTGATGACCAGCGCTTGAAGATTTCACAAAAGTCACAATACATTAACATTGTGTGGAACTATATTCAGGTTTTCACCCCATCCTTTACCTTTATTATTTTTTTAATTTTTCAATTGTTTTGGTATCTTATGTTTTTTTATGCATGACTACTAGTGGTTCAAGATTTAAGGATTATTGCACAGACATTTTTCATTGAGCACAGCAGCATTTTTACTAGGGATGAGCTCGGTGTTCGAGTCGAACATACGTTCGACTCGAACATCGGCTGTTCGACCGTTCGGCGAACATCGAAAGATTTGGGCCGTTTGCGCCAAATCGAGTGACGCGAATGGCCCTCAATACACTGCGCCATCACAGTGCAATCCCGGCGCTGTGATTGGCCAAGCATGCACTGTGACCCCGCATGCTTGGCCAATCATAGCGCCGGCAGCTAGGAGAGCAATAATTGGCCACAGGCAGGTTGCCTGTGGCCAATTATAGCTTAGGGGGTTTAGCACACGCCCCACACTATAAAAGGCCGCCAGCGCGGCGGCCTTGTGTAGTGTGTTCTGGCGCAGGGAAAGAGTTACATAGGCAGGGACAGTGTCAGTGCTATTTGTACCTCAAACTTGTGTGTAGGGAGAGAGAAGGATAGGCAGGGAGAGTGTCAGTGTCACATTCTTTGCTAAACATTGTGTGCAGGGAGAGAGAAGGATAGGCAGGGGACAGTGTCAGTGTCACATTCTTTGCTAAACCTTGTGTGCAGGGAGAGAGAAGGATAGGCAGGGAGAGTGTCAGTGTCATATTCTTTGATAAACCTTGTGTGCAGGGAGAGTGAAGGATAGGCAGGGAACAGTGTCAGTGTCATATTCTTTGCTAAACCTTGTGTGCAGGGAGAGAGAAGGATAGGCAGGGAGAGTGTCAGTGTCATATACTTTGATAAACCTTGTGTGCAGGGAGAGAGAAGGATAGGCAGGGGACAGTGTCAGTGTCATATTCTTTGCTAAACCTTGTGTGCAGGGAGAGAGAAGGATAGGCAGGGAGAGTGTCAGTGTCATATACTTTGATAAACCTTGTGTGCAGGGAGAGAGAAGGATAGGCAGGGGACAGTGTCAGTGTCATTGTTGCTAAGCCTCCTGTATATTATACACCTGAAGTTAGCCCGTATTGCTGTGTTTTCCTGGTGTGTTACACCAACAGGCATTTGCAGCACTTACAGCGGGCGGAGTGTGCCTCCTGCACCTTATACACCTGAAGTTAGCCTGTATTGCTGCGTTTTCCTGGTGTGTAGGGATGAGCTTCGAGTTCAAGTCGAACTCATGTTCGACTCGAACATTGCCTGTTCGCCCGTTCGCCGAACAGCGAACAAATTGGGGTGTTCGCGGCAAATTCGAAAAATCTATGGGAGAAATCTAAAGTGCTAATTATGAAGGCTTATATGCAAGTTATTGTCCTAAAAAGTGTTTGGGGACCGGGGTCCTGCCCCAGGGGACATGTATCAATGCAAAAAGAAGTTTTAAAAACTGACGTTTTTTCGGGAGCAGTGATTTTAATAAATTTCATACCTGGGGGGGTGTATGATATGCATGTGAAGTGGCGCATGTTTCCCGTGCTTAGAACTGTCCCTGCAAAAAATGTCATTTTTGAAAGAAAAAGAGTCTTTTAAAACTGACTCGCGGCTATTAATGAATAGTCGGCTCCCGGCAATACATACAAAAGTCATTGATAAAAAAAAAAAAAAAAGCGTGGTCGTTCCCCAGAATTCAATTACCAGGCCCTTCAGGTCTGGAATGGATATTAAGGGGAACCCCGCCGCAAATTTAAAAAAAAATTGACGTGGGGTTCCCCCAATTATCCATTCCAGGCCCTTCAGATCTGGCATGGATTTTAAGGGGAACTCCACCCCAAATTTAAAAAAAATGGCGTGGAGTCCCCCTAAAAATCCATACCAGACCCCTTATCCGAGCACGCAACCTGGCCGGCCGCAGGGGAAAAGGGGGGGACGAGAGAGCGGCCCCCCCTCCCTCCTGAACCGTACCAAGCCACATGCCCTCAACATGGGGAGGATGTCCCCATGTTGATGGGGACAAGGGCCTCATCCCCACAACCCTTGCCCGGTGGTTGTGGGGGTCTGCGGGCGGGGGGCTTATCGGAATCTGGAAGACCCCTTTAACAAAGGGGACCCCCAGATCCCGCCCCCCCTATGTGAATTGGTAAGGGGTACATTGTACCCCTACCATTTCACGAAGAAAGCGTAAAAAAATGTTTAAAAAAAACACACAAACACCTTGAAAAAAGTCCTTTATTTAAAATAATAAAAAAAAAAAAAACATTCCAGCGCTGAAATCCAGTGTCCCGCGGCGATCCCGATGTCCAGCGCTGTCCTTCATTGGTTGTGCCTGAGTGGACCTGATGGGGAACTCCCTCTCAGTATTTTAAATGTATAGACCCGCCCCTTCTAAAGTTCCCCATCAGGTCCGCTCCCTCGGTATGTCGGACCCGCCTACGTCATTGGCTTGAGCGGGGAACTTCCTTCACTGTGTAATTTAAATTTACATAGTGAAGGAAGTTCCCCGCTCAAGCCAATGACGTAGGCGGGTCCGACATACCGAGGGGGCGGACCTGATGGGGAACTGCTCTCACTTTGGCAATACATGTATAGACCCGCCCCTTCTCATGTTCCGCATCTGGTCCGCTGAGCGGACCTGATGGGGAACTTTAGAAGGGGCGGGTCTATACATTTAAAATACTGAGAGGGAGTTCCCCATCAGGTCCGCTCAGGCACAAACAATAAAGGACAGCGCTGGACATCGGGATCGCCGCGGGACACTGGATTTCACCGCTGGAATGTTTTTTTTTTTTTTTTTTAAATAAAGGACTTTTTCAAGGTGTTTGTGTGTTTTTTTTAAACATTTTTTTACGCTTTCTTCGTGAAATGGTAGGGGTACAATGTACCCCTAACCAATTCACATAGGGCGGGGCGGGATCTGAGGGTCCCCTTTGTTAAAGGGGTCTTCCAGATTCCGATAAGCCCCCCGCCCGCAGACCCCCACAACCACCGGGCAAGGGTTGTGGGGATGAGGCCCTTGTTCCCATCAACATGGGGACATCCTCCCCATGTTGAGGGCATGTGGCCTGGTACGGTTCAGGAGGGAGGGGGGCCGCTCTCTCATCCCCCCCTTTTCCCCTGCAGCCGGCCAGGTTGCGTGCTCGGATAAGGGGTCTGGTATGGATTTTTAGGGGGACTCCACGCCATTTTTTTTTTAAATTTGGGGTGGAGTTCCCCTTAAAATCCATGCCAGATCTGAAGGGCCTGGAATGGATATGTGGGGGAACCCCACGTCAATTTTTTTTTAAATTTGCGGCAGGGTTCCCCTTAATATCCATTCCAGACCTGAAGGGCCTGGTAATTGAATTCTGGGGAACCCCCACGCTTTTTTTTTTTTTTATCAATGACTTTTGAATGTATTGCCGGGAGCCGACAATTCATTAATAACCGCAAGTCAGTTTTAAATGACTTTTTTTCTTTCAAAAATGAAATTTTTTGCAGGGACAGTTCTAAGCACGGGAAACATGTGCCACTTCACATGCATATCATACACATCCCCCAGGTACGAAATTTAAAGGAATATTTCACTTTTATTTTTTCATTTTAAGCATTATTAAAATCACTGCTCCCGAAAAAACTGCTGTTTTTAAAACTTTTTTTTGCATTGATACATGTCCCCTGGGGCAGGACCCGGGTCCCCAAACACTTTTTAGGACAATAACTTGCATATCAGCCTTTATAATTAACACTTTAGATTTCGAACGTTCGAGTCCATTGTATTTAATAGGGTTCTAAAGTTTACACAAACATTTTGTCTGTTCGCAGGTTCTGGTGCGAACCGAACAGGGGGGTGTTCGGCTCATCCCTGCTGGTGTGTTACACCAACAGGCATTTGCAGCACTTACAGCGGGCGGAGTGTGCCTCCTGATCATATTACACCTGAAGTTAGCCTGTATTGCTGCTTTTTCCTGGTGTGTTACACCAACAGGCATTTGCAGCACTTACAGCGGGCGGAGTGTGCCTCCTGATCATATTACACCTGAAGTTAGCCCTTATTGCTGTGTTTTCCTGGTGTGTTACACCAACAGGCATTTGCAGCACTTACAGCGGGCGGAGTGTGCCTCCTGCACCTTATACACCTGAAGTTAGCCTGTATTGCTGCGTTTTCCTGGTGTGTTACACCAACAGGCATTTGCAGCACTTACAGCGGGTGGAGTGTGCCTCCTGATCATTATACACCTGAAGTTAGCCTGTATTGCTGCGTTTTCCTGGTGTGTTACACCAACAGGCATTTGCAGCACCTACAGCAGGCGTAGTGTGATTCCTGCAAAATATACTCCCGAAGCTAGGCCTTATTGCTGGTTTTCCCATTTCCCTGCAGGCCATTAGAATGTCTGGAAGGCAAACAAGAAGAGGCAGACAGTCAGGAGCCAATAAAAGAGGGCAAGCAGGCTCTGTGTCTAGAGACAAAAGTGCTGGTCGTGGACGCGGTGCATCGCCATCAGCACGTGGCCATGGGACACGCTTGTCCTTCTTTTCGGCAGCTGGACGTGTTGAGCCGCATCATGCCGAAGACTTGGTAGATTGGATGACCAAGCCCTCCTCATCCTCCTTATCCTCTCTCACCCAGGCTCAGGGTATTGGCAAAGCAACTGCCAAAGCGTCCTCTTCCCTGGTATCAATGTCATCATCAGTCACTCCTTCCCTAGACCAACCATGTCCTCCTGAGGAGTCCCCCGAACTGTTTGAGCACAGTGTTGGGTACATGCTCCAGGAGGATGCCCAGCGTTTCAAAGGGTCTGATGATGATACCCAGCTAGAGGAAGGCAGTAGCGTGAGAGCAGAGAGAGGGGATGCTCAAGAAGGACACCAATCTGGCAGTCATGTTCCAGCAGCTGCAGCATACTGCCAGATTGGCTCCAGTGATGAGGAGGGAGGGGATGATGAGGTCACTGACTCCACATGGGTGCCTAATAGGAGAGAGAAGGAGGAGGAGGAGGATGAGGAGGAGGCACATCTCCAACAAGGCAGGATGCCCTCGGGGGGCCAGCGTAAGGGCAGCACACCGACGGAATCACACCGCAGAGCTCCGCCTGTGCAGGGCGCTGCCTCTGCCCGTTATTCAAAAAGTTCTTTGGTGTGGGCCTTTTTTGAGTCGAGTGCATCAGATCACACAGCTGCTGTTTGCAACATATGTCTCAAGCGTATATCGCGTGGCCAAAACATCACCCGCTTGGGCACCACATGCTTGACCAGACATATGTTGACCTGCCATGCAGCTCGTTGGCAAGCCTACCTTAAAGACCCACACCAAAGAACAAAGCGCACCTCTCCTTGCACCGCATCAGCTGGGATCTCCAACCCCACTATACCTTCAGTCCTCTCTGAAACCTGCACTGAGAGGAATGAAGGTGTAGAATTAGGTGTGTCACAGCCAAGTACTTGCGGGCACTCTGCTAGCAGTACACCGACGTCCGATTCTAGCAGGCAAATTTCCCTGCCCCAGCTGCTGGACCGTCGAAAGAAGTTCACTCCCAGCCATTCACATGCCCAGCGGTTGAATGCTAGCTTGGCTAAATTGCTAGCGCTTCAACTGCTGCCTTTTCAGTTGGTAGACTCGGCCCCCTTCCGTGAGTTTGTGCAATGTGCAGTTCCTCAGTGGCAGGTTCCCAAACGCCACTTTTTCTCACGGAAGGCGATTCCGGCTCTCTACAGGCATGTGGAAGGCAATGTCTTGGCCTCGCTGGACAGGGCGGTCAGCGGTAAGGTGCATATTACCGCTGACTCATGGTCCAGCAGGCATGGACAGGGACGTTACTTTTCTTTCACGGCCCATTGGGTCACTCTTTTGGCAGCTGGGAAGGATGCAGGACAAGGTGCAGTAGTGTTGGAGGTTGTTCCGCCACCACGCCTCCAAAATGCTACTACTGGTTGTGACACACCTCTCTCCTCCACCCCCTCCTCTTCTTCTTCCTCCATGGCCTCTTCCTGTGCTTTGTCTTCGGAACCAGCGGTGCTCCGTAGGCGTTCAAGGGGCTATGCAAGTAAGCAGGCAAAAAGATGCCATGCCGTGCTTGCGCTGGTGTGTTTGGGGGACAGGAGCCACACTGGGGCAGAGGTTCTGTCTGCTCTGCAGGGGCAGGCCGAGAGGTGGTTGATGCCATGCCAGCTTAAGCCAGGAATGGTGGTTTGCGACAATGGCACCAACCTCCTCTCCGCCCTCCGACAGGGACAACTGACCCATGTGCCCTGTGTGGCTCACGTCCTTAACCTGGTGGTGCAGCGGTTCTTGGGCAGGTACCCGGGCTTACAGGATGTCCTGAGGCAGGCCAGGAAAGTCTGTGTGCATTTCCGTAGATCTTATAATGCCAGTGCTCGCCTGGCTGAGCTGCAAAAGGAGTTGAACCTGCCCAAGAACCGCCTTATATGTGACATGCCCACCAGGTGGAACTCAACGTTGGCCATGCTGCAGCGGCTGCACACGCTGCAGAGGGCCATCAATGAGTACCTGTGCGACTACGGCACCAGGACAGGGTCAGGGGAGCTCTGGTTTTTTTCACCACGCCAGTGGGGCATGATCAGGGATGCATGCACTGTCCTGGCACCATTTGAGGAGGCCACGAGGATGGTGAGCAGTGACAGTGCATGCATCAGTGACACTGTACCTCTTGTCCACCTGTTGGAACATACGCTGCGTGGAATAATGGACAGGGCACTTGAGGCAGAACAGAGGCAGGAAGAGGAGGACTTCCTTGCCTCTCAAGGCCCCCTTTACCCAGACAGTGTTCCTTCTGTCCCACCCATCGCACAGGAGGAGGAGGAGGGGGAGGAGGATTGTGTCAGCATGGAGGTGGAGCCTGGCACTCAGCATCATCAGCAGCAGTCTTTTACGGATGATTTACAGTCCCAAGAAACCAGTGGACTTGTACGTGGCTGGGAGGAGGTGGCTGCGGATCATATCGTCCTTAGTGACCCAGAGGACTCCGGACCGAATACCTCAGCTAACCTACGCTGCATGGCCTCCCTGATCCTGCAAAGTCTGCGGAAAGATCCTCGTATTCTTTGAATCAAGGAGAGGGACCATTACTGGCTGGCCACTCTCCTTGATCCACGGTACAAGGGTAAGGTTGCGGACCTAATCTTACCGTCGCAGAGGGAGCAGAGGATGAGACAACTCCGGGAGGCCTTGCAGAAAGGTCTGTGCAATGCGTTCCCAGAGACTGGGAGGTTACAAACTCCTGGTCCTGGACAACGAGTTGCTGAGGCTTCGGTCAGTCAAAGAAGGAGCGGTGGGGAAGGTGGCCGTCTGACCGATGCGTTCAGACAATTCTTTAGTCCGCAGCCCCAAGGTATGATCGGTTCCAGCAACCATCGCCAGCGTCTGATATACATGGTGCAGGAATACCTAGGGGCAAGGTGAGACTTGGACACCTTCCCCACCGAAAATCCTCTGGCTTACTGGGTCTTGAGGATGGATCACTAGCCAGAGCTTGCACAGTATGCAATTGAGCTACTGGCCTGTCCTGCATCCAGCGTTCTTTCAGAACGTACATTCAGTGCTGCTGGAGGATTTGTCACGGATCACAGGGTGCGCCTGTCCACCGACTCGGTTGATCGACTGACCTTCATAAAGATGAACCAGTCTTGGATCACCACCAGCTACCAAACACCTGAAGCTGATATAACAGACTAATTTATTTTCAAATGTCACATCCCTTCAAGACTGATGCTGATGCTGAGAGACTGTCCTGTTATGTTGACTGACTATCCTCAATGATCCAATTGATGATGATAGCTTGGAAGAACATTTTTGTTTCTGGTTGCCGCCACCAGTGGCTAAGGCCCAATTTTTCAGCCCCTGTTTAACAGGGGCGTGTTATTACAATTTTTTATGCAATGCTTTGCAGCAGGGCTCATTCCTGCACTCCAACTAGAGTATCTGGGAGAGGTTGCAGTGTCGTGGCACCAGCACCAGTGGCTAAGGCCCAATTTTTCAGCCCCTGTTTAACAGGGGCGTGTAATTACAATTTTTGATGCAATACTTTGCAACAGGGCTCATTGCTGTGCTCCAAGTACAGTATCTGTGAGGGGTTGCAGTGTTGTGGCACCAGTGCCTAAGGCCCAATTTTTCTGCCCCTGTTTAACAGGGGCGTGTAATTACAATTTTTGATGCAATACTTTGCAACAGGTCTCATTGCTGTGCTCCAAGTACAGTATCTGTGAGGGGTTGCAGTGTTGTGGCACCAGTGCCTAAGGCCCAATTTTTCAGCCCCTGTTTAACAGGGGCGTGTAATTATAATTTTTGATGCAATACTTTGCAACAGGGCTCATTGCTGTGCTCCAAGTACAGTATCTGTGAGAGGTTGCAGTGTTGTGGCACCAGTGCCTAAGGCCCAATTTTTCTGCCCCTGTTTAACAGGGGCATGTAATTACAATTCTTGATCTAATAATTCACAGCAGGGCCCATTCATGCGCCCACCAAGAGTAACTGTGAGGGCTCACAGTGTTGTGGCAACACCAACATGTAAGGGGCAAATTTCAGCTGAGTATATACGGCAGGCCCCTACTTTCATACATCCAACTTACAAACGACTCCTCCTTGCAAACGGAAGGATACAACAGGAAGTGAGAGGAAATCTACCCCTAGGAAGGCAAATTCTCTCCTGTAAGAGTTAATATGGGAAAAAAAGTGTCTCCTCTCCACTGATGCTTTATCACCAATTCTTGTTTCAATAAAAAACCAAAATTTTCAAAAAACATTTGTCATTAGGAAGGAAAGTGAGGTGAACTGTTCTGAACAGGTGCACACTGCACAGACAGCAAAACAAATGTTACAGGGGTGATAACCCTTCCCTATGTTTTCCAAAAAGCTTAAAAATAGATTTTTTGGCTGGAGCTACACTTAAACAATGTACCTGTTCAAAATTACAAACAGAATCTACATAAGAACAAACCTACAGTCCCTGTCTTGTATGCACCGCCTGTATACGGCTGTTCAGAGTATATAGGGCCTTTTTTATTTTGTGTGCGGGGTTCCCCTTAATATCCATACAAGACCCAAAGGGGCTGGTAATGGGCTGGGGTAGGGGGGGGGGCTGTGATGGGGTAGCTATGCCATTTTTCTTAAAGATTTTCATCCATATTACCGGGACCAGACATTACATTAAAGCCGCAAGCAGTTTTAAATGGCTTTTTTTCCTTTAGAAATGTAATTTTGTGCAGGGACAGTTTTAAACACGGGAAACACGTGGCACTTCACAGGCATACTTTAGACACCCCCCAGGTACGATATTTAAAGGAATATTTGACTTTTTTTTTTCACTTTATGCATCATTAAAATGACTGCTCCCGAAAAACGTCCGTTTTTAAAACTTTTTTTTGGATTGATACATGTCCCCTGGTGCAGAACCCGTGTTCCCAAACCCTTTTTAGGACAATAACATGCATAATAGTCGTTATAATTAGCACTTTAGATTTCGAACGTTCGCATACATTGTATTTAATAGGGTTCTAAAGTTCGTGCAAACTTTTGGTCCGTTCGCGGGTTCTGGTGCGAACCGAACCCGGGGGTGTTCGGCTCATCACTAATTTTTACTAGCACATACACAGTCAGCACAGCATTCGCACACTAATTGCTGCCTATTTTAGGCTGGGAAGCCTATGGACTTTTCACATTACAGTTTGTTCACTTGTAAAGATATTTCATTGCCTAATTTTTGGTTTATGTTTTTTGTTTAACTAGTGCATTGCACATATATTGCACAGTAGGTTAGGAGACCTGCCACACATCAATAATTTTTTTCACTTATTCTCCTACAAGGAGACTCAGATCTTCGGTTTTGTTTTTTTCTTTTTATTTAGTTTAATTATTTATCCAAGCAGGAGTTGACACTTCACACATTTTTTATTATTTACCTCCAGGAAGTGAGGTTTAGCAGATTATGTCCACTCACTCTTATAGTGGCCACAATTAACAATACACATCATGGGAAGAGTGATCCACTAACATATTGCTGTTCAGCAACAGGGTAACCTATTGCCTTTGGAGCTTATCAAGCATGCCCTGGTTCCTCTCATAAGGCCTTATTGAGCAGGTGAAGGGGGCTCAGAATTCATGTGGGTTTACCCATCTATTTGGTTACCCGACATTTATTCCATAATCATCTCCGTGGGCCCACCATCACCAATCTTTGCTTTCCACTCACAAAGATATAGCAGGATTGGTTCCAGCCCTCTACCCACACTTTAGCAGAGGGCAGCGCCACATACCCCTTTCACACACATCACTATTTTCTGGACCCTACTATTGGGGTACTTCGGGGGGGGGGGCAGCAGCCCAAACCCGGCACCTAAGCATGGATCTATGAAGAGGTTATATTTTGTTATTCATTGTTCTGGCTACCAATTAGCCTGCATTTTGTAGAGCTTCTCTTTCTTTGTCTTTTTATGTTCATTCAACATGCCTGTTATGTTTTGCCTTGTAAACTCAATAAAACTCTTTAACAAGATGTTTTTTTTAAATGAAGGCACCACAGAGAATGCACAGTATAAAATTGTTAAGCAGCAGGACAGGCTTAATCAGGAATAATAAGTCTAACCGGTGTATGTCTAAATTTTATTTTATTGGAGATGAGTGGCTGACCACAGAAGTGTGAGTACATGCACAAAAGAGCCTTGTGATCCAAAAGCAATTTAGACACTTCCTCTCCACTTATCCACCTACCTTGACCTTTTCTAGAACCTTGACCACATTTGAGGAGCTTTACATGGACATTACTTTGATTAAATAAAGAATTTACAATAAAATGTATTTTTTCTATGAGAACAGTGGTTTGGTGAATATACAGTAAGTAATATAATGAAAAAAGCAGTTTAGGCTCACAGTGTTCTTGAACTTTTTTTTTGCATTCAAGTGATGCCTAAATAATTAGTAATTGGATGGGATGTCATCAACAACTGCCTAATGAGTGCTAACCACTCTAAGCTTAAATTTTTTAGTAAAACAAATAAAGACCCTTATTTGAGAAAAACAACTAGGTCGTGTGTTTATGTTTGTTTTGTTTCTATCACTCAATCATTGCAGACAGATAAAATGGGACTTTTGGGGGCGTGGCCTGGACGGGACCTGAGATGGCAGCTTAAGGCAAGAGCTCCCGCACAACGAGGACGAAAACGAAGCTCAGATACGGGTACATCAGCCTACAAACATGGGGAAATCGACCAGGAGCTCGTCAACACCCGCACGCTGAAAGATACCGGGTCCCAGCCGAACAACAACATCCCGGAGATGTTCCGGAACAGGCCGCAGGGACAACACGCGGACGCGCAGGCCGCATCCCCGGCCTTAATTAATACTGCGGAGGAACCGCTGACAGACGACGACGGCGCCACAGCTCCCAACCTGACCCTGTTGGACCTCCAGAGGGACCTACAAAAGGTGGCGCTAGACATCAAATCCACCATGATGTCCTCCATATCAGAGCTCAAATCGGAGCTCCTGGGGATCAATCGCCGCGTGGCTGAAGTGGAGGACACGTCGCATCTGCAAGCAGCTGCAATCAGGCAAGTGCAGAAGGCCTACGACATACAACTGCCACACATGTTCGAACTCTACAGGCATGTGGAAGATTTGGACAATAGGGGGCGTAGACACAATATCAGGGTGAGGGGGGTCCCTGAAAACATAGACCAGACAACCCTGATGCAGACTATATGCGCCATTTTTAATGACCTGCTCGGCCGGCCGGCAGATACTCCAATTGAAATGGAGAGGCTTCACCGTGCCTTAAGACCCCTACCCCGGGACTCCGAGCCCCCCAGAGACATTGTGTGCTGCATTGTGAACTACCCCCTTAAAGAGGAGATCCTCAGGAAGGCCAGAGACAGGGGACGTATTGTGCTCAATGGAGCTGACATTAAACTTTTTCAGGATCTATCGCAGATCACCCTGCAGAATAGACGCTCACATCGCCCCCTGCTGGACGTCTTGCGGTCACGCAACATACAATATAGATGGAAGTTCCCATTTTGTTTATCTGCTACCTACAGAGGGCGCACAGCCCTTCTCAGAACGCCTGAAGACCTACCGACATTTTGTGAGCAGGTAGACATTCCACCGATCGAGCTGACCGACTGGTATTCCTTCTACTTCCCAGCGGAACCGTGGAAACCGGTTTCCCACAGCTCCTCTCCAAAGGCTCAACGACAACGATCCAGACGCCGCAGGCTGGATCCCACTTCACCGAACGATCGCAATGTGAGACGGGATCACCCCTCACACGACCGGGAGAGGGCGGACACCCCCCGAAGGAGTTGCCAGGAGGATTGAATGTCACTCTCTCCATGCTATTGTACAAGAGCGGCTGAGAGACGCTTTCGTCTCCCCCTACTTTTTTTTTTTTTTTTTTTCTTCTCCCCCAGGAAATTCCTCTCTACCTCACAAGTATATCAGCATCTACTCTGCCTCTCTATCGATATCGGACCTGCGTATTCTTTGTTTTGAGGGTCCTGACCGAAGTTCATTCTTGGCGATTTGTAGGACGCTCTGATCGACTAACCCCAGGTACCAATAGTTTCTTGTTGAACTCCCTTTGCAGGCGATCCCTCATGGATATTCCAAGTCACGTGGATCACTTAGCTTTCTTCCTTCCCCATGGATCCCATTCTTTTCTCCTAAGCCCACGCTATACACTGCATTCAGGTGATATTGTCTTCTAACTTGTGAATGCTGCTAACAAGCTTATATGAAGTGGTTGACTAGTGTTTGGGTACTTAGAGTTTAAAATACCCCTCTGTAACATTTGCTTATGTTGTTCCTCATCTGGGAGGGTTTGTGCCAATATAGCAGAGGACCGGAGCAGTAGCCCAGAGACTCCTCTCTTCTCCCCCTCTGCCCCACTATTCATGGACGGGAGGGGGAGCGGATGTCCAAAGTCTCGTGTAGGTACTAACCTCCCTAGAGGCTGGTAACCTTAGGCTATCAGTCGGATGACTATTCTATCTGTCAATTCTTGCAACTCAACTGGCAGAAGGCATTGAGAAGGTGTTAGTTGTAGTTTAAGACAGCCCTGAATTTCATCTAGCCTTGGGTGCAAGTATTCCACAACTACCTAGCTTGTGATACGCGAATATAGACTGAATACGAGTACCCGCCTGGACACAATTGGGATCTATATTCGCACCTGTTATGGTTCTCTTTGTCTTTATTAGATATATTTTACATACGTCTGCTAATTTCTGGTCGTGACCCACTAAGTTAATTGTTCACAGTTACCCTTAAAAGGTGTTTTTCTGTTTATAACCTTTTTCGTCCTCCTTGTTGCGTATTCTCGAGTTGTAGTCCTAGTTTATTGTCCCCCATCAGCTGCCCTATTGGGTAATTGCTGATCCTCCGGAACCCCCCCCCCCTCAGGTGGCTGGGAGTGCTCTCAGCTACCTCCGGTACAACCCTTGTACTAGTGGCCAAAGAACCCCACGTACGTACAAGACCTATATACCTCATCTACACCCCCTCCGCCCCTTTGGGAGCGGAATACTGTACCCCTGACCTCTTCCCCCCCTCTTTTCTCTTAGACTCCTTTCCCTACCCTCTACCTTCCCCTTCTCTTTCCCTATCCCTCAGCACACCCCCCTTCTTTTACCCCTATATTGGTGGGGGTCACTCCTCGCTCTCTCCCCTAAGGGGAGCCTTTCGGTACTCCGCCGGATCCCCAACAATTTTCTGGAACCCCCACGAATACCTCTTACACTTCTTCACGTTTCTTGACCCCCACATACGTGTAAGATGCAGAAAGGCTCAACGACCAGGCAACAGGTTTCGCTAAAATGTCTTTCTCTTAATGTTAAGGGCCTGAACCTGCCAGAGAAAAGAGCCCAGGTGCTTTCGGCACTAACCAAACACAAGGCCCACTTCCTTCTGCTGCAAGAGACCCATTTTCGGTCTGACGCTATCCCGAGAATGGGGAACCATGTATACAAAAAGGCAGTGCACTCCACGAACCCAGAATCCAAAACTAAGGGTGTGTCTATACTTATCTCTAAGCACGCAGACTTTACCATGACAGACTCACTGATCGACCCCAAAGGCAGATATGTCTTCATTAAGGGCACATATGCGGCCAAGCCGATTACGCTGGCAAATGTGTACTGCCCCAATGAACGCCAAGTCTCCTTCTTTAGATCTACCTGTATGGAGTTGGCATCCTTCCAGGAAGGAATGGTAATCCTGGGGGGAGACTTTAACGTCCCGCTGAACCCGCCTCTTGATTCCTCCACAGGTGCATCGAATCTCCCGTATCGTGCCCTGCGTCAGATCAAAAAAGAACTACAAAATCTAACACTCCATGACACGTGGCGTACTATGTTCCCTACGGTTAGGGATTACACCTTCTTCTCTCCCCCTCATAATAAATATTCTAGACTAGATTACTTATTTCTTTCGCAACCTGACCTAGCCCTCCTTACTCATGCTACCATCGAACCAATGTTTCTCTCTGACCATCACCCCATAACAACTACCCTCACGTTCCCAGATTCGAACAAAAGGACAAAATCCTGGAGACTGAACCCCTCCCTACTGAAGGACCCAGAAAACCTCAGGCAGATAAGAGAACAAATTAAGTTATACTTTCAAGAAAATTCCACCCCAGATGTGACACCTGTCACAATTTGGGAAGCGCACAAATGTGTGCTACGAGGGAAGCTGATTTCTTTGGCATCAATGGCCAAGAAGAGACAGCAAGAACTCATCAAATCCCTTATTGTAACAATTAATAAGCTGGAACTAGCTCATAAACGCTCGGCCTTGCAAGCCACCTTACAGGATCTTTTACAAGCTCGCTCTGCCCTAAGGGAGGAACTGGGAAAACACGTTAGGAGACGGTATGTACTTGGTCAGAAAGTATTCTACGAACACGGGAACAAGAGTGGGAGACTACTAGCACGGACGATACAAGCAGCTAAGACCACATCAGTGATACACCATATTAGAGACGGACAGGGTGTACTTCACACTAAAAATGAAGACATAGCCAAACAATTTGAAAACTTCTACAGGAGACTCTATAACCTATCGCCTGAGACGGTAGGACCGTTGACCCTGGTCAACCGTTCTTCCCAATTAGCAGAATTTTTAACAGAATATTGCCCCAAACCCCTCACCACTCAGCAGGCCG
The DNA here is from genome assembly GCA_029206835.1 of Rana muscosa. Taxonomy (NCBI): domain Eukaryota; kingdom Metazoa; phylum Chordata; class Amphibia; order Anura; family Ranidae; genus Rana; species Rana muscosa. The sequence continues at coordinate 423,525,644 of CM055122.1, forward strand.
AAGCCTTGGAGAGCCCGCTCTCCATGGATGAACTCAGCGTAGCAATTAAACAAATGCCTGTTGGTAAGAGCCCGGGACCCGACGGCCTCCCGCTGGTGTATTACAAATGCTTTCGGGAGGAACTGTCTCCTCAGATGCTTCAAACCTTTAACTCACTTGCAAGCCCTCGCGCGTCCCCTGGCAGGCTTTTAGAGGCACATATAACTGTTATCCCTAAGACAGATAAAGACCCCTCATTGGTATCCAGTTACAGACCGATATCCCTCCTCAATGTAGACATCAAGCTCTATGCAAAAATGTTAGCTAATAGACTAGTACCTCTGATACCCGAACTTATATCATACGACCAGGTGGGCTTTGTCTCAGGAAGGGAGGCAAGGGACAATACCATACGCACATTGAACATACATCATTGGCTATCCTCTTCAAATACCCAGGGCTTTCTCCTCTCCCTTGACGCTGAGAAGGCGTTCGACAGGGTGGCTTGGGACTATATGCAAGGGGTTCTGAAGGGCATAGGCCTATTACCCCGGATGTTAACGCTCATAAACGCCCTTTATGCCAACCCAGAGGCAAGGGTGAAAGCCAATGGTCTCCTGTCGGACGCCTTCTCCATAAGCAATGGGACGCGCCAGGGCTGCCCACTCTCTCCATTGATTTTCGTCTTGTCTCTTGAACCGTTATTGAATAGATTGCGCGCCAATTCCAACATTAAAGGGATTCCCATACAACATAGGGAGTACAAAGTCGCGGCGTTCGCGGACGATATTTTGTTGACCCTACAGTCCCCTCGAGTATCCTTGCCTAACCTTTTGAGCGACATTAAATATTTCGGTGAGCTGTCGTACCTTAAAATTAACTTCTCCAAGTCCCACGCCTTGAACATATCTCTAACTCCGCAGGAAGTTTCTCACTGCCAAGACACTTTTCCATTCCTATGGAAAAAAGACGCTATCACATATCTAGGGATTCAGATACCTACAAAACTTTCAGATCTGTATAGCCTTAATTTCCTTTGCGCACTCTCCAGAATACAAGCGGATTTGAAGGAGTGGGCTAGCCTGAATGTGTCCTGGTTTGGCCGAGCGGCACTTATTAAGATGGTTGTCCTCCCGCGCCTACTGTATCTAATGCAAGCGATCCCTACACACCTTCCCCCCTCCTTCTTCTCGTCATATAAGAAAGCATGCACAATCTTTCTCTGGAAAGGCTTAGCCCCACGTATTAAATATTCGAGCCTGACCTGCTCCAAGAAGACTGGAGGTATTGGTCTACCGGACCTCCAAAAGTATCACCTGGCCTGTCACTTGACTAGAGTGGTGGACTGGAATATTCACAAAGCGGGGAAAGCCTGGGTCACATTGGAAAACGCACTTACATCAACACCGACTTGCACACTTCCGTGGCTAGTTCCACGATCTTACCCCCAGGATATTAAACTGCATCCTCTGATCATGCCCTCGCTGTTGGCCTTTGGGAAGGCGGTAGCCCTCTTTCACATCTCCTCTCGACCAGGCCCCCTGACCACGTTTCGGGGTAACCCTGAGTTCCCTCCGGGAGAATCCGAAACCTTCTTATGCAGGGAATGGCCACGAGAGGAGATCCAGGCACGTCACTTCTTCCGCGGAGGCCGACGGCGATTGTATGAGGAGTTGGTGGAGGATTCTCGCACCAATTCCTTCCCTTTTTGGTCGTATAGACAGTTGTCACATTTTTTTATCTCTAATGGCCCCACAGATATTTGGAGTAGACAACTTACTCCCTTTGAAACCCTATGCTCACGCAATTCCCCGCAACGACACCTTATTTCCGCTATATATGCTATGTGTGACAGCAGGAAGGTAAAGTCACCTGGTTGCATCCAGGGGGGTAGATATATTTCGCCCAGATTCAGGCTTTACGCCGACTTATACAACTAGGTGGAGAGTTGTATAAGGCTAGTGGGCTCATGGATGACTCATACCTCTAGGGAGAGTGTGGGGCGTCGTACAGACAGGGAGTTGATGAGGCCAGCTGAAGCTTGTCAGCTCATTTAGGCCTCTATAAGAACTCCCAGCTTCATTAGATGTTAGCTCATGCCTGGAACCAGACCTGTGTGGACTGTCTAGGGAGAGTGAACCCCTGTGCGGTGAGACAAAGCCTGTGTGGCTATTTGCTTGGACATTTAAAACCAGGGACTTAGGGACTAGGACAGCACTAGGCTGATCCCAGTTGTTAGTTAGGAAACCTGTATGTTTAGTCAGAGGTCAAGTTGACCAGGATTTATTTTATTTATGTTTCTTTTGCTTTGCTGTGTTTTGTCACTGTAAATAGAAAATAAACAGCACCTTTTTGATTTTGAAAACCACAACCTCCGTTTGCTGGGCCTGTTTTTGTCTGGGGAGCCCATCCCGGGGGTCACACACACCCGCTGCCGAGCTAACCCCCTCACAGTTGGTGGAGAATGCGGGCAGTTTTTTTTTAAGCCAGCATGGAGGAGATACTGAAACAGCTGGCTCTAGCAAATGCCAATCAACAGCAGACAAATGCAGGTTTTCAAAGGAGCCTTGCAGCCCAGCAGCAAGCTCATCAACAGAGCCTTGCAGCCCAGCAGCAAGCTCACCAACAGAGTCTGGAAGCTCAGCAACAAGCCCAGCAGCAATCTGAGGCCCGCTTCATAGACCTGTTACAGAAGCAAGAGCAGAGACTACAACAAATGGAAGCAGTAATGCAGCAACGTCCGCAGACCAGTGAGGAAAGCCGTCCCACTAATACCGCGTCCTTTGGGGTGAGTCGTTTATTGACAAAAATGACTGGAGAGGATGATCCAGAGGTATTTTTGACCACATTTGAAAGGACCGCTGAAAGAGAAAAGTGGCCTGAGGAGCAGTGGGCTGGACTGGTGGCTCCTCTGTTAACTGGTGAATCGCAGAAAGCTTACTATGACCTAGAGCCTAACCAAGCAAAAGACTATGTGATGCTAAAAGCTGAAATTTTGGCAAGGCTGGGTGTCACCCAGGCTGTCCGGGCTCAGCGTGTGCATAACTGGACTTTCCAGCTTGGAAAACCCCCCAGGTCTCAAATGTATGATCTCATTCACCTGAGCAGAAAGTGGCTACAGCCAGAGACTTTGTCCGCACCAAAGATTGTGGAACGTGTTGTAATGGATCGGTTTTTGAGAGCTCTTCCTACTGCCATCCAAAAGTGGGTAAGCCATGGAGACCCAGAGACGGCCGATGGTCTTGTGGATCGTGTGGAGAAATACTTGGCTACAGAGAACCTGACGGCCTCTTCCAGAGACACTCGGACTTTCCACCCTAAGACCAGACCATCCCCAGGGGCGGATAAGAGGATTCCAAGGGGTGAGGGTGGAGAGAGTGAGAGGGTGGGAGCTCTACCCCAAGTTTGGCGAGAACAGCCTGGGAAATCAGCGGCTCAAGAGGCGGCAAGAAGGATCGTTTGCTACCGCTGCCGGCAAGCGGGACATATTGCAGCCAATTGCCCGGTTGTGGAGGAACCCATGCAGTGTGACTTTCTGACGGGCAGACGTCAGTCGCTGTGTGCGACAGTCGCATGCACTGCCATTCGAGGAACTGAGAAACATTTATGCAAAATGTGTGTTAATGGTAGAAATGTTGTGGTATTGCTGGATTCAGGTAGCCTTGTGACCCTGATAAAGGCTGAGTTAGTTAAAACAGAGGTCTTTGGGAATAGCAAGGTAGCTGTTATTTGTGTGCATGGGGACACCCGAGAGTATCCAGTGACTACAGTGTGTTTCGAGACCCCCAAAGGTACCCTCTCTCATCCAGTGGGCTTAGTATCTCAGTTACCGCATGACGCCATTGTGGGAAGGGATTTTCCGAAGTTCTGGGAACTGTGGGATGATCCTGAGCCCCCCACTGGTGCCCCTATGTACCAGGAATGTGATAGCCAGAACTCCCCTGAGAGTGGTGAGGACTCTCCGGAATTTCCCTTATCAGTATTGGCAGGGGAGACTCAAGAAACTGGAGAGGAGCCCACCTCCTCAGACGAAAACCTACCGTCTGTGGAGTTTTCTGATCTTGAGGTTCACAGGGAAAACTTTGCCACAGAACAGTTGAAAGACCCCGCCCTAATAAAGGCACGGGAAAACGTAGTGAAAATAGATGGCGAGTTAGTGAACCCAGATAATACCTGCACTTACCCATACTTCAGCGTAGAGAAGGACCTACTGTATCGGGTGGCAAAAAGGGCAGAAGAAACCGTTGAGCAGCTTGTGGTGCCCAAACCTTACAGGAAGTTGGTGTTGGAGTTGGCCCATGGGCACATTCTTGGAGGTCATCTGGGGACAGAGAAAACCCGAGAGAGGGTATTACAGAGATTCTATTGGCCGGGGGTGATGAAGGACATAGAAAATTATTGTTCCTCCTGCCCTGTGTGTCAGAGGTCGGCCCCGATGCCACATTTCCGTAGCCCGCTGGTCCCTCTACCCATCATTGAGGTCCCGTTTGAGAGGATCGCCATGGATTTGGTAGGGCCTATAATCAAGTCCGCTAGGGGGCACCAGTACATATTAGTTATAATGGACTATGCCACCCGTTATCCAGAAGCGATCCCTCTCCGAAATACCTCGGCCAAAACCATAGCCAAAGAGCTATCTCTTGTTTTTAGCCGGGTGGGTATTTGTAAAGAACTGCTTACGGACCAAGGTACACCCTTTATGTCCCGGGTTATGAAGGAGCTGTGTAAATTGTTCAAAGTGACGCAATTACGTACATCTGTGTATCACCCCCAAACCGATGGGCTGGTTGAAAGATTCAACAAAACCCTAAAACAAATGTTGAAGAAAGTGGTGGATAGAGATGGAAAGGATTGGGACTGTCTACTTCCTTATCTGATGTTTGCTATTAGGGAGGTGCCCCAATCCTCTACGGGATTCTCCCCCTTTGAGTTACTGTATGGGAGACACCCAAGAGGGCTGTTGGATATTGCCAAGGAAACTTGGGAAAGTGAGAGTTCTCCCCACAGGAGTGTGATTGAGCATGTCGCCCTGATGCAAGACCGAATTGCACAGGTAATGCCCATCGTGAAGGAACATTTGGCCCAAGCGCAGTTAGCACAGCAGAGAGTGTACAACCGTGGAGCCAAGACCCGTACCTTTTCCCCGGGGGATAGGATACTGGTACTTGTCCCTACGGTTGAAAGTAAATTCCTTGCCAAATGGCAAGGCCCCTATGAGATAATGGAAAAAGTGAGCGAAGTGAATTACAAGGTCAGACAACCAGGAAGGCGAAAGCCCGAACAGATCTATCACGTTAATCTGTTGAAAGCCTGGAGGGATAGAGAGTCCCTAGTCGCAGACACTTGGTCACCAGCTCAAACTGGTTGCGTGATTCCTGAGGTTGGAATAGCAGCCACCTTGTCACAACCCCAACAACAGGAGGTTAAGGAGTTTGTGCTTCGCAACAAGGAGGTATTCTCTGAGCTGCCGGGACAAACATCTGGGGTAGAGCATGACATCATTACCCCGCCCGGTGAAAGGGTGAAGTTAAAACCCTATCGGATCCCAGAGGCCCGACGGGAGGCAATACGGGAGGAAGTACAGAAAATGCTGAACTTAGGGGTGATAGAGGAGTCCCAAAGTGATTGGTCTAGTCCCATTGTGTTGGTGCCTAAACCGGATGGGAGCTGGCGATTTTGTAACGATTTTCGTCAGTTGAACAAAGTTACAAAATTTGACACCTACCCCATGCCACGTATAGATGAGTTGATCGACCGGCTGGGAACAGCCCGATACATGACGACTCTTGACCTCACAAAAGGGTATTGGCAAATCCCCCTGGCCAAGTCGGCCAAAGAGAAAACCGCATTTGTAACCCCAGACGGGGCGTTCCATTATAAAAGAATGCCGTTCGGGTTACAGAATGCGCCGGCCACATTCCAGCGGAAAATGGACCAGATGCTGAGGCCCCATCGGAAGTATGCTGCGGCTTACCTGGATGACGTAATTGTCCATAGCACAGATTGGGCCTCACATCTGCCAAAAGTGCAAGCAGTCCTGGACTCTGTTCGGGAAGCGGGGTTTACGGCTAACCCCAAGAAGTGTACCATTGGGCAGGAGGAGGCCAAATATCTTGGGTACACCATTGGGAGGGGAGTAATAAAACCCCAACTCAACAAAGTCGAGGCCATCCAGAGTTGGCCACGTCCCAACAGCAAGAAGCAGGTACGAGCCTTTCTGGGAATCGCTGGGTATTATCGGCGATTCATTCCCCACTTTGCTTCTAAGGCTGTGCCCCTAACCAACCTGACGAAGGGGAAAGGGTCGGTCATGATTAAATGGACCCCCGAGGCTGAGGCAGCATTCCAATTCTTGAAACAAGCCTTATGTAGCCAGCCAGTGTTGTACTCACCCGACTTCTCTAAAGACTTTGTCGTACAAAGTGATGCGTCAGATGTGGGGTTAGGAGCAGTATTGTCCCAGGTCTGGAACGGGGAAGAGCACCCAGTCATTTACCTCAGCAGGAAGTTGAAGTCCCATGAGGTAAATTACGCCACCGTTGAAAAGGAGTGTTTAGCGGTGAAGTGGGCTCTAGATTCCCTTCGGTACTACCTGCTAGGTAGGCACTTTGACATGGTTACGGATCACGCTCCGTTAAAGTGGATGGCTCAAAACAAGGAAACAAATAGAAGAGTGAATAGGTGGTTCCTGGCCCTCCAGGAATTCAACTTCACAGTAAAGCATCGCCCTGGCGTTCAAATGGGGAATGTGGATGCTTTGTCTCGAGTACATGAATGCCTGATTGCTGGTGTTCCAACCCCGAGGTTAAAACAAGAGGGGGGGGGTATGTGACAGCAGGAAGGTAAAGTCACCTGGTTGCATCCAGGGGGGTAGATATATTTCGCCCAGATTCAGGCTTTACGCCGACTTATACAACTAGGTGGAGAGTTGTATAAGGCTAGTGGGCTCATGGATGACTCATACCTCTAGGGAGAGTGTGGGGCGTCGTACAGACAGGGAGTTGATGAGGCCAGCTGAAGCTTGTCAGCTCATTTAGGCCTCTATAAGAACTCCCAGCTTCATTAGATGTTAGCTCATGCCTGGAACCAGACCTGTGTGGACTGTCTAGGGAGAGTGAACCCCTGTGCGGTGAGACAAAGCCTGTGTGGCTATTTGCTTGGACATTTAAAACCAGGGACTTAGGGACTAGGACAGCACTAGGCTGATCCCAGTTGTTAGTTAGGAAACCTGTATGTTTAGTCAGAGGTCAAGTTGACCAGGATTTATTTTATTTATGTTTCTTTTGCTTTGCTGTGTTTTGTCACTGTAAATAGAAAATAAACCGCACCTTTTTGATTTTGAAAACCACAACCTCCGTTTGCTGGGCCTGTTTTTGTCTGGGGAGCCCATCCCGGGGGTCACACACACCCGCTGCCGAGCTAACCCCCTCACATATGTTACTGGAGTTCCCTGGTATTTCAGCGACACAGGCGGTCCGATCGTCTTGGGAGAGAGATTTGCAAATCTCTTTCACAGACAAGGAGTGGGAGTCTGTCTACACTATGGCGCACACGGGTTCGTTGAATGTGGCGATCCAAGAAAATGGATATAAAATCATTACAAAATGGTATAGAACCCCAGCCCGTTTACACAGATTTGCACCCCAGATTCCGAACATTTGCTGGCGATGTAACATAGGCGACGGATCCATGATCCACATCTGGTGGGAGTGTGCCTTGCTCCGTTCCTTTTGGAGCACGGTTCACTCCATTATAGAGCAGGTTACCACCCTTACCTTAGACTTTGGACCAGGACAATTTCTCCTGCATCACTCTACCTTAGCGAAGCGCACCTACCATAGGTCGCTAGCCATGCATATGGTGAATGCTGCCAGACTGTGCATCCCTGCCCACTGGCGCTCGACGAATATCCCCTCCATTAGGGAATGGTTACTTAGAATAGTCAGAATAGAAGAGATGGAGGAATTGATCTCGGTCGCACAAGACCGCATTCAGAAATTTACACTAACCTGGGCCTGTTGGATTCATTTTAAAACCACTGACCAGTTCAAATCCCATTTCTCTTCTCAACACTGAGATCCTAAACCTACCCAATACCCAAACCCGGTGTCCCGGTGGGGGATCGGGGTCCCTGAGAGGTGGAGTGACCCCCCCCTCCCTGCTCCCTCCTTCCCCCTCCCTCTAACACCCAGGCCCCTTACCCCCTCCTTCTTCCTTCTACCCTGACTACCTTTCCCCCCTCCCCTCTTCCTTTTCTCGTCCACCCCATAGGTTCATCACCACACGGCCGCAACTCACCTAATACTTGCCGGGGTCCCGGCTGGGGCTCCATGCATCACATCTACCCTCCGAGCCACCAGGTATATTATAACCGTATTGGCCGCGATTAGACCGGATGATAGGGGTCTACGGGGCCTATGCTTTCATGAACAGGGTGCCCGCGGGGCATCCAGATACCCGAACCTGCTAGAAGGAGATGCGGTCGGCCTTCAATATTACATAGGCTTTGTCGTGAATAAACTTGTACTATTCCCTGTTGTCTTACTTTTTGCTACTGTGAGGGGGTTAACTCGGTAGCGGGTGTGTGTGACCCCCTGGATGGGCTCCCCACACAAAAACAGGCCCAGCAGACGGAGGTTGTGGTTTTCAAGATCAAAAGGTGCGGTTTATTTCTCTATTTACAGTGACAAAAACACGGCAAAGCAAAAAGAAACATAAACAAAATAAATCCTGGTCAGCTTGACCTCTGACTAAACATGCAGGTTTCCCTAACTAACAACTGGGATCAGCCTGGTGCTGTCCTAGTCCCTAAGTCCCTGGTTTAGTAAATGTCCAAACAAATAGCCACACAGGCTTTGTCTCACCGCACAGGGGTTCACTCTCCCTAGACAGTCCACACAGGTCTGGTTCCAGGCATGAGCAAACACCTAATGAAGCTGGGAGTTTTTATAGAGGCCTTAAACGAGCTGACAAGCTTCAGCTGGTCTCATCAACTCCCTGCCTGCACGACGCCCAGCACTCTCCCTAGAGGTATGAATCATCCATGAGCCCACTAGCCTCAGCTGGGCTTCATCAACTCTCTCCCTAGTTGTATAAGTCGGCATAAAGCCTGAATCTGGGAGAAATATACCTACCCCCCTGGATGCAACCAGGTGACTTTACCTTCCTGCTGTCACACTACCTAATGCTGTATTACCGCATAAAATGTTCGTTGCATGTTGAAGTGCGATGGTTCCATTTGCGGATGGAATATTTTACATAATGTTTGTACAACCATATTCTTTTTTCTTGCTAATAAAACTAATTGTGGAAAAAAAATGGGACTTTTGGGTCTACAGATCTGGGCACATGGGCAAGGCACAACATTTATTTCAGCGCTGCAATTTGAGTATAGTTTGTTAAGTTAGATGTACTGTAAATCCAACCACTAAAATGTTGATTACGCTTTAAAAGTTGATGATACTGACATAACTGTGGGTACTTTGTGTTATGAGGTTACAATGCTCTTCCCCTCTCTCCAACAATCTCCTGTCTGCAAATCACCCTGTTACATGCTTTCCTAAAGGGAAAAACGATTTTGTGCTGATATAAAGTGCCAGGTATATTGCACTGGCTTTGCACAAAAAGGCCTTTAAAAATCAGTTACAAAATATGCCCTGTGAAAACACACATGCAACCACTTGGCAGTGAGATATACAGTGCCTTGCAAAAGTATTCACCCCCCTTGGATTTTTATCTATTTTGTTACATTACAGCCTTTAGTCCAATGTTCTTTTTTTTAAATCTGAATTATATGTGATGGATCAGAACACAATAGTCTAAGCTGGTGGAGTAAAATTAGAAAAATATATACATAAAACTATTTTTCAGAAATAAAAAACTGATAATTGGCATGTGCGTGTGTATTCACCCCCCTTTGTTATGAAGCCCATGAAAAGCTCTGATGCAACAAATTACCTTCAGAAGTGACAAAATTTGTGAAATAATGTCCACCTGGGTGCAATCTAAGTGTCACATGATCTGTCATTACATATACACACCTTTTTGAAAGGCCCCAAAGGCTGCAACACCTAAGCAAGAGGCACCACTAACCAAACACTGCCATGAAGACCAAGGAACTCTCCAAACAAGTAAGGGACAATGTTTTTGAGAAGTACAAGTCAGGGTTACGCTATAAAATATCCAAATCTTTGATGATCCCTAGGAGCACCATCAAATCTATCATAACCAAATGGAAAGAACATGGCACAAGAACAAACCTGCCAAGAGACGGCAGCACAGAGACCTAAGGTAACCCTGGAGGAGCTTCAGAGTTCCACAGCAGAGACAAGAGTATCTGTACATAGGATGACAATAAGCCGTACGCTCCATAGAGTTGGGCTTTATGGCAGAGTGGCCAGGAGAAAGCCATTACTTTCAGCAAAAACAAAATGGCACATTTTGAGTTTGCGAAAAGGCATGTGGGAGACTTCCAAAATGTATGGAGGAAGGTGCTCTGGTCTGATGAGACTAAAATTGAACTTTTTGGTCATCAAATAAAACGCTATGTGTGGCGCAAACCCAACATATCACATCACCCAAAGAACACCATCCCCACAGTGAAACATGGTGGTGGCAGAATCATGCTGTGAGGATGTTTTTCAGCAGTCGGGACTGGGAAACTGGTCAGATTTGAGGGAAAGATGGATGGTGCTAAATACAGGGATATTCTTGAGCAAAACCTGTACCACTCTGTGTGTGATTTGAGGCTAGGACGGAGGTTCACCTTCCAGCAGGACAATGACCCCAAACACACTGCTAAAGCAACACTTGAGTGGTTTAAGAGGAAACATGTAAATGTGTTGGAATGGCCTAGTCAAAGCACAGACCTTAATCCAATAGAAAATCTGTGGTCAGACTTAAAGATTGCTGTTTGCAAGCGCAAACCATCCAACTTGAAGGAGCTGGAGTAGTTTTGCAAGGAGGAATGGGCAAAAATCCCAGTGGTAAGATGTGGCAAGCTCATAGAGACATGGAGCTGTGATAGCCACAAAAAGTGATTCTACAAAGTATTGACTTTAGGGGGTGAATAGTTATGCACATTGACTTTTTCTGTTATTTTGTCCTATTTGTTGTTTGCTTCGTAATAAAAAAAAAATCTTCAATATTGTGGGCATGTTCTGTAAATTAAATGATGCAAATCCTCAAACAATCCATGTTAATTCCAGATTGTGAGGCAACAAAACACGAAAAATGCCAAGGGGTGAAGACACCGCACCAATATTGTAGAGGGCATTCACTTTACTACGCCCTTCCATCCGAGCATACATCAGTGCGTGTTTGCCCCATTTGTATACAAAAAAAATCATAATATATATTACATCTTAAAATACACAAAACAGCGCTTAAAAATCAATAATGATAGACTTGTGGAAAAACCACTGAATAAAGAAAGTCTTAGATGTAGTCAAGGTGATGTAAACAATCCAAAGTGCTGAATGGTGTCTTAGTAATCCTAGCGTGCACCTTCCACCAGCGAGAAACAATAATTTCAATCCACCACATGATGCACTCTCCCCAAAGGGGGTTAAACTCACCAGAAGATTAAAAAATCTGAGCCTTAAGCAGATACACCAGCCACTTTTCCACGGACCATCACCAGCAGGCGGGGACAGCAGGCACAGGAGCTCCACACAAGGTCATAAAAACAAGGAACAGCAATATAAAGTAATTCAGTTTAGTTCTCCCAAGTAGCCCATACACTGAAAGCCCCCTTAAACCTATCTACGTACATCAAATCACCAAAAAATTGCATAAAAGTGACCCCAGTGGGCGCTATCACCAGATCCAGCCGTCCATGGAGAGCAGGTGAATCCTTGCAGACACCGCATCAGATTCCTAATAGGAGAGCGGAGTGTGTGAAGCGCACACGTCACTTCCGGGTTAGTGGGGATGTCGTGGGTCACGCTCTGACGCAGCGTTTCGTCAAACGACTTCAACAGAGAGCCTACTCCCCCAGCATCCCCGCAGGCAATAAATCAGAATGTCTCTCTGTGTTAACCAATCAGCGTGCATGGCAACAAGTGACAGGGGCTAGTCACTGCCATCTGATTGGACGCTGAAGGGTCAATGCAATAAAACAGAGACAAACGAGATATGTATGAAAACACACAGTAATCACAAAGCCTGTTACATCGCATCTGAATAATGGTTTTAAAATCCATGCTGGGACCACCATAATTGAAAAAGTGCATGTAATATAGTACACTTAAAAAACATTTAAAAAACATTTAAAAAGCACTCAGGTGGGACATATGCACTGAGAACAACAAGGAGAAAATAAATAAGACTAAGCTGTATCGGAGAATGGGCATCATTAAACACAATATTGCTGAAAATGATCTGCACAATATTCTTATCTAGCAAATTATTGATATGAGCGGGTGGGAGAAAATGATAATAATAATCTACAGTACCTGGTATTCCCAGGCGGTCTCCCATCCAAGTACTAACCAGGCCCAACCCTGCTTAGCTTCCAAGATCAGACGAGAGCAGGCGCATTTAGGGTTGTGTTGCCATAGATAATACCTCCCAAACCCCATCTTATCCAAGCAGGTGGTGTTGTGATAAATAACAGGACACGACACCCAATAAATTGGTGAATCAATAATAAGGATGAAGAAGTATATAAATATAACAAATTCTATGTATGCATAGATAAATAAATAAATATACATAAAAATTTGAAAAAAGATCTAGTAATTCCGAAGACCATCAAGGAGAAAAAGCACATATGTTATAATATGTTCAAAGATTAATAAAGTGGAAGGAACAACTGAAGTGGAGGAGATTCGGCTTCTGAATAAAAATATATATAAAAATATATTATAGTAAAATATTCTAAAAATATATATAAATATATAAAATTAATACAGCTATATGTAAAGCTAATAAGGAGAGGAACATTAATAATCGCTAATAAAACAGTTAATGTCAAGATCCACGTTTAAGCCTTTAGGTAAAAGAGTATCAACTAAAAATATCCACTGCGTTTCCCGTTTGGAGAGTTCTCTTACTAGGTTTGATCCTCTCCAAAAGGGTTTTAAATGATCAATACCCCAAAAAATCAATCCTGACGGGTCCTGATTGTGGTGGATTTTAACATGCAACGACACATTGTGGTCCTTGAAACCAATTTTTATATTGGCTATGTGTTCGGCAATCCGTATCCTCAGCAGTCTCTTAGTACAGCCAATGTAAATCAGCCCGCATGGGCATTTTAGAGCATATACCAGATAAGACGTGTTGCATGTGATAAATTCTTTAATTCTGAATATTATTTAATACATTCCTCATGTTATTGGACCTACCAGATATTCCCAATTAGCTGTATCTATTCTATAACCAGTGAGCCTAATATATTCTACACTTCTTAAAAAGACAACTTCATAAATAAAAACAACACTCCTAATAAAATAAAATAAAATATATATAAAAAAAATAATAATACAAATTATTGCCTTCTCATCAATTCTATTCATGCTAATTATAACATCAATAAAAAGTGTGTGTTTATATCAATAAAAAAACTGATGGAAAAAAAAAGTGTGTCATATCAGGACAATCATACTACTACTTCAATTACCTCATTAAAATGTGTTAAAAAGCAGCTTAGGTCTATGTCAACATTTAACCCATTAGGCTGAAATGTATTTATCTGATAAATCCAATGGGTCTCACATCTCAATACCTCACTCAGTTTATCAGTGCCTCTCCAGTGTCCCTCAATCTTTTCAATCTCATATACAATTAACAAGCTTTGGTCCTTATTATGTCGTAACTTAAAATGTCTGGAGACACTGTGTTTCTACTCCTTTTTTATTTATTTTTTATGTGTTCTTCAATACTTGTTTTTAATTTCCTCGTAGTCCTACCCACATATTGCATCCTACACCACTGTGCTGGGCAGCACAGTGGTGTAGTGGTTAGCACTTTCACCTAGCAGCAATAGGGTTGCTGATTCAAATCCTGACCACAACATCATCTGCCTGGAGTTTGCATGTTCTCCCTGTGCCTGCGTGGGTTTCCTCCGGGTACTCCAGTTTCCTCCCACACTCCAAAGACATGCTGGTAGGTTAATCAGATCCTGTCTATAAAAATTGGCCCTAGTATGTGTATGTGTATGTGTTTGTAAGCGCGTCAGGACCCTTCGGGGTAAGACCGCGCTATATCAAGATACCTCTCAACTCAACTCAGAGGAACAGCAATCCAGGCAGTCAATTTACTAGAATTAGACGCAATTGCAGTTCAGATATTGATTTTTTGGAACAGACTGATTTATTGATTACCAGATTTTTTGACAAGGGATAAAAATATTCCTTTTTCTTGAAGGAAAGGAATAAAATATTGAAGAAAAATAGACAGGATTTATTGCATCCGAAAAAGAAGAAATCATATAAAGGAGGTTACAATTTTATCACTGATTACAACATACAATCCAAGGAAATAGAGAAGATAATAAAAAACTATTGGCAGATATAATTAAGGGAGGAGTTTTTAAAAAGATACTTCCCATGCATCCTAAATTTATTTGCAGCAAAAATAGGTTGATGCGTAATAAAATAGTTAATAATATTGTAGATCCATCCGGTAGACCAAAACATTTTCTAGATTTGAAAGGCTTCTATAGATGCAAATGTAAGGTTTGCAAAACCACAAAGAGGGGGTAAAGGAGAATGACAGACAATATGGTTTATGACATTAAAAACCTGATTACATGTGATTCATACCATGTAAACTATGTATTAGAATGCCCATCCTGGATGCAATATGTGGGTAGGACTACAAGGAAATTAAAAACAAGAATTGGTGAACACATTAAAAATATAAAAAAAAGGAGTAGATGCACTCTTCAGACATTTTAAGTTACAACATAATACAGATCCAAGTAGACATGTGCAGAACAAAAAAATGTGTTTAGTTTCGTTTCAATTTGTTATTTACAAAAATTTGTTTAGTTAAATTTGTTTAATCTGTTTAATACGTTTTTGGAATTTATTTTGTTTATTCGCATTCAAAGCGTTTCAAATTTTCGAATTTGAATTCGGATCGATTCGAAAACTTTTCAAATCAATTTCGAATAGTTTTTGAATTAGAAAAGTTTTCGAATTTGAATCGTTTTTGAATTGGAATCATTTTACAATTCCCAAAGAGAATAAAATAGAATAGAAAATAAAGGATTAGAATAGAAAAAAATATAATACAATAGAATACAATAGAAAAGAATAGAACAGAAAATAAAAGAATCGATTAAAAAAGAGTAAAACAAAATGAAATAGGATAGAAAATAAAGGAAGAGAATAGAATAGAATAGAATAGAATAAAAAAAAGGATAGAATTAAATAGAAATATTATAACCATCTTCTGAAATTCAAATAGAATAGTAAAGAATATAATTAAAACTCACGCTGGAGCACTTGAGAATTTGGACAGAAAATAATTATTTGGACTTCCTTTTTTGGGACTGCACTTTATATTTTTAAATTGGGACTTTTAAAAATCAAGGAAAAATGTTTATTTCTGCTTATTTTTAAGAATACTTTATGAATTATTATATAAGCACTTCAATTATGTTATTTTGCACGAATGAGTTGCATTGATTTTGCACTTGCACTTTATTTTTTTGCACAAACTGTTTTGCACAAAGTTTCATAAGTCATATTGTTTACACGGATTTTGCATTAGCATATTGAGGATTTTTTTATAATTGTGGCACAGACCTGTGCTACTCTGACTATATCACATTACATCTATTTTAAGACACCATTGCGCAGTATGTAAGCAGCTTTATTTGATGCAATGTAAGAAGGCAAAACAATTGTTTTTTTTTTTTTTCAGAGACAAAAGACATAAATATTGTACAGTCACTGCAGAGCATGTAAACAGCCTGATAAGTCGGCAATATAAGAGAGATGAGTCAAGTTTCATCATGAAAAATATTGAGTTAATGCATAGTACAGTATGTAAGCAACTTTATTAGGCTGCAATGTAAGAGCAAAAGCCAAATCAAATTTTAGCAAGAAATAAAAACAAGAGTGTAATACTTCAAAGAAAATATCTAGAAATATTGCAGAGTATGTATGCCGTTTATTAGGCTGCAACAGAAATTGGTGTGCATTTTTTTACAGAAAAAAACAAATATATCATAAGTGTTTTTAATCATTGCTCTTAATAAATTTGTGGAATGCTGCACTTAGAAGCACCTTCTGTTTTCTATCTGATTTGCTTCTCCTCTAAAGTGCTGCTGCAAGTGGCATTTTCACTACCAATTGTTGCTGCTTACATTAGGTAGAAATCTGCTGCTGGTACTGGAGAATTAATTCTTTCAGAAGCACCCTCTGTCTTTCCTCTCTGGTTTTCCTTACCAGACTATGTTGAAGAAAGAAGAGTGGATTACAATAAAACTGTAGATGAATTGCTAAAAATTATTACATCCCTTTGACATAGACTTAAAAGAGCAATCTATCCGATGCTGCATCTGTCCCCCGGCACCTCTACTCTGAGAATCGAGTGATCGAAAACTGCCAATCGCTTGGTTCTCAGAGCTCCCCAAGCAGAGAGCTGGTGACTGTCAGTCACCGCTCTCTGCTTTGCCACTCCTCGCTCACTGGAATGAGGAGCTGTGGAGGGGGCAGGAGTGGCCGAATCAGCCTCTCAGCGGGTCGCTGAGAGGCTGAGCTGGGTGTCAGTCCAGGGATCTAGGAGTGGTCATGATGACGTGGAGCCTAGACCGACTCTGTGACATCAGCAGAGAGCAGACTTAAACCCACTCTCTGCTGAAAACGGGAATGAACTGCGCTCCTGTGATCCACAGGAGAAGTACAGCCAAACAAGCTTTGGCTGTACTTCTCCTTTAATAGCAGAGTATAGAACAAAGCAGGAAAATATTGCAAATCCACTTTTTTATGCAAACAGGCTATGGCCAGCCTACTATTTAGGCAAAGGGAGAAACAGACACAGAGAGGACCCAGAGTACAAAACCCTCCTAATATCTAATGCCCATCCAACATTTTAAATTAAATGTGAATTTTTTATAAATCCTCTTAAAGATTCATATCAATACATCATGGACTGTATGCACAAGTATGTTCATGTATTCATAAAGTCCAAGTCCTTAAAGTGGTTGTAAACCCACTTTTTCAACTTGCACCTACAGGTAAGCCTAGATTAAGGCTTACCTGTAGGTGCAAGAAATATCTCCAAAACCTACACGGTTTAGGAGATATTTACTAAAAATGACAGGCGCCGCTGTCTACGGCGCATGCGCGCCGTAGACAACGGCGCATTCATGGGGTTAATCCCATTCACAAAATCGGCTACTTCCCAGCAATCGCTGGGCGTAGCCGATTGTGACGGCTCTCGCGCGCATGCGCAGAGTGACGTCTCCGCCGCTCCGGCCAATCACAGCGCCGCAGCGGCGCTGTGATTGGCTGTGCGGCGATACCCGGAAGTAACCTTCAGGCTATCGCCGCAGCGATGGATGCGGCTGAAGAGGGAGACGAGGACGGCTTCGGGGGCCCCGATCTAAGGTAAGTGTTGCATAATGAGCTATTATGCTAGTCATATTAGCTCATTATGCCTTTCTCTTACAGGTAGTTTTTTAAAAAAAAAAAATTCTAAGGGTTTACAACCACTTTAATATCAAAATAATATCACCAGAGTACAAACAACAATACCTATTAACAAGTCACACTACAGGAGAATTGGCCACCTTTTCATGGCCCTGAGTTACTTGTCATAGGCAAATCGCCTCATGTTTCACTTTGGATATAAATGCCATGAAAAGTGATCTCAGATTACAGCACAGGATATCAGTTCTGAAGGAACTTAAGTTAAATACCACAATACATTTTTTCCTTTCAAGTATTTTATTGATTTTACATATGGTATACAATGTACAATTAAGCATTGTATGTCGTGCAATGACGTCGTTGAGTACATCAAGACAAATTAACTTGTGTGCACTAACAGAATGCACTAAGCCAAACATAAAGTGGATAACATTGTGAGTACCTGGAGGTGTGATCAATCCTCTCCCCTAGTGTGACACCCCAAATGGGAGCTTTAGTGCCACAGGAGTGGAGAGGTTCTAGTAATATATTCCAAACATTGGTGAACTTTTCCTAGCTGAAACTTGCTAGAACATGTAGTAATAACCGTTATATCTGTCGTATGTATTGCTCGGTCAAGAAAAATGGAGTAGTGTAGCAGTATCGTTAGGTGACAGGCGCAGCATTAGTGCAGTCGGCCCATGGTTGCCAGTTCTCGTGGGTTTTAGCAGCCTGACCATTGGAGGCGGCTGTTGTAGTCTCATGATCGTGAATTTAGTTACGCATGAAATAAGTGCAAATATGACGTTCCAGTATTTTTGTATGTTGGGGCACGCCCAGAAAATGTGGAACATGTCTTCTATGGCGGATTTGCATCTCCATCATGTGTTGGGGGTTTGAGGGCCAAAAGATGCCATTCTGGCTGGAGTGATGTACCAGCGTAAGGATATTTTCTGTGTGAGTTCCTAAAGGGTAGAGCACTTGGTGGCATTGTAGACGGTCCTAAGTGCGTATTGCCATTGGGAGTCGGTAAAGGTGCATGCGAGATCAGTGTCCCAACGGTGGTGTGGGTTTAGTTTGGAGAAGGTGCAGTTTTGATGAAGGTTGTTGTAGAAATGGGAGATGCCTTTGGTTTTGGAGGCAGGGTTGGTGAGATAGTCCCAGGTCTTAGGGTGGACGTTGTAGAGGGGAAGGGGTATGTTACTCAGGCAGTGGTGTATGCGTAAGAATGTGAAGTGCTCTGTAGCCGGAAGGTCGCATTTGGTTTGTAATTGGGAGAAGGGTTTGGGGCGGTTACCTTGTGATCCCTTTGAGGGTCCATCGAGATAGTAGTAGTAGGTCCGGTGACAAGTACTGGAGGGATTCCAAAGGAATATTGAGTTGAGGAGTGTCGGGGTTGTAATCCAGGAGGGTATTAATTTTTTTCCAGGCATGAGCTGAAGCTTTCATGGTTGGGGAAACAGATGCCGGGATGGAGGCGCCTAGAGGGGTGCTTAATAACCAGTTCTTTAGATTGGGCCTTGTGAGTGAGAAATTCTCTATTTGTCCCCAAGTTGGGCTTGAGGAGGGTTGGAACCAGGTGGGTAGTTGAGCTAGGATGTCTGCTAAGTAATAGTCTTCGAAGTCTATGGATCCTGTGCCCCCCACCAGTTTATGTTTAATCAGCTTTAGGTGGGCGCATCTGGGCCTTTTGCCGTTCCAAAGATATTTGTTGTAGATCGTTTGCAGGGATCTGAAGAATGAGGTGAGAATTGGGACGAGAAGGGTCCTGAAAAGGTACAGTATTTGAGGGAGGCATATAATTTTAAAGGCCACAAGTCTCCCTGACCAGGAGAGTTCATGTTTCGCTAATTTTTGTGAGGTCGTTTGGATGTCTTGTAGGAGTGGTAAGAAATGACATGAGTAGAGGTTTTTAAGCATTCTCGGTAGATGGATGCCTAGGTAGGAAATGTCTTTGTCCGCCCACACGAACTGGTGTTGTAGTTGCAGTAGATTACGTGTGGTAGCGTCAATGTTTAAGTCTAGTATGAAGGATTTGGTCGTGTTAACCTTATAGTATGAAACTGAGATGAACCAGTGTAACAACTTTTGTACTTCTGCCAGGGAGGAAGTCGGATTGGTGAGAATGAGAATGACATCATCAGCGAAGAGGCTGATCTTGTGGGTTGAAGTGCCTATTCGAAGGCCTGATATAGCGGAGTTGGAGCGGACGTGTTCCGTCAGGGGTTCCATAATCATGTTGAAAATGAGTGGGGATAATGGGCAGCCCTGACGCGTGCCATAAGTGATGGGGAATGGACAAGAGAGCATGCCTTCTGTGAACACTTGGGCCACAGGGTTGGAGTATAGTGCCATAATGGCGCTCAGGATGTGTCCCTGGAACCCACGTTTTTGGAGTACTGCCTTAAGGTATGACCAGTAGACCCTGTTGAACGCCTTCTCTGCATCTAGAGACAGGAACAGAGAAGGCGTTCCGGTGGATTCTGCGTGGTGAATGAGGTTAATCATCCTCCTGGTGGCATCTGATGCCTGTCTGCCTCTCGTGAAACCTGTCTGGTCTTTGTGGATAAGGGTGGGCATAATCTCAAGTAGCCTTGCTGCTATGGTTTTGGCGTATATTTTGAGGTTGAGATTGAGTAGGGATATTGGGCGAAAATTTTGGGGGACGTTCGACTCCTTCCCTGGCTTTGGTAACGTAATAACCAGTGCTTTTAAATATTAATTTGGAAAGGTAGAAGAGGAGGCAGCGTGGTTGAAAACTTCAGTGAGGTATGGGGTTAGGTGTGGGGAGAATTGTTTGTAGTATTCTCCCGTCAGACCGTCGGGGCCTGGTGCTTTACCACTTGGTAGTGAGTCAATAGCTGATTTAATTTCTTGTTCCCCAGTCTAATTGTTCCACAGTCAGGGTAGGAAGGTCAAGGGTGCGGATAAATTGGTCAATATCATCGTGAGTGGGTTGCAGAGTACGGGGATCTTGTTTCAGATTGTACAGGTCACCGTAATAGGCGCTGAATGCATTGGCTATGCGTTGCGGGTTACTCAAGGGGATTTTGGTATGGAGGTGGAAGAGTTGGGTTATTCTAGTTTTGGCACGTCTGCCTTTTAGGCGTTGTGCAAGTTTTTTCCCTGCCTTGTTAGAGGTGGAGTATGTAGTCGCTTTCAGTTTCCTTTGGAGGAGTTCATAGGAATGAAGGCGTAGGGCTTTAAGTTCTTGTCTGAGGGACAGTAGTTTGTTTATCTGTGGGTCTTGAGGGTTGTTTTTATGGCTTAGTTCTAGGGCCGCTATCTGAGCTGTCAGTTCATCTAAGCGCTGCGTCTTCTTCTTTTTATGGTAAGAGCTTAATTTAATCAGCATGCCTCTCATGAAAGCTTTATGCGCGCTCCACACCACGGCCGGGTCAGACACAGTGCCCTTGTTTAGTGAGAAAAAGTCAGTAATGTGATCAGTGATCTCTGTCGCATATTTGTCGTGTTGGATAATGTAGTTATTTGCGCGCCAGAGAAACGTGTTACGTTGTAGATTAGAGTATTCAATTGTAATTGAGATTGGGGCGTGATCCGACCATGGCGTGGTATGTATCGCGGAAGTACAGATTTTTTGCAAAATCCATTTGTCCGTTAAAAACAGGTCTAATCTCGAATACGAGCGGTGTCTGGAGGAGAAAAGGGTAAAGTCTTGTTCGGACCCATGGTGACAGCGCCAGACATCATAGAGATCATGGGTAGAGATAACGTTTTTCAGAGGTGAGTCTCACCGCTTCGCATCTGATGTGGAGTGCATGGTTATGTCTGGGACAAGGTTGAAGTCTCCACAGAGTATTAGATGCGCTTTTTAGATTGGTCTGGCGGTGCGTAGCACCTTATGCAGAAACTTCATTTGGTGGGAGTTCGGGGCATATATATTGATAAGAGTGTAAGGTACACGGTTGATGGTGCAGATAAGGATTATAAAACGGCCTTCAGAGTCTGATGTGACATCTAGTAATTGGAAGGCCACTGTGTCTTTAATAGCAATCATGACTCCTTTAAACTTAGTAGAGTGGGTAGCATGGAAGACATGTGGGAACTGGCGGATGTTGCAAAGGGAAATGTTCGATGATAGTAAGTGGGTTTCTTGTATGCAAAGAATGTCACTGTGGAGAGCCGTGGCGGTTTTCCAAAGTGAGTGGCGTTTGGCTGGGTGATTCAGCCCATTGGTGTTTTGTGAGAGGATAGTGAGCGGCATCTTATGGAAGTTTGGCTGGAAGGTGTTATGCAGTAACACTTAAGCCCTGTACACACGATCGGATAACCTATGGATTTTCGTCCGATGGATTTGACCATCGGAAATCCGATGAAACTGTTTTTCATCAGTCTTAAAAACCGACGGCAAGAAAACGACGGCACGTACAAAACGTATGACGCGCTATAAAAGGGCCGAACAAATCTAATGGCGCCACCCCTTGGGCTGCTTTTGCTGATTTCGTGTTACCGCGTGTTAGTAAAAGTTTGGTGAGAGCCGATTCGCGCTTTTCAGTCTCCGTGCTTTGCAGATCGTTTCCTGGTGTTCAGTTTGTGCTTGTGGGTTTGTATTTGTGATTCAGTGCATGCAGTCAGGTCGTTACTGCCTTGCAGTGCCTTCTTGGCCGTTCGTTTCCTGTTTTTCAGGTCGTTCTTCTCAGGCCTTGCTGTTCCACGGTGCGTTCTGTTTGAGTGCGTTCTGACCAGCCGACCGGTTTAAAACCATGTTTGAAGTGCGTTCTCGTTCTCGAGCTCGTGCTGGCTTTGGGCTTGGTGTTGCAGTTAACACTGTAACCCGAGTTCAGTCTGTGAACAGGGTGAGGAGGAGTTCATGGACTAAGAATTGGTTGGTCCAGCGGAACCAATTCTCTCATATGCCTCTGCAAAATCCATGAGAATAATCCTGATGATTTCAGGAATTATCTCAGGATGACGGACCCCGTATTTCACCGTCTGTTGGATTTGCTGTCCCCCTATATAAAGAGGCAGGACACTGTGATGCGCCAGGCCATCACTGCCGAGCAGAGGCTTATTGCCACGTTGAGATACCTGGCGACTGGGAGAAGCTTGCAGGACCTCAAGTTCTCAACAGGCATCTCCCCCAGGCTCTCGGGATCATTATCCCTGAGACGTGTTCGGCCATCATTCAGGTCCTGCAGAAGGACTATATGAAGGTAATTTTGCTCCTTTAACCTCACATTATATGTTTTGATTGTTTTTGAATCTTCTTATTTTTTCCCTTCTAACCCAAATTTGCCTGTTTGTAATATCCTGGTAATGTCCCCATTTTCCCCATGCATTCTTTGACCTGTAAAGGCCTTTTTGGGCCCTCCATGCCTATTTCCCTTCACTAACCTCTCCAGCATGCTATCGTGGGTGCAAACCCAGCTAGCCTTCTATTTTCCTTTTCCTTTTTGTGGGGTCATTGCCCGCGTAGTTTGACAACCCTCCCTCCCCCCTAAAGATGTTACCAATTTTTTAGTTCTCAATCAAGCTCAGCAGAGTGGTCGAGCCTTTTTTTGGATCCCCCACAATCACCTTAGGCCCCCCCCTTAGTTTATTTTAGAATGTCCACTCAGCGGGGGTGAGGCATCTGCTAAGTGGGCCTTTGTTTATTGGTAGGAAATACTCCCCTAAATAATAATGTTAGAATGATGTTGGTCAACAATGTTTTTGTGTGTAATCTGCTTGCACTGTAAACATAAACCGTACTAATGTCTTCTTTTTGTTTGACTCCACAGTTCCCTAGCACACCACAGGAATGGCTGACTGTGGCCTCCCAATTTGCCCAGCGGTGGGATTTCCCCAACTGCGGAGGGGCAATTGATGGGAAGCACTTCCACATAGTGCCGCCACCCCGTTCGGGGTCATACTATTTTAACTATAAAGGTTTTAATAGCATAGTGTTAATGGCGGTGGTGTCGGCACGGTACGAGTTCCTGTATGTGGACGTGGGGAAGAACGGCCGGATGTCCGATGGTGGAGTATTCGCTGAGACGGAGTTCGCTCACCGTCTGCAGGCTGGGGGTCTTGCACTGCCTCCAGATGCAGAGAACGTGGAAGGGCTACGGTTCGTTTTCATCACGGATGAAGCTTTTGGACTAGGACCACACCTCATGCGGCCATTTCCCCAATGCACCCTCACCCCGGAGAGGAGGGTTTTTAATTACCGGCTGGCCAGAGCCCGGAGAGTTGTGGAGAATGCCTTCGGGATAATGGCCAGCCGGTTCCGCCTGTTCCAGACAGCTATCAATTTGGCGGATTATAAACTCAACAACATTGTGTACTGCTGCTGCTTGTTGCACAATTTTTTAAGAAAATACTCCACAAATTATGTGTCATCAGTTGGGTCTGAGGCCGGTCCCTCTGAACTGATAAATCTGACCGGCCTCAGCACTGCCCGTACTGGCTTGGCCCCACAAAGTGCCCGTGAAGTACGTCAGAAATACGTAGAGTACTTCACAGGTAGGGGGGCCATCGCAATGCCAGACCACATCTGAACTTTGATGTTACCTTTTTTAAATAAACAAAAATATTTGATTTACTACAAACTTGTGTTGTCATTCTTTGATTTGTGGTTTATGTGTCTCCCAGGTTCTAGTAGTGCCAAGTGTATTTCTCCTTAGTAAATAGCCTCCAATCTCAGAGGTAAAAACACTCATTTTGCATCTTCAGAACTGCTACTGAGCATAGAAACAACAAGGCACACCTTTTTTCGACTTCCCCAATGTTTTTATTGATTGCAACACAGTTTTGTTTTTTTTTCGAAATATTTTTTTGAGGTGTTTTGTGCGGCTTTTTTGGCAGAAACATGCATGGGTCAAAAGCCACATTTTTTTTCATTAAAAATTAATAAAATAACACAGTGAAAAATACAAACAGGAGATGGGGTGATGTAACCCCTGATCCATCCCAAATGTGAAGAAACACACTTTCTTTTTGGGTCTCAAATGGGTATCTTCAACATGATCCCATGGCTAGGGTAAACATGTGCTATCTGCCATCATGGGGGATCAATGGACGTGCTTTGGGGGTGAAAACCCTTCCTCTCCCCTACTTGAGGAGGGAGGAAGAGGTTGCACCCCCAAAACAGGGACATAGATATCCTGTGACGGCAGATAGCACATGTTGAGTCTTCAGTGTGTGCATCTTCACATTTGGGCTGGTGGAAATCCCATAGAAAAATTCCAACACATAACAAAACACACAAAAAGGGGGGGTCACACTAATCTCCCCAAAATATCTATCATGTTTTTATATTTTTGCTCAATCACAATCATTCTCTTTCTCATAATGTCCATTTCGCTACTGCATTCCATGATTTCCTGAATGATTATTTTGGCGCTGGCACTCGAGAATGGAGGATTTGGACTTCCTGACACACCCCCACGTTCAGTCCCTAAAAAGAAAAAAATATTTTAAAACTATGCAGGCCTACATCTGTATTTACCTTGAAGTTGTGGTGACAGACACTGACCTGTTGTGCTGATAAGCTCCACCTCTCCTTCCTCCACCTCTCCTTCCTCCACCTCCACTTTCTCCCCCTCCGCTTCCTGAACCTGCTGAACTTTGTCTGCTTTGGGATCTTCAGGGAGTTTCTGTGGTGTTGGGTTCCTCGTCTCATGAGCATGGTGTCCTCCCACTCTCCTCTCCCCTATGGGAATAAAAAAAAATGTATCCTTTTAGCCCACAGACTTTTTAGGCCTGAAAATGGATTCTCAATGTTTTAAAGTGGGGTCCAATTGATATTTGGCCCTGAGTTTCAAGATGAACATATGAGATCTTGCAAACTCAACAAAGCAACATGTTATTTTGGAGGACACTCACAAATTCACTTGGATAAACACCAAGGTATCCACTGGACCACCTGTGTGTGACACCGTTAATAAATTTGGTCATGTGGCCCAGAGTATAGTATCTTGATGAAGAACAAAAAAGAGTACACAACTGCTGGAGTGTCATCTCCTTTACCCAGAATACAGTTTATTCTTTCATTCACATTCTAAATTTCCTTACAACACATCATCTAGCCAACAATGTGTAGATAAACATTGTTGAAGTAAAATGAGGCATGCCCACATGTAGTTTACGTGGATATGTGCCAAACATGTTTGGGGGAAGAGCAGCAATTTTTTGTTCAACACATTTAGCAAATAAGTGGACTCTCCACTTAACAGAAAAGTTTAGATTTTAAAATGTGAAACCAGTCAAGCCAAGCACATGGTGCAAAACATGGAAGAATACATATTACAATGTGAAAGAACACAGTAAAATAAACTTACTTTTTTCAATGCTTTTTATAAGCTTCCTATACTGCTCCGGCTCCCTGAGCTTCAGGTCTGACCACCTTTTACGGAGTTGTTCCTTGGATCTCCTGACCCCATATTTTTTATAGAGAGTCTTCGCAACTTTGTCCATAATTTGTGACTTCCGGAGATTAGGGGTGTTGTATGGGCCATGCTTGCCGTCGTAATCCTTCCTCCGCAGAATGTCCACCATCTCCGCCATCTCAGAAAAAGACATATTAGTCGCCTTGTATCTTTTTTGACTGGATCGTGACGTTTCCGCCTCCGGGCTTTCCTCGTCGGTAATTTCAAGTAAAGAAGCCACCTGTGTCTGCGACATGTCGCCGTCTCACACTGTGCGCCGATCGTTAAGGGGCGGGGAAATCCTGGAAAAGTCCGTCATGGGCGGGCGACGAGGGCGGAGTTACACGCATGCGCAGGGTATAAAAAGGGGAAAGAAGTTATTAGGGATGCGCGGAGTAAGGACGACCGGAAGTGAACCAACGAAGTGAACTAAGGTAAGAAGGGAACTCGGGCCTGCAGTGGCCTATAATGGTTCATGATTGTAAAGGGCAATATTGTGATAAGTTGAGGAGAATCAATTCTGATCCTTTACTTTTTTTTCTTTTGTTTTTTACTTGTTGTTCAAAAAAGATGCAGAAACTACGAGAGCCGAAGGTGATTCTGATTTTTATAGAAAAATATAAGGAACAGCGCAACCTGTGGGAACTGAAACACCCAGCGTACCACAAGAGTGATGTACGTCGGGCAACTATTACCAAGTTAGCAGAGGATATGAAGCCATAGATCCCAGATGCAGACTACACTATGATCAATAATAAAATCAACAACCTGCGTATTTCCTATAAAAAAAAATACAAGGAAGTGCGCCAGTCAAAGAGATCAGGAGCAGCAGCCGACGATGTAGTAAAGCCCAAGCTGTGGTACTACAGACATCTTCAATTTCTGGATGACCAGATCGAGGCCAGGGAATCTATTTCCAGCCTTCCCTCAACCCTTCCTTCCACCCTTCCCTCCAGCGCTCCTTCCACCCTTCCCTCCACCCCTGCAGAGGTGGAGGAGGAGCCTCCCGAGCTAGAAGAGCCAGATCTTCACATCTTCAGCCCGGTATAGTATTTTTGATCATAATTATTGTCCACTAAGTAATATTGTGTTGAACTGTTTGGATTAGCCATAAATGATATCATACCCCCCCCCCAAAAAAAAAACAAACAGGAAAGAGATCAAAATTGTGTGTGATAGATTCCCCAAATAATCCAATTTTTCATTTTCTTATTTCTCTTCAAATATTTTATTAATTTGCATAAAAGTACAGTGTACAATTAACATTGTACGTCGTGCAACGACGATGTGATAGATAATTAACAGATGAACATATATTCACTGACAAGTTGCAGACATTCCAAACAGGAGGTGTATAACTATATGAGTATACATAAGGACACTCGGATCTCCCCTCTCCGGTGGCACCCCATATGGGATCTTTAGTGCCACCAAAGTGGAGAAGGTCCATTCAGTACAGTGCGAGCACTGCAGAGTAACACCCACTGCTTGTTGGCAGTGTTTCATAAATTTGCTTGAACATGTTAACAAAGCCGGAAGTATAAGAAGAGACGGTTAGTAGATATCAGAAGTGTACTTCAAGGATATTGCTCTGTCAGGCTATATTAAATATTGTAACCATAAGATTAGGTGACTGTCACAGCATCAGTCCAATCGGTCCAAGTCTGCCAGAGTGTTCGGGTTTTAACAGCCTGACCATTATTGTTATCATTTCATAGCTAAAGTGTAGGGTTACTAAGTTGATAACTTGTTCTATGGTTGGAGCATTGTCGGATTTCCATTGTCTCGTTAAGTTGAGCCTGGCTGCCAGGAGTATGTGAGTCGTGACGTGTCTAAGGGGTTTAGGTATGTCGTCTATGGTTAGGTTGAGAATGGCAAGCGCGGGTGATGGAGGGATATTGATTTTAATCACGTTTGATATAAGATTAAAAATATCGTCCCAGTATTTTTGTATCTTGGAACATGTCCAGAAAATGTGGAGCATGTCTCCTGTGGTCGTTTTGCATCTCCAGCACTTGTTAGGGATTTGAGGACTGAAATTCGCTAATTTGGCTGGCGTGAGGTACCAGCGTAGTGATATTTTCTGAGTGAGTTCCCAAAGTGTTGAGCATTTGGTGGCCGCGTAGATGGAGTGAAGTGCCTGTTGCCATTGTGCGACTGTGAAGGTATGTGTAAGATCAGTGTCCCAACGATGGTGCGGTTTCGTTTTGGAAAAAATTGACTTTTGGTGAAGGTTGTTGTAGAAATGTGAGATGCCCTTTGTTTTGGAGGCAGGGTTAGTAAGGTATTCCCAGGTCTTAGGGTGGATTCTATATAGGGGTAGGGGTATATTAATCAAGCAGTGGTGGATGCGCAAGAACGTGAAGTACTCTGAGGCAGGTAGACCATATTCGGCCTGTAGTTGGGAGAAGGATTTAACGTGGTTACCCTGTATTAAGTTTTGTAAGCAGTGGATCCCATTGAGGATCCATCTGGAGATCAGTAGGTCTGGGGTCAAGTGATGAAGGGATTCTAAAGGGATTTTAAATTGTGGTGTGGTGGAGTTATAGCCCAGGGAAGTGACCATTTTTTTCCAGGCACTTACTGTAGCCTTCATAGTAGGGGAGAGACATGCGGGTATTTGGGTACCTAGAGGTGTGCTTAGAAGCCAGGTCTTTAAATTGGGGCGTGCAAGGTTCTCTATTTGTCCCCACATTGAGGTCATGGGGGATTGGAACCAACTGGGCAGTTGGGCTAGAATGGCTGCCATGTGATAGTCCTCAAATTCTACTGAGCCAATGCCTCCCGCCATTTTGTGTTTAATTAACTTTAGATGAGCACATCTGGGTCGTTTGCCTTTCCAAAGATATTTGTTGAATATCGTCTGGAGGGATCTGAAAAAGGCTTTGGGTAGTGGAATGGGGAGGGTCCTAAAGAAGTACAATATTTGAGGGAGGCATATCATTTTGAAGGCCGCAAGCCTCCCCGACCAGGAAAGTTCATGTTTCGCTAATTGGTCCGAGGACATACGGATGTTATGTAGAAGTGGTATGAAATTACAGGCGTATAAGTTGTTCAGTGATCTCGGGAGTTGGATGCCTAGATACGAAATGTCTGTATCTGCCCATGCAAATGGATATTGTGTTTGTAACAAGTTTCTCGTTGTGGCGTCTAAATTAATATCCAATATGAAGGATTTGGTTGTGTTAACTTTGTAATAGGAAACCGAGCTGAACCAGTTTAACAGTTTTTGTACTTCTGCCAGGGAGGAAGTCGGATTGGTGAGGATAAGAATGACATCATCAGCAAATAGGCTGATTTTATGAGATGTGGGTCCAATTTAAAGTCCTGAAATATTGGGGTGTGAGCGGATCTGCTCCGCCAGCGGCTCCATGATCATGTTAAAGATGAGTGGGGATAATGGACAGCCTTGCCGCGTACCATTAGTGATATTGAATGGGCAGGAGAGCATTCCCTCTGTATATACTTGGGCCGTGGGGTTTGAGTAAAGTGCCATGATGGCTTGTAGTATAAGGCCCTTAAATCCAAATTTTTGAAGGACTGTCTTTAGGTACGACCAGTGGACCCTATCGAACGCCTTCTCTGCATCCAAAGATAGGAGCAGAGAAGGCGTTCCGGTGGATTCCACGTGGTGGATGAGATTGATCATTCTTCTAGTGGCATCTGATGCCTGTCTGCCCTTCGTGAAGCCTGACTGGTCCTTATGTATGAGGGCTGGCATTATCTCGAGTAACCTTGTTGCTATAGTTTTAGCATAGATCTTGAGATCAAGGTTAAGAAGAGATATTGGGTGAAAATTTTGGGGGGCATTCGGCTCCTTCCCTGGTTTCGGTAACTTTATAATCAGTGATGTTAGATATTCAGTCAGAAAGGTGGAAGAGGAGGCAGCATGGTTGAAAACTTCAGTAAGGTGGGGGGTTATGTGAAAGGAGAATTGTTTATAATATTCGCCTGTCAGTCCGTCTGGGCCTGGCGCTTTACCATTTGGCAGGGAGTCAATTGCATTTTTTATTTCTACTTCCGTGAACGGACTATTGAGGTTTGTCAATTGCTCTTCAGTCAAGGTAGGTAGATTGAGCTTACAAAGAAAGTGGTCAATTCCTTCTTGGGTGGGTTGAGGTGTACACGGGTCCTGTCTCAGATTGTATAGGTCACTGTAATAGGCGCTAAAGGCGTCGGCTACGTCTTGTGGGTTACTCAGGAGGAGTTTAGTATGAGGGTGGCGGAGTTGGGCAATTTTGGTTTTGGTGCGCCTACCTTTAAGGCGTTGCGCTAGTCTTTTCCCCGCCTTGTTAGAAGTGGAGTAAGTGGTGGCTTTAAGCTTCCTGTGAAGAAATTCATAGGAGTGGAGGAGTAGAGTTCTAAGTTCCTGTCTAAGGGACAACAATTTGTTCGCTTGTGTGTCTCTAGGGTCAGCCTTGAGCTTTAATTCTAGGGACGCTATCTGAGTCGTCAGGTCGTCTATACGTTGCGTCCTCTTTTTTTTATGGTAAGAGCTTAATTTAATTAGGGTTCCTCTAATGAAAGCTTTATGAGCGCTCCACACCACGGCAGGGTCGGGCACCGAGCCCTTGTTTAATGAGAAAAAGTCGGTAATTTGAGCCGAAATTTCTGGGGCATAATTATCATGCTGGATAATGTAGTTGTTTGCTCGCCAGAGAAATGTGTTGCGTTGCAGGGTTGAGTCATCTATAGTAATTGATATTGGGGCATGGTCCGACCATGTCGCGGTGTGGATCGCAGACACACATATTTTTTGTAAAATCCATTTATCTGTCAGGAACAAATCAATTCTCGAATACGAGTTGTGCCTGGAGGAGAAAAATGTAAAGTCTCTTTCAGATCCATGTTGACATCGCCACACATCATAGAGGTCGTGGGTGGCGATGAGTTTTTTCAGAGGCGAGTCTCGCCTTTTCGCAGCTGATGTGGAGTCTATAACCACATCGGGGACTAGATTGAAATCTCCACAGAGAATCAGATGGCCTTTCTGAATAGGTTTGGCTATACGAAGTAGTTTGCGTAGGAATTGCAACTGGTGTGAGTTTGGGGTATATACATTAACAAGAGTGTATTGAACTTGATTCATAGTGCAGGCAAGTATTATATAGCGACCTTCAGGGTCTGTTACAACATCTAGTAGTTGGAAGTCCACACTATCTTTGATCGCTATCATGACCCCTTTAGTTTTAGTAGAATGTGAAGCGTGGAATATATGCGGGAACTGACGATTGGAGCATAGGGACTCATTGGATGGTAGCAGGTGGGTTTCTTGCAAACATAAAATGTCACTGTGGAGAGCCGCGGCGGTTTTCCAGAGTGAGTGACGTTTGGCTGGATGGCTTAGTCCATTAGTGTTCAATGATAGGATTGTGAGCGGCATCTTGTAGCCAAGGAGGTAGCGGGTGCGATGTAGTAGCACTTACGGTTTGGTGATTCAGTCCAGGTCAAGGTTACTTGCCTGCGAGACGGTGTAGCAGTGATGCGGCAGCCCAGGGTCCTGGAAGTAAGGTGGTTAGGATGCTGTGGATAGAGCAATATGTTAAGCACTCAAGCGGTAGTATCAAGCAAAAACAAAAAGGTAAAGAGTCTAAGAGCAAGCTGACAGCGAGAGGTTTCGCTTAGATTGTTCAGAAAGTAGAACTAGAAAGATTCTCAGAGGGGGTGCCTCGCACCTCGGAAGCCTTCGTTTGGGGGTACAAACAGTTTTTATGTCTAGGAGCTGCAAAAACAGGGGTTCTTTGTAACATAACCCAGGGGAACTGCAAGAATAATTTTTGGCCAATTGTGGAGTATTTAACAGATGCCATTTACTGAAGTTGTTGTCCAGATTTCTGTTTGTAGGTGATCATCCGTCAGGGTGTGGGGGTGGGTTTGGGGGGTTCCAGGAGGATTCCCCAGTTGTGGAGAAGTCGCATTCCTTTGTCAAGATCACTGACGGTATGTGACTGCCCATTCTTCGTGATGAGGAGTGTGGCTGGGTAACGCCATTTGTACTGAATCTTATGGTTCTGTAGACCTTTGGTGACTGGGCTCAAATGACGTCTCAGTTGGAGTGTATACTTTGAGAGATCAGGAAAGAATTGGATTCCTGTGAAGGGAGCTGGTATGGGTGTTTTAGCTTTAACCCCCATCAGGAGCTTTTCCTTGATATGATAGAAGTGAATTCTCATCAGAACGTCTCTGGGTACTGAGGCTGCTAGGTGGGATGGTTTGGCGATTCTGTGGATCCTGTCTATGATAACATCTCGGGGGGATGCTTCAGGAATAATGATGTGCATCAACTCCTTGGCATACCGTGGCAGGTCCGCAGGAAGAACACTTTCCGGTATTCCTCTTAGCTTAACATTATTCCTGCGAGACCTGTCCTCTAAATCCGCCATCTTGGCGCGCATCCATGACTGCTCCTCTCTAATACCTTCATAAACATCTATTACCTCATTCACAGTGGAGGTACAATCAGTTAGGCCTCTCTCAACGTTTGACACCCTGTCATCAAGGGAGTGGATGTCTGTAGTAATTTTAGTAAACAGAGAGGAGAGGTCAGTCATTAGGGAGGTCTGCAGTGAGAGAAGCATGTCCTTCAGGGTAGTGTCCATAACTGGTTGGCCTGAGGTTGGGAAGGATGCCATGGAGGTATGCAGGGCCTGGTTAGACAGGAGTGGGTTAAAAGCCTGGGCCTCAATTTGTGAGTGCAGCGGCCGCTGCGGTGACGTGTCGAGCCGCATTCTAGCTTTTGCAGGGCTACGGGTGAGGGGATCACTCTCCGGGGGCTGAGAGGATACCCTGAAGGTACCTGTATGTGGTGAGTCCTCCGGTATCTCATCCGGGAGATCCGTGTATGAGTCCCGCGGCGCGGCCTGGCCGGCGCCATCTTGGATGTCAGCATCGTGGTCCGCCGGCTTGTAGGCGAATTCCGTTAGTTTTTGCGGCTTGTAGTCCGTAAATCTCTTTCTGGACATGATCCTCAGCTGCTCCGGTGTGCCTAGAGCAAGGATGGCTGGAGATTGTAGCTTTGGTACGGCCGATGTCGCTGGATTCTGTCCCCTGGTTCAGGAGCTGAGAGCTCACACGTCCACTCTCATCTCCGGTCGGCCACGCCCCCCCAATTTTTCATTTTCTTTTAAAAACAGGATGAGGCAAGCCAGGAGGAAGAGGGTCAGGAGTGTGGCAGGCAGGAGGAGGCAGGGCCAAGTGGGACTCAGCAGGTCCCCAGGCCTAGTGGCAGCACCGTCTCCCAAGTGGCTCCCCTCCACGTCAGACCGCCAAAACAACGGCGGATGACACAAGTGGAGGAGGAGTCACTAAAGATGATTCAGGAGGCTGCTGCTATCATGAGGGCCCCCCTCAACCCTACGGAGGGGTTTAGCACCTATCTGGCGGATAAGTTGCTCAGAATGGAGGCGGGACAACGGGCCCTTTGTGAGCACCTTATATATATGGCCGTACACATGGGGGCAAGGGGGCTGCTGACTGAGGCCACCCATATCTCGCAGCAGGCCAATCCCTCTCCTCCTTCTCCTCCTCCTCCTGCCACATCACCACCCACAGTGGCCCAGCCTGCAAGGGTGCGTGGACGGGGCCATGGAGAGAACGCTGCAGAGAGGCGTGGAAGGAAGGCTACAGGGAAGTGCAGGAGGTGATTCCCTGGCCTCGAGCTGCTCATCCAGAAATTGAAGGTTGATGGAGTACCACAGCTTGGGATGATGTCTTTGGCTGCTGCTCCTGATTTCATGCTGTTGTTGATTTTATTATTGATCATAGTCAGCTCTGCATTTGGGATCTAATGACTTTATATTCTCTGCTAATTTCTGAATAGTTGCCCTTCGGTTTTTGTTTGTTTTTTGTCCGAAATAAATGGAAATTTGATTTCAGCCAACATACATGCCTGATGTGTTTTTTTTGGAAGTAGCAATAAGATTTCATAAATACAATGTGTAATTAATAACAAGGGACACCAACCTCCATGAGTAAAAAATAAAAATAATATGTTGTTCTGAGAAATTGACACACCAAAAAATGCACAACAAATTTAAAGACAAAAACAAAAAAAAGGTGTAATTTGTGAGGTCAGCCTTGAAGAATTAAACAAATTATTCCTAAGATCACAAGAAAGAAGAAAGCCATACGTTTGTCAGAACTCAGGAGAAAGATCTGCTGCCAAAATGACATTTTAAAGACCGTTCTAAAGCAACAAAACATGCGCTGCATTAAACGAAGCAATAACTTGCAGAATGACGAATGTGCTCTCTCCATTAGGAACGCTAGTTTTACCAGAATGAGCGCTCCCGTCTCCTAATTCAGTCTGAGCATGCGTGGGTATTTTAACCGATGGACTTGCCCATAGACGATCGGAAATTCCCATCGGTTTTTTATCCATCGGAAAAATTTAAAACAAGTTCTATTTTTTCCATCCGATGGAAAAAAGACCGATGGGTACCATACACGATCGGTTTGTCTGATGAAAACCATCCATCAGACGGTTTTCATCAGTTAAACTGATCGTGTGTATGGGGCTTTACAGTTAGGTGGTGCAGTTCGGATCCGACGGAACCTGGGCACTATACTTGTAGTAGGCGTGTGGCAGTCCAAGTGCCTGAAAGGAGGGTGGGTTAGAAAGCTGCTAGAGCAATACGTTAACCACTAAAACAATGCACAAAAAGAAAAAAAAAGGTAGTATAAAAAAAAAGAAAAGCAGCAGAGCAAACTGTTAGTGAGAGGTTTCAAGTAGCTTGTAAAATGGATAACAACAAAAGGATTCATGGAGGAGTGCTAAGCACTACGGTAGCCTCCAAGTGGGGGTAAAAAAAAACAGTTATTAGCACGGGAAGATGGAACCAGGGGTAGCAGGTGGTCATAACTCAGGGGATCTGTAATGACGCTTTTTGGCCAAGCTTGTCACATGGATGGGTGCCATTTAGGTGTGATTGAGGTCCAGATTTCTGCGGGGGGGAGTTGATCCTCTTTCAAGTGGAGTAGATTTTGGGGGATCTGGTAGTATTCCCCAGGCGTGGAGGAGTCACAGTCCTTTGTCGAGATCTCTGACGGTGTGGGACTGACCATTCTTCATGATGAGGAGAGTGGCTGGGTAGCGCCATTTATATTGTATATTTTGTGGTTTTGAAGACCTTTGGTGATTGGGTTCATTTGACGTCTCAGTTGGAGGGTGTATTTGGAGAGGTCAGGGAAGAATTGAATCCCTGTATAGGGAGCCGGTAGGGGCGTTTTAGCTTTAATCCCCATCAAAAGTTTTTCTTTAATGTGGTAGAAGTAGACTCTCATCAGTACGTCTCTTCGGACTGAAGCTGCCAGGTGGGATGGTTTAGCGATTCTATGAATTCTGTCAAGTATAACATCTCGTGGAGACGCTTCAGGTAAAATGAAATGCATCAATTCTTTTGCATAGCGTAGTTGGTCCGCAGGCAGGATGGACTCAGGAACACCGCTCATCTTTACATTGTTCCTGCAGGACCTGTCCTCTAAATCGGCCAGCTTGGCGCGCATCCATGACTGTTCCTCTTTGATATCATCATAAATGTCAATTACTTCATTAACTGTGGAGGTACAGTCAGTTAGGCCCCTCTCAACATTAGTCACTCTTTCATCTAGTGAGTGGATGTCTGAGGTAATTTTGGTAAACAGTGAGGTCAGTCATGAGGGATGTCTGCAGAGAGAGTAGCATGCCTTTTAGGGTGGTATCCATGACTGGCTGGCCCGAGGTGGGTAAGGAGGCCATGGATGAGTGCAGGGCCTGGTTGGAGAGGAGGGGATTAAAAGCCTGGGCCTCGATTTGTGGATGCAGCGGCCGCTGCGGCGGTGCGTCTAGCCGCATTTTAGCCTTTGCTGGGCTGTTAGGGAGAATGTCACTCTCCGGGGGTTGAGAGAGCAGAGGAGGGGTACCTGTGGGGAGTGGTTCTTCTGGGATGTCGTCCAAGAGGTCTGTGTATGAGTCTCGCGGCGCGGCCGGGCCGGCGCCATCTTGGAATACTGTGTCCCGCTCAGCCGGCTTGTAAGCGAATTCGGTCAGTTTTTGGGGCTTGTGCTCTGTGTATCGCTTCCTGGACATGCTCATCTTGCTCTCCGGTGTCTCAGGAACAAGGATGGCTGTGGATGGGGCTTTGCTTGTGGCCTGTGTTGTTATTTTGTTCCCCATGGCTGACGAGCTGAGAGCTTAAGCTTCCATCTTCCTCGGCTGCTGGACACGCCCCCTACTAAAATAAATTTTTAAAAATGAGATTAAACTACTGAAATCTAATATTCGTAATTGGGAAAATACTAATAAAATTATGAAAATATCAAAACATGCTCTCAAATTAAGATATGAAGCATGCCATGCAGATGTGGTACACTGTAGGAAAGAACTAAATCAAATAAAAAAATCTTTTGATCAAATTGTTAAGGTTCCACAGAAAACAGTTTGTTCCACTCAAAAAGAAAATACAGGAGGGAGGCCCAAACTATCCATGTTATCTGCTAGAACTCCACCTTACTGGGAACAAAACTTGAATATAAGCAATGTAGAAACAGCGGATGGAATACCAGATCTAATGTGAGATTCAGATGTCTATGGTCTAAGTATTTTAGTTTTACCAGATCAAAGTGTGAATGTCAGTGACCATATACCAATGTAACTGTTGTAATTGTCAGCAGAGGAGAGACACATCGCAGAGGAAAGTGAAGCAAATTCCAATAATTTTTTAGATATATTAACAGTAAAAGAGCAACGTCAGAGCACATTGCCCACATAAAAGATGATGACGGGAGGATGGTTACAGATGACACAGAGAAGGCAACTGTACTAAATGCTTTCTTCTCTTTTTACACAGGAAAAGGAGGGGTATACCAACCACAACTGTACTGTTAGTAACATAGAAAAGTGAATGTAGCGCTGGTGGTTCAAGGAGAAAAATAAATGTCTCACTAAGTGAATATAACCACTGGGTGTGAACAATGAAAATATAAACAATGAAACCAGGTGAATATGAATGTACATGTGCTAATAAGTCCACATAAGGAAAACTATGATGTGAAAATGTCCATCAACATAACATGTGAAGTAACGGTGAAGATAAACGTGTAGCCACATGGATCGTCATACAGAACTTTCTTTCAGGTGAGTAAAAGAAGATGGAATACACTTACAAGAACCAGTGGATCTACCTGTCAGTGACAGCAGATCATTCAGGCATAGGAAATCCCAACTACGAATAGGCTCAACTTGAATGGCGACTCTGGGTAGTAAGAATCAAGAACATAGCCATTAGACCCGACAGTCCACGGCTGGGGACCCTGGATGGATGTTATCCTGGATATGTGGAATGACATAGAGCTCACAGGGTGTCCACCCTGTTTCCAACGGATGTTGAGACAACTTTGAATGGAAAGAAGTTAAAACGCGCACAAACTTTGTCTATTTGCGGATGATATCCTCTTATTTCTCTCATCACCCCAAGTTTCTGGCCCGAATCTCGTTCCCATACTCAATAAATTTGCAGAAGTTACTGGTCTATTCATAAATCCCCCAAAAAAATTAGCGTTAAACATATCCCTTTCGGAATTGAACTGAGATCTGTGAAAATTGGCCTCCCTTACACATGGAATAGCAAATCGATTCCATATTTAGGGATACATCTCACACCATTCTTATCTGACTTATTCTCACTTAATTATCCCCCAATTATAAAACAGTTAACAAAACTGATGAAATCATGGTCACATCTCCCGTTATCGTGGGTTGGAAGATTAAATGCTGTCAAAATGACATTATTACCGAAACTTTTATATTTATTTAGAGTCTTGCCAATTTCTATCCCAGCCTATCATCTGCGAATATTACAAAGGAAATCACTGTCATTTATATGGGGATCTTCTAAGCCACGAATACAAACACATACACTCTATCTTCCCAAAATTAGCGGAGGATTAGGATGCCCTAATTTTGCCTATTACTACAGAGCAGCACACATAGCAAGTCTTACTAAATACCAGGCATGCCACAAAACCCCATTATGGGTGTCCATAGAAGCCATTGAGTGTGACACTCTCCCAATATCCAACTTATTATGGATGTCGCCAAGAGACCGTAAAAAACTAAAAAACCCTATCACTAAACATTTCATTTCACTTTGGGACAGAGTCAGGACTAATACTTCTCTTCAATCCCTGCACAATCCTCTACTGTCATTCTTTAAAAACCCAGAATTCTATCCTGCATGGATATATCCTAAATCCTTTAAAGAATGGGTGTCCAGGGATGTCTTATATATGCACAAATTTTTGAATGCATAGTCATTTATCACATTCCCATCATTATGTGAAAAATATGGTCTTACGCAATCTGAGTTGTTTAGATATTTACAAATTAATAACTTTTTTACACCCCTCTTGAACTCTACATCTTCATTGCCACAACTGTCCAGTTTCAAAGATATTTGTCAAAAGAATCCCCATGCCAGAGGTGCAATATCCACTATATACTCGCATATGCTGATACATTCTTGTGGTGATAAATAGTGATGAGCCGAACACCCCCGGGTTCGGTTCGCACCAGAACCCGCGAACGGACCGAAAGTTCGAACGAACATTAGAACCCTATTAAATACAATGGATGCGAACGTTCGAATTCTAAAGTGCTAATTATAACAACTATTATGCATGTTATTGTCCTAAAAAGGGTTTGGGAACCCGGGTTCTGCACCAGGGGACATGTATCAATGCAAAAATAAGTTTTAAAAACGGTCGTTTTCCGGGAGCAGTCATTTTAATGATGCATAAAGTGAAAAAAAAAAAGTCAAATATTCCTTTAAATATCGTACCTGGGGGGTGTCTAAAGTATGCCTGTGAAGTGCCACGTGTTTCCCGTGTTTAGAACTGTCCCTGCACAAAATGACACTTCTAAAGGAAAAAAAAGCCATTTAAAACTGCTTGCGGCTTTAATGTAATGTCTGGTCCCGGTAATATGGATGAAAATCTTTAAGAAAAATGGCATAGCTACCCCATGACCCCCCCCCTACCCCAGCCCATTACCAGCCCCTTTGGGTCTTGTATGGATATTAAGGGGAACCCCGCACATAAAATAAAAAAGGCCCTATATACTCTGAACAGCCGTATACAGGCGGTGCATACAAGACAGGGACTGTAGGTTTGTTCTTATGTAGAATCTGTTTGTAATTTTGAACAGGTACATTGTTGAAGTGTAGCTCCAGACCAAAAATCTATTTTTAAACTTTTTGGAAAACATAGGTAAGGGTTATCACCCCTGTAACATTTGTTTTGCTGTCTGTGCCCCTGTTCAGAACATTTCACCTCACTTTCCGTCCTAATGACAACTGTTTTTGAAATGTGGTGTTTTTCTTGAAACAAGGATTGCTGATAAAGCATCAGTACAGAGGAGACACCTTTCTCCCATATTTATTCTTACAGGAGAGAATTTTCCTTCCTAGTGGTAGATTTCCTCTCACTTCCTGTTGTCTTCTTGCGTTTGCAAGTAGGAGTCGTTTGTAAGTTGGATGTTTGAAAGTAGGGACCTGCCGTATATACTCTGCAGAAATAGGCCCCTTAGTTGTTGGTGTTGGCACAACACTGTAAGCACTCACAGTTACTCTTGGTTGGTGCTGGAACGCCCTGCTGTCAACTATTATATCAGGAATTTTAATTACATATAATTGTTGAACAGTGGTAGTAAAAATTGGGCCTTTGATGGTGGTGCTGGTGCCACAACACTGTAAGCCCTGACAGTTACTCTTGGTGGGTGCAGCAATGGGCCCTGCTGTGAATTATTAGATCAAGAATTGTAATTACATGCCCCTGTTGAACAGGGGCTGAAAAATTGGGCCTTAGGCACTGGTGGCACAACACTGCAACCCTTCACAGATACTGTACTTGGAGCACAGCAATGAGCCCTGTTGCAAAGTATTGCTTCAAAAATTGTAATGACACGCCCCTGTTAAACAGGGGCTGAAAAATTGGGCCTTAGGCACTGGTGGCACAACACTGCAACTCCTCACAGATACTGTACTTGGAGCACAGCAATGAGCCCTGTTGCAAAGTATTGCTTCAAAAATTGTAATTACACGCCACTGTTAAACAGGGGCTGAAAAATTGGGCGTTAGGCACTGGTGGCGGCACCCATAAACAAAAATGATCTTCCAAGCTATCATCATCAATCGTATCATTGAGGACTCGGAGGAGGAGGATAGCCAGTCAACATAACAGCACAGGCACTCAGCATCAGCATCAGTCTTGAAGGGATGTGACATTTTAAAATCAATTAGTCTGTTATATCAGCATCAGGTGTGTGGTAGCTGGTGGTGATCCAAGACTGGTTCATCTTGATGAAAGTCAGTCGATCAACCGAGTCGGTGGACAGGCGCACCCTGTGATCCGTGACAAATCCTCCAGCAGCACTGAATGTGCGTTCCGAAAGAACGCTGGATGCAGGACAGGCCAGTAGCTCAATTGCATACTGTGCAAGCTCTGGCCAGTGATCCATCCTCAAGACCCAGTAAGCCAGAGGATTTTCGGTGGGGAAGGTGTCCAAGTCTGACCTTGCCCCTAGATATTCCTGCACCATGTTTATCAGACGCTGGCGATGGTTGCTGGAACCGATCATACTTTGGGGCTGCGGACTAAAGAATTGTCTGAACGCATCGGTCAGACGGCCACCTTCCCCACCGCTCCTTCTTTGACTGGCCGAAGCCTCAGCAACTCGTTGTCCAGGACCAGGAGTTTGCAACCTCCCAGTCTCTGGGAACGCGTTGCACAGACCTTTCTGCAAGGCCTCCCGGAGTTGTCTCATCCTCTGCTCCCTCTGCGACGGTAACATAAGGTCCGCAACCTTACCCTTGTACCGTGGATCAAGGAGAGTGGCCAGCCAGTAATGGTCCCTCTCCTTGATCCGAAGAATACGAGGATCCTTCCGCAGACTTTGCAGGATCAGGGAGGCCATGCAGCGTAGGTTTGCTGAGGCATTCGCTCCGGAGTCCTCTGGGTCACTAAGGACGACATGATCCGCAGCCACCTCCTCCCAGCCACGTACAAGTCCACTGGTTTCTTGGGACTGTAAATCATCCCTAAAAGACTGCTGCTGATGATGCTGAGTGCCAGCCTCCACCTCCATGCTGACACAATCCTCCTCCTCCTCCTCCTCCTCCTCCTCCTCCTCTTCCTGTGCGATGGGTGGGACAGAAGGAACACTGTCTGGGTAAAGGGGGCCTTGAGAGGCAAGGAAGTCCTCCTCTTCCTGCCTCTGTTCTGCCTCAAGTGCCCTGTCCATTATTCCACGCAGCGTGTGCTCCAACAGGTGGACAAGAGGTACAGTGTCACTGATGCATGCACTGTCACTGCTCACCATCCTCGTGGCCTCCTCAAATGGTGCCAGGACAGTGCATGCATCCCTGATCATGCCCCACTGGCGTGGAGAAAAAAAACCAAGCTCCCCTGACCCTGTCCTGGTGCCGTAGTCGCACAGGTACTCATTGATGGCCCTCTGCTGCGTGTGCAGCCGCTGCAGCATGGCCAACGTTGAGTTCCACCTGGTGGGCATGTCACATATAAGGCGGTTCTTGGGCAGGTTCAACTCCTTTTGCAGCTCAGCCAGGCGAGCACTGGCATTATAAGATCTGCGGAAATGCACACAGACTTTCCTGGCCTGCCTCAGGACATCCTGTAAGCCCGGGTACCTGCCCAAGAACCGCTGCACCACCAGGTTAAGGACGTGAGCCACACAGGGCACATGGGTCAGTTGTCCCTGTCGGAGGGCGGAGAGGAGGTTGGTGCCATTGTCGCAAACCACCATTCCTGGCTTAAGCTGGCGTGGCGTCAACCACCTCTCGGCCTGGCCCTGCAGAGCAGACAGGACCTCTGCCCCAGTGTGGCTTCTGTCCCCCAAACACACCAGCGCAAGCACGGCATGGCATCTTTTTGCCTGCGTACTTGCGTAGCCCCGTGAACGGCTACGGAGCACCGCTGGTTCATAGGACAAACCACAGGAAGAGGCCATGGAGGAAGAAGAAGAGGAGGGGGTGGAGGAGAGAGGTGTGTCACAACCAGTAGTAGCATTTTGGAGGCGTGGCGGTGGGACAACCTCCAACACTACTGCACCTTGTCCTGAATCCTTCCCAGCTGCCAAAAGAGTGACCCAATGGGCCGTGAAAGAAAGGTAACGTCCCTGTCCATGCCTGCTGGACCATGAGTCAGCGGTAATATGCACCTTACCGCTGACCGCCCTGTCCAGCGAGGCCAAGACATTGCCTTCCACATGCCGGTAGAGAGCCGGAATAGCCTTCCGTGAGAAAAAGTGGCGTTTGGGAACCTGCCACTGAGGAACCGCACATTGCACAAACTCACGGAAGGGGGCCGAGTCTACCAACTGAAAAGGCAGCAGTTGAAGCGCTAGCAATTTAGCCAAGCTAGCATTCAACCGCTGGGCATGTGGATGGCTGGGAGTGAACTTCTTTCGACGGTCCAGCAGCTGGGGCAGGGAAATTTGCCTGCTAGAATCGGACGTCGGTGTACTGCTAGCAGAGTGGGCGCAAGTACTTGGCTGTGACACACCTAATTCTACACCTTCATTCCTCTCAGTGCATGTTTCAGAGAGGACTGAAGTTATAGTGGGGTTGGAGATCCCAGCTGATGCGGTGCAAGGAGAGGTCCGCTTTGTTCTTTGGTGTGGGTCTTTGAGGTAGGCTTGCCAACGAGCTGCATGGCAGGTCAACATATGTCTGGTCAGGCATGTGGTACCCAAGCGGCTGATGTTTTGGCCACGCGATATACGCTTGAGACATATGTTGCAAACAGCAGCTGTGCGATCTGATGCACTAGCCTCAAAAAAGGCCCACACCAAAGAACTTTTTGAATGACGGGCAGAGGCAGCGCCCTGCACAGGCGGAGCTCTGCGGTGTGATTCCGTCGGTGTACTGCCCTTACGCTGGCCACCAAAGGGCATCCTGCCTCGTTGGAGATGTGCCTCCTCCTCATCCTCCTCCTCCTCCTCTCTCCTATTAGGCACCCACGTGGAGTCATTGACCTCATCATCCCCTCCCTCCTCATCACTGGAGCCAATCTGGCAGTATGCTGCAGCTGCTGGAACATGACTGCCAGATTGGTGTCCTTCTTGAGCATCCCCTCTGTCTGCTCTCACGCTACTGCCTTCCTCTAGCTGGGTTTCATCATCAGACCCTTCGAAACGCTGGGCATCCTCCTGGAGCATGTACCCAACACTGTGCTGAAACAGTTCGGGGGACTCCTCAGGAGGAGGACATGGTGGGTCTAGGGAAGGAGTGACTGATGATTTGTCTGACATTGATACCAGGGAAGACGACGCTTTGGCAGCTGCTTTTCCAGTACCCTGAGCCTGGGTGAGAGAGGATGAGGAGGAGGAGGAGGGCTTGGTCATCCACTCTACCAAGTCTTCGGCATGATGTGGCTCAACATGTCCAGCTGCCGAAAAGAAGGACAAGCGTGTCCCATGGCCATGTGCTGATGACAATGCACCGCGTCCACGACCAGCACTGTTGCCCCCAGACACAGAGCCTGCTTGCCCTCTTTTATTGCCTCCTGACTGTCTGCCTCTCCTTGTTTGCCTTCCAGACATTCTAATAGATGGCCTGCAGGGAGATGGGAAAAAAGCAATAAGGGCTACCTTCAGGTGTCCTTCTCTGTCCCTTGAAACAAGGACTTTCACAGTGAAAGAAACTGACACTGTCCCTACCTAGAGTTTTCTATCCCTAGAATAAATGTTTTTTTTAATCACAATATAGCACAAGGACAATTCACTCAATGTCTCTCCAGGTCCCTGGAAACAAGGACTTGCAGAGTGAAAGAAACTGACACTGTCCCTACCTAGAGTTTTCTGTCCCTAGAATAAATGTTTTTTTTAAGCACAATATAGCACAAGGAAAATTAACTCACTGTCCTTACAGGTCCCTGGAAACAAGGACTTGCAGAGTGAAAGAAACTGACACTGTCCCTACCTAGAGTTTTCTGTCCCTAGAATAAATGTTTTTTTTAAGCACAATATAGCACAAGGACAATTAACTCACTGTCCTTACAGGTCCCTGGAAACAAGGACTTGCAGAGTGAAAAAAAAAAAACACTCTCCCTACCTAGAGTTTTCTGTCCCTAGAAAAAATGTTTTTTTTAAGCACAATATAGCACAAGGACAATTAACTCACTGTCCTTACAGGTCCCTGGAAACAAGGACTTGCAGAGTGAAAGAAAAAAAACACTCTCCCTACCTACAGTTTTCTGTCCCTAGAAAAAATGTTTTTTTTAATCACAATATAGCACAAGGAAAATTAACTCACTGTCCTTACAGGTCCCTGGAAACAAGGACTTGCAGAGTGAAAGAAAAAAAACACTCTCCCTACCTACAGTTTTCTGTCCCTAGAAAAAATGTTTTTTTTAATCACAATATAGCACAAGGAAAATTAACTCACTGTCCTTACAGGTCCCTGGAAACAAGGACTTGCAGAGTGAAAGAAACTGACACTGTCCCTACCTAGAGTTTTCTGTCCCTAGAATAAATGTTTTTTTTAATCACAATATAGCACAAGGACAATTCACTCAATGTCTCTCCAGGTCCCTGGAAACAAGGACTTGCAGAGTGAAAGAAACTGACACTGTCCCTACCTAGAGTTTTCTGTCCCTAGAATAAATGTTTTTTTTAAGCACAATATAGCACAAGGACAATTAACTCACTGTCCTTACAGGTCCCTGGAAACAAGGACTTGCAGAGTGAAAAAAAAAAAACACTCTCCCTACCTAGAGTTTTCTGTCCCTAGAAAAAATGTTTTTTTTAATCACAATATAGCACAAGGACAATTAACTCACTGTCCTTACAGGTCCCTGGAAACAAGG
This sequence comes from Rana muscosa, assembly GCA_029206835.1. Classification (NCBI taxonomy): domain Eukaryota; kingdom Metazoa; phylum Chordata; class Amphibia; order Anura; family Ranidae; genus Rana; species Rana muscosa. The sequence goes on from CM055122.1 coordinate 423,570,438, forward strand.
ACTTGCAGAGTGAAAGAAAAAAAACACTCTCCCTACCTACAGTTTTCTGTCCCTAGAAAAAATGTTTTTTTTAATCACAATATAGCACAAGGAAAATTAACTCACTGTCCTTACAGGTCCCTGGAAACAAGGACTTGCAGAGTGAAAGAAACTGACACTGTCCCTACCTAGAGTTTTCTGTCCCTAGAATAAATGTTTTTTTTAATCACAATATAGCACAAGGACAATTCACTCAATGTCTCTCCAGGTCCCTGGAAACAAGGACTTGCAGAGTGAAAGAAACTGACACTGTCCCTACCTAGAGTTTTCTGTCCCTAGAATAAATGTTTTTTTTAAGCACAATATAGCACAAGGACAATTAACTCACTGTCCTTACAGGTCCCTGGAAACAAGGACTTGCAGAGTGAAAGAAAAAAAACACTCTCCCTACCTACAGTTTTCTGTCCCTAGAAAAAATGTTTTTTTTAATCACAATATAGCACAAGGAAAATTAACTCACTGTCCTTACAGGTCCCTGGAAACAAGGACTTGCAGAGTGAAAGAAAAAAAACACTCTCCCTACCTACAGTTTTCTGTCCCTAGAAAAAATGTTTTTTTTAATCACAATATAGCACAAGGAAAATTAACTCACTGTCCTTACAGGTCCCTGGAAACAAGGACTTGCAGAGTGAAAGAAACTGACACTGTCCCTACCTAGAGTTTTCTGTCCCTAGAATAAATGTTTTTTTTAATCACAATATAGCACAAGGAAAATTAACTCACTGTCCTTACAGGTCCCTGGAAACAAGGACTTGCAGAGTGAAAGAAACTGACACTGTCCCTACCTAGAGTTTTCTGTCCCTAGAATAAATGTTTTTTTTAAGCACAATATAGCACAAGGACAATTAACTCACTGTCCTTACAGGTCCCTGGAAACAAGGACTTGCAGAGTGAAAGAAAAAAAACACTCTCCCTACCTAGAGTTTTCTGTCCCTAGAAAAAATGTTTTTTTTAATCACAATATAGCACAAGGAAAATTAACTCACTGTCCTTACAGGTCCCTGGAAACAAGGACTTGCAGAGTGAAAGAAACTGACACTGTCCCTACCTAGAGTTTTCTGTCCCTAGAATAAATGTTTTTTTTAATCACAATATAGCACAAGGAAAATTAACTCACTGTCCTTACAGGTCCCTGGAAACAAGGACTTGCAGAGTGAAAGAAAAAAAACACTCTCCCTACCTACAGTTTTCTGTCCCTAGAAAAAATGTTTTTTTTAATCACAATATAGCACAAGGAAAATTAACTCACTGTCCTTACAGGTCCCTGGAAACAAGGACTTGCAGAGTGAAAGAAACTGACACTGTCCCTACCTAGAGTTTTCTGTCCCTAGAATAAATGTTTTTTTTAATCACAATATAGCACAAGGAAAATTAACTCACTGTCCTTACAGGTCCCTGGAAACAAGGACTTGCAGAGTGAAAGAAAAAAAACACTCTCCCTACCTACAGTTTTCTGTCCCTAGAAAAAATGTTTTTTTTAATCACAATATAGCACAAGGAAAATTAACTCACTGTCCTTACAGGTCCCTGGAAACAAGGACTTGCAGAGTGAAAGAAACTGACACTGTCCCTACCTAGAGTTTTCTGTCCCTAGAATAAATGTTTTTTTTAATCACAATATAGCACAAGGACAATTCACTCAATGTCTCTCCAGGTCCCTGGAAACAAGGACTTGCAGAGTGAAAGAAACTGACACTGTCCCTACCTAGAGTTTTCTGTCCCTAGAATAAATGTTTTTTTTAAGCACAATATAGCACAAGGACAATTAACTCACTGTCCTTACAGGTCCCTGGAAACAAGGACTTGCAGAGTGAAAGAAAAAAAACACTCTCCCTACCTACAGTTTTCTGTCCCTAGAAAAAATGTTTTTTTTAATCACAATATAGCACAAGGAAAATTAACTCACTGTCCTTACAGGTCCCTGGAAACAAGGACTTGCAGAGTGAAAGAAAAAAAACACTCTCCCTACCTACAGTTTTCTGTCCCTAGAAAAAATGTTTTTTTTAATCACAATATAGCACAAGGAAAATTAACTCACTGTCCTTACAGGTCCCTGGAAACAAGGACTTGCAGAGTGAAAGAAACTGACACTGTCCCTACCTAGAGTTTTCTGTCCCTAGAATAAATGTTTTTTTTAATCACAATATAGCACAAGGAAAATTAACTCACTGTCCTTACAGGTCCCTGGAAACAAGGACTTGCAGAGTGAAAGAAACTGACACTGTCCCTACCTAGAGTTTTCTGTCCCTAGAATAAATGTTTTTTTTAATCACAATATAGCACAAGGACAATTAACTCACTGTCCTTACAGGTCCCTGGAAACAAGGACTTGCAGAGTGAAAGAAACTGACACTGTCCCTACCTAGAGTTTTCTGTCCCTAGAATAAATGTTTTTTTTAAGCACAATATAGCACAAGGACAATTAACTCACTGTCCTTACAGGTCCCTGGAAACAAGGACTTGCAGAGTGAAAGAAACTGACACTGTCCCTACCTAGAGTTTTCTGTCCCTAGAATAAATGTTTTTTTTAATCACAATATAGCACAAGGAAAATTAACTCACTGTCCTTACAGGTCCCTGGAAACAAGGACTTGCAGAGTGAAAGAAACTGACACTGTCCCTACCTAGAGTTTTCTGTCCCTAGAATAAATGTTTTTTTTAATCACAATATAGCACAAGGACAATTAACTCACTGTCCTTACAGGTCCCTGGAAACAAGGACTTGCAGAGTGAAAGAAACTGACACTGTCCCTACCTAGAGTTTTCTGTCCCTAGAATAAATGTTTTTTTTAAGCACAATATAGCACAAGGACAATTAACTCACTGTCCTTACAGGTCCCTGGAAACAAGGACTTGCAGAGTGAAAGAAACTGACACTGTCCCTACCTAGAGTTTTCTGTCCCTAGAATAAATGTTTTTTTTAAGCACACTATAGCAGAAGCACAAAACACACTGACACTCTCCCTACCTATCCTTCTCTTTCCCTAAACTAAAGGAATCCAGGTTAAGCAAGAAAGAAATAACAGTCACTGTCCCTGCCTATGCTACTCTATCCCTGCTCCGGAACACACTACACTAGGCCGCCGTGCTGGCGGCCTTTTATAGTGTGGGGCGTGTACTAAACACCCTCAGCAATAATTGGCCACAGGCATCCTGCCTGTGGCCAATCATTGCTCTCCTCGCTGCCGGCGCTGTGATTGGCCAAGCATGCGGGGTCACAGTGCATGCTTGGCCAATCACAGCGCCTGGATGACACTGCGATGGCGTAGTGCATTGTGGGCCGTTCGCGTCACTCGAATTTGGCGCGAACGGCCCAAATCGTTCGATCTTCGTCGAACGATCGAACAGCCAATGTTCGAGTCGAACGTATGTTCGACTCGAACACGAAGCTCATCCCTAGTGATAAACCATCTTATGTTGGGAAGTGGGAGGAGGATTTGGAACGAACATTAGAGATTTCAGAATGGAACCAAATATGGTCAACAACTAAAACAGCTTCTCCCAACATAATAGCTAGTGAAGCCAATTACAAGGTCCTGACAAGGTGATACCTGGTACCAGCCATGGTAGCCAAATATGTGCAGAACTATTCACCACAATGTTTTAGAGGTTGTACGGATTTTGGCACGTATTTTCATATTTGGTGGTCATGTCCTAAAGCACAAACATTCTGGAAAGGTATATTTAAAATTGCAACTAAATTACTAGGGAAAACAATCCTTCCTGATCCTGCAATGGCCCTACTTATCCTAAAACCAGACTCTATTCCACATACTCAATTCAAATTGCTGGTGCAACTCTTCCCAGCTGCCAAACAGACACTAGCAAAATCTTGGAAAACACCTAAATTGGTCTTACAGGAAGCTATAGCTAAAATGAATTATACCATGACCCAAGCCAAGATGGCTGCTATTGCAATGGACATGATCCCCAGATTTGAAAAGATGTGGCAGCCCTGGATTATATATAATACGCCAACTTTGGACAATAGGGTATTAATGCCATGGTAGCCGAATCAGTATGTTATGTATACCATTGTTCAACTTCTCTTGGATTTGAAAGGTGACTCTCGGCTCGACCACGCGGACCCCCCTTATATTCCAGTACTCTCTTTTTTCTCCACTTTATTTTCTTATACTTATTTTCACTTATCTCTTTTTTTTTCCTTTCCCTTTGTTTTTGTTTTTTGCTATTTTATTACTATGATGTTGAAGCTCCCTTAGTATTGTTAATAACTCTTTGCTCCACAGAGGATAATATATATATATTGGTAGTTACTAATAACTGCATAAAACCTCTAAAACTTAATAATATTATTACCACTGGAAACTAATTAATATACCATACTTTGTCCACAAGTATCTATCAATATGTTTACTTATTGAAATAAGAATATTTGAGCTTCTCTATTTTTGATGTATTTAATGTATCATCTATAATTTGTATCACAACTTGTACTCAATAAAATATATTTGACAAGGAAAGAAGTTAAAATGCAAGCGTATACACCACTCCGTCAACAGTGATAGATGCCTCCTGAAGGCCTTCTACTGGAACCAAATAGCCGGAGAGTCCAGACGAGTCCAAAGTAGTACTACTTTGGCTCTAAGGAAGAGGGCTTGCCCTCGTAATGCGTAAGCCGTAATATATGTCATCTGGACTCTCCAGCTGTCTGGTTCCAGTAGAAGGCCTTCAGGAGGAATCTATCCCTGTTGACGGAGTGGTGTATACGCTTGCATTTTAACTTGTTTTTTTTTTTGCTGTTCCATCGTGCCCTTCACTGACCCCTTTATTGGTTCTTTCCATTCAAAGTTGTCTCAACATCCGTTGGAAACAGGGTGGACACCCTGTGAGTTCTGTGTCGTTCCACATATCCAAGATACCATCCATCAAGGGTCCCTAGCCGTGGACTGTCGGGTCTAATGGCTATGTTCGTGGTTCCTACTACCCAGAGTCACCAGACAAGTTGAGCCTATTTGTAGTTGGGATTTCCTATGCCTGAATGATCTGCTGTCACTGACAGGCAGATCCACTGGTTCTGGTAAGCGTATTCCATCTTCTTTTACTCACCTGAAAGAAAGTTCCCGTATGACGATCCATGTGGCTACACGTTTATCTTCACCGTTACTTCACATGTTATATTGATGGACATTTTGACATCATATCTTTCCTTATGTGGACTTATTAGCACATGTACATTCATATTCACTTGGTTTCATTGTTTATATTTTCATTGTTCACACCCAGTGGTTATATTCACTTAGTGAGACATTTATTTTTCCCCTTGAACCACTACATTCACTTTTCTATCACTTTTAGAATTTTTGTCACATTCTTGTGTAGCAGCTTACATTTTGTGTTTTCTCATTTTTTAGATAAGCGCAATATTTTTCCTTTTTTCCACTGTTAGTAACATGTCGCAGGACGTACCCTTGTGCATAACAGAGGCCAGAGTCCAGAAAAGACTATAAAAGCTTAACACAAATAAATCACCAGGACCCGATGGCTTACACTGAGAGTCCTCAAAGAACTCAGTCAGGTTATAGCTAGACCATTATTCCTAATCTTTATGGACAGTATATTCACAGGAATGGTACCAGCTGATTGGAGAAAAGCCCATGTGGTACCAATATCCAAAAATGGCAGAGACATATACCTGGAAACTACAGGCCAGTCAGCCTAACATTAATAGTATGTAAACTATTAAGGGGGGGGGTGATAAGGGACTATATCCAAAAATCCAAGAATTTGCTGATGAAAACAGTATCATTAGCAGTAATCAACATGGGTTTACAAAAAGTCATTCCTGGCAGACCTGTTAACATTTTATGAGGAAGTGAGCTGCTATCTAGACAGGGGAAGGCCTGTGGATGTGGTGTATCTGGATTTTGCAAAATCATTTAAAAAGGTTCCCTATAAAAGATTAATCTAAAAACTGAGGTCTGTAGGCATGGACCATAGAGTTTGTTCTTGGATAGAAAACTGGTTACAGAGCCATGTCCAAAGGGTGGTGATAAATAACGTATACTCAAACTGGTTGGGGTACCCCAAGGCTTTGTCTTGGGACCAATTCTGTTTCATTTATTCATAAATGACATAGAGGTGGGTATAAATAGCTCAATCTCATTTTTTGCAGGTGACACAAAAATAAACAGGGCAATAACTTCACATCAGGATATAGAAATTTTACAGGAAGACCTAAATAAAATAATGGGGTGGGCAACTACATGGCAAATGAGGTTTAATGTTGATAAATGTAAAGTGATGCACTTAGGGGCTACAAATATAAACGCAAACTACTCACTGAGGGGATAACCTCTGGGGGAATCAAGAAAAATGAGCAATAGCATGCAATGTCAAGCTGCAGCAAGCAAAGCCGGCTGACTATTAGCATGCAAATAAAAAGGGGATCTACACCAGAGATAAAACTATAATCCTGCCACTTTAAAAAAAAAACTCTGGTTTGGCCACATCTGGAGTATTCTGTCCAGTTTTGGTCACCAGTTCCCAGGAAGGATGTGCTGGAGCTGGAGAGAGTCCAGAGAAGGGCAACAAAATTAATAAGGGGACTGTACGACTTCTGTCAGGAAAGGTTTCACCTGCTGGTGGCACTGACAGATCTTTGGGTCGCAGTACTGGTGTCCACCAGCCGGTGTCTCCCGGCAGTCTGGAGCCAACATCATCTCCTGCAATCAGGCGTCACCTGAGACTGATTGCAGGAGGTGTGTATTTATACCCGGCAGATGCTCACACATTTGCCTTGGTATTGTCTTTGAGCCCTGACCTGTATCTGTGATCCTGTTATCCTGAACCCTGAACCCGTTCCTCCTGTGATCCTGTTATCCTGAACCCTTCATCTGTTCCTGGAGTCCTGCCCTGCAGCCTGATCCCTTCCACCTTCTCCCTGTCCTGTCTTGCTCCTTGCCCCCATCTGCTGGATCTCCCGTTCATGACCTTGGCTTGTTTTCAATTAGGATTGTATCTGTCACTTGTATATACATTTAGTTTGGGTAGTTATTTGTGTGTGTCACTGTGGTTGGTTGATGGTTGTTTTATTGTATTACTTATCTTCTTAATATCTTATATTATTTTCACTTACACGTGTTTGGTTCACTCTGTTGCAGTCCACACAGTTCTGGTCGCATTAGTTCCTGACAGAATACCAAGGCCATCCCTGACCAGAAGTGGCTGCACAGAGGAGCCATTGTGGTTCTGTTGTTTTTGATAAAAATGCATTCAGAAGTAGTTGTTTATCTTTCTTCACTGGTGACGGAGGAGTGGGCCAGGGATCATCTTTTAGAGTGTATACATCTGGCCCATTCTCTATTTGATCAGGGCAGTATGCTGTTTAAAAATGTTCAGCCTTTGATTCAGGTGTGTGCCGAGCTAGCTTTGTCCAGTATTCCTAAAGGCAGTGATGACTTTTCTCCCCCCTTTAGTACGGCTCAGGTAAAATCATTAGTGTGGCTTTTGGAGGATGACTCTGCATATTTATTTGAGCACTATTCAGCATGTTCCCAACAGGTTTTATCAGAGTGTGTTAACGCAGTGCAGTCTCTTGTCAGACAGGCAGCATGTAAACTGAATTTTGTTCAGCCATTACTACAAGCATGGTCAGATATATTGCACTCAGCTTACAACAACCCATTCCTGCTGCCAGACACCTGCCTGCTCAAATGTCTCCTTCTCCATCACCCACGGCAACCCCAGTCTCAGCCCAATATACCCTGCTACCAACTAAGTATCAGTACCCTGTTTCCACTTGCTGCACCTATCCTGCCTTTAATACATCTGTCTCTTCTCTGCTGCCTGCAACAATCCCACAAGAATTCCCCTAGCCACTGCTCCCTCTTTCTTACCGTATTCCAGACCTTCTCTTCAATCAGCTGCACCCCTTACTTATAGCCCTGCAATCACTTACAGAACTTCAGTGGCTAAACCAAAGAAGAAACTGACGTTTTTCCCAACCCATACGATCCTGCCATTATCCCAGCCTGCCTCCACACTAACCGATCTGCTCCAGCCTACTTCCGCACCAGCCGATCTGCTCCAGCCTGCTTCCACACCAGCCAATCAGCTCCAGCCTGCTTCCAGGACCCACCTAACCCTGCCAACCTTCTGCCTGCTGTCCAGCCTGATGCTCCAGTATTTGCTGTTCAGCCTGATGTCCTGGTGCCAAAGTTCCAGCCTGATGTTCCAGTGCCCACGGTCCAGCCTGATGTTCCGTTGCCCATGGTCCAGCCTGATGTTCCCTTGCCCACGGTCCAGCCTGATGTAACATTGCCCACGGTCCAGCCTGATTTTCCATTGCCCAGGGTCCAGCCTGATGTTCCGTTGCCCAGGGTCCAGCCTGAAGTTCCGGTGCCCATGGTCCAGCCTGAAGTTCCAGTGCCCACGGTCCAGCCTGAAGTTCTAGTGCCCACAGTCCAGCCTGAAGTTCCGGTGCCCAGGGTCCAGCCTGAAGTTCCGGTGCCCGTTTCCCAGCCTGCTGAGCTGGTGCCTGTTTCCCAGAGATATGATAGCAATTTACAAATACCTCAATGGTTATCCCAGCATAGGAAGAAAACTTTTCAGTCTCAGGGAGTGTAAGAGTACACAGGGCCACACAATGAGTTTGGAGGAGAAGACACTTAAGCTGTGTAGGGGTTTTTCACTGTCAGGGCAATAAGGATGTGGAAATCTCTTCCACATTATATTGTTTGTTTTCTTTGTGTGTTAAAAAAAAGGAAAAGTGTAATAACTTTTGTCTATAATAGTTAATATACAATGAGCACAACCCTATTATCGCGAACAGACTGTTAATATATCTAATATCTCCAGTTGCAGCTGACACAAAACAAGTGCTTTCACTACATTTAATAAACATTAAACCAAAAATGAGTGCAACGCTACTGTTAATTCCCCATATTACCTTATATAGTGAAACTCATGTACTGTAAATACTTATTAAATAAATAGTTTGAATCCAACATATAAAAACACCCTGAAGTGCAAAAATACATACAATGAAAACTAATACATACATAAAGTGCAATGTGTCTGTAAAATAATTTAGTATGATAAAGTGCAAATAGTCCATAAATCTGCTTGTCTCTGCCTGGCTCAGCCCTTCCTTCTCTGAGCTGGTCGCTCAGATGTCGGCTAATTGCCAGCTTCTATCACTCCACAGTAGGGATGAGCTTCGTGTTCGAGTCGAACATACGTTCGACTCGAACATTGGCTGTTCGATCGTTCGACGAAGATCGAACGATTTGGGCCGTTCGCGCCAAATTCGAGTGACGCGAACGGCCCACAATGCACTACGCCATCGCAGTGTCATCCAGGCGCTGTGATTGGCCAAGCATGCACTGTGACCCCGCATGCTTGGCCAATCACAGCGCCGGCAGCGAGGAGAGCAATGATTGGCCACAGGCAGGATGCCTGTGGCCAATTATTGCTGAGGGTGTTTAGTACACGCCCCACACTATAAAAGGCCGCCAGCACGGCGGCCTAGTGTAGTGTGTTCCGGAGCAGGGATAGAGTAGCATAGGCAGGGACAGTGACTGTTATTTCTTTCTTGCTTAACCTGGATTCCTTTAGTTTAGGGAAAGAGAAGGATAGGTAGGGAGAGTGTCAGTGTGTTTTGTGCTTCTGCTATAGTGTGCTTAAAAAAAACATTTATTCTAGGGACAGAAAACTCTAGGTAGGGACAGTGTCAGTTTCTTTCACTCTGCAAGTCCTTGTTTCCAGGGACCTGTAAGGACAGTGAGTTAATTGTCCTTGTGCTATATTGTGCTTAAAAAAAACATTTATTCTAGGGACAGAAAACTCTAGGTAGGGACAGTGTCAGTTTCTTTCACTCTGCAAGTCCTTGTTTCCAGGGACCTGTAAGGACAGTGAGTTAATTGTCCTTGTGCTATATTGTGATTAAAAAAAACATTTATTCTAGGGACAGAAAACTCTAGGTAGGGACAGTGTCAGTTTCTTTCACTCTGCAAGTCCTTGTTTCCAGGGACCTGTAAGGACAGTGAGTTAATTGTCCTTGTGCTATATTGTGATTAAAAAAAACATTTATTCTAGGGACAGAAAACTCTAGGTAGGGACAGTGTCAGTTTCTTTCACTCTGCAAGTCCTTGTTTCCAGGGACCTGTAAGGACAGTGAGTTAATTGTCCTTGTGCTATATTGTGCTTAAAAAAAACATTTATTCTAGGGACAGAAAACTCTAGGTAGGGACAGTGTCAGTTTCTTTCACTCTGCAAGTCCTTGTTTCCAGGGACCTGTAAGGACAGTGAGTTAATTTTCCTTGTGCTATATTGTGATTAAAAAAAACATTTATTCTAGGGACAGAAAACTCTAGGTAGGGACAGTGTCAGTTTCTTTCACTCTGCAAGTCCTTGTTTCCAGGGACCTGTAAGGACAGTGAGTTAATTTTCCTTGTGCTATATTGTGATTAAAAAAAACATTTTTTCTAGGGACAGAAAACTGTAGGTAGGGAGAGTGTTTTTTTTCTTTCACTCTGCAAGTCCTTGTTTCCAGGGACCTGTAAGGACAGTGAGTTAATTTTCCTTGTGCTATATTGTGATTAAAAAAAACATTTTTTCTAGGGACAGAAAACTGTAGGTAGGGAGAGTGTTTTTTTTCTTTCACTCTGCAAGTCCTTGTTTCCAGGGACCTGTAAGGACAGTGAGTTAATTGTCCTTGTGCTATATTGTGCTTAAAAAAAACATTTTTTCTAGGGACAGAAAACTGTAGGTAGGGAGAGTGTTTTTTTTCTTTCACTCTGCAAGTCCTTGTTTCCAGGGACCTGTAAGGACAGTGAGTTAATTGTCCTTGTGCTATATTGTGCTTAAAAAAAACATTTATTCTAGGGACAGAAAACTCTAGGTAGGGACAGTGTCAGTTTCTTTCACTCTGCAAGTCCTTGTTTCCAGGGACCTGTAAGGACAGTGAGTTAATTTTCCTTGTGCTATATTGTGATTAAAAAAAACATTTTTTCTAGGGACAGAAAACTGTAGGTAGGGAGAGTGTTTTTTTTCTTTCACTCTGCAAGTCCTTGTTTCCAGGGACCTGTAAGGACAGTGAGTTAATTGTCCTTGTGCTATATTGTGCTTAAAAAAAACATTTTTTCTAGGGACAGAAAACTGTAGGTAGGGAGAGTGTTTTTTTTTTTTCACTCTGCAAGTCCTTGTTTCCAGGGACCTGTAAGGACAGTGAGTTAATTTTCCTTGTGCTATATTGTGCTTAAAAAAAACATTTATTCTAGGGACAGAAAACTCTAGGTAGGGACAGTGTCAGTTTCTTTCACTCTGCAAGTCCTTGTTTCCAGGGACCTGGAGAGACATTGAGTGAATTGTCCTTGTGCTATATTGTGATTAAAAAAAAAAATTATTCTAGGGACAGAAAACTCTAGGTAGGGACAGTGTCAGTTTCTTTCACTGTGAAAGTCCTTGTTTCAAGGGACAGAGAAGGACACCTGAAGGTAGCCCTTATTGCTTTTTTCCCATCTCCCTGCAGGCCATCTATTAGAATGTCTGGAAGGCAAACAAGGAGAGGCAGACAGTCAGGAGGCAATAAAAGAGGGCAAGCAGGCTCTGTGTCTGGGGGCAACAGTGCTGGTCGTGGACGCGGTGCATTGTCATCAGCACATGGCCATGGGACACGCTTGTCCTTCTTTTCGGCAGCTGGACATGTTGAGCCACATCATGCCGAAGACTTGGTAGAGTGGATGACCAAGCCCTCCTCCTCCTCATCCTCTCTCACCCAGGCTCAGGGTACTGGAAAAGCAGCTGCCAAAGCGTCGTCTTCCCTGGTATCAATGTCAGACAAATCATCAGTCACTCCTTCCCTAGACCCACCATGTCCTCCTCCTGAGGAGTCCCCCGAACTGTTTCAGCACAGTGTTGGGTACATGCTCCAGGAGGATGCCCAGCGTTTCGAAGGGTCTGATGATGAAACCCAGCTAGAGGAAGGCAGTAGCGTGAGAGCAGACAGAGGGGATGCTCAAGAAGGACACCAATCTGGCAGTCATGTTCCAGCAGCTGCAGCATACTGCCAGATTGGCTCCAGTGATGAGGAGGGAGGGGATGATGAGGTCACTGACTCCACGTGGGTGCCTAATAGGAGAGAGGAGGAGGAGGAGGATGAGGAGGAGGCACATCTCCAACGAGGCAGGATGCCCTTTGGTGGCCAGCGTAAGGGCAGTACACCGACGGAATCACACCGCAGAGCTCCGCCTGTGCAGGGCGCTGCCTCTGCCCGTCATTCAAAAAGTTCTTTGGTGTGGGCCTTTTTTGAGGCTAGTGCATCAGATCGCACAGCTGCTGTTTGCAACATATGTCTCAAGCGTATATCGCGTGGCCAAAACATCAGCCGCTTGGGTACCACATGCCTGACCAGACATATGTTGACCTGCCATGCAGCTCGTTGGCAAGCCTACCTCAAAGACCCACACCAAAGAACAAAGCGGACCTCTCCTTGCACCGCATCAGCTGGGATCTCCAACCCCACTATAACTTCAGTCCTCTCTGAAACATGCACTGAGAGGAATGAAGGTGTAGAATTAGGTGTGTCACAGCCAAGTACTTGCGCCCACTCTGCTAGCAGTACACCGACGTCCGATTCTAGCAGGCAAATTTCCCTGCCCCAGCTGCTGGACCGTCGAAAGAAGTTCACTCCCAGCCATCCACATGCCCAGCGGTTGAATGCTAGCTTGGCTAAATTGCTAGCGCTTCAACTGCTGCCTTTTCAGTTGGTAGACTCGGCCCCCTTCCGTGAGTTTGTGCAATGTGCAGTTCCTCAGTGGCAGGTTCCCAAACGCCACTTTTTCTCACGGAAGGCTATTCCGGCTCTCTACCGGCATGTGGAAGGCAATGTCTTGGCCTCGCTGGACAGGGCGGTCAGCGGTAAGGTGCATATTACCGCTGACTCATGGTCCAGCAGGCATGGACAGGGACGTTACCTTTCTTTCACGGCCCATTGGGTCACTCTTTTGGCAGCTGGGAAGGATTCAGGACAAGGTGCAGTAGTGTTGGAGGTTGTCCCACCGCCACGCCTCCAAAATGCTACTACTGGTTGTGACACACCTCTCTCCTCCACCCCCTCCTCTTCTTCTTCCTCCATGGCCTCTTCCTGTGGTTTGTCCTATGAACCAGCGGTGCTCCGTAGCCGTTCACGGGGCTACGCAAGTACGCAGGCAAAAAGATGCCATGCCGTGCTTGCGCTGGTGTGTTTGGGGGACAGAAGCCACACTGGGGCAGAGGTCCTGTCTGCTCTGCAGGGCCAGGCCGAGAGGTGGTTGACGCCACGCCAGCTTAAGCCAGGAATGGTGGTTTGCGACAATGGCACCAACCTCCTCTCCGCCCTCCGACAGGGACAACTGACCCATGTGCCCTGTGTGGCTCACGTCCTTAACCTGGTGGTGCAGCGCTTCTTGGGCAGGTACCCGGGCTTACAGGATGTCCTGAGGCAGGCCAGGAAAGTCTGTGTGCATTTCCGCAGATCTTATAATGCCAGTGCTCGCCTGGCTGAGCTGCAAAAGGAGTTGAACCTGCCCAAGAACCGCCTTATATGTGACATGCCCACCAGGTGGAACTCAACGTTGGCCATGCTGCAGCGGCTGCACACGCAGCAGAGGGCCATCAATGAGTACCTGTGCGACTACGGCACCAGGACAGGGTCAGGGGAGCTTGGTTTTTTTTCTCCACGCCAGTGGGGCATGATCAGGGATGCATGCACTGTCCTGGCACCATTTGAGGAGGCCACGAGGATGGTGAGCAGTGACAGTGCATGCATCAGTGACACTGTACCTCTTGTCCACCTGTTGGAGCACACGCTGCGTGGAATAATGGACAGGGCACTTGAGGCAGAACAGAGGCAGGAAGAGGAGGACTTCCTTGCCTCTCAAGGCCCCCTTTACCCAGACAGTGTTCCTTCTGTCCCACCCATCGCACAGGAAGAGGAGGAGGAGGAGGAGGAGGAGGAGGAGGAGGAGGATTGTGTCAGCATGGAGGTGGAGGCTGGCACTCAGCATCATCAGCAGCAGTCTTTTAGGGATGATTTACAGTCCCAAGAAACCAGTGGACTTGTACGTGGCTGGGAGGAGGTGGCTGCGGATCATGTCGTCCTTAGTGACCCAGAGGACTCCGGAGCGAATGCCTCAGCAAACCTACGCTGCATGGCCTCCCTGATCCTGCAAAGTCTGCGGAAGGATCCTCGTATTCTTCGGATCAAGGAGAGGGACCATTACTGGCTGGCCACTCTCCTTGATCCACGGTACAAGGGTAAGGTTGCGGACCTTATGTTACCGTCGCAGAGGGAGCAGAGGATGAGACAACTCCGGGAGGCCTTGCAGAAAGGTCTGTGCAACGCGTTCCCAGAGACTGGGAGGTTGCAAACTCCTGGTCCTGGACAACGAGTTGCTGAGGCTTCGGCCAGTCAAAGAAGGAGCGGTGGGGAAGGTGGCCGTCTGACCGATGCGTTCAGACAATTCTTTAGTCCGCAGCCCCAAAGTATGATCGGTTCCAGCAACCATCGCCAGCGTCTGATAAACATGGTGCAGGAATATCTAGGGGCAAGGTCAGACTTGGACACCTTCCCCACCGAAAATCCTCTGGCTTACTGGGTCTTGAGGATGGATCACTGGCCAGAGCTTGCACAGTATGCAATTGAGCTACTGGCCTGTCCTGCATCCAGCGTTCTTTCGGAACGCACATTCAGTGCTGCTGGAGGATTTGTCACGGATCACAGGGTGCGCCTGTCCACCGACTCGGTTGATCGACTGACTTTCATCAAGATGAACCAGTCTTGGATCACCACCAGCTACCACACACCTGATGCTGATATAACAGACTAATTGATTTTAAAATGTCACATCCCTTCAAGACTGATGCTGATGCTGAGTGCCTGTGCTGTTATGTTGACTGGCTATCCTCCTCCTCCGAGTCCTCAATGATACGATTGATGATGATAGCTTGGAAGATCATTTTTGTTTATGGGTGCCGCCACCAGTGCCTAACGCCCAATTTTTCAGCCCCTGTTTAACAGGGGCGTGTAATTACAATTTTTGAAGCAATACTTTGCAACAGGGCTCATTGCTGTGCTCCAAGTACAGTATCTGTGAGGAGTTGCAGTGTTGTGCCACCAGTGCCTAAGGCCCAATTTTTCAGCCCCTGTTTAACAGGGGCGTGTCATTACAATTTTTGAAGCAATACTTTGCAACAGGGCTCATTGCTGTGCTCCAAGTACAGTATCTGTGAAGGGTTGCAGTGTTGTGCCACCAGTGCCTAAGGCCCAATTTTTCAGCCCCTGTTCAACAGGGGCATGTAATTACAATTCTTGATCTAATAATTCACAGCAGGGCCCATTGCTGCACCCACCAAGAGTAACTGTCAGGGCTTACAGTGTTGTGGCACCAGCACCACCATCAAAGGCCCAATTTTTACTACCACTGTTCAACAATTATATGTAATTAAAATTCCTGATATAATAGTTGACAGCAGGGCGTTCCAGCACCAACCAAGAGTAACTGTGAGTGCTTACAGTGTTGTGCCAACACCAACAACTAAGGGGCCTATTTCTGCAGAGTATATACGGCAGGTCCCTACTTTCAAACATCCAACTTACAAACGACTCCTACTTGCAAACGCAAGAAGACAACAGGAAGTGAGAGGAAATCTACCACTAGGAAGGAAAATTCTCTCCTGTAAGAATAAATATGGGAGAAAGGTGTCTCCTCTGTACTGATGCTTTATCAGCAATCCTTGTTTCAAGAAAAACACCACATTTCAAAAACAGTTGTCATTAGGACGGAAAGTGAGGTGAAATGTTCTGAACAGGGGCACAGACAGCAAAACAAATGTTACAGGGGTGATAACCCTTACCTATGTTTTCCAAAAAGTTTAAAAATAGATTTTTGGTCTGGAGCTACACTTCAACAATGTACCTGTTCAAAATTACAAACAGATTCTACATAAGAACAAACCTACAGTCCCTGTCTTGTATGCACCGCCTGTATACGGCTGTTCAGAGTATATAGGGCCTTTTTTATTTTATGTGCGGGGTTCCCCTTAATATCCATACAAGACCCAAAGGGGCTGGTAATGGGCTGGGGTAGGGGGGGGGTCATGGGGTAGCTATGCCATTTTTCTTAAAGATTTTCATCCATATTACCGGGACCAGACATTACATTAAAGCCGCAAGCAGTTTTAAATGGCTTTTTTTTCCTTTAGAAGTGTCATTTTGTGCAGGGACAGTTCTAAACACGGGAAACACGTGGCACTTCACAGGCATACTTTAGACACCCCCCAGGTACGATATTTAAAGGAATATTTGACTTTTTTTTTTCACTTTATGCATCATTAAAATGACTGCTCCCGGAAAACGACCGTTTTTAAAACTTATTTTTGCATTGATACATGTCCCCTGGTGCAGAACCCGGGTTCCCAAACCCTTTTTAGGACAATAACATGCATAATAGTTGTTATAATTAGCACTTTAGAATTCGAACGTTCGCATCCATTGTATTTAATAGGGTTCTAATGTTCGTTCGAACTTTCGGTCCGTTCGCGGGTTCTGGTGCGAACCGAACCCGGGGGTGTTCGGCTCATCACTACTCCACAGTGACTCACCTGAAATTGAAGTGTAGCCTCTTGAGAATAAATAGGTAATCTATGATGAAATAGGTCGTACCATCATCCAGGAAATTAAGTATATAGAAATCGCTGTACTTGGTCCCCAAACCAAAACTCCAAAAAAAAGGAAGCGGGCAATTGGACTATCGCGGTACAGGTAAGAAGGTGAAGTCAGATGTAAACACACATGTATAGAAAAATTGCTGAATTTTATTAATAAATCAATAAAAAACAATAACATTCATGAACAATTAAAAATGTATTGTGGCAGACCATACAAATCACCAGTATAGGAATCCCAGAGGGGGGAAAAACACAATGGGACATGGGTCATCTCCACAAGTTTTGCGGTATGTACCGCTTCATCAGGAGAATGTCTGCATTCAATTAATAATTTAGTCAGAAAACTATACAATGAAAGGATCAAAAATATAGTCTCATACATAAAAACAAAAAACGGGGCATGGCCTGGACATGACTGAGTGAGGCTGCTTTTTCTCCTAAACCGGCAAAATAACGCAAAATACCGGTATGTACTCGGCCAAAAAGTATAGTACCAGGGCAGCTACTAGGGGGGCCCCCTCCGGGAAGAACCAGAGTGAAATTCGCAGGTATTTCAAGCTCCTGCAGGACGACTCCCCTGGGACCAGAGCAACAGCACCACGAGGCTCCACGCTGGGAACTGCATGGAAGGCCCAAGCACCGTCCTCCAGTGGCATCTTACCTGGCTTCACCGCAGGAGCACCGGAGGCACATCACGACCCGGGGATGTCGGCGGACCCGCAGCTAGAAGCCGAGATGCAGGAGCACGACATCTGGGCCCTGCTGATGGCACTCCCCACCCGGGCGGACATAGAGGCCCTCCTGACCCGGACGGACATCAAATCCCTGATCCTCCGTCTGGAGGAGACACACAGGCGGGACATCCAGGAGGTGCGGGGGGAGGTGTCCACACTCGCAGAACGAGTGACCTCAGGGGAGACTTCGGTGTCCTCCCTGGAAGTCAGAGTGGCGGCCTTAGAGCGATCCAGGGACTTGCACCGGGAGACCGCGGTGGAACTGCAGCTCCACCTGGAGGACATTGAGGACAGGAGCCAACGCGGTAACCTCCGGATACGTGGCTTGCCGGAGGTCGCCGACGGGGAAAACCTTGGGAACTAGGTGCGGGAGCTGTTCCAGACGGTCCTGGGAGAACCAGAGGTGGAGATACTGCTAGACAGGGCGCATAGAACCCTAGGCCCCAGACCAACAGATCCTAGTAGGCCGCGTGACGTCATCTGCAGGCTCCATCGTTATGCCCAGAAGGAGGCGATTCTGCGTCGGGCATGGGACCATGGAGATTTAGAGGTAGAGGGCGTCCCGGTGAAGATCCTCCCCGACCTCTCCAGAGCCCTGCTGCGTCCCCTCCTGGAGATGGCCAAGTAGAGGGGACTTACCTACCGCTGGGGATATCCATTGTCTGTGTCCTTCCGGAGAGACTCGGACTCCTTCACCTTGCAGACCCCGGTGGACCTCCCTGCTCTCTTTCGCTTTATGGAAGCGGAGCCCATCCAGATACCTGATTGGCTTAAGCTGCTGCCGTGTCCCACCAGACGTTCGGGTCTCTCGGCACATCGTGGCCCCTTTCCACTCCGCCAGCAGAGGGGACGCCGGAGGAACCGATCTGTATCCCGGGAGGGACCACATGCGTAGGCCGTAGGCCATATTCTCAAGTATATGTCTCCATCCTCCCTCCCCCCTCTGGTTGTAACTGTTGGCCACATCCTCCCGGTCACCCCCTCCCTTTTTGATCCATGATGTGACTCTCAGACTTTTGGCCTTTTCCTGGGGGAGCCCGCGGATCTTTGATTCCCTTGAGGGATGTGGGGGATGCCTGGTCCCCTGGGTCGGTGCCCTCCTCCCCCCTCCCTCCTGGGTGCCTGGTGGCCCGGTGCTGTCACCCATGCATGAGAAGCCAACATTTGACGAGGCAGAACTGGAGCACCAATTTGGCCTGCACATGAGAGAAGGTACTCTTGGAACTGGCCGCCGCGGTGCCGCTGGGGGTCTGTGCTGTTGTTTGGGTGGGGGGTTTCGGGGGGAGGTGGGGGGCTTTGCAATTTTCTTTCTGATCCAGGAAGGGGACCCCCCGCCTTGAGGCTGCGGAGATCGGGATTACTTTCAGCCTAGTGAGGGACGCTGGAGCCCCTGAGAGTTGGGCGGGGACGGTGCCACGTTGGGGTACAGTTCACACCTGCACAGTTGCTGTGCCATGTTTGGGAGGGGGAGGGTAGTTTGAGTTTGCATGTTGGGAGGCGGGGATGGATACCGATTGACAGTTTCGGGGTTTTGACCTTTGACCTTTGCACTTTTACTGTTGGTCATCAATGTCAGGTTTCCTGTGATGCTGCTGCTGTTCGTTAGAATGCAAAAAGTTTGAACACAATGTTATACTTTTGTTGTTGCCTTTTTCACCTTATATGTCTATGTTTTTTTTACATTGCCGGTATTTGCCTTTTTCAGCTGACACACGGGGGCGGGCGGGGCGGGGAGTTCGCACCTCGGTCCTGTACACCCACCACCCCACTTAGGACGGCGCTCAATACCCCGGAGGCCTTCTTTCTAGGGACCTTCAGCGAGTGCCATTGCCAGTTAGGCTCTTGTAGACTCCTATTATTGCTGTCTGCCTAGGGGCAGCTCTCTTTTTCTTTTGCTACCCACTCTTTAACTGTACTTTTCTACACTTAGTCTCTACATCTCCGATCTTTTCTTTTCTTCCCCCCTCCCCCTCATCTCTCCCCCTCTCTCCCCCCCTTTACCCCATTCTACCCCCCCTTCTGCTGTTGTATTTTGCTGTGAACTGCGGACATGGACGTGCTTAATGTTATGTCCTTGAATGTCAAGGGCCTAAACATCCCGGAGAAGCGGAGAATGCTGCTCAATGAGAGAGTAGATATCATGATGTTACAGGAAACGCATTTCAGAGACACTAAATTACCACTACTTAAGAACAGACTGTACCCCTTGGCCTCTGCCTCTGCCTATGCACAGGCCAAATCTAGGGGGGTGTCCATCCTTATCTCCGCCAGAGTCCCTTGGAAGCTGGTGGATGTTCAAACAGATGGAGAGGGCCGCTCCCTGTTTTTGAAGGGCCTGATTGGGGATAAGAGGGTGACATTGGCGAACATGTATGCACCCAACGCTCATCAAGACACATTTCTTAAGAGACAGATAGACAGGCTAGGGCGTTACTCTAAGGGCCAGCTCATTGTATGGGGCGACTTGAATATACCCCTGTTGCCATCGGAGTATACCTCTACCGGTACGTCCTCCAACTCACGGGAAGTCCGTAAACGTTTAGGCTTGACACTACACGCTGCACAGTTAATAGACACCTGGAGACTTTTCCACCCAGGGGAACGTGATTACTCCTTTTACTCCAAGCCGCACAAGTCATACTCCCGTATTGACTATTTCCTAGTGCCCCACGGACAACTACACGCGGTCAAGGACACCTCAATTGGCTCGATAACATGGTCGGACCACGCCCCGATAGGGATGCGGTATGCGCTATCAGACACCATAGAGAGACAACATCCGGTTTGGAGACTCAATGAGAGTCTCCTGCAGGAACCGGAGGTTTTGGCGGAGGTGACCGCCGAGGTAGGCCACTACTTTGATACTAATGCCACAGTTGACAGTGACCCCGGACTTGTGTGGGAGGCACACAAGGCCGTGATTAGGAGGGTGCTCATAAAACACGGGGCCAGATTGAAGTGTGAGCGGGCGGCGAAACTGACACTACTTCTGGCCAACCTGCAGGCTTTGGAAAACTCACACAAGACAAACCCGACTAGACAACTTGAGACGGAACTAGACACGACCCGACGACAGATCACGGATATCTTGCAATTTAAGGTGAAAGCTGTGATGCAGATCTGCCATAGGAAAGTATATGAGTCCGGTAACAAATGTGGCAGGCTCCTAGCACAGACCCTGAAATCACAACGGCTGGCATCTTACATACCACATGTGGTTTCCCCCTCCGGACAGAAGGTATCCCTACCCAACCGGATTACGCAGGAATTCCGATCCTTCTACAGCTCCCTGTACAACCTGCATGCGCCCGACCCCGCTCTTGGCCCCACGCAGGCCTATCTTGAGGGGTCCCTCATGCCTAAGCTACCGTTGGACATACGGGAGGCCCTAGAAGAACCCATTACTATTCCCGAACTTCAACTTGCCCTTAAAAATACAAAATCTGGTAAGGCCCCGGGACCAGATGGCTTCACCACCCAATACTATAGATCCCTCCTTCCCTCACTGAGCCTACATATGGTGAGACTTTATAACGCATTGGGTACGGGAAAGTCCTTTCATACGAACACACTGCAGGCACAGATCTCGGTTATACTGAAAGAGGGAAAAGACCCATCTCAATGCGGGAGCTACCGGCCTATATCCCTTCTGAACGCAGACCTTAAATTGTTCACCAAAATCCTTGCGTCCATACTCCAGGGCCACCTACCCCACCTGGTCCACTTGGACCAGGTGGGCTTTGTCCCAACCAGGGAGGCCAGGGATAATACCACCAAGGTCCTCAACATGCTGCATATAGCGGTCAGCGACAAGACACCGTGTGTGCTGCTGGGGACAGACGCCAAAAAGGCGTTTGACCGAGTGGATTGGAGATTCATGTTTGCGACACTGCGGTACGTGGGCCTGGGGGATAAGATGATGAAATGGGTGGCGGCGGTTTATTTAAACCCAACAGCCAGGGTCAGAGCGAATGGAGTCCTCTCGGAATCATTCCCAATAACGAATGGGACACGACAGGGTTGCCCCTTGTCACCCCTGCTCTTCGCTCTGACCCCGGAACCCTTTTTATGCTATGTCCGGCGAAACCCTGGCATCATTGGGGTGACCGCCAGTGGTACGCAGCATAAGGTGTCGGCCTATGCTGACGACCTACTATTCACGCTTACAAACCCCTCTGTTTCTCTTCCGCTCCTCCTACGTGAGTTCGACACGTATGGCCAGCTTTCCAACCTGAAGATAAATCTCTCCAAATCGGAGGCCATGGGGGTGGGGATCCCTCCACACCAATTGATGAGGCTTAAAAACAGTTTCAACCTAAAATGGACAGATGACGCCCTGAAGTACCTGGGCACCTATATACCTGTGTCTTTCTCCCACCTATTTAAGCTTAATTTCCCCCCGCTTCTCACGAAAGTGCAGAAGCTCCTGAACCAATGGGACAGCAGCCTCCATTCGTGGCTGGGCCGCTGTAACATTCTTAAGATGTCAATCTTACCCAAATTTCACTATACCCTACAGGCCCTTCCGATCTCAATCCCGGGATCCTTTTTTAAGCAGATCCACTCAGTCTTCACTAGATTCCGTTGGGCAGGGAAGAACCCGTGCCTTAACAGGAATTTGCTATCCCTCCCGAAGCTACACGGAGGCCTGGCCATGCCGGATATTCGTGTTTTATACCAGGCGACTCACCTCAGCAGGCTTCTAGACTGGTGCCGACATACGGACGCCAAGCTTTGGACGCAAATAGAACAGTCACAGAGCATAGTCCCCCTTCGTAGAGCACCATGGTGCCACGCAGCCCTGCCCTCGGAGCTTAAACGACACCCACTGATAGGTACAACAGTTAAGATTTGCTCACAATTGATGTCAAAACCCTCAATCTCGACTCCTGACTCACCGCTAAGATATGTATTAGGGCACCCTCACTTTATGCCTGGCATCCAAGATAGGAGGTTTCTGGATTTACAAGCGGCGGGACATCATCAGGCGGCTCATTTTAGTACTATGGGACGGTGGGAAACGATCGCGGAATTATTAGACCTTTCGGGACCATACAAACTAGACTTCATGCGAGCTCACCAGCTCAGTCACTTCCTGCACAGTCTGACACCCCCCCCCCCCGATGCCGCATGCTCCACCCCCACAATGCTAGAAGAACTCTGCATGGAGTCGGGGATGCTCCCCCATTCCTTATCCTTGACGTATGACATGTTGATTACGCCACCAGCGGACAGCCCCATACCATACCTAACTAAATGGGAAAGAGACCTGAATTGCCAATTCACTGAGGGGAAGAAGAAGCACATACTTCACTTCGCCCATAAATCCTCTCTGTGTTCTAGATTTCAGAAGACAAATGACAAAATCCTCACTAGGTGGTACAGGACCCCCGCCCTCCTGCATACTCTTTTCGGACCTTTGCTGGAGATGCCGGGGGGAGAAAGGAACCCTCTTGCATATCTTTTTGGTCCTGCCCCCGATTGCGGAATTTCTGGGGTGAGGTCCGACGGATTACCCAGGACTTCACCGACCGTGTGGTGCCGGACGACCCAGCCTATTTCCTACTCCACGCAACAGATACACCGTCGCGAATCTACCAAAAATCAGTTGTGCGACACCTGTTGGATGCTGCTAAGACCTGATCCCACTTCACTGGAAGTCACCCCACCCGCCGTCCACCTCCCTTTGGCTTAAAAAAGTAGACGACATATGCCAGCTGGAGGACCTGATCCTCACCAGCCAAGAGAGACAGGAGACTTTTAAAAAGGCCTATAAAACAAAAAACATCAGCGCTAAAACCCACAGCAGAACTAGTCACAATTATGGTGGAGTGGGAAGGAAGGGAAAGGAGGGAGGGGGAGGGGGAGGAAAATTTTATAAGGAATTATCAAAATGCCCAGTGCTGCATGGAACCTATGGCTGGAGCACAAACATGAATAAAATAAAACTAAAAACCAGCGCTCAATGGACAAAGATCAGATAATAAAAATTCAATTGATAAAAATGCCTTTTAATTAGAGTTCATAAGGCAAAAATAATAACAAGTTCAATAGTTCATACACGGTGACATATAAAACCAGGGAAAGGTCAATAATGGTAATCATAGAACCTGACATCCATGAAGGTGGGAGCTGAATCCAGGTTGCAGAGTGTAATGAAGAGAGGGCTCAGCCGTCTGACTCGCTGGGACTCGAATGAGCCAATGGGCAGTAGTCCGGCAGAAGGGAGGACTTCCCAGTGATGTATCATGCGTTAGGGAAGGCGGATGGCCTTTGGTGAGGAAAAGGCAATGAAAGAATCCAATCCGACAGACCGCGCTAAGTGCTGGGGATAGCGACAGGCTGCAGCTTCTGAATCCTCCTGTGATGAGAACAGCATAGAGGGGAACCGCCGCTGTGATGAGATCACTACACTAGCACTTCCGCTGGTCAAAACAACCAGCTGTGTGGCCGGCGGCTGAAAACAAAGGGGCGGGTCTGAAACAGCAACTCGGTGACCCCAGCAGAGGGAAAGTCCTTCTTCCAGAGGACACAGATACAATGGTGGGGGGACAATATTGCCCAGGTGATATAGCTTCCTAAGAAACTTCTCAAAGGATCTAGTGCCGTACTGCAGATCATTCAAGCTCAGCCAGAGCTGCAATTACTGGAAATAATTTCAAAGCGATATGGCTCCACTGAAAAATGGGATGAAATAGAAAGGAAATTTGGGGGTCCTGAGTGGCTCTGACTACGCGTTTCGCGCTTCAAGCGCTTTGTCACAGTCACTGATGAGTTGTACCCAGGACGTTTAAATAGGAACCAATAAAGGAAGGGGAGGAGAAGGGAGAGGAAGGAGAAAACCAGGGGAGGACTGGGAGGGGGGGAAGGGGAAAGAGACCTAATTATAACCTGGATTTAACTCCTTCCTACTCCTCTAACATATGGCTGTTTTTGACAAACTGATGCATCATACAAAAACCTACAAAACATGTGACAAAAAATATGAACATATCAACACATAAACAAAAAAAAAAAATACATATGAAAATAAAAAAATATATAAAAAAATATATAAAAAAATATATAAAAATAATCAAAAATAAAAAAATGAAAATAAATATGAAAATCAGATGGCAGTGACCTTCAAATAAAACTGTTGGTTTCAAGCTCCTCATTTAACCACTTCGGGGGCCAAAGAGTTGCACATATAAATCCAAAAGACTTCCCTTTTACACAAAAGGGAAAATCTTTCATTGGCAGTGAGTGTGCCCTTGGGAATTGTTTCGATAACGAAAACCTCCAAATGTTTAATATTACCGCCATGGAATCTCTGAAAATGGCGAGGTACACTGTGCTCAGTACAACCCTTTTGGATAAGCCTTCTGTGATCCCCTATTCTTGCTCGTAGTGCACGTATAGTGCGACCTACGTACAGAAAACCGCAGGGGCACCGAAGAACGTAAACCACAAAGTCTGTAGAACAGGTCACGAATTGTCTAATGGAGTATGCTTTCCCCCCATTTGTATTGATAATGTTAGACCCGTGAGTTATAAACTGGCATGTGAGGCATCCTCACTTCTTACATTGAAAGATGCCAGTCCTGTGGTCAAAGTATGATCTGATGTCTAGAAAAGATCTGGATCCAGGGGTGTTGTTAGTCACTTTGCTAGGAGCTATCAGATTCCTTACAGTTTTGGCTCTACGGAACGTAACCTGTGGGGCAGGGGGTAATACAGGGCCTAGCCTCTGATCCAACCGCAGAATGCCATAATGTTTTTGAATAATCTTAGAAATGGATTTATATTCATTGTTAAAAGTAGAAATAAACCTAACTTTACCCTTTTCGTCGGCTTCATCTTTGGGCACGCTACTAGTGGGCTGAGGACTAAGATGAAACTCAAATGCCTCATGTACCAAGGCGGGAGGATACTTCTTCTCCTCAAACTTCTTGGTCATGAGAGAGCTCTGTTCCACGTAATCTTCCCTTTTGGAGCAGTTACGTCTCAGTCTATTGAATTGACCTCTGGGTATGTTCTTTTTCCATGTTGGATGGTGGCAACTATCAAAATGCAAATATGAATTACCACTGGTAGGTTTGACATGGTTGCGTGTAATAATCCTACCTTCCTCGTGACTCAATATGAGATCGAAGAACACCAACTCTTGAGTATTCAATACATGGGTGAAACTAAGGCCAAAGTTGTTGGTATTACAATGGTCCACCAGGGCATGGAAGAGCTCAGGACCCCCACTCCAGATAAGCACGATGTCATCAATGTACCGACCAAAGTACACGATGTACTCTGCAAATGGGTTGTTGGTCCAAATGTAGCTCTCCTCCCAGTGGCCCATCGTAAGGTTGGCATACACGGGGGCAAAATTAGCCCCCATTGCCGTGCCTTGACATTGAAGATAGAATTGCTCACAGAATGTGAAATAATTATGCTTTAAACAGAATTCCACTGATTCCATCAGAAACTGTGACTGTAGAGAATGAAAATCACCGCTATTGGTGAGGAAGTGTTGGATAGCTCTAAGACCTACATCATGGGGTATCGACGTGTAAAGAGACGTCACGTCTAAAGATGCCCACATGTAGTCCTCCTCCCATGTATACTGTTGTAGGACGTTGATTATATCGTTTGAGTCCTTAATATAGGAGGGTAACTGGTTCACAATGGGTTGTAGACAGAAATCGATGTAAATGGACAACCCATTGGTGAAACTGTTGGTGCAGGCCACGATTGGTCTGCCAGGAGGATCAACAAGGGATTTATGAACTTTGGGGAGATTGTAGAAATGAGGGGTACTGCACTCTGCTGGTAACATAAAGAGGCGCTCTTTTTTGGTAAGTACCCCATTTCTCCAAGCTTCATAGACCAAAGACTTTAAATCCTGCTGGTATGCAGGCAGGGGGTCATAACGTAGTTTTAGGTAGGTGTCAGTATCGGCCAATAGCCGACTGGCCTCCTTCATGTAGTCAACCTTATTCTGTATTACTACGCTTCCCCCATTGTCTGCTTGCCTAATCATGATATTAGTATCGGCCATAAGGTCCTTAAGTGACTGATTCTCTTCTTTAGTCAGATTGTAATGTCTGAATTTTTTGGGTTTGTCACATAATGTAGTCAGATCTTTGTAGACTGCCTGATAATAAGTCTCTATATAGGGCCCTTTAGAGTTGATAGGGAAAAAGGTTGACTTGGGTTTAAGTGAAGTGTGTGGTATGGGTGGCTCTAGCTGTGATGTAGGGACATATCCTTCTTGGTTGCCCTCTACCCACAGATCTTCTAAAATTTGTAGAGCCTCCTCATCAAGTTCCGTGGCAGAGGGGGAAAGAGATGAGCTGGGCCTAGGTACACTCTCTTTTCCCACATAATTGTGAAAGTGAGTGAGGGGATTGGGAGCATAATGGCGTTTGAGGGTAAGGGATCAAATAAAACGATGGAGGCCCTTAAATAAGCCAAACTTATTTGGCCCTATTGAGGGAGAGAAGCCCAGACCTTTCTGAAGTAAGAGAATATCAGCTGGTGTAAAGATCTGGGAGGACAGGTTATAAATTTTTATTGTTGTTGTGTTATTTGCTCTGTCCTCTCTTTCTTGTGAGTCCTTTCTAGATGTGCCTCCTCTTCGACCTCGTCTAATTTTCTTTTTGTAACGCCTACTCCCTTTGGAGGTATTATCTGAAAACCCTGAGTCTCAGAAGGTGTTGGAGAAGTATCTGAAGCCTGAACTGTAGGTAAACAGTCTTGGTTCTCTAGGGTTTTGGGTCTGGCTCCCTGTTCGATGTAGCTCTCTAGATCCCGAGCTAACGGGCTAAAATGATTATAAATGGGGACATGAAAAGAAGAAACTAAAATGGGAGATATGAGAAGGGGCGGGGAACTGACCGGAATGGGTGGTTCAGGGGAAAGAGAAACAGGGCATGTAGAAAAAGGAAGAATAGGGTCCCTAGTATTTTCTGCATTATGGAGACTTCTCTGTGGCAACCCCAATGGAAGAGGTAATAATCGCGCAATGGGTCCATGATGATCAATGGCCCCACTACGAGATGAATTTGGTTGTTTAGGCTTATTGGTTTTAATCCTCCTGGGTGGGTTATTCCTATTTCTGGATTTTGACTTGTTGATAGGGTAAGGATATGGTATTAAGGGCAGCGGAACAGTGTCAGAGGACGCGGAGCGTTTCCAATCGAACACTTGTCCGTTGCCATAATCAAACATATCCTTCTTGGTTGCCCTCTACCCACAGATCTTCTAAAATTTGTAGAGCCTCCTCATCAAGTTCCGTGGCAGAGGGGGAAAGAGAGCTGGGCCTAGGTACACTCTCTTTTCCCACATAATTGTGAAAGTGAGTGAGGGGATTGGGAGCATAATGGCGTTTGAGGGTAAGGGATCAAATAAAACGATGGAGGCCCTTAAATAAGCCAAACTTATTTGGCCCTATTGAGGGAGAGAAGCCCAGACCTTTCTGAAGTAAGAGAATATCAGCTGGTGTAAAGATCTGGGAGGACAGGTTATAAATTTTTATTGTTGTTGTGTTATTTGCTCTGTCCTCTCTTTCTTGTGAGTCCTTTCTAGATGTGCCTCCTCTTCGACCTCGTCTAATTTTCTTTTTGTAACGCCTACTCCCTTTGGAGGTATTATCTGAAAACCCTGAGTCTCAGAAGGTGTTGGAGAAGTATCTGAAGCCTGAACTGTAGGTAAACAGTCTTGGTTCTCTAGGGTTTTGGGTCTGGCTCCCTGTTCGATGTAGCTCTCTAGATCCCGAGCTAACGGGCTAAAATGATTATAAATGGGGACATGAAAAGAAGAAACTAAAATGGGAGATATGAGAAGGGGCGGGGAACTGACCGGAATGGGTGGTTCAGGGGAAAGAGAAACAGGGCATGTAGAAAAAGGAAGAATAGGGTCCCTAGTATTTTCTGCATTATGGAGACTTCTCTGTGGCAACCCCAATGGAAGAGGTAATAATCGCGCAATGGGTCCATGATGATCAATGGCCCCACTACGAGATGAATTTGGTTGTTTAGGCTTATTGGTTTTAATCCTCCTGGGTGGGTTATTCCTATTTCTGGATTTTGACTTGTTGATAGGGTAAGGATATGGTATTAAGGGCAGCGGAACAGTGTCAGAGGACGCGGAGCGTTTCCAATCGAACACTTGTCCGTTGCCATAATCAAACAGATCTCTTTCTAATTTCCCAGTTTTTTTCTTAATTAGGCTATCCTCATTCTTACTTACATTTTTATTCAGAACTTCTGTCCATTTCTCGGACAGACACGATGTACTGAATACTTTAGCTGCATTTTCACATTCTAAAGTCTTTTGCTGCGCAGCAATTAATTTTCTCTCTCTCTGGACAACTAGAATTTGAATCCATTTCATGGTGCAGATCCTCGTCAAGGAAACTACATTGTTTTTTTATGCGCAGACCGTGTGGTGTGATACCAAGCTCAAGATATTTTTTCAAAAAGGCTAGGTCCCACCACTGGGTCTGCTCATATTCCTTGGCATCCTGCAGCTGTAAAAAGGCCTTTCTCATCCTGATCTCAAAATCCTCAGAATGAGGCAAGGAATTAACATTATTATTTCTATTGGGATCTATAGGTATGGGTAGGCTGGTTGCGCTCCCAATATTACTAAAAATAGCTTCAAGCCGGAGGGCCCTATCCATGATTAGGTAATCACTAACAAAATCAATATTTTAGATGAAAAAAATGAAATAACCAAAAAACAAAACAAAACAAAACAAAAAATAATAATAAAAAAAAAAATTAAAAAAAAAATATATATATATAATAAATCAATAAATAAACAGCAAACAAACAAGATGCACGATAAATCTAAAACAGAATCCAATGGAGGGGACTTGTATTAAAATGGCAACAGAAAAACACTGCATGTGCTGCTAGTGTCACGCT
The DNA here is from genome assembly GCA_029206835.1 of Rana muscosa. Taxonomy (NCBI): domain Eukaryota; kingdom Metazoa; phylum Chordata; class Amphibia; order Anura; family Ranidae; genus Rana; species Rana muscosa. Next base: position 423,599,788 of record CM055122.1, read on the forward strand.
CCACTATTTGTGATTGTCCTTTCATTGCCTTTTCCTCACCAAAGGCCATCCGCCTTCCCTAACGCATGATACATCACTGGGAAGTCCTCCCTTCTGCCGGACTACTGCCCATTGGCTCATTCGAGTCCCAGCGAGTCAGACGGCTGAGCCCTCTCTTCATTACACTCTGCAACCTGGATTCAGCTCCCACCTCCATGGATGTCAGGTTCTATGATTACCATTATTGACCTTTCCCTGGTTTTATATGTCACCGTGTATGAACTATTGAACTTGTTATTATTTTTGCCTTATGAACTCTAATTAAAAGGCATTTTTATCAATTGAATTTTTATTATCTGATCTTTGTCCATTGAGCGCTGGTTTTTAGTTTTATTTTAAAAAGACCTGGCAGCTGTGGAAGGTGTTCAAGTACTCCGTGGAGGGTCAGTGACTTAGAGGCGTGGACGAGACAGTTACTTAGATTAAACGGCGGCCAACCGCCCAGGCCTACTGACTCTACTGATGACTTACTGGGGATACTAATGACCTGCTGGGGATCCTTTGCGGAGGAATGGTCCCCCCCTCCCTCCTCCCCCTACCATATCCTTGCTCGTACTCACAGCTTCCTCCCCCTCTTCCATTCTCTCCCCCCCTCCCCCCTACTCTTCCGTCTCCCTTTACCTTTTTTCCTACTTTTTGTTTCTCTAATCTTTTATTTCTCTTTTCTTGTATTTAAAAAAAAAAAAAAAAGTTGAGGGGCTGGTTCTGTGGGACCGGATGACATCTGGGAAGCTCCTGGGGTGGAACTCCCGGTTACCCTCGGTGTATGGGATGGCAGGGATTACACCCGGGGCCATGGTATGGGCCATCCGCACATACTGTCTTTTTGACGCGCACGTAACCACACAGTTGTGTTGACCCCCCCCCTTGGGGGCGCCGGATAACGGATCATACATAAACACCTATAGCAGGCACTGTCTATATATATATATATATATATATATATATGATTGAACAGAATATCCATGCCTGTAGCAATGTGTGTCGTATGTACTATGTTTTATGCTGTATGTGCTGTATTGGTCCGTGCAGACCGGTCTCTCTGTTACAAATAAACACATAAAAAAAAAAAAAACATTGTATATTGGGGAGAGAAAGCCGAGCTGCTTACCTAAAGCCCCCAAAAGACCCAGGACACTGGGCGCCATATGGGAAGGTCCCCCGCGGCGGACATGGGGGGACGTGCCAGAGGATGAACTGACTGTCCAGATAAATGAAATAAATAGTAATATGGTATAAAGCAATTGATATGAGTAACCATTAGGATAAGGGCAAGTGTGGGTAAATAAAAAAGGGAGTGGTGATGGAGGGATGTATGCCAGTGGTAAGGCATATGAGGTGATGATGAACACAGGAGTTGGGTGACCAATAGGAAGAAGGCAAAATAAGTGAGTAGGAGTGGAAGATGATGATTGAGAAATGGAAGACATACCTGGGATAAGGTATGTGGAGTGATGAGGAGCAGTGATACAGGACAATCGAAAGTGATGTGGTGGTGGTATAAGTGAGGGGATAGAAATGGGGGGATGAAGCGGAGGTGTGAAAAAGGGGGAGGCAATGAAAGGGAGGGATGAGGAGGGGAAGGGGGGAAGGGGGACAGAGGAAAGGGGAGAGGCAGGGAGGGGAAAAGGGGAGGGGGAAGAGAAAATGTGGATTAGTGGGAAGGGGGAAGAGGGAGGGGAGGGGTAAGGGAAAGAGAAGAGAGTGATTGGGTGAGAAAGGGGGAGAGGAGAAGAGTGGGAATGGGAGGGAATGAGGGGGGCGGGAAAGAGAGGAAAGAAGGGGAGGAAGGGGGAGAAAAAGGGGGGGAAGTGTAGGGGGACTGAAACGAGGGGGAAAGAAGAAGGGGGCGGGAGAAAGAGAGGGGGGTGGGGTAAGGAAAGGTGACAAAAATGGGACTGTGTTATACCTGCAATGTAAAAGTGCAGTGGAGAGGGTCGGACTCAGGGCGATATACCAATTGTAAATGGTGTAGAGAGATAACATAATTGAAGGGGCGCTGTGGGAACAGCAACTGGTTGCAGAGTATTGGTAATATAAAGCAATAGGGCCCAGCACAGTGTACCTAGAAAAGGAGGGATAAACATGAGTGAGCATGAAGGGAGATTATCCTAAAATGCATAAGGGTAGCCTAGGATGCACTTACTGGGTGATGGTAAAGGCAGATGTTCCCTGGGCCCGAAGTCCATGGCAACAGAGGCAGGCAGGGTCTGCCCTTATATCCCCCAACCCAGCGGCGTCTAAACAAGTCGGCAGTCACCGGCAAGTGACGTTGCAGGGTCAAGTCTCCCGCGTGACGTCATGCTCGGTCACGTCGCGCATGCGCACGTGCACCTTCTATGGCGTAAGGGCGGGAGCCCAACACCAAGAAGAGTGCAAGTGAGACAGGACAGCCCCGAGATTGCGGAGATGCCAAACCCACCAGGGAGTTCACATGTTCGCCGCGTGAGGGCACCAGGGGGCGCCAAGGGGTCCCGAGTTGGACAGGGGAGGGGTGAGCAGCTGGGCTGAAATTGAAAAGATAAACAATTAGTAGTAATAGTGTAATCACAGTAAATAAGAAAGTTAACAGAATTACAAAGGAGATAAATATTGGTATCAACAAAATATGGGTATGGGATTGTACGCCCAACCCTTGATGACAAGATGACAATGGCAGCCCAGTATGGGGGCCCCCCGGATGTGGCGAGAAACAGGCCGCGTGGCAGAGTAAAACACACATTAAACCATAGTAGTGCAACACGGAGAATATAAGATAGCACTCCGAGTGCCAAATGGAAATATGATCAAAATTGGGTAAATTGAACATACAATCAGGGAAATGGTAATTTCCTAATCTGATTGAAAATTTGTGAAAGGCAATTTGCCTATATATTCGCCATGAGGACTGTCCGGGCCCGATCCCGAGCATCCACAAAGGGCCGCCTAGTGAGTCATTATGTACAAAAAATAATAATTGGTTACAGTAGAGTGGATTTACATATAATAAGAGGCCACCTCACCAAGAAAGAAATTGTAGAGGTTGAGGAGGTTTAGAGGGCGACGTGCGGTCAGAGCTAACCAGGAAGAGGACATAGGGTCTAATCCAAAAGCTCGCCGCAGTTCGCCCTACAAATGCCCAGATGTGTTATCCACCTAATTAATATGAAAGTGTAGCCTTTTGAGAATAAATAGGTACCGTAATCTATGATGAAATTGGTCGTACCATCATCCAGGAAGTTAAGTATATAGGAATCGGGGTACTTGGTCCCCGAACCAAAACTCAGAAAAAAAGGGAGCGGGCAATTGGACTATCGCGGTAAAGGTAAGGAGGTGAAGTCAGATGTAAACACACATGTATAGAAAAATAGCTGAATTTTATTAATAAATCAATAAAAAACAATAACATTCATGTACAATTAAAAACATATTGTGACAGACCATACAAATCACCAGTATAGGAATCCCAGAGGGGGGAAAAACACAATGGGACATGGGTCGCGAAGGGCATCTCTACTAGTTTTGCGGTATGTACCACTTCATCAGGAGAATGTCTGCAATCAATTAATAATTTAGTCAGAAAACTATACAATGAAAGGATCAAAAATATAGTCTCATACATAAAAACAAAAAACATTGTATATTGGGGAGAGAAAGCCGAGCTGCTTACCTAAAGCCCCCAATAGACCTGGGACACTGGGCGCCCGAGGATGGACTGACTGTCCAAATAAATGAAATAAATTGTAATATGGTATAAAGCAATTGATATGAGTAACCATTGGGATAAGGGCAAGTGTGGGTGAATAACAAAGGGAGTGGTGATGGAGGGATGTATGCCCCCAACCTAGCCGGCAAGTCATGTCGCAGGGTCAAGTCTCCCGCGTGACATCATGCACGGTCACGTCGCGCATGCGCACGTGCACCTCCTACGGTGTAAGGGCGGGAGCCCACGCCAGGAAGAGTGCAAGTGAGGGAGGACCCCTCCCCCCTTCTCACTCAATCACCCTCTTATCTTTCCATTCACCTTCGCCTTGGTCAACATTACAGAGACTATCTCCTGCGTTCCTGTTAAAGACTTGCTTTGCTGACATTCCTTCTGGCTCCAGGAAGCTGTTCCCTAGCTTCCTGGCTTTCTGGCTTGTCTGACTATCCGTTCCGGTTACTGAACTTTGGCTATGTTTTGACTATGTTTGTTCTATTTACTTTTATTATTAAACAAGTGTGATTTAACTGTACTTCTGTCTCGGTCTGATTCATGGTTTCTGATAGCAGGCGAAGGCCATGAATTCAGAGGATGCAGTCAATCCACTTGTTGGTAATATTTTTTCCAGATTGGATAAGCAGGATCACCGCATGGATCAGTTTGCAATGGCATTACAAAAGTTACTGAGTCGCGCGGCTCACCTGGAATCTCCCACTGTGGCTGCTCCAGTGCAACCTGTGTTGCAGGCCATCCCTGCTGTTGCTCCAGTCTCTGTGCAGGCTCCCGCCTCAAGTATTACCTCTATAAGAGGTATGTCTGGTTCCGCTCCGCTTCCCCAACGATTTGGGGGCGATCCAGTCCAATGCAGAGGGTTTCTCAACCAGGTTGAAATATACTTTTGCTGCGTACACATGCTCTGAAATTCCGACAAGAAAAGTCCAATGTGAGCTTTTGGTCGGAAATTCTGACCGTGTGTATGCTCCATCTGACTTTTGCTGTCGGAATTTCCGCCAACAAAAGATTGAGAGCAGGTTCTCTATTTTTCCGACCGAAAAAGTTCTTGTCGGAATTTCCGATCGTCTGTATGCAATTCCGACGCACAAAAATACACGCATGCTTAGAATCAAGCAGAAGAGCCGAACTGCCTATTGAACTTCATTGATCTCGGCTCGTCGTATGTCTTGTACGTCACCGCGTTCTTGACAGTCAGAATTTTTGGCAAGATTTGTGTGACCGTGTGTATGCAACACAAGTTTGATCCAACATTCCGTCAGAAAAAAAACACCACGGTTTTCTTGTCCGATTTTCCGATCGTGTTACGCGGCATTAGAGTTGCTGCCCCAGGCGTTTCCCACGGACAGAAGCAAAGTAGGTTTTGTGATATCTTTGCTTTCTGAGAGAGCCTTGGCCTGGACAAACCCTCTATGGGAGACGCAAAAACCTGTTGTCTTGAGTTACCTTGAGTTTGTGGCGTCTTTTAAAAGGGAATTTGACGTTCCTGCACGCTCCGCTTCTGCTGCCAAGTGCCTCATGCCCATCAAACAGAGTACGAGAACTGTTGCCGATTATTCCATTGAATTCCGTACTCTGGCAGCAGAGGTTGCTTGGAACAATGAGGCCCTCGTGGCTGCTTTTTCTCATAGTCTCTCGGATACCATCAAGGATGAAATAGCAGCCTGAGATATACCCACTGAGCTGGAGAAGTTGATCATGTTTGCCATCCTCATTGACTCCAGACTCAGAGAAAGACTCTCTTTTAAGGAGTGCTTGCGGAAGGCTCCTGTAATTTTCTCTCTGAGCTTAGCAGTCCCAACCTTGCCTTCCTCACCTCCCATGCCTCCTGGTACCGAGTCGGTCAGTGAAGATGAACCCATGCACTTGGGCTTCATGCGTCTCTCTTCGGATGAGATAACCCTTAGGAGGAGGGAGAGATTGTGCCTTTATTGTGGCCAGGCAGGTCACTTTTTGAAGTCTTGTCCTACCCGTCCAGGGAACGCCCGAACCTTGAGGTCCTGTGATGGACAGACCTTAGGTGGCTTTGTTTCATCCCCAGTTATGCAGAAGAATAAGCCCCTGGTTTTGGTTACCCTTTCTTGGGCTGAGTTGTCAGTCGAGATGCAGGCTCTAATCGACTCTGGGGCTGCAGGCTCGTTCATTGATGCTGCCTTTGTATCGAAGCACACGATTCCACTGCAGCTGCGTGACACTCCACTTGCCATTGAGGCTCTTGATGGGAGACCTCTGCAGCCTGCCCATGTGACTCATTATTATTATTATTATACAGGATTTATATAGCGCCAACAGTTTGCGCAGCGCTTAACAACATCAGGGAAGACAGTACAATCACAATACAATTCAATACAGAGGGATCAGAGGGCCCTGCTCGATAGAGCTTACAGTCTAGAAGGGAGGGTCACGTGAAACAAAGGGTATTGGCTGTGGGGGATGATCAGGTGGACAGAATGGAAATATTCATGAGACTGTTCCATTGTCCATGGCCGTAGGGGCTCTTCACAATGAGATAATCCAATTCCGAGTTATTTCCTCACCTAAGTTTCCGCTGGTTATTGGTTATTCTTGGTTACAGAGGCACAACCACTCTTGATTGGCTCCATGCTGAGGTTCTCTCCTGGTCGCCACAATGCAGTAAGACATGCTTCCAGAAGGTAGCCAAAGTCCTGTGCACCTCTTCACTCTCCTCCCTGCCGGAGGAGCACTGCAATTTTAGCAATGTCTTTGACAAATGTAAAGACGGTAGTTTGCCTCCACACCGGTCGTATAATTGCGCAATTGACCTTCAACCTGATGCCATACCCCCTCATGGCTGGGTTTATCCTTTGTCAGTCTTGGAGGATAAGGCCATGGAGGAGTATGTTGCAGACGCACTTTCTCAAGGTTTCATCCGCAAATCCTCGTCTCCTGCTGGTGCTGGTTTCTTTTTGTGAGGAAGAGTGGTGAACTGAGACCTTGTATTGATTATAGGTGTCTCAATCGTTTCACGATTAAGAATGCCTAAGTATCTCGGATCACTCATCACTGACTTTTGAAATAAACACAAGTAGAAATTTTAGCAAGGGGGATTGGAAAGTAAACCCATTCTGGTTGTAAGTAATTAAAGATGTGGGGGGAATCTGTGCCAGCTTGAAAGAATTTATAACTTTTAATGAAGGATCAGCCCCGAAGGGAGTTATCTGGGATACTCTGAAGGCCTTCCTTCGGGGAGTTCTGATACAAAAAATGTAATTTGTTAAAAAAGGAAACACAAGCCAAGGAGGTTACAGCAAAGGAAAAAGTAAGAGAGGCTGAAGTAAGATATGTGGAAAACCCATCCATAGCAAAACATAAAGAATGGCTAGAAAGGCAGGAAGAATATAAAGAATTAGTACTAAAAAAAGCGGAAAATAAAATGCTATTTAAAAAACAGTTGTAACGACACCCCAAGTATGAAAGGGGTTAAAGCCGTTTATGATATGACATTCCCGAACACCAAGGCAGCTACTGACACTCCACAGTCAGGCGAACGAGACCCATAATGATAATTCCCCCCTAATAACGAGACACAGCTCTGTTATTAGGTTTCCAGTAGGCATGTGCATTTCGTTTCGTTCCAAATCGAAATTCGGACGAATTTTCATTATTCGAACGTTCGGATGCATCCGAATTAACGAATTACAATGTTAACGAATTCAACCGAATACGAAATAATGTTTCGAATCGAAAAACCACGGACGAAATTCGAATCGAATTCGAAAAAAATTTGAATTGAATTAGAAAAAAATTCTAGTCGAATCGAATTTGAAAACAATTAGAATAGAATCGAAAATGTTGGAAAGAATCGAATAGAAAAACAAAAGAACAGGATAGAATAAAAAACAATATATATATATTATATTTTATTCTATTCTGTTCTATTTTTTTTCTAGTCTATTTTCTATTTCTATTCTAATCTTTTCTAATTGGAATTCGAAAAATCGGTCGCATTCGAAAATGTTTCAACCAAATTCGAAAATATTTCTACCGGATTCGATAATATTTCATCCGCATTCGTTAATATTTCAACCAAATTCGATAATATTTCAACCAGATTCGAAATTATTCCAACCGAATAAAAAAGACCATGTTCCGACATTCGAATTTCGTATAGAATGAATTCAAATTCCAATAAGAAAAGATTAGAATAGATATAGAAAATAGACTAGAAATAGACTAGACTAGGGAAATGGCTGCTAATAGTTTGCAGGAGACAAATACTTTGCAAAAAAAGAAAAAGAAAAGAAAAATGAAATGAAATAGATGCTAAAAGTCTGCAGGAGATCTGCAAAAAAAATGAAATAGATGTTAATATACTGCAGGAGATCTGATGGAAATAAATAGTAATCTGCAAAAAAAAAATGAAATAGATGCTATTTATTTCCATCAGATCTCCTGCAGTATATTAACATCTATTTTTTTTTTTTGCAGATCTCCTGCAGACTATTAGCATCTATTTAATTTTTCTTTTCTTTCTTTTTTTGCATTAGAGCAGCCATTTACTTTATTATAGCAGATCTCCTGCAGACTATTAGCATCTATTTCATTTTTTTTTTGCAGATTACTATTTATTTCCATCCGATCTCCTGCAGACTATTAGCATTTATATAATTTTTTTGCAGATCTCCTGCAGACTATTAGTATCTATTTAATTTTCTCATCAGATCTGCAGACTATAAGCATCTATTTCATTTTTTTTTTTTTGCAGGTCTCCAGCAAACCATTAGCAGCCATTTCCCTAGTCTAGTCTATTTCTAGTCTATTTTCTATTTCTATTCTAATCTTTTCTAATTGGAATTTGAATTAATTCTATACGGAATTCGAATGTCAGAACATGGTTTATTATAATCTTTTCTATTTGGTTGGAATAATTTTGAATCCGGTAGAAATATTATCGAATTTGGTTGAAATATTAACGAATGCGGATGAAATATTATCGAATCCGGTAGAAATATTTTTGAATTTGGTTGAAATATTTTCGAATGCGACCGATTTTTCGAAATCCAATTAGAAAAGATTAGAATAGAAATAGAAAATAGACTAGAAAAACAATAGAACAACATAATAGAATATAGATACTATCTATTTCATTTTTAATTTTTTTTTGCAGATTACTATTTGTTTCGGATGAGACCTGCAAAAAAAAAAAAAATGAAATAGATGTTAATATACTGCAGGAGATCTGATGGAAATAAATAGTAATCTGCATGCCTCACTGTGTCCATGCCTCACTGTGCCCATGACTAGACTGACGTTTAACATGGGAGTCTATGGAAGGGGTGCACAGATTTGAAAAAATCGGTGCTCCCTTGTCGTAGGTCCCCCAGACAAAAAACTTTGCACACTTATAGAGGAGAAATCGGGCTACATGTGTGCCAAGTTTCGGATCCAGGGGTCCGGCCAGTAACGGGTCGCCAAAGTCACAGTAGAAATGACCGTTTAACATGGGAGTCTATGGAAGGGGGGCCCGGCTTTGAAAAATCAGTGCTCACCGGCCCTAGGTCCCCTGGACAACAAACTTTGTACACTTGTAGATGAAGAGTGGAGCTACATGTGTACCAAGTTTGGGGTTCAGGGGACCTAGGGCCGGGCGGTACCAGGTCCCCATAATCCGGGAGATCAGGCACAAAAAGGTGACTCGAGTATAAGCCGAGGGGGGCATTTTCAGCACAAAAACATGTGCTGAAAAACTCGGCTTATACTCGAGTATATACGGTAATTAACGAATTAAAACGATACGAAACAAAACAAATGTTTTCCTTTTGCACATGTCTAGTTTCCAGCAGGTCTGACAATCTTTATTGAGAAAGCAGGCTCTTATATACACTAAAGGAATACTGTAGTCCAAAATGAACAACTCCACCCACAACATCACACAATTGTTACATAACGAGCCCCCAATACACGTTATTCTGACATCCCTTAGCAGACAACAGGTGAGTTCATTAACTAATCCCTTTACAGCTTAAATGCCTAATATGCATGACCTTTACGTTTCCCAGACTGGCTGTCTGCTACCTTACAATATCATAAATACACCTTTGACCAGACTTAATTTACATGAGCTAATTACCTAATTCTTTTATACAATTACAGAGTTAATTATCACAATCCACAATGAAAATATTTTTAGAAGTTGGCCTGGACTCATTTACATTACACAGGCAGCCAGGTGTTTGGAGGTGATGACATTAACATCTTTCAATTAACCTGTTCAGTTTAGAATCAACAATCAGTAAATAGTTATTTTACTTATATCCTGGGGAATATTGTGGATTAATATTACAGACCCATTTTAAAGCAATCCAAGACATATTCTCAGTGTCCATTATTTTCTGGCTCATACTTTCTAAGAACTTCTGGGTTCCATGGGCCCTCCCGTTATATCTCTCCCCTTTTGTCAGGAGACTAACACCGGAGGAGACCCCAGACGGGTTGACTCTGAAGTTAGTCCATAGTTCCATTCCTCTAATGCCTGGACAACCCATCAGCATTGCCATTTTGCTTACCGGGTCGGTAGCTGATGGTGAAGTTGTAAGGCTGCAGGGCGAATAATGGAATTCAGTTCTGGAACAGTCACTTGCTTTGCTCTTTCAATGGCTCCCAAAACTTGTTGCTGATGCTCTTGGACGATGTAAGGCAAAACCTGGGCGCAGATCCCATTTAGCCTTTTGACAATTTCAGCCTGTTTGTGCATTTCAATGTTCAAGCCATGGGACATCTCATAATACATGACGTAGTGTCGTTGCATCTCCGATTTCTCCCTGGCCAACTTGTCACATTCCAATTTTAGACTGTAATATTGTGCCTGATCTAAGGTACATGTCAGGGGAGATAGTCTTACCCGGCTCTCAGCAGCAAGCGGGTTGGTTCCAGCAGCACGGGTCTGGGCACAGGTAGTCACTGGGTTGGCTTCAGCGGGGCCCATCGGGGGGTAAGCAGAAACGAGGGGGGCCAAATCATTCCCCAGTAGTACATCCGCTGGCAAATCCTTCATCACCCCCACATTCACGTGTCCCAAACCAACCCCCCAATCCAGGTGAACACGGGCAATGGGTAGCCTCCCGCTACTCTTACGGGTACAGTGTCAACGGGGTGTTGGCTCTCTGGGATGAGGTTCTTCTGTAGTAGGGTCATGGTGGCGCCAGTATCACGTAGGCCATTAGCTACCTTTCCATTAACCCAGACAGTCTGCCTGTGTTGCTGCCGGTTGTCCCGGTTAGCTGCTTGTATTGGATCAGCCTTGTGCAGGACGCCCCAATGTTCTTCTTCCTCAACGCAGTGGGCTGCAGGCATGGATGTGCGGGGGTTCCCCCTTGCTGGCTGTCTCCATGACTGGGACTGCCTGGCTGGATTCAACGGACAGTCTGGCTTTTTGTGCCCTAGCTGTTAACACCCGAAAAACACCTGATGGGTTGTGAGTAGCCCTGGGTGTTGAACCTGGGCTGCTGAGAATAATTGGCACCTGGAGGTGGTGCTGTAGGGCGGTACGACTGTGGTTGGTAGGTGATAGCCGAAGGGGGTGCCACTGATCGATAATCCACCCAAGCTGTTGTCTTGACCACAGGGTTATCCAGTTTGCGGGCGTCTGTGTATTCGTCCGCCAGTCGAGCTGCTTCAGGCAAGATGAAAGGTTTTTGGTCCCAGACCCACTCTCTGACTTCCAGGGACAGTTTGTCAAAGAAGTGCTCCAGCAGGAACAGCTTCAGCACCTCTTCCCCGGATTCTGCTTGGCCTCCAGCGACCCAGTGGGATGCCGTGCGGTGTAGGCGGCATGCCCACTTGGTATACGAGTCTCCAGTCTGCTTGCTCGTCTCTCATAACCGCCTCTGCTATGCCTCCGGTGTGACGGCATACCTGGCCAACAGTGCTTCTTTTACCAGTCCATAGTTCATAATATCCTCGTCTGGGATGGCCCTGAACGCTTCACTGGCCCGGCCGGACAATTTCCCAGACAAAATGGTAACCCATTCCTCTGTGGGCACCCGATGAAGGGCACATTGCCGTTCAAAATCGGCAAGGTACCCATCAATCTCCCCTTCAGTTTCAATAAAAAAATTTAAAGCAGGAAAATGTATCTTTCTCCTTTCAGTTGGTTCTGCTCTGACTTCTGCTGCTGCAGAACCTCTTTGCTGTAGCCAATTTGCGTCCACAGCTGCTATAACTCGGTCTATGATCTCCGCTGTAGGGTTAGGACCATAATGTGCCAATCTTATGTTAACAGCCCGATCAAAATTTGCTTCTTCGGGTGTCCTGTTTGTTACGCTGGGCCTTTCGGTTATGTTGGGTCTTTCAGCTCCATCAATTTCGACTAATTCTGCAATAATGTCCCTCTTCTTGCGGTTGTTGGCCGGTCGGCCCTGGTTCTCCAGTAAGTCCATGAGGGTAGAATGCTTTAGCCGTTCATACTGTGCTTCCATTGTCCTGTGTCCTCTTGTAGCTGTCCTTATAGGCTGTGGAATCATCCCACTGCTTGCCAACAATTGTAAAGACACTCCAAGTATGAAAGGGGTTAAAGCCGTTTATGATATGCCATTCCCGAACACCAAGGCAGCTACTGACACTCCACAGTCAGGCGAACGAGACCCATAATGATAATTCCCCCCTAATAACGAGACACAGCTCTGTTGTTAGGTTTCCAGCAGGTCTGACAATCTTTATTGAGAAAGCAGGCTCTTATATACACTAAAGGAATAATGTAGTCCAAAATGAACAACTCCACCCACAACATCACACAATGGTTACATAACGAGCCCCCAATACACATTATTCTGACATCCCTTAGCAGACAACAGGTGAGTTCATTAACTAATCCCTTTACAGCTTAAATGCCTAATATGCATGACCTTTACGCTTCCCAGAATGGCTGTCTGCTACCTTACAATATCATAAATACACCTTTGACCAGACCTAATTTACATGAGCTAATTACCTAATTCCTTTATACAATTACAAAGTTAATTATCACAATCTACAATGAAAAGATTTTTAGAAGTTAGCCTGGACTAATTTACATTACACAGGCAGCCAGGTGGTTGGAGGTGATGACATTAACATCTTTCAATTAACCTGTTGAGTTCAGAATCAACAACCATTAAATAGTTATTTTACTTATATCCTGGGGAATATTGTGGATTAACATTACAGACCCATTTTAAAGCAATCCAAGACATATTCTCAATGTCCATTATTTTCTGGCTCATACTTTCTAAGAACTTCTGGGTTCCACGGGCCCTCCCGTTACAACAGTGTTTTTTTGGGGAGGGTGAGAGAGTGGAGAGAATGTTGTCCCTAATTGCTAGGGCCAACACGCCCTCCTCTGCCATTTCGGCTATATGTGATGAGGAAGGGGAGATTAGGAGAGGCACCACAGAAATAACAGAGGTCTTTAAAAATTACTATCAAAATCTGTATAGAAGCACACCATCGGAAAATGTAGAGAGAGAGATGGGGATTTTTTTTTGAATGTCTACAGATCCCCCCGCTGTCAAAGGAAGACAGGGAGGGATTGGAGGCACCGCTTACGCTGGAGGAATTAGGAAAGGCAACAGCAGACATGGCAAACCAAAAGGCTCCAGGACCTGATGGTCTGCCAATAGAAATATATAAGACGTACAGCAAGGTGCAGCTTCCAAAACTTCTGGAGGTATTTAATTGGGCAGCCGAAGAAGGTAAGTTGCCCCGTCTATGATGGAGGCGACTATCATTGTACTCCTGAAAGAGGGGAAAAATCAAATGGAGGCAGCATCATACAGGCCGATACCTCTCTTGTGTTCAGACGTGAAGATACTTGCCAAAGTGTTGGCAACACGACTGAACAGAATAGTGACGAAATTGGTGCACCCGGACCAGACTGGATTTATCCCAGACAGATCCACAAGTATTAATATTAGAAAAAGGGGGGAAGTTTGGGACTTTGAATGAGATGCGTGTAGGCAAAAACCAATGGATTAAACGAACAAAGGTGGTTTATTCATAAATACATAGGACATGATACATAGCAAGTATGACGAGCTGATAGGCATATAGTAGACATATAAAAATTCTATTATTGCACATACTAAATAAAATCAATGGAAAAGTATAATATACAGACATGATTGAAATAAACTGCATGGTAGGCTTGACGCGTTTCGTGGACTCAATTCCACTTCATCAGAAGCAATTTGCAGAATTCATGTCTGTGAGAATATATATCCAAAATTACTCCAATGAATTAAATAAGGATGCAGGGGAAGGAAAAAAACCAAAACATCCCAAATTACTTACTTCACAGCTTTAAAAATAGTCATAAATTGCTAAAGCCTTGTTTGTTTTATATAATGAACATTTACGTGAGGCAATTTTCCACTCATTCTACATTGTTTCAATAGGGGGTTGGTCATTTTGTTCTAGGCATGTAGTCTGTTGGCTTTGAGGCCATCAGGCTTTAGCAATTTATGACTATTTTTAAAGCTGTGAAGTAAGTAATTTGGGATGTTTTGTTTTTTTTCCTTCCCCTGCATCCTTATTTAATTCAAAGTCCCAATTTCTCCCCTTTTTACCACAAGTATTAATATAAGAAGAACATATCTAAATATTCAGCTGCCAATAGAAAAAGGAGGAACAAGAGCTATTTTATCTTTAAATGCAACCAAGGCGTTTGATAGCCTTGAGTGGCATTACTTGTAGAGAGTGCTGGAGGGGTTCCAGTTTGGCCCAAGGTTCACTCAATGGATTAAAATATTGTACGAAGGACCAAGGGCTAAAGTAAGAATAAATGGTGAGTGTTCGGACTGGTTCCAGTTGGCGAGGGGAACAAGGCAGGGGTGTCCGTTAAGTGGCAAGCGAAGGACCCCCCAACAGGGACAGAATGGAGGAAGATAATAGACAACACTATTAGAAAATAAGATTTTATATATAATAAGAGGGGAAATAGAAAGAAATTTAAAGATATATGGAAACAATGGGTAGAAGTGGAGACACGGTAGAGGATGGAGGATGGGAGTGGGAAGGGAGGTGAGAGAGGGAGTGGAATGAATGGGAGGGGAGGAGGGAAGATGTGGAAGTGTGAATGGGGGGCTGGGGGTGGGATAGGGAAAGGGTGAATAGTAGGCTTTTTACCGCTAGTGGTTATTTGGTATTTATATTGCTGCATATAAAAGATGATTGTATGTATATGAATGTTTATATAAAAGAAATAAAGAATAAACACAGACTTGCACACTTCCGTGGCTAGTTCCACGATCTTACCCCCAGGATATTAAACTGCATCCTCTGATCATGCCCTCACTCTTGGCCTTTGGGAAGGCGGTCGCCCTCTTTCACATCTCCTCTCGACCAGGCCCCCTGACCACATTGCGGGGTAACCCTGAGTTCCCTCCGGGAGAATCCGAAACCTTCTTACGCAGGGAATGGCCACGAGAGGAGATCCAGGCACGTCACTTCTTCCGCGGAGGCCGACGGCAATTGTATGAGGAGTTGGTGGAGGATTCTCGCACCAACTCCTTCCCTTTTTGGTCATATAGACAGTTGTCACATTTTTTTATCTCTAATGGCCCCACAGATATTTGGAGTAGACAACTTACTCCCTTTGAAACCCTATGCTCACGCAACTCCCCGCAACGACACCTTATTTCCGCTATATATGCTATGTTACTGGAGTTCCCTGGTATATCAGCGACATAGGCGGTCCGATCGTCTTGGGAGAGAGATTTGCAAATCTCTTTCACAGACAAGGAGTGGGAGTCTGTCTACACTATGGCGCACACGGGTTCGTTGAATGTGGCGATCCAAGAAAACGGATATAAAATCATTACAAAATGGTATAGAACCCCAGCCCGTTTACACAGATTTGCACCCCAGATTCCGAACATTTGCTGGCGATGTAACATAGGCGACGGATCCATGATCCACATCTGGTGGGAGTGTGCCTTGCTCCGTTCCTTTTGGAGCACGGTTCACTCCATTATAGAGCAGGTTATCACCCTTACCTTAGACTTTGGACCAGGACAATTTCTCTTGCATCACTCTACCTTAGCAAAGCGCACCTACCATAGGTCGCTAGCCATGCATATGGTGAATGCTGCCAGACTGTACATCCCTGCCCACTGGCGCTCGACGAATATCCCCTCCATTAGGGAATGGTTACTTAGAATAGTCAGAATAGAGGAGATGGAGGAATTAATCTCGGTCGCACAAGACCGCATTCAGAAATTTACACTAACCTGGGCCTGTTGGATTCATTTTAAAACCACTGACCAGTTTAAATCCCATTTTTCTTCTCAACACTGAGATCCTAAACCCACCCAATACCCAAACCCGGTGTCCCGGTGGGGGATCGGGGGTCCTGAGAGGTGGAGTGACCCCCCCTCCCTGCTCCCTCCTCCCCCACTCTCTAACACCCAGACCCCTTACCCCCTCCTTCTTCCTTCTACCCTGACTACCTTTCCCCCCTCCCCTCTTCCTTTTCTCGTCCACCCCATAGGTTCATCACCACACGGCCGCAACTCACCTAATACTTGCCGGGGTCCCGGCTGGGGCTCCATGCATCACATCTACCCTCCGAGCCACCAGGTATATTATAACCTTATTGGCCGCGATTAGACCGGTTGATAGGGGTCTACGGGGCCTATGCTTTCATGAACAGGGTGCCCGCGGGGCATCCAGATACCTGACCCTGCTAGAAGGAGTTGCGGTCGGTCTTCAATATTACATAGGCTTTGTCGTGAATAAACTTGTACTATTCCCTGTTGTCTTACTTTTTGCTACCTAATGCTGTATTACCGCATAAAATGTTCGTTGCATGTTGATGTGCGATGGTTCCATTTGCAGATGGAGTATTTTACATAATGTTTGTACAACCATATTCTTTTTTCTTGCTAATAAAACTAATTGTGGAAAAAAAAAAAGAAATAAAGAATATTTGAATAAAAAAAAGAATACCTATCCGATTCCATTGACTACAGAGTTATTTGACCGCCTCAAGGGAGCAACAGTTTTCACAAAGCTTGATTTGAGAGGGGCATACAATCTCGTGAGGATTAAGGAGGGAGACAAGTGGAAAACTGCATTTAATACCAGAACAGGCCATTATGAGTACCTCGTAATGCTTTTTGTAACGTCTGGCAGTTTTCCAGGAATTTATTAACGGTGTCCTTCAAGATTTGTTGCAGTTATGTGTGGTGGTTTATCTTGACGTTATCCCCATATTTTCCAAGTCCCTGGAGAGCCCGGACACAGATGTCTGTCGTGTGCTTCAGAAACCAAGAGGGAACAATCTCTATTGGAAATTGTAGAAGTGCGAATTCCATCGTGAACAGGTTAAACTCCTGGTTTATGTAATTTCCACTGTTGGTTTTTCGATGGACCCAGAGAAACTTTCAGCAGTCCTACAGTGTCCCCGACCCGTGGGGTTACGTCCTCTGCAGCGTTTTCTTGGCTTTGCCAACTATTATCGGAAGTTTATTTGTAACTTCTCGTCTCTGGTCAAGTCCCTGACTGATATGACCAGAAAGGACGGTTGGTCTCCAGTCCATTAAAGTGGATGTAAACCCAAATTTTTTTTTTTTTGCTGTCACAATGTAGTGTATAAGATTTCCTATCATTTGTGCCAGGTCTTGACACAAAGAGTTAATCCAGCTCTGAGCTCCATTTGCTGTGTTGCTGTGGAAGGAGGAGGACGTGTCTGTGGAGCTCCTGCAGAGTACCAGAGAGGGGAAGTTATGGCTTCCTCCAGCCCAGGACCAGGGCAGCTTTCCCGGCCTGGTGGTTTGTCTTTACCCCTGGGTGTGAGAGACCTGGCCAGGGAGGAACTGCTCTTTCTTAAAACGCAGTTCGATGTGATGGATTGGACCAGTGTTTCTCAACTCCAGTCCTCAAGGCGCCCCAACAGGTCATGCTTTCAGGATTTCCCTCAGATGAAACGGCTGTGGTAATTACTAAGGCAGTGAAACTGATCAAATCACCTGTGCAAAATAATGAAAAGCCTGAAAACATGACCTGTTGGTGCGCCTTGAGGACTGGAGTTGAGAAACACTGGATTGGACCCAGGCACAGCCGGGAGAGGATACTGCAAAACTGCAGAAGAGAAAGGCTCGGGTCAAGGGCCTTATTCAGAAAGCTGCCCAGGCCTTCTGCGGCAAGTCAGCCATTTTAACGAAGTTGAGGAACCGGAGAGATTGGGCCAGCAGCCCCAAGCGGGAGGATTTCTATGAGGCCATAGAGCTGCTGAAGTCGCAGTGTGTAAGCCTATGGAGCCTATTGGGAGGCCTGTGTGAGAGAGGCCTGGGAGAGAGAGCCTTCCTTATGGACATAAGGAGTGAGCTGAGGAGGGCGAGTAAGGAAGGGTCTCAAGCTGCAAGACGCAGCAGCCAGAAGCGTCCGGTGCAACATCCCCAGCCCGATGTGGAGATAGCAGTCCCAGGACCAGTGGACAGTGAGATGGAAGCCGGCGGGACTGGTATGGTAACTCCCCCCCCTCCGGAAGGTGCAGTCCCTGGTGTGATGGCTGTGGAGGATCCCCGGGATCCTGCTGCAGTCCAGTGCTGGTGTGCAGGCAGACTCGGGTAGGGCATCCTGCGAAGCAGCCAGGATAGGCCAGGCAATGGGTGCATTGGGGGTAGGAAAGCTGGGGCGAGTGCCAGTAGTGGTACTGACACCACTCTCGGGGGCTGGGAAGGAAGTTAAAAACACTATGAAGAAAGTGCCGGCTAAAAAGACAGCTAAGATGGCTGACATGACCCCGATTACCCCTGTGAGTCCTGTATGTGGTCAGGCGCAGGGCGGGCCGCTGGTAATGGTGGATCCTGCCGTGACTACCCATACCAAGGAGGAGGGACAGGTGTCTGCAGCAGAAAAAGTAACTGTGCAGCCTGGAAAGGCCGCTGCAATCTTGGAGGATTCCAAGGACTGTGGATGGTGGTTTCTGGTGAAGGAGGATGGACCATGTGCTCCACAAAGGGTGGATAGGCCGGCACCGCTGGATGCCGTGGCTGCCGATGTGGGCGTGTCCCCTGAGCCCGGGATTGGCCTGCAGGGTGTCCAGCAGGAGGAGTCTTGGCGGGGGAGGAGGTGGGCGGGCCGGGTCACGTCTGCCCCACAGCTTCCGATATTCCATGTCCGCCTGACCCAGAAGTGAGTGGGGAGTCTAACCCGGAAGTGAGTGGGGAGTCTGACCCGGAAGTGGGTATGGAGTCTGAACCCGGAGGTGGCAGGGGATGACCGGTCCGCGGCCTCTGGTGCCCTCTGTCCCCAGCCTGACCCGGAGATGACAGGCAATCCCGGGGTCACTACTTTGGGAGGAATGGAATCATCCTCGAATGAGCTTAGTGCAGCTCAATGGGTGGGTGCATGGAGTGAGTCAGACATGGGAGAGTTGTCTGGTGAGTGTCTGGCCATGGCTTTTATCAAAGCCATGGAACTATCTCAGGAGCAGGTACAAGGGAGGTGCCAGTTACCAGGGGCTCATACAGGGGGCCCTGATGTCCCAGCGGAGTGGGAGAGTCTGTTAGGGGGCCAGGTTGAGTCCCTCTTGAGCGGGATTCCGGTAGAGGATCCCCCTCCTGTGGTAAGGAGGAAGGAAAATCTGGGAGGAGTTTCTCGGTCTGGGGGGTGGCTATTGGGGGTGGCCCGGGTGGGGGGTTTCCCCTGTGGGTACTCCTGCTCCTGTCACGGGGGTTTCCTCCATGGGTGCTACCACTCCTGTTGTGGGGGGTGTTTTGAAAGGGGTCTCAGGAAACAAATTTGCTTAAGGCTCTGAAGGAGGGGATGTCTTTCGCCCAGGTGGCTGGGGCCAGTGTCCCTCTGGGTTCCCTGTACAGCCGATTTGGAGCCCAAAACTTTTTCTTGATGAGACTGCTTCAAGTGGAGCCTGATCTCCCGGACTCTCTGACGGCTGAGACCTCGGTTGCTGAAATTGAGCAGGCCATAGACTCTTTGTCATTAAAGAAATCATCTGGGCCCAATGGGCTCATGGCTTAATTTTGTAAAACCTTTAAGAGTCTTTTGGCTCCTCACTTGAGGGAGGTCTTTAATGAGTGTTTGGCCAAAGGCCTGCTCCCCCCTCAATGAGAAGGTCAGCCTTGATCCTTTTGTCAAAGGGGAAAGATCCGACTGTGGTTGAGAATTGGCGCCTGATCGCCCTTCTCACCACGGATGGGAAGATATTGGCAAAGATACTCTTTTTGCGTATGTCAGCAGTCCGACTCCCAGCACTGTGCAATTCCTGACTGGAGCACCTTAAGTGCCGTCCTGAACGTCCGAGAGGCCGTGGAAAGGTGCAGGGCAACAGGGGATGGGCTGTATCTTCTGGCACTAGACCAGGCAAAGGCTTTTGACCGGGTGAACCACGAGTATCTCTGGCTTCTCCTGAGGAAGTACGGTCTGCCAGATCAATTTGTGAATTGGCTCAAAGTATTGTACAGCGGGGCTGAGAGCTTCCCTCTTGTTAACGGTTGGGTGGGTCCTGCCTTCGCTGTGGACTCTGGTGTCAGGCAGGGTTGCCCGCTGAGTCCCCTACTCTACATCTTCGCGGTAGATCCCTTTGTAAGAAGGCTTGGCTGCGGGCATTTGAGGGGGATTCCGGTGGAGCCAGCAGTGGTCTAGATGTGGCGGTGAGGGTAGTGTCCTACGCGGACGATGTCTTGGTGGTGGTGTCCAGCAGAGAGGGGGCCCTCTTTGTGGAAGCGCAAATTGGGAGCTACTCTGAGGCATCTGGTTTGTTGGTCAATTGGGACAAGAGTGAAGTTCTCTGGTTGGGGAAGGAGGGTGAGCAGTTCTCCCTCCCGGACGTGTTCCCCCGGCCCCAGCCAGAAGTCAGAATCTTAGGCATCCTTTTTGGCCCGGGTGACTACCCTAAGCTAAATTGGGAGCGCAGGCTGCCGGATGCGACTCGGAAGGTAAATGCCTGGAAGGGCTGGAAGCTGACGCCGAGGGAAAGGGTAAGCCTGGACAAAATATACCTGCTGCCAGAATTCCTCTATGTCAGCTATGTCTGTATTTTTCCAGCATCTCTCTATGCACGGGTCTGCGGCCTGTTCTTCATGCTGTTGTGGGGAAACAGGCTAAACCTGATCAAGAGGGAGGTCACGTACCGACAGAGGAGGCATGGCGGGTTAGACATGGTCAATCCAGCCGTGTTTTTCACTATAATTTTTGTAAAGTTCAACCTGCAGTCCATCTTTGTGGACGTGCCTGCTCTGTGGGAGCGTTCATGCAAGAATTGGCTCTTGCTGTTCCTGAGTAAGTGGAAGGATGGGGGACGACCTGGTGATCTTCGTAGATCGCATGGGTATCTTCCTTCCTATGTCCCACAGGCTTTGAAGGTACTGAGGCAGTGGCGGATAACTGCCCTTGAGGTGGGCTCTCTGGGTCGGCGTGAGTTGTACTCAAGGGTCATGGCCTTGGACATTTTGAGGCCACTGTCTTTAAGGGATTGCCCAGAGAGAGTCCTCGAGAAGGGGCTAGCCCTTCTGAACTCCCCAAGAATCCCATGCAAGTTTTGGGATCTTGCGTGGAGGGCTTTTCACGGACGCCTCTATGTCTGTGGGAACCTGAAATTCCGGAACCTGGAGGACAGGGGCTGTCCTCGTGCAGAATGTGGGGGGGGGGCGCTGGAGACCATGGACCACTTCTTGGTCGAGTGCCCTTTCAACGTTGAGGTTCTTGAGGGGGCAGGGGAAGCCATTGGCTATCCCCGCCTCTCATCCTTGTCCTATTCTGAGATGGTGTATGGTGACTTCAGAGCTCACAGGGGTTTTGAGTTGTCCTCACCTTATTTAGTTAGTCTAGTGACTCTCTATTACACATGGCACGCTCAGTGTTTGTTGTCCACTAGAGGCAAAGTCCTGTCCGTGCATGAGGTGGTGGGTGATATTTTTCGGGGACTGGTGAAGGTAAGGAATCTGGAAAGGGAGAGAGTTGGGGTAGATAGGAGTGCCCGTTTGTGGAGGGGTTTCTCCTTCCGGCCTCCTTGAAGCCTTGGCTCTTTTCCTTAGGGGATTGGTCCTTTCTGTCCTTTTTCACTCCCTTAGTATTTGTATATTTTCTTTTGATAGTAGGGCTGCGGACAGCAAAGACCTCGGTTACATTCTCGCCGGTAATAATTAGGTGAGTGATAGTTAGTTAATATTGTTAGTATTTAGATTGGTTAGTTTTGTCTTTTTCTCTTTGGTACTGGCAATGACTGGGAAATCTGGTTCCATGTTGTTGTGGAAGCTGGCATTTTAGTAGCCAGTTTTTTTTTAAGTATTGTGTTGCTGTGAGGCATGCGGTTCTGTGTTTTGTATATATGTATATATTTCTGTATATATTCTTGTATATTTTGGTAGGAGTTTAAAAATAAAAACAATTTCCAGCTTTTTGTGAGGAGCAATTGTAAGTAGCCCTTTCATAGTTTTCTATTTTTTGTTGATTGATGGATTGAAAGATTTATATGATATCATTTTGCACATTGCACTTTATTGGCATTTTTGTATGTTTACATTGATTTGCATGTTAAGTATGACATGTGGGGCAGGTAGCACCTGATAGCACTGGCATACAACACTCTGATTGATAATCAGGAACACACAAATTTGATATCATGATGTATTTTATGATGTTTTTTGATAAGTTCATAGGATTAGTGGTGGTATAATATTGACACAGGTATAAGTTAGCGCAATTCATTTTACAAATATACAAATCTATATCCAACCCTTGAGGTTGCATATTCTAATATATTGCAGCAGGACTTATATAAAAAAGAATATTGAAAGCATCTCAGCGCCGGTGACACACCAATTTTTCACAAACCCCCGTATATCTTTTTATGTATATGTTCAGGTGTTTTTAACTAGCCTTGCAGGATAAATGTCAGTTCATAGGAGGAATCCCTTCAGTTGTCCCACATAGAGGAGTTTGGTTCCCATGGTTGAGACGCAGGATCTTTCATTCTATTACTAGGGTAGGACCCACAAAATTCGGGGTACTTTGTCGCAGTTTGTGGGCTTAGCACTATATGACCATAGAGTGTGACCAAACCTCTGTATATATTTTTATGTATATGTTCAGGTGTTTTTAACTAGCCTTGCAGGATAAATGTCATTCTTGAATGTGTGTGCTATAATCTGTTTTGTACTGTTTTTGGTCTTATAGCTGCACCATCTTGAATTTAAATGCATTTTAGGGTGTGCCCCCCAAATATGTTTTTGTATTGTAGCAAACCCTGACCAGGTTTTTTTGGGCTGGAGCACCCCTCCCCCTCCTCATTATCTCTTATTTAGTGGCCACCAGTTCATAGGAGGAATCCCTTCAGTTCTCCCACATAGAGGAGTTTGGCTCCCATGGTTGAGATGCAGGATCTTTCATTCTATTACTAGGGTAGGACCCACGAAATTCAGGGTACTTTGTCACAGTTTGTGGGCTTAGCACTATATGACCATATAGTGTGACCAAACCTCTGTATATATTTTTATGTATATGTTCAGGTGTTTTTAACTAGCCTTGCAGGATAAATGTCATTCTTGAATGTGTGTGCTATAATCTATTTTGTACTGTTTTTGGTCTTATAGCTGCACCATCTTGAATTTAAATGCATTTTAGGGTGTGCCCCCCAAATATGTTTTTGTATTGTAGCAAACCCTGACCAGGTTTTTTTGGGCTGGAGCACCCCTCCCCCTCCTCATTACCTCTTATTTAGTGGCCACCAGTTCATAGGAGGAATCCCTTCAGTTCTCCCACATAGAGGAGTTTGGCTCCCATGGTTGAGATGCAGGATCTTTCATTCTATTACTAGGGTAGGACCCACGAAATTTGGGGTACTTTGTCACAGTTTGTGGGCTAAGCACTATATGACCATATAGTGTGACCAAACCCCCGTATATATTTTTATGTATATGTTCAGGTGTTTTTAACTAGCCTTGCAGGATAAATGTCATTCTTGAATGTGTGCGCTATAATCTGTTTTGTACTGTTTTTGGTCTTATAGCTGCACCATCTTGAATTTAAATGCATTTTAGGGCGTGCCCCCCAAATATGTTTTAGTTTGTGTCCCAGTTCTGGTGAGCCTTTCGTGCACAGTTGGAAATTCAGCTTGCTTTCTCCTCTGTGTATCACCTGCAGTATAATAGGGGCTGCAGAACGAGCCAATAGGTCCTTGGAGCAATTCCTACGTTGCTATATTTCTGACCATCATAACAACTGGTCAGACCTCTTACCATAAGCGGAGTTTGCTCACAAATGTGCCTTGAATTCTGTTTCCTGATTGTCCCCGTTTATGGCCAACTATGGTTTCCAACCTTCCATGTTGCCTGACTCATTTGTTCCGCAGAGTATTCCTGTGTTAGAGGAGCATCTCCGTGGTTTTCGTTCCACTTGAGCACAAGTCCAGGAGGCTTTGCGACATGCTATTGATAGGTACAGACTCCATGCTGACCGCATACGCCTGCCTGCGCCTTCCTACCAGGTTAGGGACAGGGTCTGGCTGTCATCTCGCAACCTCCGACTTCATGTTCCATCTCTGAAGTTTGCACCTCGGTTTATTGGGCCTTTCCATATTCTTCGCAGGATTAACCCAGTGGCTTCCTTCTAATATGCGTATCTCTAATGTATTTCATGTCTCCTTATTAAAACCTTTGGTCTGCAACCACTTTACCACCTTGGTGCCTCATCCTCACCCTGTACTGGTTGAGAGCCATGAAGAGTATGAATTACAGTCCATTGTTGACTCTCGTAGGTTCCGTGGGTGCATACAGTACCTGGTGCATTGGAAAGGGTACGGTCCGGAGGAACGCTCTTGGGTCTCATCCTTGGACGTACATGCCCCTGTTCTCTTCAGTGATTTCCATAGATGCTTTCCCCTCAAGCCTGGTGGTCCTCCAAGGGGGAGGGGTCATTGAGAAGGGGGTATTGTCAGGGCTGGGCCCAGCCCTTCCTTCTCTGAGCAATAATCTCATCCAATTGTTGATCCACCGTGATGTGAATGAGACAAACCCATAAAGTGCATGTGTCAATCCTCCACCTGTGAGATCTAAACGCTCACCTCACATTTTGACCCCTGTTTCACCAGTGGGTCATAATCAGCTGTTCCCCTCTGGGGATAATGTTAGGTCTATGCAGTGATATTTCTCCCCCTAGCTCCAATATTCTCCTGTCGACTCTCTTGGATGAGATTATTTTTTGTTTGGATTTATAATTGGCTCATTGGAGCAGATTTATGGACAATTTGCCCTTTATCATATTAAATTAGTTTACGGATACATTGCACTTTATGTATAACTTTTTCTATAGGTTATATTTTTCAGGTTCATTGAGTTCATGGAAACGTATTTACATATAAAATAGGTGTATGTATACAGATGTATATACAGTATACATAAATACACAAACCTAACAAAGGTAAAGTATATTAGGCTATGTTTACAGATATGTTGATTATTAATGTAGTTTTTATTGAAGTTCCCCAAAGGATTTGAAGAATGTCATAAGTATGCAAAGAGATACAGTATCTCACAAAAGTGAGTACACCCCTCACATTTTTGTAAATATTTTATAATATCTTTTCATGTGACAACACTGAAGAAATTACACTTTGCTACAATGTAAAGTAGTGAGTGTACAGCTTGTATAACAGTGCAAATTTGCTGTCGGCCTGTTTCCCGACCAGAAAACTGTGTGTGTGTGTGTATGCGGCTACAAGCTTACCTGTCCTCCGGTAAGCCCGCGCATGCTCGATGAGACTTCGACGCATTCGCGGTAGCTTACAAGGGTAGTGTAGAGTGAAGCAAGATGGCATCGAATGTGACGAGCGCATGCTCGTCGTAGTTGATGATGTCACCGTGTTCCTGCCATTCAAAAGAACGGTGGTTCTTTTGAATGGCCATCTGTATGCACGGCTTAGCAAGAAAAGCTTGCCAGGAATCTCGTCAGGAAAAACAACGTTTTTTTCCTGACGGGATTCTCGGCCGTGTGTACTAGGTTTCAGGCCCCATGTACACTGCTGCTGCTAAACGGACGTTCAGAGGCAGTTGGACACTTTTTCAACTGCCCCTGAACTCGATTAATGTTATCCTATGTGACCATGTACACACTCTCGTTTATTGCCGTTTTTAAGCAGTTGCGTTTAACAGCGTTTCTTTGAAAGCAAAAAAAATGAGTTCAGACGCCAAAGATTTCTACGTTTCAGACCCCAAATGCGACTAAACGCGATAACCTGCATTTAACAGTGTTTAGTTTATAGCCGTTTTTTGTTTTTGCCCATTTAACCACTTAAAGCCCCGGACCATTTGGCAGGCCAAAGACCAGAGCACTTTTTGCGATTCAGCACTGTGTCGCTTTAACTGACAATTGCGCGGTCATGCGAGGTGGCTCCCAAACAAACAACATTGACGTCCTTTTTTCCCACAAATAGAGCTTTCTTTTGGAGGTATTTGATCACGCCTGTGGTTTTTATTTTTTGCGCTATAAGCAAAAATAGAGCGACAATTTTGAAAAAAAAGCAATATTTTTTACTTTTTGCTATATAAATATCCCCAGAAAATATATAAAAAAACAAGTTTTTCCTCAGTTTAGGCCGATACGTTTTCTTCTACATATTTTTGGGTAAAAAAATCGCAATAAGCGTTTATTGATTGGTTTGCGCAAAAGTTATAGCGTCTACAAAATAAGGAATAGTTTTATGGCATTTTTATTAATAATTTTTTTTTTACTAGTAATGGCGGCGATCAGCGATTTTTATAGGGACTGCGACATTATGGCGGACACATCAGACACTTTTGACGCCATTTTGCGACCATTGTCATTGAAACAGCGATCAGTGCTATAAAAATGCACTGATTACTGTAAAAATGACACTGGCAGTGAAGGGGTTAACCAGTAGGGGGCGTTGAAGGGGTTAAGTGTGTCCTAGGGATGTGTTCTTACTGTGGGGGGGATGGGCTACGTGTGACACAACACTGATCACCGCTCCCGATCACAGGGAGCTGTGATCAG
Source organism: Rana muscosa (assembly GCA_029206835.1). Lineage (NCBI taxonomy): Eukaryota > Metazoa > Chordata > Amphibia > Anura > Ranidae > Rana > Rana muscosa. The sequence continues at coordinate 423,626,489 of CM055122.1, forward strand.
TGTCCTGTCACTAGGAAGAATGGGGAAATGCTTGTTTACATTAGCATTTCCCCATTCTTCCTCTCCATGAGACGATCACGGGTATCCCCGCGGACATCGAGGCCACGGAACCTGCGGTCGGACTCACGGAGCTCATGGCGAGCGTGTGCCCACAATGCCAAATCTTAAATGGGACGTTCAGGTACGTTCATCTGCCCAGCTGTGCCCAGATGTATATCGTCGTACACTGGACTTTAAGCGTTTTTTTTAACGCTTCTAAACGCAAACGCGGCTAAATGCGGCATGTAAACGCGACAAAATGGACGTTTTAAACGCCGGTTACTATCTGTCAAGTTAAATCGTTCAGGAGCAGTTGTAAAAACGTCCCGTGTACATGAAGCCACAAGAGTATTTTTGATGCCAGGTTAGCCAAGGTACTCCCGGTAGGGGCCAGAATAAGGTTTTATGTTCCGGTCTGGGCCTCCCATTGCCAGAATCCCTGGGTTCTGTCAACAATCCACTGGGGGCACTTTTGGAGTTTTTTTCATTCTCCTCCTCGGACATCTTTCAAAAGAACAGAAGTTCCAACCTCTCCACTAAAGGCTCTGGCACTAACACAATTTAAGACTCCAGCTTCAGGGGGCAGCTGTGCCAGTTCCCTTGGCAGAACACTTAACAGGTTTCTACTCCACCCTGTTTCTGGTGCAAAAAATTACAGGTGGGTGGAGGCCTGTGATAGACCTAAAGAAGCTTAACCAGTACACCCACCTCGAGAGCTTCAAGATGGAATTGGATGATTATTCAGGCAGTTCAGCCAAGATTGGATGATCTCAGTCGATCTGCAGGATGCTTACGTGCACGTCCCAATTCTCCCTGGATTCCAGAAGTACTTTAGGTTTGCGGTGGGACGAGTCCACCTACAGTTTCAGGCCCTGCCTTTCGATCTGTGAGCCTCTTCCCGGATATTCACCAAGATACTAATATACGCTCTAGCCCCCCTTCGGGAGAAGGGCTTGAGGATACACTACTATCTGGACGATATCCTCCTCCTGGCAAGCGATCCGGATCAGCTGATATACCCCTGAGAGATACTGCTGCAGTCCCTGACAGAACTGGGGTGGCTTATAAACTCTGACAAGAGTCAACTAGTGCAGACACAGCAGATGGTCTACCTTGGCGCAATGTTCGACACTTAACAAGGGACAGTGTCGTTACCACCTCCAAAAGCGAGTATTGTCATTCAGAGGATGGTCAAGGTCATCCGGAGCCCGCATCTGGTGGCTTCACAATGCCTGAGCCTCATTGGCACAATGTCCTCATGCATACCCCTAATTCCTTGGGCCCATTGGCACTTGAGGTATTTCCAGACAGGTTTCTTGGTGCAGTGGAGGAGACAACGACTCTCTCAGACTGACGGGAGTAATGCGCAGCAGTCTACACTGGTGGACAGTTCCAGAGAATCTCTCCAAACCTCGTCACCTATGCTCCCTCTCCTGGACCATAATCACGTCTGACACAAACGGACAAGGCTGGGGAGCCCATTGCGGGGAAACCAGAATACAGGGAAGATGGTCTTATCCCACCCAGGGAGTGGTATCAAATATCTTGGAGATGAGAGCAGCATTCCTAGCGCTGACTTCATTGGCATCTCAAGTCAGAGGGCAGAGAGTACTGCTACGCCTGGACAACAGGGCAGCAGTCGAATATCTGCAAAAGCACTCACAGCAGAACACTCCTCATGGAGGTAGAGACAATTATGCTCTGGGCAGAGAAGAACCTCCTGGACCTCAGAGCAGTATATCTTCCAGGAAGATAGAACACGGAAGCAGATACACTGTCTAGAAACTTCCTGGACAACAATGTGCAGGCTCTTCATCCCCATATTTTCCATCAGATTGCCAGCCTTTGGGATCCCACTCAGGTGGATCTGTTCGCCACTCCGGAGCATGCCAAACTAACCAGGTTCTTCTCTCGCCTCCCGCATCCACAAGCAGAGGCAGTGGATGCCCTGTCATGCCCCTGGAGGTTCACCACGGCATATGCCTTTCCTCCTCGACCACTAATATTCAAGTTCCTACTGAGGCACCTCAGAGAGTCAGTCCAAGTGTTAGCAGTTCTATTGTATTGGCCGAAGAGACCCTGGTTCCCTCTAGCTATGCGCCTCAGTGTGAGCTCTCCAATCAGGATCCCTTCTTTTCCTCAACTTCTGTCTCAGGGCAGACTAACTCATCCAAATCCTCAGAAGTTGGAACCTTGAATCTGGGGAAGTTGAGAGGCGAAAGTTTGAGGCTCTAGGTTGTTCCCCAGGGGTCATATCCACCCTTCTAAGAGCCAGAAAACCTGCAACAAATGCAGTATATACAAGGATCTGGGACAAGTTTTTGTCAATTGCTGCCGGGAATGACTTTAATCCAATCTTCCCCTCTACGTCCAATATTCTGGGATTTTTTCAGATGGGTCTTGATCTAGGACTTTGCCTGAGCTCCCTCAAGGTGCAGGTAGCAGCAATTTCTGCCGCAACAAACAAAATATGGGCAGAGGATCCTTTGGTGGTCACTTTCCTCAGAGGAGTGTTAGAGGTTCACCCATCTGTCAGACGCTCATTTCCTAAGTGGGATCTGTCTATAGTCCTTGAAGTTCTGTCTGGCCATTCGTTCGCTCCAGTGGAACAGGTAGCGATATGGAATCTAACGCTGAAGACTGCTGTCACGTACCTTTGGTGTGAGCCTGACGTGCAGAGGGAGACCTCCCGTACAACCCCGGCTCGGAGACCACTGGAGTGGAGACAGTGGTGGTAAGAGCGCGGTGAGGTAAGGGTGCCTGCTTGGTCCTCTTGGCTGGGTGTAGTAAAGCCAAGCGAAAGCTGGAACAGCTGGAACTGGGAGCAGCGGATGCAGGTCAGCAGGTGCAGGTATGCAGAGCAGCGGATGCAGGTCAGCAGGTGCAGGTATGCAGAGCAGCGGATGCAGGTCAGCAGGTGCAGGTGTGCAGGACCGCGGATGCAGGTCAGCAGGTGTAGGTGTGCAGGACCGCGGATGCAGGTCAGCAGGTGTAGGTATGCAGAGCAGCGCAGTCAGACAAGCCAGGTCTTTCACATCAGGGTAAACAGCATAAACGGCAGGCAGAGAGTAGTCAGAGTCCAGGCTGGGTCTTGGCAACAGATGATCAGACAGGTAACTTAGCAGGGTCAAACAAGCCAGAGTCAGGACTGGAGATAGGAGGGAGGTCAGGAAGCCGGTTCATACACAGGAACACGATACAGGCACAGAGTCAGGAACAGAAGCAGATCAAACCGCAAGGGGCAACATCTCTGGAACGTCTTTTATAGGAAGTTCATGGGAGGAGCAAGGGGTTCAGGGTTCAACATCAATCAAGACACCAAGCAGAGTAGTCTAATCCATTAGATAGGTTATCCAGCAGATCAGGCAGGGAGCTGTCCAGCATCCCAGATAGCTCAGTGGGAAGAGTCAATGCCAGACACAGACGAGGTCCCAGGTTCAAGCCCAGTATGTCCCTGACAGTGCCCCCCCCTTAAGGGCAACCTCTGGGTGCCCAAGAGAGCTCTTTTCTGGGGGTGACTGCGAAAAAATGCCTGGATTAACTCTCGGGCATGAATGTTCCGTTGGGGTTCCCAGGAGTTCTCCTCCAGACCATACCCCTTCCACTTAATCAGGAATTGAAGTTGGTTCCCCCTTCTTCTACAGTCCAAGACGGCCTCCACCTCAAACTCCTCATCCCCGTCAACCATTACAGGTTCAGGCGGTCCTGATCCCCTGTTTGGGAAGGGATCCGGCACTGTAGGTTTCAGTAGTGACACGTGAAACACTGGGTGAACCTTCAATGAATCTGGTAAAGAAAGTTCATAGGAGACTTCATTTAATCTCCGTTTTACTGGGAAGGGGCCGATGAACTTGGGTGCCAGTTTCCTTGCGGGGCAGGTCATCCTAAGGTTGGCGGTAGACAGCCATACTTGATCGCCTTGTTGAAGGCATAACTCCCCTCTCCTCTTTCTGTCAAACATCCTTTTATTGGTTGCCTGCGCCTTGGTCAAGGCTTCCTGTAATATTTTATTGTTACGGGTCAGGAAATCAACGGTACTCTGGACTGCTGGGACTGTTGAATCAGAAATGAGATCAGGTAGGAAGGTCGGGTGGAACCCATAGTTGGAGAAAAACGGAGACTGACCTGTAGCCGAGTGACTGGCATTATTAAAGGCAATCTCCGCCAGGGGTAGTAGTGTTACCCAGTCATCTTGAACAAAGGTGGTAAAGCATCGGAGATATTGCTCGAGCGTTTGGTTCGTCCTCTCGGTTTGCCCATTGGTCTGAGGGTGATAGGCAGAGGACATGGACAGCTCGATCTTCAGGACCTTGCACAAAGCCTTCCAGAAGCGAGAGGTGAACTGCACCCCTCTGTCTGAAACAATGTCTGTTGGAACCCCATGTAACCTTACTATCTCTTTTATGAAGACCTGGGCAGTTTCCATGGCAGATGGCGTGCTCTTCAGTGGCACAAAGTGGGCCATTTTAGATAGACGGTCGACCACTACAAAAATGGCTGAGCAACCTTCTGACGGGGGAAGTTCCACTATGAAGTCCATAGCAATCCTTTGCCAGGGTCGATCAGGAACTGGTAAGGGTCTGAGAAGACCCCAGGCCTTGCTTCTAGCGGTCTTACTACGGGTACAGGTGGCACATGAATTTACATACTCCCTGCAGTTCCTTTCAAGATCCGGCCACCAAAATGTGCGTTGAATTAGTTCCTGGGTTTTATGCATTCCGAAGTGGCCGGCCAGGGGATGATCATGGCACAGATTTAATACGGTTACTCTGACATCTTCTGGTACAAAGATCTTGTTGTCTTTCCATAGTAACCCATCCTTGGGTAACAGGGTAATCCCAGGAGGCCCTGACATATTTGCTGAAGCTTGTTTCAAGCCGGACATTAGATTTGTTTGCAAGAGTAGAAAGTTACCTTCCGATAGGATGGTATCAGGAGCTGACACTTCTTTCGGATCATCGAACATGCGAGAAAGGGCGTCTGGTTTGGTGTTCTTTGAGCCGGGCCGGTAAGTTATGTGAAATGAAAACCTAGAGAAGAATAAGGCCCATCGTGCCTGGCGTGGTCTCAGACGCTTGGCAGCTCTCAAATACTCCAGGTTTTTGTGGTCTGTATAAATGAGTATGGGATGCGCAGCTCCTTCCAACAGATACCTCCATTCTTCAAGGGCGGACTTGATGGCCAGGAGCTCCCGGTCCCCCACGTCATAGTTCTTCTCGGCCGGAGTAAGCTTACGAGAGAAGAAGGCTATTGGGTGCATCAAGTCCTTGAGACCCTGGCGTTGAGAGATAACGGCTCCTAACGCTGTCTCTGAGGCATCTACCTCGAGTAGATAAGGTAGAGCAGGGTCAGGGTGACTCAGAATAGGAGCTGACATGAACAGTCCTTTTAAATTTGTGAAGGCAGCCTGTGCCTCGGGATTCCAACAAAACCGGACATTCTGCTTGGTCAGCTGCGTAATCGGGGAAATAATAGCGGAGAATCCCTTGATGAACCTCCGGTAGAAGTTGGCGAAGCCAACGAAGCGCTGCACCCCCTTCTTGTCTGAAGGTGCAGGCCAATCCAGAATAGCTGAAACTTTTTGCGGATCCATCTTGAATCCCTCTGTTGAAATTACCAAGCCGAGGAACTGAATACTCTGTCGCTCGAATTCGCATTTTTCTGGTTTTGCGTACAGTCCATGTTGACGGAGTCGACAGAGTACGATCTTGACATGTTCCCGGTGCTGCTCAATTGAAGTGGAAAAAATCAAAATATCGTCTAGATAGACAATTACGTAAATGTCCAGGCAGTCCCTAAAAATGTCATTGACTAGATGCTGAAAAGTAGCAGGGGCGTTACATAGGCCAAAGGGCATTACTAGGTATTCGTATTGGCCGAACCTGGTCCGAAAAGCAGTCTTCCATTCATCCCCTGCGCGGATGCGGACCAGGTTGTACGCCCCCCGCAGGTCTAGCTTGGTAAACACAGAAGAGGTCCTGAGCCTCTGAAAGAGTTCGGGTACCAGGGGTAGAGGGTACCGATTCTTGACCGTAATTTTATTTAATTCCCGGTAGTCCACACAGGGCCGGAGAGAATGGTCCTTTTTCTCCACAAAAAAGATTCCCGCCCCTGCTGGAGAAGTGGAAGGACGGATGAACCCCCTCTTTAGGTTTTCGTCAACATACTCTTTCAGAACCTCTAGCTCCCGTTCAGATAAGGGGAAGATCCGTCCAAAGGGAATTTCACCCCCAGGGAGAAGCTCGATTGGACAATCGCATGGACGATGAGGCGGAAGGGTCTCAGCTCCCCGTTTGCTGAAAACGTCCAGGAATCCATGGTATTGTTTGGGCACAGCTGCGCGTACCTCTGAATCCGGCTCCAGGCATAACAGAGGACCAGAAGTGCTGAGACATGGAGGCATGCAGTGGTGTTGGCAATAAGGCGACTGGAACCTAATACTCCCGGACCCCCAATCGATCTGTGGGTTATGGGCCTGAAGCCAGGGTAGACCCAAGATGACTGGAAACAGAGGGGATGCAATGGCTTAATAGTTCCTTATGATCTGTAGAGGTGGTTACAAGCAAAGGAGGGGTTTCTTGAGTCACTACTCCTGACTTAATACGGGACCCGTCTGCTAAAAAGATGGAAAGTCCCTGAGTCTTTGGCTGGAGTGGGATGTGCTGTTGTGCTGCAAGGTTAAGATCGATGAAACAATTACATGCTCCTGAGTCAAGTATCGCGGTGACTGGTATTGTCCTTCCTGGCAATTGGAACGAGATAGGTAGGGTCAGGTGGGTGGTGTTGGCAGAGGGAGGTGGACCACTTGGAGAAGGGGTAGCTGGGACCTTGCGCAGCTTAACAGGACATGAAGAAACGTAATGGCCGGCTCCTCCACAATATAAACAAAGATCATTCTGTCGCCGGCGAAGTCGTTCTTCGGCCGACAGGGAAGGTCTCATCAGTCCAAGCTGTCTCGGCTTTATGGTAACAGAAGTCTGATTGGCAGGTAAGGAGTTAACTGGAACTGAACTGGCAACAGCAGGAGATACCCTGGGGTAGCATCCAGGCTGGACAGAGATGCTGGGTAGCCCTCTCTGTTCTGCGCTCCCGGAGTCGTCGGTCTATCTGAATAGACAGGGTGATTAAAGTCTCTAGGGCATCAGGAACACCGACCCGGGCTAACTCGTCTTTCAGTCCCTCAGAGAGACCGAGACGGAACTGGTGCCGTAGGGCCGCATCATTCCACTGGGCATCCGCGCTCCAGCGTCTGAAATCAGTCACATAGTCCTCGACCGCTCTGCGGCCTTGCTGGAGCGTGTGGAGGGCAGCCTCGGCGGTGGAAGTCCGTTGAGGGTCATCATAGAGTCGAGCCATGGCATCAAGAAAAGATGAGAGAGAGTCCAGGGCTTCATGGCGGACTTCCAGCAGATGGTGGGCCCAAGCCTGAGGTTCCCCCTGTAGTAGAGCGATAACAAACCCTACTTTGGTGACCTCTAATGAAAAAGTCAGAGGTAGTAAGGAAAAGTATAGTTCACATGCGTTGCGAAACGCCCGGAATTTGCTTCGATCCCCAGAAAACTTATCGGGAACGGGGACCCTAGGCTCGGGAGGTGGTGGCGTTCCAGAGGAGGAAGTTGGGACTGAAGGTGCATCTGCAGTGATGGTCTGGGTTTGCGTCTGCCTATCCACTTGAACGTAACTGCCTTGTAGAGACTTCACGACCCGGTTGAGGGCTGCGAGGTGCTGACTGACGTCATCCACAGGCGAGGTCCCTCTTGCAGGCTCAGACATGGCGGTTTGATACTGTCACGTACCTTTGGTGTGAGCCTGACGTGCAGAGGGAGACCTCCCGTACAACCCCGGCTCGGAGACCACTGGAGTGGGGACAGTGGTGGTAAGAGCGCGGTGAGGTAAGGGTGCCTGCTTGGTCCTCTTGGCTGGGTGTAGTAAAGCCAAGCGAAAGCTGGAACAGCTGGAACTGGGAGCAGCGGATGCAGGTCAGCAGGTGCAGGTATGCAGAGCAGCGGATGCAGGTCAGCAGGTGCAGGTATGCAGAGCAGCGGATGCAGGTCAGCAGGTGCAGGTATGCAGAGCAGCGGATGCAGGTCAGCAGGTGCAGGTGTGCAGGACCGCGGATGCAGGTCAGCAGGTGTAGGTGTGCAGGACCGCGGATGCAGGTCAGCAGGTGTAGGTATGCAGAGTAGGGATGAGCTTCGTGTTCGAGTCGAACATACGTTCGACTCGAACATCGGCTGTTCGATCGTTCGACGAAGATCGAACGATTTGGGCCGTTCGCGCCAAATTCGAGTGACGCGAACGGCCCACAATGCACTACGCCATCGCAGTGTCATCCAGGCGCTGTGATTGGCCAAGCATGCACTGTGACCCCGCATGCTTGGCCAATCACAGCGCCGGCAGCGAGGAGAGCAATGATTGGCCACAGGCAGGATGCCTGTGGCCAATTATTGCTGAGGGTGTTTAGTACACGCCCCACACTATAAAAGGCCGCCAGCACGGCGGCCTAGTGTAGTGTGTTCCGGAGCAGGGAAAGACAAGCATAGGCAGGGACAGTGACATTTATTTCTTTCTTGCTTAACCTGGATTCCTTTAGTTTAGGGAAAGAGAAGGATAGGTAGGGAGAGTGTCAGTGTGTTTTACTGTGCGAGTCCTTGTTTCTAGGGACAAAGAAGGAAAGTGAGGGGATTTCTCCTTGTGCTATAGTGTGCTTTAAAAAAACATTTTTTCTAGGGACAGAAAACTGTAGGTAGGGAGAGTGTCAGTTTCTTTCACTGTGCCAGTCCTTGTTTCTAGGGACAAAGAAGGAAAGTGAGGGGAATTCTCCTTGTGCTATAGTGTGCTTTAAAAAAACATTTTTTCTAGGGACAGAAAACTGTAGGTAGGGAGAGTGTCAGTTTCTTTCACTGTGCCAGTCCTTGTTTCTAGGGACAAAGAAGGAAAGTGAGGGGATTTCTCCTTGTGCTATAGTGTGCTTTAAAAAAACATTTTTTCTAGGGACAGAAAACTGTAGGTAGGGAGAGTGTCAGTTTCTTTCACTGTGCCAGTCCTTGTTTCTAGGGACAAAGAAGGAAAGTGAGGGGAATTCTCCTTGTGCTATAGTGTGCTTTAAAAAAACATTTTTTCTAGGGACAGAAAACTGTAGGTAGGGAGAGTGTCAGTTTCTTTCACTGTGCCAGTCCTTGTTTCTAGGGACAAAGAAGGAAAGTGAGGGGAATTCTCCTTGTGCTATAGTGTGCTTTAAAAAAACATTTTTTCTAGGGACAGAAAACTGTAGGTAGGGAGAGTGTCAGTTTCTTTCACTGTGCCAGTCCTTGTTTCTAGGGACAAAGAAGGAAAGTGAGGGGAATTCTCCTTGTGCTATAGTGTGCTTTAAAAAAACATTTTTTCTAGGGACAGAAAACTGTAGGTAGGGAGAGTGTCAGTTTCTTTCACTGTGCCAGTCCTTGTTTCTAGGGACAAAGAAGGAAACTGAGGGGATTTCTCCTTGTGCTATAGTGTGCTTTAAAAAAACATTTTTTCTAGGGACAGAAAACTGTAGGTAGGGAGAGTGTCAGTTTCTTTCACTGTGCCAGTCCTTGTTTCTAGGGACAAAGAAGGAAAGTGAGGGGAATTCTCCTTGTGCTATAGTGTGCTTTAAAAAAACATTTTTTCTAGGGACAGAAAACTGTAGGTAGGGAGAGTGTCAGTTTCTTTCACTGTGCCAGTCCTTGTTTCTAGGGACAAAGAAGGAAAGTGAGGGGAATTCTCCTTGTGCTATAGTGTGCCAAAGCATTCCTCATCAACCATCTTTGAAATCCTTGTTTTTTGGACAGTCAGGGAAATTGTCGTTGTGCTATTCTGTGCAAAAGCAATAATCCTCAACCATATTTAGAAATCCTTAAGTAAAGGGACAGAGAAGGACACCTGAAGGTAGCCCTTATTGCTTTTTTCCCATCTCCCTGCAGGCCATCTATTAGAATGTCTGGAAGGCAAACAAGGAGAGGCAGACAGTCAGGAGGCAATAAAAGAGGGCAAGCAGGCTCTGTGTCTGGGGGCAACAGTGCTGGTCGTGGACGCGGTGCATTGTCATCAGCACATGGCCATGGGACACGCTTGTCCTTCTTTTCGGCAGCTGGACATGTTGAGCCACATCATGCCGAAGACTTGGTAGAGTGGATGACCAAGCCCTCCTCCTCCTCCTCATCCTCTCTCACCCAGGCTCAGGGTACTGGCAAAGCAGCTGCCAAAGCGTCCTCTTCCCTGGTATCAATGTCAGACTCATCATCAGTCACTCCTTCCCTAGACCCACCATGTCCTCCTCCTGAGGAGTCCCCCGAACTGTTTGAGCACAGTGTTGGGTACATGCTCCAGGAGGATGCCCAGCGTTTCGAAGGGTCTGATGATGAAACCCAGCTACAGGAAGGCAGTAGCGTGAGAGCAGACAGAGGGGATGCTCAAGAAGGACACCAATCTGGCAGTCATGTTCCAGCAGCTGCAGCATACTGCCAGATTGGCTCCAGTGATGAGGAGGGAGGGGATGATGAGGTCACTGACTCCACGTGGGTGCCTAATAGGAGAGAGGAGGAGGAGGAGGATGAGGAGGAGGCACATCTCCAACGAGGCAGGATGCCCTTTGGTGGCCAGCGTAAGGGCAGTACACCGACGGAATCACACCGCAGAGCTCCGCCTGTGCAGGGCGCTGCCTCTGCCCGTCATTCAAAAAGTTCCTTGGTGTGGGCCTTTTTTGAGGCTAGTGCATCAGATCGCACAGCTGCTGTTTGCAACATATGTCTCAAGCGTATATCGCGTGGCCAAAACATCAGCCGCTTGGGTACCACATGCCTGACCAGACATATGTTGACCTGCCATGCAGCTCGTTGGCAAGCCTACCTCAAAGACCCACACCAAAGAACAAAGCGGACCTCTCCTTGCACCGCATCAGCTGGGATCTCCAACCCCACTATAACTTCAGTCCTCTCTGAAACATGCACTGAGAGGAATGAAGGTGTAGAATTAGGTGTGTCACAGCCAAGTACTTGCGGCCACTCTGCTAGCAGTACACCGACGTCCGATTCTAGCAGGCAAATTTCCCTGCCCCAGCTGCTGGACCGTCGAAAGAAGTTCACTCCCAGCCATCCACATGCCCAGCGGTTGAATGCTAGCTTGGCTAAATTGCTAGCGCTTCAACTGCTGCCTTTTCAGTTGGTAGACTCGGCCCCCTTCCGTGAGTTTGTGCAATGTGCGGTTCCTCAGTGGCAGGTTCCCAAACGCCACTTTTTCTCACGGAAGGCTATTCCGGCTCTCTACCGGCATGTGGAAGGCAATGTCTTGGCCTCGCTGGACAGGGCGGTCAGCGGTAAGGTGCATATTACCGCTGACTCATGGTCCAGCAGGCATGGACAGGGACGTTACCTTTCTTTCACGGCCCATTGGGTCACTCTTTTGGCAGCTGGGAAGGATGCAGGACAAGGTGCAGTAGTGTTGGAGGTTGTTCCACCGCCACGCCTCCAAAATGCTACTACTGGTTGTGACACACCTCTCTCCTCCACCCCCTCCTCTTCTTCTTCCTCCATGGCCTCTTCCTGTGGTTTGTCCTATGAACCAGCGGTGCTCCGTAGCCGTTCACGGGGCTACGCAAGTACGCAGGCAAAAAGATGCCATGCCGTGCTTGCGCTGGTGTGTTTGGGGGACAGAAGCCACACTGGGGCAGAGGTCCTGTCTGCTCTGCAGGGCCAGGCCGAGAGGTGGTTGATGCCACGCCAGCTTAAGCCAGGAATGGTGGTTTGCGACAATGGCACCAACCTCCTCTCCGCCCTCCGACAGGGACAACTGACCCATGTGCCCTGTGTGGCTCACGTCCTTAACCTGGTGGTGCAGCGGTTCTTGGGCAGGTACCCGGGCTTACAGGATGTCCTGAGGCAGGCCAGGAAAGTCTGTGTGCATTTCCGCAGATCTTATAATGCCAGTGCTCGCCTGGCTGAGCTGCAAAAGGAGTTGAACCTGCCCAAGAACCGCCTTATATGTGACATGCCCACCAGGTGGAACTCAACGTTGGCCATGCTGCAGCGGCTGCACACGCAGCAGAGGGCCATCAATGAGTACCTGTGCGACTACGGCACCAGGACAGGGTCAGGGGAGCTTGGTTTTTTTTCTCCACGCCAGTGGGGCATGATCAGGGATGCATGCACTGTCCTGGCACCATTTGAGGAGGCCACGAGGATGGTGAGCAGTGACAGTGCATGCATCAGTGACACTGTACCTCTTGTCCACCTGTTGGAGCACACGCTGCGTGGAATAATGGACAGGGCACTTGAGGCAGAACAGAGGCAGGAAGAGGAGGACTTCCTTGCCTCTCAAGGCCCCCTTTACCCAGACAGTGTTCCTTCTGTCCCACCCATCGCACAGGAAGAGGAGGAGGAGGAGGAGGAGGAGGAGGAGGATTGTGTCAGCATGGAGGTGGAGGCTGGCACTCAGCATCATCAGCAGCAGTCTTTTAGGGATGATTTACAGTCCCAAGAAACCAGTGGACTTGTACGTGGCTGGGAGGAGGTGGCTGCGGATCATGTCGTCCTTAGTGACCCAGAGGACTCCGGAGCGAATGCCTCAGCAAACCTACGCTGCATGGCCTCCCTGATCCTGCAAAGTCTGCGGAAGGATCCTCGTATTCTTCGGATCAAGGAGAGGGACCATTACTGGCTGGCCACTCTCCTTGATCCACGGTACAAGGGTAAGGTTGCGGACCTTATGTTACCTTCGCAGAGGGAGCAGAGGATGAGACAACTCCGGGAGGCCTTGCAGAAAGGTCTGTGCAACGCGTTCCCAGAGACTGGGAGGTTACAAACTCCTGGTCCTGGACAACGAGTTGCTGAGGCTTCGGCCAGTCAAAGAAGGAGCGGTGGGGAAGGTGGCCGTCTGACCGATGCGTTCAGACAATTCTTTAGTCCGCAGCCCCAAAGTATGATCGGTTCCAGCAACCATCGCCAGCGTCTGATAAACATGGTGCAGGAATATCTAGGGGCAAGGTCAGACTTGGACACCTTCCCCACCGAAAATCCTCTGGCTTACTGGGTCTTGAGGATGGATCACTGGCCAGAGCTTGCACAGTATGCAATTGAGCTACTGGCCTGTCCTGCATCCAGCGTTCTTTCGGAACGCACATTCAGTGCTGCTGGAGGATTTGTCACGGATCACAGGGTGCGCCTGTCCACCGACTCGGTTGATCGACTGACTTTCATCAAGATGAACCAGTCTTGGATCACCACCAGCTACCACACACCTGATGCTGATATAACAGACTAATTGATTTTAAAATGTCACATCCCTTCAAGACTGATGCTGATGCTGAGTGCCTGTGCTGTTATGTTGACTGGCTATCCTCCTCCTCCGAGTCCTCAATGATACGATTGATGATGATAGCTTGGAAGATCATTTTTGTTTATGGGTGCCGCCACCAGTGGCTAAGGCCCAATTTTTCAGCCCCTGTTTTACAGGGGCGTGTAATTACAATTTTTTTAGCAATAATTTGCCATAGGGCTCATTGCTGTGCTCCAAGTACAGTATCTGTGAGGGGTTGGAGTGTTGTGGCACCAGTGCCTAAGGCCCAATTTTTCAGCCCCTGTTTAACAGGGGCGTGTCATTACAATTTTTGAAGCAATACTTTGCAACAGGGCTCATTGCTGTGCTCCAAGTACAGTATCTGTGAGGGGTTGTAGTGTTGTGCCACCAGTGCCTAAGGCCCAATTTTTCAGCCCCTGTTCAACAGGGGCATGCAATTACAATTCTTGATCTAATAATTCACAGCAGGGCCCATTGCTGCACCCACCAAGAGTAACTCTGAGGGCTTACAGTGTTGTGGCAACGCCACCACCACCACCACCACGAAAGGCCCAATTTTTCAGCCCCTGTTCAAAAGGGGCATGTAATTACAATTCTTGATCTAATAATTCACAGCAGGGCCCATTGCTGCACCCACCAAGAGTAACTCTGAGGGCTTACAGTGTTGTGGCAACACCACCACCACCACCACCACCACGAAAGGCCCAATTTTTCAGCCCCTGTTCAACAGGGGCATGCAATTACAATTCTTGATCTAATAATTCACAGCAGGGCCCATTGCTGCACCCACCAAGAGTAACTCTGAGGGCTTACAGTGTTGTGGCAACGCCACCACCACCACCACGAAAGGCCCAATTTTTCAGCCCCTGTTCAAAAGGGGCATGTAATTACAATTCTTGATCTAATAATTCACAGCAGGGCCCATTCCTGCACCCACCAAGAGTAACTCTGAGGGCTTACAGTGTTGTGGCAACGCCACCACCACCACCACCACGAAAGGCCCAATTTTTCAGCCCCTGTTCAAAAGGGGCATGTAATTACAATTCTTGATCTAATAATTCACAGCAGGGCCCATTGCTGCACCCACCAAGAGTAACTGTCAGGGCTTACAGTGTTGTGGCACCAGCACCACCATCAAAGGCCCAATTTTTACTACCACTGTTCAACAATTATATGTAATTAAAATTCCTGATATAATAGTTGACAGGAGGGCGTTCCAGCACCAACCAAGAGTAACTGTGAGTGCTTACAGTGTTGTGCCAACACCAACAACTAAGGGGCCTATTTCTGCAGAGTATATACGGCAGGTCCCTACTTTCAAACATCCAACTTACAAACGACTCCTACTTGCAAACGCAAGAAGACAACAGGAAGTGAGAGGAAATCTACCACTAGGAAGGAAAATTCTCTCCTGTAAGAATAAATATGGGAGAAAGGTGTCTCCTCTGTACTGATGCTTTATCAGCAATCCTTGTTTCAAGAAAAACACCACATTTCAAAAACAGTTGTCATTGGGACGGAAAGTGAGGTGAAACGTTCTGAACAGGGGCACAGACAGCAAAACAAATGTTACAGGGGTGATAACCCTTACCTATGTTTTCCAAAAAGTTTAAAAATAGATTTTTGGGCTGGAGCTACACTTCAACAATGTACCTGTTCAAAATTACAAACAGATTCTACATAAGAACAAACCTACAGTCCCTGTCTTGTATGCACCGCCTGTATACGGCTGTTCAGAGTATATAGGGCCTTTTTTATTTTATGTGCGGGGTTCCCCTTAATATCCATACAAGACCCAAAGGGGCTGGTAATGGGCTGGGGTAGGGGGGGGGGGTCATGGGGTAGCTATGCCATTTTTCTTAAAGATTTTCATCCATATTACCGGGACCAGACATTACATTAAAGCCGCAAGCAGTTTTAAATGGCTTTTTTTTCCTTTAGAAGTGTCATTTTGTGCAGGGACAGTTCTAAACACGGGAAACACGTGGCACTTCACAGGCATACTTTAGACACCCCCCAGGTACGATATTTAAAGGAATATTTGACTTTTTTTTTTTCACTTTATGCATCATTAAAATGACTGCTCCCGAAAAACGACCGTTTTTAAAACTTCTTTTTGCATTGATACATGTCCCCTGGTGCAGAACCCGGGTTCCCAAACCCTTTTTAGGACAATAACATGCATAATAGTTGTTATAATTAGCACTTTAGAATTCGAACGTTCGCATCCATTGTATTTAATAGGGTTCTAATGTTCGTACGAACTTTCGGTCCGTTCGCGGGTTCTGGTGCGAACCGAACCCGGGGGTGTTCGGCTCATCACTAATGCAGAGCAGCGCAGTCAGACAAGCCAGGTCTTTCACATCAGGGTAAACAGCATAAACGGCAGGCAGAGAGTAGTCAGAGTCCAGGCTGGGTCTTGGCAACAGATGATCAGACAGGTAACTTAGCAGGGTCAAACAAGCCAGAGTCAGGACTGGAGATAGGAGGGAGGTCAGGAAGCCGGGTCATACACAGGAACACGATACAGGCACAGAGTCAGGAACAGAAGCAGATCAAACCGCAAGGGGCAACATCTCTGGAACGTCTTTTATAGGAAGTTCATGGGAGGAGCAAGGGGTTCAGGGTTCAACATCAATCAAGACACCAAGCAGAGTAGTCTAATCCATTAGATAGGTTATCCAGCAGATCAGGCAGGGAGCTGTCCAGCATCCCAGATAGCTCAGTAGGAAGAGTCAATGCCAGACACAGACGAGGTCCCAGGTTCAAGCCCAGTATGTCCCTGACAACTGCTTTCCTTTTGGCCATTACATCCGGCAGAAGAATCTCGAATCTTCACTCTTTAGCGATAGGTGACGACCATATCTCCTTTTTCCCAGACAGAGTGGAACTTCGACCTCTTCGGGGGGTCACACTTAAGGTCGCTACTCCAAGCCGCCTGTTGGAACCCTGGGCATTACCAATATTTCCAGATGCAGATTCAGAGTCCTGTCACAAGCTGGACATCTCCAGAGTGTTCAGGGCTTACTTAGAAGCCACCAGATCCTTTAGAAACTCTGACAGACTATTCATTATACCATTTGGTAAATACAGAGTTAAAGAAGCTTCCATCAGAACTCTGGCATTTTGGGTTGTAAAGTTGATTCAGAAGGCCTACAGGGCAAAGAATATGGAGCCTCCATCCTGAGTGAATGCTCATTCTACAAGAGCAGTCTCAACTTCTTGGGCAGAAAGGGCTAGTGTTTCTCTGAGGCAGTTTGCAGGGCCGCCACCTGGTCTTCTCGTCATACGTTTCTCAGACACTACCATATTGATCTGGGGGCTCTCACGACTGTTGAGTTCAGAAGGGGGGGGCGGTTTGGGCTGCAATGTCATTTTCTAAATAAAATACTTAATATTGGCATTATCCCACCCATGTCAGCAAGTTATTTATCATTTGTATGCTGCAATGGAGGAACCAGGAAAACTGAAAATTGTATCATACTTACCGTAATTTTCCTTTCCTAGGGCCTATTCATGGCAGCATACGCTCCCACCCTTGGTATTCTCTGTTACAAAGAATGTTGGGGGTGGGACTGTGTCTTTAATTTATGCTATTCACTAGTCCTGGTGAAGGAGAAGAGGCTTAGCTCTATCATCTGTATGCTGCCATGGATAGGTATCAGGAAAGTGAAATTACGGTAAGTATGATACAATTTTCCGTTTTCTACCTCAAAGATCTGGCCACTGTTTTTTTTTTTCTTATAACATCTCACATGTGCTGTAAACAGCTGGAGTATTTGAATTTTCCAATTCTCCAATCAGGCTGTGCCCAGTATACATTTGTTAGGTACAGTGACCAATTAGGGGGCATTATATTAGCCACAGTACAGAAAGGAGAAGGGAATATAATCCTTTTTCACCAAGCTATGCACTCTTTTTGTGTTCGGACACCCAGCAGCCAGCATGACCAGACCTGAAGTTGAGAGGTAAGCTAATTCCATACTTGTACATAGTATTGTAAATATGGTTTTGTGTGTAATTTGTAAATATCATATACGCCAGTGGACTTTTGCTGTACACTGTGTTGTAAATACTGTTTAGTGTGTAATTTGTATATATTATGTAACTCTATCAATAAATGTGTATTGCAGATGGAACTACCTGTAAGAACTCTCAGATCTAGCTGTGTATATGTAAATAGTCCTGCAATGATTGAAGTGTATGCAAATACTGTAAACAGGTAAACTAGTTAACAATTCTCATCAAATAACCAGAAATATTGTACAGTCAATGCACAGTATGAAGGCCACAATTTAAGAGGGAGAGATGAAGCAGACTGTATCAAGAAACAAAACAGATGGTAGAATCAATATGTAAAGAAGCTTTGCTATGCCGCGTACACACGATCGTTTTTTCTAAAGAAAAAAGACCGATGGACTTTTTTCATTGTGTGTGGGCCCCATCGGTCTTTTTTCCATCGATATAAAAAAATAGAACCTGTTTTAAATTTTACCAATGGAAAAAAAAACGATAGCAAATTCCGATCGTCTGTGGGGAACTCCATCAGAGAAAAATCCATGCATGCTCAGACTAAATTACAAGACGGGAGCGCTCGTTCTGGTAAAATTAGCGTTCGTAATGGACATAGCACATTCGTCATGTTGCAAATTGTTGTATCATTAAATGTAGCACATTCTTTTCTTCTTTCTATAAACGGTTTTCCCCCCAAAAATTATCGCTGCGGATATTCACACAGAGTTCGGACAATATAATTTTTTTGAGATCTCATGAATCTTCGTATTTTATTTTAAAGGCAGGATTCTATATATATATTTTTTTTAATCAAGATCTCCTAATTTTTTTCTGCCCTTTTAATATTTTATAGTGATGTCCAAATTTTTTTATGGTCAAGTTATCACAACAACATTATTATCTTGTTTTTTTTTCCCTCAAGGAGGTTGGTGTTGGTGTCCCTTGTTAATTACACATTGTATTTATGAAATGTATCTTCCTACTCACAAGAAAAACACATAGGCAACTATTTAAATTTAATCAAATATCCATTTATTCTGGAAAACAAATAAAGATGAAGAGCAACAATTGAGAAATTAGTGGAATATATGCCGACTTTGGACCCCAAAGGCAGACATGAAGGCAAATAAAATCAATAACATGAGGAGTCCCTCAAATTGGGATCACAATCTGGTCCCTGAATCGCAGAAATCAGGAGCAGCAGCAGATGTCATACATGTCCCCAAGCTGTGGTACTCCAAAAAACTGTGTCTTCTGGCAGAGCAGCTTGAAGCCAGGGAATCACTTTCTGGTCTTGCTTGTAGCCTTCCCTCCTCGCTTCCCTGCAGTGTTCCCTCCACGCTTCCCTGCAGCGTTCCTTCCACGGCTCCCTCCATGCCCCCTTGCAGGCTGTGGCTCTGGTGGTGGCAATGTGGCAGGAGAAGGAGGAGAAGGATGGGCCAGATCGAAAAGGTGTGTGGCCTCTGTCAGCTGGCCCCTCCCTGCCCTGTGAAGGGCCGTAGATATCAGCTCCTCACAGAGGGCACGTTGGCCCTCCTCCACTTTAAGTAGTCGATCGGCCACATAGCACCCATAGGACTCGACCGGGTTGAGGGGGGCCCTCATGATCTCAGCTGCTTCC
The DNA here is from genome assembly GCA_029206835.1 of Rana muscosa. Taxonomy (NCBI): domain Eukaryota; kingdom Metazoa; phylum Chordata; class Amphibia; order Anura; family Ranidae; genus Rana; species Rana muscosa. The sequence continues at coordinate 423,645,477 of CM055122.1, forward strand.
CTTATTATTTTCAGGGATTCCTCCTCCACCCGAGTCAACCTCCTGGGCCTTTTCCATCTCACCTGGAGGGGAAGCACCTGTGACTGGGTGCTGCCACTTGGCCCGGCCTCCTCCTGGCTGCCACTCACCCCTGCCTCCTCCTGGGTGCCACTCACCCCTGCCTCCTCCTGGGTGCCACACTCCAGAGCTTCATCCTCCTGGCTGATCTCATCCTGTGTATAAAAAAGGGACATAGTTTGAGTTTTTGGTTCATCAATCACACATAATTTTCAGCTCATGACTGTTGCAAATTAAATGTTACTAAATAGAAAAGACTATCATTCTGACCCCAGCATTTTTCATTCTTGTCCCAAACAATTCTGCCCACTATATATTTATTTATTTATTTATTTATATTTTTGAATAATAACATCTAGTTCCCAACAATTATTTTATGACAAAAAATATTTAGAAAAATACTATACCTGACTATAGATGTGAAGATCCGGCTCTTCGTGGTCAGCTAGCTCCTCGGCACCCTCTGCAGGGGTGGAGAGAAGGGTGGAGGGAACGCTGGAGGGAAGGCGGGAGGAAAGGCTGGAAAGTGATTCCCTGGCTTCTATCTGGTCGTTGGGGACATGTACTTGGTCTGCTGCTGCTCCTGATCTCCGGGATTCACGGACCTCTTTCTATTGCTTTTTGTAGCTGTTCCTCATATTATTGATTTTATTGTTCATCATGTTATAGTCTGCCTCTGGGATCCAGGTCTTCATATATTCCACAAATTTTTCAATTGTTGCCCTCCTAACCTCATGATTGTGGTATAATGGGTTTTATAAGCTCCCATAAATTGGTGAGCTCTCTATATTTATCTATGAAAGCTCTGAAGATTACCGCATCCTTGAAACTCTGCATTTTTGCTGCAAGATAAAACACAAGACAAAAACACTAGGTCAGACTAAACTGTCCTAATATTATCCCAGTCTAGCCCTTTAAAATCACGAATCAGTATAGGCCACTGATACCCCAACTTTAATTTTTACCTTCGTCAGTGACGTTCGGAACTTCAGGTCCTCCTTACTCCGCGCACACAACGTCGTTATCATTATATTTCCTGCGCATGCGTGAAACTCCGCCCACGTTGGCCGCCCCTGATATTCCCGCACCTGACGTTCTTCCTCGGATATTCCCCGCCCCTTCTCGTTCGACGCCCAGTGGGAGACGACATGGCGGTGACACAGCAGGTGCGGGTTGTTTTAACTTCCGACGAGGAAAGCCCAAAGCCGGAAACGTCCCGATCCAGAACAAGATACAAGGCCAGTAATATGTCCTTTGCTGAGATGGCGGACATCTTGCGGAGGAGAGATTATGATGGGAAGCATGGGCCATACAACACCCCTAATCTCAGGAAGGCCAAAATAATGGGCAAAGTGGCGAGGAGTCTGTACCATAAATTTGGGGTCCGGAGATCCAAGGAGCAGCTCCGTAAAAGGTGGTCTGACCTGAAGCTGACAGAGCCGGAGCAGTACAGGAAGATCAAAAGAATGCTACTAAAAAGTATGTTTTTCTCCTGTGTTATTAATAATTTGATTATTATACTTGCATGTTTTGCTCCATGTGCTTTGATTGACTGGTTGGATATTTGAAAATGGCCACTTTCAGGGTAGTGGCCAAAGTATAATCGTTCGTAGTAAACATCAATCCTCCTCCAAAGTAGATATTTTTCGCAGATACAGGTAAACCACATCATGCCTATTTCTATTAAAACAACGTTTATAAACATGTTGTCTAGATGATGTGTTTTGAACTAGAATGTGAAATGCAAACTTGATTCAGTGTAAAGGAGAGGACACTCAGCAGCTGGTTCCACAGCTGTACTCTGGAGCACCTGTGTGGGACCCCAGAACAACCTTTTTAGGGTGTCCCACACAGGTGCTAGAGTGGATACTTTGGGGGTGTCTCCATGTGTGTAACTTGGTCAAAAAAGGTCAGGATTCCGGTTTAGAAATACATTTTAAAACATGTCTTCAGCTTGTAACTCTGCCAAAAAAGACAATTGTACCCCACTTCCAAGCAATGTTTCATATTCCTATTTCTGACCTCAAATATCTGTGTGATAAGTATACGTTTTGTTTCATTCTCATAGGGGAGCGGAGACTTGGAGCACACAACTCTGAGGAGGCCAGGAACCCCACACCTCGGAAAGAACAGAGGGAACCCCAACCTCAGAAAGAAGGGGACCAGAGAGAACCCAAACCTCAGGATGTGGAGGAAGGAGAGGTGGAGGAAGGAGAGGTGGAGGAAGGAGAGGTGGAGAAAGGAGATGTGGAGGAAGTGTGCGAGATTGTCACCACAACAGGTCAGTGTCATACACCACAGATTCAGGGAATAGATGCATGCATTCATGCATATTTTTCAGACATGCGTTTTTTGTTTTTTTTTAGGTGATGTGCTGCTTGTGGAGGATCAATCTCCTCCTTTCTCCAGTGGGAGCGCACAAATCATAATCCAGGATCTCATGGTTATGAGTCGAGAAATTGACATTATAACGCACAAACTCTATCGTTTTGACCAACAAATTAAAAACATATTTGATGTTTTGGGGAGAGTATAAAGATATTTTTCTTGCCACCATTTCAAGTTTTTTGGGCCTAAAAGTTTCTACATTTTTGTGTGATTTAACAAGCCAAATTTGGTAGATGCACACAGTGTGTTAACATGTGCTATCTCCCATCAGGGCAAATCAATGGACGTGTTTGGAGGGTGCAACCCCTTCCTCGCAACTCAAGTAGGTGAGAGGAAGGGTTTGCACCCCCAAAACACGTCCATTGATCCCGCATGATGGGAGATAGCACATGTTGACATTTGGCATGGGATCAGGAGGAAAATACCCATTCTGACGCACAATTTGTGTGCATCTTCCAAATTTGCCTTGTTCAGGGGTGACATCACCCCATCTCATGAAAGCAACAGCAGCACATTTTTGAAATACTATATAATGCCTGATATTGCCTTCATTTTTTCTATAAGGTTGAACTTTGTAAGTTCCATTGTTTTTATAATTTTTTATTTTTTTTACATGCGTGTTTATGCAAAACAAAAACCAAAACTTTTTTTGGGGGGGAAACACTGTTTCGAATGTCCCCAACAAATTTAGAACGCACAAGTTGTGCACAGAGTAAAAATCTTTTTCTACTCAAAAATGTGTGGCTTCTTCTTTCTATGCTCAATACCATTTTGAAAAATATGATCTTGTTTACCGTGACAATTGTGGTTATTTACTGAAGACAAAGCCACTTGGCACTACAAGTGTACTAGGAGAACCTGGGAGACAGATTCAAGAAACACAAGCAATAATGAGAAATCAAGTTTTTTACAGATTTTACTTTTTTTATTTTAAAAAGTTATAAAATCAGAGATTGTCTGGCATAGCAATGGCCCTACCTGTAAAGTAATCAGCATATTTTTTTCACACTTCATGGGCACTTTGGGGGGTCAAGCCAATACAGCCAGTATCCAGGCCCGTCAGGGCATTGTCTGCAAGTCTGGCCTCTGGCCCAACAGAACACAGATAAGTGGGTGCATTTCTGCGTAAATAGTTGTGCAGTATGCAGCAGGTAAAAACAATATGATTGATCTTGTATTCCGCCATATGGATAGAGGTAAGAAACAGGCGGAACCAGCTGGCCATTATCCCGAAAAGCATTCTCAACAACCCTCCAGGCTCTGGCCAGCCGGTGATTAAAAACACTCCTCTCCGGGGTGAGGGTCCTCTGGGGGAATGGCCTCATCAGGTGGGGTCCCAGCCCGAAAGCTTCATCCGCGATAAAACCAAACGGAAGGCCCTCAACGTTCTCCTCATCATGTGGTAGTGCCAGGCCACCACTCTGGAGACATCTGGCAAATTCCGTCTGTGCAAAGACTCCCCCATCTGACATCCGGCCATTCTTCCCCACGTCCACATACATGAACTCATAGTGTGCCGACACCACCGCCATTAACACAATACTATTAAACCCCTTGTAGTTGTAATAGTATGACCCCGAACGGGGTGGTGGCACTATGCGGACGTGTTTCCCATCGATTGCCCCTCCGCAGTTAGGAAAGTCCCACCGCTCGGCAAAATGGGATGCCACAGCCTGCCATTTCTGTGGCGATGAAGGAAACTGTGGAGTCAAACAAAAAAAATTATTAGAACTTTTGCACATAACATTGCAAGCAGATCACACAAAAACATTCTTGCCCAACATCAGTATAACATTTGTTTTTTGGGGAGTAGTTATAGCCACAAATAGAAGGCACAATTATCACATTCCTCACCCCCTCTGATGGCTCATTGCACACATTTTAGGGGGGGGGGGGTTCTAGCTGGGTTTGGGCCTACAAAAAATAAAAATACACCACTCTGCCTGATTGTAATGAGAAGCAAAACATTTGTACACATTTTAGGGGGGGGAGGGGTTCTAGCTGAGTTTGGGCCGTGTGAAGGACTAGCATCAAATGTAGAACTTGAAGGACACCGCCACTCGCTGGTTCTTCTTTTTAAGGGCTTTGTTTGCCCATTTTTATTAAAAGAAGTTCAAAACAAAATGAAAGGTTTCCCTCGCAGGGGTTTCAGCACTCCTATCCATCAACAAAATGTCATTTAGCCTCCTGGCTTATACATACAGCAGTGCTGCTCAGGCCTTCCACTTCAGGCTTTCATCTGTCTCCTACAGACTATTCCCTTGGCAACATCGTCCATTTAGATAGCAGCTCCTCACTGCTCTGATCCTCAGACTTGGGTCCACTGCTCTGACCCTCAGACCTGGGTCTCTGGCTTCCAGTGTGCAGACAAGCACTCTCTGGCTTCTCCAGTGCACACTTGCACTCTGTGGCTTCTCCAGTGCACACCTGCACTCGTCGGGAGGGTGGAGCCCAGAATGCTGGTCCTGACTCTACTATCAGGCCCACACACACCTGAACAATCAGTGTGCAGTTGAGTCTCAAAACCCGGATCCAGGACTGGGGATTTCATCCCACCCGGATCTCTAAGAAATCCCCAAGCTCCAGGTCCCAAAGTGGACTTTAGTAAATTATGAGGAAACTGAAAAGCCAGTTTCCTCCCAAACAAGCAAATACCCTGGAGCCCCTCAACCTGCCTGGTTGAGAATCCTGTATTCATACACTGGTGGGGTACCACACTACCACATACCCTCCCCCTTTGTTTCGATCCGGAGGGAGAAACACCAGCACCCGTCATTATGGTTGGGACACCTCTGTGCTGGCTGTCAGCCACGTAGGCCCAACCTTTTTTCCGGGTGCGCTTCCAGGTATGTCCCACCCTGGATCTTAACAAGGTCCTATATTTCCCTATACTCAGCCTTCTCCCTCTTCTTTTGGGATTCCATAAGCACTGCCTATCCTGAAATTTTAACAGGGCACCCCTGGTCTTTCTACCAATGCTTCTGCCTCCACGCTTCAGGTTCCCAGGTTTCCCAATACCTTTGGACACCACACTGTCATGTACCTTTAACAAATTATTTGGTTCATCATTGTTAGACATATTCAAATCAACATTACACCTCTCAACGTTGCACAGATCACCAATGCCTTTTTTTTAGCATTTGCTAGGGCAGAGTCTGCAGAGGGCACACATACTAGAGGGCCGCCATCACCCACGGGAACCTCACAGGACGTCGCCTCCCCGGGGTTCACCCACTCTGCAGGCAGCTGTCCTACCACTTGACCTGTTCTGATGCCATCTGTATTTTTATCCACCTGAACAGACAAGCTCTTGTCTGATCCACATACAATTTTTACCACACTTTTTATCCGTTTCCCTGTCTCGGGGACCTTATTAGGTTTGTCACCTAAACCAAACATTGGACTGGGGACCCCAGTCTTTTTAACCACCTTCGGTTGAGCCACACTTGGCCCTTCCATCTCATGTGATTCTTCCACTGGTACAGCATACACGCCCTTCACCGACAACTGACCAGTACTACCTTGGACCATAGCAGCATAAATGCAGGGCCGGTGCAAGGATTTTTGACACCCTAGGCGAAACCTAATTTTGCCGCCCCCTTGGCTCCTCCCCTGACCCCACCCCCTTTGCCATGCCCCTTTTTAATGACCGCTACTATTTTGCATGCAACACATTGCTAGACCAGCTAATTGTGGAAATGTTACAATTTTGCCCCCAAATCAGCTTTTGGATAAAATAATTTAAAACGATAAACCATAAAATAGTAGATTTTATGTGTAAACATTTTCTCACTTGAAAAATATAACATAGCAGCATTGCACATGTATCAACTGTATAAAATGTATCCAGATTGAGGGAACCATATTGAAGGGTGGATGGTAAAGTGGAACTTTAGTCAGAAAATGAAGATCTGCTCGATCACTTCGGGCTGGCCCCTTTTGCAGGTATAGCTATGTAAAACATTAAAAATATGTGTCTATACTGTGTACAATCCAGTAATATACTGTCTCTCCCGCTCTGCACATGCTCAGTTGCTCAACATTTTAGGCATCTTTACGCACTGCTGTGTTTGTAGAGGCCTGCTGACAGCCTTGAGGCAGAATTAAACCCTCCTATATTTTACAGCCAAGGAAGCTGCTTCTGTTCAATCTGCAACTGCCATGGTGCTGCACATGTGATCAGTTATGACACCAGCCATATGATGCTTTGACAGTTTGGTTGAGGAATTAAGCAAATGTGACATTTAGCAATCCCAACATTCCAGGAATATAGTTTTTTTTTTAACCATTAAATCAATGGGTTTAGTTCCACTTTATGATTTACTTCTGCTCAGGGGTTCAGGGCTTCAACAAAATGGCAGCCTCTGGCAAGAAGAAAAAGGAGCAATGCTGGATGCAATTTACAGCAAAAACTGATTTTGGTAGCATAATTACTAATGCAAAAGGTATGTTCGTTGCTAAAGAACATTATTTTTAACCAGTTTAAACGCTTTCATGAGGAAACAGTATGGGAGGGAGTTAATGAAGGGAGGGAACTGGGGGGGAGTTATTGATGGAGGGGACCAGACGAGACCAGAGGTTTTTGTGTGTGTAAGGGATGCATTGTGTGTTTCGGTGTCTGTGTGTGACTGTAAGGGATGCCCATCAAATGCCATCTCACCAGTGCACATGAAATGCAAGCTCTCCCCTGCCCTTCAAATACAGTCTCAGCCCTGCCCATTAAATACAGCCTCACCAGCGCCCATCAATGCCGCTTCACCAGTGCCCATCAAATTGTAAAATGTGTGTCTTTCGCGCTACTCAAGAGTAAAAAGAATGAATATAGGTGAATATACAATAGCTGCAAAACCTATCTGTGTTCACTCTACACATAACAAATAATAAATAAATGAGGGGGGGGATTTTGCGCTAATGGTGCAATCTCCACACAATTATAAGTGATACCAAACAATCCAATATTGTTTAAAGTGCTAAAACATAAAGTGCTGAAAATATTAAGGTGCTGACGGAATAATGTGCAGGTGCAATCAATTATATCACAATGACGTGCAAAAAGTGACTGCTGTAAAGTTCCATATTGCAATTGGTAAAACAAGTCCCAAAATTCAAAATGCAAAAAAAATAATTATTGAATGCAGCAAGTATCGCTATTAATATAGCATGAACAAATGTCAGTCTCCAGCTGGTCCCATATAGGTATTTCTTTTTCGTACATCACGGGACACAAAGCGACTTAGTCATTACTAATGGGTTATATAGTTTACCTTCAGGTGCTGGCACTGGCAACTTCCAAACCGGAAGTACCCTCCCCTATATAAGCCCCTCCCATCCGGGAGCACCTCAGTTTTTTGCCAGTGTCTAAGGTGTTGGCCAAAGAGTAACATGTGTTTTCACTGGGCTTGCGTACAGGTTCTTTTGGGCCTTAGTAAGCTGTTCCGGATCCCACCAAAAAAGCTTCATAGCTAAACGGTCGGTACCCGGGCCTTGCAGCAGAAGAGCAAGGTTTTGCCTGTAATGCCTCTCTTAGGAGGGCTGGACCCTGGGATCCAGAGCTCTGGTCATACCCACGACCAAGATGTTGTCTGTGCAGGGTGCTATACAGGTCCAGGGGAGTGGAATCCTTGGGAACCCGGTCCCTGAAGGTTTAATTACAATGCCTGCCGTGATAGGTGAAGTTTGGGCTTCTGTGGACCAAACAGAGTCCTGCGGCGGGGAACAGGTAAGTGGGGGCCCCCAGGAACTTGGTTCTATTGGGGGACCCCCAAGCCTAATTTGTCTTTCTGTCTGTTACCTAACGGTATTCCCGCTAATATCTGTGTATGCCTGTAACTACTGAAAATGTAAAATTTTAATAGTAGTCAAGAAAAAAAAAAAGGACCGCGGTACCTGTGTTAAACCACTAGAGGTCGCTGTGGTCCATTTTTCTTGTCATGTGGATCTTTGGTTTTCTCAAGTCAAAAGATCCAGGCAGTTGGTAAGTTTCTCTGTGGGAATCCACTTCCTCTGCCCTGTTGCTGCGCTCATCCACCGCACAGGCCCTCCGGCAAAAAGGGCCCTGGCTCCTAGTCCCTGTTTGATTTTCGAAAAGGGCGCCAATGGCGCACGGGCGCGCGCGGGCGCGTGCACGCGCCTCCTATGAAAAAAAAGGGGCGGGGCGGGTGGATGACGCTCGATGCGCGCCACGGCGCTTCTGCGCATGTGCAGGCGTCCCAGCTTGTATAAAGACACAGTACAAGTGTCAGCTGGATGCAAACAGAGCTAGCAACAAACAGTGGCACACAGAGGCGGTTGATGCAGGCATCCCCATAGAAAGGCACTTTAGTGGACACCAGCTGGTATATAGCAGCAACTGTGTTAGACTATTACCAGCAAAATTGGTGTATGACGACGGGAATACCTCAGCTTTGTGCTTATAGGATATGTCGTCCAGACGCTCTGGAAATAGATCTTCCAAGAAGCGAAAGGGGTCTCCGTCGGGCTCTGAGGATTTTGGGCATGCTGTACTGCGCCAATCTCCCCTGAAATTTCAGAGGTCAGTAGCCGTAGGAACCCCGCAGGAGTACCTGGTACTGCGGCTGTCCCCAGTCCACCTGCTCCTGTATATATAACAGAGGAGGTTTTATCCTCAACTCTGGGAGGATTGGAAGAGAGATTAACAGCATTGATCGCTGCTTCCCTGTCACAGGAAAAGCGCGTCCGATCTCCGTCTCCTCCTGCAGGGTGCCTGTTAGTGGAGGAACAGTCCCAGAGATCGACCTACCTGAAGGGGATCAGGTGAGGTTGATAAAGTTATAGAGGAATCAACAGTGGAAGAACCTTTCTCAGCATCTCAGGCTGAAAGATTATGGGTTCAGTCTCTGACTAACATGGTCCGAGCAGCATTTTAAATGCCTCTGGCGGAACCATCAACCACTACTGTCTCCTCGCTGGGGTCGCTGAAAGCTCCCCAGACTGTCTGTTCCTTCCCAATCCACCCTTTATTGGAAGGGTTTATTTACCAAGATTGGGAGCATCCTGTAAAATATTTACTCCCCCCAAGAGATTTCCAGTGATCTATCCCATGGAGGATAAGTTCATAAAAAAAAAAATGGAGGGTCCCTACAGTGGACACAGCCATCTCTTGTGTAAATAAATCACTGACATGTCCAGTAGATAATGTTCCAATGTTCAAGGACCCAATAGATAAAAAATTGGAGTCTTTACTAAAATCTGCTTTCTCTACAGCAAGCATGGTGACACAACCTGCAGTAGCAGCGATTGGAGTCTGCCAAGCAATGAAAGATCAGTTGAAACAAGTCTTAAGGGACTTACCAGATCAGCAGGCTCTTGCTCTAGCTGACCTACCTAGAGCCTTGTGTTGCGGTGGACGCCATAAAGGATACAATCCAACAGGCATCCCGCTTTACGCTGTCTGTAGACATATGCGTAGGCTTCTATGGCTCAAAAACTGGTCTGCTGAAGCTCCCTGTAAGAAATTGCTGATTAGCTTCCCATTTCATGGAGAACGCTTATCTGGAGATGATCTGGACAAATATATCCAGAAAACTTCTGCCGGTAAAAGTACAATCTTGCCGGTTAAGAACAAGGGTAGAAGTCCTTCTTTTAAGAGGCCTACTTCTCCAGTCCCTGGCACATCGGCTGTGAAACAGTTCCGACGGCCTCCGCGGTCAAATCCAGGGGGCAGAAATCAGGGACAATCACAGGGTAACAAGAAACCCTGGGTCAAGAGAGGTACAAAACCTCCCCCCAAGTCATGAAGGGTTGCCCCCACTCAATCGGGTGAGGGGAAGACTTCAGTTGTTCACAGAGACCTGGCGGGACACCATCAGAGATGGGTGATCTCCGCAGTAAGTCTGGGATACAGGCTGGAGTTAAAAGACATTCCTCCTGCCCATTTTATAAGGTCAAACGTGCCAAGCGATCCCCAGAAGAGTGGATCCCTCCTTCTGGCACTAGAGCAACTATTGCCCCAAGGGTAATCATGAAGGTTCCCTTGGAAGAAAACGGGTTCGGGTTTTACTCGAACCTTGTCACAGTCCCCAAACCAAATGGGGACATGAGGCCCATATTAAATATAAAAGGGCTAAACAAGTTCCTACATATCAGGACTTTTTCGGATGGAGTCGATCCGATCGGTGGCCACCGCCCTACAAGGGCAGGAATGGTTAGCCTCGATCGACATAAGGGATGCTTATTTGCATATTCCCATCTGTCCGGCCCACCAGAAATTTCTACGCTTTGCAGTAGAAGGGCGCCATTTTCAGTTCAGAGCCTTACCTTTCGGTCTGGCCACAGCACCACGAGTGTTCACAAAAATTCTGGCCCTACGATTGGCCAAACTAGGAACACAAGGTGTAACGATAATGGCATATCTAGACGACTTGTTGCTGATAGACCACTCAGTGAAAAAAACTAGAAGTGGTCGTTCACAAGATAGTCAAGTATCTGGAATCTCACGGTTGCATTATCAACCGAGACAAGTCAGCCCTAAAACCAGTCAAAAGCCTGGAATACTTGGGGGCTAAGACTGGATTCAAATCAGAGAAAGATTTTCTTACCTCCAGAGAAGGTGTCGTCTTTGAAAGATTTGACCCATTTAGTGGGTACAAAAAAGAAAAACCATCCATACGCCTGTGTATAAGGCTGCTGGGAAAAATGGTGGCTTCATTCGAAGCAGTACCCTACGGTCAATTCCATTCAAGGAACTTGCAGAGGGCCATACTGTCAGCCTGGAACAAAAAAGTTCAGGCTTTAGACTTACCAATGTCCCTGTCCCCTTCCGTTCGCAAGAGCCTCCATTGGTGGTTGGTGCCAGAATCTGGAAAAAGGGAAACCCTTCAGTCCGGTTTCTTGGAAGGTGGTCACTACAGATGCCAGCCTCATAGGCTGGGGGGGCAGTACTGGAGCAATGGTCTCTCTAGGGCAAGTGGTCAGAAGCAGAGAAGGCCCTGCCCACCAATCTCTTAGAGATACGAGCAGCCCGGTATGCCCTAGTAGCATGGACATCCAAACTCCAAGGGCCACCTGTCAGAATTCAATCAGACAATGCCACAGCAGTGGCATATATCAATCACCAGGGTGGCACCGGGAGTCATGCAGCCCAGAGGGAAGCGAATTGCATCCTGGAATGGGCAGAAAGGTATGTCACAGCCATATCCGCGGTTTTCATCCCAGGAGTGGAAAATTGGAGAGCGGACTTTTTAAGTCGCCAGCAATTATGCCCGGGGAATGGTCTCTTCACCCCGAGGTTTTCCAGGCAATATGCCAGCGGTGGGGAACACCGGATGTAGATCTGCTAGCATCCAGATTCAACGCAAAGGTGGACAGATTTGTGTCTCGCACAAAGGATCCCCTAGCTTGCGGTTCGGATGCCCTAGTGTTCCCTTGGGATCAGTTCAAGCTGATATATGCATTCCCACCGCGATTAATCCGCAGAATCAGGGTAGAAAAGAAACCAGTGATTCTGGTGGCTCCAGCGTGGCCCCGAAGGGCATGGTACGCGGAGATTGTAAAAATGTCAGTGGGAAGTCCTTGGACCCTCCCACATCGTCCGGACCTGCTTTCGCAAGGACCGATATACTACCCTTCCTTACCAGCCCTAGGTTTGACGGCCTGGCTATTGAAGCCCACATTCTAAAAAAGAGAGGGCTCTCTAATCCTGTGGTATCTACCATGATCAATGCCAGGAAGCCGGTATCCAGGCAGATCTATTATAGGATCTAGAAGGCGTACATCACGTGGTGTGAGGCCAGGAAATGGCATCCACGTAAGTACGTAATAGGTAGGATTCTGGACTTCCTACAGTGGGCTGTACATAGGAAGCTGGCCTTGAGTACTATCAAGGGTCAGACGGCCTTGTCAATATTTTTTTCAAAGGCCCTTGGCTTTGCATTCATTAGTCAAAGCTTTCATACAAGGAGTGATGCGTATTAGCCCTCCGGTTAGTATTCCCATATGTCCATGGGACTTAAACCTGGTTCTGTCGGTTCTACAGAAACAACCATTTGAACCATTGCGGCACATTTCCTTGGTTCTTTTCACCAGGAAATTGATTTTCTTAGTAGCCATTTGTTCGGCTAAAAGAGTATCGGAATTAGCCGCCTTGTCCTGTAAGGAGCCATATCTGGTTATCCATAAGGACAGAGTAGTATTACGTCCTCATCCAGCCTTCTTCCTAAGGTGGTATCGAGGTTCCATTTGAACTAAGATGTGGTTCTTCCTTCCTTTTTCCCCAAACCTAGTTCGGTAGAGGAAAAGTTATTGCATTCTTTGGATGTAGTAAGAGCAGTTAAAGCTTATCTTAAAGCCACTGCTCAGATTCGTAGAACGGATACATTGTTTGTTCTGCCGGAAGGCCCCAGAAAGGGTCAGGCAGCATCAAAAATCTACTTTAGCAAAGTGGATTTGACAGGTCATAATACAAGCCTATGGCTTGAAAAGGAGACCGCCTCCGTTCAAAGTTAGGGCGCACTCCACAAGAGCAGTTGGAACTTCATGGGCAGTGCATCACCAAGCCTCCCTGGCTCAAGTCTGTAAGGCCACAACATGGTCCTTAGTACACACGTTTACTAGATTCTACCAGGTAGACGTCAGAAGTCAGGAGGATGTCGCCTTTGGGCGCAGTGTGTTGCAGGCCGCAAAAGAGCCTTATGCCTGATGGCGCCCAGCTTATGTATAGTGTATCCCTCCCCTCATTGGGCATTGCTTTGGGACGTCCCATTAGTAATGACTAAGTCGCTCTGTGTCCCGTGATGTACGAAAAAGAAAAAGGGATTTTTATAACAGCTTACCTGTAAAATCCTTTTCTTGGAGTACATCACGGGACACAGAGCTCCCACCCCTCTTTTTGGGACACTTATTGCTTTGCTACAAAACTGAGGTGCTCCCGGATGGGAGGGGCTTATATAGGGGAGGGTACTTCCGGTTTGGAAGTTGCCAGTGCCAGCACCTGAAGGTAAACTATATAACCCATTAGTAATGACTAAGTCGCTCTGTGTCCCGTGATGTACTCCAAGAAAAGGATTTTACAGGTAAGCTGTTATAAAAATCCCTTTTTCCAGTTGAGAGATCTCTATGGTGTAGTATTTTTAAAACAGTATAGACCCTGAAGTCACGAGGTACGTGACATAACGCCCTAGGGAAAAGGATTGAGGCATCACATCATAGACCCGGCAGCAGCGGAGGAGCAAGTAAGACAGCGCTTAACACGCCGCAATCCGTATATACTGCACATTGATGTTTATTGTGATGTAAGAGTCCACTTTTATTTAAATAAAGTCCATACTGTTTTAAAATACTACACCATAGAGATCTCTCTCCTGTCCCTCTCTTGACACCTGGCTGGAGCCCTGCTCCCCCCCTTCCCTCCCACCCCCCTGTCTCTCACTGCAGGCCAGTTAACCCATTCAGAACAGCGTGAATGGTGGAGACATTCATCCAATATGGAGTACAATGGAGAAGTGACCAATAAGGAATTATAACACCTATTAATGCCAGTTTATTAACCTGTTGGAGCCCCGGCCATAGACGAATGACGGCCTCAAGGTGGCTCCTAAAATCCGGGAGGACGTCAATAGACGTCCTCGGCTCCTCCGGCCACTGGGGGGCGCGCGCGCCCGGACGCGTCACTGACATGCCGATGCGCGTGCCTGGCGACCGCGATGTCCGCCAGGCACCCGCAATCGGTCGGTACACAGACAAGGACATGGATCTGTGTGTGTAATGATGGGGTGTAAACACAGAGATCCACGTCCTGTCAGGGAGAGAAGACCGATGCTGTGTCCCTTGTACATAGGGACACAGATTGGTCACCTCCCCCAGTCACTCCCCTCCCCCCCACAGTAGTAATCACTCCCAGGGCACACATTTAACCCCTTCCTCCCCCCTAGTGTTAACCCCTTCCCTGCCAGTGTCATTTTTACAGTAACCAGTGCATTTTTATAGCATTGATCGCTGTATCAATGACAATGGTCCCAAAATGGTGTCAAAAGTGTCCGATGTGTTCGCCATAATGTCGCAGTCACAATAAAAAAATCGCTGATCGCCGCCATTACTAGTAAAAAAAAAAAAATATTAATAAAAATGCTATAAAAATATCCCCTATTTTGTAGATGCTATAACTTTTGCGCAAACCAATCAATAAACACTTATTGCGGGTTTTTTTGACCAAAAATATGTGGAAGAATACGTATCGGCCTAAACTGAGAAAAAAAAAATTGGGATATTTATTATAGCAAAAAGTAATAAATATTGTGTTTTTTTTCAAAATCGTCGCTCTTTTTTTGTTTATAGCGCAAAAAATAAAAACCGCAGAGGTGATCAAATACCACCAAAAGAAGGCTCTATTTGTGGGAAAAAAAGGATCTCAATTTTGTTTGGGAGCCACGTCGCACGACCGCGCAATTGTCATTCAAAGCGACGCAGTACCGAAAGCTGAAATTTCGCCTGGGCAGGAAGGGGGTTTATGTGCCCAGTAAGCAAGTGGTTAAATACAAAGGTGAGAGTTCTGGAAGACTGGTGTAGGATTCGCATGTGGGTTCAATACTTCAATTGTTCATCTATGACAGTGATTCATCTGACCCATCTTTAGGAATACTTTAACCGGAAATACTTATATGGGAACACCTGGAGACTGACATTTGTTCATGCTATATTAATAGCGATACTTGCTGCATTCAATAAATTTTTTTTGGCATTTTTAATTTTGGGACTTGTTTTACCAATTGCAATATGAAACTTTACAGAAGTCACTTTTTGCACGTCATTGTGATATAATTGATTGCACCTGCACATTATTCCGTCAGCACCTTAATATTTTCAGCACTTTATGTTTTAGCACTTTAAACAATATTGGATTGTTTGGTATCACTTATAATAATGTGCCTATCAAATGCCATCTCACCAGCGCCCATCAAATACAGCCTCACCCGCGTCCAAATACAGCCTCACCCACGCCCATCAAATAATCCTCACCCGCGTCCAAATACAGCCTCACCCACGCCCATCAAATACGGTCTCACCCGCACCCATCAAATACATCCTCACCCGCGTCCAAATACAGCCTCACCCTCGCCCATCAAATACAGCCTCACCCGCGCCCATCAATTACATCCTCACCTGCGTCCAAATACAGCCTCACCCGCGCCCATCAAATATATCCTCACCTGCGGTGATCAAATACGGCCTCACCCGCGCCCATCAAATACATCCTCACCCGCGCCCATCAAATACAGCCTCACCCGCGCCCATCAAATACGGCCTCACCCGCGCCCATCAAATACAGCCTCACCCGCGCCCATCAAATACATCCTCACCCGCGCCCATCAAATACAGCTTTCACCCGCGCCCATCAAATACAGCCTCACCCACGCCCATCCTCACCCGCGTCCAAATACAGCCTCACCTGCGCCAATCAAATACAGCCTCACCCGCGTCCAAATACAGCCTCACCCGCGCCCATCAAATACGGTCTCACCCGCACCCATCAAATAATCCTCACCCACGTCCAAATACAGCCTCACCCTCGCCCATCAAATACAGCCTCACCCGCGCCCATCAAATACAGCCTCACCCACGCCCATCAAATACAGCCTCACCCGCGTCCAAATACAGCCTCACCCTCGCCCATCAAATACGGTCTCACCCGCACCCATCAAATACATCCTCACCCGCGTCCAAATACAGCCTCACCCTCGCCCATCAAATACAGCCTCACCCGCGCCCATCAATTACATCCTCACCTGCGTCCAAATACAGCCTCACCCGCGCCCATCAAATATATCCTCACCTGCGGCAATCAAATACGGCCTCACCCGCGCCCATCAAATACATCCTCACCCGCGCCCATCAAATACAGCCTCACCCGCGCCCATCAAATACGGCCTCACCCGCGCCCATCAAATACATCCTCACCCGCGCCCATCAAATACAGCTTTCACCCGCGCCTATCAAATACAGCTTTCACCCGTGCCCATCAAATACAGCCTCACCCGCGCCCATCCTCACCCGCGTCCAAATACAGCCTCACCTGCGCCAATCAAATACAGCCTCACCCATGTCCAAATACAGCTTCACCCGCGCCCATCAAATACGGTCTCACCCGCACCCATCAAATAATCCTCACCCGCGTCCAAATACAGCCTCACCCTCGCCCATCAAATACAGCCTCACCCGTGCCCATCAAATACAGCCTCACCCGCGTCCAAATACAGCCTCACCCTCGCCCATCAAATACGGTCTCACCCGCACCCATCAAATACATCCTCACCCGCGTCCAAATACAGCCTCACCCTCGCCCATCAAATACAGCCTCACCCGCGCCCATCAAATACAGCCTTACCCGCGCCCATCCTCACCCGCGTCCAAATACAGCCTCACCTGCGCCCATCAAATACAGCCTCACCCGCGCCCATCAAATACGGCCTCACCCGCGCCCATCAAATACGGCCTCACCCGTGCCCATCAAATACGGCCTCACCCGCGCCCATCAAATACGGCCTCACCCGCGCCCATCAATTACATCCTCACCCACGCCCATCCTCACCTGCGTCCAAATACAGCCTCACCCGCGCCCATCAAATACAGCCCGTCAATGCCGCTGCCTTCACCAGTGCCAATAAATGCAATCAATCCCTGGGGGGGGGGGCATTTGGCAGATATTTTAATATACACATACATTTAAAAAAATGTAATTGTTATCACTTAATGTACAAAAGTTTTACTTACCACACCAACGTGAACGGTGACCCTGTGATTGCTGCCTGTTCCTCTCGCATCAACTCTGCTGCTGTACCTGCCTGCTGGCACCGCACGGTATCTCTTCCATGCTCCACCTGTCCCCAAAGCCCGGGAGCCGCCGTCAATAGCCCATGATGCATCGCAGTCTGACCAGACAGGAGAGGGGGGGCTGGGCTGTGTGCTGCTGGACTGGACACTATGAAGAGCGGCCTCTGTGCTGTGTGGACACCAGGTGACATGTGATGTCAGTCACACAGACAGAGAGCAGAGAGGGAGGGGCTGCGCCTCAGCGCCTGCTACTGCCAGTGTCAGTGATCACAGTGACACAACACTACACATCAGAGGCAGAGTGGAGGAGAGCGCCCTGGGGGGGGGGTTGCAGCCGGGACCCATAGATTGATGTCACTGCAGCGCAGGAAAACTCGAGCGAGCGAGCCGCGCTGGGGGGGGTTTGGGGGGGCGGCGCTGCTGCTTGACATGTCAGGGAACTGGTGGAGGACAGTGCGGCACTGTCTGTGCGGAGGAGTGCGGAAGTAAAATTACCAGCGGTCGGGCGCCCTAGGCGGCAGTGCGCCCTAGGCGGTCGCCTAGTCCGCCTAGTGGTAGCGCCGGCCCTGCATAAATGCCTTCTACCTGGCTGTTAGGTGGTGAAACCTCAGACACTTTCTTTTCGCCAAAGCCTCTCCCATATACCTCTTGTACAGGAAGTAACCCATCAGCATACCTAGAGGCGATTTTTAACACTAGTAATACAGTCATAAATAAACCATTTCTGTCTTGTCTTCCTTTGTGCTGTACCACCTGCCACTCAGGGGTCCACCTAATGGTACTCCGCAGTACCAGACTGTGGTGGAGACACCCCAGTATAGACTGGCTGTACATCCCAAAGTTTAAGCATCTCCTTTAATACTTTTGTTAGAAACCATACCCTTGGCTCCAGACCCAAGTCCTTCCTGGGGACTTTCCTGACACTGGGGATGCAGACAGACTCACTTGCTGAGACGTGAGAGGTTGCAAGGTTTAATGGAACCTTCTCCCAGCTGGAGACAACCACAGCCTGGTGCTCTACCAGAGCGCTGCCAGGTGCTTGACTCATACCCAACTTCTCAGGTTCAGCACCAATGAACTGCCTCACATTACCAGTGACAACGTCCCTTTGACACGCCATGTCAGCATCATTTTTGTAGGTTACTGACAAAGTGTCTGCTGTGTGCTCGCCCTTATATGGTCCATATTTCTCACAAGGGTTAACCCCTGCAGCAGCCACCGCGCCCTCAGTTATAAGTTGTTCTGCCGTCCCTCCTGCTGGCACAGCATAAACTTTGTCCACCTTATTTTTGTGCATGAAAGCCTCATCTATCAGGGACATTAGATTTTTACCCTAACTATCCCAATCCGTTGTAGCTGTGCTCCATTCATCGGCGCTCCTCAGCCCTGATCCATCCGCCCAAGGAGACACATTAGAACAGACAGGTTTAGTTGCAGATTCATCACCCAAATTACGAATCATGGCAGACTTCGGTAACCCATGTTTTAGCACCACAGGTTGCAATACACCACAACCACCACCTTGCTCGGGCGGCACTTCATAAGTCTCACACACCTTTGCATTTTTCACAGGTTGTGTTAACCCACCATTTACCGGCACATTTTTAGTGCTAGCAGCTTGCACTAACACATTACCATTACACGGTACCGTTCCACTCTGTCCCACCAGAGTGACATCGCAGTTGTCCATGGCAACCCCCGACTCCAATACATGAAGTTCCCTGGAGATTTTTGGGGACAACTGTGCTGTCTTACCACCAATTGCTACAGGCAACGACCCATTTGTGACAACAGATTTTGCTCTGGAAGAACCTGGGGTTTTCCCAACAGCAGCAAACTTTTCATTAACAGTAACACTTATAGCATTTTTAGTTTTTGCAGGCTGTCCTAGCCCACTGCCAACTTGAGGCTGGCAGACATTAGACACAACACTTTTAGTCATCAACACAGGTTCTGTTTGGACTTTAACCCCTGCATTCCCATTGGGTATGAAAAAGTCAGTCTCAAGCGCACATTCTGTGGCCCCACTCACTGGGGTCACTCTCACATCATCATGGACAGTCTCGTAGCCAGTTTTATACCTGAAATCAGCAGTTCCAGGCATCATTTCATTAAAGATAGTCTTACCCACCACAGTAGTTGAGGTCACCATCTTCATTTGAGTACGTTGTCTTAAGAACCAGTCCTCAGCCGCACATTTACTGGCCAACTCTCCCTGGTGGCCATGGTATAAAATCACAGCATGCATCTCCCACTGTTTAGCACCCCCTGCAGACACCACAGAAAACTCCTCCTTGTTGCCAGGGGTGACTGCAAACATATTTCCAAAGGGATCTTGGCCCACAGGTAAAGAGTTCTGCTCAGCAACATTACCTCCAGGTGCACCCCAGAATCTAGGACAAGACAATATTTCATGCCCCAGCTGGCCACATTCCAGGCATGGTACTGGACGACTTTTCCCCAGTGCGTTTCTCTCCTGATGATTCCTTCCAGGCACAACTTCCACTCTTGTTGCCATGGGAGATCGCAGTCTCCCAGCAGAGCTTTGCTGGCTCTCTCCAACATGCTGTATTGGCTCCTCCGGAAGCCACTTGTCACGACCCATGGGAGGCACACCCCATGGTCCACAGACAGCCCGACTGGCCTCCTCTGTGTTGCTATGGGCAACCACTCTCTGTTCTGGCCTTTGATCAGCCTCTCTTCTGGCATATAACACAGGCTTCTCAGACCTTTGTTTTGCTAGGTAGCTTTGCACTGGAGCCAGGGACAAAAGGCACTTGGAGGCTGCATGTCCCCACTCACTGCCCCGCAAACAGCGCACTTGGTTCCATGTCTTGTCAGGGTTTCCCACCCTGCATCTGCTGGACCCTGTCTCAAGCTGTGTCACTTTCACACTTTTCGCAACAGCTGCTGGTTTAACTGCAGCAGCGTTGCCAGGGGCAACAGCACCCCTCTCCCAGGCATGGACATCCGGCAGCTCTCTTTTTGTATGGAAGGTTGGCTTGCCTTCCACTTTAGCTTGGTCCAATCCTGCCAGGTAACGCTTGCACCAATCCACTGCAGATTCAAACGCTGGTGGACTCTCCACACTAGCCATCATCTGTGCATTCATTGCACCAGGGTTGCTAGGGACAACAGCAGCCCTCTTTTCCCTTGGAAAACTCTGTTTAGGCATGTATGGGGTTCGATCAGGCGGTAACAACCCCTCCAACCACAGAGCTCTATCTATAATCTCAGCCATCCTTGCTTCTTTTAGGCGTTTTGATCGCCCCATCCTTGCGGTCTTGCACACAGCAACTTGTAACAGTTCTTGGCGGTGAAAAGGAAAAAAAATAAAAAATCTGTTTGTTTCTCCTTTCACAGGTACACAACCTGCATGCAACAGTCCATCAAATAAACTTCTGCGCAATGCAGTTTGCCTGGCTGCCACACACAGCTAGCAGCAGTTCACTGCAGAGAAAAAAAGATTGACTTTTTGTTCACAGGTACACCACCTGCAACAAATTGGAGCACTGTCTCTTTAAGGCTAGTTACCTTTCGCTTGCAGGTTCTCCTCACCTGCACACACACAGATTATGCAGTCTCATGCACCAAAAACACAGTTCATATAACAGATGAACTTACTTGATTGTAGGGATCTCAGATTGTGCCAAAATTCTCCACCACGTGTGAAGGACTAGCATCAAATGTAGAACTTGAAGGACACCGCCACTCGCTGGTTCTTCTTTTTAAGGGCTTTGCCCATTTTTATTAAAAGAAGTTCAAAACAAAATGAAAGGTTTCCCTCGCAGGGGTTTCAGCACTTCTATCCATCAACAAAATGTCATTTAGCCTCCTGGCTTATACATACAGCAGTGCTGCTCAGGCCTTCCACTTCAGGCTTTCATCTGTCTCCTACAGACTATTCCCTTGGCAACACCGTCCATTTAGATAGCAGCCCCTCACTGCTCTGATCCTCAGACTTGGGTCCACTGCTCTGACCCTCAGACCTGGGTCTCTGGCTTCCAGTGTGCAGACAAGCACTCTCTGGCTTCTCCAGTGCACACCTGCACTCGTCGGGAGGGTGGAGCCCAGAATGCTGGTCCTGACTCTACTATCAGGCCCACACACACCTGAACAATCAGTGTGCAGTTGAGTCTCAAAACCCGGATCCAGGACTGGGGATTTCATCCCACCCGGATCTCTAAGAAATCCCCAAGCTCCAGGTCCCAAAGTGGACTTTAGTATATCATGAGGAAACTGAAAAGCCAGTTTCCTCCCAAACAAGCAAATACCCTGGAGCCCCTCAACCTGCCTGGTTGAGAATCCTGTATTCATACACTGGTGTGGTACCACACTACCACAGCCTACAAAAAAAAATACACCACTCTGCCTGATTGTAATGAGAAGCAAAACATTTGTACACATTTTAGGGGGGGGTTCTAGCTGAGTTTGGTCCTACAAAAAATAAAAATACACCACTCTGCCTAATTGTAATGAGAAGAAAAACATTTGTACACATTTTAGGGGGTGGGGGGGTTCTAGCTGAGTTTGGGACTACAAAAAAAAAACACTACACCACTCTGCCTGATTGTAATGATAAACCAAACATTTGGACACATTGGAGGGGAGAGGGTAAAGCAATACAATGGAATTGTCAAAATATCTTCTTAAGTGACTAGGCTTTGGGGTGTTTGGGCCCTGGATAGCATGCTGGAGAGGTTAGTGAAGGCAAATATGCATGTAGGCCTAAAAAAGGGTACAGCATGCATGAGGACAAAGGGGACATTCACAGTATATTACAATCAGGGTAATTAGGGAAGGATGAAAGAAATACAATACTTTAGTAAGCATTATATACATATAATGTGATATCAAAGGAGAAAAATTACCTTAATATAGTCCTTCTGCATAACTTGTATGATGGCAGAACAGGTCTCTGGAATAATGACCCCCCAGAGCCTGGGGGAGATGCCTGTCGTGAACTTGAGGTCCTGCAGGCTTCTCCCAGTCGCCAGGTATCTCAAGGTGGCGATTAGCCTCTGCTCAGCAGCGATGGCCTGGCGCATCACAGTGTCCTGCCTGGTGATATAGGGGGACACCAAATACAACAGACGGTGAAAAACGGGGTCCGTCATCCGGAGATAATTCCTGTAGTCATCAGGATTATTCTCCTGGATTTCCCGCAGCAGAGGCATATGACAGAATTAGTCCCGCTGGAGCAACCAATTCTTGGTCCATGAACTCCTCCTCGCCCTGTTCATGGACTGAGCTTGGGTCAAAGTATTAACCGCAACACCAAGCGCATACGCAGCACGAGCTCTACGATGAGAATGAACTTCCAACATGGCTTTAAACCGGCTGGTCAGAACGAACTTAAACAGAACACACCGAGGAACAGCAAGGCCTGTGAAGAACGACCTGAAAAACAGTAACGAGCGTCCAAGAAAGCACTGCAAAACAGAACCGACCTGACTGCATGCACTGAAAGACAAATACGAACCCACAAGCACAAACTGAAAACGCAGAAAACGCAGAAAACGATCTGAAAACGCAGAAAACGCAGAAAACGATCTGAAAAGCACAGAGACTGAAAACCGCAAATCGGCTCTCACCAAACTTTTACTAACACGCGGTAACACAAAATCAGCAAAAGCAGCCCAAAGGGTGGCGCCGTTGGATTTGAACTTCCTCTTTATAGTGCCTTTGTACGTGTTGTACGTCACGGCGTTTTGGACGGTAGGAATTTTGACTGGTGTTTAGGCAAGACTGATGAAAGTCAGTTTCATCGGAATTCCGATGGAAAAATCCATCGGTTTTTATTCCATCGGAAATCCGATCGTGTGTACAGGGCATTAGGCCCTAATTTGAGAGGAAGATACAAGGTAGGTTTTATTAGGAAATGAAAATAAGAGTCTAATATTTCTCAGAAAATACCCAGAAATTTTATACAGTTGATTTACATTATGTAAGCAGTTTTGTTAGGCTTCAATTCAAGAGGGAGAGACTTGACAGGTTTTATAGAAAAATGCAATTTAGAGCATATTATTTCAGAAACAATAGCCAGAAATATTGCACAGTTGATGCATAGTATGTAAGCATCTTTATTTGACCAAAATGTAGGAGGGAGAGACAAGGCTAGCTTTATCAGGAAAAAAATTGTGTATTTTTGGCAACCTTGGATGGGGTTGTACACAAAGCTCTCCAGCTCTTGACCTAACCTAACTTTAAAAAAAAACAAAAAAAAACTACCAGGTAAACTCAACTATGGTATCTGTCTGTAACTGCTATTGTTATTGATTAACTGTTTTTTCTCTAATCTTGGGAGTTCATCGACTTACCAGTATTGCAGAACAACTTCTTGCAACATCCTTTCATGGTCTAGTTGCTATTATAAAACTACCTGCAACCAGCAGACACTGTTTCTAGAACATTTATTATTTTAAGTGCCTTCTGTTCCAACGTAATGTTTGGATTACAAGGATTATTGCACAAACAATATGTCACGTACTCTTTATTCTGTACTTTTTATAAAACCCAATAAATATCAATTGAAACAAAAAGAGTGTATTTTTTTCACAGACAATAGCCAAAAATATTGTACAGTCAATGCAGACTATGTAAGCAACTTTATTAGCCTACAATTTGAGAGGAAGAGATGAGCTATGGCGATTGGGAAAATGTGGATGTGGTGCTTTGGTGCACTTAAGAATGTGGTGATTTGGTGAAGTAAACTGTACCACACAAGTATGTGGTAATTTGTTTCAAATAAAGGGCGGTGTTGCCTCCATCAATCAAAGGTTTATGCCACTAAACCCCCCCCCCAAAAAAAAAAAATATATAGTGGTGTGTGGTCACATTAGTTATTATCATTTTTATTATTATACACAATTTATATTTTATATAGCGACAACAGTTTGTGCAGCTTTTTACAATATAAAGGGATATGTACAGTTACAATACAATACAAGAAAGTACAATCTTATAATTTGCCAGGTCTGTAAATTGCAAACGAGCTGGGTTGCTAAGGACCCATGCTTGACTCAAACCTGAAGCTGATTCCTAGTTGTAGCACATGTTTAAGCACGTGTCTTTTTTCTATTCATTTTAAGAATTGTTAGTAGATTATCAAAGTATAACCCAATTATTTTGTCTATGTTTGACCAGTAAAGATAGCTGAAAACTCCAATAAAGATTTTTTTATATATTTTCTAAAACCTTGTGACAATTGACAGTAATTGAAAACCAAGCTATTTCTTTCTCTCTTTGTTCCCTGGAAAATCTACAGCAGTTCCAAGAAGTAATTTGTCAATTGTCTGATTGCAAAACTTTTGTGTGCAGCTTTCCATGGGCAGCTTTGCAGTTCAAGAAATCTGACTGCTTCTGGGATGATAATAGAGCTGTATAAGGGAAACTATTCACCTTTATCAGCACTTGCAGATATTTTGCTTAGCTGTTACCATACAATACAAATAAAAAGTGTGGTTAAAAAATAGAACAACTCTGCTAAGTGCAGCTAAAATGACTCAAGTGAATTATTTTATCATTCCATTAAAAATTGGATTCGACCTAGACTCTTTAGTATCATTGCTAATTATAACTAACATACTGCTTACGAAAGCCAATGCTCTATTGCTCCAAACAGTTTCTGTGGTATGTCAAATTATTCCAAGATAAGCATGTCATCATGAATAAGGAATGCAAGGAACATTTTTTTCCACATCCCCAGCAGGATGTCTAAAATTGGTATAGTAAACACTGCAATAATATTGCTAATGATAACTTCTATTTAGACATTATCAAGACATTATTTAACCCCTTTTTACTATGCTGTAAAATTGACAAATATGGGGAAAGAATTTAGAATTTTTAAAACAATATTTTCATTATATTTGGAAAATGCAAATTGTATTTGGAATATTTCTATGCTACAGCTCCAAAAAGTGTGTAAAATTAAAAATGGGGGAGGGGGGAATACAGGAAAAAACACTACATAGTGTAGTTCCCAGACAACATAGACCTTCTAAACATTTGTCGTGCTAGAAACATGGGAATTGCTCATGGAAATAATGTTTTGAACATGATTAGGGATGAGCTTCGTGTTCGAGTCGAACATACGTTCGACTCGAACATCGGCTGTTCGATCGTTCGACGAAGATCGAACGATTTGGGCCGTTCGCGCCTAATTCGAGTGATGCGAACGGCCCACAATGCACTACGTCATCGCAGTGTCATCCAGGCGCTGTGATTGGCCAAGCATGCACTGTGACCCCGCATGCTTGGCCAATCACAGCGCAGGCAGCGAGGAGAGCAATGATTGGCCACAGGCAGGATGCCTGTGGCCAATTATTGCTGAGGGTGTTTAGTACACGCCCCACACTATAAAAGGCCGCCAGCACGGCGGCCTAGTGTAGTGTGTTCCGGAGCAGGGAAAGAGAAGCATAGGCAGGGACAGTGACATTTATTTTTTCTTGCTTAACCTGGATTCCTTTAGTTTAGGGAAAGAGAAGGATAGGTAGGGAGAGTGTCAGTGTGTTTTACTGTGCGAATCCTTGTTTCTAGGGACAGGGAAGGACAGGGAGGGAAATTCTCCTTGTGCTATAGTGTGCTTTAAAAAAACATTTTTTCTAGGGACAGAAAACTATAGGTAGGGAGAGTGTCAGTGTGTTTTACTGTGCGAATCCTTGTTTCTAGGGACAGGGAAGGACAGTGAGGGAAATTCTCCTTGTGCTATAGTGTGCTTTAAAAAAACATTTTTTCTAGGGACAGAAAACTATAGGTAGGGAGAGTGTCAGTGTGTTTTACTGTGCAAATCCTTGTTTCTAGGGACAGGGAAGGACAGTGAGGGAAATTCTCCTTGTGCTATAGTGTGCTTTAAAAAAACATTTTTTCTAGGGACAGAAAACTATAGGTAGGGAGAGTGTCAGTGTGTTTTACTGTGCGAATCCTTGTTTCTAGGGACAGGGAAGGACAGTGAGGGAAATTCTCCTTGTGCTATAGTGTGCTTTAAAAAAACATTTTTTCTAGGGACAGAAAACTATAGGTAGGGAGAGTGTCAGTGTGTTTTACTGTGCGAATCCTTGTTTCTAGGGACAGGGAAGGACAGTGAGGGAAATTCTCCTTGTGCTATAGTGTGCTTTAAAAAAACATTTTTTCTAGGGACAGAAAACTATAGGTAGGGAGAGTGTCAGTGTGTTTTACTGTGTGAATCCTTGTTTCTAGGGACAGGGAAGGACAGTGAGGGAAATTCTCCTTGTGCTATAGTGTGCTTTAAAAAAACATTTTTTCTAGGGACAGAAAACTATAGGTAGGGAGAGTGTCAGTGTGTTTTACTGTGCGAATCCTTGTTTCTAGGGACAGGGAAGGACAGTGAGGGAAATTCTCCTTGTGCTATAGTGTGCTTTAAAAAAACATTTTTTCTAGGGACAGAAAACTATAGGTAGGAAGAGTGTCAGTTTCTTTCACTGTGATAATCCTTGTTTCTAGGGACAGGGAAGGACAGTGAGGGAAATTCTCCTTGTGCTATAGTGTGCTTTAAAAAAACATTTTTTCTAGGGACAGAAAACTATAGGTAGGAAGAGTGTCAGTTTCTTTCACTGTGATAATCCTTGTTTCTAGGGACAGGGAAGGACAGTGAGGGAAATTCTCCTTGTGCTATAGTGTGCTTTAAAAAAACATTTTTTCTAGGGACAGAAAACTATAGGTAGGAAGAGTGTCAGTTTCTTTCACTGTGATAATCCTTGTTTCTAGGGACAGGGAAGGACAGTGAGGGAAATTCTCCTTGTGCTATAGTGTGCTTTAAAAAAACATTTTTTCTAGGGACAGAAAACTATAGGTAGGAAGAGTGTCAGTTTCTTTCACTGTGATAATCCTTGTTTCTAGGGACAGGGAAGGACAGTGAGGGAAATTCTCCTTGTGCTATAGTGTGCTTTAAAAAAACATTTTTTCTAGGGACAGAAAACTATAGGTAGGAAGAGTGTCAGTTTCTTTCACTGTGATAATCCTTGTTTCTAGGGACAGGGAAGGACAGTGAGGGAAATTCTCCTTGTGCTATAGTGTGCTTTAAAAAAACATTTTTTCTAGGGACAGAAAACTATAGGTAGGAAGAGTGTCAGTTTCTTTCACTGTGATAATCCTTGTTTCTAGGGACAGGGAAGGACAGTGAGGGAAATTCTCCTTGTGCTATAGTGTGCTTTAAAAAAACATTTTTTCTAGGGACAGAAAACTATAGGTAGGAAGAGTGTCAGTTTCTTTCACTGTGATAATCCTTGTTTCTAGGGACAGGGAAGGACAGTGAGGGAAATTCTCCTTGTGCTATAGTGTGCTTTAAAAAAACATTTTTTCTAGGGACAGAAAACTATAGGTAGGAAGAGTGTCAGTTTCTTTCACTGTGATAATCCTTGTTTCTAGGGACAGGGAAGGACAGTGAGGGAAATTCTCCTTGTGCTATAGTGTGCTTTAAAAAAACATTTTTTCTAGGGACAGAAAACTATAGGTAGGAAGAGTGTCAGTTTCTTTCACTGTGATAATCCTTGTTTCTAGGGACAGGGAAGGACAGTGAGGGAAATTCTCCTTGTGCTATAGTGTGCTTTAAAAAAACATTTTTTCTAGGGACAGAAAACTATAGGTAGGAAGAGTGTCAGTTTCTTTCACTGTGATAATCCTTGTTTCTAGGGACAGGGAAGGACAGTGAGGGAAATTCTCCTTGTGCTATAGTGTGCTTTAAAAAAACATTTTTTCTAGGGACAGAAAACTATAGGTAGGAAGAGTGTCAGTTTCTTTCACTGTGATAATCCTTGTTTCTAGGGACAGGGAAGGACAGTGAGGGAAATTCTCCTTGTGCTATAGTGTGCTTTAAAAAAACATTTTTTCTAGGGACAGAAAACTATAGGTAGGAAGAGTGTCAGTTTCTTTCACTGTGATAATCCTTGTTTCTAGGGACAGGGAAGGACAGTGAGGGAAATTCTCCTTGTGCTATAGTGTGCTTTAAAAAAACATTTTTTCTAGGGACAGAAAACTATAGGTAGGAAGAGTGTCAGTTTCTTTCACTGTGATAATCCTTGTTTCTAGGGACAGGGAAGGACAGTGAGGGAAATTCTCCTTGTGCTATAGTGTGCTTTAAAAAAACATTTTTTCTAGGGACAGAAAACTATAGGTAGGAAGAGTGTCAGTTTCTTTCACTGTGATAATCCTTGTTTCTAGGGACAGGGAAGGACAGTGAGGGAAATTCTCCTTGTGCTATAGTGTGCTTTAAAAAAACATTTTTTCTAGGGACAGAAAACTATAGGTAGGAAGAGTGTCAGTTTCTTTCACTGTGATAATCCTTGTTTCTAGGGACAGGGAAGGACAGTGAGGGAAATTCTCCTTGTGCTATAGTGTGCTTTAAAAAAACATTTTTTCTAGGGACAGAAAACTATAGGTAGGAAGAGTGTCAGTTTCTTTCACTGTGATAATCCTTGTTTCTAGGGACAGGGAAGGACAGTGAGGGAAATTCTCCTTGTGCTATAGTGTGCTTTAAAAAAACATTTTTTCTAGGGACAGAAAACTATAGGTAGGAAGAGTGTCAGTTTCTTTCACTGTGATAATCCTTGTTTCTAGGGACAGGGAAGGACAGTGAGGGAAATTCTCCTTGTGCTATAGTGTGCTTTAAAAAAACATTTTTTCTAGGGACAGAAAACTATAGGTAGGAAGAGTGTCAGTTTCTTTCACTGTGATAATCCTTGTTTCTAGGGACAGGGAAGGACAGTGAGGGAAATTCTCCTTGTGCTATAGTGTGCTAAAGCATTCCTCATCAACCATCTTTGAAATCCTTGTTTTTTGGACAGTCAGGGAAATTGTCGTTGTGCTATTCTGTGCAAAAGCAATCATCCTCAACCATATTTAGAAATCCTTAAGTAAAGGGACAGAGAAGGACACCTGAAGGTAGCCCTTATTGCTTTTTTCCCATCTCCCTGCAGGCCATCTATTAGAATGTCTGGAAGGCAAACAAGGAGAGGCAGACAGTCAGGAGGCAATAAAAGAGGGCAAGCAGGCTCTGTGTCTGGGGGCAACAGTGCTGGTCGTGGACGCGGTGCATTGTCATCAGCACATGGCCATGGGACACGCTTGTCCTTCTTTTCGGCAGCTGGACATGTTGAGCCACATCATGCCGAAGACTTGGTAGAGTGGATGACCAAGCCCTCCTCCTCCTCCTCATCCTCTCTCACCCAGGCTCAGGGTACTGGCAAAGCAGCTGCCAAAGCGTCCTCTTCCCTGGTATCAATGTCAGACTCATCATCAGTCACTCCTTCCCTAGACCCACCATGTCCTCCTCCTGAGGAGTCCCCCGAACTGTTTGAGCACAGTGTTGGGTACATGCTCCAGGAGGATGCCCAGCGTTTCGAAGGGTCTGATGATGAAACCCAGCTACAGGAAGGCAGTAGCGTGAGAGCAGACAGAGGGGATGCTCAAGAAGGACACCAATCTGGCAGTCATGTTCCAGCAGCTGCAGCATACTGCCAGATTGGCTCCAGTGATGAGGAGGGAGGGGATGATGAGGTCACTGACTCCACGTGGGTGCCTAATAGGAGAGAGGAGGAGGAGGAGGATGAGGAGGAGGCACATCTCCAACGAGGCAGGATGCCCTTTGGTGGCCAGCGTAAGGGCAGTACACCGACGGAATCACACCGCAGAGCTCCGCCTGTGCAGGGCGCTGCCTCTGCCCGTCATTCAAAAAGTTCTTTGGTGTGGGCCTTTTTTGAGGCTAGTGCATCAGATCGCACAGCTGCTGTTTGCAACATATGTCTCAAGCGTATATCGCGTGGCCAAAACATCAGCCGCTTGGGTACCACATGCCTGACCAGACATATGTTGACCTGCCATGCAGCTCGTTGGCAAGCCTACCTCAAAGACCCACACCAAAGAACAAAGCGGACCTCTCCTTGCACCGCATCAGCTGGGATCTCCAACCCCACTATAACTTCAGTCCTCTCTGAAACATGCACTGAGAGGAATGAAGGTGTAGAATTAGGTGTGTCACAGCCAAGTACTTGCGGCCACTCTGCTAGCAGTACACCGACGTCCGATTCTAGCAGGCAAATTTCCCTGCCCCAGCTGCTGGACCGTCGAAAGAAGTTCACTCCCAGCCATCCACATGCCCAGCGGTTGAATGCTAGCTTGGCTAAATTGCTAGCGCTTCAACTGCTGCCTTTTCAGTTGGTAGACTCGGCCCCCTTCCGTGAGTTTGTGCAATGTGCGGTTCCTCAGTGGCAGGTTCCCAAACGCCACTTTTTCTCACGGAAGGCTATTCCGGCTCTCTACCGGCATGTGGAAGGCAATGTCTTGGCCTCGCTGGACAGGGCGGTCAGCGGTAAGGTGCATATTACCGCTGACTCATGGTCCAGCAGGCATGGACAGGGACGTTACCTTTCTTTCACGGCCCATTGGGTCACTCTTTTGGCAGCTGGGAAGGATGCAGGACAAGGTGCAGTAGTGTTGGAGGTTGTTCCACCGCCACTCCTCCAAAATGCTACTACTGGTTGTGACACACCTCTCTCCTCCACCCCCTCCTCTTCTTCTTCCTCCATGGCCTCTTCCTGTGGTTTGTCCTCGGAACCAGCGGTGCTCCGTAGGCGTTCAAGGGGCTACGCAAGTACGCAGGCAAAAAGATGCCATGCCGTGCTTGCGCTGGTGTGTTTGGGGGACAGAAGCCACACTGGGGCAGAGGTCCTGTCTGCTCTGCAGGGCCAGGCCGAGAGGTGGTTGACGCCACGCCAGCTTAAGCCAGGAATGGTGGTTTGCGACAATGGCACCAACCTCCTCTCCGCCCTCCGACAGGGACAACTGACCCATGTGCCCTGTGTGGCTCACGTCCTTAACCTGGTGGTGCAGCGGTTCTTGGGCAGGTACCCGGGC
The DNA here is from genome assembly GCA_029206835.1 of Rana muscosa. NCBI lineage: Eukaryota > Metazoa > Chordata > Amphibia > Anura > Ranidae > Rana > Rana muscosa. The sequence goes on from CM055122.1 coordinate 423,676,578, forward strand.
TTACAGGATGTCCTGAGACAGGCCAGGAAAGTCTGTGTGCATTTCCGCAGATCTTATAATGCCAGTGCTCGCCTGGCTGAGCTGCAAAAGGAGTTGAACCTGCCCAAGAACCGCCTTATATGTGACATGCCCACCAGGTGGAACTCAACGTTGGCCATGCTGCAGCGGCTGCACACGCAGCAGAGGGCCATCAATGAGTACCTGTGCGACTACGGCACCAGGACAGGGTCAGGGGAGCTTGGTTTTTTTTCTCCACGCCAGTGGGGTATGATCAGGGATGCATGCACTGTCCTGGCACCATTTGAGGAGGCCACGAGGATGGTGAGCAGTGACAGTGCATGCATCAGTGACACTGTACCTCTTGTCCACCTGTTGGAGCACACGCTGCGTGGAATAATGGACAGGGCACTTGAGGCAGAACAGAGGCAGGAAGAGGAGGACTTCCTTGCCTCTCAAGGCCCCCTTTACCCAGACAGTGTTCCTTCTGTCCCACCCATCGCACAGGAAGAGGAGGAGGAGGAGGAGGAGGAGGAGGATTGTGTCAGCATGGAGGTGGAGGCTGGCACTCAGCATCATCAGCAGCAGTCTTTTAGGGATGATTTACAGTCCCAAGAAACCAGTGGACTTGTACGTGGCTGGGAGGAGGTGGCTGCGGATCATGTCGTCCTTAGTGACCCAGAGGACTCCGGAGCGAATGCCTCAGCAAACCTACGCTGCATGGCCTCCCTGATCCTGCAAAGTCTGCGGAAGGATCCTCGTATTCTTCGGATCAAGGAGAGGGACCATTACTGGCTGGCCACTCTCCTTGATCCACGGTACAAGGGTAAGGTTGCGGACCTTATGTTACCGTCGCAGAGGGAGCAGAGGATGAGACAACTCCGGGAGGCCTTGCAGAAAGGTCTGTGCAACGCGTTCCCAGAGACTGGGAGGTTACAAACTCCTGGTCCTGGACAACGAGTTGCTGAGGCTTCGGCCAGTCAAAGAAGGAGCCGTGGGGAAGGTGGCCGTCTGACCGATGCGTTCAGACAATTCTTTAGTCCGCAGCCCCAAAGTATGATTGGTTCCAGCAACCATCGCCAGCGTCTGATAAACATGGTGCAGGAATATCTAGGGGCAAGGTCAGACTTGGACACCTTCCCCACCGAAAATCCTCTGGCTTACTGGGTCTTGAGGATGGATCACTGGCCAGAGCTTGCACAGTATGCAATTGAGCTACTGGCCTGTCCTGCATCCAGCGTTCTTTCGGAACGCACATTCAGTGCTGCTGGAGGATTTGTCACGGATCACAGGGTGCGCCTGTCCACCGACTCGGTTGATCGACTGACTTTCATCAAGATGAACCAGTCTTGGATCACCACCAGCTACCACACACCTGATGCTGATATAACAGACTAATTGATTTTAACATGTCACATCCCTTCAAGACTGATGCTGATGCTGAGTGCCTGTGCTGTTATGTTGACTGGCTATCCTCCTCCTCCGAGTCCTCAATGATACGATTGATGATGATAGCTTGGAAGATCATTTTTGTTTATGGGTGCCGCCACCAGTGGCTAAGGCCCAATTTTTCAGCCCCTGTTTTACAGGGGCGTGTACTTACAATTTTTTTAGCAATAATTTGCCATAGGGCTCATTGCTGTGCTCCAAGTACAGTATCTGTGAGGGGTTGGAGTGTTGTGGCACCAGTGCCTAAGGCCCAATTTTTCAGCCCCTGTTTAACAGGGGCGTGTCATTACAATTTTTGAAGCAATACTTTGCAACAGGGCTCATTGCTGTGCTCCAAGTACAGTATCTGTGAGGGGTTGTAGTGTTGTGCCACCAGTGCCTAAGGCCCAATTTTTCAGCCCCTGTTCAACAGGGGCATGTAATTACAATTCTTGATCTAATAATTCACAGCAGGGCCCATTCCTGCACCCACCAAGAGTAACTCTGAGGGCTTACAGTGTTGTGGCAACGCCACCACCACCACCACCACGAAAGGCCCAATTTTTCAGCCCCTGTTCAAAAGGGGCATGTAATTACAATTCTTGATCTAATAATTCACAGCAGGGCCCATTCCTGCACCCACCAAGAGTAACTCTGAGGGCTTACAGTGTTGTGGCAACGCCACCACCACCACCACCACGAAAGGCCCAATTTTTCAGCCCCTGTTCAAAAGGGGCATGTAATTACAATTCTTGATCTAATAATTCACAGCAGGGCCCATTCCTGCACCCACCAAGAGTAACTCTGAGGGCTTACAGTGTTGTGGCAACGCCACCACCACCACCACCACGAAAGGCCCAATTTTTCAGCCCCTGTTCAACAGGGGCATGCAATTACAATTCTTGATCTAATAATTCACAGCAGGGCCCATTGCTGCACCCACCAAGAGTAACTGTCAGGGCTTACAGTGTTGTGGCACCAGCACCACCATCAAAGGCCCAATTTTTACTACCACTGTTCAACAATTATATGTAATTAAAATTCCTGATATAATAGTTGACAGCAGGGCGTTCCAGCACCAACCAAGAGTAACTGTGAGTGCTTACAGTGTTGTGCCAACACCAACAACTAAGGGGCCTATTTCTGCAGAGTATATACGGCAGGTCCCTACTTTCAAACATCCAACTTACAAACGACTCCTACTTGCAAACGCAAGAAGACAACAGGAAGTGAGAGGAAATCTACCCCTTGGAAGGAAAATTCTCTCCTGTAAGAATTAATATGGGAGAAAGGTGTCTCCTCTGTACTGATGCTTTATCAGCAATCCTTGTTTCAAGAAAAACACCACATTTCAAAAACAGTTGTCATTGGGACGGAAAGTGAGGTGAAATGTTCTGAACAGGGGCACAGACAGCAAAACAAATGTTACAGGGGTGATAACCCTTACCTATGTTTTCCAAAAAGTTTAAAAATAGATTTTTGGGCTGGAGCTACACTTAAACAATGTACCTGTTCAAAATTACAAACAGATTCTACATAAGAACAAACCTACAGTCCCTGTCTTGTATGCACCGCCTGTATACGGCTGTTCAGAGTATATAGGGCCTTTTTTATTTTATGTGCGGGGTTCCCCTTAATATCCATACAAGACCCAAAGGGGCTGGTAATGGGATGGGGTCATGGGGTAGCTATGCCATTTTTCTTAAAGATTTTCATCCATATTACCGGGACCAGACATTACATTAAAGCCGCAAGCAGTTTTAAATGGCTTTTTTTTCCTTTAGAAGTGTCATTTTGTGCAGGGACAGTTCTAAACACGGGAAACACGTGGCACTTCACAGGCATACTTTAGACACCCCCCAGGTACGATATTTAAAGGAATATTTGACTTTTTTTTTTCACTTTATGCATCATTAAAATGACTGCTCCCGAAAAACGACCGTTTTTAAAACTTCTTTTTGCATTGATACATGTCCCCTGGTGCACAACCCGGGTTCCCAAACCCTTTTTAGGACAATAACATGCATAATAGTTGTTATAAATAGCACTTTAGAATTCGAACGTTCGCATCCATTGTATTTAATAGGGTTCTAATGTTCGTACGAACTTTCGGTCCGTTCGCGGGTTCTGGTGCGAACCGAACCCGGGGGTGTTCGGCTCATCACTAAACATGATATGATAGCCTAAATGGTACTTAAATAGGTGGTATATTGTTTAAAGATAATCTGCTTTTAAACTGCTTAAAAAAGTGATATATAAACTGAAATATCATTGAAAGTCTGAGAAGTGCTAAATCCCCCTCTTTCTAAAATTATGTACCAGCAAAAGTGAGCATGCTCAGACATGGAAAATACTTATAATAATACAATAATTTTTTACAGGGTGCTATAGTAAATTTGCAAATTAGCGCTTGGCTAAAAAGCGTTTGTGAATGGGAAAATATGCGCTATATAGCCAAATGCAAGTTTCGACCATTGATTATATTGGTACAATTGTTACTTCCCCGAAAAAATACATTTAAATTTTGAGATGAACTGTTTTTTTCTCTAAAATTGTCCTTGCAACAATGTTGCTTCTTCTTCATATGTTTTCTTTTTAAGAATGCTAGTAATGTGTACTGTTTTCATGTTTTGGTATAATATATTTTTCTCTGTCTCTCTCACAAAAATCTTTACCCAAACTCCCACATGTGTCTTCACAAACCACAAACAATACCATTTCTGATGCAAATTTTAAATGAGTCACAATTTTGTGTGTTGTTTAGTATTTCCAAATGATCATAATTTGACCGCAAAAAATGTGATATGTGTACCAACATCAGAAATAAAAATGTAATTCCTAAAATTCAGAGGGTAACATCACTATTCTACACTCACACATCAAGAACCACCAAATATCACAGAATAAATCAAGAAGCATAACTCCTGACTGATGTCATTCCACCACCTCTAGGTATATGTCCAAAGAAATGCAGTATTTATTTGTATTTATGTGTAGGAGGGTTCCACCAGTATTGCAAGTCATGCCATATATTTTCCATGGGCAAGGACAATAATCAGCCTTAAGATTTCCCCACCAGCACTAATTGCAGCCTCTTACCAAGCACAATTCCGTAAAATTAGAAATGTTCTAAAGCAGCATGCTGACAGTAATCAGCCCTAACCAGCCTTCAAAACAGATGGCATATCACAGAAACAGGTTGTTCAATGGCTCTCCGGCCTTCCACAGTAGGGATGAGCTTCGTGTTCGAGTCGAACATACGTTCGACTCGAACATCGGCTGTTCGATCGTTCGACGAAGATCGAACGATTTGGGCCGTTTGCGCCAAATTCGAGTGACGCGAACGGCCCACAATGCACTACGCCATCGCAGTGTCATCCAGGCGCTGTGATTGGCCAAGCATGCACTGTGACCCCGCATGCTTGGCCAATCACAGCGCCGGCAGCGAGGAGAGCAATGATTGGCCACAGGCAGGATGCCTGTGGCCAATTATTGCTGAGGGTGTTTAGTACACGCCCCACACTATAAAAGGCCGCCAGCACGGCGGCCTAGTGTAGTGTGTTCCGGAGCAGGGATAGAGCAGCATAGGCAGGGACAGTGACTTTTATTTCTTTCTTGCTTAACCTGGATTCCTTTAGTTTAGGGAAAGAGAAGGATAGGTAGGGAGAGTGTCAGTGTGTTTTGTGCTTGTGCTATAGTGTGCTTAAAAAAAACATTTTTTCTAGGGACAGAAAACTGTAGGTAGGGAGAGTGTCAGTTTCTTTCACTGTGCAAGTCCTTGTTTCTAGGGACCTGGAAGGACAGTGAGTGAATTCTCCTTGTGCTATATTGTGCTTAAAAAAAACATTTTTTCTAGGGACAGAAAACTGTAGGTAGGGAGAGTGTCAGTTTCTTTCACTGTGCAAGTCCTTGTTTCCAGGGACCTGGAAGGACAGTGAGTGAATTCTCCTTGTGCTATATTGTGCTTAAAAAAAACATTTTTTCTAGGGACAGAAAACTGTAGGTAGGGAGAGTGTCAGTTTCTTTCACTGTGCAAGTCCTTGTTTCTAGGGACCTGGAAGGACAGTGAGTGAATTCTCCTTGTGCTATATTGTGCTTAAAAAAAACATTTTTTCTAGGGACAGAAAACTGTAGGTAGGGAGAATGTCAGTTTCTTTCACTGTGCAAGTCCTTGTTTCCAGGGACCTGGAAGGACAGTGAGTGAATTCTCCTTGTGCTATATTGTGCTTAAAAAAAACATTTTTTCTAGGGACAGAAAATTGTAGGTAGGGAGAGTGTCAGTTTCTTTCACTGTGCAAGTCCTTGTTTCCAGGGACCTGGAAGGACAGTGAGTGAATTCTCCTTGTGCTATATTGTGCTTAAAAAAAACATTTTTTCTAGGGACAGAAAACTGTAGGTAGGGAGAGTGTCAGTTTCTTTCACTGTGCAAGTCCTTGTTTCCAGGGACCTGGAAGGACAGTGAGTGAATTCTCCTTGTGCTATATTGTGCTTAAAAAAAACATTTTTTCTAGGGACAGAAAACTGTAGGTAGGGAGAGTGTCAGTTTCTTTCACTGTGCAAGTCCTTGTTTCCAGGGACCTGGAAGGACAGTGAGTGAATTCTCCTTGTGCTATATTGTGCTTAAAAAAAACATTTTTTCTAGGGACAGAAAACTGTAGGTAGGGAGAGTGTCAGTTTCTTTCACTGTGCAAGTCCTTGTTTCCAGGGACCTGGAAGGACAGTGAGTGAATTCTCCTTGTGCTATATTGTGCTTAAAAAAAAAAATCATTTTTTCTAGGGACAGAAAACTGTAGGTAGGGAGAGTGTCAGTTTCTTTCACTGTGCAAGTCCTTGTTTCCAGGGACCTGGAAGGACAGTGAGTGAATTCTCCTTGTGCTATATTGTGCTTAAAAAAAACATTTTTTCTAGGGACAGAAAACTGTAGGTAGGGAGAGTGTCAGTTTCTTTCACTGTGCAAGTCCTTGTTTCCAGGGACCTGGAAGGACAGTGAGTGAATTCTCCTTGTGCTATATTGTGCTTAAAAAAAACATTTTTTCTAGGGACAGAAAACTGTAGGTAGGGAGAGTGTCAGTTTCTTTCACTGTGCAAGTCCTTGTTTCCAGGGACCTGGAAGGACAGTGAGTGAATTCTCCTTGTGCTATATTGTGCTTAAAAAAAAAATTTTTTCTAGGGACAGAAAACTGTAGGTAGGGAGAGTGTCAGTTTCTTTCACTGTGCAAGTCCTTGTTTCTAGGGACCTGGAAGGACAGTGAGTGAATTCTCCTTGTGCTATATTGTGCTTAAAAAAAACATTTTTTCTAGGGACAGAAAACTGTAGGTAGGGAGAGTGTCAGTTTCTTTCACTGTGCAAGTCCTTGTTTCTAGGGACCTGGAAGGACAGTGAGTGAATTCTCCTTGTGCTATATTGTGCTTAAAAAAAACATTTTTTCTAGGGACAGAAAACTGTAGGTAGGGAGAGTGTCAGTTTCTTTCACTGTGCAAGTCCTTGTTTCTAGGGACCTGGAAGGACAGTGAGTGAATTCTCCTTGTGCTATATTGTGCTTAAAAAAAACATTTTTTCTAGGGACAGAAAACTGTAGGTAGGGAGAGTGTCAGTTTCTTTCACTGTGCAAGTCCTTGTTTCCAGGGACCTGGAAGGACAGTGAGTGAATTCTCCTTGTGCTATATTGTGCTTAAAAAAAACATTTTTTCTAGGGACAGAAAACTGTAGGTAGGGAGAGTGTCAGTTTCTTTCACTGTGCAAGTCCTTGTTTCCAGGGACCTGGAAGGACAGTGAGTGAATTCTCCTTGTGCTATATTGTGCTTAAAAAAAACATTTTTTCTAGGGACAGAAAACTGTAGGTAGGGAGAGTGTCAGTTTCTTTCACTGTGCAAGTCCTTGTTTCCAGGGACCTGGAAGGACAGTGAGTGAATTCTCCTTGTGCTATATTGTGCTTAAAAAAAACATTTTTTCTAGGGACAGAAAACTGTAGGTAGGGAGAGTGTCAGTTTCTTTCACTGTGCAAGTCCTTGTTTCTAGGGACCTGGAAGGACAGTGAGTGAATTCTCCTTGTGCTATATTGTGCTTAAAAAAAACATTTTTTCTAGGGACAGAAAACTGTAGGTAGGGAGAGTGTCAGTTTCTTTCACTGTGCAAGTCCTTGTTTCTAGGGACCTGGAAGGACAGTGAGTGAATTCTCCTTGTGCTATATTGTGCTTAAAAAAAACATTTTTTCTAGGGACAGAAAACTGTAGGTAGGGAGAGTGTCAGTTTCTTTCACTGTGCAAGTCCTTGTTTCCAGGGACCTGGAAGGACAGTGAGTGAATTCTCCTTGTGCTATATTGTGCTTAAAAAAAACATTTTTTCTAGGGACAGAAAACTGTAGGTAGGGAGAGTGTCAGTTTCTTTCACTGTGCAAGTCCTTCTTTCCAGGGACCTGGAAGGACAGTGAGTGAATTCTCCTTGTGCTATATTGTGCTTAAAAAAAACATTTTTTCTAGGGACAGAAAACTGTAGGTAGGGAGAGTGTCAGTTTCTTTCACTGTGCAAGTCCTTGTTTCCAGGGACCTGGAAGGACAGTGAGTGAATTCTCCTTGTGCTATATTGTGCTTAAAAAAAACATTTTTTCTAGGGACAGAAAACTGTAGGTAGGGAGAGTGTCAGTTTCTTTCACTGTGCAAGTCCTTGTTTCCAGGGACCTGGAAGGACAGTGAGTGAATTCTCCTTGTGCTATATTGTGCTTAAAAAAAACATTTTTTCTAGGGACAGAAAACTGTAGGTAGGGAGAGTGTCAGTTTCTTTCACTGTGCAAGTCCTTGTTTCCAGGGACCTGGAAGGACAGTGAGTGAATTCTCCTTGTGCTATATTGTGCTTAAAAAAAACATTTTTTCTAGGGACAGAAAACTGTAGGTAGGGAGAGTGTCAGTTTCTTTCACTGTGCAAGTCCTTGTTTCCAGGGACCTGGAAGGACAGTGAGTGAATTCTCCTTGTGCTATATTGTGCTTAAAAAAAACATTTTTTCTAGGGACAGAAAACTGTAGGTAGGGAGAGTGTCAGTTTCTTTCACTGTGCAAGTCCTTGTTTCTAGGGACCTGGAAGGACAGTGAGTGAATTCTCCTTGTGCTATATTGTGCTTAAAAAAAACATTTTTTCTAGGGACAGAAAACTGTAGGTAGGGAGAGTGTCAGTTTCTTTCACTGTGCAAGTCCTTGTTTCAAGGGACAGAGAAGGACACCTGAAGGTAGCCCTTATTGCTTTTTTCCCATCTCCCTGCAGGCCATCTATTAGAATGTCTGGAAGGCAAACAAGGAGAGGCAGACAGTCAGGAGGCAATAAAAGAGGGCAAGCAGGCTCTGTGTCTGGGGGCAACAGTGCTGGTCGTGGACGCGGTGCATTGTCATCAGCACATGGCCATGGGACACGCTTGTCCTTCTTTTCGGCAGCTGGACATGTTGAGCCACATCATGCCGAAGACTTGGTAGAGTGGATGACCAAGCCCTCCTCCTCCTCCTCATCCTCTCTCACCCAGGCTCAGGGTACTGGCAAAGCAGCTGCCAAAGCGTCCTCTTCCCTGGTATCAATGTCAGACTCATCATCAGTCACTCCTTCCCTAGACCCACCATGTCCTCCTCCTGAGGAGTCCCCCGAACTGTTTGAGCCCAGTGTTGGGTACATGCTCCAGGAGGATGCCCAGCGTTTCGAAGGGTCTGATGATGAAACCCAGCTACAGGAAGGCAGTAGCGTGAGAGCAGACAGAGGGGATGCTCAAGAAGGACACCAATCTGGCAGTCATGTTCCAGCAGCTGCAGCATACTGCCAGATTGGCTCCAGTGATGAGGAGGGAGGGGATGATGAGGTCACTGACTCCACGTGGGTGCCTAATAGGAGAGAGGAGGAGGAGGAGGATGAGGAGGAGGTACATCTCCAACGAGGCAGGATGCCCTTTGGTGGCCAGCGTAAGGGCAGTACACCGACGGAATCACACCGCAGAGCTCCGCCTGTGCAGGGCGCTGCCTCTGCCCGTCATTCAAAAAGTTCCTTGGTGTGGGCCTTTTTTGAGGCTAGTGCATCAGATCGCACAGCTGCTGTTTGCAACATATGTCTCAAGCGTATATCGCGTGACCAAAACATCAGCCGCTTGGGTACCACATGCCTGACCAGACATATGTTGACCTGCCATGCAGCTCATTGGCAAGCCTACCTCAAAGACCCACACCAAAGAACAAAGCGGACCTCTCCTTGCACCGCATCAGCTGGGATCTCCAACCCCACTATAACTTCAGTCCTCTCTGAAACATGCACTGAGAGGAATGAAGGTGTAGAATTAGGTGTGTCACAGCCAAGTACTTGCGGCCACTCTGCTAGCAGTACACCGACGTCCGATTCTAGCAGGCAAATTTCCCTGCCCCAGCTGCTGGACCGTCGAAAGAAGTTCACTCCCAGCCATCCACATGCCCAGCGGTTGAATGCTAGCTTGGCTAAATTTCTAGCGCTTCAACTGCTGCCTTTTCAGTTGGTAGACTCGGCCCCCTTCCGTGAGTTTGTGCAATGTGCGGTTCCTCAGTGGCAGGTTCCCAAACGCCACTTTTTCTCACGGAAGGCTATTCCGGCTCTCTACCGGCATGTGGAAGGCAATGTCTTGGCCTCGCTGGACAGGGCGGTCAGCGGTAAGGTGCATATTACCGCTGACTCATGGTCCAGCAGGCATGGACAGGGACGTTACCTTTCTTTCACGGCCCATTGGGTCACTCTTTTGGCAGCTGGGAAGGATGCAGGACAAGGTGCAGTAGTGTTGGAGGTTGACCCACCGCCACGCCTCCAAAATGCTACTACTGGTTGTGACACACCTCTCTCCTCCACCCCCTCCTCTTCTTCTTCCTCCATGGCCTCTTCCTGTGGTTTGTCCTATGAACCAGCGGTGCTCCGTAGCCGTTCACGGGGCTACGCAAGTACGCAGGCAAAAAGATGCCATGCCGTGCTTGCGCTGGTGTGTTTGGGGGACAGAAGCCACACTGGGGCAGAGGTCCTGTCTGCTCTGCAGGGCCAGACCGAGAGGTGGTTGACGCCACGCCAGCTTAAGCCAGGAATGGTGGTTTGCGACAATGGCACCAACCTCCTCTATGCCCTCCGACAGGGACAACTGACCCATGTGCCCTGTGTGGCTCACGTCCTTAACCTGGTGGTGCAGCGGTTCTTGGGCAGGTACCCGGGCTTACAGGATGTCCTGAGGCAGGCCAGGAAAGTCTGTGTGCATTTCCGCAGATCTTATAATGCCAGTGCTCGCCTGGCTGAGCTGCAAAAGGAGTTGAACCTGCCCAAGAACCGCCTTATATGTGACATGCCCACCAGGTGGAACTCAACGTTGGCCATGCTGCAGCGGCTGCACACGCAGCAGAGGGCCATCAATGAGTACCTGTGCGACTACGGCACCAGGACAGGGTCAGGGGAGCTTGGTTTTTTTTCTCCACGCCAGTGGGGCATAATCAGGGATGCATGCACTGTCCTGGCACCATTTGAGGAGGCCACGAGGATGGTGAGCAGTGACAGTGCATGCATCAGTGACACTGTACCTCTTGTCCACCTGTTGGAGCACACGCTGCGTGGAATAATGGACAGGGCACTTGAGGCAGAACAGAGGCAGGAAGAGGAGGACTTCCTTGCCTCTCAAGGCCCCCTTTACCCAGACAGTGTTCCTTCTGTCCCACCCATCGCACAGGAAGAGGAAGAGGAGGAGGAGGAGGAGGAGGAGGAGGAGGAGGATTGTGTCAGCATGGAGGTGGAGGCTGGCACTCAGCATCATCAGCAGCAGTCTTTTAGGGATGATTTACAGTCCCAAGAAACCAGTGGACTTGTACGTGGCTGGGAGGAGGTGACTGCGGATCATGTCGTCCTTAGTGACCCAGAGGACTCCGGAGCGAATGCCTCAGCAAACCTACGCTGCATGGCCTCCCTGATCCTGCAAAGTCTGCGGAAGGATCCTCGTATTCTTCGGATCAAGGAGAGGGACCATTACTGGCTGGCCACTCTCCTTGATCCACGGTACAAGGGTAAGGTTGCGGACCTTATGTTACCGTCGCAGAGGGAGCAGAGGATGAGACAACTCCGGGAGGCCTTGCAGAAAGGTCTGTGCAACGCGTTCCCAGAGACTGGGAGGTTACAAACTCCTGGTCCAGGACAACGAGTTGCTGAGGCTTCGGCCAGTCAAAGAAGGAGCGGTGGGGAAGGTGGCCGTCTGACCGATGCGTTCAGACAATTCTTTAGTCCGCAGCCCCAAAGTATGATTGGTTCCAGCAACCATCGCCAGCGTCTGATAAACATGGTGCAGGAATATCTAGGGGCAAGGTCAGACTTGGACACCTTCCCCACCGAAAATCCTCTGGCTTACTGGGTCTTGAGGATGGATCACTGGCCAGAGCTTGCACAGTATGCAATTGAGCTACTGGCCTGTCCTGCATCCAGCGTTCTTTCGGAACGCACATTCAGTGCTGCTGGAGGATTTGTCACGGATCACAGGGTGCGCCTGTCCACCGACTCGGTTGATCGACTGACTTTCATCAAGATGAACCAGTCTTGGATCACCACCAGCTACCACACACCTGATGCTGATATAACAGACTAATTGATTTTAACATGTCACGTCCCTTCAAGACTGATGCTGATGCTGAGTGCCTGTGCTGTTATGTTGACTGGCTATCCTCCTCCTCCGAGTCCTCAATGATACGATTGATGATGATAGCTTGGAAGATCATTTTTGTTTATGGGTGCCGCCACCAGTGGCTAAGGCCCAATTTTTCAGCCCCTGTTTTACAGGGGCGTGTACTTACAATTTTTTTAGCAATAATTTGCCATAGGGCTCATTGCTGTGCTCCAAGTACAGTATCTGTGAGGGGTTGTAGTGTTGTGCCACCAGTGCCTAAGGCCCAATTTTTCAGCCCCTGTTTAACAGGGGCGTGTCATTACAATTTTTGAAGCAATACTTTGCAACAGGGCTCATTGCTGTGCTCCAAGTACAGTATCTGTGAGGGGTTGTAGTGTTGTGCCACCAGTGCCTAAGGCCCAATTTTTCAGCCCCTGTTCAACAGGGGCATGCAATTACAATTCTTGATGTAATAATTCACAGAAGGGCCCATTCCTGCACCCACCAAGAGTAAGTCTGAGGGCTTACAGTGTTGTGGCAACGCCACCACCACCACCACCACGAAAGGCCCAATTTTTCAGCCCCTGTTCAAAAGGGGCATGTAATTACAATTCTTGATCTAATAATTCACAGCAGGGCCCATTCCTGCACCCACCAAGAGTAACTCTGAGGGCTTACAGTGTTGTGGCAACACCACCACCACCACCACCACCACGAAAAGCCCAATTTTTCAGCCCCTGTTCAACAGGGGCATGCAATTACAATTCTTGATCTAATAATTCACAGCAGGGCCCATTGCTGCACCCACCAAGAGTAACTGTCAGGGCTTACAGTGTTGTGGCACCAGCACCACCATCAAAGCCCCAATTTTTACTACCACTGTTCAAGAATTATATGTAATTAAAATTCCTGATATAATAGTTGACAGCAGGGCGTTCCAGCACCAACCAAGAGTAACTGTGAGTGCTTACAGTGTTGTGCCAACACCAAGAACTAAGGGGCCTATTTCTGCAGAGTATATACGGCAGGTCCCTACTTTCAAACATCCAACTTACAAACGACTCCTACTTGCAAACGAAAGAAGACAACAGGAAGTGAGAGGAAATCTACCCCTAGGAAGGAAAATTCTCTCCTGTAAGAATAAATATGGGAGAAAGGTGTCTCCTCTGTACTGATGCTTTATCAGCAATCCTTGTTTCAAGAAAAACACCACATTTCAAAAACAGTTGTCATTGGGACGGAAAGTGAGGTGAAATGTTCTGAACAGGGGCACAGACAGCAAAACAAATGTTACAGGGGTGATAACCCTTACCTATGTTTCCCAAAAAGTTTAAAAATAGATTTTTGGGCTGGAGCTACACTTCAACAATGTACCTGTTCAAAATTACAAACACATTCTACATAAGAACAAACCTACAGTCCCTGTCTTGTATGCACCGCCTGTATACGGCTGTTCAGAGTATATAGGGCCTTTTTTATTTTATGTGCGGGGTTCCCCTTAATATCCATACAAGACCCAAAGGGGCTGGTAATGGGCTGGGGTAGGGGGGGGGGGTCATGGGGTAGCTATGCCATTTTTCTTAAAGATTTTCATCCATATTACCGGGACCAGACATTACATTAAAGCCGCAAGAAGTTTTAAATGGCTTTTTTTTCCTTTAGAAGTGTCATTTTGTGCAGGGACAGTTCTAAACATGGGAAACACGTGGCACTTCACAGGCATACTTTAGACACCCCCCAGGTACGATATTTAAAGGAATATTTGACTTTTTTTTTTCACTTTATGCATCATTAAAATGACTGCTCCCGAAAAACGACCGTTTTTAAAACTTCTTTTTGCATTGATACATGTCCCCTGGTGCAGAACCCGGGTTCCCAAACCCTTTTTAGGACAATAACATGCATAATAGTTGTTATAATTAGCACTTTAGAATTCGAACGTTCGCATCCATTGTATTTAATAGGGTTCTAATGTTCGTACGAACTTTCGGTCCGTTCGCGGGTTCTGGTGCGAACCGAACCCGGGGGTGTTCGGCTCATCACTATTCCACAGTTCATCTGCATTGATTAACTTATTGCACCCCTAGGACTTAAGACTGTTTGACACCACATATGCAGCCTCCATCCATGTGGCAGCACAGTGGCTAACTCTTCTGCTTAGCAGCACTAGGGTCGATGGTTCGAATCCCAAATATGCAGCTCCCTGGCTAGAGGTATATATGTTTTTCGCCTTTTGTGGTTTTAAATTTTATTTTTTACCAATGATTACATTTTTGACGGGTTTCGCATAAAGGAAACCCAAGAAATTACATTATAAATCAATTTAATAATTATAAATTTGCACTAGACATGTGCACACTGAAATATTTTGTTTCAGTGTTTAGTTTTTGTCTGAAAAATAAATTTATTTAGTTACTCCCGAAATTTGTTTTTAATTATTTTGTTTTTCATTAAAAAATGCATTTGTCCGAAAATCCGAATGAATTAAGGTAGAATCTGTCATTGAAGGCTTATGGTGTCTGTCGAATGCTCTAGGAAGATTTGACGGAGCAGCTAAACTGTACGACGCCGCAATCGTACATTTCCGGTTGAATGTTCAGGCTATAGTAGAATTAGTAGTGGTAGTAATAGTATTAATTATTATTACTAGTCAACCAACATTAGAATTCTTCTATAGCCTATGGGCAGAGCATTTCACCATAAATGTCCGCTCGCTGAGATCGTATGTGTTTAGCTGCTTCTTCGAATTTTCATGTCTCTATAATGTCAAATCTTTTCTCTCTATGTCGAATCTTTTCTCTCTATGTAGAATAATCTTGGACCAATAGAGTTAAGGTTAGGCACATTCGACCACAGGTTCGATAGACACAGATTGTTATTGTCAGCGTCATGTCGAAATCTCCTATCTAGATCGAACTGTTGTCGCAACGAAAATGAAAATAAAGCATTTGTTTATGTCGGATCTTTTGGATTCTGCGCTTTTGTTATCATTTGTTAAAACGATAACGAAAATACCCGAAATTCGGACGAAAATGCATTCGGATGAAAACTAATGCACAAGTCTAATTTGCACCAAATCTAGAACTGTGTTTTGGGCCAGATATGGATGTATAAGTCTGGTGTGATCCTGCACACATATTTTAATGTTGTATGCTGATTAGACATGTGCAATTCGTTTAGTTTCAAATTAGTTTTTTAACGTATTTTGAGAAATTCGTTAATTCTGAAATTTCCGAATTTCCGAATTTTTCAATTTCCGGATTTCCGAAACTTTGAATTTCCGAATTTCCACATTTTTCAATTTCCGAAGTTTCGGATTTCCGAATTTCCAAATTTTTAAATTTCCGGATTTTCGAATTTCCGAATTTTTCAATTTTCGGAATTCCGAAATTTCGAATCTCTGAATTTCGGAAATACAGAATTTCGGAAATTGGGAATTTTGAGATTCGAAAATTCAAAATTGCTAAATTTGAAAATCTAAAATTCGAAAATCTAAAATTCGAAAATGGGAAATTTGTAAAGTTGAATTTCCAAATTTCCGATTTTGGAATGTTTAGAATTCCCGAATTTCCGAAATTCGGAAATTTCGAAAAATAAATATTTATTTTTTCGGGAAATTCAAAAAATTTGTTGTTTTCGTTTTATTCGTTTTTTTGCTTTTTACGGAAATTCGGAAAATAGAAAATTCTGAAATTCCGAATTTTTGAAAAAAGCAAAACAACGAATAAAACTAAAACAACAAATTTTTAGAATTTCCCAAATTTCCGAATTTCCAAAAAAGAATTTTTCGGCAGTGCACATGTCTAATGCTGATGATTAATGACACATGCGCTTTGTCAACAATTTGTGTGAAGCAGTCCTCACAAAGTTGCAATTTCCTGTTTTGTACCCTCCACATGCCCAACAACGTTTCATTTTTACATTTTTGGTATCACTGATCATGGCCAGAGCTTTGGCCATTTGATATTTTTAGGTTTACCCTGCACAGATCTTTATGCTGATGCATTCTTTCATTAAAAGAGTGTGTGTTTATCCTCAGCGAACATAGGGAGCTTTATTTGGTCGGACCACACTCCAATATTTCTGGAGATGGCCATACCAAGAGGGGCCACATCCAGAGGGTCATGGAGATTAAATGACAATTTGTTAACTGATGAAGTATGTATAGCAGAAATTAATACTACCTCGGAACAGATCCAATGGGAAGCACTAAAATGAGTTTTACGGGGTCTCTTCATAAAACATGGTACTAGATTAAAAAAAGAAAGGGAAAGTAATATATCTTCAATACTAAAAAGAAATCCTGAAGCTTGAAAAGAGACATAAACAAAATCCAATCTCAAGTAATCTAATAGAACTAGCAGACAAGTGGATAGAACTACAGAGGTTACTAAATGAACAAACTACGCCTTCAAGGTAAGAGTCGCACACTGTTTTATCAACACGGCAATAAACCAGGTTGACTCTTAGCTAGAGCACTGAATCAAAGGACACCTACGACCCCTATAATAAAAATTAAAACAGCAACAGGAGATGTAACGCACGACCCCAAAGAAATATCTAATTCTTTTCACTCATTTTACACCAAACTTTATAATATACCTAAACAACAAACAGGAAGAGACCCCGAAATATCTTGACAAGAGATAACACAATATATACAGGATACGGCTATCCCAGCAATATCCTCAATTGAAAGAGAAGAACTAGAAAAATAATTCTCAATAATGGAGTTGCAAAAATCAATTGAGGCACTAGAACCAGGCAAAAGTCCTGGGCCAGACGGATACACAACACGTTTTTATAGAATACTTAAAGACCAATTAGCCCCAATTATGATCAAAGCCGTCAATGCAATCTCGGCCTCTCAAACCTTTACTCCACAAGTGTCACGTACCTGACGGTGACGAGCCCGGTTAGCAGAGGGAGGCCTCCCTTACGGCTCCCACCGGCGGCCCCTGGTGATATAACAGGAAGCACGGAGGAGGAAGGGGTACGAGTGCCTGGCAGGATCAAGAACTACCGCAGGTGATCAGGAACCAGCAGGTGAGGAGGCAGGAACCAGGAACTACAGCAGGTGAGTGGACAGGAACCAGGAACTACAGCAGGTGAGTAGACAGGAACCAGGAACTCAGAAGATGACCCGGACCGGGAGGCACAGCAGGTAGACTGGAACCACTGGGCAGCAGCAGATGAACAGGAACCAGCAGATGAGCAGACAGGAACCAGCAGATGAGCAGACAGGAACCAGGAACTCAGCAGATGACCCGGACCGGGAGGCACAGCAGGTAGACTGGAACCACTGGGCAGCAGCAGGTGAACAGGAACAAGCAGATGAGCAGACAGGAACCAGCAGATGAGCAGACAGGAACCAGCAGATGAGCAGACAGGAACCAGGAACTCAGCAGATGACCCGGACCGGGAGGCACAGCAGGTAAACTGGAACCACTAGGCAGCAGCAGGTGAACAGGAACCAGCAGATGAGCAGACAGGAACCAGCAGATGAGCAGACAGGAACCAGGAACTGAGCAGATGACCCGGACCGGGAGGCACAGCAGGTAAACTGGAACCACTAGGCAGCAGCAGGTGAACAAGAGCCAAGGTCAGGCAGGATCGTCAGACAAGCCGGGGTCGGGTAAACTGGCAGGCAGCGAGGCACAAAAGGATCAGGCAACACCGAAGTCAGAAAACAGGCTGATGGTCAGGTACAGGCAGATAGCAGGAGGGTCACAGGAAGCCGGGTCAGATACAGGTAAACAAGGCAGATCAGGTCACTTGGGATAAACGCTGTAGAGCAGACAGCAGGGACTGTCTGCAAGTGAGGAGTTTAAATAGCCCTTCGGGCGTCACCTGCGGGGGCGGGAACCAGGAAGTCCAGGGCGTCTGTTCCTGACAGGGTTTCCATGACATTGCCCCCCCCCCAAGGGGCAGCCTCCGGATGCCCCTAGGAGCAAACTTCTCGGGGTGAGACCTCCTGAAGGCTTGTATCAGGTCTTTGGCGTGAATGTTCTCTTCGGGTTCCCAGGAGTTCTCCTCTGGTCCGTAACCCTTCCATTTTATTAAAAATTGACTCTGGCTATTTCTTCTTCGTGCGTCTAAAATAGCTTCTACCTCGAATTCCTGTTCCCCGTCTATGATGACGGGATCAGGGCGAGTCGGGGTCCGACCTGGGAATGGGTTGGAGACTGACGGTTTCAATAGAGAAACATGAAAAACAGGGTGGACCCTCAGGGAGTCGGGGAGCTCCAGCTCGTAGGCCACCTCGTTGATTTTCCTTTTGATAGGAAAAGGCCCTAGAAACTTGGGGCCCAATTTCTTGGACGGGCAAGCCAATCTTAGATTGATGGTGGAAAGCCATACTTGGTCGCCCGGTGCCAGCGCTAATTCACCCCGTCTCCTCCTGTCGTAGACCGTCTTGTTATACTCCTGAGTTCTTGCCATGGCTTCGCGTAGAAGCTGGTTGTTAGAGGAGAAGAAATTCACTTTTTCCAGAACTGCGGGCACTGAGCACTCAGGGAGAGAGTTGGGCAGAAATGTGGGGTGAAACCCGAAGTTCGCAAAAAATGGGGTCTGGTTAGTTGCGGAGTGGATGGAGTTATTGTAGGAGAACTCCGCTAGCGGAAGCAGGGAGAGCCAGTCATTCTGAGCAAAGGAGGAGAAACAACGCAAATATTGCTCGAGGGTCTGATTTGTTCTCTCAGTCTGTCCGTTGGTTTGAGGGTGGTAAGCCGAAGAGAATGATAGCTCTATTCCCAGAGTCTTGCAGAGGGACCTCCAGAACCGGGAGGTAAATTGTACCCCCCGATCGGAGACTATATTAGCAGGTACCCCGTGGAGCCTGACAACTTCTTTAATGAACATTTGTGCAGTTTCCGGGGCCGAGGGGGTCCCTCTCATAGGAACAAAATGTGCCATCTTGGACAGACGGTCCACAATCACAAAGATGGTGGTGTGATTCTCAGCCGGGGGGAGTTCAACTATGAAGTCGATAGAAAGCATTTTCCACGGTCTCTCTGGAACGGGTAAGGGCTTCAGTAGTCCCCAGGCTTTGGATCTGGACCCTTTATTCCAGGTACATGTAGTACAGGACTCCACGAACCTCCTGCAATCCTCGCGTAGTCGAGGCCACCAGAAGGTACGTTGTACCAACTCAGTGGTCTTAGCCACGCCAAAGTGCCCAGCAAGGGCATGATCGTGGCAGAGCTCTAGCACGGTTATCTTTAGTTCTTCTGGTATGAATATCCTGTCTTGGTGCCAGAGTAATCCATCCTTGGTTTGCAGATCCAGTTCAGGAGAGGGTTCCTGTCTAGTGGTGGCTTGTCTGATCCGGGAGAATAGGTCCTCCTGAAGTAGGAGAAAATTCCCAGGAGCGAGGATTGTATCGGGTGAGGAGAGTTCTTTGGATCCATGAAACATTCGGGACAAGGCGTCAGGTTTAGTGTTCTTGGCACCGGGGCGGTATGTCACATGGAAGGAGAACCGGGAAAAAAACAGGGCCCATCTGGCTTGTCGTGGTTTTAGTCTTTTTGCAGTTTTCAGGTACTCTAAGTTCTTATGGTCGGTGAATACTAAGATCGGGTGAGCAGCACCTTCAAGTAAGTACCTCCATTCTTCCAGGGCGGACTTAATCGCCAAGAGTTCCCGGTCTCCCACGTCATAGTTCTTTTCTGCCGCAGATAATTTGCGAGAAAAGAAAGCCACCGGATGAAGCAAAGCCTTGGTTCCTTGCCTCTGTGACAATATTGCCCCTACTGCAACCTCAGAAGCATCTACCTCAAGTACAAATGGTAGGGAGGAATCTGGGTGTTTTAAGATGGATGCAGAGGTGAAGAGCCCTTTGAGATCCTCAAAGGCCTTTTGGGCCTCAGGGGACCAGTGGAAGCGGGTACCTTGCTTGGTTAGCTGAGTAATGGGTGCAATGATGGCGGAGAACCCCCGGATGAATTTACGATAAAAGTTGGCGAATCCAACGAACCGTTGGATTCCCTTCTTATCCACTGGCGCTGGCCAGTCCAAGATTGCGGTGATCTTCTGTGGGTCCATCCTGATGCCTTCGCCAGAGATGATTAATCCCAGAAATGCTATGCTCTCCCGCTCAAACTCGCATTTCTCAGCCTTTGCATATAGTTTATGCTGCCGAAGCCGGTCTAACACACTTCTGACATGCCTGCGATGAGAGTCAAGGGAGGAAGAGAAGATTAGTATGTCATCTAAATAAGCAATCACAAAGAGATCTAAAAAGTCCCGAAGAACATCATTAATTAAATACTGGAAGGTGGCAGGGGCATTGCACAGCCCGAAGGGCATCACTAAATATTTGAAATGTCCGAATCGGGAGCGGAAGGCGGTTTTCCACTCATCGCCTTCCTTGATTCGGACCAGGTTATAGGCTCCCCGGAGGTCAAGCTTAGTGAAAATAACGGCAGCTTCCAATCTTTGGAACAACTCTGGTACCAGAGGAAGAGGATAACGATTTTTAATGGTGACCTTATTTAGTTCACGGTAGTCCACACATGGCCTGAGGGTATGGTCCTTCTTTTCTACAAAGAAAATGCCTGTGCCTGCTGGCGACGTAGAGGGGCAAATGAACCCCTTTAAAAGGTTCTCATCGATGTAGTCCTTCAGGGCCCCCTGTTCCACCTCCGTTAAAGGGAAAATCCTACCGAAAGGAATAGCTGCTCCGGGAAGTAGATCAATGGGGCAGTCGTAGGCTCGGTGGGGTGGTAGTGTCTCTGCCCCCTGTTTACTAAACACATCGAGAAAGTCCAGGTAAGCGTCAGGGATGGCCTGACATATTCCGGCCTCAGTGTCGGTACACATTAAGGTGGCAGGCCCAGGGGGTTTGTGTGAGCCACAGGACCATTGGCAGTAGGAGGAAGGAAACGTGATCACCCCCGTGACCCAGTTAATGGTAGGATTATGGGCTTGTAGCCAGGGCATACCGAGAATTATGGGGAACAGTGGAGAGGAGATAATATCCAGCCGTAGATATTCTCGGTGCACCCCGGTAGAGGAGAAGACAGTGACAGGTAGGGGAGCCGTCTCTTCGACCACGGGCCCCGACTTGATAAGGGACCCATCAGCCAGGTGAACCCGTAGTCCATGGGTCTTGGGAAGTAGAGGAATAAGTTGAGTACGGGCAAAAGTTGAGTCCATGAAGCAACTACAAGGCCCAGAGTCAATAATTGCGACGACTTGCAGGGTCCTTCCTGGGAGCTGCAGGGAGATAGAAAGAGCGAAGTGAGAGGAGGATTTAGTCTGAGGGTTGATCACAGCAGGGAATACTGACAAGCCCTTACGGAACTTCAGGGGACAGTTCCTAACGAAGTGACCGGGCTCCCCGCAGTACAGGCACAGGTTGTGCGCGCGTCGGCGTTGGCGTTCCTCCGGAGTAAGGGAAGGGCGGAGGACCCCAAGCTGCATGGGTTCAGGAGCATCGTACAAGGGGGTCAAGGGTGCTGCAGAAGCTGGGTGCGGATGACTGGGGACCCGGGGAAGCATCCAGGTCGGCCGGGTGAAGCCCGTGGCCCTCTCAACCCTCCGTTCCCTCAGGCGTCGGTCGATCTGAATTGTCAGATCGATCAGTACGTTCAAATTTTCTGATATTCCTACCCTAGCCAGTTCGTCCTTCAATGGGTCAGAAAAGCCTATGCGAAACTGGTGACGGAGGGCAGCGTCATTCCAGCTGGTGTCTGCGCTCCAGCGCCTGAATTCAGCTACATAATCTTCCGCTGCTCTGCGTCCCTGCTGAAGGGTCCGCAGGGCGTTCTCTGCAGTGACCGAGAGCTGAGGGTCCTCGTACAATTGGGCAATGGCATCAAAAAAAAGTGTAAGGCTGTCCAAGGACGCATCTTTGCGTTCTAGCAGGCGGTGGGCCCAGTTCTGTGGGTCTCCGGAAAGCAGCGAAATTACAAAGCCCACCTTGGTAGCTTCTAAGGAAAAGGTGCGGGGCTGTAAGGCAAAGTACAACTCACAAGAGTTCCGGAAAGCCCTGAACTTGCTCCGGTCCCCGGAGAATCTTTCGGGTGTAGGGACCCTGGGTTCAGGGGGAAGCATGACCACCGTGGGCGCAGCTCCTGCCCCGGCGGAAGAAGTGGAGGCACGTGGAACCCCTTGAGCTCCATCGGGGTTGGTGAGGGCCCGCACTTGTCCTTCCAGGTGAGTGTAGCCTTGCTGGAGGCTCTTAACGGCCTCGGTCAGTCCCGCCAGGTGTCGGCATAGTTCCTCCATAGGTGAGGCTCCCTGCTCGGGCTCAGACATGGCTGTCTGCTACTGTCACGTACCTGACGGTGATGAGCCCGGTTAGCAGAGGGAGGCCTCCCTTACGGCTCCCACCGGCGGCCCCTGGTGATATAACAGGAAGCACGGAGGTGGAAGGGGTACGAGTGCCTGGCAGGATCAAGAACTACCGCAGGTGATCAGGAACCAGCAGGTGAGGAGGCAGGAACCAGGAACTACAGCAGGTGAGTGGACAGGAACCAGGAACTACAGCAGGTGAGTAGACAGGAACCAGGAACTCAGAAGATGACCCGGACCGGGAGGCACAGCAGGTAGACTGGAACCACTGGGCAGCAGCAGATGAACAGGAACCAGCAGATGAGCAGACAGGAACCAGCAGATGAGCAGACAGGAACCAGCAGATGAGCAGACAGGAACCAGGAACTCAGCAGATGACCCGGACCGGGAGGCACAGCAGGTAAACTGGAACCACTAGGCAGCAGCAGGTGAACAGGAACCAGCAGATGAGCAGACAGGAACCAGCAGATGAGCAGACAGGAACCAGGAACTCAGCAGATGACCCGGACCGGGAGGCACAGCAGGTAAACTGGAACCACTAGGCAGCAGCAGGTGAACAAGAGCCAAGGTCAGGCAGGATCGTCAGACAAGCCGGGGTCGGGTAAACTGGCAGGCAGCGAGGCACAAAAGGATCAGGCAACACCGAAGTCAGAAAACAGGCCGATGGTCAGGTACAGGCAGATAGCAGGAGGGTCACAGGAAGCCGGGTCAGATACAGGCAAACAAGGCAGATCAGGTCACTTGGGATAAACGCTGTAGAGCAGACAGCAGGGACTGTCTGCAAGTGAGGAGTTTAAATAGCCCTTTGGGCGTCACCTGCGGGGGCGGGAACCAGGAAGTCCAGGGCGTCTGTTCCTGACAGGGTTTCCATGACAACAAGGGATGGGCGCATATATATTGATGATTCCAAAACCAGATAAGGATCACACCTTATGCGGGAATTACCGTTCGATTTCTTTAACCAACATAGATCTTTGATTATATTCTAAGCTCATAACTAATAGACTCACTCCAATATTACCAACATATGTTCACTTGGATCAAGCAGGGTTTGTAAAGGGGAGAGAGGCAAGAGACAACACATTGAAGACTTTGACATTGGTGGAATATGCCCAGCAGAACTCCATCCCAGCCTGTCTACTGGCGGTGGATGCTGAAAAAGCATTTGACAGGGTGGGATGGAGTTTTATGGAAGAAACCTTAGATCAATGGGGAATAGGCCCAAGACTGAAGGGGAAAATAATGGCCCTCTACCAAAATCCAACGGCAAGAATTCGAACAAATGGGGATCTCTCGGAACCTGTGAAAATATTGAACGGAACACGACAGGGATGTCCTCTATCCCCAATATTATATGTATTGGTGATGGAGCACCTAACGACAGCCATTCGAAAAAATTCAAATATACAAGGGATAAAAGTCAAAGGAATAGAATATAAAATGTCTGTATATGCAGACGATCTGCTGCTATACATAACAAATCCAATAATATCTATACCAAATTTAATCCAAGAATTTGAGCGTTTCAGTAAGATGAGCAACTTTAAAGTAAATTATGATAAAACAGAAGCTCTGAATATCACACTCTTAAGTAAGGATATTGACATTTTAAGGGAAAAATAATTATTTTAAATGGCAGAAGGTAGCGGTCAAATACTTGGGTACATATATTCCTAATGACCTAACGAAACTTCAAGAATTGAACTATTTACCAATAATACAAAAAATAATCCAGACATTACAAAAATATGACAGAACAATTTTCTCCTGGATGGGAAGGGTTAATATTGTAAAAATGGACATATTCCCGAAACTTCTATATATATTTCAAACAATTCCAATATATTTTCCAACTAATTTAACACATCAACTTCGGAGAGCAATTGGGGAATTTATATGGGCCCATAAAACACCTTGAGTCAGCAGAGAAATACTGATTAGGGCCAAAAAAAAGGTGGCCTAGCACTCCCAGACTTTTCATTATATTTACGGTCGGTATTCATGGGAAGAATAGTAGACTGGTTCCATAGCGCAAATACTAGTGGGTGAAACTAGAAGAGGACGTCACTGAAATAAAACTTAAATCATTACCATGGATAAATCGTAACGTACGACCCCCCATGGAAGAAATGCCGATGTTGGTATCTTCCACATTAAAGGCATGGGCTGCGATGTTAAAAAACGAGAAATGGTCAACGCAGATCGGGCCAATGACACCCCTATTTGGAAACCATGAGTTTCCACCAGCAATGAACGCTTCGACCTTCCTAAAATGGAACAGAAATGAGGATACAAGACTGGTCCAGACCCTGATTGAAGGCAAAATTCCCCCGATAGATTCCTTCGGTTTAGATTGCAGAAACAACTGGATACAATATCAACAAATCCGAACATATATTCAATCATTAATAAAAAATGGGGTATTAGATAGACCGGCCACGAAATTTGAGCAGCTATTAATACAGGAAGAAAGATCAACACATATACTATCTGTAATATATCAACATCTTCTCCCAAAAAATATATGGGGGTCTGAGGGCCCCGATCCCACTTCAACTCGGGTAGGAAAAGAACTAATATTTATAACTAGATTTGGAGAAAGAACTGGGAAGGATCATTCCCAGAATGGATTGGGAAAGAGCCTTCCTTATGGTACATAAACTATCAATATCCAGTAGATATTAGGAAAGAAACTATAGAATCCTAACAAGATGGTACAGATGTCCAGTAGACATGCATAAAATAAATTAATATCGAAAATGAGGAGACATGTTGGAGATGTCACAATGCAAAAGGTACAATGTCTCATATATGGTATTATTGCCCGGAAGCATTGATATTCTGGACCAAGATCTATAATATACATCAAAAAATCACGGGGATCAATATACAACTAGATATATTAGTTACTCTTTTATCTATGATACCTGGACCTATAAAAGATATAAAGAAGGGCATTTTAAGATACATGCTCGTGGCAGCACGCACAATTATAGACCGAAATTGGAAGAAAACGGGGACACTCTCAATTGGAGAATGGATATGCGAAATGAGTGAAATGCATACTCTGGAGATGACAATAGATTCAGAAGTGGGCCTTAAAGAAACAACTTTAAGGACATGGCAGCAATGGGTAGAATTTAGAGCCTCTACATTAATGTCAACATACACATAGATTTTCATGTCGGGGAACCTCTCCTTCCTTCACCCCCTCCCTTCCCCTCACCCCCCCCTTTTTTTTCCCTTTGCTTTTTTTGTTTTGTTTTGTTTTGTTTTGGCTTGCTTTGTTTTTTTTGGTTATGTTGTGGTATGTAGGGTAGTATGAGAGTAGGAATGAATAGGTATGGGTGTGATAAAATATGAAGGAATCACCCCAACCAATGTTATGTTATTAGACAAGAACAGATTTATGCATATATATGGAATGGATGAGTAAAGGTATATGTTAGTTATTATGATGTTTGTATTGTCTTGTGTAAATATGAAAAAATTATAAATAAAGATATATAAAAAAAAGAGTGTGTATTCCTGATGAACAGGTGTGAGCACTTGAGGCATACATGAAGAGACATAATCAATTATACTGGTGGGTGTGTCCTTTTAATGGGTGGGTCTAGGTGTGCTAGCAATTCTAGCTAAGTTATATAAAGAAAACAAAAAAAGAAGGGAAAATGAGTTCCGAGATAAATCAAACCAGTGGTCAATTCAATAAATATGAACCAGAGTACTATTAACAGAATATGGTGCTGTCGTTGTAGCCAAACACGAAGAGCAGCATGCCAGGATAGGGAAAGCCTTCTTTCATGTGTTCCCTCAGTGAAAACGGAAATACAAAAATCAGGACCAGTAAGAGTAATTACCCCCTATGGAGCCCAATGGGGCTCCATCCCTCAAGTGTTAGAAAAACACTCGGGTATCCTATTAAATTGCCCTGGTTTGCGGGACATAGTAGGAAGCTCACCTAAGCTGGTAGTGAGGAGAGCAAAAAACCTAGGGGATATGCAAATTCATTCTGAATTTGTCAAAGAACCCTGTTCCAATTGGTTATCTGAATATCCCAGGAGTAAAGGCATGTTCCCATGCAACAAATGCCAAATTTGTCCATTTGTGGATCGAACATCATCTTTTATGAACGTTAATGGACAGGAAACCTTTGTGATCCGTGATCTTATCAACTGCGCTACGAGCAGAGTTGTATATATGATCACATGCCCGTGTTCAAAAATGTACATTGGTAAGACTAAGAGACCCCTAAAGGTCAGGATCGGAGAACACCTCCGGGACATTAAAAAAGAGAAAGAAAGGGACCCGGAGAAAGGTCAGGAGCAGCCCCTGGCTAAGCATGATGGCAAAATTGATGGCTTAAAGGTCAAGGGCATCTACTTGCTAAAATTACCCAAAAGAAGGGGTGATTTTAACCGTATCCTCCTTCAAAAGGAAAAATGGTGTATCTTCCGTTTGGGTTCTTTAGTCCCCCAGGGGTTAAATACTGAATTCAATTTACAGGTCTTCCTCGAATGATGATTAACAACTATTTCCTTGTCTCTTGGCCCCCCCTCTTCCCCTTTCCATCTCCCCCTCCCCCCCCCCTTTTTTCACTCCCCTCTCCAAATACTCCATCCCAGCGCAGACTGCTTGGGTTTACACTTACCTAGCACCAAGGACGAAGTGGACCCGACGGGCAACACATGACCTAAAGCGACCAACTAACTGGGTGATCCCAGCGGACCAAGTAGGTCTTGCCTTATATGTCAATAAAGCCCTGGCTACTCTGCAATTTTAGGAGTAACATCGTCCTCTGCTAGACATCCTGGGATGGTAATGTATAAGGGATATTCCACAGGCTAATCCAGCTCACTATACTGTCATGCTATTCAGTCATACCAAACTTTGATCCTGCTGTTTTGACATCAATCTGCTTTATTTCCCTAAGATTTGTATGGAAATTAACTTTTGTTTCTTCTCAGTTGGAGAGATTCTGGCATTGCATTACTAAGCATTATTGCTATTGTTTAAATAGACTACCAATCTGGGAAATATTTGCAATACCTATATCAAATGAATCATTCATCTTCCAACCATGGAGACTAGTATGATATACATGAACTAGGATGGATCAATCATTACTAAAATCATTTTGAACACCTTATTATATATGAGCATATATAATCTGTCCCCTTCATTGAATCCTTGAAATCTTGAACTTTGACTGATTTATCTGCCTACTTGCCTTAGGCTAATTTCCACCAATATCTCAGCCATCTTTGATCAAGAGTTGACATATGAGTAGTGGGGTTTGTTTGGACCCAAACCCTGGGGTTATTCATTGTGAAGCTGTACTTAGCTATTTATCCATATGATTTAATTCTGTTATTATTGAAATTTAACTGGTTTGTGCCACTTTACAGCTTCACACTGAATTGTTATGCTGGCGTCCGGACTTATCTGTGTTGTGTGTTCCCCCTATTTGTTTTTAACTGTCTTGTCAGTCTGTTTTGTTTTATGTTTGATTAACCCAATTACTGAAAATAGCTCCTTTTTAGGAGATCTTCAGTAAAACGTACATGAAGCTATCTTTTATTCCCAAGCACATGTGATACCCTATGTATGTGCACTTTTTTGATACCATAAATACATTTTCATAAATCCCAGTTTTGGTCTATATCTACTGTTGTTAAAAGTAGCCGCTTGGGATTCATGTTGGGGTTCTTCTCCTTTTGTAAGTTATATAAAGGCCTGCAGTTGTGACAGGTGTTTGGCCAGAGAAGAGGCCAGAATCTTTGTTTGCAGTGCTTATATTGTTTTACAAATAGATGGTTTTTTTTGGGGGGGGTGCATATTGCCCAACCCACACCCCACTAAGGCTGCGGTTTGATGATTGCTTTATGTGTTTGCTGGTATAGTTTTGCATTAAGGCCCTCAAATGGTGTTTTTGTGGGCATGGTTTTTGTTTGTGCACTGCCTTTTTGGATTTTGTATTAATTTTGTCTGTTTTTGCTAATGATCCTGCAATTTAACTTTTTAGGGGTTCGTGGCCAGGAGTTCTGATCACCAAAAAGGTTTGTCATGGGTATTATTAGCTTGATTTGTATCCCTGATTTTTTACCTTGTAGATTGTAAGCTCTTTTGAACAGGGCCCTTCTAACTATATTTTCAAATGCTGGAGCATCATTTCCATGCCTTTTTATTTATTTTTTGCCCAAGAACATTAATGTACTAAATGTTTATACTAATGTTGAAATAAAAAGTTGATTATTTTTTCCTTTATGTTTTACTTTTGCAGACTATAAATACATATTTTATAAGTGCAAACATTTAAATCTGTATTAAATCTAGTTGCATACAAAAGCATTTGGTTGTGCACACATGCAAGTCCTTGAGTAGAAAGTGTAATGGGGGGAGGGGGAAGAAAACCCCCTTAAAAAAAATCCATGCTGAATTTCAGGGCTCTATTAATTCTTTTGTGGACTAATTAAACAATTAAATATGTCGACTAAATGTAAATTATCTCTAAGCACCAAGTTAAACCCCCAAAAAAAATAATTGGCATGGGGTCCCCCCAAAATCCACACCAGGCCCTTTGGGTCTGGCATAGATTTTAAGGGGAACTCCACGCCAATTATTTTTTTTTTAAATGGCATGGGGTCCCCCCAAAATCCATACCAGACCCTTATCCAAGCATGCAGCCTGGCGGGTCAGAAAAGGGAGGAAAGAACGAGCATCCCCCTCCTGAACCGTACCAGGCCACATGCCCTAAACATATTGATGGGACAAGGGCCTCTTCCCGACTACCCTGGCTGGTGGCTGTTGAGGTCAGTGGGCGGGGGGCTTATAGGAATCTGGAAGCCCCCTTTAACAAGGGGGCCCCCAGATCCCAGCCCCCTAATGCAAATGGGTATCGAGTACATCGTACCCCTACCCATTCACCAAAAAGTGTCAAAATGTAAAAACCACAAGTGACAGTTTTTGACAATTCTTTTATTTTAAAAAAAAAGTGTTCCACGATGTCCATCCACCATCCATCATGCCGCCTGACGGACCCGAAAAATAGAAAAAAGAACAAAGCTCCACCCCTATGGGAGGCCTCCTGCCGACTGCTGTCTCTTTGCTTTGACAGCTATTATATTGGCAAGGGCGGGGCCATTGGGTGATGTAACTGGGTGACCCCGCCCCCTTCTGACATCATGTGACATCATGTGACATCAGAAGGGGGTGGGGTCATCTGGTTACATCACCGGGTGGCCCACCCTTGCCTATATAACAGCTGTCAAAGCGAAGAGACAGCAGTCGGTGAGAGGCCTCCCATAGAGGCGGAGCTTTGTTATTTTTTTCTATTTTTCGGGTCCGTCGGGCAGCGTGATGGACAGCGAATAGACATTGACATAGGGGGGGCAGGATCTGGGGGCCCCCTTGTGAAAGAGGCTTCCAGATTCCAATAAGCCCCCAGCCCGCAGACCCCGACAAGCACCGGCCAACATGGGGACAAGGTGCTTTGGGGTGGGGGGGCACAGAGCACAGATTTTCCATGATCATTACATTTTTACACTTCAAAAACAACAAAGAATTTGATAAAACTACTAATCCTGCACCTAAACTAAAGAACATTTGGGAAGTATCTCAAATTAATCTAAAGAATTTCCAATGGAGCTATGTGCCAGAAAGAGATATCAGCATAGATGAAAGTATAATGGCCTACAAGGGAAGGCTCAGCTGGGTACAATACATTGCATCAAAGAGGGCTTGATTTGGCGTAAAATCCTACATGCTATGCGAATCGTCAACTGGCTACATTTGGAATTCAGTCATATACACTGGAAAAGGCACAAAATTCAATACAAAATACAGCAACTATGGAATGGCAACATCTTCCGTTCTTTCACTCATTGAGCCATTGCTAAACCAGGGCTATGGCCTAACCACCGACAACTTTTAAATATCTCCTGAACAAAACAGATGCCTATGGAGCCGTTAGGGCTAACCGGCACGACATGCTGCCAATGTTTTGCAATAAGAAGCTGAAGACTGGTAGAAAGGAAAAATTATGGCACTGTGATGGTGTGACAAGAAAGATGTGTGCCTAATGAGTACAGTTCATAATACCTCCACTGTTATGGTACGCACGAAAGGTGGGAAAGAGATCATGAAGCCACAAGTAGTGATAGACTACAATAACACCATGGGAGGTGCTGACAGAGCTGACCAAACAATGACATTCTACCAGCAATGAGCAAAAAGCAAAAGAAGTACTACAAAAAGATCTTCAGGCATCTTCTTGAGCAATGCTTGTGGAATGCCTACATTCTGCTCAAAAAAAAAGAGTGAAGCCTCGTACACACGACCGATTTTCTCGGCAAGAACCAGCAAGAAACTTGCTGGCAGAGAGGTCTTGCCGAGTAAATCGGTCGTGTGTACGCTGCTAGCGGGTTTCTCGTCGAGAAAACCGACAAGAAACCTCGACGAGAAAATAGAGAACCTGCTCTCTATTTTCTCGTCGAGATTCTCCTCGGCATGTTTCTCGACGAGAAAAGTGAGTGTGTGTACACTTACCTGTCCTCCCGGAAGCCCGCGCATGTTCGAAATGAATTTGACGCATGCGCGGTAGCTTCCTAGGCATACGTAGGGTATACCAAGATGGCGGCGACGGCATCGAATGTGACAAGCGCATGCTCGACGTAGTCGATGACGTCACCGCGTACACTCCTTTCAAAGAACCGCGGGTTCTTTGAAACGAGCGTGTGTACACTCGGCCGGGACAAATTTCTTGTCCAAGAATCTCGTCGAAAAAAACGACATGTTTTTTTCAACGAGAATCTCGGCCGTGTGTTCGAGGCCTGACAAGCCTGTGATTTATTCTGACTTCATTTGGAAAGTTACTGAATGTATCTTTTGTGAACCACCACCACACAGAGCTGGATGTCGTGTTGTTGGCAATTTATAGTGACTGGTCGTCACTTCGTGAACTACATCCCACCAACCGAGAAAAAGTCAGTACCTACAAGGGTGTGCGTTGTTTGTTGCTGGAAGCGAGATTACAGTGGAAAGAAGGTCAGAAAGGAAACCAGGTTCCATTGTCCTGATTGTGACGTCTGACTTTTTGCAGTCCCATGTCTCAAAATTTTTCATAACCCGGAATGTTTACTAAACCAATATGCACTGTCTAGTATTACAGTGACTAGTAAAATTGCACCCTTGTTTGGACAAATTTCAGTGTTTTTGGTTTGATTACATTATTGAATTACATGTATTATTATTATATTATTATTTTTTGTAATTATTTATAATTGACTATATTATAATTTATGATTTCGTGTTTCAAACTTTATCATACCCGGGATGTCTACTAGACTCTTGTTTGGACAGATTAACCACTTGACGACCGCCGCACGACGATATACGTCGACAGAATGACACGGCTGGGCATATGGAGATGCGAGCCGTGGGTCGCTCGCGACCCGGTTGGGAGCTCTGTGACCGCGCCTGCGAGACCTGCGGACCCGATAGCCGCCGGTGTCCCGCGATTGGGTGACAGAGCTGAAGAACGGGGAGAGGTAAGTGTAAACAAACGTCTCCCCGTTCTTCCTAGTGACACTGTCAGTGATCGTCTGTTCCCTGTCATCGGGAACAGCGATCAGTGACGTGTCACGCCAAGCCATGCCCCATACAGTAACAGTTACAATCACTCCCTAGGTCAAACTTAACCCCTTCAGTGCCCCCTACAGGTTAACCCCTTTACTGCCAGTGTCATTTTTACAGTAATCAGTGCATTTTTATAGCACTGATCGCTGTAAAAATGACAATGGTCCCAAACTGGTGTCAAAAGTGTCCGATGTGTCTGCCATAATGTCGCAGTCAGGATATTATAAAAATATTAATAAAAATACCATAAAACTATCCCTTATTTCGTAGACGCTATAACTTTTGCGCAAACCAATCAATAAATGCTTATTGCGATTTTTTTTACCAAAAATATGTAGAAGAATATGTATCGGCCTAAACTGAGAGAAAAAAATATATATATTTTTTGGGGATATTTATTATAGCAAAAAGTAAAAAATATTGCTTTTTTTTCAAAATTAGCACTTTATTTTTGTTTATAGCACAAAAAATAAAAACCGCAGAGGTGATCAAATACCACCAAAATAAAGCTCTATTTGTGGTAAAAAAAGGACGTCAATTTTGTTTGGGAGTCACGTCGCACGACTGCGCAATTGTCAGTTAAAGCGACGCAATGCCGAATCGCAAAAAGTGGCCTAGTCTTTGACCAGCGAAATGGTCCGGGGCTGAAGTGGTTAAGTGAGTTATTCCTAAGAATTACAGGCCTACAATATTAAACAACAAATTTCCATGCAGAACAATGTACCGCTTTGACATTCAAAAATACTGACATAATCAGACCACCAGGGAGGTTAAATCAGACCTGTATCTAAAAACAACCATTTAGTGCACCTGGGAAGGCATTTTTTTTTGGAAGAATTGCGACTCCGTGTTAATTCTTTACCTTTTATTCAGTTCAATTTTTGTTCAACAACTGGCTCCTGCCAAGCGGTCTGGTAACAAGCAGAGTGGTAATATAGACACTTGACTAGGGGAGGGTTTCATGAAAACTACAAACTCTGTAAGCATTTGTTCACATCATGTTTGTTTTTATGCACTGAGGCTTGTTGAAAAGGTTGTCAATGCTCCTCAACACATGGAAAATGACATCTACACTATTTTACAAGGCAGCACAATGCAAACAACAGAGCATTAAAATCAGAGCATTGTATTAATGTAAATAAAGCTGTGATTGCCTATGGTTTCAATCCCAGGAGAACACGCAATCAAGTATTTATAATGCACTAAATCTGCCAAAGGTCAAATCATTACAGGTAATTTGCATAGCTAGCTGCAGGAAACTTAATAAGTTGATGTATTACAGTATATATCCAGACAGAGGATGCACATCATGGATTGATTCTTTCTTACAGTGGGGCAAAAAAGTATTTAGTCAGCCACCAATTGTGCAAGTTCTCCCACTTAAAAAGATGAGAGAGGCATGTAATTGTTATCATAGGTATACCTCAACTGTGAGAGACAAAATGTGGAAACAAATCCAGACAATCACATTGTCTGATTTGGAAATATTCTTTTTTGCAAATTATGGTGGAAAATAAGTATTTGGTCACTTACAAACAAACAAGATTTCTGGCTCTCACAGACCTGTATCTTCTTCTTTAAGAGGCTCCTCTGTCCTCCACTCATTACCTGTATTAATGGCACCTGTTTGAACTTGTTATCAGTATAAAAGAGACCTGTCCACAACCTCAAACAGTCACACTCCAAACTCCACTATGGCGAAGACCAAAGAGCTGTCGAAGGACACCAGTAACAAAATTGTAGACCTGCACCAGGCTGGGAAGACTGAATCTGCAATAGGCAAGCAGCTTGGTGTGAAGAAATCAACTGTGGGAGCAATAATTAGAAAATGGAAGACATACAAGACCACTGATAATCTCCCTCGATCTGGGGCTCCACGCAAGATCTCACCCCGTGGGGTCAAAATGACCACAAGAACGGTGAGCAAAAATCCCAAAACCACACGGGGGGACCTAGTGAATGACCTGCAGAGAGCTGGGACCAACGTAACAAAGGCTACCATCAGTAACACACTACGCCGCCAGGGACTCAGATCCTGCAGTGCCAGACGTGTCCCCCTGCTTAAGCCAGTACATGTCCGGGCCTGTCTGAGGTTTGCAAGAGAGCATTTGGATGATCCAGAAGAGGATTGGGAGAATGTCAGATGAAACCAAAGTAGAACTGTTTGGTAGAAACACAACTCGCCGTGTTTGGAGGAGAGAGAATGCTGAGTTGCAACCAAAGAACACCATAACTACTGTGAAGCATGGGGGTGGCAACATCATGCTTTGAGGCTGTTTCTCTGCAAAGGGAACAGAACGACTGATCCGTGTACATGAAAGAATGAATTGGGCCATGTATCATGAGATTTAGAGTGCAAACCTCCTCCCATCAGCAAGGGCATTGAAGATGAAACGTGGCTGGGTCTTTCAGCATGTCAATGATCCCAAACACACTGCCGGGCAACAAAGAAGTGGCTTTGTAAGAAGCACTTCAAGGTCCTGGAGTGGCCTAGCCAGTCTCCAGATCACAACCCCATAGAAAACCTTTGGAGGGAGTTGAAAGTCCGTGTTGCCCAGTGACAGCCCCAAAACATCACTGCTCTAGAGGAGATCTGCATGGAGGAATGGGCCAACATACCAGCAACAGTGTGTGACAACCTTGTGAAGACTAACAGAAAACGTTTGACCTCTGTCATTGCCAACAAAGAATATATAACAAAGTATTGAGATGAACTTTTGATATTGACCAAATACTTATTTTCCACCATAATTTGCCAAAAAAAAATATTTCCAAATATTTCCAAATCAGACAATGTGATTGTCTGGATTTGTTTCCACATTTTGTCTCTCATAGTTAAGGTATACCTATGATGACAATTACAGGCCTCTCTCATCTTTTTAAGTGGGAGAACTTGCACAATTGGTGGCTGACTAAATCCTTTTTTGCCCCACTGTATATGAAAACTCATTATTCCTTTCCACCTTAAAAGAGGTGGACTTGTAATCCACAGTGGTGTATCTTTATGTGTCCAGATTTTCCACAATATATGGACAACAAATGTTCTCCCAAATAAATCCTTAGCTGTTCAAATGAAATGGCACTAAGAAGTTGCTAGGAACCTCACAATTTTCAGAGATCTGTATGGATGGGGTATAGGGTTCAAAATGTTAAACCCAGTGAATACTGGCATAAGCATAAGCATGTTCCAAGCAAATGGTCTCACAGCATTAAAGTAATGATAGTACATGCAGTGTAGTGTAAATTGTATCTCATTGCAGTGTCAAATATGGAGAGAGTGCTGATAATACCCCTGCCCGCTCAGAGTTCAGCATATGTGTTACATTCAATTTATTGAATGTAAGAGGCACAAATATTATTCTATGTTACATGTTCAGTAGTAGGTCTCTGAATGTGTGATTAAACAATGCAAAAAACCTTGTTTCCTGTTGTCAGTGTTATGCAAAATCCACCTGTCGTGTTTCCTATCAGCCACTAGAATTTGATCTATGTTCAGAACAGTGTAGAAATTAGCTCTAAGGAGAGGCTGGATTTTAATGGGCTCTCCTGCCTTTTTTACTGTTTTTTATTTGATTTCCCATTACAAGAGGTAATAAAAATTCACATATTCAAACATTCATGTACATAAATCCCCAAATTCCCTCCCCTTCCTCCCTCTGTCAGCAACCATGAATCAGACTGAGACAGAAAATGCAGTAAAAATCACACCTTTTAATTTAACCACTTCAATAACATGCACTTATGCACCTTCCCGCCCAGACCAATTTTCAGCTTTCAGTACTCTCACACTTTGAATGACAATTACTTAGTCATGCTACACTGTATCCAAACAAAATTTTTATCATTTTCTTCTCACAAATAGAGCTTTCTTTTGGTGGTATTTAATCGCCACTGGGTTTTTTATTTTTTGCGATATAAGCAAAAAAACAGCAATTTTTTTAAAAAAAAACACTTTTTTTAGTTTCTATTGTAAAATTTTGCAAATAAGTAATTTTTCTTCATAAATTTGTGCCAAAATGTATACTGCTACATATCTTTGGTAAAATGAACCCAAATTAGTGTATATTATTTGGTCTTTGTGAAAGTTATAGAGTCTACAAACTATGGTGGCAATCACTGAAAATTTATCACATCTGATCACGCCTGATGTACTGAAGGGATATCTCATTTCTTGAGACACTAACAAGCGAGGAAAGTACAAATACCCCAAAATTACCCCTTTTTGGAAAGTAGACAGTCCAAGGTATTTACTAAGAGGTGTGGTGAGTTTTTTGAAGTTGTATTTTTTTCCCACAATTCTTGGGAAAATTAAAAAAAAATTTTTTTACACAAACTGGTCATATTAACAGTTTTTTTCTCTCACACAGCATATGCATAATTGCATATATACATTCTGCTACTCCTCCTGAGTGTAGCGATACCACATGTGTGAGACTTTTACACAGCCTGGCCATATACAGAGGCCCAACATTGAAGTAGCACTTTCAGGCGTTCTACAAGCATAAATCGCACATATCCTTTCTCAACCACCTATTACACTTTTGAAGGCCCTGGAGCACCAGGACAATGGAATTTTCCACAAAATGACCCCATTTTGGAAAGCACACACCCCAACGTATAATCTATGAAGCATTATGAGTCTTTTGAACGGTTAATTTTTTTCCAGAAGGTTTTGGAAAATGTGGAGAAAAAATGAAAATGCATTTTTTTTACACAAAGTTGTCCATTTATAAGATATTTCTAACGCATAGCATATACATAGCAAAAATGACACCCCAAAATGCATTCTGCTACTCCTCCTGAGTATAGCGATACCACATGTGTGAGACTTTTACACAGCCTGGCCATATACAGAGGCCCAACATTGAAGTAGCACTTTCAGGCGTTCTACAAGCATAAATCGCACATATCCTTTTTCAACCACCTATTACAATTTTGAAGGCCCTGGAGCACCAGGACAATAGAATTTTCCACAAAATGACCCAATTTTGGAAAGCACACACCCCAACGTATAATCTATGAAGCATTATGAGTCTTTTGAACGGTTCATTTTTTTCCAGAAGGTTTTGGAAAATGTGGAGAAAAAATGAAAATGCATTTTTTTTACACAAAGTTGTCCATTTATAAGATATTTCTAACGCATAGCATATACATAGCAAAAATAACACCCCAAAATGCATTCTTCTACTCCTCCTGAGTATAGCGATACCACATGTGTGAGACTTTTACACAGCCTGGCCATATACAGAGGCCCAACATTGAAGTAGCACTTTCAGGCGTTCTACAAGCATAAATCGCACATATCCTTTCTCAATCACCTATTACACTTTTGAAGGCCCTGGAGCACCAGGACAATGGAATTTTCCACAAAATGACCCCATTTTGGAAAGCACACACCCCAACGTATAATCTATGAAGCATTATGAGTCTTTTGAATGGTTCATTTTTTTCCAGAAGGTTTTGGAAAATGTGGAGAAAAAATGAAAATGCATTTTTTTTACACAAAGTTGTCCATTTATAAGATATTTCTAACGCATAGCATATACATAGCAAAAATGTCACCCCAAAATGCATTCTGCTACTCCTCCTGAGTATAGCGATACCACATGTGTGAGACTTTTACACAGCCTGGCCATATACAGAGGCCCAACATTGAAGTAGCACTTTCAGGCGTTCTACAAGCATAAATCGCACATATCCTTTCTCAACCACCTATTACACTTTTGAAGGCCCTGGAGCACCAGGACAATGGAATTTTCCACAAAATGACCCCATTTTGGAAAGCACACACCCCAACGTATAACCTATGAAGCATTATGAGTCTTTTGAACGATTCATTTTTTTCCAGAAGGTTTTGGAAAATGTGGAGAAAAAATGAAAATGCATTTTTTTTACACAAAGTTGTCCATTTATAAGATATTTCTAACGCATAGCATATACATAGCAAAAATGACACCCCAAAATGCATTCTGCTACTCCTCCTGAGTATAGCGATACCACATGTGTGAGACTTTTACACAGCCTGGCCATATACAGAGGCCCAACATTGAAGTAGCACTTTCAGGCGTTCTACAAGCATAAATCGCACATATCCTTTTTCAACCACCTATTACAATTTTGAAGGCCCTGGAGCACCAGGACAATAGAATTTTCCACAAAATGACCCAATTTTGGAAAGCACACACCCCAATGTATAATCTATGAAGCATTATGAGTCTTTTGAACGGTTCATTTTTTTCCAGAAGGTTTTGGAAAATGTGGAGAAAAAATGAAAATGCATTTTTTTTACACAAAGTTGTCCATTTATAAGATATTTCTAACGCATAGCATATACATAGCAAAAATAACACCCCAAAATGCATTCTTCTACTCCTCCTGAGTATAGCGATACCACATGTGTGAGACTTTTACACAGCCTGGCCATATACAGAGGCCCAACATTGAAGTAGCACTTTCAGGCGTTCTACAAGCATAAATCGCACATATCCTTTCTCAACCACCTATTACAATTTTGAAGGCCCTGGAGCACCAGGACAATAGAATTTTCCACAAAATGACCCCATTTTTGAAAGCACACACCCCAACGTATAATCTATGAGGCATTATGAGTCTTTTGAACGGTTCATTTTTTTCCAGAAGGTTTTGGAAAATGTGGAGAAAAAATTAAAATGCATTTTTTTTTACACAAAGTTGTCAATTTATAAGATATTTCTAACACATAATATGTACATAGCAAAAATTACACCCCAAAATGCATTCTGCTACTCCTCCTGAGTATGGCGATACCACATGTTTGAGACTTTTACACAGCCTGGCCACATACAGAGGCCCAACATCCAAGTAGCACCTCCAGGCATTCTAGCAGCATTAATTGCACATATCA
The DNA here is from genome assembly GCA_029206835.1 of Rana muscosa. NCBI lineage: Eukaryota > Metazoa > Chordata > Amphibia > Anura > Ranidae > Rana > Rana muscosa. The sequence goes on from CM055122.1 coordinate 423,715,434, forward strand.
TTTTCTGACTACCGATCACATTTTTGAAGGCCCTTCATATATCTAACACATAGCAGGTACATACCAAATAACAAAAGATTACCTGTGGTTTTAGAAGTGCAGTGGTCCACAGAGGAGAGCATCGGTCCAGGCAGCAGGTAGGGATGAGGTCAGCGACAGCAAAAGCAATCATCCAGGCAGCAGGCAGGAATACTGTCCATAGTTCGCACAGGCAGAGATACTGTCAGCACAGCCAGAGCACAGCCAAAGCACAGGTCCAGGTAGCAGGCAGAGGTGTCCTATCCTATCCTATCGATGATATCTTCGATATATTGGAGGTAGTGGAGTCAGTGATTTTGAGTTGCTTTTTGGTAGCAGACAAACAAATTAAAAAGGGCCATGTGAAACAGGTGAAACGCAACTTTTTTGTGCCAATAATGGGACTTTCTGGTTGATAAGTAGGGCTGTAGCATCTGGTCGTTTAAATCCACCCCCCCATGTACAAATTGTAGTCGTGGACACATTCAGGCTTTACAATGGAGCCGCGTCTTCTTGGGATCTCCACCATGGTGTCATTGTGGATCGTAGAGAGGATGTGGACATCTTTCTTGTCCCTCCACTTCATGGCCAACACCTCCTCGTTCCTCATGGATGCCGATTCTCCAGGTCGCAATTTTTTTGTCAATAAATTTTGTGGGAATCCCTTCCGTTTTTTTTTTAAGGTACCGCAGGCCGGGGTTTGTTTACTGTAAAGGTGGCGAAAAAGGGGCAGGCTGGTATAATAATTATCAACATATAAATGGTAACCTTTTCCGAACAGGGGGTATGCCAACTCCCAGACAATTTTCCCACTGGTTCCAATATATGTGGGGCAATCACGGGGCTGGAGCTGGGAGTCTTTGCCTTCGTAGATCCTGAATTTGCAGACGTATCCAGTGGCTCGATCACATAATTTATTTAATTTTAACCCATACCTGGCTCTCTTGCTTGGTATGTACTGCTTGAACTGCAGTCGGCCGGTGAAATGTACGAGGGACTCGTCCACACAATTTTTTTTGTCTGGGATGAAAACTTCTTCAAATCGCTGGGAAAAGGCATTGATTAGGGGGCGTATCTTGTACAATTTGTCGTAGTTGGGATGATCTCAGGGAGGGCACTGTGAATTGTCATTGAAGTGGAGAAAGCGCATAATCATGTCGTATCTTTTCCTGGACATGACAGCGGAATATATGGGCATGTGTTGGATGAGTTGTCAGGCAACCATAAGGGGTTTGCCAGGGCATCGGGAAGGTAGGATTGGGGCTGGATTCTTCGGGTTGGGCGTGCATTTCCATTGCTTGTACTGGGCTCCTCTTCCTGGGGTATGGCGCTGCTGGTGGTGGGCAGTTCTCCTGATCTTGGTGCTGATCTTGGTGCTGATCTTGGTGCCGATCGCATTCTTTTGGGAGGGACGGTTTCCTCCGGGGACTCGAACTCTGAGCCACTATCCTCCACTGGCTCGTATTCCGAACCAGAATCGGATAATGGGAGCTCCCCGCTGCTCTCATCATCCGACATGGCAAGAATGGCATATGCCTCCTCAGGTGTGTAAACCCTTTGGGACATTATGGCAGTGCTTATTGGTGGGCCTGTGTAATGGTACTGCTGGTGGTAGTGGTGGCGGTCTGTGTGGTAGTACCGATGGAGGTATTAGTGGTGGGCCTGTGTTGTGGTACCGATGGCGGTATGGGTGGTGGTGGTACCAATGGCGGTACAGGTGGTGGTGGTACCGATGGCGGTATGGGTGGTGGTGGTGGCGGCGGTACCGATGGCGGTACAGGTGGCGGTACGGGTGGTGGTGGTAGCGATGGCGGTATGGGTGGTGGTGGTACCGATGGCGGTACAGGTGGTGGTGGTACCGATGGCGGTACAGGTGGTGGTGGTACGGGTGGTGATGATACCGATGGCGGTACAGGTGGTGGTACAGGTGGTGGTGGCACTACCGACGGTGGTACAGGTGGTACAGGTGGTGGTACTGGTGGTGGTACCGATGGCGGCACTAGTGGTGATACTGGTAGCGGGCCTGTGTGGCAGTATAGATGCTGGGCCTGGTGGCGGTACTGGTGGTGGTACTGGTACCGATGGCGGTACTGGTAGCCTGTGTGGCGGTGCCAATGGCGGTACCGATGGAGGTGGGCCTGTGACAGATGATTGACAGATGGGCTGATTGATTGACAGATGGGCTGATTGATTGATTGACAGATGGGTTGATTGATTGACAGATGGGGTGATTGATTGACAGGTGTGTGATTGATTGACAGATCGGCTGATTGATTGACAGATGGGCTGATTGATTGACAGATGGGCTGATTGATTGACAGATGGGCTGATTGACAGATGGGCTGATTGACAGATGGGCTGATTGACAGATGGGCTGATTGGCTGGGCTGATTGATGTGCTGGGCTGTGTGACAGGTCCTCTTTATGGGGGGGGGCGTGTTGTGCACTGTAAACTTATGTAGACAAACTACACTGAGCTAACTTACTGATCTCTTCTCTCTCCTCACAGATCGGTGTGTGAGGAGAGAGCAGGGATCAGGTAGTAACTCCTGTGGAGTTTGTTTACATTTGTGACTGGCTGTGATTGGACACAGCCGGTCACGTGGTAAACAGCCAATTCATTGGCTGTTTACTCTGTTTGGGGACGCGCTGTGTCCAAGGGACACTCGCCTTCCCCGATCCCCGCTCTGCAAGCCTGTGGCGGCGCGCACGGAGCGCGCCGCCGAGTTTGTTTTGACAGGTGATCGGCTGTGACTTTGACACAGCCGATCACATGGTAAGCAGCCAATGAAATTGGCTGTTTACCGTGATCGGGGAAGCGCTGTGTCCGAGGGACACATGCCGTCCCCGATCACCGCACTGCGCGCCCCCACGGGCGCGCGCAAGGCAATATCCTGCAGGACGTCATATGACGTCCAGTATCGATATTGCAACCACTTCCCGGACGTCAATTCGCTATTGACTGGGCGGGAAGTGGTTAATGGTAAAAATGGTACAGAGCAGTAAACGTAACCAAAACATAAGCCAGGATTGAAAGTCAATGCGGGTAGTCAGGCAAGCCAGTAATCAGGAAACACCAGGTGAGCCACTGTGGAATCCATGAGTGCTGACAATTATCCGACAGCTGAGCAGCCTGAGCACAGAGAAGAGAGCTGCTGAGAGCCCAGCCCTCACACCTTCCCCTCCTCTAGTCTCCTTCTCTCTCCACACCTCCCTCCTTCTCTATTCACCCCAAATCTCCATGTATTTCCTTGTTTTCTTAAACTCTACCCATCTTTCCCAAATGCTGGAGAATCTCTCCATTTGATCTTCTCTACTACTACTCAACTATTCAATTTTATACAGTGTGTATACATATATATATAGCGATACCCCCAGTTAAGAGGGCTGCCTGTATGATTTTTTTGGGCCCTGTAGTGCACCGCTGTCAACCCCTGGCAATCGGCTCTAATCTCCCTTGGCACAGTTAGTTGGGGATGATAGGATCGTGCGGCCTGTAACTTGCAGCGGCACAATCCTATGACAAGAATACACAGTAAGGCTTTAAAACTTCCTTTACCTATCTCTTCTGTAAAGTAAAGAACACAGACATGGCGCCCAAGAATGTCTATGCTACCCAGTCAGGCCTGACTGAACTGAAGTGAAAGTCCTGTAGGGAAATCTTCAGCATCGGTGGTGCACTTGAAGAACAGAATTTGTAATCCACCAAGGTAACAAAAGTACTGTGTCTATTTATGAGCAGGTGCTCTCTCACCCAACCGGACCAGTCCGCGTCCGTTTCTTCCACTGCGGTGCCTAAACACACCGATCCCTCGACATCCGGGTCTTCGGTCCTCCTGGCAAGGGTGCAGCATCAAGGAGAGACGACCCTCAGGCTCCTCGGTGCGCGCGGAAGGCTCTTTGGAGAAACGGCCAGGCTTCTGGCCTAAAGTCACAGGAGCTCAGACAGCAGTTCAACTGGGCCCCGCCTCTCCCTTATAAAGTCCACCCCAGCAGTCCTTGCGGGGGCAAGGCACCCTGGGTGCCTAAAAGTGTACTGGGTAATGTAGTCTCTGAGGGATTTAAAGAGCAATACCCCGCTACACACTCCCCCCACGTAGAATCTTTGGTCCCCAAAGACAAGATTAACAATATGTGCAAAGTCATTAAGGGCTGCAAGGGAGGTCGGCAGGCGAAGCTCCCACCAAAATCACGGAGGGGGATTACCCTGCCCACAGGTCACGTCAGTGATTGTGGCCTGCCTAACTGTGCTAGAAAGTGGACTGGAGTTGCCCTCCACCAAATGCACAGTGGAGGGACCAGATTTTTGTATTGTCCTTCTTGTGGTAGTTACAGTGTCCTCAGAGCTTTCTCCCATCTGTGTATAGGTCAACTTCCGGGGAGGACGTATGGTTCTTTTAGCTCTTTGTTCTCTGGGGGTCAATGCTTCAGAGACCTCAGGTTCTTCCACTGGGATAGGTGTAGGAGTTTCTTCTGTTTCTGAGGCACCCGAATCAGATACAGAAAGATACATGGAGTCCCCTGGATCGTCAACAGGGAAAAATTCTATAGTGTTGTGGAGATTTTTATGAAGATATATTTAATATGTATTGTCATAGTGTCACCCAGTGTTAGTACTTCCGCAGCCCGCTCTAAAGAGCTGGCTGGGGCAGTCTGAGGCTGGTTGAATCCCGTCTGGTAGGGGAAAACGTCTTGAGGTTGGAGTGTGATGTTTGCAGGGTGCGGATATGTCCACCGACGGGGGCCCTCTGTGCATTAGCACGGACGATCGTTGAGGAGGGGATATGCTCGCTCTGCAACGACATCATTGGTTATAGGCAGATGCGTGCTCTTGTCTCTGCTGTGTCTGATCAACATTGATTGGGATTCGTAGCGCGTGTCTGCAGATAGCATCCCTCCCCCATTCAATAATAGTATAATCTGAATATGCGTTATTCTATGGAATAGCGCAGAATAAGGATTCCTATCAACTTTAGCCATCATACGTTATTGTATTCATTGTATTATTGAATTGTATATATTTCTTGTGTGGTATTCATGTGGTATTCATGTAATGGGAAACCCTGTTGAAGGGGATGTCCTTGTATGGTCATTCTCCTGTGTGGAGGGGACATCCTGTGATGTCACCTCCCATGGGGGAGGTGATTGGTTGCTGCAGCCAATCACCTCCTGTCTGTGAGATCTTTGGAGTCTAATAAAAGTCTTTGAGGAGCGGATGGGGGCTTGGCGGTCCCTGACCTAGTCAGGTATTACCAGGCGATCCAGCTCCGTGCTATAGCCTCATGGTTCACTCAATGGTCCTATAACAAGTGGACGGAGATCAAGAAAATATGGCTAGCCCCGACCCATCCAAATAGTCTGCTTTGGAGTGCGAGTGCGGAGGTCCCCCCCGACCGATTGTTGGGGTCCATGTCTCAGCTAAGACGACTCTGGCGCAGGGTGGCGGGTCCATATGGGTTGAACTCTGAACGTTCGCTCTTGACTTCGTTCGTCTGTAATCCCAAAGTGCCGGATAGCCTCTCCCACCAAATGTCGCACCCCTGGACGTCTCGGAATCTATTTAATTTCGGGAACCTAGTGGATCTCGTAAAGCGCACATTATTACCCTTCCCTAGACTTCAGACCAAATATGGCCTACCGCGCCTACAAATCCGCCACTATGCTCTGACCATAGCTCCCGACTTACACTTCTCCCCCCCAACCCCCTTTGAGTCCTTGGTCCTGGCAGGCTCCGCCCAGAAGGGCTTAATCTCATCCATTTATAAAATACTTAACGCCTATTCCATGGATTCGAGGGGTAAACATTCCTACATGACTAGGTGGGAGAAGGCCCTCAATGAGGAAATTCCTCTAGAACAGTGGCGGATCATATGGTCTCGGGCGGCGAAGGGCTGCCTCTGCACTCTGTACAAGGAAAACACTTACAAAATCCTTCTTTTTTGGTACATGACCCCTGATGTGCTCCACGCCATATACCCCTCCAGCTCAGACCGCTGTTGGCGCTGCCAGAAAGACAGGGGGTCCCTCCTTCACATTTATTGGAGTTGCACTCTACTCACTCCCTACTGGACTGAAGTACAGCAGCTGTTGTCACGGTTGTTGGAAATGCCGATCCCCATGACCCCCAAGTTCTTCTTGCTAGGCCTCTCGCCGCTGCGGCTTATCCCACCCTACAAAAAACTGACAAGCCATATCCTCACAGCTGCACGCTGTCTCATAGCTCTAAACTGGAAAAAACAATCCCCCCCTACTCCCGAGGCCTTGCACGCTAGAATCAAAGACGTGGAGCTGATGGAGAAAATGACGACCAGGATGCAGGATAAGCTGGACGCCCACGACAAAGTCTGGGGGCTGTGGCACCTTCGGGAGGATCCACCGTGACCAGGTGACTGAGCTACCATGATGATCTCTCTTCTTTTCTTTCCTCTTTTCCTCTTTCTTGCTCTCCCCTGAGAGTATTCTAAGGGCTCCCTTTTTCCCCAATAGTTTGCTGGATGTTTGATTTTGTTTTTCTATGACGCATTTCTGCATCACTTCCATCTTTGGTTGGGTGCCTGCTATTGCTTACAAGTATATGGATAAAACCTTACTGTCTCTGTTTCGACAACCTGGAAACGTAATGTACTCCATTTTTTGAAGTCTTACGTCCCTTTGTATTTTCTTTGTAGAAAAACACAATAAAATTGTTATTTGAAAAAAATAAAAAAAAAGTCTTTGAGGAGGCGTCGGCTAGACAGTCTGCTCTGGGATGGCCTGATGATGAGAACATAGCTAGCTGTGTGGTGCTGCCTTTCTTGGGACGAATGATGGTGAGTGGAACTTAGCACACTTAAAGATAGCATTATTGCAAAAAGATGAATCTGAAGTGTGCATGATTAGCACAAGGCAAAGTGTGCTCTGCAAACAACCAATCTTTCCATGACAATAGCATCCTCCCACCCCTCCGCCTGAGCATAGGATGGAACAAACTCAGTGGCTTCCGGATTCAAAGTATGATCGGGGGCATCCTCAGAGGGTGGAAGGTCAATGGACAAAGATTCAGGTACCTGGGACGGCCACAACCATTCAACTTCCAGTTCCTCATCTTCACTCTGAGTGGCAATATCCGTTTCTCCTGACAGAGTTGTCTGAGACCTAGTGTTGGGTCTGGGAGTATTTGAGCTTGAAGGTAGCTCGGGGGAATCCGGGGTAGGAGGCATCCTGACTGCTTCAGAAAGGGGTAGCAGATGGTTTCTGTGCCAGATCTTCAGCGGTCCCACTCTTCCTTCAGGCTTCAGCTGATACACAGGTAGGCCAGGCAGCTTCTTACAAATCACATAAAGTTCGAATCTTCATCTGTCTGCCAGCTTGTGCTTCCCTGGGACTCCTAAATTCCTCAGCAACACTCTGTCTCCAGGTTGTAGATTTTGAATACGGACCCTAAGGTCAAAGTTTTGTTTGTTTCGGGCTCCTCTCTGCTCGGAAACTAATTGGGCCTTCTCATAGGCCAGTTTCAATCTCTTCCACAGTCTATCCACGTATCCTTTGACAGATGTATAGTCCACGGAGGTACCAAAGGCCAAGTCCACTGGTAGTCTGGCCTCTCTTTCAAACATAGGTCTGTAAGGGGAATATCCTGTGACATCGCTGGCTGTACTATTATAGGCGTGCACTATGGCAGCTATGTGCTTGCCCCAATGTTGCTTCTCCTCACTGTTCAGAGTCCCCAACATATTTAACAGAGTCCTGTTGAATCTCTCAGGTTGTGCATCACCTTGAGGGTGATAAGGGGTAGTATGGTTTTTTTTATGCCTAAAGAGTCCAGCGACTTACGAATCAGTTGGCTCTCAAAGTCTCTCCCTTGATCTGAGTGAAGGTGTTTAGGTAGCCCGTAGTGTACAAAGTATTTCTCCACCAAGATTTTGGCTACAGTGGAGGCCTTCTGGTCTTTAGTTGGAAAGGCCTGGGCATAACGGGTGAAATGGTCGGTTATCACCTGAACATTTCCATGTCCACTCAAGTCAGGTTCCAGACAGAGAAAGTCGATGCATACCAAGTCCAAGGGCCCTTGACTCTGCAGATGGCCCATTGGGGCAGCTTGACGTGGTAATGTCTTCCTCTGTATGCAGCGGGCACATGAGTGACAGTACTCCTCGACTTCAGCCCGTATACAAGGCCAATAGAATCTATTCCTTACAAGCTGAATGGTTCGTTCGGCCCCTAAGTGGCCATGGTTATCATGTAGGGCAGCCAGGACAGTTCTTCTGTGTTTTTCCGGCAGAAACAGCTGCCACTTCTCTTCCAGGTCATCAGAGGGGCCCCTTCGATAGACCACCCCTTGATGTACCTGTAACATTCTTTGTGAATTAATCGAGCCTCCTTTGAGGGATTTTGCAAGAGCCTGTCCGGATCTTGGTCTTCTAGGGCTTCCAAAACCAATCTTCCCCAGGGGTCTTCCAACTGATCCCTCCTTATGTCCTTCTTGGATAATCTTGGCAAGTTGTCCTCGCCAATCTGGGTAACGTCACAATAGCATTTGGGCACCCCCACTACCGAAATTCCAATCTCTTCTGCCCTTGATCCACCACTAGCTTGAAGTTGGGCTCCTTGACATAATGTCATGTACCTGGGTGTATTTGAACCGGGATCTTCCTGGTCCCAAAGCTGCAGCCTTACCTGTTGCGCTACTGAGCAGATCTGGACTTTTGGAAATGTCCTCTCAGTGTTAAACATTACCTTGGACTCACTAGCCCCACCTGCTGCCAGCTGTGGACAATTTTCAATCAAAGCAGCCCTTAAAAAGGAAGTGATGCTATCTCTCAGCGCCCGTTTGTGTGGAATAGCTCCCTGGGTGTTGTGACTGCTTTTTGATCCTGATTTTCGTGTTGAACTTCTGCCTGAATTCCTGACTACTCTCCAGCCTGCTGATGTTGTACTTCACTGCCAGCTCGTGTATGACCTTTGCCTGCCTGACCACTCTCTGGATTTCGATCGTGTACCATTTTGCCTGATCTGTTGCCAACCTAATCTGCCTGACTACGTTTTCGCCTGAATCCTCAGCACACAAGTTCCACTTCGGACACTACCTATCACAGGTACCTTACATTACAAACGGGCCACAATGACAGTGGACCCTGCTGAGATTGTTAAGGCGATTTCACGTCAGGGACAATTGATTGGAGCTCATGAACAGCATCTTTCTTCCCTGGACGCCAAGTTAGATGAACTTTGTACTATGCTTAAAACTTGTTTGCCTGCTTCCTCTGCTACGATCCAACCCACCTCTTCTGTACCACCCAAACTTCCTATGCCTGACAAATTTGGTGGTGATACTGAGGACTGCAGAGGCTTTTTAAATGTTTGCCGTTTGCATTTCCGCAACAACCCTGGGACCTTTAGCACTTCTTCTGCCAAAGTGACTTTTGTAATTTCCTTGTTAAAGGGGAAGGCCCTGGCCTGGGTCTCTCCTTATCTGGAACGCAATGATCCTGTGCTGCAAGACGCTGACAAATTTCTGGCTTCTCTCCAGACTGTATTTGACAAGCCAGATAGAGCTTCTGCAGCTGAGTACTCACTCTTGGACATGCAACAAGGCACCAGGTCTGTGGCACAATATGCTATTGAGTTTCGTACCCTTGCTGCTGAGACTACTTGGGACTCAAGGGCATTACGTGCAGCCTTCCGAAAAGGTCTTGCAGATCGCATCAAAGACGAATTAGTCTATAAGGATTCCCCAGAAGACCTAGAGAAATTCATAGAGCTCTGTGTTCGTCTGGATGTCCGGTATCATGAAAGGTGCCAAGAGAGACTTAGAACTCGCAAGTTTCCTCGGCCAGTCTACCGTTTGGCCCCTAACTTCCAAGCACCACCTCAGCCAGAACCTGAAATCTCAGTTGAACCCCAGACACCTGTGGAACCCATGGACGTAAGCCGTCTCCACCTAACTGAGTCTGAGAAACAAAGGAGGCGTGCATTGGGCCTATGCCTATACTGTGGACTTAAAGGACATTTATTATCTGTCTGCCCTTCCCATCCAGTAAAAGGCAGGGTCTAACCAGTGTTGGAGGAGCTGGCTTAGACCTTACAGGTATATCCTCCAAGACCAAGATTACCATTCCTGCAATTATCCATTTACCCTCTAAACTTGTCTCCTGTGAGGCTTTTGTGGATTCTGGAGCTGCTGGCATATTCTTGGACTACACTTTTGCTAAAAAAAATAATATCCCATTTGTTCCAAAATCTAGACCCCTGAACATTACCACCGTGAATGGACAACCCTTGGGAGATGGCATTGTAAAATTTGAGACTATAACAATCACCCTTCAGGTAGGCGTACTCCACAAAGAGGAAGTTGTCTTGTCTCTTATTGATTCTCCACTTCTGCCTGTTATCCTTGGTTACCCATGGTTACAACAACATAACCCTTCTTTTGATTGGGAAAATGGAGAACTAACCTCTTGGGGGTCGTTCTGTCATTCAAACTGTTTGTCTCAACCCAAAAGACTTTCTGCTTGTATGTTGGCTTCCGTGGCCGTCCCACCTACCTTGCCTCATGAATACCATGCGTTTGCAGACGCATTTTGCAAGCAAAAGGCAGAGGTTTTACCTCCACATCGTTCTTTTGACTGTGCAATTAAATTGATTCCTGGAGCACCTCTTCCCAAAGGAAGGACCTATCCCCTGTCTTTGCCTGAACAAAAATCCATGGAGGAATACGTAAAAGACAACTTGGAAAGAGGTTTTATCCGACCCTCTTCTTCTCCAGTAGGGGCAGGTTTTTTCTTTGTTGAAAAAAAAGATGGGGGTCTTCGACCATGCATAGACTATCGAGGGTTAAATCAAATCACTGTAAAAGACTCCTACCCTTTGTCTCTCATTCTTGAACTGTTTGATGTACTTAAGGGGGCTGTTATCTTCTCCAAGCTAGACCTACGAGGGGCTTATAATCTAATTCGAATTAAAGACGGGGACGAGTGGAAGACAGCATTCAACACTCGTAATGGACATTTTGAATATCTGGTTATGCCATTTGGGTTGTGTAACGCCCCTGCTGTCTTCCAACGTTTCATGAATGAAATTTTTCATGATTTCAGCAACAGTTTTGTGATCATCTACTTGGACGACATTTTAATCTTTTACAAGACTCATCTAGAGCACATCTCGCATGTAAAGCAGGTATTGCAACGACTGAGAGAAAACCATCTTTACGCGAAGATTGAGAAATGCAGTTTCCATCAAAGCCGTATTCCTTTCCTTGGATACATTATAAGTGCTGCCGGTTTCCAAATGGACCCTCAAAAACTTTCCGCTGTCTTGCAATGGCCCCAACCGACCACTTTAAGAGGGCTCCAAAGCTTTCTAGGGTTCGCAAATTACTACAGACGCTTCATCAAAGGTTTTGCCTCCATTGCGGCCCCCCTTACTGCTATGACTAAGAAAGGTACAAATTGCAAGGTATGGTCCTCAGAAGCAGAATCGGCTTTCCAGCAATTAAAAGACATGTTCAGCAAAGCTCCAATTCTTCAGCATCCAAATCCCGATCTCCAGTACAAAGTTGAGGTTGATGCCTCTGAGGTAGGAGCAGGTGCCGTGCTCTCCCAGAGACAGCCTAAGTCTGGTAAAATCCATCCAGTAGCATTTTTTTCTAGAAAGTTTTCTCCAGCGGAGATGAATTACGATGTTGGGAATCGAGAACTACTGGCCATCAAATTGGCATTGTCTGAATGGCGACATCTTCTGGAAGGGGCTCCCAAACCTTTTTCTATCCTCACTGACCATAAAAACCTACTGTACCTTCAGACTGCAAGACGTTTGAACTCACGTCAGGCTCGATGGGCTCTGTTTTTCTCCCGTTTTAATTTTGTTCTTTCTTATGTTCCTGGGCATAAAAACAAGAAAGCCGATGCTCTTTCCAGACAGTTTGCTACCTCTGAAGAAGACCAACCTACCGAGCAGTATATAATCCCACCTCACAAAATTGTCGCACAGATCTCTACGGCTCTTTCCCAACAGTTACAAGAAACCCAGAATTGTGTTCCCCAAGGCTTGAAGATACCACCAGGTCGCCTGTTCGTAGCCCCTAGCCTCAGAAAACCTGTACTCCTCTGGGCACATGATGGTGTTTTATCTGGTCATCCTGGTGTCACCATCACTCTTAAGACCTTGCAGCATCATGTCTGGTGGCCTCATATGAAAAGGGATGTTACTGACTATGTGGCTGCCTGCCCAACTTGTGCTGCTAATAAAGTACCCCGTACATTGCCTACTGGACTGTTACAACCACTTTCAGCACCTCGTCAGCCTTGGACCCATTTGACTATGGACTTCATTACAGACTTACCCAAGTCCGAGGGTATGACTGCTATATGGGTCATAGTGGATCGCTTTTCAAAAATGTCTCATTTTGTGCCGCTCCCGGGATTACCTACAGCGGAAGCACTGTCTACTCTCTTCCTTTCCCATATTGTGAGATATCATGGCATACCTACCAATGTCGTCTCAGACCGCGGATCCCAGTTTGTTTCCCGATTCTGGAGAGCGTTCTGCAAGAAACTGGGAGTAACGCTTTCACTCTCTACCTCACATCACCCTCAAACAGATGGTCAAACCAAACGCATGAACCAGACCCTAGAAACCTATCTTCGACATTATGTCAATGCCTTACACTCCAACTGGTCTGAGTATTTGCCTTTAGCTGAGTTCGCCATTAATTCCCGTTGGCACAGTGCTCTTCATACCACACCAATCTACGCAGCCCTAGGCTATCACCCTCAGACTTTTCCCCTACTTCAGCCTTCTTCTGGTGTACCAGCAGCAGATCAGCGGGTTAAAAATATTCTGCTACATTGGAAAAAGATTTGCTTATTACTACGGAAGTCAGCAGGCAAGTATGCACTTTTTTCCAACAAACGAAGACGCCATATACCTCCATATGTGGTGGGGGACAGAGTTTGGCTATCAACCAAATATGTGAGACTGAAACAACCTTCTACCAAATTGGGCCCTCGATTCATTGGTCCTTACAGAATTATTGCTCGAGTCGGGCCAGTCTCCTATCGGTTGAAATTACCCTCCTCTCTCCGGATTCATCCTGTGTTCCACGTTTCCCTCCTCAAAAAAGCAATTTTCAATCGCTACTCCAGAACGCAACAGCTACCTCCTCCTGTTCTTGTTGATGGACAAAATGAGTTTGAAGTCTCCAAGATTCTTGATTCTAGAAGACAGGGTCGTGGCCTTCGGTATCTGGTTCATTGGAAGGGATATCCTGTCACAGACCGTTCCTGGGTTCCAGCCAAAGATCTGCATGCCCCTTCTCTTATTCAAGACTTCCATGCCTCCTTTCCCACTAAGCCCCGCTAGGCCCCCGGAGGGGTCCAGTGGGGAGGGGGCCCTGTCATGTACCTGGGTGTATTTGAACCGGGATCTTCCTGGTCCCAAAGCTGCAGCCTTACCTGTTGCGCTACTGAGCAGATCTGGACTTTTGGAAATGTCCTCTCAGTGTTAAACATTACCTTGGACTCACTAGCCCCACCTGCTGCCAGCTGTGGACAATTTTCAATCAAAGCAGCCCTTAAAAAGGAAGTGATGCTATCTCTCAGCGCCCGTTTGTGTGGAATAGCTTCCTGGGTGTTGTGACTGCTTTTTGATCCTGATTTTCGTGTTGAACGTCTGCCTGAATTCCTGACTACTCTCCAGCCTGCTGATTTTGTACTTCACTGCCAGCTCGTGTATGACCTTTGCCTGCCTGACCACTCTCTGGATTTCGATCGTGTACCATTTTGCCTGATCTGTTGCCAACCTAATCTGCCTGACTACGTTTTCGCCTGAATCCTCAGCACACAAGTTCCACTTCGGACACTACCTTTCACAGGTACCTTACACATAAAGCCTGCACCCCATCTGGGGTTACCTGGGTCCAGTCTTCTGTATGGTGTGGGGGTGTATGAGATCTTCTAGACAATGCATCAGCATCACAATACCCGATTCCCAGCTCCAGGCCTATACTTCAGACTGAAGTTGGATCCGGCGAGGGCTGCCAACCAACAGTGGACGGTGGCATCCAGCTTGGCTGTGGTGAAAAGGTAGGTGAGTGGGTTATTGACTGTAAAGTCAGCTCCATACAGGTAGTCTCTAAGTTTATCCACAACTGCCCACTTTAGGGCAAGAAATTCAAATTTGTGGGTGGGGTAATTATTTTCTGATGGCGTTATACTTCTACTTACATAGGCGACTGGCATCAACTGCCCTTCATACTCCTGGTACAGCACACCTCCCAGACCATCATGGCTGGCATCCACATGTAGTTCATATGGTCTCTTGGGGTCAGCATAGGCCAAGACCGGAGCAGTGGTCAGGCTCTTCTTCAGCATTTTGAAGGCCTCTTCACACCTCCCTGTCCACTGGTCTTCCACGGACTCTCCGGGTTTCCTGGGGCCAGTATCATCCTCCTCTCCCTCTGTCTTCAACAATTCATTCAGAGGTTTGGCAATTTTTGCAAACCCTTCCACAAATCTGCGGTAGTAGGAGCAGAACACCAGGAAAGATCTGAGCTCAGTCACTGTAGTTGGTCGGGGCCAGGAGGTAACTGCTTCCAGTTTTTCAGGGTCTGTAGACACTCCCTCTTCAGACACTATGTGTCCCAGATAGTGGACTGAGGACCGGTAAAACTGACACTTCTCCCTGGAGAGTTTAAGTCCCTCTTCACTGAGTCTCTTCAGGACTTTCTCCAGCCTTTCTTCATGCTCCTCCAGAGTCTTTCCGAAGACAATGATGTCGTCTAGGTACACCAAGACTTCAATAAGATTCATGTCCCCCACCGTCCTCTCCATCAACCTCTGGAAAGTGGCAGGGGCCCCTGACAGGCCCTGAGGCATTCTGTTGAATTCATAGAATCCCACTGGGGTGATGAATGCTGTCTTCTCTCTGTCATCAGGGTGCATTGGGATTTGATACTACCCACTCTTTAGGTCCATGACGCTGATCCACTTGGCTCCAGACAGACTCTGCAGGGCATCTTCTATCCTGGGGGTGGTATACTGGTTGGGTATGGTCCTTTTATTGAGAGTCCTGTAGTCTATGCAAAGTCTCAGCGACCCATTCTTTTTCCGGACTACCACGATAGGGGAGGCATATGGGCTTCTGGACTCCCGAATAACCCCAGTTCTCTTAAGCTTCGTCAACTGTTCACGTAAATCTTCTAGGTCAGCCAGGGGGACTTGCTGGACCCTCTCCCGGAAAGGTTTGTCTTTCTGCAGACGGCTCTTATGGGTGGCACTCCTTGCGCACCCCACGTTAAACTCGTCCTTCGAGAATATTTTTCTCCATCTAGCCAGCTCTCTCTTTCCACACTGGTGGCAGAGTGGTGGTCTCTAGGCAGAGATTCTCTAGAGTGTGTTCTCCTCCTTCCATCTTCTCCAAGTTGGACAGGGCCACTGGGGTGGCAGGGTTTACTCTCCCCAGCAACATCTGGGCCGGAATCTTCATGGGAGAACTCGTGACATTCCTGATGCTCACTGGAATTTGACCCCTCGCCTTCTTCAATGCCCTCAACGGGACCACTTTAGGGATCACTTCCAATCCTGGGTGGGTGTCTTGAGGGTCCGGCTCCAGAACCACAAAGGGGCCAGGCTGCTCCCATGATAGTTGTACAGTAGCCTGCAGGCAAGTCATCTCACCAGGCTGCAACATCTTCTCTCTCCTTGACAGTCTCCAGACTTTCCCCACCCCCTCTTCCGGGGCCTTCTGTTCCAGTACCAACTTCCGGTAGACCTGCTGCA
This sequence comes from Rana muscosa, assembly GCA_029206835.1. Lineage (NCBI taxonomy): Eukaryota > Metazoa > Chordata > Amphibia > Anura > Ranidae > Rana > Rana muscosa. The sequence goes on from CM055122.1 coordinate 423,731,207, forward strand.
ACATGGGGTGGATCCTGGCTTCTGAAACACCCTTTTCCAGTACTAGAGGAGTCAGCAGTCTCCTGACCATATCAGTGTTGGTCCCTATGATCAGAGAACTCATGTTGGCTCCTGGTCGGCGAGGGCAAACTACTGCCAGAGTGTCAAAGACTTCTGCCTTTCCTGTCACAGAGGGGTCGAAGGCCAGCCTGATTGAAACATAACCGTCGTATGGAAACTTGTGAGTACCAATTCCCCATATCTGTAAGTCTTCCAGCTTTTGTAGGATCACGTGACTCAGGTGTTTCTGGTAAAAGTCTTCATACAACAGAGTCACTTGGGCTCCTGTGTCCAGAATGGCTTTGGTGTAGACTCCCTCCACTTGAATGGGAACTAGGGGAGAGGGCCCTATTAACTTGGCTGGAAAACTCTTCTGAGGGGTCTCTTTCTTTGGACTCTTTGATTTCCCTTTTGAGGCTTTCTTTTTCTTCCATTTCTCTCTGGATCTCAACCCTTGTTGGGCCTGGTATGCATTGATTTCTCTCAAATTGTCAAATTTCAACTCCAGACTGGTGGCAGTTGGTGTTTTAGGCGGGGCATTGTTTCTCTTTTCCTTTGCCTCTTCTGGCTTTTGAATCTTTTTGGAGCTTTCTGTAAGTAGTGGGCGCCCGGCTGACTCCTTTACCGGGGCCCTCTGAAGTTTTCCGCCGGCTGGTAGTAAGTGCCTCGGTTCTTCCTTGGACAGGGGCACGCTCTTCCAAGGTGGCCAACTCCTCCACAGTTGAAACATACAATTTCCCTTCTTCCCTGCAGGGATGTTGGGATGGAAACGCTCTGGCGTGATTTATTCATGATCTCCTGTTGCTCCTTGGCTCCTGAGTTCTTAGCCAGCAGAGAGGTCAATAGATCCAGCACTTGAGTCATCTGGGACTTTAAAGTCTCCACTTCTGAGTCCTGTCCAGTGGTTACTGCTGTTCTGACTCCCACTGAGGGAGGAGGAGTGGTCTTCTCAACCGCCTGTTGGTCTTTCAACAGGGCTTCTTCGTCCCTTATGATCCGCACAAGGTCTGGGTAACTCAAAGCCATGACTCCTTCAGAGGTCTTCAAATGGAGCCAAACTGGATCCGTGCGTAAGGCCCCCCTCAGGATCTGCTTAATCCTAGTTGCATCTATGACTTGGGGCAGCATTCCCTTTTTAAGTACAATTTGGCACAGCATCCTGTTTAACCTCCGGACATACTCGGATAATTTCTCTCCCGGTTGTTGGAGGGTATGCTTGAACTGGTACATTAGTTCAGTCAACTTCTCCAGCTGGCCAAATTCCTCCTGCAACATAGACAGATAATCATATGCAGTACAAGCAGCATTGCTAGGCCTAAGGTTCTTCACAGCCTCAGCAGCAGCGCCCTTCAAGCTTTCACTGATGCGCTGCTTCTTCTGCGATTCGGGTACTTCCCATCCTTCTACTGCCTGCATTGCCTGTTCAATCCAGGTGTTGAAGTCTTCTTCCCCGGGAGGCACAGGTTGCTTCCCTGAAAAGGTCCGGAGCTTCCGGTACCCGGTTTCCACATGAACCGTATTGCTCTTCTGGCACTTAGTAACAAAGTCTCCCAGAGCATTCAATAGTTCCGGGCCTATGGCTGCCAGTGGTGTCCCCTGAACTATCGTATCCCGACTGCTTTCCATTTTGTGGTAAAACAGTGGTGGAGAGGCTTTTGGAGATTCCTTCTTCACAGCCCTCCTATGCACTAAGCGGTATATGTGGCTTTCTGTGGCTTTTATGTTCTGACCTCTAAACTCTTCCGGAATTTCTCCTCTCCATTCCACTAGTGCGTACGTACATGAGACATCTGGCATAATGTCCATCACCCATGCCTTTTGATTCGGGGACAACAACATGATGAGCTGCTTTATCTCGTTCTCTCGCCAGATCCCCTCTGGGAGTTCAATAACCACCGACTCGGTTGAAACTGCGCCAACCGCTGCGTACCACTGTGTCATTGCTAGCGGGTCCATGCTGGTACTTTCGACCGGCTTGATTGCAGTTTGCAGTCTACAGAAATCCCGGACCCGAGCCCCCACGTGTAGCGATACCCCCAGATAAGAGGGCTGCCTGTATGATTTTTTTGGGCCCTGTAGTGCACCGCTGTCAACCCCTGGCAATCGGCTCTAATCTCCCTTGGCACAGTTAGTTGGGGATGATAGGATCATGCGGCCTGTAACTCGCAGCGGCACAATCCTATGACAAGAATACACAGTAAGGCTTTAAAACTTCCTTTACCTATCTCTTCTGTAAAGTAAAGAACACAGACACCAATATGCTTATCCCTTGTATGTTTACTTAGATTAGTGGGTAAGCAGTAAAACAGGTGAGTACATGTCATAAGCAGAGCTCTGCAATAAACAGTGTTAACAAGCAAACAGGTATTCAACGTTGTGCAACTCTAACAGTCCCCTTTGCGGCTACTTTCCCTCGTGGGCAATATGGCGCCCAGGAATGTCTATGCTACCCAGTCAGGCCTGACTGAACTAAAGTGGAAGTCCTGTAGGGAAGTCTTCGCTAGCATCGGTTGTGCACTTGAAGAACAGAATTTGTAATCCACCAAGGTAACAAAAGTACTGTGTCTATTTATGAGCAGGTGCTCTCTCACCCAACCAGACCAGTCCGCGTCCGTTTCTTCCGCTGCGGTGCCTAAACACACCGATCCCTTGACATCCGGGTCTTCGGTCCTCCTGGCAAGGGTGCAGCATCAAGGAGAGACGTCCCTCAGGCTCCTCGGTGCGCGCGGAAGGCTCTTTGGAGAAACGGCCAGGCTTCTGGCCTAAAGTCACAGGAGCTCAGACAGCAGTTCAGCTTACTGGGCGGGCGGTGTCCAAAGAGAGAGAACTGGGCCCCGCCTCTCCCTTATAAAGTCCACCCCAGCAGTCCTTGCACGGAGCAAGGCACCCTGGGTGCCTAAAAGTGTACTGGTTAATGTAGTCTCTGAGGGATTTAAAGAGCAATACCCTGCTACATATATACATATATATAAAAACAACTTATCACTGCCACATACTGAATATATGTTTAACCACTTCCTTCCTGGTGTATTGTCAAGTGATGTCCACAGATGGGATCTCCCATCTCTCCATCCAATTCCTGCCAGTATCGGGGGCGTGCCGGTGCGTCACTGAGGAGCCGATGCGCGATGTCCGCTGAGCACCCGCGATTGCTCCTGAAAGAGCAGGAACGTGGATGTGTGGGTGTGTAAAAACACCCACATCCATGTTTTGTCAGGGGAGAGGAGACAGATCATGTGTTCCTAGTATAAAAAAACACTGATCGGTCTCCTCCCCCAGTCAGTCCCATCCCCCCACAGTTAGAACACACAGTGAGGGAACACATTTAACCCCTCAATCACCCCCTTGTGTTAACACCTTCCCTGCCAGTGACATTTATACAGTAATCAGTGAATATTTATAGCACTGATTGCTGTATAAATGTCAATGGTTTCAAAAAAGTGTCAAAAATGTCTGCTCTGTCTGCCGCAATGTCGAAGTCCAGATAAAAATTGCAGATCGTCACTGTAACGGCACCCCTAATATAAAGGGGGTTAACGCCGTTTAAGATGTTCCCTCTCCTGGACACACATTCGCTGTCGATCCTCCACAGCCAGCTGACCACTTCCCCTAGGAATCCTTCTGGAAGAACGAGACGTACTCTGTAGCTTCCAGGATCGAGTCTCTTTATTGAAGAAAACATTGTAACTTTTATACACATCTACTACTGCATTAGTTTAACATGAACAATGGCCCAGCTCCACCCACACATAACAAGGCCCAATACACATTATTTTGACGTTTGTTAGGCTTCAAAAGACTTTACACAATAGAACATAACGACCTTCAATACACATCTTATAATGAAAGGGTTGGTAGACGGTCCGTCTGCCGAGTACAATACACACAGGCATAGAGTTAACTATCCCTATTCACACCAAAAGGGTCTCCAGACCCTCCTAGACTCATTTACAACACAAGCAGGCAGGTGATTAACCTGTCTGCTGCTAGTTCCACAACCTATAATTATAGGCTTAATTCCCACAAGCCACAATAGACAATAGAATGCAAATCACCTTAACTCCTCACAGCAATGATTACACCCCCCTCACAGTACACCATCCAATCTAGATACAATGTATGTGCAGCATTGAATATGGCTATCATAGACCATATTGGGGTTTTCATTCACCCTGTGCCCCTAATAGAGACACAGGGTGGTTGACACATAAGAGGCATTGGGGAAGCTGAAGCAAGGGTATCTCATACTTTCTAAGCGATTCTGAGTTCCCCGGGCCTTCCCGTTACAGCCACCATTACTAGTAAAAAAAAAAATTATATAATAAAAATGCCATAAATCAAAACCTATTTTGTAGGTGCTATAACTTTTGCGCAAACCAATCAATATATGCTTATTTCAAATTTTTTAACCAAAAATATGTAGAAGAATACATATCGGCCTAAACTGAGGAAAATTTATTTAATTTTTTTAAATTGGGAAATTTGTTATAGCAAAAAGTAAAAAATATAGTTTTTTTTCAAAATTGTCGCTCTTTTTTTTGTTTATAGCACAACAAATAAAATCCACAAAGGTGATCAATTACCACCAAAAGAAATCTCTATTTGTGGGGAAAAAAAGAATGTCAATTTTGTTTGGGTACAGCATCGCACAACCGTGCAATTGTCAGTTAACCACTTCCGGACCACCCACCGATCTGTTTGAAGAGAAATACCGTTGTTATGGTAGCAGCTAGCTACCATAACCCAGGTATCCTCTTCTTCAGTGGGCGTTCCGCTACAAGATAAAAGTCGTCTCTGCGGTGGATATGCCGCAAGATCACTTTTATCCGCGGCGGGAGAGGGCCCCCCCTCCCGCCGCTCTCCAGTGCTGATTGCGTCTGTCCCCTTGCTGTGTATGGAGACGAGTGAGGGGAAGATAGCCCCCACACGTCTCTATATCACTGCAGGGCGGAAAAGTCACTTCCACTCATACGTCTTAAAGGGACATTTTTTGTTGTCATTTTTTCAAATGACAAAAAAAATGTATTTATTTTTTATTGCATTTTTATGTAAATATGAGATGTGAGTTTTTTTTGACCCCAGATCTCATATTTAAGAGGACCTGTCATGCTTTTTTCTATTACAAGGGATGTTTACATTCCTTGTAATAGGAATAAAAGTGACCCATTTTTTTTTAAAACAGTTTTAAAATCAATAAAATACATTAAAATAAATACGATTTTTTTTTTAAAGCGCCCCGTCCCGACGAGCTCACGCGCAGAAGCGAACGCATACGTGAGCAGCGCCCGCATATGAAAATTGTGTTCAAACCACACATGTGAGGTATCGGCACGATCGTCAGAGCGAGTGCAATAATTCTGTCTCTAGACCTCCTCTGTAACTGAAAACATGCAACCTGTAGAATTTTTTAAATGTCGCCTATGGAGATTTTTAAGGGTAAATGTTTGACACCATTCCACGAGCAGGCGCAATTTTGAAGCGTGACATGTTGGGTATCAATTTACTCGGCGTAACATTATCTTTCACAATATAAAAAAAATTGGGCTAACTTTACTGTTGTCTTATTTTTTAATTTAGAAAAGGGAATTTTTTCCCAAAAAAGTGTGCTTGTAAGACCGCTGTGCAAATACGGTGTGACAAAAAGTATTGCAATTTTATTCTCTAGGGTGTTAGAAAAAAATGTATAATGTTTGGGGGTTCTAAGTAATTTTCTAGAAAAAAAAATTGTTTTTAACTTGTAAACACTGAGTCTGAAAAACAGGCCCGGTCTTAAGGTGGTTAAAGTGACGCAGTGCCGTATCGCATAAAATTGCCCGGTCAGGAAGGGGGTAAATTCTTCCGGTGCTAAAGTGGTTAATAAGCTTGGAATATATTTTCATTGCACAAGACAGTGGTATAAATTATTTTACAACTATGTTCTGAAAGATCCTCTGAAATCTGTCTGCCACCCATTTAGGGCTTATTCACACCAATATGCGGTGCAAGAAACCCTCATTCTATGGGCTCCAGGCGTAACTAAATTTGACTTCATATACTGTCAAACTTTTGATCCTGTAAATCTTACATTTATTAGGAATTTTCTGCTTGAAGGGACAGCATCTTCTGAATAGCATAGGTCTTCAATCCATTGCGATGTGAGGTCCAGGACTGTACATTTAAATTTTGATCTCTACCCATTTATCCCACACATTCTTAACCACTTAAGCCCCGGACCATTTCGGGCCATTAGGACCAGGCCTGTTTTTGGGATTCGGCACTGCGCTGCTTTAACTGTAAATTGTGCGGACATGCAATGTTGTACCCAAATGAAATTTGCGTCCTTTTCTTCCCACAAATAGAGCTTTCTTTTAATGGTATTTGATTGCCTCTGCGATTTTTATTTTTTGCGATATAAACAGAAAAAGACCGAAAATTTTGAAAAAAAATGATATTTTCTAATTTTTGTTATAAGAAAAATCGAATAAACTCAATTTTAGTCATACATTTAGGCCAAAATGTATTCAGCCACATGTCTTTAGTAAAAAAAAATGTCAATAAGCGTATATTTATTGGTTTGCGCAAAAGTTATAGCGTTTACAAACTAGGGTACATTTTCTGAAATTTACACAGCTTTAAATTTATGACTGCCTATCTCATTTCTTGAGGTGCTAAAATGGCAGGGCAGTACAAAACCCCCCCAAATGACCCCATTTTGGAAAGTAGACACCCCAAGGAAATTGCTGAGAGGCATGTTGAGCCCATTGAATATTTTTTTTTTTGTCCCAAGTGATTGAATAATGACAAAAAAAAAAAAAAAATTACAAAAAGTTGTCACTAAATGATATATTGCTCACACATGCCATGGTTATATGTGGAATTGCACCCCAAAATACATTCTGCTGCTTCTCCTGAGTATGGGGATACCACATGTGTCGGACTTTTTAGGAGCCTAGCCACGTACGGGACCCCGGAAACCAAGCACCGCCTTCAGGATTTCTAAGGGCGCAAATTTTTGATTTCACTCCTCACTACCTATCACAGTTTCGAAGGCCATAAAATGCCAAAATAGCACAAAACCCCCCCCAAATGACCCCATTTTGGAAAGTAGACACCCCAAGCTATTTACTGAGAGGCATGTTCAGTCCATGGAATATTTTATATTTTGCCACAAGTTGCGGGAATATGACAAACTTTTTTTTTTTTGCACAAAGTTGTCACTAAATGATATATTGCTCACACATGCCATGGGCATATGTGAAATTACACCCCAAAATACATTCTGCTGCTTCTCCTGAGTACGGGGATACCACATGTGTGGGACTTTTTGGGAGCCTAGCCGCGTACAGGGCCCCAAAACCAAGCACTGCGAACGCTGCAGTTATGTGTGTTGTGTTTGGTAAGTGACAGTGATCGATCGATACTGCACTTGGGTGGGCTGGGCTGGGCTGGGCGGAGGGGCTAAACGCAGGCGCTAGCAGGTATCTGGGCTGATCCCGCTAACACTGCGTTTTTGGGAACCCTAAACCGCTGGGGATGCTAGTATAGATCTGATCAGATCTGATCAGATACTATACCACTAAGGGGGGTGTATGCTTTGCGCGTGGGTGTTAGCGTTACTGTCACTAACCTAACACTGCCTGGGGCGACGCAGACCCTCTCTGGCGCTAAAACCTAATTGATCTCACCCGCCGGGCGATCAGGGGGGTTAAACCTTTATTGGGTTATATACGGCGGGTGCCCTGATGCTATAAAAAGCAAACTAATCAACCAGCGTCACCCGTAACCTTTATATGGTGATCACTGGTGAAAGGGTTAACTAGGGGCAATCAGGGGGTTAAAACCTTTATTAGGTTAAATATGGGGGTACCTGACACTATATAAAAACCTGACGGGTAACCTAAATAACTAAATAACTTACTGGATAACCAGTGACACCAGTGACGCTTATACGGCGATCACTGGTGAAAGGGTTAACTCTAGGGGAAATCAGGGGGTTAAAATAATATATGGGGGTACCTGACACTAATAAAAACCTGCGGCGAACCTAAAAAAAAATAACTGCCTATCTAAAACACCAGCGACACGAATACAGCGATCGGAAAAACAATCGCTTAGTGACGCTGAAGTTAGGGGGTGAAAGGGTTACCTGGGGGGTGATCAAGGGGTTAAACCTTTATTAGGGGGGGTTAGGGGGCTACCCTGGACCTAAAGGGGCCTAATCCTAACTGCCCTGCAACTTTTTACAATCACAGATGACACTAAATGCAGTGATCAGTAAAATAAATGATCACTGCAATCAGTGACACTGTGATTGGGGGCTTTGGGGTGAACTGGGGGGTGATCTGGGGGTGACTGGGGGGTGATTTGTGTGCCTATGTGTACCTACGTGTCAGTGGACTGTTGGTGCACTAACCTGCTTCTTCTCTGCTCGGCGCCGGGAACGAAAAGACCGCGGCGAGGGAGATGACATCACTTCCTCCAGCCTTGTTTACATCACATGGCGGAGGAAGCATTTTCATTGGCCGGGAGCGATCGCGAGGGGGGGCGGAATCGAGCGGCCGCCCCCTCATGCCTGATCGCTCCCGAACACTTAACGGCCGCTCACTGCAGTGAAGGGGGGTCCGGATGGACCCCCCAACTGCACAAAGGCGATCACGTAGATCTACGTGATTCTGCCTGTCCGTGCCATTCTGCCGACGTAAATCGGCGGTGGGCGGTCGTTAAGTGGTTAAAGGGTAACTTCACCTTTGTGGGAAAAAATTGCAAATAAAAATAAAATACAATTGCAACACAAGTCATATTGCATTGAATGTTATTAAAACTACCTTTCCTCTTCAATCTTCAGAGCTATAATTTTCTGTAACGTGCAATGCAATATGGCAACCTGGAGGCGTTCTCTACACAGATGGTGTAGAGGACATCCCTAGAAATGTAATTTACTGCTTCTGTTATTGGCTTACTGATTTTCCCAAGAAGTCTGCACGAAGACACAATTTAGATTTTGGGCATCCCCTGCAACAAAAATTTAATTTTTGGTGAGATACTCCCAAAGGGAAATCACATCTAAAGGGATGCAGACCCTGCACCTCCCTCAATAGAACCCTGAAAGTGCAGCAGTTGATTGATTATCATGAAATCACTCCCATTCATATTAATTTTGCACATGGGCACAAACAATTAAGTATTTCTTCAAAATAACAAAAGGTAGGAATCTGCAAAAAAGTTTGTCCTTACAAATCCTTGCAATGCACAGTCATAGATCACTCAGAGGATTGCTCTTTAATTATTGCTAACGTATCTCCCACCCATTAAGCAGGTCAACCATGCGGGCCAAGATTAAGCAGGTTGTGGTTACCAATTTCAATTAGATTAATAAGATTTTGTGGGTACAGTTCTGGGGGGGCATGACCGGATGTAGAGGTGAGAGGACGTGTGTGTCGGCTCTCTCTCTCCCTCTCCTACTCTGGAATCCTGAGATGCGGGGGGGGATTGGAGAGACTGGCCGGCGTGTAGTGAGAGCCTTTGAGCAGGGACAGAAATTCCTGGCTTAACAGCTGATCTGACGGATCTGACGGAGCAGCGGGGGGTGATGTGAGAGATCGCCACCGCGTTTGTCAGACGAACAACCAGCTTTAAAGCCAGTGTGTGTGTTGGCAGTAAGCTAATGAGCCCTGAATGATTACCCTCTGGAGAGCGATGCAGTGAACACCGGCTGTCCGATTCAGTGAAGATACGGAGTGACAGTGGATGAGTGAGAGGCATCCGCTGCACAACTAATTACAGTAACAGTTCCAGGACCATAGTGAGCGGCTGGCAGGAATAGAAAGCCTGGATCGGAGATTGAAAAATGAACTCTTCAAAAGAAGTAGTGGAGACAAGGACACTGCTGGTGACCTGCAAGGGGGAGGTGAGAACAGGTCTGGGGGATTTCAAGGGCTGTTTTTTTTTACCTGGGGAAAACTGACTTCCCTTTTTTCTCTTGTTTTCTTGCTGCTTTGATACTTTGCTTTTAATATTAATATTAGAAAAAATAAATATGACAAGGAAGAAGGGGGAGGATGCCCTGCAACAGAAGTGTGCAAACCCACAGTCGCAGTGCTTAGCAAAGGATAAAGGAAGCCAAGCAGCAGCTAAATTTTGTACACACACCTGCTAAAAGTAATCAAACTGCTTTACAAGCTAAAAAACAGGCTGGGCCATCAGTGGCAAGGAAAAGCCTAGGCCTGCAAGGGACTGATATAGGCACAGAAGAAGCAATGGTAACAGAGAACTCAGTATTGTCCATGGAACTGGGTGCAGTAGGAGAAGAAGAACCCTCTCTGAAGGAAGTACTACAAGCAGTAAATTCTTGCAAATCCTCTTTATTTGAAATGACTGAGCAATTAAAAGGGATAAAAGAGGAGTTTAACTTCCTGGGGCATGATGTGCAGAAGGTGAGGGAATGGAAAACTGCAGTGGAGGGAAGGGTGAGCTCAGTAGAGGATGATCTGAGCCCATTAAAGCAGGAAATTAAAATAATTAGTGAAAAAATTAATGCTTTAAAATGGAAGATATGGAGAATAGAATGCGCAGGAACAACATAGAAATATTGGGGTTCCCCGCACGCTGTGAGGGTCCAAATCCTGCAGGCTTCATGGAAAAATGGCTTGCGGAAATTTTTGGGAAGGAGTCCTTTTCCCTTTTATTGCAATAGAGAGAGTACATGGACTGCCATACAGAGTGCCACCACCAGGGGGGCAGCCCAGGCAATTTTTAGTAAAGATGCTTTACTTTAGTGACAAAGACATTATACTTCAGAAGGCAAGAGAAAAGAGAGACATACTTTATTAACCATTTCAGCCCCGCAGGATTTGGCTGCCAAATGACCGGGCCACTTTTTACGATTCAGCACTGCGTCACTTTAACTGACAATTGCGCGGTCGTGCGACGTGGCTCCCAAACAAAATTGATGTCCTTTTTTTTCCACAAATAGAGCTTTCTTTTGGTGGTATTTGATCACCTCTGCGGTTTTTATTTTTTGCACTATAAATGAAAAAAAAGCGACAATTTTGAAAAAAAGCAATATTTTTTACTTTTTGCTATAATAAATATCCCCAAATAAGATCTAAAAAAACTCTTTTTTTTTCTCAGTTTAGGCCGATATGTATTTTTCTACATATTTTTGGTAAAAAAAATTGCAATAAGCGTATATTGATTGGTTTGCGCAAAAGTTATAGCGTCTACAAAATAGGGGATAGTTTTATGGCATTTTTATTGTTATTTTTTTCTTATTAGTAATGTCGGCGATCAGCGATTTTTTATCGTGACTGCTACATTATGGCGGACACATCGGACACTTTTGATGCTATTTTGGGATCATTGTCATTTATACAACGATCAGTGCTATAAAAATGCACTGATTACTGTGTAAATGACACTGGCAGGGAAGGGGTTAAACACTAGGGGCGATCAAGGGGTTAAGTGTGTTCTAGGGAGTGATTATAACTGTGGGGGGGATGGGCTACATGTGACATGACACTGATCACTGCTCCCGATGACAGGGAGCAGAAGATCAGTGTCCTGTCACAAGGCAGAACAGGGAGATGCCTTGTTTACACAGGCACGCCCCGTTCTGAAGCTCCGTGACACGATCGCGGGCACCCGGCGGACATCGATTTTTGTTTTAGATTCCGTCTCTCACAGTTGGAGTACCTATGATAAAAAATTACAGACTTCTACATGCTTTTTAAGTAGGAAAACCTGCAAAATCAGTAGTGTATCAAATACTTGTTCTCCCCACTGTGTGGGAAACCCCCGTTGTGTCAGAGGGGGATGGGGTCACCCATACAAGTCACTGGGTAACCCCGCTGCGTTTCCCCGTTGCATCAGAGGGGGACGGGGTCACCCCCACACGTCACGGGCGGCCCCGCCCTCAGCTATTTAAGAGCTGTCACGGCGGGTGTAGTGTCATTCGACAGGAACCACCCATGGAGGCGGATCGTGTCGGTGGGGGGTTTTTTTCCCCATATCCTGCGCCCGAGAATGGATGTACATCGCTGGATTTTTTTTTCTTTTTTTTTAATAAAGGACTTGTCCCAAGCTGTGAACTGTGTTTTTTACAATTTTTGACACTTTTTTTGTGAAATGGTAGGTGTACCCGTTACCAATTCACATAGGGGTGGGCCCGGATCTGGGGGTCCCCTTTGTTAAAGGGGGCTTTCAGATTCCGATAAGCCCAGCGCCCGCATATCCCCACAACCACCGGGAAAGGGTTGTGGGGATGAGGCCCTTGTCCCCATAAATATGGGAACATCCTCCCCATGTTGAGGGTATGTGGCCTGGTACGGTTCAGGAGGGGGGACGCTCTCATCCCCCCTCTTTTCCTGCGGCCTGCCAGGTTGCATGCTCGGATAAGGGTCTGGTATGGATTTTTGGGGGGACCCCCATACCATTTCTTATTTTTATTTTGGCGCAGGGTTCCCCTTAAAATCCATACCAGACCTGAAGTGTCTGGTATGGATTTTGAGGGGGACCCCTATGTCATTTTAAAAAAAAAAATTGGCGCAGGGTTCCCCTTAATATCCATACCAGACCTGAAGGGCCTGGTATGGAATTTAGGGGGACCCCCACGCATTTTTTTTTTTTTTGGTTCGGGGTTCCCCTTGGGGGGAACTGGGGGGAACCCATGCCGTTTTTTTCAATGACTTTTATCTGTATTGCCAGGACCCGACAATTCATTATAGCCGCGAGTAGTTTTAAATTACTTTTTTTTCCTTTAGAAATGTCATTTTGTGCAGGGACTGTTCTAAACACTGGAAAAATGCAGGCATACTATAGACACCCCCCAGGTATGAAATTTAAAGGAATATTACTTTTATTGTTTCACTTTAAGCATTATTAAAATCACTGCTCCCGAAAAAACAGACGTTTTAAAAAAAAAAAAATTGCATTGATACATGTCCCCTGGGTCAGGACCCAGGTCCCCAAACACTTTTTATGACAATACCATGCATATAAGCCTTTAAAATTTGCATAGACTTTTAAGGGGTGTTCCGCAGCTTTCGAATTTGCCGCAAACACCCCAAATTGTTCGCTACTTACGTTTGAGTCGAACATCGGGCTCATCGCTAGCTCCAAGCCTCTACTGCTGCCAGGATAGTGCCTGCATTGCCAATGCCTATATATACTTTCTGGCATGTGGCACTCGCGATCAATTAGGAGGTTAGGTCTCTATTTAGTAAGATACTTTTCTGTATATTGACCCAACGTTTGGTAGGAGTAGGTTCAAACCATGCTTTGAGTTGATCTAGTATTATTGCCTTATGGTAAAGTTGAATGTTTGGTAGACCCACCCCACCTTGTTGTTTTGATCTATGGAGGATGCTACGTGCCAGTCTCGGCTTACCTGAGTTCCAGACATACGCATTAATAAATTTATTTACTGTGGTGAAGAATCTGCTTGGGATTTTGATAGGTAAAGTACGAAAGTGGTAGAGTATTTTAGGTAGAGACAACATTTTAAATGCCAATATGCGGCCTATCCAGGAAATTTCAGTTTTCCAGTGTTTAAGCAAGTCTTGTTTGATGCTTTGTAGGAGTGGAGGGAAGTTTGCTTCGTATAATGTGGATATGGGGGAAGTTAGTTTGATGCCTAGGTAAGCACTTTTGCTGTTATGCCATTAGTAAGGGAACTCCCTTTTAAAGAGTTTAATGGCCTGTTCATTGATATTAACGGGGAATATTGAGGATTTCGCTATATTCACTTTGTAATATGAGATTCTTCCAAACTTCTCAATTTCATCTTGTGCCGTCCTCAGGGAAGGAGCCACATTAATCAGGGTAAGAAGAACATCATCCGCAAAAAGTCGAATTTTGTGGACATATTCTGCTGTATTAATTCCTTTAATTTGTGGGTTTTGTCGGATGGTTTTGGCAAATGGTTCCTTTATAAGGGTAAAGATTATGGGGGACAAAGGGCACCCTTGTTTAGTCCCATTAGTTATCTTGAATGGGTCTGACAATGTATTGGTCTTGTATACTTGAGTGAAAGGACAGGAGTATAGTGCTGAGATTACCTTCGATATGGTGCCCTGGATCCCAAACTTACTGAGAGTGGCCTAAAGATATCCCCAGTGGACCCAATCGAAGGCCTTCTTAGCATCTAAGAATAAGAAGGCTGCCTGTTCCTTATTGGATTTCAGTATGATGAGAAGATTAATCATTTTCCTAGTATCATCTGATGCCTGGCGGCCTTTAACAAAGCCTACTTGGTCCATATTTATTAGGGAGGGTGTAATTTCTGCTAATCTATTAGCTATAATTTTTGAGAAGATCTTTAGATCCGTATTTAGGAGCGAAATTGGGTGGAAGTTTTGCAGATAAGTTGGCTCCTTCCCTGGTTTAGACAAAGTGACGATGATGGCTCTGAGCATTTCCTTAGGGGATGATCCGGAGGTTGCAGCTTCATTGAATAGCGTTTGCAAGTGTGGGATGAGAGTAGTCTGGAAGGTTTTGTAATATTCTGAGGATAGGCCATCCACTCCTGGGGACCTATTGTTAGGAAGGGTTTTAATGACTTTAGAGATTTCTGTTTCGGTCATAGGGGAGTTTAACTGGAGGAGTGTGTGTTCGTCTATGGTTGGGAGCTGAAGGGAAGCCAGAAATTTTTGTATTGCGTCATCTTTGGGTTGTATAGTATCTGGGTCAGTGAGTCTGAAGGTTATATAGCGATTGATAGTAATCCCGAAAGGAGTTTGCTATATCCCTCAGGTGAAGTATCTTAGGGCTAGTTTCTGGTTTCAAAATATATACTATTGAATTTGTTGTGCGTCGTTCTTTGAGTTGCCAGCTTTATTTCCTTGTGAGTAATAAGTGGCTTTGAGTCTACGTGTCTGTTTCTCGTGATCTGAAAGCATAAGAAGTCTCAGCTCGTGTCTACATGTCGTTAAGTCGGTAAAGAAATTTGGGTTGTTCTTTTGTGGTGTGTTTCGAGGTTTTCTATCTTGGTGAGTAGATTTTCAATCGACTGCAACCTGCGTTTCCTTTCCCTAGCTGCCAGTTGTATCAGTAGCCCCTTGGAACAAGGGGTTAGGTTGAGGGGTTAGGTTGAGTTGGAAAAATTCCTCTAGTTGTACATTGAGTTTTTCCCTACATGTTTGGTTATTAAATACAAATGCATTGTTGTGCCAGAGACGAGTCAGAAGGGCTCTGTGGTCCTCTATCAAAGTCAATTTGATGGGAGCATGATCTGACCAAGTTATAGACATAATTTTGGTTTTAAGGGCTCTATGTAATAGGTTCAGGTCTGTTAGAAAGAGCTCTTTCAGTGGCATGCATACACCTCCACGGATCATATAGAAGGTTTCTTTTTAGGAAGACTTGTAATGTTTGTCTAACATGAGAACTTGGTTTTGATACATCCATTTTATAGTCTACCATGGTGTTGAAATAACCCATAAGCAGGAGTGAGCCCTTCCGAATCCTCCAGTTTCATGTAAAGAGAGTTTAAGAACTTAAGTTGGCCAACATTGGGTGCATATAGGTTGACAATAGTATGGGAAATATTATTAATAGTACAAATTAGAATTATATACCGTCCTTTTTGGTCTTCGTGGACTTCATGCATTGTAAAAGCTACTGAGGAGTTAATGGCTATAAGGACACCATTTTTCTTGACTGGGTCGTTGGCAGCGAAAACGTGTGGAAATAGATGATGGTAGCACTGTGGAGATTTGGATGCGATGAAGTTGGTCTCCTGAATGCAGAAGATGTCTGCTTGCAACTTCAGAGCCTCTTTCCATGCTGCCTTGCGTTTTTTAAAGGGACTATTTAGCCCATGGGCGTTAAGTGAAACTAGTGAGATAGTCATGTCACAGGGTTATAGGTGTAAGTTACCGGATGCTTGGGTAATGGAAGTTCGAATGTTCATCTTGATTCATGAGACAGCAGAGTCCTCTTGTAAGTAAGACAGGTACCAGACATTCCCCAGAGTGTGTGGGCATCAATGTAATGGAAGAGTCATCATCTGAGAACAAAAAAGGTTTTTGCAAGAAATAGACAAAGGTGATGGATCCTTTCTTTGTAGGTGCTGAGTTCTGGATAGCAAGGAATAAACAGAGCAACACAAGAAAAACTTGCGCCACTGCTGCGTTAACGAAAGAACAAAAAGAAAACACTTCTTCAAATGGAGTAAACATTGAACTGTGCAGGTAATCAGATGGATTACTGAGTAGCGGCCGCTACTCTATGGGTGAGTGGGGGTAACTTCAAGCTCGTTAGGGACAGCTCCCTTTAAGTGATTCTGTAGGGGGAGTAGGAACTAAGAGCGGAGAAGCCCCAGTAACTCAGGTGTGAACTGTGGCTTTCTCTAGAATGAGGATTGTGTTGGTCATCATTAGGTGGTCAGCGATCTGAGATGTCATCAAGGTGTCTAGGCTGGGAATCGCTTCTTCTTCGCTGGTCTTGGTTGTAAGGGGGTGGGAGAAGATTCCATGATCGGAGGAGGTTGAGACCGTCTGTTAGTGTAGTAATTACATGTTGGCTGTTGCCTCTATTGATCACTAGTTTAGCTGGAGGGCCCCATCTATATAAAATCTTGTGGTTCTGCAGCATTTTTGTCACAGAGACCAGTTGCCTGCATGCCATCAAGGTGTGTTGGGAGAGGTCTGCAAATAGTTTAATCCCTGCGTAGGGGTCTGGAAGTGGGTTTTCTTTACTGGTAAGTTGGAGTAACTTCTCCTTTACATGAAACAAATGGATCTTCGCTATGACGTCTCTAAGGATATGTTCTGAGAGATAAGGGGGTTTGAGCAGCCTGTGTACCCGGTCAATAACGATTTATTGCGCTGGGATTTCTGGTAGTAGGGTGGTGTTATGTACCTCCGAGGATGAGTCTGACTTGTAGGAGAAGACCTCTCATACAGCTCTGGTTCAAGAACCACTGGAGTTGGGACAGTGGTCTCAGGAACACAGCAGGGTAGGAGTGCCTGTGGAGACTGTGGTGGTCGACACTGTAGCTGGTTGATGATCCTCCAGGTGTGACTGGAACTGTAGGTGACAGCAGAGACAGGTGCAGGTCAGCGACCTGGTGAGCTGGTGAGAGCAGGATCAGTAGCAGGCTGAAGCAGGGAGAGATAAGCCAGGTCAACACAGGAACACACAGAGCAAGTAGCAGGCAGGTGCAGGGTCAGGCGAGCCTGGTCAGATCACGTGGTCAGTCAAAGCAATGCGGTGGACTGGAGCAGGGTCAGATTAGCAGGCAGAGGTCTGGCAACAGAATATCAAGTAATAGCAGCAGGGTCAAGGCAAGCCAAGCTCAGGGTTGGAGATAGCAGGTAAGTCAGCAGCGCCGGGTCGTCCAGGTAGTCAGATAGCAGATACAGGTTATGAGGCACAGAAGCTGCAGATCAAACAGCACTGCATAAATGCAGCTGCTGTCCTTTTAAAGGCCCATTGGCGCCAAGCAGTGCTCAGCGTGCACACGTGCGCATGTGCACGCGCACATGCGCCCGAGGGGCGCGCACACGCACCGCTGTCCATTCTGACCAATGACCTGCGTGCGCATGGCAAGTCCCTGACAGGTGGTCATCATTTGGTGTATGTATCTCTTCAGGTCATCTGGCAATACTGACTCAGCGAACTCCCTGAATTTAAGGTTGTTACGCCTAGAGCGGTCCTCGAGGTCTGCGATTTTCATTTTGATCTGTGTGATGGTGTCCCCTGTATCTCTGTGTGCGTCCACTAGATCATTATGGGACTCTGCATATTCTCCCATTTTATCTTCCATGTGGTCGATCCCATCTCCTAGCTCTGCTACTTCAGCTTTTATGGTGGAGACTGCCAAGAGCATGTCTCTGTGCAGTGTGTTGCTGAGTGTGTTGCTGAGCATGCTCCTTAGTATAGTGTCCATGATCGGTTGTCCTGTGGTGGGGAATTGTGTGATGGGTCCATAGGATCTGTGGCCTCCTCCATGCTGCCTCCCTCCCCTTCTTCCTCATCTGTGTCCTGTAGGACAGGGTCTAGCCTGGGTCTGGATTTCTGGGGGCTTTGGGAAGGGGAGCCTTGGTTACTTGCTTGCCCCGAGCGACGAGGAGATGATCTCATCTGTGCATCCAGCCTGTGGGACCCGGAGTGAAGCTTGCCTTGTGCTGCTGTGGCTGAGGCGGCGGCACCATTTTGGCTACAGGAGTTCCGGACCACAGTAAACATTTCCGCCTTGGTATTCCTGCTTGCTCATTTTGGCTCCGGTGTCTGGCGAGATACTTTTCGGGTTCGGGGAGAGTTTTTTTTTGAGCCCCAAGTTGCTGCGTGCTGCTGTAGGAAGCCTGTGTGTCCCGGAGCTCTCTTACTCTGTGGCCATCATCCACGCTACCGGCCGCGCCCCCTACCATTTTCCAGAATTTTATGGTTTATGTATTTATAATGCACATTATAGTTTAGAATGAATCCTTTCTTCCTGCACTCCGATAGTACAACCTGTATATGGCTGTAAAGCAAACATTTAAAGGGTCTGCCCACATGAAAGTGATATTTTACTTTAACAGTGAGAACTAACATTGTGCAAGTTCCAGCCACTTCAGTTGCACTTTTTTCCATAATATAAAATAAATAAATAATTCAGCAGGGGGTGTAGGGGCTCCTCATAATAGCCAAAGCAGGTGTGCACACCCAGGAATTCAAGTGCAGATACAATATATTACCAATGATATCCCTGAGAAACAATACAAATTGTCAGGTAGTTTAATATTCCAACAGTTGCAAAACGTATAGATATCAGTTTGGGCGGAATGTGTTTTTAATTCCATATTTTGTGATTATAATTGTGTTTTCAAAACAAAGTTGCAAGTTTATAATTAGTTTATGAACAGTCCACTGATAATTTAAGGTGTTTATTAACCCCCCCCCAAAAAATAAAGATCCTGTTCCCTTAAAGCATTTTATACAGCACAGTGCTCCTGCTGTGTCATTTGGCCCCCCTGTATCACCTGTAATACCTGGATGATCCTGCCAGTTTCTTCCTTCCCCCTGTACACTGACTCCAATATATCAGGGTTGACGATCTCTGACACCAGAGTCAGTGTACGCGCCTTCATAATCCACAGCCTGCTCTGTGTCTCCTGTGTGCTCTCCCCTCTCCTCCCCCCTCCCTTCTCTGCCTGACAGCTCTGTGTCTGCGCTGCCCTCCACCCCCCGCCCATCCTGCTGCTCAAATTACTATTTATTTTCCATATAATCCTCTCTGTTTTTTACTGAAATAGCCCCCTGTGACTGCTTTATGAAAATAATGCTGTACTGTATAAAGTAAGGTGACCAGATTTTTAAAATGAAATCCGGGGACATATTTTTTTTTTTACTAGTAATGGCGGCAATCAGCGACTCTCTGCCCGTCGCCACCGCCCTCCTCACAGCCTGTCAAGTATTACTCTCCGGGCCCCGGCTACTACTGGGTGGGGAGAGGAGGAAGATCACTCCATCAGGGAAGTCAAGGAGATAAGCAGGCAGGCAGCTGGCCGGGACTTGAGCCAAGGCAGAAGAACATGCGAGTGGAGCTGAATGGGCATGCGCCCGAAACTTAAGAAATATTCCCTCCACTCTGACCAGCACATGATCATCAGAAAGGGGCACAGATAATGGAAAAAAATACACCCCCCTAAGCTAGTAGGAGCGGATTTTTTTTTTAATTCTGCACTGACTGTCTTTGAAATTGCCCCAGCCCTGTTCAAATCCAATCCGGGGACAAAACCGGGGACAGATTTGGTCCGGGGACAATGTCCTCAATCCGGGGACTGTCCCCTGAAACTGGGGATGTCTGGTCACCCTAGTATAAAGCCTTTTCCTTTGGTTCAGTTTTTCATATTTAAAAGCAAGAGAAACGTTTTTTTTTTTTTGATTGAAAGATACTTATTGTCTTATTCAGTAATTACTGGTAGTTCTTGTTGTTACCAGTAAGGGCCCTTTCACACGGGCGCACCGATTGGGTCCTCTTGAAAAACTGACCCTCCAGTCTCCTTAATTGAGAAGAAAATGTCAATGAACATGTGTCTGTTGACACACACACCGACATCTAAACCGATCCTGTCCACTAAAAACAGATGGATGCATATTGTTCCCCACCTGTCTGGTGGATCGGATCAGATGGCAGTCAGATGTAAATGGACAGGAGCAGGCTTTGTCTGTGTCTGCACTGCATAAGTGGAGCAGACACAGAGCAGCATCTGCTTGGATGAGGCATACAAATTCCCTGCTGAGCAGGCAGACCACACAGAGCCTACCCCGTGTGGAAGGGGCCTAAACTTTAAAAAATTCAGACCGTTTCACCTTGCTTGGCCTGTGTTTATCAGTGGTGGACCTAGACCAAAAGCCTAGGCTTATGCCAGGTTGAACAAAACTATTTTTCTCCACCAGCCAATGGCCTACGTGGTAATGCAAATGCTTTTTTCCATAGGCCCTGTAAAATGGAGAAGCCTGGAATCACCAGCCAGAAAATTGTGTTTATTCCTCCCAAACATTAAAAACAAAGTAGCTTCCTTCAGCATAAACAAAAACTAACAGTCCATACGCTTGTGGCTCAAAGCAAAGTTATGGCTCACTGGCAGCATAATCCTTGCGCCATGCAGGGTTTAACCTGGTTCTAAAGGCTGAAGGTTTTTATAAGCATGGAAAAAAAATCTTCTGCATGCAGCCCCCCCCCCAGCCCCCATTATACTTACCTGAGCCCAATCTCAATCCAGTGATGTGCATGAGAGCAGCTGCTCTCCCAGCTCTCTCCCTCTTTATAGGATCAGACACAGCAGGGGGGCATTGGCTCTCCCTGCTGTCAATCACAGCCAGTGATGAGGGAGCACGGGGCAGAATTGAGCCCTATTGTGTGTTAATGCCAAAGCAAGCAGCTTGCAAGGGGAAGGAGCCCAGAGCCCAAGCGGAGGACCCGAGGATCAAGGCTGCTCTGTGCAAAACCAGCTCAGCTCACTGAGAGGCTGAGACAGCTGCCAGTCCAGGCTCCTGGGTGGATCCTGACCATATGGACGTTATCTTTACCCAGCCAGTCTGCTGAAAACAGGTCACAAGGGTGCAGAATGAACTGCACTCCTGTAATCCACAGACAGAAGAAGTACAGCCAAATGAGCTTTAAAGTCACCACATGCTACAGAGGTCCCAAAGAAAAGGTTTCCACACCTCAGTAGTGTTCCAAACAGCACACAGTTTTTTTTTTTTCTCACAAGTGTGTTTCCTACTTCACACTACACCTTATAGACACCTGCCAACTGCTTCCCCTCCTTTTCAGCCCTCTCTTACAGGTGGGATAACCACTACAGGTACATGAATCAGGGTTGGAGGCTTTTTCCCACCCCAAATTCTAGATGCCATATCAGGATTTACCAATGCAGTGAAAATTCTAAATCAAATTTCTCCTTTCTTACTGAAACCTGCTGGATGAGAACTCCTGAACTCCAAGAATGTCTTTTTTGTCCTTCTTTAACCTTCCTGGCGGTATTCCCGAGTCAGGCTCGGGGTGAAGTTTCAGCACCAAAAGCGGTAACCCCGAGCCAGACTCGGGATTGCATCGCAGTGATCCAGGCAGAGTTACTTACCTTGTCCCCTGGATCCTGCGATGCCTCCCCGCTGTGTGATCGAGCTGTCTCCTCGCTCGATTCACACAGTGCCGAGTGCCGCCGAGCTCCGTTCCATGCGACGTTATGACGCACGGGGGCGGAGATCGGCGCCAAATTCAAAAAAGTTAAAACACATTACACATACAGTACATTGTAATCTTACAGATTACAGTACTGTATAAAAAAATTACACACCCCCATTGTCCCTAGTGGTCAACCAAGGGGCCAGCATGCACTTTTATGTAATAAAAACTGTTCTTTCTGCCTGGAATTTGGAGATTGTCCATAGCAACCGAAAAGTGTCCCTTTACGTCAAAAGTGGTTTCAGACCAGCTAGAAAACAGAGATAATAAATTAGAATCACTCGCAGAATTAAGCGATATCGATTTGTGGGGAAATTCGTCATCAACCACTGAAAAACACTTTTATTATTATTATATTATTATTTGTTATTATTTTATAGTTATTTATTATATTATAATTTATGATTTTGTTTTTTGAACTTTATCATACCCGGGATGTCTACTAGACTCTGGTTTGGACAGATTTAAGTGAGTTATTCCTAAGAATTACAGGCCTGCCATATAAAACGCCAAATTTCCATGCAGAATTATGGTACCGCTCTCAGCACCTAAAATCTGCCAGAATCATACCGCCAGGGAGGTTAAGGGACCATAATCCAAATAATGGGGACACATATCTCCCATCTAGGACTTGCAGGCTTCTATGACAGCCAATGATAACTGTCTGGACTGAAATCATTCAAGAAAACATGGATTCTAATTTGTTGCCAAAAGTAGCTGTTTTTCAAATCAGCACTTACAAATTACCATAAGCCCTGTACACACGATTTTACAGATGAAAACAGTCCGATAGACTTTTTTCATCGGACAAATCGATTGTGTGTGGGCCCCATCAGTCTTTTTTCCATCAGTGTTTAAAAATAGAACATGTTTTAAATTTATCCGATGGTTAAAAAACCGATAGCAAATTACTATCGTCTGTGGGGAACTCCATCGGATAAAAAACCCACGCATGCTCAGAATCAATTTGACGCATGCTCAGAAGCATTGAACTTAATTTTTCTCGGCTCATCAGAGTGTTTTACGTCACCCCATTTGGAACGGTCGTTTTTTTGACTGATGGTGTGTAGGCAAGACTGATGAATATCAGCTTCATCGGTTTTCCGATGGAAAAATCCATCGGTTAAAAAACCATAGGAAATCCGATCGTGTGCACAGGGCTTAAGGCCTAATGTCCGAAACACGTTGGCTTAATTGTATAAAGCCAAAAGTGTTCCATAAGATTACATAATTCATGCTGATATAAGGAAAATCCTTATTTCCCCAGAATCATTTGAAATTGAGTTATTTCCCACAGATTTTGCTGACTGCTTATGCTGAGAATGACTTTGTTCAAAACTCTTTCAAGTGTTTCATAAAATACTTATCTAACACTACATAATACTTCCTCCATCATAAGACACACAAGTAAATAAGGTCATTGTTTAGGAAGCTAAATACGTTTTTATGTTATATCATGTTCAACAGTTATTTTTTTGTTTGCCAAAACTAAAACTAATTGAATGTGTTTGTAAATTAGACTTTGCAGATATCAGCTGAGCACTGGGTCATGCTAAACTTAAATGAGTGAAACCAGAAGCATCACATGTCCTTCACAGCACAGCCAGCATTGTATAAGGCAAAGCTTCATAACCAATTTATTTTTGTGTGCAACCAGAAAAATCCCATTTATACCAGTTAGAAAAAGGTCAATATAATTTTAAATTAGTTAGGAAGGTTACAGTAAGAGACTTTTTGACTTTACTATGAATTACATTTTTTCTTCCACTTTTAGGCATTTTTTTAAATGTACTATTAAAACCACTTCCGACCCCAAAGGATTTACCCCCTTAAAGTGGTTGTAAACTCAAAAAAACAAAAAAACAACCTGCAAGACAAAGGCATAATGTGCTAGTATGCATCGTATACTAGCTCATAATGAAATACTTACCTTAAATCGAAGCTGTTGCAGCAGTCCCCGAGCAGTGGCCCCCGTACACCACTGTGACCAGCGGTATGTCTCCCAGAGTTATTTTCGGGTTTGCGGGCTCCGGCGATGTGATTGGCCCGAAGCCGCGAATACGTCACTCCCACGCATGCGCACGGGAGCCGTAGGTCACGCCATAGCTCCTGAAGAAACGGTACGAGTGAGCTGTTTCTTCAGTGCACATGTGCCAATGACGTTGACACACAAGGAATACAGTGAATATCTCCTAAACGGTGCAAGTTTAGGAGATATTCACGGTACCTACAGGTAAGCCTTATTACAGGCTTACCTGTAGGTTAAAGTGGTGTAACAGGGTTTACAACCACTTTATTGGCCAGGCCATTTTTTGCAATACAGCAAAGCTTTACTTTTACTGACAATTGCAACGCTGTACCCAAATAAAGTTGATGTCCTTTTTTCCCACAAATATAGCTTTCTTTTGGTGCCATTTGATTACCTCTGCGGTTTTTATTTTTTGCACTATAAACAAAAAAAGACCAACTATTTAGAAAAAAAAACAATATTTTTTACTTTCTGCTATAATACATATACCAACCTAAAAAAAAAAAAAAATGCGAGTTTCTTTATAAATTTAGGCCAATATGCATTTTTTTTACATATTTTTGGTAAAAATAATCCCAATAAGCGTATATTGATAGCTTTGCACAAAAGTTATAGCGTTTAGGGACTTTTTATTTTTTCTTATGTTTTCGCTGGTAATGGCAGCGGTTATTAGACATTAGTGATGAGCCGAACACCCCCGGGTTCGGTTCGCACCAGAACCCGCGAACGGACCGAAAGTTCGCACGAACTTTAGAACCCTATTAAATACAATGGATGCGAACGTTCGAAAGCTAAAGTGCTAATTATAACGACTATTATGAATGTTATTGTCCTAAAAAGGGTTTGGGAACCCGGGCTCTGCACCAGGGGACATGTATCAATCCAAAAAAAAGGTTTAAAAACGGCCGTTTTTCGGGAGCAGTCATTTTAATGATGCATAAAGTGAAAAAAAAAGTCAAATATTCCTTTAAATATCGTACCTGGGGGTGTCTAAAGTATGCCTGTGAAGTGCCACGTGTTTCCCGTGTTTAGAACTGTCCCTGCACAAAATTACATTTCTAAAGGAAAAAAAGCCATTTAAAACTGCTTGCGGCTTTAATGTAATGTCTGGTCCCGGTAATATGGATGA
This sequence comes from Rana muscosa, assembly GCA_029206835.1. Classification (NCBI taxonomy): domain Eukaryota; kingdom Metazoa; phylum Chordata; class Amphibia; order Anura; family Ranidae; genus Rana; species Rana muscosa. The sequence continues at coordinate 423,756,056 of CM055122.1, forward strand.
AAATCTTTAAGAAAAATGGCATAGCTACCCCATCACCCCCTCCCCCCCCCTACCCCAGCCCATTACCAGCCCCTTTGGGTCTTGTATGGATATTAAGGGGAACCCCGCACACAAAATAAAAAAGGCCCTATATACTCTGAACAGCCGTATACAGGCGGTGCATACAAGACAGGGACTGTAGGTTTGTTCTTATGTAGAATCTGTTTGTAATTTTGAACAGGTTCATTGTTTAAGTGTAGCTCCAGCCAAGAAATCTATTTTTAAGCTTTTTGGAAAACATAGGGAAGGGTTATCACCCCTGTAACATTTGTTTTGCTGTCTGTGCAGTGTGCACCTGTTCAGAACAGTTCACCTCACTTTCCGTCCTAATGACAAATGTTTTTTGAAAATTTGGTTTTTTTATTGAAACAAGAATTGGTGATAAAGCATCAGTGGAGAGGAGATACTTTTTTTCCCATATTAACTCTTACAGGAGAGAATTTGCCTTCCTAGGGGTAGATTTCCTCTCACTTCCTGTTGTATCCTTCCGTTTGCAAGGAGGAGTCGTTTGTAAGTTGGATGTTTGAAAGTAGGGGCCTGCCGTATATACTCAGCTGAAATTTGCCCCTTACATGTTGGTGTTGCCACAACACTGTGAGCCCTCAAAGTTACTCTTGGTGGGCACATGAATGGGCCCAGCTGTGAATTATTAGATCAAGAATTGTAATTGCATGCCCCTGTTGAACAGGGGCTAAAAAATTGGGCCTTTGGTGGTGGTGGTGGTGGTGTTGACACAACAATGTAAGGCCTCACAGTTACTCTTGGTGGGCGCAGGAATGGGCCCTGCTGTGAATTATTAGATCAAGAATTGTAATTGCATGCACCCTGTTGAACAGGGGCTGAAAAATTGGGCCTTTGGTGGTGGTGGTGGTGTTGACACAACACTGTAAGGCCTCACAGTTACTCTTGGTGGGCGCAGGAATGGGCCCTGCTGTGAATTATTAGATCAAGAATTGTAATTACATGCCCCTGTTAAACAGGGGCAGAAAAATTGGGCCTTAGGCACTGGTGCCACAACACTGCAACCCCTCACAGATACTGTACTTGGAGCACAGCAATGAGCCCTGTTGCAAAGTATTGCATCAAAAATTGTAATTACACGCCCCTGTTAAACATTGGGCCTTAGCCACTGGTGCTGGTGCCACGACACTGCAACCTCTCCCAGATACTCTAGTTGGAGTGCAGGAATGAGCCCTGCTGCAAAGCATTGCATAACATTTTTTAATTACATGCCCCTGTTAAACAGGGGCTGAAAAATTGGGCCTTAGCCACTGGTGGGGGCACCCAGAAACAAAAATGTTCTTCCAAGCTATCATCATCAATCGGATCATTGAGGAGGAGGAGGATAGTCAGTCAACATAACAGGACAGTCTCTCAGCATCAGCATCAGTCTTGAAGGGATGTGACATTTGAAAATAAATGAGTCTGTTATATCAGCTTCAGGTGTTTGGTAGCTGGTGGTGATCCAAGACTGGTTCATCTTTATGAAGGTCAGTCGATCAACAGAGTCGGTGGACCGGCGTAGCCTGTGATCCGTGACAAATCCTCCAGCAGCACTGAATGTGCGTTTTGAAAGAACGCTGGATGCAGGACAGGCCAGTAGCTCAATTGCATACTGTGCAAGCTCTGACCAGTGATCCATCCTCAAGACCCAGTAAGCCAGAGGATTTTCGGTGGGGAAGGTGTCCAAGTCTGACCTTGCCCCTAGGTATTCCTGCACCATGTATATCAGACGCTGGCGACGGTTGCTGGAACCGATCATACCTTGGGGCTGCGGACTAAAGAATTGTCTGAACGCATCGGCCAGACGGCCACCTTCCCCACCGCTCCTTCTTTGACTGACCGAAGCCTCAGCAACTCGTTGTCCAGGACCAGGAGTTTGTAACCTCCCAGTCTCTGGGAACGCGTTGCACAGACCTTTCTGCAAGGCCTCCCGGAGTTGTCTCATCCTCTGCTCCCTCTGCGACGGTAAGATAAGGTCCGCAACCTTACCCTTGTACCGTGGATCAAGGAGAGTGGCCAGCCAGTAATGGTCCCTCTCCTTGATCCGAAGAATACGAGGATCCTTCCGCAGACTTTGCAGGATCAGGGAGGCCATGCAGCGTAGGTTAGCTGAGGCATTTGGTCCGGAGTCCTCTGGGTCACTAAGGAAAACATGATCCGCAGCCACCTCCTCCCAGCCACGTACAAGTCCACTGGTTTCTTGGGACTGTAAATCATCCCTAAAAGACTGCTGCTGATGATGCTGAGTGCCAGGCTCCACCTCCATGCTGACACAATCCTCCTCCTCCTCCTCCTCTTCCTGTGCGATGGGTGGGACAGAAGGAACACTGTCTGGGTAAAGGGGGCCTTGAGAGGCAAGGAAGTCCTCCTCTTCCTGTCTCTGTTCTGCCTCAAGTGCCCTGTCCATTATTCCACGCAGCGTATGTTCCAACAGGTGGACAAGAGGTACAGTGTCACTGATGCATGCACTGTCACTGCTCACCATCCTCGTGGCCTCCTCAAATGGTGCCAGGACAGTGCATGCATCCCTGATCATGCCCCATTGGCGTGGTGAAAAAAAAACAGAGCTCCCCTGACCCTGTCCTGGTGCCGTAGTCGCACAGGTACTCATTGATGGCCCTCTGCTGCGTGTGCAGCCGCTGCAGCATGGCCAACGTTGAGTTCCACCTGGTGGGCATGTCACATATAAGGCGATTCTTGGGCAGGTTCAACTCCTTTTGCAGCTCAGCCAAGCGAGCACTGGCATTATAAGATCTGCGGAAATGCACACAGACTTTCCTGGCCTGCCTCAGGACATCCTGTAAGCCCGCGTACCTACCCAAGAACCGCTGCACCACCAGGTTAAGGACGTGAGCCACACAGGGCACATGGGTCAGTTGTCCCTGTCGGAGAGCGGAGAGGAGGTTGGTGCCATTGTCGCAAACTACCATTCCTGGCTTAAGCTGGCGTGGCGTCAACCACCTCTCGGCCTGCCCCTGCAGAGCAGACAGAACCTCTGCCCCAGTGTGGCTCCTGTCCCCCAAACACACCAGCGCAAGCACGGCATGGCATCTTTTTGCCTGCGTACTTGCGTAGCCCCTTGAACGCCTACGGAGCACCGCTGGTTCCGAGGACAAAGCACAGGAAGAGGCCATGGAGGAAGAAGAAGAGGAGGGGGTGGATGAGAGAGGTGTGTCACAACCAGTAGTAGCATTTTGGAGGCGTGGCGGTGGAACAACCTCCAACACTACTGCACCTTGTCCTGCATCCTTCCCAGCTGCCAAAAGAGTGACCCAATGGGCCGTGAAAGAAAGGTAACGTCCCTATCCATGCCTGCTGGACCATGAGTCAGCGGTAATATGCACCTTACCGCTGACCGCCCTGTCCAGCGAGGCCAAGACATTGCCTTCCACATGCCGGTAGAGAGCCGGAATCGCCTTCCGTGAGAAAAAGTGGCGTTTGGGAACCTGCCACTGAGGAACCGCACATTTCACAAACTCACGGAAGGGGGCCGAGTCTACCAACTGAAAAGGCAGCAGTTGAAGCGCTAGCAATTTAGCCAAGCTAGCATTCAACCGCTGGGCATGTGGATGGCTGGGAGTGAGCTTCTTTTGATGGTCCAGCAGCTGGGGCAGGGAAATTTGCCTGCTAGAATCGGACGTCGGTGTACTGCTAGCAGAGTGCCCGCAAGTACTTGGCTGTGACACACCTAATTCTACACCTTCATTCCTCTCAGTGCAGGTTTCAGAGAGGACTGAAGGTATAGTGGGGTTGGAGATCCCAGCTGATGCGGTGCAAGGAGAGGTCCGCTTTGTTCTTTGGTGTGGGTCTTTAAGGTAGGCTTGCCAACGAGCTGCATGGCAGGTCAACATATGTCTGGTCAAGCATGTGGTGCCCAAGCGGGTGATGTTTTGGCCACGCGATATACGCTTGAGACATATGTTGCAAACAGCAGCTGTGCGATCTGATGCACTCGACTCAAAAAAGGCCCACACCAAAGAACTTTTTGAATAACGGGCAGAGGCAGCGCCCTGCACAGGCGGAGCTCTGCGGTGTGATTACGTCGGTGTGCTGCCCTTACGCTGGCCCCCCGAGGGCATCCTGCCTCGTTGGAGATGTGCCTCCTCCTCATCCTCCTCCTCCTCCTCCTCCTCTCTCCTATTAGGCACCCACGTGGAGTCAGTGATCTCATCATCCCCTCCCTCCTCATCACTGGAGCCAATCTGGCAGTATGCTGCAGCTGCTGGAACATGACTGCCAGATTGGTGTCCTTCTTGAGCATCCCCTCTCTCTGCTCTCACGCTACTGCCTTCCTCTAGCTGGGTATCATCATCAGACCCTTTGAAACGCTGGGCATCCTCCTGGAGCATGTAACCAACACTGTGCTCAAACAGTTCGGGGGACTCCTCAGGAGGACATGGTTGGTCTAGGGAAGGAGTGACTGATGATGACATTGATACCAGGGAAGAGGACGCTTTGGCAGCTGCTTTGCCAGTACCCTGAGCCTGGGTGAGAGAGGATGAGGAGGATGAGGAGGGCTTGGTTATCCACTCTACCAAGTCTTCGGCATGATGCGGCTCAACACGTCCAGCTGCCGAAAAGAAGGACAAGCGTGTCCCATGGCCACGTGCTGATGGCGATGCACCGCGTCCACAACCAGCACTGTTGTCTCTAGACACAGAGCCTGCTTGCCCTCTTTTATTGGCTCCTGACTGTCTGCCTCTCCTTGTTTGCCTTCCAGACATTCTAATGGCCTGCAGGGAAATGGGAAAACCAGCAATAAGGCCTAGCTTCAGGAGTATATTTTGCAGGAATCAAACTACGCCTGCTGTAGGTGCTGCAAATGCCTGTTGGTGTAACACACCAGGAAAACGCAGCAATACAGGCTAACTTCAGGTGTAATATGATCAGGAGGCACACTCCGCCCGCTGTAAGTGCTGCAAATGCCTGTTGGTGTAACACACCAGGAAAATGCAGCAATACAGGCTAACTTCAGGTGTAATATGATCAGGAGGCACACTCCGCCCGCTGTAAGTGCTGCAAATGCCTGTTGGTGTAACACACCAGGAAAAAGCAGCAATACAGGCTAACTTCAGGTGTAATATGATCAGGAGGCACACTCCGCCCGCTGTAAGTGCTGCAAATGCCTGTTGGTGTAACACACTAGGAAAAAGCAGCAATACAGGCTAACTTCAGGTGTAATATGATCAGGAGGCACACTCTGCCCGCTGTAAGTGCTGCAAATGCCTGTTGGTGTAACACACCAGGAAAATGCAGCAATACAGGCTAACTTCAGGTGTAATATGATCAGGAGGCACACTCCGCCCGCTGTAAGTGCTGCAAATGCCTGTTGGTGTAACACACCAGGAAAAAGCAGCAATACAGGCTAACTTCAGGTGTATAAGGTGCAGGAGGCTTAGCAACAATGACACTGACACTGTCCCCTGCCTATCCTTCTCTCTCCCTGCACTCAAGGTTTATCAAAGTATATGACACTGACACTCTCCCTGCCTATCCTTCTCTCTCCCTGCACACAAGGTTTAGCAAAGAATATGACACTGGCACTGTCCCCTGCCTATCCTTCTCTCTCCCTGCACACAAGGTTTATCAAAGTATATGACACTGACGCTCTCCCTGCCTATCCTTCTCTCTCCCTGCACACAAGGTTTAGCAAAGCATATGACACTGACACTCTCCCTGCCTATCCTTCTCTCTCCCCGCACACAAGGTTTAGCATAGAATGTGACACTGACACTGTCCCCTGCCTATCCTTCTCTCTCCCTGCACACAAGGTTTAGCAAAGAATATGACACTGACACTCTCCCTGCCTATCCTTCTCTCTCCCTACACACAAGTTTGAGGTACAAATAGCACTGACACTGTCCCCTGCCTATGTAACTCTTTCCCTGCACCGGAAAACACACTACACAAGGCCACCGCGCTGGCGGCCTTTTATAGTGTGGGGCGTGTGCTAAACCCCCTGAGCTATAATTGGCCACAGGCAACCTGCCTGTGGCCAATTATGGCTCTCCTACCTGCCGGCACTGTGATTGGCCAAGCATGCGGGGTCACAGGGCATACTTGGCCAATCACAGCGCCGGGATTGCACTGCGATGGCGCAGTGTATTGTGGGCCGTTCGCGTCACTCAAATTTGTCGCGAACGGCCCAAATCGTTCGATGTTCGCCGAACGGTACGACGCCGCGATCATACAGTTCCGGTCGAATGCTCTGCCTACAAGCTATAGTAGAATTCTAATGTTGTATGACTAGTAATAATTATATTTATTAATTATTATTACTAGTCAACCAACATTAGAATTCTTTTATAGCCTATGGGCGGAGCATTTGACCATAAATGTCCGTTCGTGGCATAAATGTCTTTAGCTGCTTCGTCGAATCTTCACATCTCTATAATGTCGAATTTTTTTCTCTCTATGTCAAATCTTTTCTCTCTATGTTGAATAATCTCGGACTAATAGAGTTAGGTTAGGCACATTCAACCGCAGATTCGATAGACACAGATCGCTATTGTCACCGTCATGTCGAATCTTCTATCAATATCAAACTGCTGTCGCAACGAAACGAAAATAAAGCATTTTTTAGGTTGGATCTTTTGGATTTCGGACTCTGCACTTTCGTTATCATTTGTTAAAATGAAGGCGAAAATCTCCGAAATTCAGACGAAGATAAATTCGGACGAAAACTAATGCACATGTCTAGCGATTATCGATTTTTAGCGGGACTGCGACATTGCAGCAGACAAATCTGACACCAAGTGACACTTTTTGGGGACCAGTTACACCAATACAGTGACCAGTGCTAAAAAAAATGCACTGATCACTGTATAAATGACACTGGCAGGGAAGGGGTTAACATCAGGGGAGGTCAAAGGGTAAATGAGTTCCCTGCTAGTGTTTTCTAACTGTGTGGGGGAAGTACTGACAGGAAGAACACAGAGATCGCTGTTCCTGATTACTAGAAACAGATAATCACACTGTACATCCCTGTCAGAATGGGGATCTGCCTTGTTTACATAGGCAGATCCCCATTCTGCTCTCTGTGGAGCGATCACAGGTGGCCGGTGCCCACAGTATCGTGTGCACAAAACAACGAAAAGGTACAACGCAATAGAACCACCCTGCCACAGTATATATGCAGTGGGCGGTCTCTAAGTGGTTAACCGATGAGCTACCCTAGCAGGGCAAAATCACCGTTTTTTTGGGTTCCCACGCATGTCTTCCCTTTAGTTACCAGAGCATCATCTGGAAAGGTGCCAGGATGGAAATATCAGAGGAGAAAAGTGTGTAAAGTATATAAACTATTACTGATAGTTATACTATACATTCCTAGCTCAGAGATAAATATGTCTAATTAAATTGTGGACTGTGGAAAAAAAGGCGAGCAAAGGACAAGGGAATACTTGCAAGTATTACCTGTGGCCTTCCTGCAGCTGAAATGTTTCTCTTAACAGAAGTACTTGCTTTATTTAGAGATGAGCTATTTCAGGTCATCATACCAATCAGCTGTGGCCATAGATTTCCCTTTCCCCCAGCCACACCTAACAAAATGGTGGGGATGCTGGTGACCTCATTGACCTCAATCTCATTGACCATATATGGCTATCTGGTATACATTAGATCAATTGTGTCACCAGAATCCCTGCCCCTTTCTTACAATTGGCTGCAGAGTGGAAAATTTCACTGCTGCAGCTGATTGAGATAGCAACCTGCTGTTATGTGACAGTTTGCAGTGAGTTCTGACCAAACTGACTTCAGCCTGGACCTTAGTTATTTCTTATATCTATGCTGTGTGTGTGAGAGGTAACCATCTTGATCAAGGCAGGGACTTACCTTCTCATGTCAGAGCTGCCCCCTTGATAACTGGCGGTTTATTGAGAAATCAGTAGGAGATGATCAGAAAGAAGCGGAGCACAAAATTAATTAATTCAAATCAGAGAGATCCTTGTACTGCAGATCCTCAGGTAAAGCTTCCACTCCAGCAAGCAGCACAGTAGAGGCATCCCCAAATTTCACTACAGATCTCTTGAGACTAGTAATCAAAAGCACAGTGCCTTGAACTGAATGGTCTAATCCTGTAAAGCCCACAATTTATTTTACTTCTTAAATGTTGTCATCTTCTATGAGTGACATTATGCTCCCCTGAGCTGATAATGTTTACATGTTAACAACTCTGGAAGTTTTTAATGTTACATCTGTTTTCTTCCTTTTGCATTCTTTATCTGTAAATTGTATATGCTTTCTTTAAATAAAAAAAGATTGAACTAAAAGCACAGTGCCTTAGACCAGGGGTCGTCAACCCCCGTTCCCCGGCCCACTAATGGGCCCTTCTGCAGCCGGGTCACGGGTGCGGGCAGCCGTCAAGAGACATGCTGTGCTGCCAGCAAGAGAGCATCTTGCGGCAGGCAATGTGGCAGGTGATGTGGCAAGTGACATTCCGCATCTTGTGGCAGTAAGCGTGGCAGGTGATGTGGCAAGTGACATTCCACATCTTGTGGCAGTAAGCGTGGCAGGTGAGGTGTCAAGTGACATTCCACATCTGGTGACAGGCAACATGGCAAGTGAAAATCCATATCTTGCGGCAGTAAGCGAGGCAGGTGATGTGGCAAGTGACAATCCACATCTTGTGGCAGGTGATGTGGCAAGTGACATTCCACATCTGGTGACAGGCAGCGTGGCAAAAAATCGTGACCCCCCCCCCGGTCCTTGGCACAATTTTCTTCCACGCAACTGGTCCCCGGTGCCAAAAAGGTTGGGGACCACTGCCTTAGACACTCCCACACTGCAGATATGTGGCTATAAGTATAAGACCCCTTTCACACTGAGGCAATTTCCGGGTGTTTTAGCACTAAAATAGCCCCTGTAAAGTGCCTGAAAACTGCCTCTCATGCCTCCCCAGTGTGAAAGCCTGAGTGCTTTCACACTGGGGCGGTGCGCTTGCGGGACGGGAAAAAAAGTCCTGCAAGCAGCATCTTTGGGCTGGTGTAGGAGCACTGTATACAGCACTCCTACACCACCCCTGTCCATTGGAATGAATGAAAAGAGCTGTTAGCCTTCTTAGGCCGCTATTGGGGGTTAAAAGCGTCCTACTAGCGACCGAAAAGCATCGGTAAGCAGCGGTAAAGCGCAGCTAAAACCAGCGGCGCTTTACTTTTAACAAACCCGCCGCCCCAGTGTGAAAGAGGTCTAAGACCTGTTTTGTCAGACATAGGAGTGTCAAGGCAATTTAAATAAAATTAAACTTACCTTAAGGCATGTTTAAGAAATTAGTTAAAAATGTACCAAAGCCCGAAATGCAGATTACCATTGAGACGTGGTGGCTGCATGAGTTTTACTTTATTTTTACTTGGTGATCTGCCCAGTAAGGATGAGCCAACATTTTGGATAGTGTACACTAGGGACAGCGAACAATTTGGGGTGTTTGCGTCAAATTCGAAAAGCCGCGGAACACCCTGTAAAAGTCTATGGGAGAAATCTAAAGTGCTAATTTTAAAGGCTTATATGCAAGTTATTGTCATAAAAAGTGTTTGGGGACCCGGGTCCTGCCCCAGGGGACATGTATCAATGCAAAAAAAAGTTTTAAAAACGGAAGTTTTTTGGGGAGCAGTGATTTTAATAATGCTTAACGTGAAATATTCCTTAAAATTTCGTACCTAGGGGGTGTGTATGGTATGCCTGTAAAGTAGCACTTGTTTCCCATGCTTAAAACTGTCCCTGCACAAAGTGTCATTTCTGAAGGAAAAAAAAGGTAATTTAAAAGTACTCGCGGCTATAATGAATTGTCGGCTCCCGGCAATACAGAGAAAAGTCATTGATAAAAAAAAAATGCGTGGGGGTCCCCCCAAATTCAATTACCAGGCCCTTCAGGTCTGGTAATGATATTAAGGGGAACCCTGCGTCAAATAAAAAAAAAAGATGTGGGGTTCCCCCCAAATATCCATACCAGATCCCCAAATTTTAAAAAAAATTCAAGAAGAAAAACAAGGGCGCACCAGCCTAGTGTTTTTTAATTAAAAAGAAAACATCAATACTACTCACAAATGTAGCAGAGAAAATCGCAGTACAATGATGTTTCATGTATGTGGCAGCTGTAAGTGGAACTCGAACCCACACTCCACAAAGTCACTGAGGATATGATGAGGGACACTGCCGCCTTACGCGTTTCGAAGCACAGAGCCTCTTCCAAAACACCATGTCCCCATGTTAATGGGGACAAGGGCCTCATCCCCACAACCCTTGCCCGGTGGTTGTGGGGGTCTGCAGACAGGGGGCTTATCGGAATCTAGAAGACCCCTTTAACAAAGGGGACGCCAGATCCCACCCCCCTATGTGAATTGGTAAGGGGTACATTGTACCCCTACCATTTCACAAAGAAAGTGTATAAAATTGTAAAAAAACACTGATGTAACGCAGGTTCCCTGTTGCATCAGAGTGGGGCGGGGTCACCCGCACGTCACTGGGTAAGCCCGGGTTTCCCCTTGCATCAGAGGGGGACAGGGTCATGTGATGGGTGGCCCCGTCCTCAGCTACATAAGACCTGTCAGGCTGCGTCGACGATATTCCTGGGGTGTCTCCGGTGGAGACAGGATGCGCTGCACTGGACATCTCATCGCTGGAGCCTGGACCTGGATGGAGAGGAGATCATCCACTGCTGGACCCCGGAGAGGAGAGCATCCATCGCAGGATACTGACAGCGTTGGAGTGGAGACCGAGAGTGGATTACCACCGCTAGAATCTTTTTTTTAGTTTTATTTTTTATTTTTAATACAGGACTTATCCCAATGGTGTCTGTGTGTTTTTTATTTTTTTTTACACTTTTTTGAGAAATGGTAGGGGTACAATGTACCCCTTACCAATTCACATGGGGGGGGGCGGGATCTGGGGGTCCGCTTTGTTAAAGGGGTCTTCCAAATTCCGATAAGCCCCCCGCCCGCAGACCCCCACAACCACCGGGCAAGGGTTTTGGGGATGAGGCCCTTGTCCCCATCAACATGGGGACATGGTGCTTTGAGGGGTCACAGACCCCCAAAGCATCCACTTCATGTTGAGGTCATGCGGCCTGGTATGGTTCAGGAGGGGGGGTGCGCAGCGGCTCAAAATCCTGAGGACGTCATATGACATCCAGTCAGGATTTTAAAACCACTTTGCCGACATCAATCCGCTATAGGGCGGGCGGCAAGTGGTTAATAAAGTTAGTGCTTTATGCTACATTTAGAAGGCACTGCTTCTCTTCTTATTTATCTATATGTGGGTGTTCCTTCTAGCTATTTCACCAGTGGCAGCCACTGAGTCAAGCCTCCGCGCACACTTGGACTTCTACAGACCCCATCAATGTGCTGAAAGCCTATAGACCAGTGATGGTATACCCCCTAGCATTTCTGACCGTGGCCCATCAGGTGGCGCTGTTGCAGAGTTTCATTTTGGCGCGGAAATCAGTGCTAAGAACAAGCGTGGAGTGAGGGGGAGCAGCGTGCAGAGGAGAGTGCAGAGTACCGAACACCCCCTCCACCCCAGAGAGTGGCAGCATGGCTGACCAACCCTCCCTGACCGGACTGAACCACCCACGACCGGACCGGACCCTCCCATGACTGTCAGCGGCAGTGGGTGACCAGGGGACTCACAGCGGCGGCAGAGAGGGATATCGTGGTGCAGGAGTGGGTGTATTGAGGAGGGTAATCACCCCACAGATACAGACAGAGGAGGCAGGAGGACATCCAGCGGGACCAGGAGGTGAAAGGCTGACAGGGAGAGGCAGCAGGAAAGTGAAGTGCAGACCGGAGGAGGGAGAATGTGAGACTGATCAGTGAGTGGTGGCACAAAAGGTGACTGACTGCTAGTGTCATATTACAGGGGAAGCTGTGCAGAGTGACACAGAGACACAAGCACCAAAACCTGACTGACAGTGTATGTGAGTATCTGAGTATTTAGAGTATCTGAGTATTTAGAGTATCTGAGTATTGTGAGTACCTGAGTATTGTGAGTACCTGAGTAATGGGAGTTCCTGAGTATTGTGTTTACCCGAGTATTGGGAGTACTTGAGTATTGTGTGTACCTGAGTATAGTGCGTACCTGAATATTGTGTGTACCTGAGTGTTGTGTGTACCTGAGTATTGTGTGTACCTGAGTATTGGGAGTACCTGAGTATTGGAAGTACCTGAGTGTTGGGATTACCTGTGTATTGTGAGTACCTGAGTGTTGTCTGAGTAGTGGTGGGGATCGTTAGTACCTGTGTATTGTGTGTACCTGTGTATTGTGTGTACCTGTGTAGTGTGCATGCACGTGGGTCTGCGAGTGCGCATGGTCTGCGTGTGCATGTGAGTCTGCGAGTGCACGTGGTCTGTGTGTGCATGTGAGTCTGTGAGTGCACGTGGTCTGCAAATGCACGTGGGTCTGCCAGTGCACGTGGTCTGCGAGTGCATGTGAGTATGCGAGTGAACGTGGGTTTGTGAGTGCATGTGGGTCTGCGGGTGCACGTGGGTCTGCGGGTGCACGTGGTCTGCAGATGCACGTGGCCTGCGAGTGCACGTGATCTGCAAGTACCTGTGTATTGTCTTGTTGAGTACCTGTGTAGTGTATTGTTGAGTATTAGTGTCAGGAAGCTAGTTGTTAGGTAATTTGGACAGGGTATAATCCCTATCCTCATTAAATTGGTAGCTACGACGCTCGACGGGTGTGGAGATGCGACTTGGTGTACATCTTGCGGCATATATGTGTTCCTTGATTATCTGATCAAGGGTTAATACTGCTGTGCAAAATGTAAGCACATTGTTTCCCTGGAAGCCCAGTTTCTGAATCTAGGGAAGCAATTGTCAGCACTGAGAAAACCCTCTATACTAAAGGAGAGCAGGGGCCAGCACAGAGGCGGGTGGAGACAAAGAGGTGCAGGCACCAGAAAAGAGTAGATGGGTGACAGTCAGGAAGGATAGAGGGGAAGTGCCAGGGAGGCCGATCCAGCAGGGCTGAAACATCCCAATAAGTAAGCTCCATTGAGTGACATTGGTGAAAACAGTCAGGGACCAGCACTGCTTTAGCTGAGGGACTCTCCTAGCTGCCAGGGGAAGAACTCCTCCATTGAGAGTGGGGGGGAAGTGAAGGGAAAGGATAGACAGATTATGGTGGTAGAGGCCTCAATTCTTAAAAAGACAGAGAGAGAAATCTGTGACAAAGACCTGAAGCGCCGAACTGTATGCTGTCTACCAGGCGCTCGGGTTCAGCACATCACGGATCTGGTGGACAGATTACTGGGAGGGGCTGGGGAAGGCCCGGCTGTCATGGTGCACGTTGGCACCAATGACAAAGTCAGAGGCAGATGGAGTGTCCTAATGAATGATTTTATGGACTTGGGAGCTAAATTGAGAAAAAGGACCTCCAAATTAGTATTCTCAGGAATACTACTGGTACCTCGAGCCACACCAGAAAGACAGAGGGAGATTAGGGAAGTAAACAAGTGGCTAAGAAGCTGGTGTAGTAAGGAGAGGTTTGGGTTCTTGGAGGACTGGGCCGACTTCTCAGTTGGTCACCAGTACTATAGAAGGGACGGACTGTACCTAAATGAGGAGGGTGCAGATATGCTGGGAGTAAAGATAGCCAAAAAGTTAGAGGGGTTTTTAAACTAGGCGAGGGGGGGGGTCCAGAGGTAGAGATAGTCAGAGTGGAACATAGTCCAGAGGGTTGTATTGGGGGCATTAGTGGTAGATTGACTAAAGCACATAAACCCAAGGTAAGTACAGTATAGTAACAAGTCCTAGTTGCAATCTCAGAACACCCAATAAGAGAATAGTATGCAACCGTTCTAAACTACGTGGCATGTTCACCAATGCCAGGAGCCTGGCGGACAAGATGGGTGAACTAGAGATACTGTTGTACGAGGAGGATTTGGATTTTGTGGGAATTTCAGAGACCTGGTTCAACAGCTCTCATGATTGGCTGGCAACCATTCAAGGGTATACCCTTTATCGCAGGGATAGAGAGGGTAAAAAAGGGGGAGGGGTATGTTTACATATCAAGAATAATGTACACGTGAATGTGAGAGATGACATCACTAAAGGAGCTAGGGAGGAGGTGGAATCCTTATGGGTAGAGCTCCAAAAGGATGAAACTAAGGGGAAAATAATATTGAGAGTATGCTTTATGCCCCCTACCCTGAGGGAGGAGGGGGAGATGGACCTCCTATCACAATTTGGATTAGCAGCAAGGATGGGAAGTGTTATCATAATGGGGGATTTTAATTATCCAGACATAGACTGGGCGGAGGGAATCACGCATTTGTCTAATGCCGCATACACACGACCGTTTTTCATGACGTTAAAAATGCAATTTTTAAGAATGGTCATTAAAACCGATCGTGTGTATGCTCCAGAGCATTTTTAATGACGTGAAAAACGGCCATTAAAAATTTCGAACATGCTCTATTTTTTCACGTCGTTTTTCATGTCGTTTTTTTTAACGTCGTGAAAAACAGTAATGTGTATGCTTTTACGAGGGGAAAAAAAACGTGCATGCTCAGAATCAAGTATGAGACGGGAGCGCTCGTTTTGGAAAAGCTAGCATTTGAAATGGAGATGGCCTCATTCGTCACGCTGGAAATAATAGCATCGTTTAATGCAGCGCATTCCTTTCTTCTTTAGATAATGCTTAAAAAATGAACTTCTTTTGCTAATGATATTCAGAGTTATGCCAAACTTGTTTCTTAGTAATTCTTAAGTGATCTCATGAATTTAATATTTTGTTGGTAAGCCAGATCTTCGTCATAAATTCATAAATAAATTTAAATATCTTGAAACATTATATTTTTATTTATTTTTTATTTTATATTTATGAAATTTTTTTCTTTTTTCTTTTCGATTTAGGAATGTTTTTTTTTTTTTTTGTTATTTTATATGTATGTATTTTTTTTTATTTTATATTTAGGAATGTATTTTTTGCAAATATTTATTTTGTGTGTCAAGTTATTACACCAACATTCTAAAGTTGTATTATTTTCCCTCCAGGAGGTTTGTGTCCCTTGTTAATACAAATAATATTTTTAGAAATGTCCCTGCCTACTCCCTAGCAAACTCTCTTTTTGAATAGAAATCACATAGTCAAGTATTTGTTGTAAATCAAATTAATCCTTTATTTAGGCAGATAACAAATTAAAGGGTAAGGCAGCACTGGAGACCCTGCTTGAATTTGTGCATCCTTTGGACCCCACAGCAAACATCCAAGAAGAGAACACCAAACTCTGGAATAACCAAAAAATAAAAAAGGAGCACAATCTTGTCTTGGACTCCCAGAGGTCAGGAATAAGTCAGATATATCCCCAGTCTGTGGTACTACAGCAGTCATTATTTTTTCCTCTTCCTTGTAGCCTTCTCTCCAGCCTTCTCTGCAGCCTTCTCTGCAGCCTTTGTTGAGCGCTTCCTTGGAGGCTGGGGCTCAGGAGGAGAGCTTGTGGCAGGAGGAGGAGTAGGAGGAGGAGGTGGAGGAGGAGGGACGACCTCAGTTAGATCGATGAACTGTGTAAGTTCACCCAGCAACCCCCTGTTGATCACCTTCAGCATTCGATTTTCGCTGTACAGGCGTTGCCTCAAGTCCATCTGAGATAATTTATGGGCCAGGACTGCGGCATAGCCCTCTTCAACAGAAGGTGCCTCTCTGAGGGCCGCAGTAGCCTCTCTTAGGAATGCACGTGTTTCCTCCTCCACCTGCCTACCCCTCCTTGGCATTCGTTGTTGGATTTTCAGGGGAGGCATCTGGGCTCTTGTGCTCCTCCTGTGTGCCACTGGGCTCTGCCTCCTCCTGGTCCCCCACATCACCCTCTTCCTGGCTCTGCTCTGGCTGTATAAAAAAAAGGACAACTTTATTTTTGGCATCATCAATCACACACATTGTTCACCTCAAGACATTTTCAAATTGAATGGCAAAAGTGATTAAAATTACAATGATTCTGACCCCTGATTTTTTTTGCTTGTCCCCATCAATTTTGACCAGTACTGTCTATTGCTATGTAAATCAATTTATTTACAGACATTAAATAGATACCAATAGTAACATCTATTTTAAATCATCACTTTTGTTACATATAAATGTAGATATCAATACTATACCTGGCTCCATATGTCCAAATCGGGCTCCTCAAGGACCTCTGCTTGATCCTCCGAGGAAGCCAGAGCTGGGTTGCAAGGAAGGCTGGAGGGTTGGCTGCAAGGAAGGCTGGAGGGTTGGCTACAAGGAAGGCTGGATAGACCTCTGGGGGGAAGGGTTGACAGAGATTCCCTGACTTCCAGATGGTCATCCAGAAATGCTAACTTTCTGTAGTACCACAGACTGGGTTTATAAACCTTATCTGCTGCAGCACCTGACCTCTGTGACTTCAGGACCATATTCCTCTGTGTCCTGTATGTGCCCCTAATGGTAGCTAGTTTGGTGTTCACCTCTTGGCTGGTTGCAGTGGGGATCTGGGTTTGTACAAATCCAAGCAGGCTCTCCAGTGCTGCTGTCCTGGCAGCTTTATTTTTATTTTTGGCAGTTTTCGTCTGCCACAGGACAGGGAGTTCCTTCCATCTGTCCAGGAACTCCCCCATGAACTCAGGATTCTTGAAAGCCTGCATTTTTTCTGTAAGGTCAAGAACAACACAAAAATACTATTGTCAGTCAAGATTCCTCAAATAATCATTTTGGACATATATAGGCCACAATCTCATCCTCTGAAGAAACACAAATCCTTAAAATTTTATCTACCTTTGTTAACACGTTCGTTGCTAACTCCCTCTCCCAGCAAATGAACGTATTTACGACACATGGATATTAGCTTTATATACACTGCGCATGCATGAAATTACGCACGCTTTGCCTGCCCCTGGCGTTCGATATAGTACTTTCCCCGCCCCTTCTCGCTCGTCATAGTGCTAAACAACATGGCGGAGACACAGGTGGCTGAGATTACCTCAACAGAGGAGGAAATTCCTGAGGAACCCAAATCCCGATCCCGGAAATATAAGGCATCCAACATGTCATTCGAGGAAATGGTGGAGATGGTGGACATTTTGAGGAGGGAGAATTATGATGCCAAGCATGGGCCGTATAAAAGGCCTAATCTTGTCAAGACAAAAATTATGGGGAAAGTGGTCAAAACTCTTCACCAAAAATTTGGGGTGTGCAGAACGAAGGAACAGCTCAGAAAACGATGGTCTGATCTCAAGTTGCGGGAGCCCGACCAATACAAAAGAATAAAGAAAGTTTTAGGAAAAAGTAAGTCATTTTCATACATTTTAAAAGCAAAATATTATTACTTGTATTATGCTGCGGGTTTTTGCCTTTAATATAGTACAGTGAAAGATACCAACTTTCATGTTTGTCGGCACAGTAAACGGACGTAGTAAACCTCTTTCTCTGTACACTTATTAATACAAGGTTTTAGGATCATCCAGTGTTGACAAAAAAATGTAAATGTATTTTTTGTGGAGATGATTTTTGGAACATGATGATTTTATTTTTTGTGGAAAAAATATTTATGACAAATTTAAGGGTATGCATTGTAATGTTAAAGGAGAGAATGCTCAGCAGCTGATTAAACATCTGGACTCAGTAGTACAAGTGTGGCCCAACAGAACAAACTTTTTAGGGTGTCACGCACAGGTGATCCAGTGTATATACCAATGTGTCAAACTTTATTAAAATAAGTAGATGTTCTTGTTTTGGCTATCCAATCATGTGTTCAGGTTGTCACTGGGGCTAAAATGAAAATTGGACCACACTTCCAAAGAATGTTTCAAATTTCTCTTTCAGGGTTTATTTTTGGATATAATGATTATTTAGGAAATAAACTATACCTTTTATTGCAATCTCAATAGGGCTTCAAAAATCTTTGACAGATGAGCCTATAAATCCCACACCTCCAACAAGACCCCCAGAACCAGATGATGTAGAGGAACGTGAAGTGGAGGAAGTGGAAAGTGGCACCACAACAGGTCAGTGTCAAACAACACAGATGCAGGTTAATAGATGTAGGCCTACATTTTTTATACTACATGTTTTTTTTTTTTAGGTGCTGTTCTGCCTGTAGACCCCGAAAAGTTTACAAGTCACAGTGCACAGATCCTGATACAATACCTAATGGTCTGCTGTCATGACCTTGAAAAAATAAAGGAAGACTTGATAGAGATCAGGCAAAATACCAAGCGGGTGGAGGAAAGGCTACAAAATATCATGGCTGTGCTTGGGTGGGTTTAATTTTTTGAACACAAAAGAACTTGGAACTTGCTGTGTTTTTGCAGGTTTTGGTTTGTTTTCATCTTTAATTAATACTACATGTTTAAATTTACATTAAAGATTTTTAGATAGTTTTTTTAAGCATGCCTGTTCATGCGTTTTACCCCCAAAAATATTTTGGATACATCCAAATTTTAAAAGAAGTTTGTTAAAAACTAATAAAAAAAAAAAAATGAATCCCAAAAATTTGTGGCTTAACCACTTAAGCCCCGGACCATTTCGGGCCATTAGGACCAGGCCTGTTTTTGGGATTCGGCACTGCGCTGCTTTAACTGTAAATTGTGCAGACATGCAATGTTGTACCCAAATGAAATTTGCGTCCTTTTCTTCCCACAAATAGAGCTTTCTTTTAATGGTATTTGATTGCCTCTGCGATTTTTATTTTTTGCGATATAAACAGAAAAAGACCGAAAATTTTGAAAAAAAAATGATATTTTCTACTTTTTGTTATAAGAAAAATCGAATAAACTCAATTTTAGTCATACATTTAGGCCAAAATGTATTCAGCCACATGTCTTTAGTAAAAAAAAGTCAATAAGCGTATATTTATTGGTTTGCGCAAAAGTTATAGCGTTTACAAACTAGGGTACATTTTCTGTAATTTACACAGCTTTAAATTTATGACTGCCTATCTCATTTCTTGAGGTGCTAAAATGGCAGGGCAGTACAAAACCCCCCCAAATGACCCCATTTTGGAAAGTAGACACCCCAAGGAAATTGCTGAGAGGCATGTTGAGCCCATTGAATATTTTTTTTTTTTTGTCCCAAGTGATTGAATAATGACAAAAAAAAAAAATAATTACAAAAAGTTGTCACTAAATGATATATTGCTCACACATGCCATGGTTATATGTGGAATTGCACCCCAAAATGCATTCTGCTGCTTCTCCTGAGTACGGGGATACCACATGTGTGGGACTTTTTAGGAGCCTAGCCGCGTACGGGACCCCGGAAACCAAGCACCGCCTTCAGGATTTCTAAGGGCGCAAATTTTTGATTTCACTCCTCACTACCTATCACAGTTTCGAAGGCCATAAAATGCCAAAATAGCACAAAACCCCCCCAAATGACCCCATTTTGGAAAGTAGACACCCCAAGCTATTTACTGAGAGGCATGTTCAGTCCATGGAATATTTTATATTTTGCCACAAGTTGCGGGAATATGACAAACTTTTTTTTTTTTGCACAAAGTTGTCACTAAATGATATATTGCTCACACATGCCATGGGCATATGTGAAATTACACCCCAAAATACATTCTGCTGCTTCTCCTGAGTACGGGGATACCACATGTGTGGGACTTTTTGGGAGCCTAGCCGCGTACGGGACCCCAAAAACCAAGCACCGCCTTCAAGGTTTCTAAGGGCATAAATTTTTGATTTCACTCCTCACTACCTATCACAGTTTTGAAGGCCATAAAATGCCAAGATAGCACAAAACCCCCCCAAATGACCCCATTTTGGAAAGTAGACACCCCAAGCTATTTGCTGAGAGGCATGTTGACCCCATTGAATATTTTTGTTTTTTGTCCCAAATGATTGAATATTGACAAAAAGAAAAAAAAAATGTACAAAAAGTTGTCACTAAATGATATATTGCTCACACATGCCATGGTTATATGTGGAATTGCACCCCAAAATACATTCTGTTGCTTTTCCTGAGTACGGGGATACCACATGTGTGGGACTTTTTGGGAGCCTAGCCGCGTACAGGGCCCCAAAAACCAAGCACTGCGAACGCTGCAGTTATGTGTGTTGTGTTTGGTAAGTGACAGTGATCGATCGATACTGCACTTGGGTGGGCTGGGCTGGGCTGGGCTGGGCGGAGGGGCTAAACGCAGGCGCTAGCAGGTATCTGGGCTGATCCCGCTAACACTGCATTTTTGGGAACCCTAAACCGCTGGGGATGCTAGTATAGATCTGATCAGATCTGATCAGATACTATACCACTAAGGGGGTGTATGCTTTGCGCGTGGGTGTTAGCGTTACTGTCACTAACCTAACACTGCCTGGGGCGACGCAGACCCTCTCTGGCGCTAAAACCTAATTGATCTCACCCGCCGGGCGATCAGGGGGGTTAAACCTTTATTGGGTTATATACGGCGGGTGCCCTGATGCTATAAAAAGCAAACTAATCAACCAGCGTCACCCGTAACCTTTATATGGTGATCACTGGTGAAAGGGTTAACTAGGGGCAATCAGGGGGTTAAAACCTTTATTAGGTCAAATATGGGGGTACCTGACACTATATAAAAACCTGACGGGTAACCTAAATAACTAAATAACTTACTGGCTAACCAGTGACACCAGTGACGCTTATACGGCGATCACTGGTGAAAGGGTTAACTCTAGGGGCAATCAGGGGGTTAAAATAATATATGGGGGTACCTGACACTAATAAAAACCTGTGGCGAACCTAAAAAAAAAATAACTGCCTATCTAAAACACCAGCGACACGAATACAGCGATCGGAAAAACAATCGCTTAGTGACGCTGAAGTTAGGGGGTGAAAGGGTTACCTGGGGGGTGATCAAGGGGTTAAACCTTTATTAGGGGGGGTTAGGGGGCTACCCTGGACCTAAAGGGGCCTAATCCTAACTGCCCTGCAACTTTTTACTGTCACAGATGACACTAAATGCAGTGATCAGTAAAATAAATGATCACTGCAATCAGTGACACTGTGATTGGGGGCTTTGGGGTGACCTGGGGGGTGATCTGGGGGTGACTGGGGGGTGATTTGTGTGCCTATGTGTACCTACGTGTCAGTGGACTGTTGGTGCACTAAACTGCTTCTTCTCTGCTCGGCGCCGGGAACGAAAAGACCGTGGCGAGGGAGATGACATCACTTCCTCCAGCCTGTGTTTACATCACATGGCGGAGGAAGCATTTTCATTGGCCGGGAGCGATCGCGAGGGGGGGGGGGGCGGAATCGAGCGCCCCCCCCCTTCATGCCTGATCGCTCCCGAACACTTAACGGCCGCTCATTGCACAAAGGCGATCACGTAGATCTACGTGATTCTGCCTGTCGGTGCCTTTCTGCCGACGTAAATCGGCGGTGGGCGGTCGTTAAGTGGTTAATTATGTAAATGTTGGGCAAAGTGAAATAATAAATGTTTTGTGTTGACACTGACAATGAAGGGTATTTAAGAATGCAAAATACAGGGGGGGCGTGGCCGGCTGGAGATGAGTGTGGACGCTTGAGCTCTCAGCTCCTAAGCCAGGGGAAAGAATCCAGCAACATCGGTCGAAATTGCGACACAATCTACAGCCATCCTTGCTACAGGTACACCGGAGCTTATGCTAACCATGTCCAGGAAAAGATTTACTGATTACAAGCTGCAAAAACTGACTGAATTTGCCTACAAGCCGGCAGAAAGAGACAGTGACATCCAAGATGGCCCCGGCCAGGCCGCGCCGCGGGACTCCAACACGGACCTCCTGGACGAAATGCCGGAGGAATCACCCAATACAGGTATACCTGATGTGTCCTCTCATCCCCCGGAGAGTGATCCTCTCACCCGCAGCCCAGCAAAAGCCAAAATGCGGCTCGACACGCCGCCGCAGCAGCCGCTACACCCGCAAATTGAGGCCCAGGCTTTCAACCCCCTCAACTCTAACCAGGCCCTGCATTCCTCCATGGCATCCTTCCCCACCTCAGGGCAACCAGTAATGGACACTACCCTTAAGGACATGCTTCTCTCACTACAGACCTCCCTCATGAATGACCTCTCCTCCCTGTTTACTAAAATCGCTGCAGACATCCACTCCATTGATGACTGGGTGACAAACGTTGAGAGAGGCCTATCTGATTGTACCTCCACTGTGAATGAAGTAATAGACATTTATGAGGATATTAGAGAGGAACAGTCATGGATGCGCGCCAAGCTGGCCGATTTAGAGGACAGGTCCCGCAGGAATAATGTTAAGCTAAGAGGAATTTCTGAAAGTGTCCTCCCTGCGGACCTACCACGATATGCCAAAGAGCTGATGCACATCATTATTCCTGAAGCATCTCCCCGGGATGTTATAATAGACAGGATACACAGAATCGCCAAACCATCACACCTAGCAGTCTCAGTACCCAGAGACGTCCTGATGAGAGTACACTTCTATCACATAAAAGAAAAACTCCTGATGGGGGTCAAAGCTAAAATGCCTCTGCCAGCTCCCTTCACAGGGATCCAATTATTTCCCGATCTTTCTAAGTACACCCTTCAACTGAGACGCCAACTGAGTCCAGTCACCAAGGGCCTCCAAAATCATAAGATACAATACAAATGGCGCTACCCCGCCACACTCCTCATCACGAATGATGGTCGCCCTGCTCTCTCGTTGCCACTGTATGAGTGTTTAACGTATTGCTCTATTCGCAGCTCCCTAGCCATCTTACTTCCAGGACCCTGGACTGCCGCATTACTACTACACCGTCTCTTGCTCAGGTACCCTCAACTTGAACTGCAGCGCCAAACCGTAAGTGTTGCTACATCGCACCCACTTTCTTCTCATCCACAAGATGCCGCTCACAATCCTATCACTAAATGCCAACGGACTAAACCACCCAGCCAAACGTCACTCACACTGGAAAACCGCCACGGCTCTCCACAGTGACATTATATGTATACAAGAAACCCACCTGCTACCATCCAGTTCTACCCTATGCTCCAATCGCCAGTTCCCACATGTCTTCCACGCCTTCCATTCTACTAAATCTAAAGGGGTCATGATAGCGATTAAAGACAGTGTGGACTTACAATCACTAGATGTCAAAACGGACTCTGAAGGTCGCTATGTAATCCTTGTCTGCACCATTAACCAAGTTCAATACACTCTTATAAATGTATATACCCCAAACTCCCATCAATTGCAATTTCTGCGCAAGGTGCTTCGCACCGCCAAACCTATCCAGAAAGGCCATCTAATATTTTGTGGAGACTTCAACTTGGTCCCCGATGTGGTCATAGACTCCACATCAGCTGCGAAAAGGCGGGACTCGCCTCTGAAAAAACTTATCACCACTCACGACCTCTATGATGTTTGGCGTTGCCACCATGGATCTGAGAGAGACTTTACATTTTTCTCCTCCAGGCACAAATCGTACTCGAGAATTGATTTGTTTTTGACAGATAAATGGATTTTACAAAAAATCTGTACATCTGCGATCCACACCGCGACATGGTCGGACCACGCCCCAATCTCAATTACTATTGACGACTCTAACCTACAACGTAACACATTTCTCTGGCGAGCAAACAACTACATTATCCAGCATGACAATTACGCCCCAGAAATCTCAGTTCAAATTGCTGACTTTTTCTCACTAAACAAGGGCTCTGTGCCTGACCCTGCCGTGGTGTGGAGCGCACATAAAGCTTTTATTCGAGGAACCCTTATTAAATTAAGTTCTTATCATAAAAAAAAGAGGACCCAGCGTATTGACGAACTGACAGCTCAGATAGCGACTCTAGAATTAAGACACAAAGCCAACCCTCGAGACCCACAAGCGGACCAACTGCTGTCCCTTAGACAAGAACTCAGAACCCTACTCCTCCACTCATATGAACTTCTCCACAGGAAACTCAAAGCCATTACATACTCCACTTCTAATAAGGCGGGGAAAAGACTAGCACAACGCCTTAAAGGTAAACGTACCAAAACCAAAATTGCCCAACTCCACCACCCTCATACTAAACTCCCCTTGAGCAACCCACAAGACATAGCCGACGCCTTTAGCGCCTATTACAGTGACCTATACAATTTGAAGCAGGACTCCCGTACCCCTCAACCCACCCAAGATGAAATTGACCACTTTCTCCGCAACCTTAACCTACCCACCTTGACTGAGGAACAATTAAACACCCTTAATTTACAAGTGGGGAGGAAGGGACTCCCCCTTGTGCCCAAAGTGCAAAGTACGGCAAGGGGACTTTATACATCTAATTTGGAGGTGCCCAAAACTCCATAGATACTGGGAGGAGGTTTTCCAGAACATCACAAGAGTGGCCAAGGTGCCTATACCCTTGGACCCTTTGGTGTACCTGCTTGGGGCGATTGAAGCTGAAAAGTTCCCACAGGCATTCAAATCCATCTACGTGGCCACCAAATGCTCAACACTCAACACTCTGGAAACTCACTCAGAAAATCTCATTACGATGGTACCTCACACCAGCCAAATTAGCAACTTTCAGCCCTCAAAACCCCAACGTGTGCTGGAGATGCAAATCAGCCATAGGAGACATGCTTCATATTTTCTGGGCATGTTCCGCCATACAAAAATACTGGGATGACATTTTTAACCTTATCTCACGAGTAACTAAAATCACAATCCCCCCATCGCCTGCACTTGCCATTCTCAACCTAACCGTAGATGACATTCCCCACCCCCTTAGACACTAGACAACCCACATACTCCTGGCAGCCAGACTCAACTTAACAAGGCAATGGAAGTCTGACAACACTCCAACCATAAGCCAAGTTATCAACTTAGTATCCTTACACTTTGGTTATGAGACAATGGCAGCCGCCAGTAATGGTCGGGTTGCAAAAACCCGAACACACTGGCAACCATGGATTGACTGGACTAATGCTGCGACTGTCACCTGAACCTACTATTACCCCATCTCACCTATCCTGACCGAGCAATATCCTTTAGTTACACTACTGGAAACTGTTAACTGTTTTTTTTTTTTATATGTTTAAGCAAGTTTCTGGAACGCTGCTGCCAAGCAGTAGGTACTGCCCTACAGGGCTCACACTGTAATAAAAAGGTCCTCTCCACTCATGTGGCACTAAGTTCCCATTTGGGGTGCCACACCAGGGGAGAGGACCGATCATACCTCTATGTACTCATATTGTTATACACCTTCTGTTTGAATTGTCTGCAATATGTCAGTGAGGATAAGTTCATTTGTAGAATGTTTTTCCACAACGTCGTTGCACGATGTACAATGTTTAATTGTACACTGTTTTCTATATGCAAAATTAATAAAATATTTGAAAGAGAAGAAGCGTAAAGATACACGTAACATGTAGAGCAAGAAAGTTCTTCTGCATTTGGACCCATTTTAAGGCTATTCACTTCACATTTGTATTGTTCAACTGTTACTGTTCTTTGGATATGTACCTTACTCAACTGTAGTTGTTGGAAGTGATATGAGAGCATTATTTTGGGCCATGTACTGATAATAATACAGTCTTAAATGTACTATTGTTTTTATATATTTCTACAATAAAAACCTCTAGATTTTTGCACTACGTAAACCTAGAAGAAACATAAAAGAATCAAAAACAAAAACACAATAAAAAATAATTTTTCAAATAAAGAATTTATTTTCAAATAAAAGAAAGTTATTCATCCACAGGCATATCAATGGACCCCATACCCACAAAATATTCAACATATTTTTGACAAACATCACGTCCGGTTTGGGGGGCCAAGCCTGGACGGCCAGCTTCCAGGGCCACTAAATTGCTATTGTCCAGTAATGAGGCCTCAGGCCCACTCAAAGAAAGGTAATTTTGTGAATGCACCCTTAAAAAATTATGTAGCACACAACACGTCATGACCACATGGTTCCATTTATAGGGGGCAAGATGGATGGAGGTGAGGAACAAGCGGAATCGGCTGGCCATGATGCCAAAGGCATTTTCCACCACCCTTCTTGCTCTGGCCAGCCGATAGTTAAACACCCTCCTCTCAGGGGTGAGGGTGCGTTGAGGGAATGGCCTCATTAAAT
Source organism: Rana muscosa (assembly GCA_029206835.1). Taxonomy (NCBI): domain Eukaryota; kingdom Metazoa; phylum Chordata; class Amphibia; order Anura; family Ranidae; genus Rana; species Rana muscosa. Next base: position 423,782,079 of record CM055122.1, read on the forward strand.
GGGGACCCAGGCCAAACGCCTCATCCGCTACAAACACAAATGGGAGTCCCTCCACATTCTGCTCCGCTGGTGGCAAGGCCAGCTCACCCGATAGGAGCCGTTCCCCAAACTCTGTCTGTGCAAAGACTCCTCCATCTGACATTCTGCCATTTTTTCCAACGTCCACATACAGAAATTCATAGGTGGCCGACACCACTGCCATCATGACGATGCTGTGGAACCCCTTGTAATTGTAGTAAAAGGATCCCGAATGGGGTGGTGGTACGACCCGAACATGCTTGCCGTCGATGGCCCCTCCACAGTTTGGAAAGTTCCATCGTTGGGCAACTCAGATTCCACATTCTGCCATTCATGTGGCGTAGAAGGGAACTGTGGAGTTAAAATAAAAAAATATTAATACTTTGAGACAGAAACATTGCAAGCAGATTTGATAAAACCATTCCTGCCCAACATTAAGATAAACATAGAAAGATTGTTAAATGATTAGTAAGCACCAAAAAAGCTAAACCACAAAAAAAAAATATGGGGGGGGGGTAGGGGTTGAAGGTGAGTTGGGGAGATCACAAATCAAGGCTGTAGCACTCTGTATGAAGTGAAAGAAAATGTAACATTCCTAAGCAATCTTTAGGGGGCGTTTAGGGTAAAGCACTACAATGAAGCAGACAACAAAAGAAAGGGAAGTGACTAGGCTAGGTGGGTATGGCCCCAGGATAGTATGCTGGAGAGGTTAGCTAAGGAAAATATAAATGTAGGCCAAAAAAAAAAAGATCCAAAAAAATAAAACATGCATGGGGAGAAAGGGGACATTCCCTGCAGATTCGAATCATGGGAATTAGGGACTGATAAAAGAAATAATAAACATTATTATGCAAGAAACACATACAATGTGATGTTTTAAATTAGAACACTTACCTTAATATAGTCCTCCTGCAAAACTTGAAGGATGGCAGAACAAGTCTGGTATAATGATCCCCAGAGCCTGGGGGAGATGCCTGTTGAGAACTTGAGGTCCTGCAGGCTTCTCCCAGTCGCCAGGTATCGCAACGTGTTGATGAGCCTCTGCTCAGCAGTGATGGCTTCCCGCATCACGGTGTCCTGCCTGGTAATATAGGGGGACACCAAAGCCAACAGATGCTGAAATACGGGGTCAGACATCCTGAGAAAATTCCTGTAATCCTCAGGATTATTCTCCCTGATCTCCCGCAACAAAGACATGTGACAGAACTGGTGCAGCTGGAGCAACCAATTCTTGGTCCATGAACTCCTCCTCACCCTGTTCATGGCCTGGAGTCGGGAAACAGCATGAACCCCTGCTCCAACTACAGCATGAACTCTATGACAAGTACGTAGCCGCAACATGGCTAGATAACTGTCGGCTGGTCAGAACGAACTAGAAGAACGCACGGAAGAACAGCAAGGCCTATGAAGAACAAGCTGAAAAACAGTAACGAGCAGACAAGAACGCACTGAATAAACAGATACGAACTGACTACAAGCACTGAAAGACAGATACGAACCCACAAGCACAAACTGAACTCCACAAAACAATCTTTACAGCATGAAGACTGAAAAGCGCGAATCGTCTCTCACAAAACATTTACTAACACGCGGTAACACGAAATCAGCAAAAGCGTCCCAAAGGGTGGCGCCATTAGAACAGATCTTCCCCTTTATAGTGCCGTTGTACGTGTTGTACGTCACTGCGCTTCGCTCGAGCGGTTTTTTTCATGATCGTGTGTACGCAAGACAGGGTGGAGAGAAAACAAGAAAAAAAACGACGAGAAAAACATTGGTTTTAAAAATTATATTAAAAACGGATGTGTGTACGCGGCATAAGGCTCGCCAGGTCCTAAATGTCTTGCAGGACAATTTCATGGGTCAGATTGTAGACACACCAAAAAGAAATAAAGCGTTACTAGATCTACTGATTACCAATGTGGTGGAATTATTGGTTGCATGCAGAGCATACAGCCTATATTTCCTGTGCTAAACATGCACACACTTTAGATTCATCTTTTTGCAATAATGCTATCTTTAGGTTAAGTTCCACTCACCGTTCGTCCCATCATTCATTCCAAGAAGCAAGCCTCACACATAGGTCTTATCATCAGGCCATCCCAGAGCAGACTGCCTAGCCGACGCCTCCTCAAAGACTTTTATTAGACAAAGATCTCACAGACCGGAGGTGATTGGCTGCAGCAACCAATCACCTCCCCCATGGGAGGGGACATCACATGATGTCCCCTCCACACAGGAGAATGAACATACAAGGACATCCCCTCCAACAGGGATTACATATATACATTCAATACAATAATACAATGAATACAATAATGTATGATGGCTAAAGTTGATAGGAATCCTTATTCTGCGCTATTCCATAGAATAACGCATATTCAGATTATACTATTATTGAATGGGGGAGGGAGGCTATCTGCAGACGCACGCTACGAATCCCAATCAATGTTGATCAGACACAGCAGAGACAAGAGCACGCATCTGCCTATAAGCAATGATGTCGTTGCAGAGCGAGCATATCCCCTCCTCAACGATCGTCCAGTGTTGGTGCTGTTTAGTGTCTTTGGTGTGATTGCTTGACACAACTCAGCCCCTGTACACCTTTTTATTTTTAATTTTATTTTTATTTTTAATTTTTTTGGCGCAATCTTTTCTATTTGAGTTCTTTTGTGTTTATACCACCATTATTGCTGCCTTTTTTAATTTTAATTTAAATTTAAATTTTATTCATTAGCGCAGTTTTCCTTTTTTCTAAATACATATTAAATACATCTTCATAAAAATCTCCACAACAGTCCTCCCTTTTTTTGTCATATGCACCCCATGTGTCCATCGATGAAACTTGATCTGCTTCTTACACCTGGAAATGAATCAGTCCTTAGTCCATAAAAAGGAAAACACGGCTTGACATGTAGACTCTACTCTTCAGGGGCATGACTTATAAAGGAGGACACGACATGGTGAGCTGTAGTAATCGCCGATCCATCTGTGATCCTCTGTCTTGTATGTGGATCCGGTTTCAGGGTGTCTCATCAAGGAAACTCTGGTCACGCGTCAAATCAGGCAACAGGAGCCTCTCGTCACGACATAGAAAGAATAGAAATAAAAACGACATGAGTATATATATTCCCACTCCTTTAACCACGATCCCCTGTAAAATAAAAATTAGATCCCCAAAGATTCCCAGACCCTTAAAATAGACTCCCAACCTTCACTTAGCTACAGCTCTGGCTTCAACAATTACATGAAGAACCCTATCCTTAACGGATGAGAATTGTTCAATCGTATCCCAAGCTCGAGCCCCCCCCCCCACCTTGTACATCCAGGACACCATGCCCAGACCTGGTCGGGGTTGGTGAACAAATCCCTTCTAGCTGTCTCTGCCATTCTTAATTTCTCGCGCCATCAGATCCTCGCGATCGGCCACGAGATAAGATGCTGGGACAGCTTCACCATCACGCATGAACCTCTTGCTTTGGGGGAATTACCTTATAAGCTGCAGATCCACAGAAGCACCAAACTAAAGTTCAAACCCACTTGTGGGCTGCCTAGATACCCAAACCGACAAGAGACAGAGCCATTAAAACTAAAACCAATTTTACCCTCTAAAAATTCATCGTTAGATTCCATTGACAAGTGTCTGTTTGGAGTCTTCACTAGTCTGTCAAAACTCCTCATACCCATAATAACATCATAAATGGCATGTATCTCTGTCATCGCTGGGGACTAAAACTCGGTGAAGACTCAGAACAGACCCAGCAATCGGTCCTGTTCGCTTTCTGAGCGAGTCAGGTAATACACTTTAAATAATAACTTTGGATGCTTTTCATCGTTACCCTTGCTAAAATTTATTAAACAACAAAAATATAAATAGACGAAGATACTCCTCATTCTTTGGTGTGGTTGAGCCGCTTCTTGCAGTGGCTGGCGTGGTCTCATCCCTCAAGCTTCTTTACAACGACCCAGTCACCTGGTTGGAAAGAATGTAAACTGATTATTGTGTCAGGGTCCAGGAGGGACTCGTGAACCCTGTGGTGGACATTTTGAAGTTCCTGTCACAGCGATCGCACCCACCCCATCAGCCGAGAATATAAGTGACAGCTAATGAGGAAAGTACGACTCTGGTTTTGATTGACCTCCAAACAACCCTCACATGACAATAACCCAGACATCGGGACTGTGGTCACTGCATAACCTGTGCGTGGCTTACAATACCTGGAACCATTGACAAAAGGCTCTTAGCCTCTGGGATGGGAACCTACTTCACCAGACTGCTGCTTGCCGATTCAAATTCTATTAAAGAAAGACAGTCTTGGCACAAACTTGGTTAGAATTACAGAGGTTATTATTAGTTTGAAAAAAACTGTCATTCTTACATTTATCACTTCTCCCCCCTTTTCTTCCTCATTACAGACTGAAGGAAGAAATGCGTGGTGCAGGAAAAAAGAAACAATGAAATAGCCTATGATACTTTTACCTCCTTAGACTCGTATTTATCCATATGTACAGCTGTCTACATACACCCGTTCTCTGTGTACAAACTCCTTGGACCTGAAAAATACTTATAAGCAAAATCATTACTCTATCTTTCATATTTAACCTGCAAAGAATGGTAAACAATAATGACATTCCTGTACATTGGTAAATTGTCAATGACATTCTTTCAAAACCGATTCAAACAAAACCCTCTGCAACCCTTACTTTTCCCGTTCCTACAAAAATACAACAGCCGCGACGCATCGGAGGATCGCCGGGGTAAGTTCCAACATATTCACGTTACTACATACAAACATTCAGATACAAACGTGGGGGAGATACTTCCCAGTTTCCAAAACCACAAATGAAAAAAAAAAAAAACAGCCAGAATTCTCCCTCCACTCTTTCAGCAATAGAAAAAAATACAATGGGAATATGAGAGCAACTCGAGAAGCTTGCATGGACCAGCCATACAAAGTTCAAACAAACGGACATGAGAATTTAACCTCCATCAACACTCATCATTACAGATTTCTGAAGCCGCAGCTGAACTACATCCATTCCAGAGGGATACCCAAAATAGTATCCTTGGACCACCTATGTTAATCTTTTTGGGGTTCAAAGGCCTTTGCCCCAAAACTAGGCTTTGTGCACTGTGTGACCGTCTGACTGTGGGAAGCCTCCATTCCTTCCCTTTGCACAGACCTCCTTGTGTCCATGGCGATTCGAATCGGCTTATCGTCTTAAACCTGCGTCCAGGTTAAACCGTTGCACCCATTTCGGAGAGCACCGCCCGGTGTCTTCTTATACGGTGGATTGAAGAACTACAACCACTATATCTGGTCAAGTCCTCCAACTAGAAACCCTAACCGAGGCGTCAACTCTATGGCTTGTTGTCCCAACACTTTTGGAACTACAGTGACAACCACAGATCAACCCCCGAATTAGGCCTCTACCCCTCACAGTGTATGCATACACAAGCGTTTTCCGCTATACACCCATACATTGTGTCGCCAGACGAAACCACACAGAACAATTATGCCAGTTTACCACCTGCAGAACAATGTGGCTTCTCTCTGTATCTAGATGATAAAACAATGGTGATGCCCCCCTGTTTGCTCTCTACCCAAAACTGTATTACAGTACAAAACTTCACAAAATATAAAACACTTTTAAACGCAAAAATGCTTTCCATTTTCCTTCCAAGGACAAATCTCATTGGCCAACCTTTCAGACAACCCCAAGCTCCTCCCACCAACTTCCCTCTGATAAATAAAATGCTGAAAAGAAACTTCCGGTTACATGCTCAGCTCTCAAAAAAAACAAACTGGTTTATTTACATATCAATTGTTCAGGAAGAGGGAGGGGGAGGGGGAGCCCAGCCACATTGCTGTGTCTGTTAAGACACCAAAAAATCCATGGAATCCAATACAAAAACCGCCGCTCATATACTGCAAAGTCAGCTGACCCTGCAATAGCTTACATTTACTTAAATGAAAACAGAGAAATCCCCAACCTAACACCACCTGCATGGAGTTGGCATGTTCTCCCTGTGTCTCACTACTCTCCCCAGCAGTGCACAGGTCAAACTGTAAACGCATAAAACAGGACAAAACTGCGCCAATCAACAAATGCCAATACAGCATATTCAGGGGCCGTGTTTGCTAAACTGGAACTTCCTATCTCAAACTGTAAACGTCTCTCAAGATGGCCGACAAGCCAGGACAACAAAATGGTGGATGAACACTGCACACCTCATGGACAACAACAACAATGGCGCCATTAACGCATGCAATTTTTCCCGCCAAAACCAGCATGGGACGTCACAATGAACACCACATGGGTTCCCCCACACAAAGGAAAACAAAAATGGCCTCCAGATTCCAACGCAGAAAAGACCGCACTAAATTCGCACCAAACATCAAAATCTGAAAAATTCCACCAGCAAAATAGCCAACGAATGCCACAGCACGGTCACATGATATCACACCCAAAGGAAAGGTGGCTGCACCTTCCCTTACAGGATACCCACAGGCTAAGGAAAAACTGCGCCTCAAAATGGCAGACAAACCACAAGGCTAATCAAAAGCCAAGAATGGCGCCATTAAGGCATGTATTTTTTTTTCCCGCCAAAACCAGCATCTCTTTAAAAGAAAATCAAAAATGTTTTTCTCCACAAAGACAGACTACACAATTGAGATTTTTCTAAATGATCATCAAAATCCACTGAAAAATGTGTGTCATGAGTCAGCTACACTCCACAAGGCTCATGCCATCTCCACAAAGCCTCACACCTGAGACACCACATGACCACTAAAACATTTTAAAAACCCTTTGGCCACTAAACAGCACATTCAATAAATGTAAGTTACAACATTATTCAACACTTTTCTCTACCTAAAGTTCACACACACAGTGGCATCAGTTTCCACAACAAGCCATCGCAAACATTCAATGGGCGTATTCCTTTCAACAAAACAGCTACTATTGTCTGGCTTCCAACATGCCTTCCAGCAGGCTGCTTTCAACTTAAAACAAGACAGACCCTTTACTTAAAATATTTTTACACTTATGGGGACATGTGTCTTTGTCCCATACGAAGGTAGAAATCACAATTTATCCATTTCTATTTTTCATAGAAGTCTCAAACACTACACACATACAGTATATTGTTGCTTGTACATCAGATTATCTCTCAGGGCGTAGCCCTTTCAGCACCATTGTAACCGATGACCATGCTGCCTGCCCCACCCCCATTCAAGCACATGGCAGAAAAACAATCATCTACTTACAAACTGCTCAGTGCACTAAATACCACAGCTATACCTTCATTTCATACACAATATACAGTTTCCATCAGCATTCACACAGGCACAAACACTACACTCATAGACATACACACACAATCGGATTCACAGACACACACACACACACATCTCTCGTACTGCAAACTCACAGCATTATTTCAAAAAGACGAAAAATGTGTTCTTTTACAGAGCAGAGCCCCCACACAGCGGGTCGTAGATCCACTCTCCCCCCCCCCATCTCGACCTGATGTCCAAAGGGGCTCTATCTAGTCCCTTCAGAGTCGCCATCTGTGGTGGAATTATTGGTTGTATGCAGAGCATACAGCCTATATTTCCTGTGCTAAACATGCCCACACTTTAGATTCATCTTTTTGCAATAATGCTATCTTTAGGTTAAGTTACACTCACCGTTCAAGCACATGGCAGAAAAACAATCATCTACTTACAAACTGCTCAGTGCACTAAATACCACAGCTATACCTTCATTTCATACACAATATACAGTTTCCATCAGCATTCACACAGGCACAAACACTACACTCATAGACATATACACACAATCGGATTCACAGACACACACACACACATCTCTCATACTGCAAACTCACAGCATTATTTCAAAAAGACAAAAAATGCGTTCTTTTACAGAGCAGAGCCCGCACACAGCGTAGATCCACTCCCCCCCCCCCATCTCGACCTGATGTCCAAAGGGGCTCTATCTAGTCCCTTCAGAGTCGCCATCTGTGGTGGAATTATTGGTTTTATGCAGAGCATACAGCCTATATTTCCTGTGCTAAACATGCCCACACTTTAGATTCATCTTTTTGCAATAATGCTATCTTTAGGTTAAGTTACACTCACCGTTCGTCCCATCATTCATTCCAAGAAGCAAGCCTCACACATAGGTCTTATCATCAGGCCATCCCAGAGCAGACTGCCTAGCCGACGCCTCCTCAAAGACTTTTATTAGACTCCAAAGATCTCACAGACAGGAGGTGATTGGCTGCAGCAACCAATCACCTCCCCCATGGGAGGGGACATCACAGGATGTCTCCTCCACACAGGAGAATGACCATACAAGGACATCCCCTCCAACAGGGATTAAATATATACATTAAATACAATAATACAATGAATACAATAACGTATGATGGCTAAAGTTGATAGGAATCCTTATTCTGTGCTATTCCATAGAATAACGCATATTCAGATTATACTATTATTGAATGGGGGGGGAGGCTATCTGCAGACGCGTGCTACGAATCCCAATCAATGTTGATCAGACACAGCAGAGACAAGAGCATGCATCTGCCTATAACCAATGATGTCGTTGCAGAGTGAGCATATCCCCTCCTCAACGATCGTCCGTGCTAATGCGCAGAGGGCCCCCGTCGGTGGACATATCCGCACCCTGCAAACATCACACTCCAACCTCAAGACATTTTCCCCTACCAGACGGGATTCAACTAGCCTCAGACTGCCCCAGCCAACTCTTTGAGCGGGCTGCGGAAGTACTAACACTGGGTGACACTATGACAATACATATTAAATACATCTTCATAAAAATCTCCACAACACCAACAATACAGACCTGAGCACGAATGTGGAAATATGGGGCAATTTAGGAAACAGCGATAGGAGGTCAATTGGCTTCAGTATAAATCACCCAAATAGGAAACATAGGGGAAATACAAAGTCACTGAATTTCAAAAGAGCCAACTTCCCTAAACTACGAACCTTTATAGAAGACATAAATTGGGATAAAATCTTAGGAACAAAGAACATGGAGGAGAGATGGGTTTGCTTTAAGAGCATAATCAATAAGGGCATTAGCCAATACTATTGGGTAATACATTTAAAAGAGCAAACAAAAGTCCTGGATGGCTTAACTCCAATTTAAAAATGCATTTTTTTAATTCAAAAGGTTTTTATTTGGCAATATATACATACAAAATGGAAATGCAGATCAACAACATGAACACATACATGGCGAACTGGAGTACAGTAAAATGAAAAGAAAATCACATACATATCTGAGGGGTACATCGAGAACCATTAAGAGAGAGTGTCAGAAACACCCAGCCATCGATCCCAGATTTTATTATACTTAGCCGGGCACCCTCTATTAATGTACATGAATTTATGGTATGAGAGAGCACCATTAACGTCAGCTTTCCATTCAGCCATGGTCGGAGGGGATGGTCTCATCCATTTTCTCGCAATCAATTTCCTTGCTGAGAAAAGTGTCTCCTGGAGAAACGTTTTTGTGAGTTTTTGATGGTCTGTGCCCTTGACTACAGCCATAACGGAGGACTGTGGCAGTGTCCCCTGAAATTGTGCGGTGAGGGCATGATGAACTTGGATATATCGAAAGTACATGCTGTCGGGGAGCGCAAACTCATCTCGAAGAGCAGGGAAAGATTTAACGCCGCCGTCCATGATGACATGTGAGAGGTAGATTACCCCCCGCGAGCACCACAGTTCAGGGTCAGGGATCCAGGAGAGTTCAGACAAGTGACAATTGTGCCAGAGGGGAGTGTAGTCATTGAATGGGTCTATGGTCAGCTTATTCATAGCGATGTCCCAGATTTTCCTATAGTGGTATAGAGTAGATTTGGCCTGTGCAGAGCTGGTGCCTTGCACTCCCAGTGCAATTGCAGCAATAGGGTCCCGTGTGTGTTGCGTTAAGCAAGGGAAGAGTAAGGCCACGAACCTGTCCCTGTCAGTTTTATCAACATGGAATAGCTGGGAGAGCTGTGATGCGATGTAATAGAGATGCAGGTCGGGCATGGCAGTTCCCCCCAAATCTGTGGGATTCTTAAGGGTCCGCCAGGCCAACATGTGTCTGCTCCTACCCCACACAAAGGGCTTGAGTAAGGAATCAAAACATTTAAAATATTTGAGGGGAATGTATACCGGGGAATGCCAAAGTACATACAACATTTTGGGGAGCAATACCATTTTTATCAAGTTTATTCTGCCCCATACTCCAAGTGGCAATCGTGACCATATTTGTATTTTGTCCTTCACTAGGGAGTAGAGGGGTTCTATATTGAGGGCAATGTAATCTGACGGTGACCTAGTGATCTGAACTCCCAGGTATTTCACAGCACTCACCCGAAGTAGAGGGAGCTCTGACTGTATCCGAGGGGGCGCAGAGGGGTCAATAGGAAGGATCTGGGACTTGCCCCAATTAATTTTTAAGCCCGAGAAGGTCCCAAAGTGTTCGATTGTATTGAGCGCGTGTCGTAGGGAGGGGCCAGAATCGGCCAGGTATAACAGGGTGTCGTTCGCGTACATACTGATTTTTTCCACCAGTCCACCACAGGTCAGTCCACGTATGTCAGGATTCTCCCGAATGGAAATGGCCAATGGTTCTGCCGCAAGGGCATATAGCGGGGGAGAAAGAGGACACCCCTGACGGGTGCCTCTGGTGAGTCCGAATGAATCAGAAGGCCAGCCATTCGCTACCACTCTGGCAGTGGGATCCTGGTATAGGAGACGGACCCACGTGATGAACCTGGTGCCAAAACCATAGAGCTCTAGGCAAGCCCATAGGTATCTCCATTCCACAGAGTCAAACGCCTTGGTGGTGTCAAATGTCACCACCACGCGTTCTCCAACATTGTCATGTGAGGCCTGGAGATTGATAAACAGCTTTCTGAGATTAAACGAGGTGTTACGGCCAGGCATGAAACCCGCCTGATCTGCATGTATCAGGGATAGGATAACTTGATTCAACCGATTGGCAAGGATTTTAGCAAGAATCTTAATATCTACTTGCAGGAGGGAGATGGGCCTATGAGATTCCGGATATCCCGGATCCTTCCCCGGTTTGGGGATTAGTACTATTATGGCCTCTCTCATGGATGGGGGCAACACCGGTTTACCAAATAAGTAGTTGTATAGGGCGAGGAGCTTTGGAGTGCGCATAGAACTGCGCATAGAACTCAATGGGCAGACCATCTGATCCTGGGGCTTTGGACATGGAAAACCCCGCTATAGCCCCAGTGATTTCCTCTACTTTAATTGGTTCTTCTAGAAGGGTCACTTGCTCTTCAGTCAACCTAGGAAACGGGATGCCCGCCGAAAAATCACGCATCTCCTCTCCGTCATGGTGAGTCCTAGAAGTGTAAAGGTCTACAAAGAAATCCCAAAATTGCTCAGTGACACTTGGGGGATCTGTTATGCGCCCACCCTCCCGGCCGTGCAATGAGATCACTACAGGGGGTCTATCGTCTCTATGAACCATATAGGCCAATAGTCTGCCAGCCCTTTCTCCATGCTCAAAGAGCTTTTGTTTGGAGAAGAACAGCTTGCGACGGGACTTTTCATAATGCAGCTGACTAACTACTCGGGCCTGTAGTTTAATAAGGTCTGCCTCGGCAGGGGAAGGGTCACCCACAAATATGCGTTCCGCTGCATCTAATTCAGCCTCAGCCTTTTCAAAAGTATCAGCCGATACTTCCTTTATTTTGTTTATCCTATGCTTAAGGAGTGAACGAGCATGCATTTTGAATGTTTCCCAAACTGCTAAGGGGGATGCGGAGGGATCATTATCTTTGAAGTACTGGTCAAACTCAGTCGGGAGTGTATCCTCCTCTGGCAACAAAGTGAGCCAGAAGGGGTTAAGATGCCAGGAGCCGGGAGGTTTGTTAACAGGAACAGTAAGCAAAACCCAGTAAGGACAGTGGTCCGAGAGAAGTCTCAGGCCAAAGCCTGCAGCCTGCACTCTAGGTAACAACTGTCTTGAGATCAGTATATAATCAATGCGAGACATGGTGCTGTGTATAGGGGAAAAGCAGGAATATGCCTTTGTCAGGGGGTGAAGGTGTCTCCAGGTGTCGGCCAGGTTAAAGGAAGCAAGGATCCTAGAGAATCTGGTGGCCTGGGGACTAGGTGCCTGTGGATCTGTGGGTCTGAGCCTATCCAGGGATGGATTAAGTGTTTCATTAAAGTCACCCAGCCATACAGCCTGAACTGTAGGGTGACGGGACATATAGGCAAGGCCATCTACAATAGTCTTGGTATCGAATGGGGGTGGAACATAAAATGCCAATATGAGGAATGGTTCAATTTAAAAATGCATTTAAAAGCAAAAGAGAAGGCCTTCAAAAAATACAAGGTTGAGGGATCATCATCAGCATTTAGACTTTATAAAGAATGCAATAAGAAATATAAGGGTGCAATTAGAGAGGCTAAGATAGAACATGAAAGGCACATAGCGGAGGAGAGCAAAAAAAATTTCCAAGAGATTCCTTAAGTATGTAAGCAGTAAAAAAGGGAGGACAGACCATATTGGCCCCATTAAGAATGTGGAAGGACATCTGGTTACAAAGGATGGGGAGATGGCAAAGGTATTGAATTTAATCTTCTCTTCAGTCTTCACAAGGGAATCGGGGGGCTTCAGTAACCAAAACTGCAGTGTTTATCCTCATGACACATCCCAGGAAGCACCTTCATGGCTAACAGAGGACAAAATTAGAATTAGACTTGAGAAACTTAACATTAATAAATCACCGGGACCGGATGGCTTGCACCCAAGGGTACTTAGGGAACTCATAACAAAAAAACGAAAAGAGGTATATAGCAAGCTCATCCACTATAGTCTAAAGCAGGGATATGCAATTAGAGGACCTCCAGCTGTTGCAAAACTACAAGTCCCATCATGCCTCTGCCTCTGGGTGTCATTCTTGTGGCTGTCAGAGTCTTGCTATGCCTCATGGGAATTGTAGTTCTGCAACAGCTGGAGGTCCGCTAATTGCATATCCCTGGTCTAAAGCATGCAGTGATGGAACTACTTAATAGTAATGAGTTCCCCATTCATGTAACAGCCACAACCTCACTGGGGGAATTGTGGATAATTAACCCCTGTGAATGTTCCTCTGAATTAGGTAAGAGTATAAACAAAAAAAGGAGAGGGGAGGTAAACCTTCCCGAAATAATTCTTTACTGAGGAACAGCTGTTGAAACTATAAATATTTATTTATTATCCGCATATTGTCAAATTTACAAATATAGAATTTAGAAAAACACCCACCTCCACCACATTTAATAAAATTAGACTTTAGTCTAAATAGGGACATGGGTGGCCACCACAACAGCCATACACATCACAATCACTCCTGTATTAATATCTATTTTGTTTTCAGCTCAGACCCATTTTATTAAATGTGGTGGAGGTGGGTGTTTTTCTAAATTATATATTTGTAAATTTGACAATATGCGGATAATAAATAAATCTTTATAGTTTCGACAGCTGTTCCTCAGTAAAGAATTATTTCGGGAAGGTTTACCTAGTCCCAAAACTTCTCGGCAGCATGTGGAAACCTTGCAAGAAGATCTGAACAAATTATTGGGATGGGCAACTACATGGCAAATGAGGTTTAATGTAGAAAAATGTAAACTAATCTATACATTAGGGGGAGAACCTCTGGGGGAATCTAGGATGGAAAAGGACCTGTTAGGCTCAGCAATGGCATGCAATGCCAAGCTGCTGCTAACAAAGCAAACAGAATATTGGCATGTATACCTTCAGGGATAAAGCAATAATTCTCCCACTCTACAAGACTCTGGTCCGGCCACACCTGGAGTATGTTGTCCAGTTCTGGGCACCAGTCCTCAGGAAGATTGTACTGGAAATGAAGCGAGTACAAAGAAGGGCAACAAAGCTAATAAAGGGTCTGGAGGATATTAGTTATGAAGAAAGGTTACGAGCACTGAACTTATTCTCTCTGGTGAAGAGATGCTTGAGAGGGGATATGATTAAATTTACAAATACCGTACTGCTGACCCCACAATAGGGATAAAAAAAATTGGCGGAATGGAGTTTAACAAGACACCTGGCCACTCAATAAAATTGTAAGAAAAGAGGTTTAACCTTAAACTACGTAGAGGGTGCTTTTCTGTGAAGCCTCGTACACACGACCGAGTTTCTCGTCAAAAAACGACAAGAAAATTGCTGACAGAGCTTTCTTGCTGAGTAAATCGGTCGTGTGTACGCGGCTATCAGGTTTCTCGTCAAGAAAACCGACAAGAATCTCGACGAGAAAAATAGAGAACCTGCTCTCTATTTTCTCATCAGGATTCTCCATTTTCTCGTCGAGATTCTCGTCAGCATGTTTCTCAACGAGAAAAGTGTGTGTGTGTACACTTACCTGTCGCCGTGGAAACCCGCGCATGCTCAAAATGACTTTGACGCATTTGCGGTAACTTCCTAGGCATAGGTAGGGTGCAGCAAGATGGCGGTGACGGCATCGCATGTGACGAGCGCACGCTCGTCGTAGTCGATTACGTCACCGCGTTCGCTCCATTCAAAGAACCGCAGGTTCTTTGAATCGAGCGTGTGTACACTCGGCCGGGACAAGTTTCTTGTCCAAGAATCTCGTCAAGAAAAACGACAAGTTTTTTCCTGACGAGATTCTCGGCCGTGTGTACGAGGCTTAAGAGCGGCAAGGATGTGGAATTCCCTTTAACAGGCGGTGGTCTCAGCAGGGGGCATCGATTGTTTCAAAAAACTATTAGATAAGCACCTGAACGACCACAACATACAGGGATATACAAGGTAATACTGACATATAATCACACACATAGTTTGGACTTGATGGACTTGTGTCTTTTTTCAACCTCACCTACTATGTAACTATGTATGGCGAAGCTTGGCACCCCAGATGTTTTGGAACTACATTTCCGATGATGCTCGTGCACTACTCTACAGTGTAGTTGAGCATCATGGGAAATTTAGTTCTAAAACATCTGGGGTGCCAAGCTTCGCCATCACTGCTATATACATACATACTTGGACTGTTTCTGCCAGTGCACTAGATAACCCTATTCCTGTTTTTATTTTTATGAAAATTGCCTTGTGGGGATATATTTGATATTGATTTTCACTTCATGTATTTTGTGAGAGTGATGGAAGAGTCTGCATGTTTGTTTTTGTTTTTTGTTTTTTTTAATAGAAGCCCGAAGGGAAATGTAATTTGCCGGCAATTTAAACCCATTTTTTTTGTGTCAATGCCTTAAAAAATCACTGCTCCCAGGGCCAATTGGAATTTTTTATTTATTTTTTCCCTGAGAAATAATCATCTGCGGATGTGGAATTCCCTTTAACAGGCGGTGGTCTCAGCAGGGGGCATCGATTGTTTCAAAAAACGATTAGATAAGCACCTGAACGACCACAACATACAAGGATATACAAGGTAATACTGACATATAATCACACACATAGGTTGGACTTGATGGACTTGTGTCTTTTTTCAACCTCACCTACTATGTAACTATGTATGGCGAAGCTTGGCACCCCATATGTTTTGGAACTACATTTCCGATGATGCTCGTGCACTACTCTACAGTGTAGTTGAGCATCATGGGAAATTTAGTTCTAAAACATCTGGGGTGCCAAGCTTTGCCATCACTGCTATATACATACATACTTGGACTGTTTCTGCCAGTGCACCAGATACCCCTATTCCTGTTTTTATTTTTATGAAAATTGCCCTGTGGGGATATATTTGATATTGATTTTCACTTCATGTATTTTGTGAGAGTGATGGAAGAGTCTGCATGTTTCGTTTTTTTTTTTTTTTTAATAGAAGCCCGAAGGGAAATGTAATTTGCCGGCAATTTAAAACCATTTTTTTTTGTAAGTGTCAATGCCTTAAAAAATCACTGTTCCCAGGGCCAATTGGATTTTTTTATTTATTTTTTCCCTGAGAAATAATCATCTGCAGAATGTAGTTGTGCATTGGTTAGCTTTTGTGTATTAATTGAGTTATATTTACATAAAAAAAGTTAATATTTGTGTTAACCATATAGAAAAATCCCAATTGAATCTAGGCTCTAACACAAGAAATTGGGAAAAAGTTCAAGGGAGTTATACAGGGCACTGTGTAGTTAACAGAGGCAGTATTAACAAGATACTGTAAATATTGTTGTTCTGCTCACAAATGTGATTATTGTCTGTGTCCTATAAAACTGTAAAGCATATTGTGTTTAGCTAAGACAAGAGGACCTTTTGCATTTCCTAGCTAGTGTAATACTTTGTGATGCTGTGTAAGAGTAAAATATGTTTAAGCCAATTTTAAAAAAAATGTAGTTGTTGGCTGTGTCAAGGTATAGAACATTTGCATTTACCAGCTGCTAAAATACACTGCCACTGTATATATGAGATTTTTTTTTTTTATTATAACTTCCTGGGATCGAGTAACCAGCACTAATAAGTAATTACATGAGTCCTAGATTATGCCCCTTCTTTTACAAACTGTTGACTGTAAAAAATATACTCCTTATATGTGCAACAGTAATATTTATGGCATTCCTGTCTCTTTTGTATTGAGTGGCTTTCTGCGATGGACTTTTGAAAGGGATTCAAGAAAAATAAAACCTCACGAGTTTCACTAAAATCTATAAAATGTCCTTATCTGTGCATGCAGCCTGGTTGGCCTGGAAAGGGAGGGGTGGCAAGCATGGGCCCTCCTCCTGAACCATACCAGGCCACATGACCTCCTACCTGAATATGTATGGGGTACATGGTATTCTTTGAAGCTCATTCACTAAAAAGGTTGGGTAATAAATAAAAACAAAGTCGTTCATGAAAAGTCTTTTATTAAAAAAAAAAAAAAACATGTCCTCTGTTGTTAATCCAACATCAATCATGTCGACCAGCAATGTACTTGCATTGTCCATCAATATAGCTCCATTGTGAATCAAGAAGAACTGTACCCTAATGACCTGTCTACACGAATATGATGACCAGCACGATGATGAGTGGAATGTAAACACAAGCAAAAAAGAAACAAATTGATTTCATTGACCAAGTATGGTCATGTCCCTATTTGATTATTGAGTGCTCCAGTGATCTCTCAGCTGCTTTGTTTACAAATATAAGCAGGACGAGAATTGGAAATATAATTTACAGGTTTTTTTTATGTCACTTTTGCCTGAGTACACCCAACAGGTTTGCTACTTCACAGGAAGGTTACAGCATGCCTCATAATATATATACTGTTGCTGCTGTGGTTCTGCACTAAATGTTATCAATTCTGTGCATGACAGCACAGTATTCTACTCTTCCTCTTCAGCAGTACATATTTCTTCTATCTCCTTTACCAACTCTAATCTTTGAACATCTTCACACAGTTCCTAGGTTCGAACTACCAGGTTTCACTTCCCCTATCAGTGCAAAGACTGTAACTAAACAGTAGTGGAAATGGGCAACATGAGGGAGAGTGTGCTTGCATAGCATCCTGTCGCAAGTTCATGGTAGTGTGAGCTTGTTTATTTGTGATGCTCTCCCACTTGCAAATTCAGAAAATAAAGAAGCTTACCAAACTAGAAACTTGGGTTTCCTCACATCCAATTCGCACAGCAGGAGATTGTGACCGACTCTCACATATCTCCACAGCTCTGGTGTGATTTGCACAGTAGAGATGTGCGTCCTTTGGTCGGTTTCAGGTCCGAATTCAGCCAAAATTTTTGTTTGAAAATTGACCTGAAACGGTGAACAAGGACGCACCGGACTCCTGCTCCAGCCTAAAAGATAAGCCTTAACCGCTTAAGGACCGCATCCTGTATATTTATGTTGGCAGAATGGCACGGACAGGCATAGGTACGTACAGGTACGTCCCCTTTAAGATGCCTCCGTGTGGTCGTGCTCGCGACCCTGCCGCTTTCTCCGCGAGCACGACCACGGGTCCCGCGGACTCGATCGCCGCGGGGATACCCGCGATCGTCTCACGGAGAGATAGAGCGGGGAGATTCTTATGTAAACAAGCATCTCCCCGCTCTGCCTAGTGACAATGACACTGATCTCCGCTCCCTGTAATCGGAAGCGGAGATCAGTGTCATGTGACACACAGCCCATCCCCCTAAGAATCACTCCCTAGAAAACACTTAACCCCTACAGCGCCACCTACTGGTTAACCCCTTCACTGCCGTTGTCATTTTCACAGTAAGCAGTGCATTTTTATAGCACTGATCGCTGTAAAAATGATCCCAAAAATGTGTCAAAAGTGTCCGATGTGTCCGCCATAATATCGCAGTGATGATAAAAATCGCTGATTGCCGCCATTACTAGTAAAAAAAAAATATTAATAAAAATGCCATAAAACTACCCCCTATTTTGTAGCCGCTATAACTTTTGCGCAAACCAACCAATAAATGGTTATTGCGATTTTTTTTTACCAAAAATATGTAGAAGAATATGTATCGGCCTAAACTGAGGGGGAAAAAAATATTTTTTGGGGATATTTATTATAGCAAAAAGTTAAAAATATTGCATTTTTTTTTCAAAACTGTCGCTCTATTTTTGTTTATAGCGCAAAAAATATGAACCGCAGATGTGATCAAATACCACCAAAATAAAGCTCTATTTGTGGGAGAAAAAGGACTTTAATTTTGTTTGGGAGCCACGTCGCATGACCGCCCAATTGTCAGTTAAAGTGACGCAGTACCGAATCGCAAAAAGGGGCCTGGTCCTTTAGCAACAAAATGGTCCGGGCTGAAGTGGTTAAAATACTTCAACAATGCTTTTAGCTTACATCAAGTTGCTCTCTCCCTGCCAATGCTTCCATCACCACTGTTACTGGCTGTCAAAATGACAGCTGGTATTTGCTATTGTTATTTGGCAGCAACAGCAGCTAAAAAACTGTGCTGTTTCTGTGTAAAGTAAAACTTTTAGAAGTTTAATGCTTCCTTATATGTGATCAAAGGTGTGACCTTTGACCTACATATGGCATCATTTCCAGAAACCTGACTATTTTTTTTTTAAATAATTAAATCATTTTAATAATTAGAATGCTTATATATATATATATATATATATATATATATATATATATATATATAAATAAAGTTTTTTTCAATTTTTTATACCAGAAAGATAATTTTAGTGTGTCAGGATGTTTGAGCCATTAATTATGGTAAATTAGCGATCGTTTAATTGATGATTGATGTATGGCAGTGCCTCCAATTTGAAAATAAATATTTAAGATATTTATACTGACCAATTAAGTATTACTGAAATTCGATGCTCTGTGCACAATAAAATTGTGTGAAAGTACAGACTGCAAAACTAGAAAAATAAATTAAGGTTTATTTTACAATTGTCGATAAAAATCATGGATAATAGTCAGATTGATAGTGGAAGACAGACACAGAACTTTATATTCAACAATGAATCCCTAACACTATATGGCTAAAACAAATATAGATAGCGGGAACTGTTTTGAATTGAATTTACTTTTGTAGATACAATAACTAACCATAACTAAACCTGGCAGACAATAATCTGCGTTTGACAGACTATACTTGGTAATCCCCTGTAGTTGGATTAAGAGATGGTGTCTGCCTGTGAGTTGTGCCTTTCAAGATGGAGCAAATCTAAGATCAAGTTAAATGTCAAGATGGAAACCCTCAATGGTGATAGTGATCACGATGGTGATGATCCAACCTCTCTCTGAGCTCTCCTATCTACCTTCCCAAAACGATTTAACAAGGGATCCTCCCAGAAGATGTACTTTGTAATATTTACTCACTGCTGATTGGGGGGGGCAATATTACCAATTAACTATTTGTTTGCATAGTCAATAACTTAACTTGGTGGATTTGTTTTATTGACTCCTATAGTGGATAAAATCGTTTTATACCTAGATTGATTTAAATGTTATTTTACTTAGAAGGTATATAGATATATCCCTCTGAGGGGTTGGTAGCATTATTTGTAATTATCAATTTTGGTACGATATCATGTGAAACATGAACCCTTAGTTAAAGGGATGCAATTTTTTTATCCAGCGATCCACGTTAAGATATTAATTATACCCAATTATACACATTTTATATTATTCTCATCTTACTCGTGAGAATGTGTAGATTATGAAACACATAATTTGTATTATGATGATTACAGGGAAAACAAATACTTAGTTACCTTATCATACATAATCATGACTGAATTTCTTTGGATATCATGCTGTCTTATATATATCTATAAATTGAACAGGGATTTAACTTTTTTTAATCTTTTTAAAAGTGTCCTGGAAGTATCAATTGTTTTGTCTAATAGAATATTGCAATAAACATCATTGACTTCCCGTGGACTCTTCTCTGGATTAATTTATTTTGCTGCACAATTCCATAATGTCTACTTAATAAACATCTACTATTGTATAACCTTCTAATTCTGTGTCCGGTTTTGTCTACAAGTGAAACAGTGCACCAAAATTAAAGTCTTGTCTTCCTCAAGATAGGTAAATAAACACTTGTTGGTTTCTGAAGGCCTTGCAAACATGGAAGAGTAATTTTAATGAAGAGTGTGTTTTCCTTTATTATAAAACTGGTTAGTTTGTTAATGTCTTGCAAACTTAGGACAGTTTCAGTTTGATTTTGAAATTAGTTTTCTTTTTTCTGGGTCCAGGTTTATGTGAACACAAGAGTATCCCATTGTTCATAGACTGAATGTGGCCTTGCAACAATTTTCTGTGTATGCAAACTCGTGGGTAAAACAAACTGCAGCCCTAGGGATAGGAATACGTTCAGGTGACACATTCGTTTTTGGCCTATTTGAAGTTTTTCACCAACCAGTAGACATGTGCACACTGAAATATTTTGTTTCGGAATTTAGTTTTCGTCCGAAAAATTAATTTATTTAGTTACTCCCGAAATTCGTTTTTATTTATTTTGTTTTTCATTAGAAATTGCATTCGTCCGAAAATCTGAATTAATTAAGGTTGAATCTGTCATTGAAGGATTAAGGTGTCTGTTGAATGTTCAAGAACATTCGACGGAGCAGCGAAACTGTACGACGCCACAATCATACATTTCCGGTCTAATGTTCCGCCTACAAGCTATACTAGAATTCTAATGTTGTATGACTAGTAATAATTATATTTATTAATTACTATGACTAGTCAACCAACATTAGAATTCTTCTATAGCCTATGGGCGGATGCATTTGACCGGAAATGTACGATTGTCGTACAGTTTAGCTGCTCCATCGAATCTTCTTAGAACTTTCGACAGACACCATAAGCCTTCAATGACAGATTCGACGTTTGTATGTTTTTCGATGCTTTGTCGAATCTTCGTCGTTCATGTTGAATTGTCAAGTTAGTTCTAGCTATTTTACTGCTCCTCTTTGGTTACAATCAGCCAATAACATTCATCATCATCATTATTTTTATTTTACTTCCCCCACCCAATTCCAGCAGATTTCTTTTCTCTCTATGTCGAATCTTTTCTCTCTATAATGTCAAATCTTTTCTCTCTATGTAGAATAATCTTGGACTAATAGAGTTAAGGTTAGGCACATTCGACCACAGGTTCGATAGACACAGATTGTTATGGTCAGCGTCATGTTGAATCTCCTATCTATATCGAACTGTTGTCGCAATGAAAATGAAAATAAAGCATTTGTTTATGTCGGATCTTTCGGTTTTCGGATTCTGTGCTTTCGTTTTCGTTTGTTAAAACGATAACGAAAATACCTGAATCTCGTACGAAAATGAATGCACATGTCTACCAACCAGGTTTTATAGCTGTAAATCATAGAAACCATATATCATAAGGCCCCTTTCACACTGGGGCGGGAGTGCAGGTGGTGGTAAATCTCTGATTTTTTTTGCGGCACTTTACCGTTAATTTTGCGGCGGTATTCGGCCGCTAGCGGTGCAGTTTTACCCCCCCGCTAGTGGCCAAAAAAGGGGTAAAAACCACCACAAAGTGCCTGCAAACCGCCCCAGTGTGAAAGGGGTCTTATTGTAATTCATAGAGGCTCTACATTTTTTGTCTATATATTCCATAGAAAATAATGACATATTAGCAAACCAGTGTTGCCAAAGAAAGCATTGTTTTCCCCCTAAGACACATTTACTAAAGACAAATCCACTCTGCCCTACAAGTGCACTTGGAAGTGCAGTCGCTGTAAATCTGAGTGGAAGATATTAATACAGGGGAAGCTCTGCTGATTTTATCATCCAATCATGTACAAGCAAAAATTCTGTTTTTTATTCTCCTTGCATGTTCTACAGCGACTGCACTTCCAAGTGTACTTGCAGTGCACTTGTAGTGCAAAGTGGATTTGCCTTTAGTAAATAAACCTCATTCTATGTATTACTTTGTTATCTTACTGTAAGTAATGACAAATATGTGGGCCATATAGGGTTTTAGAGCCAAAGTGGTTAGGTATCCCAGCAATGTTTTATTTCTTAGTATTTTTTACAGTATAACAGAAGAAGTAAAAATAAAATTTCAAACTGAAAACATAACATTCAGAATCCTCACTGCAATCATTTAGAGGTTTGTCAACAAATTTGTTTTAAGGCTGAATTTTTTTTAATTATTAATATTCAGACCTCTTATTTACTGATACATACATCATCCTTGTCTGAAACACCATGTTTTAGAAGCATTGTGGAACTGATATCCATTTGGAACACAAAATTGCAAACTGAGTGATATAAATTCATTGTTCAGTAATTATGACAGAATCTCGCTAGAAGCTGTTTATGCTACTGCTTAAACTGTTTGTTAAATATGACAGTCATGGAAATTATCAACCAAACATTGTTCACTAGGCACCAATCATTAACACTGAGACATTGTAATATATTAATTTTTTTTTTATTGTATCCTATAATTATGTGTATAGTTACAACTAGGACACTGATAATGTATACCTATAACATATTCTGTACTTCTTCTGAAAACCAGAATGTAATATTGCTTTTCTCTTAGGAGTTTATTTTGAGCCTTTAACCACTTCCATCCTCGGCACTTAAACACCTTCCTGCCCAGACCAATTTTCAGCTTTCTGCGCTGTTGCATTTTGAATGACAATTGCGTGGTCATGGTACACTGTACCCAAACTAAATTTTTATCATTTTGTTCCCACAAATAGAGCTTTCTTTTGGTGGTATTTGATCACCTCTGTGATTTTTATTTTCTGCTAAAAAAATAAAAAAAAGACCGAAAATTTTGAAAAAAAAAAAGTTTTTTTTTTGGTTTCAGATACAAAACTTTGTAAATAAGTTAGTTTACTCCTTCACTGAAGGGCACTGATGGGGCTGCACTGACGGGCATGGATAAGGCGGCACGGATGGGCACCAATGAGGCGGAACGGATGGGCAACGATCGGCGGCACGGATGGGCAACGATCGGCGGCACGGATGGGCAACGATTGGCGGCACGGGTGGGCACAGATCGGCGGCACGGGTGGGCACAGATAGGCGGCACGGGTGGGCACAGATAGGCGGCATGGATGGGAACTGATAGGCAGCACGGGTGGGCACTGATAGGTGGCATGGGTGGGCACTGATAGGTGGCATGGGTGGGCACTGATAGGTGGCACTGTACTGTACTAATGGATGCCAATCAGTGCCAAACAATAATGCCTGCCAATCAGTGGTGCCCATTGTGGGCACTGATTGGCATCCATTGTGGCACTGATTGGCATCCATTATCCCTGGTGGTCTAGGGTGGCATACATTATATATATTTATGGTGTGGTTCCCTGGTGGTCTAGTGGCATCCCTGGTGGTCTAGTGGCATCCCTGGTGGTCCAGTGGGCATCCTCGGGGGGGCTGTGCTGATAATCGATCAGCACAAACCCCCCCTGTCAGAGGAGCAGCCGATCGGCTCTCCTCTACTCGCGTCTGACAGACGCGAGTGAGGAAAAGCCGATGACCGGCTTTTCCTGTTTACACTGTGATCAGCCGTGATTGGACACGGCTGATCACGTGGTAAAGAGTCTCCGTCGGAGACTCTTTACCTAGATCGGTGTTGCGGGGTGTCAGACTGACACCCCGCAGCAACGATCGCCGCGATGCGCGCCCCCGGGGGCGAGCAGCGGCTCAAAATCCTGAGGACATCATATGACATCCTGTCAGGATTTTGCAACCACTTTGCCTACGTCAATCCGCTATAGGGCGGGCGGCAAGTGGTTAAGGAACACATATTTTAGAAATCATTTTGTTGCATTTGTTAGCATGTCTGGCATTTTCTATTTTGTTCTGCAATTTTTCATTAGGAATGTCAGAAATAGGGGAATATTGACAGCATGATTATATATGGTTAAGAATATAAACAGCTAGCATGGACTATCCCTGATTTACTCCTACCTCAATTCCACAAATAAAGCACTTCCAGTAATCAAAAGGTAAATCTTTTTTTTTTTTTGTGAAGGGACACAAGACAGGAAGACTTTACTGCCAAAAGATCTTTCTACTTACATTATTATTCTTATTATTCAGGATTTACATGCACATGCATGTACTCTATGTAATCTAATAACATGCATGTTTATGTATATTACAGAGATATCTTAGCTAAAGAGGAAATCCCTACCTACTGACCACACACCCTACCCCATGTATAGCCTTTTGTACCCTGAAGTTTTTTTCCACTTTTGCAGCCCAAAAATTTTAATTGCTGCTTACCTTTTCTTTTTTTTTTGATCTTTTTGAAAATTCCAAAATTGGGGTTTTCCTCT
The DNA here is from genome assembly GCA_029206835.1 of Rana muscosa. Lineage (NCBI taxonomy): Eukaryota > Metazoa > Chordata > Amphibia > Anura > Ranidae > Rana > Rana muscosa. The sequence goes on from CM055122.1 coordinate 423,806,868, forward strand.
GGTATGCTGTGTTGCTATGGCAATTTCTATGGTGACTTTATAATAATAATATAGAGTTTAGGTAGTAACAGGATATGTGTAAAGAGCCCCTTCCCTCCCCCTCCATTGATACTGCTGGAAATGGGTGGGACGGGCCCCTCCCTCTCCATTGATCAGGAAACAGGAAATTTGGAGGGGGGCTTTGGAAAGGGTTTGGGAGAGAGATGTGTGTTTTGAACAACAGTTGGTGTTTGGAAGGACAAAGCAGGAGTTGGTCTTTGGAAGGAGAAAGGAAGGAGCCATGACTGCCTGGAGCTAGAGAGCTTTGGAGAACTTTTTGAGATGGACTGAGCAAAGGACCATGGAGGACATCTTGACCCCTAAGTTGAGTAATTATTTAGTTTACTTAATGTGTACGGTACATGTTGTACATGCTTATATATATTTGTAGGCATATATTTTGTAAGCTATAAGTTGTGTTGTATTGTGAATCCTACAGTTTTATGTGCAGATTTTTCCTTGTTTAGTAAAGCATTGATACACTACAGAAGTTTAAGCTTCCTTGATTTTACCACAGAGTAACCTTAATAGATAGACGTAAAGCGAAACAATGGGGGCTCGTAGCCGGAATTTGTGCTAAAATTTCAACAGAAGCTGACCTGTTTTCTGTGGTGTGTTTTGTTGCTTGTACTGGGGGAAAAATGCTGCGTACACTGTTTAGGAAGAGTAAAGCTGCAAAGGTTTCTGGTGTCCAGGAGGACTTGAAGGTGTGCACCCTTCCTATCTGGGCCAGAAATAGTCAGTGGATGTCTGTTGCAAAGGAGCTGGCTGGATATGCTTCTCCTTTGAACAGAGCTTGGGGGATGGAGTCTCTGATCTTTCCTCAGATTTTAGTCTCAAAAGTTTTGGGTTCAGTAAGGGAGAGATGCGGGCAGTTGCTGTGTTTGGTTTGCATGCCTGCATGCTCTACATATTGAATCTGAAAAGAGGGAAAAGGCAGAATTAGTAAGAGATTTAATTAAGGAACAGTTTGCAGTGGCATCCAAGGGTTTGGAAGAAACTGCAAGCAAGGCAAAAGATTTAGAAAGTAGGGTAATTAAAGTTAAACCTGCAGTGGCTTCCAAGAGTGTTCAAACCGCTGTAGGCCGAGCTGAAGATTTGAATGAGCAGTGTGCAGCCCCCATGAATAAATCTAATGATGCTCTAACAAAGGACAAAGGCCCAAAGCCTGTAAGCAGAAATAGGACATGTGCTACTGTTACTTCTCATAACCGGGAAGCTGAGGATTTGATTAGCTCAAATTACAGAGTTGATTCAGATACAAGGAAGACAAGGCCTATGATCTCCAGAAGACACATGTGGATTGATTTACTTAAGGTGGGGGTCCCTAGAGAGGAAATAGATGGGATTCCTACACCAGCATTGTTTAACCACTTAAGCCCCGGACCATTTGGTAGCTAAAGGACCAGAGGTGAATTCAGAATTTTGCACTGCGCTGCTTTAACTGTAAATTGTGCGGACATGCAATGTTGTACCCAAACGAAATTTGCGTCCTTTTCTTCCCACAAATAGAGCTTTCTTTTAATGGTATTTGATTGCCTCTGCGATTTTTATTTTTTGCGATATAAACGGAAAAAGACCGAAAATTTTGAAAAAATATGATGTTTTCTACTTTTTGTTATAAGAAAAATCGAATAAACTCAATTGTAGTCATACATTTAGGCCAAAATGTATTCAGCCACATGTTTTTAGTAAAAAAAATGTCAATAAGCGTATATTTATTGGTTTGCGCAAAAGTTATAGAGTTTACAAACTAGGGTACATTTTCTGAAATTTACACAGCTTTAAATTTATGACTGCCTATCTCATTTCTTGAGGTGCTAAAATGACAGGGCAGTACAAAACCCCCCCAAATGACCCCATTTTGGAAAGTAGACACCCCAAGGAAATTGCTGAGAGGCATGTTGAGCCCATTGAATTTTTTATTTTTTTTGTCCCAAGTGATTGAATAATGACTAAAAAAAATAAAATAAAAAAAAATTACAAAAAGTTATCACTAAATGATATATTGCTCACACATGCCATGGTTATATGTGGAATTTCACCCCAAAATACATTTTGCTGCTTCTCCTGAGTACGGGGATACCACATGTGTGGGACTTTTTGGGAGCCTAGCCGCGTACGGGACCCCGGAAACCAAGCACCGCCTTCAGGATTTCTAAGGGCGCAAATTTTTGATTTCACTCCTCACTACCTATCACAGTTTCGAAGGCCATAAAATGCCAAAATAGCACAAAACCCTCCCAAATGACCCCATTTTAGAAAGTAGACACCCCAAGGAAATTGCTGAGAGGCCTGTTGAGCCCATTGAATATATTTTTTTTGTCCCAAGTGATTGAATAATGACAAAAAAAAAAAAATTACAAAAAGTTGTCACTAAATGATATATTGCTCACACATGCCATGGTTATATGTGGAATTACACCCCAAAATACATTTTTCTGCTTCTCCTGAGTACGGGGATACCACATGTGTGGGACTTTTTAGGAGCCTAGCCGCGTACGGGACCCCGAAAACCAAGCACCGCCTTCAGGATTTCTAGGCACAAATTTTTGATTTCACTCCTCACTACCTATCACAGTTTTGAAGGCCATAAAATGCCAAAATCGCACAGAACCCCCCCCAAATGACCCCATTTTGGAATATAGACACCCCAAGCTATTTGCTGAGAGGCATGGCGAGTATTTTACAGCTCTAATTTGTTTTTGAAAATGAAGAAAGAAAATATATATATATTTTTTTTTTTTCAATTTTCAAAACTTTGTGACAAAAAGCGAGATCTGCAAAATACTCACAATACCTCTCAGCAAATAGCTTGGGGTGTCTACTTTCCAAAATGGGGTCATTTGGGGGGTTTTGTGCTATCTGGGCATTCCATGGCCTCCGAAACTGTGATAGGCAGTGAGAAGTGAAATCAAAAATTTACACCCTTAGAAAGCCTGAAGGCGGTGCTTGGTTTTTGGGGTCCCGTACGTGGCTAGGCTCCCAAAAAGTCTCACACATGTGGTATCCCCGTACTCAGGAGAAGCAACAGAATGTATTTTGGGGTGTAATTCCACATATGCCGATGACATGTTTGAGCAATATATCATTTAGTGACAACTTTGTGCAAAAAAATAAAAAAATTGTCGTTTTTCCGCAACTTGTGTCAACATATAAAATATTCCATGGACTCGACATGCCTCTCAGTATATAGCTTGGGGTGTCTACTTTCCAAAATGGGGTAATTTGGGGGGGTTTTGAACTGTTCTGGCATTTTATACACAACATTGGGAAGCTTACATCCACTCTTCTAACCACTTGAAGACAAAGCCCTTTTTGACACTTTTTGTTTACATGAAAACATTTTTTTTTTTGCAAGAAAATTATGTTGAACCCCCAAACATTATATATATTTTTAAAGCAAAGGCCCTACAGATTAAAATGGTGGGTGTTGCATTTTTTTTTTCTACACAGTATTTGCGCAGCGATTTTTCAAACACATTTTTTGGGTTAAAAAATACACTTTTTTTAATTTTAATGCACTAAAACACACTATATTGCCCAAATGTTTTATGAAATAAAAAAGATGATCTTAGGCCGAGTACATAGATACCAAACACGACATGCTTTAAAATTTCACACAAACGCGCATTGGCGACAAACTACATACATTTTTAAAAGCCTTTAAAAGCCTTTACAGGTTACCCCAGTAGATTTACAGAGGAGGTCTACTGCTAAAATGATTGCCCTCGATCTGACCTTCGCGGTGATACCTCACATGCATGGTGCAATTGCTGTTTACATATGACGCCAGACCGACGCTTGCGTTCGCCATTGGGCAAGAGCAGGGCAGGACAGGGGTGCTTTTTTTTTTCTTTTTTTTATTATTAATTTTGCTTTTTTATTTTATTTTTAAATTGTTCCTTCCAAGTATTTTTTTTTTAATCATTTTTATTGTTATCTCAGGGAATGTAAATATCCCCTATGATAGCAATAGGTAGTGACAGGTACTCTTTTTTTGAAAAAACTGGGGTCTTCTAGACCCTAGATTTTTCCTCTGCCCTCAAAGCATCTGACCACACCAAGATCGGTGTGATAAAATGCTTTCCCAATTTCCCAATGGCGCTTTTTATATCCGGGGGGTCATTCCCTCCCACTGCTTGTAAAAGCATTCCAGAGGCTAATTAGCCGCTAGGATTGCTTTTACATGAAAGCCGGCCGCAGGCTGAAAAGAATGATACCAAGATGATACCTAAACCCGCAGGCATCATTCTGGTATAAACATTCAAAATCCAGCAACATACCAGTACGTTGCTGGTCCTTGTTGGACATGTATTGTAATCTTTTTTTTTTCATGCAGCCAGTTGGCTGAACGAAAACAGAGATTGATTGGTGGGTATGCCCACCATTAGAATACTGCCCTTCATCCACCCACTTCCAATGATGGGCATACACGCACCATTTATATATGCCGAAGCATGGGGGCATCCTCCCGCAAAAAAGTTATGCCGCACACACATGGTGGGACTTTTCCACGGGCAAGCCTCCATCGGAATTTCGACCGTATGTACGCGGCATTAGGAGCAAAATCGCTCCTCCGCCCCTGCTGCCCCAATGCTTCGGCATATTTGCTTTTTTTTTTAACTGTGGTGGTGAAATCACCTCCTACAGCACTGGAGTCGCAGGGATCATGCCTGTCTCTGCGAACGCTGCAGTTATGTGTGTTTTTGTTTTGTAAGTGACAGTGATCGATCGATACTGCACTTGGGTGGCCTGGGCTGGACGGAGGGGCAAAACGCAGGTGCCAGCAGGTATCTGGGCTGATCCCGCTAACACTGCGTTTTTGGGAACCCTAAACTGCTGGGGACGCTAGTATAGATCTGAACAGATCAGATATTGATCTGTTCAGATACTATACCACTAAGGGGGGTGTATGCTTCACGCGTGGGTGTTAGCGCTACTGGCACTAACCTGACGCTGCCTGGGGTGTGACGCAGACCCTCTCTGACGCTAAAACCTAATTGATATCACCCGCCGGGCGATCAGGGGGTTAAACCTTTATTGGGTTATATACACGGCGGGTGCCCTGACACTATAAAAAGCAAACTAACTAACCAGCGTCACCCGTAACACTTATATGGTGATCACTGGTGAAAGGGTTAACTAGGGGCAATCAGGGGGTTAAAACCTTTATTAGATAATATATGGGGGTACCTGACGCTATAAAAACCTGCGGCGAACCTAAAAAAAATTACCAGCTACCGATCTGCATCACCGACACTAAGACAGCGTTTAGAAAAACGATCGCTTAGTGACAGTGGTGATGGGGGTGAAAGGGTTACCTGGGGGGCGATCAAGGGGGTTAAACCTTTATTAGATAATATATTGGGGTACCTGACGCTATAAAAACATGCGGCGAACCTAAAAAAAATTACTGGCTACCAATCTGCATCACCGACACTAAGACAGCGTTTAGAAAAACAATTGCTTAGCGACAGTGGTGATAGGGGGTGAAAGGGTTACCTGGGGGGTGATCAAGGGGGTTAAACCTTTATTAGATAATATATTGGGGTACCTGACGCTATAAAAACCTGCGGCGCACCTAAAAAAAATTACCGGCTACCGATCTGCATCACAGACACTAAGACAGCGTTTAGAAAAACGATCGCTTAGTGACAGTGGTGATAGGGGGTGAAAGGGTTACCTGGGGGGCGATCAAGGGGGTTAAACCTTTATTAGATAATATATTGGGGTACCTGACGTGATAAAAACATGCGGCGAACCTAAAAAAAATTACTGGCTGCCGATCGGCATCACTGACGCTAAGACAGCGATCAGAAAAATGATCGCTTAGTGACAGTGGTGATAGGGGGTGAAAGGGTTATCTGGGGGGTGATCAGGGGGTTAAACCTTTATTAGGGGGGGTTAGGGGGCTACATTGAACCTAAGACTAAACTTTGGTGACACTTTTACAGTCACAAATGTCACTGATTGCAGTGATCACTAAATAAATGGTCACTGCAATCAGTGACACTGTGACTGGGGGCTGGGGGGGTGATCTGGGGGGTGATCTGGGGTGTCTGGGGGGGCCTGGGGGGGCGATTTATGTCCCTATGTGTCCTGGTGTCAGTGTAGTGTTGTGTGCACTGACCTGATGTCTTCTCTTGTACGGCGCTCGGTATATGTGAGCGCCGCACCAGAGATGACATCACTTCCTCCTGCTCCCTCTGTCTGACACAGACAGAGGGGGCATTTCCATTCGCCGGGAGCGATCGCGAGGGGGTGGCCAGAAACGAATGGCTGCCCCCTCATCCCGGAACGCTCCCGGACACTTAGCCACCACTCACTGTATAGAAGGGGGGTCCGATTGGACCCCCCAACTGTACAAAGGCAATCACGTACACTCTACGTGATTGTGCCTGTCGGTGCCATTCTGCCGACGTATATATACAGTGAGCGGTCGTTAAGTGGTTAAGAAGTGGAAGCCAATTGTTTGGGAATGGTAGATTCAGTCACATTAAGTGTTTCTGTTGCCACAAAATGGGGCATTTTGCAAAAATGTGCCATACTGTGAAGCAGCAGGCCTCTGTTCTTCCAAGGATGGCACGGAGAGACATGCAAGTTTATTTGTTACGTTGGAAGTCAATGCCTTTCCGTGAAAGTGTTTCAAGGCAACAGTGGGCACCCTACAATAGTTTTGCAGTTACAAATGGGCAGATAGAGAAATGTGAGCAGTGAGCTATGTTTTTGGCACAGTTGGAAATGAACATATAATCTGCTTTTGTTTCTTACTCTTTTCAGATATTAAGCATCAAGAGGTGGAGCAGGCAGAGCAGATGACCATGCTGGGTGGGAGGAGGAAGACCAGAAGAGAGCTTGATGAAGATGCGGCTGATTTTCTAAAGGTGGCTGAATTGGAGTGGACTTTCATCTGAGCATTTCCTTATGACCAAGAGGACAAGAGACTTTCATCTGGGACTTTCTTTACACAAACTGCCAAAGACATTAACCCTGCTCAAAAGTAATGTTGCAGCCTTCCAGGGACAAAGCAAAAGTCTGACCGCCCAGATGGGGGTCAAAAGGGAATTTTTTCCTCCCATTTAGGGGGGGTTTATTTCGCCTTTTTCTGGATAAAAGGCTTTAAGAAGTTTTCTATATTATTCTATAAAGTCAAGAGGTGGTATGTGTTGCTATGGCAATTTCTATGGTGACTTTATAATAATAATATAGAGTTTAGGTAGTAACAGGATATGTGTAAAGAGCCCCTTCCCTCCCCCTCCATTGATACTGCTGGAAATGGGTGGGACGGGCCCCTCCCTCTCCATTGATCAGGAAACAGGAAATGGGGAGGGGGGCTTTGGAAAGGGTTTGGGAGAGAGATGTGTGTTTTGAACAACAGTTGGTGTTTGGAAGGACAAAGCAGGAGTTGGTCTTTGGAAGGAGAAAGGAAGGAGCCATGACTGCCTGGAGCTAGAGAGCTTTGGAGAACTTTGTGAGATGGACTGAGCAAAGGACCATGAAGGACATCTTGACCCCTAAGTTGAGTAATTATTTAGTTTACTTAATGTGTACGGTACATGTTGTACATGCTTATATATATTTGTAGGCATATATTTTGTAAGCTATAAGTTGTGTTGTATTGTGAATCCTACAGTTTTATGTGCAGATTTTTCCTTTTTTAGTAAAGCATTGATACACTACAGAAGTTTAAGCTTCCTTGATTTTACCACAGAGTAACCTTAATAGATAGACGTGAAGTGAAACATATGCTGAGGGGGGGGGGGGTAATGTTTACAATAATTGTTTACAAAATAATACAAATTAAATAACATTTAACCACAATACCGGACATTTTCACCCCCTTCCTGCCCAGGCCAATTTTCAGCTTTCAGCACTGTCACGCTTTGAATGACAATTGCGCGGTCGTGCGACATGGCTTCCAAACAAAATTGACGTCCTTTCTTTCCCACAAATAGAGCTTTCTTTTGGTAGTATTTGATTATCTCTGCAGTTTTAATTGTTTGCTCTATAAACAAAAAAGTCTGACAATTTTGAAAAAAACACAATATTTTTTACTTTTTGCTATAATAAATATCCCAATTAAAAAAAAAAAAAATAATAATAGGCCAATACGTATTCTACATATTTTTGGTAAAAAAATCGCAATAAGCGCATAGTGATTGGTTTGCGCAAAAGTTAAAAAAATAAAAAATTCTCAGTTTAGGCCAATACGTATTCTACATATTTTTGGTAAAAAAAATCGCAATAAGCGCATAGTGATTGGTTTGCGCAAAAGTTATAGCGCCTACAAAATAGGGGATAGATTTATGATTTTTTTTTAAATTTTGTTTTTACTAGTAATAGCGGTTATCTACGATTTTGTCAGGACTGCGATGTTGTGGCGGACAGATCGGACACTTTTGACACTATTTCGGTATCCTCTCCTTGACAGGACATGGATCTCTGTGTTTACACACAGAGATCCATGTCCCTGGCTCTGTAACTGCCGATCGCAGGTACCTGGCGGACATCGCGGCCACCAGGCACGTGCATCGGCACGCGCGTGACACGGCGGCCACAGCTTTTCTCTGATGCGCGCCCACGGAGGCGCGCGGGGAACAAGTAAATAGGAGGACGTCCAGGGACGCCCTCCTGGCAATTGAGCGCCACGCTGTAGACGTTTCGTCTATAGCGCGGGTGCCAAGTGGTTATGATTGAAGGCTGGCTTGGGGAAGACCCAATCCTATGAACCTCCTCTTTTACCTCAGAGATCCTACAGTACACATAGACCACCAGGTTTTTATGTCCATGATGTACAATTGGTCTAGCACTGTTTTTAAAACAGAAAAAATAAACTTAGATGCACCTTAAGACCCCGACAACCACATTATTCACACTTTCAACATTAACTAGTGTAAAATTCTGGCAATTTTTTGGGTTGTTTTGTTAATATTGAATTGAAACTAAGAGGTTGGGACTTTTAGGTGAGGCCAGCTAGATGTACCTCCATCCCCGATAGGTTGATATAAAAGAACTACATTTTTGGGACTTTGAATTGAAGCGTGCAGCCAAGAAAATAGCATTGCATGGTACTATAATGCTGTCTGGTGGTGGAGCCATCTATAGTGCCATATAGTAAATGCATAGACATGTAGTAACCATTATAGTAAAGTAAAAAACTTTTATTCCATGACATGATGCATAGTAATAAATTAACAGAATAGCATAATGGCACACTGATAGCATATTGGCCTAGAGCCACAGTAATGACATAATTATGACACACCAGACTAGTTGCAACGTATTCCCACAGTAAGTAATATGTAGGTATATTCCAGTGAACCATAATCATGGTATCTTGAATAAAAAGAAACAGCAGGGAAGGCATCTATTAGCTCAACACGTTTCGTAGCTGTAGATCTACTCTTCAGGAGCAGATGCAGAGATATTGTCTAAGGATGTTTAAAAGTAGATAAGTGATCATGTAAAAATCGAATAAAGACTATAGAAAAATAAAAATAGTAAAAATTGGTCACTCATACTTGCAAGTCAAATCAGAGTCTGGACATGGACTGAGGGAACTGGAGGTGGGCTGGAATGTCAGTCCGCCCCGGAACCTGAGGCGGCTAACCCCAAAAGCATCAAGATGGAAAAACCAACCAGGGGAAGAACATTCCGAGGGTAGTTGCCCCATGGGTTGTGAAAAGGACATAAGGGTGTATACCATCTGAAAAAATTATAATATAATAGTATTAATAGTAAATAAATTTAGGGATCAATATAGGAATTATAATATAGTAGATGGTGCATGGCATAGTGATTATTTATGGGTTAAAAAATGTAGCATTTCATCCATTAATATAATAGGTGCAGTGGTAGCTAAATAAGTAATGTTGTATTAATGTTAAAATAATAATAATGGTGAAAACCAAAAAGTGGACCAAGAATACCCTAGGTAATACAAAGGAGGAGGGGGGAGAAAGGACCACCCCCCAAAAACTAAATGGAGTGTAATAGAGTAAAAAAACACAGTAGTGATAAAAAGTGAAATGTGTAACAATGTCATACCTGGATCACCTATGTGAAAGGTTAAGTCCAAATAGTGGCGTAGAAGTGTACATGGGGGAGGTCCCAGGGAAGGCTTCCTAGGGTGGACTGAAGTAATACATCTTCAGTGTATGGGATAGCCGCCAACGTCACGCTGCAGCACACAAGGGAGAGACAAAGCCGACAGCCGAGTGAGGACCACCACTAACCTGCTGACCAACCATCGCTAAGTATATGGCGCTGATGTTATAAGCATCATGCCGACGCACTAACGCCATCAATGATGACGTAGCACGTATGGCGTGGAGGGGGCGTGATGCCGATCGGCAGCAGGACGCCCGCCCCCACCCCGACAACACCAGCAAACGGGAGGTGGGGAAAGGGGAGGATACCTGAAGCCGATCGCAGGTTCCGGGGCCATAAGAAAGAGCCAGCCACGCCACGCAGACCGAAGGTCCTGCCAGCATAACCAAGATGGTATGCAAGGAGGACAGGGTAAATGAATATATTGACCAAAAAAGGGGAGTTAGAACAGGTAAGTTCTAAACAGTCTCTGTCACCTGCATGTAATAAGGGCTATCATGATAAAGTACAACATTAAAAGGAGAAAGGCACCCAATAGGTGCTGGCACTGGAAAATACCAAATGGTAAAAAATGGTAAATTGGTGCACGCTTCCATCCCCGACAGGCATATTGAATTGAAACTAAGAGGTTGGGACTTTTAGGTGAGGCCAGCTAGATGTACCTCCATCCCCGATAGGTTGATATAAAATAACTACATTTTTGGGACTTTTGTCAGAAGAAGTCTCTATGGAAAACAGGAAGTGATGTCAGGTGCACACAGGATGTTCAGGAGGAAGTAGAGAGGAGACATTGCTGGAAGTGGCTGCAGAGGAGATCCCCTGCTGCCTGGCAAGTCACACAGAGCCACTGACACTTTGAGGGACGACGAGTTCCGTGCTCGTGGAGACGGGTCCTTATTGTCTCTCTTCTAGTGAGTGTTTCTCTGGTGTCTGTCTGTACCTCGAGACAGTAGCGGAACTACACTATATGGTTTTTCTCTTTCCTGCATCTATGTGTGACGTGTATTATGGATTTTTTCATATATCAGTGCACTTGTTTAGATAACTAATTTTTGAATATACATTTTTTCCTTTTTATTTTGGAATATTCACAATTGGCTGAGATGAATAGATGTGGATAGGAGAGGATTGGAGCTCTTTAGCCTATCCAGCCAATTTATATTTATATTTATTTTTATCAAGGTCACATCATAGATAGTAGGGATGAGCCGAACACCCCCGGGTTCGGTTCGCACCAGAACCTTCGAACGGACCGAAAGTTCGCGCAAATTTTCGAACCCTATTCGTTATAATGGACGCGAACGTTCGAAATCAAAATTGCTAATTACAACGGCCAATATGCATGTTAATGTCATAAAACAGGTTTGGGGACCCGGGTCCTGCCCCAGGGGACATATATCAATGCAAAAAGAAATTTTAAAAACTAAAGTTTTTTCGGGAGCAGTCATTTTAATGATGCATAAAGTGAAAAAAAAAAAGTGAAATTTTCCTTTAAATATGGTACCTGGGGGGTGTCTAAAGTATGCCTGTGAAGTGGCATGTGTTTCCCGTGTTTAGAACTGTCCTTGCACAAAATGACATTTGTAAAGGAAAAAAAGAAGCCATTTAAAACCACTTGCGGCTTTAATGTCATGTCTTGTCCTGGCCGCCATATGGCTGAAAATCCTTGAGAAAAATGGCATGGCTACCCCATCACCCCCCCCCCCCCCACCCCAGCCCCTTTGGGTCTTGTATGGATACTAAGGGGGACCCCGCACCCAAAATAAAACCCTATACCTACAACCCTATATACTCTGAACAGCAGTATATAGGTGGTGCAAACAAGACATGGACTGTAGGTTTGTTCTTAAGTAGAATCTGAACAGGTACATTATGAAGTGTAGCTACATCCCAAAAAAATCAATTTTTAAGCTTTTTGGAGAACATAGGGAGGGGTTATCACCCCTGTAACATTTGCTGTCTTTGCACATCTGTTCAGAACATGTCACCTCACTTTCCGTCCCAATGACAAATGTTTTTGGAAAAGTGGGGTTTTAATTGAAACAAGGATTGGTGATAAAGCATCAGTAGAGAGGAGATACCTTTTTCCCAAATTAAATCTAACAGGATAGAATTTTCCTTCCTAGGGGTAGATTTCCTCTCACTTCCTGTTTTCTCTTGCCGTTTGCAAGTAGGAGTCGTTTGTAAGTTGGATGTTTGAAAGTAGGGGCCTGCCGTATATACTCTGCAGAAATTTGCCCTATTAGATGTTGGTGTAGCCACAAGACTGGTGGGCACAGGAATGGGCCCTGCTGTGAGTTAATAGATCAAGATTTGTACTTGCATGCACCTGTTGAACCGGGCAGAAAAATTGGGCCTTTGGTGGTGGTGGTGGTGGACGGTGTTGCCACAAGACTGTAAGCCCTCACAGTTACTCTTGGTGGGTGCAGGAATGGGCCCTGCTGTGAGTTATTAGATCAAGATTTGTAATTGCATGCACCTGTTGAACAGGGCAGAAAAATTGGGCCTTTGGTGGTGGTGGTGGTGGTGGACGGTGTTGCCACAAGACTGTAGGCCCTCATAGTTACTCTTGGTGGGTGCAGGAATGGGCCCTGCTGTGAGTTATTAGATCAAGATTTGTAATTGCATGCACCTGTTGAACAGGGCAGAAAAATTGGGCCTTTGGTGGTGGTGGTGGTGGTGGACGGTGTTGCCACAAGACTGTAGGCCCTCATAGTTACTCTTGGTGGGCGCAGGAATGGGCCCTGCTGTGAACTATTAGATCAAGATTTGTAATTACACGCCCCTGTTAAACAGGGGCTGAAAAATTGTGCCTTAGGCATTGGTGCTGGTGCCACAACACTGCAACCCCTCACAGATACTGTACTTGGAGCACAGCAGTCACACCTGTTGCGAAGCATCTTTTTAAAAAATTGTAATTACACGCCCCTGTTATACAGGGGCTGAAAAATTGTGCCTTAGGCACTGGTGCTGGTGCCACAACACTGCAACCCCTCACAGATACTGTACTCTGAGCACAGCAATGAGACCTGTTGCAAAGCATTGCCTAAAAATTGTAATTACACGCCCCAACAGGGGCTGAAAAATTGTGCCTTAGGCACTGGTGCTGGTGCCACAACACTGCAACCCCTCACAGATACTGTACTCTGAGCACAGCAGTCACACCTGTTGCGAAGCATCTTTTTAAAAAATTGTAATTACACGCCCCTGTTATACAGGGGCTGAAAAATTGTGCCTTAGGCACTGGTGTGGTGGCATGGATCATTGAGGAGGAGGAAGAGGATAGTCAGTGAACATAACAGGACAGTCACTCAGCATCAGCATAGGCAGTCTTGAAGGGATGTGACATTATAAATTATTCCGTTATATCCGCTTCAGGTGTCTGGTAGCTGGTGGTGATCCAAGACTGATTCATTTTTATGAAGGTCAGTCGATCAACCGAGTCGGTGGACAGGCGCACCCTATGATCGGTGACAAATCCTCCAGCAGCACTGAATGTGCGTTCGGAAAGAACGCTGGATGCAGGACAGGCCAGTAGCTCAATTGCATACTGTGCAAGCTCTGGCCAGTGATCCATCCTCAGGACCCAGTAAGCCAGAGGATTTTCGGTGGGAAAGGTGTCCAAGTCTGACCTTGCCCCTAGGTATTCCTGCACCATGTATATCAGACGCTGGCGATGGTTGCTGGAACCGATTATACCTTGGGGCTGCGGACTAAAAAATTGTCTGAACGCATCGGTCAGACGTCCACCTTCCCCACCGCTCCTTCTGCTACTGACCGAAGCCTCAGCAACTCGTCGTCCAGGACCAGGAGTTTGTAACCTCCCAGTTTCTGGGAACGCGTTGCACAGACCTTTCTGCAAGGCCTCCCTGAGATGTCTCATCCTCTGCTCCCTCTGCGACGGCAAGATAAGGTCCGCAACCTTACCCTTGTACCGTGGATCAAGGAGAGTGGCCAGCCAGTAATGGTCACTCTCCTTGATCCGAAGAACACGAGGATCCTTCCGCAGGCTTTGCAGGATCAGGGAGGCCATGCAGCGTAGGTTAGCTGAGGCATTCGGTCCGGAGTCTTCTGGGTCACTGAGGATGACATGATCGCCAGCCACCTCCTCCCAGCCACGTACAAGTCCACTGGTTTGTTGGGACTGTACATCATCCCTAAAAGACTGCTGCTGCTGATGCTGAGTGCCAGGCTCCACCTCCATGCTCACACAATCCTCCTCCTCCTCCTCCTCCTCCTCCTCTTCCTGTGTGATGGGTGGGACAGAAGGAACATTGTCTGGATAAAGGGGGCCTTGAGAGACAAGGAAGTCCTCCTCTTCCTGCCTCTGTTCTGCCTCAAGTGCCCTGTCCATTATCCCACGCAGCGTATGCTCCAACAGGTGGACAAGAGGTACAGTGTCACTGGTGCATGCACTGTCACTGCTCACCATCCTCGTGGCCTCCTCAAATGGTGAGAGGACAGTGCATGCATCCCTGATCATGCTCCACTGGCGTGGGGAAAAAAAGCCAAGCTCCCCTGACCCTGTCCTGGTGCCGTAGTCGCAAAGGTACTCATTGATGGCCCTCTGCTGCGTGTGCAGTCGCTGCAGCATGGCCAACGTTGAGTTCCACCTGGTGGGCATGTCACATATTAGGCGGTTCTTGGGCAGGTTCAGCTCCTTTTGCAGCTCAGTCAGCCGAGCACTGGCATTATAAGATCGGCGGAAATGCACACAGACTTTCCTGGCCTGCCTCAGGACATCCTGTAAGCCTGGGAACCTGCCCAAGAACCGCTGCACCACCAGGTTGAGGACGTGAGCCATACAGGGCACATGGGTGAGCTGCCCCTGTCGCAGGGCGGAGAGGAGGTTGGTGCCATTATCAGAAACGACCATTCCTGGCTTAAGCTGGCGTGGCGTCAACCACCTCTCGGCCTGCCCCTGCAGAGCTGCCAGAACCTCTGGCCCAGTGTGGCTCCTGTCCCCCAAACACACCAGCGCAAGCACGGCATGGCATCTTTTTGCCTGCGTACTCGCGTAGCCCCTTGTACGCCTACGGAGCACCGCTGGTTCCGAGGACAGAGCACTCGAAGAGGACATGGAGGAAGAAGAAGAGGAGGGGGTGGAGGAGAGAGGTGTGTCACAACCAGTAGTAGCATTTTGGAGGCGTGGTGGCGGAACAACCTCCAACACTACTGCACCTTGTCCTGCATCCCTCCCAGCTGCCAATAGAGTGACCCAATGGGCCGTGAAAGAAAGATAACGTCCCTGTCCATGCCTGCTGGACCATGAGTCAGCGGTAATATGCACCTTACCGCTGACCGCCCTGTCCAGCGAGGCATGGACATTGCCTTCCACATGCCAGTAGAGAGACGGAATCGCCTTCCGTGAGAAAAAGTGGCGTTTGGGAACCTGCCACTGAGGAACCGCACATTGAACAAACTCACGGAAGGGGGCCGAGTCTATCAACTGAAAAGGCAGCAGTTGAAGTGCTAGCAATTTAGCCAAGCTAGCATTCAACCGCTGGGCATGTGGATGGCTGGGAGTATACTTCTTTCGACGGTCCAGCAGCTGGGGCAGGGAAATTTGCCTGCTACAATCGGACGTCGGTGTACTGCAAGTACTTGGTTGTGACACACCTAATTCTACACCTTCAGTCCTCTCAGAGCAGCTTTCAGAGAGGACTGAAGATATAGTGGGGATGGAGATCCCAGCTGATGAGGAGCAAGGAGAGGTCCGCTTTGTTCTTTGGTGTGGGTCTTTTATGTGTGCTTGCCAACGAGCTGCATGGCAGGTCGACATATGTCTGCTCATGCTTGTGGTGCCCAAGCGGCTGATGTTTTGGCCACGCGAGATACGCTTGAGACAAATATTGCAAATAGCAGTGGTGCGATCTGATGCACTCGTCTCAAAAAAGGCCCACACCAAAGAACTTTTGTGATAACGTGCAGAGGCAGCGCCCTGCACAGGCGGAGCTCTGCGGTGTGGTACAGTTGCTGTGCTGGCCTCTAGCTGGCCTCCAGGGGGCATCCTGCCTCGTTGGACATGTGACGCTGCATCCTCCTCCTCCTCCTCCTCTCTCCCTTCAGGCACCCACGTGGAGTCAGTGACCTCATCATCCCCTCCCTCTTCACCACTAGAGCAAACCTGGCAGTAAGCTGCAGCTGGTGGAACACTACTGCCAGATTGCTGTCCTTCAGCATCCCCTCTCTCTGCGCGCACACTACTGACTTCCTCAAGCTGGGTATCATCATCCGAGCCTTCGAATCGTTGGGCATCCTCCTGGAGCATGTACCCAACACTGTGCTCAAACAGTTCGGGGGACTCCTCAGGAGGACATGGTGGGTCTAGGGAAGGGGTGGCTGATGATGCCATTGAGTACGCGTTGGCAGCTGCTCTGCCAGTACCCTGAGCCTGGGTGAGAGAGGATGAGGAGGATGAGGAGGGCTTGGTCATCCATTCTACCAAGCCTTCGGCATGATGCGGCTCCACATGTCCAGCTGCCGAAAACAAAGACAAGCGTGTCCCATGGCCACGTGCTGATGACGATGCACGACCACGTCCACGGCCAGCACTGTTGTCTCTAGAAACAGAGCCTGCCTGCCCTGTGTTCTTGCCTCGGCACGCTCTGCCTCTCCTTGGCGGTCTTCCAGCCATTGTAGTCGGTAGTGTATATAGTATAAAAAATAGAACTCCTATGTGTGCTCACAACACACTGTAGGTCCTATGGGTGCTGACACTAACACACTATAGGTACTATGTGTGCTGCTGACAAGAAAATATAGGAGCTCTGTTTGCTGCCACTAACACACTAGAAGTCCTATGGGTGCTGCTGAGAAGAAAATATAGGAGCTCTGTGTGATGCCACTAACACACTAGAAGTCCTATGGGTGCTTCTGAGATGAAAATATAGGAGCTCTGTGTGATGCCACTAACACATTAGAAGTCCTATGGGTGCTGCTGAGAAGAAAATATAGGAGCTCTGTTTGCTGCCACTAACACACTAGAAGTCCTATGGGTGCTGCTGAGAAGAAAATATAGGAGCTCTGTGTGATGCCACTAACACACTAGAAGTCCTATGGGTGCTGCTGAGAAGAAAATATAGGAGCTCTGTTTGCTGCCACTAACACACTAGAAGTCCTATGGGTGCTGCTGAGAAGAAAATATAGGAGCTCTGTTTGCTGCCACTAACACACTAGAAGTCCTATGGGTGCTGCTGAGAAGAAAATATAGGAGCTCTGTGTGATGCCACTAACACACTAGAAGTCCTATGGGTGCTGCTGAGAAGAAAATATAGGAGCTCTGTGTGATGCCACTAACACACTAGAAGTCCTATGGGTGCTTCTGAGATGAAAATATAGGAGCTCTGTGTGATGCCACTAACACACTAGAAGTCCTATGGGTGCTGCTGAGAAGAAAATATAGGAGCTCTGTGTGATGCCACTAACACACTAGAAGTCCTATGGGTGCTTCTGAGATGAAAATATAGGAACTCTGTGTGATGCCACTAACACACTAGAAGTCCTATGGGTGCTGCTGAGAAGAAAATATAGGAGCTCTGTTTGCTGCCACTAACACACTAGAAGTCCTATGGGTGCTTCTGAGAAGAAAATATAGGAGCTCTGTGTGATGCCACTAACACACTAGAAGTCCTATGGGTGCTTCTGAGATGAAAATATAGGAACTCTGTGTGATGCCACTAACACATTAGAAGTCCTATGGGTGCTGCTAAGAAGAAAATATAGGAGCTCTGTTTGCTGCCACTAACACACTAGAAGTCCTATGGGTGCTTCTGAGAAGAAAATATAGGAGCTCTGTGTGATGCCACTAACACACTAGAAGTCCTATGGGTGCTTCTGAGATGAAAATATAGGAACTCTGTGTGATGCCACTAACACATTAGAAGTCCTATGGGTGCTGCTGAGAAGAAAATATAGGAGCTCTGTTTGCTGCCACTAACACACTAGAAGTCCTATGGGTGCTTCTGAGAAGAAAATATAGGAGCTCTGTGTGATGCCACTAACACACTAGAAGTCCTATGGGTGCTTCTGAGATGAAAATATAGGAACTCTGTGTGATGCCACTAACACATTAGAAGTCCTATGGGTGCTGCTAAGAAGAAAATATAGGAGCTCTGTTTGCTGCCACTAACACACTAGAAGTCCTATGGGTGCTTCTGAGAAGAAAATATAGGAGCTCTGTGTGATGCCACTAACACACTAGAAGTCCTATGGGTGCTGCTGAGAAGAAAATATAGGAGCTCTGTTTGCTGCCACTAACACACTAGAAGTCCTATGGGTGCTGCTGAGAAGAAAATATAGGAGCTCTGTTTGCTGCCACTAACACACTAGAAGTCCTATGGGTGCTGCTGAGAAGAAAATATAGGAGCTCTGTGTGATGCCACTAACACACTAGAAGTCCTATGGGTGCTGCTGAGAAGAAAATATAGGAGCTCTGTGTGATGCCACTAACACACTAGAAGTCCTATGGGTGCTTCTGAGATGAAAATATAGGAGCTCTGTGTGATGCCACTAACACACTAGAAGTCCTATGGGTGCTGCTGAGAAGAAAATATAGGAGCTCTGTGTGATGCCACTAACACACTAGAAGTCCTATGGGTGCTTCTGAGATGAAAATATAGGAACTCTGTGTGATGCCACTAACACACTAGAAGTCCTATGGGTGCTGCTGAGAAGAAAATATAGGAGCTCTGTTTGCTGCCACTAACACACTAGAAGTCCTATGGGTGCTTCTGAGAAGAAAATATAGGAGCTCTGTGTGATGCCACTAACACACTAGAAGTCCTATGGGTGCTTCTGAGATGAAAATATAGGAACTCTGTGTGATGCCACTAACACATTAGAAGTCCTATGGGTGCTGCTAAGAAGAAAATATAGGAGCTCTGTTTGCTGCCACTAACACACTAGAAGTCCTATGGGTGCTTCTGAGAAGAAAATATAGGAGCTCTGTGTGATGCCACTAACACACTAGAAGTCCTATGGGTGCTTCTGAGATGAAAATATAGGAACTCTGTGTGATGCCACTAACACATTAGAAGTCCTATGGGTGCTGCTGAGAAGAAAATATAGGAGCTCTGTTTGCTGCCACTAACACACTAGAAGTCCTATGGGTGCTTCTGAGAAGAAAATATAGGAGCTCTGTGTGATGCCACTAACACACTAGAAGTCCTATGGGTGCTTCTGAGATGAAAATATAGGAACTCTGTGTGATGCCACTAACACATTAGAAGTCCTATGGGTGCTGCTAAGAAGAAAATATAGGAGCTCTGTGTGATGCCACTAACACACTAGAAGTCCTATGGGTGCTGCTGAGAAGAAAATATAGGAGCTCTGTGTGATGCCACTAACACACTAGAAGTCCTATGGGTGCTGCTGAGAAGAAAATATAGGAGCTCTGTGTGATGCCACTAACACACTAGAAGTCCTATGGGTGCTTCTGAGAAGAAAATATAGGAGCTCTGTGTGATGCCACTAACACACTAGAAGTCCTATGGGTGCTTCTGAGATGAAAATATAGGAACTCTGTGTGATGCCACTAACACATTAGAAGTCCTATGGGTGCTGCTAAGAAGAAAATATAGGAGCTCTGTTTGCTGCCACTAACACACTAGAAGTCCTATGGGTGCTTCTGAGAAGAAAATATAGGAGCTCTGTGTGATGCCACTAACACACTAGAAGTCCTATGGGTGCTTCTGAGAAGAAAATATAGGAGCTCTGTGTGATGCCACTAACACACTAGAAGTCCTATGGGTGCTTCTGAGATGAAAATATAGGAACTCTGTGTGATGCCACTAACACACTAGAAGTCCTATGGGTGCTTCTGAGAAGAAAATATAGGAGCTCTGTGTGATGCCACTAACACACTAGAAGTCCTATGGGTGCTTCTGAGATGAAAATATAGGAACTCTGTGTGCTGCCACTAACACACTAGAAGTCCTATGGGTGCTTCTGAGAAGAAAATATAGGAGCTCTGTGTGATGCCACTAACACACTAGAAGTCCTATGGGTGCTTCTGAGATGAAAATATAGGAACTCTGTGTGATGCCACTAACACATTAGAAGTCCTATGGGTGCTGCTAAGAAGAAAATATAGGAGCTCTGTTTGCTGCCACTAACACACTAGAAGTCCTATGGGTGCTTCTGAGAAGAAAATATAGGAGCTCTGTGTGATGCCACTAACACACTAGAAGTCCTATGGGTGCTGCTGAGAAGAAAATATAGGAGCTCTGTTTGCTGCCACTAACACACTAGAAGTCCTATGGGTGCTGCTGAGAAGAAAATATAGGAGCTCTGTTTGCTGCCACTAACACACTAGAAGTCCTATGGGTGCTGCTGAGAAGAAAATATAGGAGCTCTGTGTGATGCCACTAACACACTAGAAGTCCTATGGGTGCTGCTGAGAAGAAAATATAGGAGCTCTGTGTGATGCCACTAACACACTAGAAGTCCTATGGGTGCTTCTGAGATGAAAATATAGGAGCTCTGTGTGATGCCACTAACACACTAGAAGTCCTATGGGTGCTGCTGAGAAGAAAATATAGGAGCTCTGTGTGATGCCACTAACACACTAGAAGTCCTATGGGTGCTTCTGAGATGAAAATATAGGAACTCTGTGTGATGCCACTAACACACTAGAAGTCCTATGGGTGCTGCTGAGAAGAAAATATAGGAGCTCTGTTTGCTGCCACTAACACACTAGAAGTCCTATGGGTGCTTCTGAGAAGAAAATATAGGAGCTCTGTGTGATGCCACTAACACACTAGAAGTCCTATGGGTGCTTCTGAGATGAAAATATAGGAACTCTGTGTGATGCCACTAACACATTAGAAGTCCTATGGGTGCTGCTAAGAAGAAAATATAGGAGCTCTGTTTGCTGCCACTAACACACTAGAAGTCCTATGGGTGCTTCTGAGAAGAAAATATAGGAGCTCTGTGTGATGCCACTAACACACTAGAAGTCCTATGGGTGCTTCTGAGATGAAAATATAGGAACTCTGTGTGATGCCACTAACACATTAGAAGTCCTATGGGTGCTGCTGAGAAGAAAATATAGGAGCTCTGTTTGCTGCCACTAACACACTAGAAGTCCTATGGGTGCTTCTGAGAAGAAAATATAGGAGCTCTGTGTGATGCCACTAACACACTAGAAGTCCTATGGGTGCTTCTGAGATGAAAATATAGGAACTCTGTGTGATGCCACTAACACATTAGAAGTCCTATGGGTGCTGCTAAGAAGAAAATATAGGAGCTCTGTGTGATGCCACTAACACACTAGAAGTCCTATGGGTGCTGCTGAGAAGAAAATATAGGAGCTCTGTGTGATGCCACTAACACACTAGAAGTCCTATGGGTGCTGCTGAGAAGAAAATATAGGAGCTCTGTGTGATGCCACTAACACACTAGAAGTCCTATGGGTGCTTCTGAGAAGAAAATATAGGAGCTCTGTGTGATGCCACTAACACACTAGAAGTCCTATGGGTGCTTCTGAGATGAAAATATAGGAACTCTGTGTGATGCCACTAACACATTAGAAGTCCTATGGGTGCTGCTAAGAAGAAAATATAGGAGCTCTGTTTGCTGCCACTAACACACTAGAAGTCCTATGGGTGCTTCTGAGAAGAAAATATAGGAGCTCTGTGTGATGCCACTAACACACTAGAAGTCCTATGGGTGCTTCTGAGAAGAAAATATAGGAGCTCTGTGTGATGCCACTAACACACTAGAAGTCCTATGGGTGCTTCTGAGATGAAAATATAGGAACTCTGTGTGATGCCACTAACACACTAGAAGTCCTATGGGTGCTTCTGAGAAGAAAATATAGGAGCTCTGTGTGATGCCACTAACACACTAGAAGTCCTATGGGTGCTTCTGAGATGAAAATATAGGAACTCTGTGTGATGCCACTAACACATTAGAAGTCCTATGGGTGCTGCTGAGAAGAAAATATAGGAGCTCTGTTTGCTGCCACTAACACACTAGAAGTCCTATGGGTGCTTCTGAGATGAAAATATAGGAACTCTGTGTGATGCCACTAACACATTAGAAGTCCTATGGGTGCTGCTGAGAAGAAAATATAGGAGCTCTGTTTGCTGCCACTAACACACTAGAAGTCCTATGGGTGCTTCTGAGAAGAAAATATAGGAGCTCTATGTGATGCCACTAACACACTAGAAGTCCTATGGGTGCTTCTGAGATGAAAATATAGGAACTCTGTGTGATGCCACTAACACATTAGAAGTCCTATGGGTGCTGCTAAGAAGAAAATATAGGAGCTCTGTTTGCTGCCACTAACACACTAGAAGTCCTATGGGTGCTTCTGAGAAGAAAATATAGGAGCTCTGTGTGATGCCACTAACACACTAGAAGTCCTATGGGTGCTTCTGAGATGAAAATATAGGAACTCTGTGTGATGCCACTAACACATTAGAAGTCCTATGGGTGCTGCTGAGAAGAAAATATAGGAGCTCTGTTTGCTGCCACTAACACACTAGAAGTCCTATGGGTGCTGCTGAGAAGAAAATATAGGAGCTCTGTGTGATGCCACTAACACACTAGAAGTCCTATGGGTGCTTCTGAGATGAAAATATAGGAGCTCTGTGTGATGCCACTAACACACTAGAAGTCCTATGGGTGCTGCTGAGAAGAAAATATAGGAGCTCTGTGTGATGCCACTAACACACTAGAAGTCCTATGGGTGCTTCTGAGATGAAAATATAGGAACTCTGTGTGATGCCACTAACACACTAGAAGTCCTATGGGTGCTGCTGAGAAGAAAATATAGGAGCTCTGTTTGCTGCCACTAACACACTAGAAGTCCTATGGGTGCTTCTGAGATGAAAATATAGGAGCTCTGTGTGATGCCACTAACACACTAGAAGTCCTATGGGTGCTTCTGAGATGAAAATATAGGAACTCTGTGTGATGCCACTAACACATTAGAAGTCCTATGGGTGCTGCTGAGAAGAAAATATAGGAGCTCTGTTTGCTGCCACTAACACACTAGAAGTCCTATGGGTGCTTCTGAGAAGAAAATATAGGAGCTCTGTGTGATGCCACTAACACACTAGAAGTCCTATGGGTGCTGCTGAGAAGAAAATATAGGAGCTCTGTTTGCTGCCACTAACACACTAGAAGTCCTATGGGTGCTGCTGAGAAGAAAATATAGGAGCTCTGTTTGCTGCCACTAACACACTAGAAGTCCTATGGGTGCTGCTGAGAAGAAAATATAGGAGCTCTGTGTGATGCCACTAACACACTAGAAGTCCTATGGGTGCTTCTGAGAAGAAAATATAGGAGCTCTGTGTGATGCCACTAACACACTAGAAGTCCTATGGGTGCTTCTGAGATGAAAATATAGGAACTCTGTGTGATGCCACTAACACATTAGAAGTCCTATGGGTGCTGCTAAGAAGAAAATATAGGAGCTCTGTTTGCTGCCACTAACACACTAGAAGTCCTATGGGTGCTTCTGAGAAGAAAATATAGGAGCTCTGTGTGATGCCACTAACACACTAGAAGTCCTATGGGTGCTGCTGAGAAGAAAATATAGGAGCTCTGTTTGCTGCCACTAACACACTAGAAGTCCTATGGGTGCTGCTGAGAAGAAAATATAGGAGCTCTGTTTGCTGCCACTAACACACTAGAAGTCCTATGGGTGCTGCTGAGAAGAAAATATAGGAGCTCTGTGTGATGCCACTAACACACTAGAAGTCCTATGGGTGCTGCTGAGAAGAAAATATAGGAGCTCTGTGTGATGCCACTAACACACTAGAAGTCCTATGGGTGCTTCTGAGATGAAAATATAGGAGCTCTGTGTGATGCCACTAACACACTAGAAGTCCTATGGGTGCTGCTGAGAAGAAAATATAGGAGCTCTGTGTGATGCCACTAACACACTAGAAGTCCTATGGGTGCTTCTGAGATGAAAATATAGGAACTCTGTGTGATGCCACTAACACACTAGAAGTCCTATGGGTGCTGCTGAGAAGAAAATATAGGAGCTCTGTTTGCTGCCACTAACACACTAGAAGTCCTATGGGTGCTTCTGAGAAGAAAATATAGGAGCTCTGTGTGATGCCACTAACACACTAGAAGTCCTATGGGTGCTTCTGAGATGAAAATATAGGAACTCTGTGTGATGCCACTAACACATTAGAAGTCCTATGGGTGCTGCTAAGAAGAAAATATAGGAGCTCTGTTTGCTGCCACTAACACACTAGAAGTCCTATGGGTGCTTCTGAGAAGAAAATATAGGAGCTCTGTGTGATGCCACTAACACACTAGAAGTCCTATGGGTGCTTCTGAGAAGAAAATATAGGAGCTCTGTGTGATGCCACTAACACACTAGAAGTCCTATGGGTGCTTCTGAGATGAAAATATAGGAACTCTGTGTGATGCCACTAACACACTAGAAGTCCTATGGGTGCTTCTGAGAAGAAAATATAGGAGCTCTGTGTGATGCCACTAACACACTAGAAGTCCTATGGGTGCTTCTGAGATGAAAATATAGGAACTCTGTGTGATGCCACTAACACATTAGAAGTCCTATGGGTGCTGCTGAGAAGAAAATATAGGAGCTCTGTTTGCTGCCACTAACACACTAGAAGTCCTATGGGTGCTTCTGAGATGAAAATATAGGAACTCTGTGTGATGCCACTAACACATTAGAAGTCCTATGGGTGCTGCTGAGAAGAAAATATAGGAGCTCTGTTTGCTGCCACTAACACACTAGAAGTCCTATGGGTGCTTCTGAGAAGAAAATATAGGAGCTCTATGTGATGCCACTAACACACTAGAAGTCCTATGGGTGCTTCTGAGATGAAAATATAGGAACTCTGTGTGATGCCACTAACACATTAGAAGTCCTATGGGTGCTGCTAAGAAGAAAATATAGGAGCTCTGTTTGCTGCCACTAACACACTAGAAGTCCTATGGGTGCTTCTGAGAAGAAAATATAGGAGCTCTGTGTGATGCCACTAACACACTAGAAGTCCTATGGGTGCTTCTGAGATGAAAATATAGGAACTCTGTGTGATGCCACTAACACATTAGAAGTCCTATGGGTGCTGCTGAGAAGAAAATATAGGAGCTCTGTTTGCTGCCACTAACACACTAGAAGTCCTATGGGTGCTGCTGAGAAGAAAATATAGGAGCTCTGTGTGATGCCACTAACACACTAGAAGTCCTATGGGTGCTTCTGAGATGAAAATATAGGAGCTCTGTGTGATGCCACTAACACACTAGAAGTCCTATGGGTGCTGCTGAGAAGAAAATATAGGAGCTCTGTGTGATGCCACTAACACACTAGAAGTCCTATGGGTGCTTCTGAGATGAAAATATAGGAACTCTGTGTGATGCCACTAACACACTAGAAGTCCTATGGGTGCTGCTGAGAAGAAAATATAGGAGCTCTGTTTGCTGCCACTAACACACTAGAAGTCCTATGGGTGCTTCTGAGATGAAAATATAGGAGCTCTGTGTGATGCCACTAACACACTAGAAGTCCTATGGGTGCTTCTGAGATGAAAATATAGGAACTCTGTGTGATGCCACTAACACATTAGAAGTCCTATGGGTGCTGCTGAGAAGAAAATATAGGAGCTCTGTTTGCTGCCACTAACACACTAGAAGTCCTATGGGTGCTTCTGAGAAGAAAATATAGGAGCTCTGTGTGATGCCACTAACACACTAGAAGTCCTATGGGTGCTGCTGAGAAGAAAATATAGGAGCTCTGTTTGCTGCCACTAACACACTAGAAGTCCTATGGGTGCTGCTGAGAAGAAAATATAGGAGCTCTGTTTGCTGCCACTAACACACTAGAAGTCCTATGGGTGCTGCTGAGAAGAAAATATAGGAGCTCTGTGTGATGCCACTAACACACTAGAAGTCCTATGGGTGCTGCTGAGAAGAAAATATAGGAGCTCTGTGTGATGCCACTAACACACTAGAAGTCCTATGGGTGCTTCTGAGATGAAAATATAGGAGCTCTGTGTGATGCCACTAACACACTAGAAGTCCTATGGGTGCTGCTGAGAAGAAAATATAGGAGCTCTGTGTGATGCCACTAACACACTAGAAGTCCTATGGGTGCTTCTGAGATGAAAATATAGGAACTCTGTGTGATGCCACTAACACACTAGAAGTCCTATGGGTGCTGCTGAGAAGAAAATATAGGAGCTCTGTTTGCTGCCACTAACACACTAGAAGTCCTATGGGTGCTTCTGAGAAGAAAATATAGGAGCTCTGTGTGATGCCACTAACACACTAGAAGTCCTATGGGTGCTTCTGAGATGAAAATATAGGAACTCTGTGTGATGCCACTAACACATTAGAAGTCCTATGGGTGCTGCTAAGAAGAAAATATAGGAGCTCTGTTTGCTGCCACTAACACACTAGAAGTCCTATGGGTGCTTCTGAGAAGAAAATATAGGAGCTCTGTGTGATGCCACTAACACACTAGAAGTCCTATGGGTGCTTCTGAGATGAAAATATAGGAACTCTGTGTGATGCCACTAACACATTAGAAGTCCTATGGGTGCTGCTGAGAAGAAAATATAGGAGCTCTGTTTGCTGCCACTAACACACTAGAAGTCCTATGGGTGCTTCTGAGAAGAAAATATAGGAGCTCTGTGTGATGCCACTAACACACTAGAAGTCCTATGGGTGCTTCTGAGATGAAAATATAGGAACTCTGTGTGATGCCACTAACACATTAGAAGTCCTATGGGTGCTGCTAAGAAGAAAATATAGGAGCTCTGTGTGATGCCACTAACACACTAGAAGTCCTATGGGTGCTGCTGAGAAGAAAATATAGGAGCTCTGTGTGATGCCACTAACACACTAGAAGTCCTATGGGTGCTGCTGAGAAGAAAATATAGGAGCTCTGTGTGATGCCACTAACACACTAGAAGTCCTATGGGTGCTTCTGAGAAGAAAATATAGGAGCTCTGTGTGATGCCACTAACACACTAGAAGTCCTATGGGTGCTTCTGAGATGAAAATATAGGAACTCTGTGTGATGCCACTAACACATTAGAAGTCCTATGGGTGCTGCTAAGAAGAAAATATAGGAGCTCTGTTTGCTGCCACTAACACACTAGAAGTCCTATGGGTGCTTCTGAGAAGAAAATATAGGAGCTCTGTGTGATGCCACTAACACACTAGAAGTCCTATGGGTGCTTCTGAGAAGAAAATATAGGAGCTCTGTGTGATGCCACTAACACACTAGAAGTCCTATGGGTGCTTCTGAGATGAAAATATAGGAACTCTGTGTGATGCCACTAACACACTAGAAGTCCTATGGGTGCTTCTGAGAAGAAAATATAGGAGCTCTGTGTGATGCCACTAACACACTAGAAGTCCTATGGGTGCTTCTGAGATGAAAATATAGGAACTCTGTGTGATGCCACTAACACATTAGAAGTCCTATGGGTGCTGCTGAGAAGAAAATATAGGAGCTCTGTTTGCTGCCACTAACACACTAGAAGTCCTATGGGTGCTTCTGAGATGAAAATATAGGAACTCTGTGTGATGCCACTAACACATTAGAAGTCCTATGGGTGCTGCTGAGAAGAAAATATAGGAGCTCTGTTTGCTGCCACTAACACACTAGAAGTCCTATGGGTGCTTCTGAGAAGAAAATATAGGAGCTCTATGTGATGCCACTAACACACTAGAAGTCCTATGGGTGCTTCTGAGATGAAAATATAGGAACTCTGTGTGATGCCACTAACACATTAGAAGTCCTATGGGTGCTGCTGAGAAGAAAATATAGGAGCTCTGTTTGCTGCCACTAACACACTAGAAGTCCTATGGGTGCTGCTGAGAAGAAAATATAGGAGCTCTGTGTGATGCCACTAACACACTAGAAGTCCTATGGGTGCTTCTGAGATGAAAATATAGGAGCTCTGTGTGATGCCACTAACACACTAGAAGTCCTATGGGTGCTGCTGAGAAGAAAATATAGGAGCTCTGTGTGATGCCACTAACACACTAGAAGTCCTATGGGTGCTTCTGAGATGAAAATATAGGAACTCTGTGTGATGCCACTAACACACTAGAAGTCCTATGGGTGCTGCTGAGAAGAAAATATAGGAGCTCTGTTTGCTGCCACTAACACACTAGAAGTCCTATGGGTGCTTCTGAGAAGAAAATATAGGAGCTCTGTGTGATGCCACTAACACACTAGAAGTCCTATGGGTGCTTCTGAGATGAAAATATAGGAACTCTGTGTGATGCCACTAACACATTAGAAGTCCTATGGGTGCTGCTAAGAAGAAAATATAGGAGCTCTGTTTGCTGCCACTAACACACTAGAAGTCCTATGGGTGCTTCTGAGAAGAAAATATAGGAGCTCTGTGTGATGCCACTAACACACTAGAAGTCCTATGGGTGCTTCTGAGATGAAAATATAGGAACTCTGTGTGATGCCACTAACACATTAGAAGTCCTATGGGTGCTGCTGAGAAGAAAATATAGGAGCTCTGTTTGCTGCCACTAACACACTAGAAGTCCTATGGGTGCTTCTGAGATGAAAATATAGGAGCTCTGTGTGATGCCACTAACACACTAGAAGTCCTATGGGTGCTTCTGAGATGAAAATATAGGAACTCTGTGTGATGCCACTAACACATTAGAAGTCCTATGGGTGCTGCTGAGAAGAAAATATAGGAGCTCTGTTTGCTGCCACTAACACACTAGAAGTCCTATGGGTGCTGCTGAGAAGAAAATATAGGAGCTCTGTGTGATGCCACTAACACACTAGAAGTCCTATGGGTGCTGCTGAGAAGAAAATATAGGAGCTCTGTTTGCTGCCACTAACACACTAGAAGTCCTATGGGTGCTGCTGAGAAGAAAATATAGGAGCTCTGTGTGATGCCACTAACACACTAGAAGTCCTATGGGTGCTGCTGAGAAGAAAATATAGGAGCTCTGTTTGCTGCCACTAACACACTAGAAGTCCTATGGGTGCTGCTGAGAAGAAAATATAGGAGCTCTGTTTGCTGCCACTAACACACTAGAAGTCCTATGGGTGCTGTTGGGGTGAAATGTGTGCTAACAGCACTGCGGTTGGTACTACTGCAATACTGTACTAACAGTAAGCACGCACCAGACTAATCCCCAGCAGCAGCTAATAACACACTAACTGTGCAATCAGCAGCAATGAACGATCAATGACTTAGGTAGCAATGGTTTAGCAAAGAAATAGCCAATGGTTTAGCAAAGAAGAGCAAATCTTTCAGTATCAAGCAAAGACAGAATCAGCAGACTAATCTCTCCTAAAGCCGGAACTCATGTGACCGGGGCCGATGGCGTGGCGGCCTTTTAAATGGTGGGGCGTGTACTAAAGCCCCTGAGCTGTAATTGGCTACAGGCGTCCTGCCTGTAGCCAATTATTGCTCTCCGAGTTTCGGGCGCTGTGATTGGCCAAGCATGCGGGGTCACAGTGCATGCTTGGCCAATCATCAGCCAGCAATGCACTGCGCCGGCCGCGCCGGCCGCAATGCATTGCGGGGCCGCTCGCATCACACGAATGTGATGCGAACGGCCCAAATAGTTCTGGGCTCGACGAGCGAGCGAACGCCCGGTGCTCGATTCGAACATGGGTTCGAATCGAGCACCGGGCCCATCCCTAATAGATAGATTAAGTGTGTTATCAGTCACACTATTCTCACTTCTCCCCCTTCTCTTTGTCTGTTTTAACACAGCGCTTAACACCACCACTGTTTTATATTATTTCTAGTTTCCCTGAATCGGATTCACAGGTGTCTAGCAGCAGTGCCCCCTTCCCCTTCCCTCTTCCCCCCTCCCCCTCCCCCCAGTCACATACCTAGTCCTCACCAAGGCAGCACGGGAGTTCCCCCCACTTTCTTTTATTTACTATTAATACTATTATATTATAATTTTTTCAGATGGTATACACCCTTATGTCCTTTTCACAAGCCATGGGGCAACTACCCTCGGAATGTTCTTCCCCTGGTTGGTTTTTCCATATTGATGCTTTTGGGGTTAGCCGCCTCAGGTTCCGGGGCGGACTGACATTCCAGCCCACCTCCAGTTCCCTCAGTCCATGTCCAGACTCTGGTTTGACTTGCAAGTATGAGTGACCAATTTTTACTAATTTTATTTTTCTATAGTCTTTATTACATTTTTACATGATCACTTATCTACTTTTAAACATCCTTAGACAATATCTCGGCATCTGCTCCTGAAGAGTAGCGCTACAGCTACGAAACACGTCGAGCTAATAGATGCCTTCCCTGCTGTTTCTTTTTATTCAAGATACCATGATTACGGTTCACTGGAATATACCTACATATTACTTACTGTGGGAATATGTTGCAACTAGTCTGGTGTGTCATCATTATGTCATTACTGTGGCTCTAGGCCAATATGCTATCAGTGTGTCATTATGCTATTCTGTTAATTTATTACTATGTATCATGTCATGGAATAAAAGTTTTTTACTTTACTATGATGGTTACTACATGTCTATGCATTTACTATATGGCACTATAGATGGCTCCACCACCAGACAGCATTATAGTACCATGCAATGCTATTTTCTTGGCTGCACGCTTCAATTCAAAGTCCCAAAAATTTAGTTATTTTATATGTTTTGTTAATATATCATCAGAGAATACTCCATGCATGCTGGTTAGTGTTGATAGTTGAATCTATTGATTTGCTCTCACTAAAAACCCCAGGCTGGCATGAATGTCTAACCTACATTTAGGTCAAATATAAGGACAGGACTTCTGGTTGCAGACACTAGTGGGGATTGTGCCTCCTCCAAACTGGCCCTCCCGTCACTGCTGGTCTAAGGGGATGTTATGAAAAAAAAAAAAAAAAAAAAAAAACGAGACATGACATGTATAAAAACATTCTGTTGGTAAAACTGTAGGGGCCATAACACAGTTGCCATTGGTAAAGCAATTCCCTCTTTGTGCCTCAGTAATTTTCTATGTATTTATTTAAAGTGGTTATAAACCTCAGGCACAAAATATTATCAAGGCAGTTGGCACCTCACAAGATGGTTGATAGAGCACTCCATGCCAGCACATCCCACAAGCCCTCCGTGTGACATCACGTCCATCCTGCATTCCATGCTGGTTACGTTAGTATTTTTACACAATATGCTTTTTCTATCAACCATCTTGTGAGTTGCCAATTGGCTTGTCCTTTTAAATAAATTATTGGTTTTAATGCTGCACTTAGTCTGGCGCCCCTCTGCCCCTCCATTTATCCACAGAGTTCACAGCTTCACTCTAAGGGTGCTGCCATCAAGTGATTTTTTTAAAATAATTTTTATTGAAAGTTTTAAATGATAACAGAAGATTATCAAACAATCAGGTAATACAGTGCATTAACTAAGTGTGTGTCCTTATCAGCATAAGTTCCTGTAAAAGAAACATAGGTGAATCTTGTGAGGTACTTCAAGCTAAATTGTCCTAGCATTACTGTCTTAGCGAAACAGTATGCTCTACCATAACCAGTCGGAGACATACTCAAAACTATTTAAGTACTGTGACTCCAGTCCCTGGGATGCCCCTTAGGGATCACACTGCATCCCAGAAGGTGGAGAATCCAGCACCCAGAAAGCGTCTACCAGCCTGGCATGTTCTTCTAGATGAGTAGCTGATGCACCTCCACCATGTGACTAAACATAAGGTTTTCATGTTATAATATGAGGTCAATATGCTCAGCTAGTAAATAGAGAGTCAACAAGAACGAACACGAACCACAGATCAGTAAAATAATCCTAAGGAGAACAGCGTGATCATATTGAGCGTAGTAACCCAGAGATGCCAAGGGAGGCAGAAGAAAGGAGAAGAGGTATAAACGTGTGAAAGAAAAGGAGGGGCGGGGGGAATACTCTCATGCTAGGAATGTGGAATTCGATTGCTCAGAAATCCAGGTTGGACTCCAGTTATAAGAGAAACATTGCATGAGGTGGCCCAAGGTTCCCAGGTGGCCATAAATTTTTCAGTCTTGTCATTAAGTTTAGCGACAATTTGCTCTTGTACCATGATCCAGGATACCTTCCTCCTGAATCCTGTAAATGAGACGGTGGGTTTCTTCCAGGCCTTGGCTATGGTTAATTTGGCTCCTAGTAATATAAAAAATGAAAGTGTCTGGGAGTGTTTGGGCATATTGGGAAAAGTATGATTTAGAAGTGCTATATTGGGCTGTGGAGTTGTCTGTACTCCCGTCAGGGATCTAATGGTGCGAAATACTTTGCGCCAGAAAGATCTGATACGCGGGCAGGACCACCAAGTGTTGAACATAGAGCCCTCTAGTTCGCAGCCTCTGAAGCATACTGGGGAAGTGCCTGCATACATTATTGCCAACCTGGAAGGAACGTAGTACCACCGGACCAGTACTTTCAAACCAGCTTCGATCAGAGAGACATTGAGTATACCTTTAAACGAACGCTTTGATGCGCGGAACCATACCTCAGTGTCCCATGAGCTATCCATATCCTCCTCCCAAATCTGGGCGTAGGTGGGCTTGGTCAACCTAGTCGACAGAGTCGTGTAAATTAACGAGATACCTCCCCTCTGATCCATAGTGTTCGAGCACCAGTGTTCATAGGGTGTAATCGTAGGTGCGTCTGTCTTGTTATTCCAAATGGAGTGCAGGAAGTGAGAGATTTGGGAGAATCTGAAATACTCGGAGTCGGGCATATCTAGTCTCTTTTTGCAGTGGGATAAAGAAATGGGCCCCGCAGGAGAGAGAAAGTGGCCAATTCGGTATAAACCCTTATCTGTCCACCATTTAAATGCCCCAATGTTCATTCCCGGCAAGAAGTCCGTGTTATGGAACAGGTGAGCTAGGGGTTTCAGCGGAGATGTCACTGATGTGTGATTATATAATCGGGAACATAGAGCAACAGAGTGGGAGAGTGTGGGGGATAAAATCACAGGTCTGGCCTTCGGGTCACAACATAACAGATAGTCAATGGTGTTCGACGGGACCGCTTGCCTTTCTATAGAGAGCCAGTCCGGCTTCTGGCCCCTCGAGAAGTCCATTGAGATTTGTGCGAGTTGAGCGGCCTGGTAGTAATTCCATTGATTCAGGAGACCCAAGCCTCCCTGTGATTTTAGGCGGAAGAGGATACTCGTGGGACATCTGTATCCTTTGTTGCCCCAGATAAAGCGAACAACCTCAGACTGAAATTTACCCAGAACCTGTTTCTTGATCGAGATTGGGAGGGATCGGAATAAATACAGCATACGTGGGAGAAGAGTCATCTTAATCGCATGGATTCTGCCAAGCCAGGATAGGCCGCTTCTCGACCAATTATTCATGTCATCTGTACATTTCTGCATCATAGGGGGATAATTCGCCTTAAAGAGGTTGCTGATGTCGGAGGTCAGCTTGATGCCCAAGTATGGGATCGCCCCGGATGCCCAGACAAAATTAAAGTTTTTAGAAAGTAGTAACAGTACGTCCTGCGGAACATTAATGTTTAGGGCCGTCGATTTACTCATATTTACTTTCAAGCCCGATACCTCACGGAAGACCTTCAATATTTTAAGAACTACCGGGGTAGATGTTAGTGGGGAGGTCACGAAGAGGAGGAGGTCATCAGCGTACAGTGCGCACTTATGTTCTCGGGGCCCGCACATGACTCCCCTAAAGTCAGGATTCGATCTGAGAGCTATGGCTAAAGTCTCGATGGCTATTGCAAAAAGGAGGGGAGAGAGTGGACAGCCCTGTCTGGTACCCCTGCTTATGATGAAAGATTCCGAGTATTTCCCCATCAGGCGCACCTGAGCAGTGGGTTGAGAGTAAAGTGAGTGTATTAGATTTAGGAAGTACGGTCCAAAACCCCATCTCTCCAGGATACCAGACAGATATGCCCAATCTATGGAATCAAATGCTTTGTATAGATCTATGGAGAGCAAGTAACCTTTTTGTTGGGTTCCCCCATCCCACTGAGACTGTAAAAGTGAAACAATGTCAATGGTCCGTCTAATTTGGTCCGGGCCCTGTCTCCCAGGGATGAAGCCCACCTGATCTTTGTGAATGTATGAGGCGATGAAGCCAGACATTCTATTAGCTATAATCTTGGTCATAATTTTAATATCGTTATTAATAAGCGAGATCGGTCGATAATTGCACACCTCACTAGGGTCCTTATCAGGTTTGGGTATGACTGAGATATAAGCCGCGTTTAGGACTGTTCCCAATTGAGCCCCATCCCTGAGAGAGTTGAAGAACCGGGCCAAATGCGGAGCCAGAGTCAGACCAAATTTTTTATAATACCCGGTAGAAAAGCCATCCGGGCCGGGGGAGGACCCCACTTTAAGCGATTTAATGGTAGTCATGACTTCCTCTTTGGTGAACGGGCTCCCGAGGATGTCTCTATGTTCATCCGTCAGGGAGGGTAATTGTAGGTCTTGAAAAAAGTTGTCGTTATGCTTACTGTGGGTCTGTTGGGTCTGTTTGTAAAGGTCAGAGTAGAACCGTAGAAACGTGTCCATAATTTTAGCCGGGTTCTGTGTCAAGTCCCCCGCTGCTGTCCGGATTTTAGGGAAAGCTAAAGAGCGGTGTTTAGGGGTAAGTTTTACTGCTAATTTAGAACCTATCCTGTCCTTCTGGGAATAGAACCTTGCCCCGGACCATCTAAGGTGTTGTTCTGCAGCTGTCGTCAGGTTTAGGTTAAGGAGAACCCTAGCTCTGTCTAGATTTGCTAAGGAACCGGTCGTAGGGTTACGTTTATGCGCTTTAGCCAGGGAGTGGAATTCTTCTGTGAGCCTGAGTGTATCTGCCCTGTGTTCCTTTTTGAGTTTTGAGGACAATTGAATGAGCTTCCCCCTGATGACCGATTTATGTGCCGCCCATACGGTAGAAGGGGAGACTTCCTCCGTTGCATTTATCAGGAAATATTCCTTAATGGCTGTCTCCACTAATGAATATTGAATTGGGTCATTCAATAGGGATTCTTGTAACCGCCAACGCGGTGTGTCTCTTTTTCCCGACGACCGCAGAGTGGTTACAGTGACCATCGAGTGATCTGACAGCGGGGATTCTATTATTTTGGAACTTTTAAGTACAGGAATTGTATATGAGTGTGTGAAAATGTGATCTATCCTGGCAAAGGATTTGTGTGGGGCTGAGTAGTGCGTGTAGTCTTTTGTGCGAGGGTTAGCCTCCCGCCACACATCCACGAGTCCTGCCTCATGGATTAGTTTTGCTATGTTTGTACTCTGTTTGGAAGGACGTTTGGGCTTGGTTGTCCCATCTGCCAGTTTATCTAGGGAAAGATCAAAGGCGATATTAGAATCACCGCCAATGAAGACTGACCCTTTGAGATGTGGTTTCAGCGTCCGTATAAGGGAATCAAAAAAGGGCTTATGGCCCTTATTAGGGGCATAGTAGGACACAAATGTGTACTCCTCTCCATCTATGTGACCGGATACCAAAACATATCGAACCTGGGGGTCTACTACAGTTTCTGGCTGAGAGAGGTTAATGTGTTTGGCGAAGCATACCGCCACCCCTTTTGTCTTATTATCCACTGATGCCAGGAAAAATTATGGATAACGTTGATGTAGGAAAGAGGGTTTGAATGTGGACGGGAAGTGGGTTTCCTGTAACAGGAGTATATCTGCTTGCATGGAGTGGTATTGCTGGAAGACCTTCCTGCATTTTATGGGGGAATTGAGGCCCTGTGTGTTATGTGAGACTATTTTAAGTGTGGGCATGGGATGGTGTGCATTAGTCATGGATCAGAGGTGATGAGTCTATGATAAGGCTCAGTTGCTTACCTTGTCCCTGGGAGAGGAAGACCCAGGCAGGCCGTGTGAGCAGGCAGAGCGAAATTCCGTCGTCAGAGATGGGAGGAAGGTTGTATTCATGGATCCTGAGAGCATTCCGTCGAGCATGAGTGAGAAGAAGAGAAAGGATGAAAATAGAGAGAAAGAAGAAAAATGGGGTTATAAAATTGTAAGCCAAACTGTACCGTCTGCCCTTCGAAGTCAACTTAAACAAATTCTGAATTGGGAGGTCCGCCGACCCCCTCACCCCCCGGAGTTGGATGGGCTGGCCATACCACACTCCTACAACCTGAGAGGTCCAGAAAACCACAGTCACGGGGATTCCAGATCGGAACCCAGGAGCACCAATAGTGCTCTAGGTTCCTAGGGTAGGTGCACTGAGTCCACCACAGCCCAGTCACCTGGTAACATATTAATCTTAAGGCTGGAGGTAGCCCATAATAGCAACTAAACACAGCGCCCCAACTAAGTGAGCCAATAATGCAAGGAACAGCCCCAACCATTCCTCCCGACTCCCGCCCCCTCCCCCCGACCCCTCCTATAGTGGGAGGTCAAGGGAGCCAGGTAGGACCCAAAAGGAATACCATCTGGAAATACATGACCTAAAATAAGGGGTATTCCCGTATCCGCAACCAGGAATCTATAACAAAAATTTAACTGTGAGGAAAAATAAACCATGGAGAGCAAAAACGTAAGCAAAAGGAAAGGCCTTATAAGGCTGTCCGCAAACCAGAATGCTAACTGCGGTTTGTAAGAGAAAATATCCCCCTCCCGCCCCAAGTCCAGGATACCCGGCCCCCACAGTCATACTGTAACCTTCAGCAAAAGCCGGTAAAGACAAATGTCTATCCACGGGAAGCAGTGGGACGTGGAACACTCGGGCCTCCAGTAATAGGGTGGGGATATAAGTCCCAAGCACTTAGGAAAGGTGGCAGTGTCCCAGATCAGGGCCCTGATCTAGTAAAGGGTAGTCGACCTTCAAGGTGGGAGATTTTCTTTAGACCTCTTGGAGCTCTGTGTCAGCCAGTTGTGTTGCAGTGGACTTGCTGGCGGTGGTCTTTTTGACGAAGATGGGGTGTTTCTAGAGATCTGCATGGGGGCAGGTTCCTGTGACAGAATCCCCAGGTGCAACAGGAGACGCTCCCCTTCCACCAATGAGGAGAAGCCATAGCTTTTGTTCTTGTAGGAGAAGTTCAGGCGAAGGGGGAACGACCACCTGTATGTGATTTATTTTTCCATTAGGATCTGAAGTAAAGGCTTTAACGAACGTCTTTTTTGAATAGTATAGGGTGACAGGTCAGCAAAGATCTGAATTCTATGTCCCTGGAAAATGAGATTATCAGAGCTCCTGGATTTCTTCATCACCTCTTCTTTGACTGAGTAGTAGTGAGGTTTTACTACGATGTCTCTGGGGAGACCATCAGAGCGGGGGGGGGGGTTGAAGGGCTCTGTGAGCTCTATCCAGCTCCAGGCGAATATCTGTAATATCAGGAATCAGGCTGCGTATGATAGCTTTTACAGTTCCCTGCACCTCCTTTTCAGATTCGGGTACACCCCTTATCCTAAAATTGTATCATCTCGATCTGTTCTCAAGATCGTCGATCTTCGCGAATGCTGTTTCCAATTGATCTTGTACATCTTGCAGCCTAGCAGTATTTTGGTTAATACGTGAAACAGCATGGTCAGCTTTTTGTTCTATAATGTCCATTCTCACCCCTATTTGCTGTAAATCAGCATGAATGGATGCAGTGATCTGCGCAGCGTTCTGTGCCAGCCCTGTTGAGAGCATTTGAGCAAAGGCAGCCATCATGGATGAAAAGTCAGAGGGATTAGGAAAAGGATCTGTGGCATCCTTTGCTTCTAATATGAGGCCTGTATGAGGATCCAGCATAGGGGTTGTGCGGGTGCCTGGGTTCATTCTGCCCAGCAGCGATTCCGTGGAAGCTGGGGATGCGGCCAGGGTCAGGGGTGGATAGTCTGTACCTGAGGGGGACTGCGGGAGCACGTCCTGGTCAGCTATATCGTCCCCTGTGAGCTCCGTGCTGTGAGGGCCTTGTGCAGCCGCCGCCATCTTGGCATAACTGAGGGGGCCGGGACTCGCGGCCATCTGGCCTGTCAGATTCCTCCTCGCTGGCGCCGCTGACATTCGGGGGATCAGGGGGGCTTCCCCTGCACATATGTCCCGGTAAGAGTGCTGAGGGGGCGCTCTGTGAGCTCCGGTGGCTATAATTGGGCCGTGGTGGAGCGGAGCTCTAGAAGCCGGTGCTTTCAGGGAGAGAGATATATTATATAGGAATAGGAGTCCAGATTCAGAGATATAACTCAGCGATCTGCATAGGTTTACCTGTTTGTGTTGCAGTGCAGTCTTTTTACACTGCCATGAGCCCAGTGTCAGAGAAAATCTACCTTTTATCTGCAAGCTCAGTGCACCAGCACTGCATATATTACGTTGAGAGATACACCGTTTCCATACTGTGGGTGTATTCTGCTCTTGGAAAAAGATCCATTTAGGGCAACAACAAAAAAAAGGCACTTTATTGTGCTCTTTTCCAAAAGACCCATTAAGGGCAAAAAAAATAAAAAAATTGCATTTTATTTTGCTCGTGCAAAAAAAGACCCGTTTAGGGCAAAAAAAAAAATTGCACTTTAAAGTACGCTTGCAAAAAGACCCATTTAGGGCCACAAAAAATATTTTGCAGTGTGTTATACATATGTGGAGGCGTATGAAATAAACCATTTCTATATATTTGTCTTCTACTGTGCTATACTAAAAAAACAACATTTTTTTTAATAGCATTTTCTGCAGTTCTGTAGCTGTGCGATTCAGCGGTTACGTACTGTGGGTGTGTTGTGGTCTTCCAAAAAACGCCATTTAGGGCCACAAAAAATATTTTGCAGTGTGTTATACATATGTGGAGGCGTGTGAAATAAACCATTTTTATATATTTGTCTTCTACTGTGCTATACTAAAAAACTAAATATTTTTTTAATAGCATTTTCTGCAGTTCTGTAGCTGTGCGATTCAGCGGTTACGTACTGTGGGTGTGTTGTGGTCTTCCAAAAAACGCCTTTTAGGGCCACAAAAAATATTTTGCAGTGTGTTATACATATGTGGAGGCGTGTGAAATAAACCATTTCTATATATTTGTCTTCTACTGTGCTATACTAAAAAAACAACATTTTTTTTAATAGCATTTTCTGCAGTTCTGTAGCTGTGCGATTCAGCGGTTACGTACTGTGGGTGTGTTGTGGTCTTCCAAAAAACGCCATTTAGGGCCACAAAAAATATTTTGCAGTGTGTTATACATATGTGGAGGCGTGTGAAATAAACCATTTCTATATATTTGTCTTCTACTGTGCTATACTAAAAAAACAACATTTTTTTTAATAGCATTTTCTGCAGTTCTGTAGCTGTGCGATTCAGCGGTTACGTACTGTGGGTGTGTTGTGGTCTTACAAAAAACGCCATTTAGGGCCACAAAAAATATTTTGCAGTGTGTTATACATATGTGGAGGCGTGTGAAATAAACCATTTCTATATATTTGTCTTCTACTGTGCTATACTAAAAAAAAAACATTTTTTTTAATAGCATTTTCTGCAGTTCTGTAGCTGTGCGATTGAGCGGTTACGTACTGTGGGTGTGTTGTGGTCTTCCAAAAAACGAAATTTAGGGCCACAAAAAATATTTTGCAGTGTGTTATACATATGTGGAGGCGTGTGAAATAAACCATTTCTATATATTTGTCTTCTACTGTGCTATACTAAAAAAACAACATTTTTTTTAATAGCATTTTCTGCAGTTCTGTAGCTGTGCGATTCAGCGGTTACGTACTGTGGGTGTGTTGTGGTCTTCCAAAAAACGCCATTTAGGGCCACAAAAAATATTTTGCAGTGTGTTATACATATGTGGAGGCGTGTGAAATAAACCATTTCTATATATTTGTCTTCTACTGTGCTATACTAAAAAAAAAACATTTTTTTTTAATAGCATTTTCTGCAGTTCTGTAGCTGAGCGATTCAGCGGTTACGTACTGTGGGTGTGTTGTGGTCTTCCAAAAAACGCCATTTAGGGCCACAAAAAATATTTTGCAGTGTGTTATACATATGTGGAGGTGTGTGAAATAAACTATTTCTATATAGTTTTCTTCTACTGTGCTATACTAAAAAAAAACATTTTTTTTGAATAGCATTTTCTGCAGTTCTGTAGCTGTGCGATTCAGCGGTTACGTACTGTGGGTGTGTTGTGGTCTTCCAAAAAACGCCATTTAGGGCCACAAAAAATATTTTGCAGTGTGTTATACATATGTGGAGGCGTGTGAAATAAACCATTTCTATATATTTGTCTTCTACTGTTCTATACTAAAAAAAAACATTTTTTTTGAATAGCATTTTCTGCAGTTCTGTAGCTGAGCGATTCAGCGGTTACGTACTGTGGGTGTGTTGTGGTGTTTCAAAAAACGCCATTTAGGGCCACAAAAAATATTTTGCAGTGTGTTATACATATGTGGAGGTGTGTGAAATAAACTATTTCTATATAGTTTTCTTCTACTGTGCTATACTAAAAAAACAACATTTTTTTTTAATAGCATTTTCTGCAGTTCTGTAGCTGTGCGATTCAGCGGTTACGTACTGTGGGTGTGTTGTGGTCTTCCAAAAAACACCATTTAGGGCCACAAAAAATATTTTGCAGTGTGTTATACATATGTGGAGGTGTGTGAAATAAACAATTTCTATATAGTTTTCTTCTACTGTGCTATACTAAAAAAATATATTTTTTTTTGAATAGCATTTTCTGCAGTTCTGTAGCTGTGCGATTCAGCGGTTACGTACTGTGGGTGTGTTGTGGTCTTCCAAAAAACGCCATTTAGGGCCACAAAAAATATTTTGCAGTGTGTTATACATATGTGGAGGTGTGTGAAATAAACAATTTCTATATAGTTTTCTTCTACTGTGCTATACTAAAAAAAAAAAAAACATTTTTTTTGAATAGCATTTTCTGCAGTTCTGTAGCTGTGCGATTCAGCGGTTACGTACTGTGGGTGTGTTGTGGTCTTCCAAAAAACGCCATTTAGGGCCACAAAAATATTTTGCAGTGTGTTATACATATGTGGAGGCGTGTGAAATAAACAATTTCTATATATTTGTCTTCTACTGTGCTATACTAAAAAAACAAAAAAAATTTTGAATAGCATTTTCTGCAGTTCTGTAGCTGTGCGATTCAGCGGTTACGTACTGTGGGTGTGTTGTAGTCTTCCAAAAAACGCCATTTAGGGCCACAAAAAATATTTTGCAGTGTGTTATACATATGTGGAGGTGTGTGAAATAAACAATTTCTATATAGTTTTCTTCTACTGTGCTATACTAAAAAAAAAACATTTTTTTAATAGCATTTTCTGCAGTTCTGTAGCTGTGCGATTCAGCGGTTACGTACTGTGGGTGTGTTGTGGTCTTCCAAAAAACGCCATTTAGGGCCACAAAAAATATTTTGCAGTGTGTTATACATATGTGGAGGTGTGTGAAATAAACCATTTCTATATATTTGACTTCTACTGTGCTATACTAAAAAAACTAAATTTTTTTGAATAGCATTTTCTGCAGTTCTGTAGCTGTGCGATTCAGCGGTTACGTACTGTGGGTGTGTTGTGGTCTTCCAAAAAACGCCATTTAGGGCCACAAAAAATATTTTGCAGTGTGTTATACATATGTGGAGGTGTGTGAAATAAACAATTTCTATATAGTTTTCTTCTACAGTGCTATACTAAAAAAAAAAAAAAATTTGAATAGCATTTTCTGCAGTTCTGTAGCTGTGCGATTCAGCGGTTACGTACTGTGGGTGTGTTGTGGTCTTCCAAAAAACGCCATTTAGGGCCACAAAAAATATTTTGCAGTGTGTTATACATATGTGGAGGTGTGTGAAATAAACCATTTCTATATATTTGTCTTCTACTGTGCTATACTAAAAAAACAAAATTTTATTTGAATAGCATTTTCTGCAGTTCTGTAGCTGTGCGATTCAGCGGTTACGTACTGTGGGTGTGTTGTGGTCTTCCAAAAAACGCCATTTAGGGCCACAAAAAATATTTTGCAGTGTGTTATCCACTTAAGCCCCGGACCATTTGGTAGCTAAAGGACCAGAGGTGAATTCAGAATTTTGCACTGCGCTGCTTTAACTGTAAGTTGTGCGGACATGCAATGTTGTACCCAAACGAAATTTGCGTCCTTTTCTTCCCACAAATAGAGCTTTCTTTTAATGGTATTTGATTGCCTCTGCGATTTTTCTTTTTTGCGATATAAACAGAAAAAGACCGAAAATTTTGAAAAAAAATGATATTTTCTACTTTTTGTTATAAGAAAAATCGAATAAACTCAATTTTAGTCATACATTTAGGCCAAATGTATTCAGCCACATGTCTTTAGTAAAAAAAAGTCAATAAGCGTATATTTATTGGTTTGCGCAAAAGTTATAGCGTTTACAAACTAGGGTACATTTTCTGGAATTTACACAGCTTTAAATTTATGACTGCCTATCTCATTTCTTGAGGTGCTAAAATGGCAAGGCAGTACAAACCCCCCCCAAATGACCCCATTTTAAAAAGTAGACACCCCAAGGAAATTGCTGAGAGGCATGTTGAGCCCATTGAATATTTTTTTTTTGTCCCAAGTGATTGAATAATGACAAAAAAAAAAAATTACAAAAAGTTGTCACTAAATGATATATTGCTCACACATGCCATGGTTATATGTGGAATTGCACCCCAAAATACATTCTGCTGCTTCTCCTGAGTACGGGGATACCACATGTGTGGGACTTTTTAGGAGCCTAGCCACGTACGGGACCCCGGAAACCAAGCACCGCCTTCAGGATTTCTAAGGGCGCAAATTTTTGAT
Organism: Rana muscosa; assembly: GCA_029206835.1. Classification (NCBI taxonomy): domain Eukaryota; kingdom Metazoa; phylum Chordata; class Amphibia; order Anura; family Ranidae; genus Rana; species Rana muscosa. The sequence goes on from CM055122.1 coordinate 423,849,693, forward strand.
TTCACTCCTCACTACCTATCACAGTTTCGAAGGCCATAAAATGCCAAAATCGCACAGAACCCCCCCAAAATGACCCCATTTTGGAATATAGACACCCCAAGCTATTTGCTGAGAGGCATGGCGAGTATTTTACAGCTCTAATTTGTTTTTGAAAATGAAGAAAGAAAATATATATTTTTTTTTTTTTTTTCAATTTTCAAAACTTTGTGACAAAAAGCGAGATCTGCAAAATACTCACAATACCTCTCAGCAAATAGCTTGGGGTGTCTACTTTCCAAAATGGGGTCATTTGGGGGGTTTTGTGCCATCTGGGCATTCCATGGCCTCCGAAACTGTGATAGGCAGTGAGAAGTGAAATCAAAAATTGACACCCTTAGAAAGCCTGAAGGTGGTGCTTGGTTTTTGGGGTCCCGTACGCGGCTAGGCTCCCAAAAAGTCTCACACATGTGGTATCCCCGTACTCAGGAGAAGCAACAGAATGTATTTTGGGGTGTAATTCCACATATGCCCATGGCATGTTTGAGCAATATATCATTTAGTGACAACTTTGTGCAAAAAAAAAAAAAAAAAATTGTATTTTTTCCGCAACTTGTGTCAACATATAAAATATTCCATGGACTCGACATGCCTCTCAGTATATAGCTTGGGGTGTCTACTTTCCAAAATGGGGTCATTTGGGGGGGTTTTGAACTGTTCTGGCATTTTATACACAACATTAGGAAGCTTATGCCGCGTACACACGATCGTGATTCACGGCGGTGAAAACACCGCCGTGAATCACGACATGAAAAAAAATGAAAAACGAGGGAACGGCATGTTCCCCCACACATGACCGTTTTTCCCGTCATTTTTTTCTTTGTCGAGAAAAACGACCGTGTGTGGGCTCCGTGGCAGTGTTTCCCTATGGGAAAACTGCAGCGGAAAAAAATGCTGGAAAAAACGATGAGAAAAATTAGAACATGTTCTAATTTTTCTCATCGTGATTAATGCCGTTTTTCCCGTCGGGAAAAACGGCAAAAAGCCCATAGACAATCGTTTTTCTCGTCCAAAGGAAAAAATGTCATTCTAACCACTTGAAGACAAAGCCCTTTTTGACACTTTTTGTTTACATGAAAACATATATTTTTTTGCAAGAAAATTATGTTGAACCCCCAAACATTATATATATTTTTAAAGCAAAGGCCCTACAGAATAAAATGGTGGGTGTTGCATTTTTTTTTCTACACAGTATTTGCGCAGCGATTTTTCAAACGCATTTTTTGGGGAAAAAATACACTTTTTTTAATTTTAATGCACTAAAACACACTATATTGCCCAAATGTTTGATGAAATAAAAAAGATTATCTTAGGCCGAGTACATAGATACCAAACACGACATGCTTTAAAATTTCGCACAAACGCGCATTGGCGACAAACTACATACATTTTTAAAAGCCTTTAAAAGCATTTACAGGTTACCCGGTTAGATTTACAGAGGAGGTCTACTGCTAAAATTACTGCCCTCGATCTGACCTTCGCGGTGATACCTCACATGCATGGTGCAATTGCTGTTTACATATGACGCCAGACCGACGCTTGCGTTCACCATTGGGCAAGAGCAGGGCAGGACAGGGGTGCTTTTTTTTTTTTTTTTATTATTAATTTTGCTTTTTTATTTTATTTTTAAACTGTTGCTGAACGAAAAAAAAGATTGATCGGTGGGTATGCCCACCATTAGAATACCGCCCTTCATCCACCCACTTCTAATGATGGGCATACATGCACCATTTATATATGCCAAAGCATGGGGGCATCTTCTCGCAAAAGTTATGCCGCGTACACATGGTCAGACTTTTCCACGGGCAAGCCTCCGTCGGAATTTCGACCGTATGTACGCGGCATTAGGAGCAAAATCACTCCTCCGCCCCTGCTGCCCCAATGCTTCGGCATATATGCTTTTTTTTTTTTAACTGTGGTGGTGAAATCACCTCCTACAGCACTGGAGTCGCAGGGATCAGGCCTGTCTCTGCGAACGCTGCAGTTATGTGTGTTTTTGTTTTGTAAGTGACAGTGATCGATCGATACTGCACTTGGGTGGCCTGGGCTGGACGGAGGGGCAAAACGCAGGTGCCAGCAGGTATCTGGGCTGATCCCGCTAACACTGCGTTTTTGGGAACCCTAAACTGCTGGGGACGCTAGTATAAATCTGATCAGATCAGATATTGAGCTGATCAGATACTATACCACTAAGGAGGGTGTATGCTTCACGCGTGGGTGTTAGCGCTACTGGCACTAACCTGACACTGCCTGGGGTGTGACGCAGACCCTCTCTGACGCTAAAACCTAATTGATATCACCCGCCGGGCGATCAGGGGGTTAAACCTTTATTGGGTTATATACGGCGGGTGCCCTGACACTATAAAAAGCAAACTAACTAACCAGCGTCACCCGTAACACTTATATGATGATCACTGGTGAAAGGGTTAACTAGGGGCAATTAGGGGGTTAAAACCTTTATTAGGTAATATATGGGGGTACCTGACGCTATAAAAACCTGACGGCGAACCTAAAAAAAATTACTGGCTACCTATCGGCATCACCGACACTAAGACAACGATCATAAAAACGATCGCTTAGCGACAGTGGTGATAGGGGGTGAAAGTTTACCTGGGGGGCGATCAGGGGGTTAAACCTTTATTAGATAATATATGGGGGTACCTGACGCTATAAAAACCTGCGGCGAACCTAAAAAAAATTACTGGCTACCGATCAGCATCACCGACGCTAAGACATCGATCAGAAAAATAATCGCATAGCGATGGCGGTGCTAGGGGGTGAAAGGGTTACCTGGGGGGTGATCAAGGGGGTTAAACCTTTATTAGGTAATATATGGGGGTACCCGACGCTATAAAAACCTGCGGCGAACCTAAAAAAAAATTACTGGCTACCGATCAGCATCGCCGACGCTAAGACATCGATCAGAAAAATTATTACCTAGTGACAGTGGTGATAGGGGGTGAAAGGGTTACCTGGGGGGCGATCAAGGGGGTTAAACCTTTATTAGGTAATATATGGGGGTACCCGACGCTATAAAAACCTGCGGCAAACCTAAAAAAAATTACTGCCTACCGATCAGCATCACCGACGCTAAGACATCGATCAGAAAAATGATCGCATAGCGACGGCGGTGCTAGGGGGTGAAAGGGTTACCTGGGGGGTGATCAAGGGGGTTAAACCTTTATTAGGTAATATATGGGGGTACCCGACGCTATAAAAACCTGCGGCGAACCTAAAAAAAATTACTGGCTACCGATCAGCATCACCGACGCTAAGACATCGATCAGAAAAATAATCGCATAGCGACGGCGGTGCTAGGGGGTGAAAGGGTTATCTGGGGGGTGATCAGGGGGTTAAACCTTTATTAGGGGGGGTTAGGGGGCTACACTGGACCTAAAACTAAATGTAGTGACACTTTTACAGTCACAAATGTCACTGATTGCAGTGATCACTAAATAAATGGTCACTGCAATCAGTGACACTGTGACTGGGGGCTGGGGGGTGATCTGGGGGGTGATCTGGGGGTGTCTGGGGGGGCCTGGGGGGGCAATTTATGTGCCTATGTGTCCTGGTGTCAGTGTGCTGTTTTGTGTACTAACCTGCATCTTCTCCTGTACGGCGCTCGGTATATGTGAGCGCCGCAGGAGAGATGACATCACTTCCTCCTTCCTGGCAGGCAGGGGAAGCTCTCTCATTCGCCGGGAGCGATCGAGAGGGGGTGGCCAGAATCGAACGGCCGTCCCCTCATGCCGGATCGCTCCCGAAGGTAAAACGACCACCCACTGTAAAGAAGGGGGGTCCGATCGGACCCCCAAACTATACAAAGGCAATCACGTATATGTACGTGATTCTGCCTGTCGGTGCCATTCTGCTGACGTATATTTACAGTGGGCGGTCATTAAGTGGTTATACATATGTGGAGGTGTGTGAAATAAACCATTTCTATATAGTTTTCTTCTACTGTGCTATACTAAAAAAAAACATTTTTTTTGAATAGCATTTTCTGCAGTTCTGTAGCTGTGCGATTCAGCGGTTACGTACTGTGGGTGTGTTGTGGTCTTCCAAAAAACGCCATTTAGGGCCACAAAAAATATTTTGCAGTGTGTTATACATATGTGGAGGCGTGTGAAATAAACCATTTCTATATATTTGTCTTCTACTGTGCTATACTAAAAAAACAAAAAAATTTTTGAATAGCATTTTCTGCAGTTCTGTAGCTGTGCGATTCAGCGGTTACGTACTGTGGGTGTGTTGTAGTCTTCCAAAAAACGCCATTTAGGGCCACAAAAAATATTTTGCAGTGTGTTATACATATGTGGAGGTGTGTGAAATAAACAATTTCTATATAGTTTTCTTCTACTGTGCTATACTAAAAAAACAACATTTTTTTTAATAGCATTTTCTGCAGTTCTGTAGCTGTGCGATTCAGCGGTTACGTACTGTGGGTGTGTTGTGGTCTTCCAAAAAATGCCATTTAGGGCCACAAAAAATATTTTGCAGTGTGTTATACATATGTGGAGGCGTGTGAAATAAACCATTTCTATATATTTGTCTTCTACTGTGCTATACTAAAAAAACAACAGTTTTTTTTAATAGCATTTTCTGCAGTTCTGTAGCTGTGCGATTCAGCGGTTACGTGCTGTGGGTGTGTTGTGGTCTTCCAAAAAACGCCATTTAGGGCCACAAAAAATATTTTGCAGTGTGTTATACATATGTGGAGGTGTGTGAAATAAACAATTTCTATATAGTTTTCTTCTACTGTGCTATACTAAAAAAAAAACATTTTTTTTGAATAGCATTTTCTGCAGTTCTGTAGCTGTGCGATTCAGCGGTTACGTACTGTGGGTGTGTTGTGGTCTTCCAAAAAATGCCATTTAGGGCCACAAAAAATATTTTGCAGTGTGTTATACATATGTGGAGGCGTGTGAAATAAACCATTTCTATATATTTGTCTTCTACTGTGCTATACTAAAAAAACAAAAACATTTTTGAATAGCATTTTCTGCAGTTCTGTAGCTGTGCGATTCAGCGGTTACGTACTGTGGGTGTGTTGTAGTCTTCCAAAAAACGCCATTTAGGGCCACAAAAAATATTTTGCAGTGTGTTATACATATGTGGAGGTGTGTGAAATAAACAATTTCTATATAGTTTTCTTCTACTGTGCTATACTAAAAAAACAACATTTTTTTTTAATAGCATTTTCTGCAGTTCTGTAGCTGTGCGATTCAGCGGTTACGTACTGTGGGTGTGTTGTGGTCTTCCAAAAAACGCCATTTAGGGCCACAAAAAATATTTTGCAGTGTGTTATACATATGTGGAGGTGTGTGAAATAAACTATTTCTATATAGTTTTCTTCTACTGTGCTATACTAAAAAAAAAAATTTTTTTGAATAGCATTTTCTGCAGTTCTGTAGCTGTGCGATTCAGCGGTTACGTACTGTGGGTGTGTTGTGGTCTTCCAAAAAACGCCATTTAGGGCCACAAAAAATATTTTGCAGTGTGTTATTCATATGTGGAGGCGTGTGAAATAAACCATTTCTATATATTTGTCTTCTACTGTGCTATACTAAAAAAACAAAATTTTTTTTTAATAGCATTTTCTGCAGTTCTGTAGCTGTGCGATTCAGCAGTTACGTACTGTGGGTGTGTTGTGGTTTTCCAAAAAACGCCATTTAGGGCCACAAAAAATATTTTGCAGTGTGTTATACATATGTGGAGGTGTGTGAAATAAACTATTTCTATATAGTTTTCTTCTACTGTGCTATACTAAAAAAAAAACATTTTTTTTAATAGCATTTTCTGCAGTTCTGTAGCTGTGCGATTCAGCGGTTACGTACTGTGGGTGTGTTGTGGTCTTCCAAAAAACGCCATTTAGGGCCACAAAAAATATTTTGCAGTGTGTTATACATATGTGGAGGTGTGTGAAATAAACAATTTCTATATAGTTTTCTTCTACTGTGCTATACTAAAAAAAAAACATTTTTTTTTAATAGCATTTTCTGCAGTTCTGTAGCTGTGCGATTCAGCGGTTACGTACTGTGGGTGTGTTCTGCTCTTCCAAAAACACCCATTTAGGGCAATATCCTAAATTTGGAAAATATGAGGAGAAGGTCAAAGGGACGTGGTGGCCCCAGTCGTGGTGCTGCTGGTGGAGCTCCTGTTGCAGGGAGAGGACGTGGTGGATCTGTACCAGATACACGCACGAGTGAAACACCTTCCTCAGGTGAGAGTAGGCAACCGAGCCTGCGGCGGTATTTTGTCACGCCTAATGAGGCTGTACGAATGTTTAGGCCAGGACAAGTACAGGCGATAGTAGATTGGGTTGCTGACAGTGCCTCGGGTTCCTTCACATTGTCTCCCACCCACTCTTCTGATGAAAGATCAGAGGTGGCACCTGAAACCCATGTCCATCAGTCTTTCACCTCACCCCCTTGCAAATCAGCCAAGCAGTCTGAGCCCCAAATCATGCAGCAGTCTCTTCTGCTTTTCGATGACTCTGTTAGCAGGGTTTCCCAGGGCCATCCACCTAGCCCTGCCCCAGAAGTGGAAGAGATTGAGTGCACCGATGCCCAACCACTTATGTTTCATGATGAGTACATGGGAGGACCATCGCAGCACGTCTCGGATGATGACGAAACACAGGTGCCAACTGCTGTTGCTTTCGCAATTGTGCAGACAGACAAGGAGGGCAGGGGTGAAGACTGGGTGGAAGATGATGTGGAGGACGATGAGGTCCTCGACCCCACATGGAATCAACGTTATGCAGGTGACCAGTGTAGTTTGGAGGAAGAGGCGGTGGTCGCACAGAGCCACCAGCACAGCAGAAGAGGGAGCAGGGTGCAAAAGCGGAGCGTCCGTCCCCTAGACAGTATGTCTGCTACTGCCCAACGCAGCAAGGGACCGAGCACACCAAAGCCAGGTCCAAGGAGTTCCCTAGCGTGGCAGTTCTTCACACAATGTGCTGATGACAAGACACGAGTGGTTTGCACGCTGTGCAATCAGAGCCTGAAGTGAGGCATAAACGTTCTCAACCTGAGCACAACCTGCATGACCAGGCATCTAAGTGCAAAGCACGAGCTGCAGTGGAGTAGACACCTCAAAAACCAAGAAAGGTTTCTGGCTCCTCCTGCTTCCTCTTCTGCTGCAGTCTCGGCCTCTTCATCCACCTCTGTAGTGACAGTGGCACCTGCCACCCCGCAAACAGAGGATCTGCCAGCAACACTACCACCTGGGTCACCAACCATCTCCACAATGTCCCATGGAAGTGTTCAGCTCTCTATCTCCCAAACATTGGAGCGGAAGAGGCAGTACCCCCCTAGCCACCCACGATCCCTGGCCCTGAATGCCAGCATTTCAAAACTCCTGGCCTTTGAAATGCTGTCATTCCGTCTGGTGGAGATGCAGAGTTTTAAAAGCCTGATGGCATTGGCTGTCCCACAGTACGTCGTGCCCAGCCGCCACTACTTTTCCAGGCGAGCCATCCCTTCCCTGCACAACCAAGTGGGGGACAAAATCAGGTGTGCACTGCGCAACGCCATCTGTGGCAAGGTCCACCTAACTACGGATGCATGGACCAGTAAGCACGGTCAGGGACGTTATATCTCCCTAACAGCACACTGGGTAAATGCAGTGGCGGCTGGGCCTGAGGCAGATAGCAGTTTGGCGCATGTCCTTCCACCACCGAGGATTGTAGGGCGCTTCAGTTTGCCTCCTGTTGCTAACTCCTCCTACTCCGCTTCCTCATCCTCTACCGCCTCCTCATCCGGTCAGCGTAACACCTTCACCACCAACTCCAGCACAGCCAGGGGTAAACGACAGCAGGCAGTTTTAAAACTTTCCTGTTTGGGGGAAAAACCCCACACCGCGCAGGAGTTGTGGAGGGACATGGAACAACAGACCAATGAGTGGTTGCTGTCAGTGAGCCTCAAGCCCGGCCTGGTGGTGTGCGATAATGGGCGAAATCTCGTAGCAGCTCTGGGCCTAGCCGGTTTGACGCACATCCCTTGCCTGGCGCATGTGCTGAACTTGGTGGTCCAGAGGTTCCTTAAAAATTACCCCAATATGCCAGAGCTGCTGCAGAAAGTGCGGGCTGTGTGTGCGCACTTTCGGCGTTCTCACCCTGCTGCTGCTCGCCTGTCAGCGCTGCAGCGTAACTTCGGCCTTCCCGCTCACCGCCTCATATGTGACGTGCCCACAAGGTGGAACTCCACCTTGCACATGCTGGCCAGACTGTGCGAGCAGCAGCAGGCGATAGTGGAGTCTCAGATGCAGCAATCACGCGTGAGTCGCTCTGCGGAACAGCACCACTTCACCGCCAATAACTGGGCCTCCATGCGAGACCTGTGTGCCTTGTTGCGCTGTTTCGAGTACTCCACCAACATGTCCAGTGCCAATGACGCCATTCTCAGCGTTACTATCCCAGTTCTATGCCTCCTTGAAAAAACGCTTCGGGCAATGATGGAAGAGGATGTGGCACAGGAGGATGAGGAGGAGGAGGAGGAGGAGGAAGCAGGATCATTTCAAAGGCTTTCAGGGCAGTCTTTCACAAGTGGCTACGAGGGTGGGTTCCTGCACCAACAAACGCCAGGTACACAATTGTCCGGCAGAAAGGGCACAGTTCTGGAGGATGATGAGGTGGAGGAGGAGATGGAGGAGGAGGAGGAGGAGGAGGAGCCATTTTCACAGCAGGGTGGCACCCAGACCAGTTCGCGGCCATCACTGGTGCGTGGCTGGGGGGATACAGAGGACACAGACGATACACCTCCCACAGAGGACAGCTTTTTTTTGCCTCTGGGCAGCCTGGCACACATGAGCGATTACATGCTGCAGTGTTTCCGCAATGACCGCCGAGTTGCCCACATTTTAACTGGTGCTGATTACTGGGTGGCCACCCTGCTGGATCCCCGTTACAAGGACAACGTACCGTCCTTAATTCCCTCACTGGAGCGGGATCGTAAGATGCGCGAGTACAAGCACACGCTGGTAGACGCGCTGCTGGTGGCATTCCCACCTGACAGCGGGCGTACGGTGGAAGCACAAGGCGAAGGCAGAGGAGGAGGAAGAGGTCGCCAACGCAGCCGGGGCACCGGCAGCACCTCAGAAGGCAGGGTTAGCATGGCTGAAATGTGGAAAAGCTTTGTCAGCACGCCACAACAACCAGCACCACCAGCTGAGATGGAACGTCTTAGCAGGAGGCAGCATTTCACCAACATGGTTGAGCAGTATGTGTCCACAGGCCTACACGTACTGGATGACGGGTCTGCCCCCTTTAACTTCTGGGTCTCCAAATTGGGCACGTGGCCTGAGCTTTCCCTTTATGCCTTGGAGGTGCTGGCCTGCCCTGCAGCCAGTGTATTATCTGAACGTGTATTTAGCACGGCAGGGGGCGTTATCACAGACAAGCGCAGCCGCCTGTCCAGAGCCAATGTGGACAAGCTCACGTTCATTAAAATGAACCAGGCATGGATTCCACAGGACTTGTCCGTACCTTCTGCAGAATAGACATGTATACCGGTGTTGTGACAAAAACTGTCCGGCCATCGGATTGTGTCCGGCCCATACTGCGACGGCGCAGCGCTTGCGCAGTACAGAGGACAAGGAGATTCACAAAATCTCCGAAGATGAACGGCGCCTGCGCAGTGAGTGCAGGTTCAAGCCCCACCATCCAAGTGGACATACGGTAGCACATAGTAACAGGGCCCCTCATGGGCTCGGTTCGATCGCCACGCTTCGGGCACGGCCTCACTTGGCTCGGCTTGAACCACAGATGGTGTGGCCTTCACCTGAACTCACCACGCTGGCGCCGTTCGTCTTGGGAGATTTTCGAAATCCCCTTGTCCTACATACTGAGCAAGCGCTGTACAGGGTGGACACTATTTGACGGGGGACAGAATTCGACACATCACCGGCCTTACCCAGCCATTGTTGTATTTTTGAACCAGTGTTGGCTACCTCGTCCTCCTCCACCGCCGCTTCCACCTACACAGCCACATCCACCGCCACCTCAACCTCCTACTCCATATGGACCTCGTCCTCCTAGGTCAAGATTATAATTTGTATTTTAATTTTTTGTAGCGCACAGATCCTTTCCCCCTTACCTGCCTTTATGTTGTTGGCTCCTCGCAGTAGGGAGAAAGGCACACCGCACTACCAGCCCGTACCCTCCTATATAAAGAGGTTGAGCGGTGTACTTGACGGGCCGTGTCCACAGCCGGAGTCAAAACTCCTCCAGAGGATGATTCTCACCTCTACTGTAGGTAGAGGCAAGTCCTTTAATTCCCAGTAAAGTCAATGTCCACACCAGCTGAAATTACAACTCTTATTCTCTCATGGCAAAATAAACTCTACTCGGATAGAAAAGGTTAGAGCAAAGAAACAGGACAGCTTAAGGTGTGGAGGAGGTCCAGGCACAAACGTAGCACATTCACTTCACTGCTTAGGTTTCTCAAACAGTTTTAGGTGCACAGTCTCTGCCACAGACCTTGAGGTTGGTCTCTGCCACAGACCGGGTGTACAAGGCCCCTGCCACGGACCTGGAGAACTTTGGTCTCTACCACAGACCAGGGTGTATAAGGCCCCTGCCACGGGCCGTGTGAATAGGGCCTCTGATACAGTCAAGATGACCTTCAGCTTCTCCTTCTACGAATCTAGCCCATATCAAGGGGAAGACATCTCTCCAGGGAGTCAACAGACCCTTCCTTTACCGTGACTCCCGCATCGGTCCATCAGAATGATCCTCCCTTCCCTGGAACATGGTCCCCTACATGAGGCGGCACCCTAAGACTCCTCGACCCTTAGCGGACTCCAGACGAAGGCTCTGGACTCCAGGCTTTACTCCCGCACCTAGGCCTCCATACCCAGGGCAGCAGGAACTCCAGGATAGTACCTCACCCCGGGCTAAAGGTACCCGAGATGGAACAGGAACACATGCACCCAGGCCGAAGGCACCTGGGTGTGGACCCCACTGGACATCAGCCCCCAGGCCAAAGGTCTGCCCCTTTTATATGCTCTCCCAGCATGCACAGCAGGTTCCCCGCCCCACTGTACTACTGCCAAGAGGGGACACAAAAGGCACAGCACTGTATCGGCGGTTCAACCCTAGCCTACCATGGCAGCGCCACCTGTAGGCCGCAGGGAACTGCACACCAATACTGTCCCCCGAGGACAAAATGTTCCATGAATCCTACAGAATTAGGGTGTTTGAGCCTATTTACCACTCAAACACTTCCCTTAAATTTAGCACCCCGCTACATTTTTATTTCAAAGTATTTTATTTTCCCACTAGCTTATCCAATAAATTGAATAATTTATTCCAGAAAGGGCGTATTCTGGGGCATTCCCACCATATGTGTGGCATCGTGCCGTTGAGTTTCTGAGGTTCTTAATGACTTCCCGTACCTCTTCTGCTGAAAAGGGGGCCTCCAGCATATTTTTTAATTTTTTTTTTTTTATGTTATTTTAAGTTATTTCCCTATCCACATTTGTTTGCAGAGCACTTGCCATGCTCTTAACAACATTTTGCTGCCATTTTCAGCCCTCTAGCCCTTTCCATTACTTTCTTAGAGCCTTTTTAGTCCTTAGAAGTCCGGGTCCCCATTGACTTCAATGGGGTTCGGGTTCGGGTTCGGGTTAAAGTTCGGTCCCGAACCCGAACTTTTTTCCGAAGTTCGGCCGAACCCGTCGAACCCGAACATCCAGGTGTCCGCTCAACTCTAACCAGCACCACCACCAAAGGCCCAATTTTTCCTACTACTGTTCAACAATGTCATGTAATTACAATTCTTGATCTAATATTTAACAGCTGGGTCCATTCCTGCGCCCACCAAGAGAAACTGTGAGGGCTTACAGTGTTGTGGCAACATCATCACCAAAAGCCCAATTTTTCTGCCCCTGTTCAACAGGGGCATGTAATTACAATTCTTGATCTAATAATTCACAGCAGGGCCCATTCCTGCGCCCACCAAGAGTAACTGTGAGGGCTTACAGTGTTGTGGCAACACCACCATCACCAAAAGCCCAATTTTTCTGCCCCTGTTCAACAGGGGCATGTAATTACAATTCTTGATCTAATAATTCACAGCAGGGCCCATTCCTGCGCCCACCAACACCTAAGGGCCAAATTTCTGCAGAGTATATATGGCAGGCCCCTACTTTCAAGCATCCAACTTACAAACGACTCCTACTTGCAAACGGAAGACAACAGGAAGTGAGAGGAAATCTACCCCTAGGAAGGGAAATTCTCTCCTGTAAGAGTTAATATGGGAAAAAGGTGTCTCCTCTCCACTGATGCTTTATCACCAATCCTTGTTTCAATAAAAAAACCAAATTTTCAAAAAACATTTGTCATTGGGATGAAAAGTGAGGTGAAATGTTCTGAACAGGTGCACAGACAGCAAAACAAATGTTACAGTGGTGATAACCCTTCCCTATGTTTTCGAAAAAGCTTAATTATTTTTTTTTGTCTGGAGCTACATTTAAAAAAAGTACCTGTTCCAAGTTATAAACAGATTCTACTTAAGAACAAATCTACAGTCCTTGTCTTGTTTGCACCGCCTGTATACTGCTGTTCAGAGTATATAGGGCCTTTTTTAAATTTGGGTGCAGGGTTCCCCTTAATATCCATTCAAGACCCAGAGGGGCTGGTAGTGGGCTGGGGGTGGGGGGGGTACCCATGCCATTTTTCTCAATGATTTTCATCCATATTGCCGGGACCAGACATTACATTAAAGCCGCAAGCAGTTTTAAATGACTTTTTTCCTTTAGAAATGTCATTTTGTGCAGGGACAGTTCTAAACACGGGAAACACGTGCCACTTCACAGGCATACTTTAGACACCCCCCAGGTACGATATTTAAAGGAATATTTCACTTTTATTTTTTTCACTTTATGCATCATTAAAATCACTGCTTCCGAAAAAACTGCAGTTTTTAAAACTTCTTTTTGCATCGATACATGTCCCCTGGGGCAGGACCCGGGTCCCCAAACCCTTTTTAGGACAATAACTTGCAAATTAGCCATTATATTTAGCACTTTTGATCTTGAACGTTCGCGTCCATTGTATTTAATAGGATTCTAAAGTTTGCGTGAACTTTCAGTCCTTTCGCAGGTTCTGGTGCGAACCGAACCAGGGGTGTTCGGCTCATCCCTAATTACCACAGACTGCTGGCTCCTGGGAGACACCTGCTGGTGGACACTGGAGCTGCAGCAAAAAGCCCAGAACAGGATAGTGCCACCAGTAGATTAACTTAATCCTAACAATCCCTCTATAGTGTGTACTTGTCTCAAAGTGACGCACTAAGTTTCACTTTTGTCTGCTGCTTTGTTCCTCTGCCATCAGCATGAGTCACTTCTGACATTTTTTCCTGACACCAAGAGAAAAATGGTGACAGCGGAAGAAGCTCCAACTGATGACAGTCTTAGCTCTGTTATTGTGCGCTGTGGGAAGGGGGATGTGTCCCTCCCCCCCAGTCAGCTCTCATACCTCTTCCTCACTGAGCTCTGCAGAATGTAGCTTCAGCTCTCTGCCCCCTTTTTTTCTAAACACTCAGACAAGCTTTATAGATTCTGCACTTTGAATGGATGTAGAGAAGAGAAGACAGCAGATAAACAGGTACAACTCATGTAGGAGGATTTGTTTAATCTCTGTGTATCACCTGAGGATAGTCCCTTCACTGGGTATATGTAAGGATTTACAACCACTTTAAGAAGTAGAACATGGTTAACCAGTCATCTCTATGATCGTCGGAGGCCCGGGCGCGATGTGATGACGTCACGCCCGGGTCTCAAAAATGTAAACAAAGCCGCCGTTGCGGCTGTAAGTATGAAATCAGTGAAAAAAATTTCACTGATCTCATGCTTTCCAGCCTGGAGGAGAGATGTGGAGTCTTATTGACCCCGCATCTCTCAATAAAGAGAACCTGTCACACACATTCCTATTACAAGGGATGTTTACATTCCTTGTAATAGGAATAAAAGTGATAAAAAAAAAAAAAAAGTAAAATCATTGTAAAAAAATAAATAAATAAGTAAGTTAAATAAATAAATAATAAAAAAAAAAATATTAAAACGCCCCTGTCCCCGGTAGCTCGCGATCAGAAGCGAATGCACACGTAAGTTGCCCACATATGTAAACGCCGTTCAAACCACGCATGTGAGGTATCGCCGCGTGCGTTAGAGCGCGTGCAACAATTCTAGCACTAGACCTCCTCTGTAATTCTAACCTGGTAACCTGTAAAAAAAATTTAAGCGTCGCCTATGGAGATTTTTAAGTACCGAAGTTTGGCGCCATTCCATGAGTGTGCGCAATTTTAAAGCGTGACATCTTAGGTATCTATTTACTCGGCGTAACATTATCTTTCATATTTTCCCAAAAAATTGGGCTAACTTTACTGTTTTGTTATTTTTTAATTCATGAAACCATTTTTTTTTTTAAAAAAAAGGCGTTTGAAAAATTATTGCGCAAATATTGTGCAAGAAAAAATGTTGCAATGACCGTCATTTTATTCCCTAGTGTGTCTGCTAAAAAAACATATATAATGTTTGGGGGTTCTGAGTAATTTTCTAGCAAAAGAATGATGATTTGTACATGTAGGAGAGAAGTGCCAAAATAGGCCCGGTATTGAATAGGTACAAAAAGCCCTGTATTGAAGTGGTTAAAAGGTATGACACAGAAAAGGTTGGCAGGGGAAATCTTTGTGAGGCTAGGTTCAAACTGCTCAAATTTGATTTTGATCCATATTTCAGTGCAATTATCTAGTGCTACTTAGGTGCAACTTTGATAAGGTTTATATATTCTGTGGGGCCAAAATTGCAGTGGAGTTGCACCAAAGTAGTACAGGAACCTTTTCCAAAATCGCTGTGTGTTGAGTCACATTGATGTGAAAGGACTTCATTGAAAATAATGTGATTTCAAAAGGCTGTTTAGGCCCAGACTGTACCAGACGCATGATTGAATTTATTAATTACATCAAACACAGTCAAATCCCTTCTCTGCTTCTCAGACTAGATTCAGAGAAGGCATTCGATAGAGATTTACTTCTGTTGATGTAGGTGCAATTTGTGAGCTTTGGCAAAAAAAAGTTATAAGGGTTTTACACTATGTGGAGCCTTCTGTATTTTAGGTTTACTTATCACACTACTCTCCGGATGGTTGGTCGGATATTGTGAGAAGATCCTCTGATGAAACTAAAGGCCCAGGCTGTGTGTATAGCCACAAGTGTCACTGACCTTCAGTAATAGGAGGTCTGTGCGAGCTGGTAAGCGAGCACTTTTATCTGTGTTGGTGGTGGTGCTTTT
Source organism: Rana muscosa (assembly GCA_029206835.1). Lineage (NCBI taxonomy): Eukaryota > Metazoa > Chordata > Amphibia > Anura > Ranidae > Rana > Rana muscosa. The sequence continues at coordinate 423,865,023 of CM055122.1, forward strand.
AGAGGTCATGCATTCTAGGTGGCGGATGGTGACGAGGATTAAAAAATTCTTCAATACCCTAATATATTTCTGGACCTTTTTTAATGTCACTGATGGTATAATGCAACTTTGTAATTGTATACTACGTTTGGGACTGTGCTTGTATCTCACAGAAGAGTTGTTTCTTTGAAATTTGGTATTTGTTTTAACTGCTTGCCGACCAGCGCACGACGATATACGTCGATAGTATGGCACGGACAGGCAGAAGGGCGTATATATACGTCCCCTTTAAGAAGCGGCATTGTGGACCCGCGCGCGCCGCAAGCTCCGTGAGCACGACCGCGGGTCCCGCGGACTCAACGTCCGCGGGGATACCCGCGATCGTCTCACGGTGAGGAAGAACGGGGAAATGCTATTGTAAACAAGCATTTCCCCAGTCTCCCTAGTGACAGGACAGTGATCACCGCTTCCTGTAATCGGAAGCGGTGATCACTGTCGTGTCACACACAGCCAGTCCCCCCTACAGTTAGAAGCACTCCCCAGGACACACTTAACCCCTACAGTGGCACCTAGTGGTTAACCCCTTCACTGCCAGTCTCATTTTCATAGTAATCAGTGCATTTTTATAGCACTGATCGCTGTAAAAATTACAATGGTCCCAAAAATGTGTCAAAAGTATCCGATGTGTCTGCCATAATGTCGCAGCCATGATAAAAATCACTGATCGCCGCCATTACTAGTTAAAAAAAATAATAATAAAAATTACATAAATCTATCCCCTATTTTGTAGATGCTATAACTTTTGCGCAAACCAATCAATATACGCGTATTGCGATTTTTTTACCAAAAATATGTAGAAGAATACGTATCGGCCTAAACTGTGAAAAAATTTAGTTTTTTTATATATTTTTTGGGGATATTTTTTATAGCAAAAAGTAAAAAATATTGTTTTTTTTTTTTCAAAATTGTCACTCTATTTTTGTTTATAGCGCAAAAAATAAAAACCACAGAGGTATTCAAATACCACCAAAAGAAAGCTCTATTTGTGGGTAAAAAAGGACATCAATTTTGTTTAGGTGCCACGTCGCATTGTCAGTTAAAGCGACGCAGTGCCGAATCGCAAAAAGTGCTCTGGTTTTTGGCCAGCAAAATGGTTCGGGGCTGAAGTGGTTAATTAGCACAGTTTTTACTCTTTTTACCTGTGTTAAATTATGTTGGGTGATCATCCTCTCGATTCTGCCTCACCCTGCCTGTCATCGAATGAATGAATGAATCATCCAGAGTTTACTTGGCTGATAGTCAGTGGTGATTAGGGATGAGCTTCGAGCTTGAGTCAAACTCATGTTCGACTCGAACATTGCCTGTTCGCATGTTCGTCGAACAGCGAACAATTTGGGGTGTTCGCGGCACACTCGAAAAGCCGCGGAACACCCTGTAAAAGTCTATGGGAGAAATCTAAAGTGCTAATTTTAAAGGCTTATATGCAAGTTATTGTTATAAAAAGTGTTTGGGGACCCAGGTCCTGCCCCAGGGGACATGTATCAATGCTAAAAAAAAGTTTTAAAAATGGCCGTTGTTTCGGGAGCAGTGATTTTAATAATGCTTAAAGTGAAACAATAAAAGTGAAATATTCCTTTAAATTTCATACCTGGGGGGGGGGGGGTGTATAGTATGCCTGTAAAGCAGTGCTTGTTTCCCTTGCTTAGAACTGTCCCTGCACAAAATGTCATTTCTGAAGGAAAAAAAGTCATTTAAAAGCACTCGCGGCTATAATGAATTGTCGGCTCCCGGCAATACAGAGAAAAGTCATTGATAAAAAAAAAAAAAATGCGTGGGGGTCCCCCCGAATTCAATTACCAGGCCCTTCAGGTCTGGTATGGATATTAAGGGGAACCCTGAGTCAAATTTAAAAAAAAGAATGACGTGGGGTTCCCCCCAAATATCCATACTAGACCCTTCAGGCCTGGTATGGATTTTAAGGGGAACTCCACCCCAAATAAAAAAAAATGGCGTGGAGTTCCCCCAAAAATCCATACCAGACCCTTTATCCGAGCACTCAACCTGGAAAGCCGCAGGAAAAGAGGAGGGACGAGAGAGCGCCCCCCCTCCTGAACCGTACCAGGCCACATGCCCTCAACATGGGAGCGGACCTGATGGGGAACGTGAGAAGGGGAGGGTCTATTCATTTTTTTACACTGAAGAGGAAGTTCCCCATCAGGTCTGCTCAGCCAAGACGTAGGCGGGGTCTGAGATACGAGGGCGCCCCGCCCCTTCCTACCTCAGACCCTGCCTACGTCATTGGCTGAGCGGACCTGATGGGGAACTTCCTCCGCAGTGTAGGTCCGTTCAGCCAATGATGTTTTGAGTGGAGACTGCAGTGCTGGACATCGGATCGCCGTGGGACATTGGATTACATCGCTGGAATGTGTTTTTTATTTTTTATTTTTAATAAAGGACTTTTCCAAGGTGTCTGTGTGTTTTTTTTACATTTTTTTTACACTTTCTTCGTGAAATGGTAGGGGTACAATGTACCCCTTACCAATTCACATAGGGAGGAGGCCGGGATCTGGGGGTCCCCTTTGTTAAAGGGGTCTTCCAGATTCCTATAAGCCTCCTGCCCGCAGACCCCCACAACCACCGGGCAAGGGTTGTGGGGATGAGGCCCTTGTCCCCATCAACATAGGGACATCCTCCCCATGTTGAGGGCATGTGGCCTGGTATGGTTCAGGAGGGGGGGCGCTCTCTCCCCCCCTCTTTTCCTGAGGCCTGCCAGGTTGCGTGCTCGGATAAAGGGTCTGGTATGAATTTTTGGGGGAACTCCATGCCATTTTTTTTTTATTTGGGGTGGAGTTTCCCTTAAAATCCATACCAGACCGGAAGGGTCTAGTATGGACATTTGGGGGGAAACCCACGTCATTTTTTTTATCTGATTCAGGGTTCCCCTTAATATCCATACCAGACCTGAAGGGCCTGGTAATTGAATTTGGAGGAACCCCCACGCATTTTTTTTTTTTTTATCAATGACTTTTCTCTGTATTTCCGGGAGCCGACAATTCATTATAGCCGCGAGTGGTTTTAAATGGCTTTTTTTCCTTCAGAAATTACATTTTGTGCAGGGACAGTTCTAAGCAAGGGAAACAAGCGCTGCTTTACAGGCATATTTTACACCCCCAGGTATAAAATTTAAAGGAATATTTCACTTTTTATTTTTCACTTTATGCATTATTAAAATCACTGCTCCCGAAAAAATGTTAGTTTTTAAAACTTTTTTTTGCATTGATACATGTCCCCTGGGGCAGGACCCGTGTCCCCAAACCCTTTTTAGGACAATAACTTGCATATTAGCCTTTATAATTAGCACTTTTGATTTCGAACGTTCGAGTCCATTGTATTTAATAGGGTTCTAAAATTCACGCGAACTTTAGGTCTGTTCGCAGGTTCTAGTGCGAACCGAACAGGGGGGTGTTCGGCTCATCCCTAGTGGTGATGTCATCAGACCCACCTTCTCTTTTCATACATGGCTAAATACATTGCCTTAAAATTGTTGTAAAGCAGGTTTTCATTAAAACTAAAGCTGTAAAGCAAGTTTTTGTTGATTATCCTGGAAACCAATGTTTCAGTACCCTTGTGTGGGTTTGCGGTCCTTCATATCATTGCTATGTTTACACAGTGGTGTTGAAGGGTGGGGCATGTGCTAGGGAAGGGGAGTGTATACCTGCTACTTTGCTATTTTGTTGAAGTCCTTTAAGTGTATTGCATCTCTGCAACCTTCATCACCTCTGAGCACTCCAAGACAGTCACTAGCCAGCAGCATACTTTCTACACATACATAAAAAAAATGTAACTGCAACTTTGGAAGTGGTGGACAGACTCAAATTAAGCAATCTCCAGAAACCCAGATTTTTTTTTTTATACTTTAGGTGTGCTTTAACATTACAGTGGAACCTTGGATTACGAGCATAATCCGTTCCAGGAGAATTCTCATAATCCAAAGCACTCGCATATCAAAGCGAGTTTCCCCATGGAATGGAAATGAAAATGAAAATTATTTGTTCCGCATTGACTTCAATGGCATGCAATACCGCATGTGGCCAGAGGTGGGGGCATTGGAGAGCTTCGGAAACACTCGGAAAGAGTATTTCCGAGCATTTCCGAACGGCACCGATCGGCTCTGTTCGGATCCAGTGCCCCCACAACTCAGGCCAAATGTGGTACTGCAAACCCCATAAACTTGAATTATGCTCGTTTTGCAAGACAACACTCGCAAACCGATTCAGATTTTTTTTAAAAATGCTCGTTAACCACGTTACTCTTAAACCGAGGTTCCACTGTATTTAGCATTGCTTAACATTTTAAAATACATAAGCCCTTTAGTGTAGGCAACAACAAATTAAAGCAAATGTAAAAATGTTGACCACATGTAGACTTACTTAGAAGGAAAAATCTAACTTAGATATATGGACACCTAAAAATAGTATTTCTTTTTATTACATTTATTTATATCTAAGTATTAAATCAGCATTTTTTGCCAGTGCTAATTTTATATTCAAATATAAGGCAATAACCTATAAGGAGAATTTACTTTTATTATTAACACTGAGTTACTATATTTCTTGCATGCATAAACCATCTCAGAACAATTCAGCTGGTGGACATAAAACAAACAATTTCATGAGAGTATGGTTTATAAGGCCTCATCTGAGTCACCGTATCTGTCTGTTTCTGAAAACGTGTTTGTCCATTAAGGGTTTAATCTACAAATGTATTCAATTAGATTCATTCCTCCAAACATTGACTTCTGCTCTATTGATATTATGTTCCACATAATACTTTAGAAATCTGCATTTCTGTAGGCACATTTAGGCATTTTACATATTCAAATAAACAATAGTGTCCGCGCTCAATGGAATATAAGGCTGCTGCCCCCCTTGTAAGAGTGACCTAGAAGGAAACCCAGAAATGAAAACAGTGAGCCTAGTAGGGGTGGTGGCGCTGCCTATTAGCCTAAATACAACCACCAATGTGGTGACAACTGAATTATTCGGGGTGAGAGAAATACTCTTTGCATTTCACACTGGACTAGTAATGGTGAATGTGTCTGTGATAACAAATGAAAAAATGAATAAAAGATACCCAATGGGTTAGATTAGATTAACACAGTGATATGTGTGCAAGCGAGCCTCTGAAGGGCGATAAAACCTCAATCGCTCTTCTTTGGCCTCACCTCTATGCCTAATAAGAAATAAGTGTATCCTATTGCAAAATCATGTGGCAATTGCCACACCTAGAGCAAATTTGTGATGCTGTTGCTCAGATGTGTGATTAACGTAAGTGAGTGATACCAATCAAGAGCTGCTCTAGTGACAAGAAAATCCTTGTGATGAGCCTAGCGTGCTACGTGCACAGGTAAACAGAAAACAATAAATTAAATAAGCCCCACTGATTAGAGTTAAACAAGATAAGTGCAAATATTAAATTCTGTGTACAATTATATCCTAAGAAGACAAGGAGTTCCTCATTGGCCCCACGCAGGGCAATGGAGTATATTGTCACAGTCCCACTGGCTAAACAGATGGTAGTAATAAAAGGTGACTTGGTGAAATTCCTGTTCAGACGTTCAGCGATGGTTTACAGGTGACAGTGGTGCTCCCCCCCCTTGTGTTCACACTCACCGGATAGAAGCACCCCTGCAGGGGTAAAAGGCGCCTCAGGGGGTATAGTTGAGCTGTTCTGTCCGTCTGATGTTATGTCCTCCTCCTCTCTGTCTCCACGTTAGGTCTCTCACCCTAATTCCAGGACAGGTATCTCCACCTTTTGGTCTCCTTCCTGGCTCCTCACCCAGCAGGCCACAATCCAGCAACGGATCCTTTCACACCTCTTTCTCTCTCTCTCTCCAAACACACTGCTTTACATATTCAATTAGGAGCTATTTAATGTATCTGTAACAATCTTCTTTACGTCATTGTATACAATAATTATATACCTGCGCTTGGGACAAATAAATAAATAACTAAATTAAATCTACTGTATCAGACACCCTGTGGTGTCAATAAATCATAAATATATATATATATATATATATATATATATATATATATATATATATATATATATACAATTCATTACTAATTACATAAAAAAAATGCTCCCTGAGAACGTCTTGTGATGAAACGTGTTGGGGGGGGAGCTATGGACACTGATGTCATCCTGCACAGGAGCCGTACTTGCACTGAGTGAGCTGTTAGAGCTGACTGCAACACACAGCTAAGCACTGTAACATGCGAGTGTGATACTGTATATGTTTTTAAGCAGTTTTAGAGGTATTAAATAAAAAGGATTTTATACTGTGGTGCCCCTCTTTTCTCCCCATATGGTCTACATGTGATGAGATACATTATAGAGGCACTGCAGAAGTGGTAGATGGTGGAAACCCCTTGTGAAACAAAGTGCATTTTGATCCACATTTACTAATAAAGGGTAAGAAAAATCTGGTGAGCTCTTTTAAGTTTGGAGGTGTATTCACGGATATGGTCTTTGAACTTCGCCTCTGAAGAGGAGCACTGAGTGTTGTGGAGCACAATATACGCAATTGATATATCGACAGGGGGGTTATGTGCAGCGGACTGTTTTGTTGGAATGCCGCACAGAACACTTTAAGAAGTTTGATTTGAAGCACCTTCAGTATATTTATTATTATTATTTGTGTAGCACTGGGCACTTTGAAGTTATTATATGTGGAGCACTTGATAAAACTTGAAGCACTGATCACTTTGATGTTAATATCACAGTTTATCAGTGTTATTGTTTACACATTTTTTTGTAATTAGCACTGTATATTTCGTATTTATATTCTTTACGTCAGTTCTGATATCACAACGCCAAGTTCATTCGTTGAACTAGTACTCTAATCATACATTTTTTATTATTATTTTGTATTATTATTATTAATATTAATAATAAACAAATTTACATTTAATTTAGTAAACGTACTATAGCCATATATAGAATTGTTGTGTTTAAATTCCTAGGGCAGATACACCATGTCTACTTAACCACTTCAGCCCCGGAGGATTTGGCTGCGCAATGACCAGGCCATTTTTTTGTGATTCGGCACTGCGTTGCTTTAACTGACAATTGCGCAGTCGTGCAACGTTGCTCCCAAACAAAATTGATGTCCTTTTTTCCCCACAAATAGAGTTTTCTTTTGGAGGTATTTGATCACCTCTGCGGTTTTTATTTTTTGCGCTATAAACAAAAAAAGAGCGACAATTTTGAAAAAAGGCAATATTTTTTACTTTTTGCTATAATAAATATCCCCAAAAAATATATAAAAAACCTATTTTTTTCCTCAGTTTAGGCCGATATGTATTCTTCTACATATTTTTGGTAAAAAAAATAGGGTATAGTTTTATGGCATTTTTATTATAATTTATTTTTTACTAGTATTGGCGGCGATCAGCGATTTTTATCATGACTGTGATATTGCGGCGGACACATCGGACACTTTTGACACTATTTTGGGACCATTGTAATTTTTACAGCGATCAGTGCTATAAAAATGCACTGAATACTGTGTAAATGACACTGTCTGTGAAGGGGTTAACCAGTAGGAGGCGAGGAAGGGGTTAAGTGTGTCCTAGGGACTGATTCTAACTGTGTGGGGGCTGGGCTACCAGTGACACGACATTGATCACTGCTTCTGATGACAGGGAGCAGTAGATCAGTGTCCTGTCACTAGACAGAACAGGGAAATTCCTTGTTTACAAAGGCATCTCCCCGTTCTGCCTTTCCGCAGAGACCGGGTCCCATATTCAAAGCAACGTACCTGTGCCTGCTCGTGCCATTCTGCTGACGTATATGTATGTTAGGCAGTCAGCAAGCGGTTAAAAGACAAGAATAGTTTATTAAAGGTACTGTAGTCAGATTCTGACTGTCTACTTATTTGCTAAGCATAGTTTATAAGATATTGTAGGCATACACTGACTTATTGAGTTTACACTCGCCGGGAGGATATCTACTGCCTACTTAATGGCTATGGTTTCCATCCCTGCATTGACCTATGAACTTTAGCTGACCTACTTATTCCTAAGCCTGTAAAAATGCAGACTAGTGTATTCACTGATTAAAGCAACACCCTCTTTCTGAGCTCTTTGCAACCTTGTATAGCACAAAAAAACTTGGCAAGTGGCTTCAACCCTGTTCAGATGCACAATTAATGAGAATGTTAGAACCTTACTGCACCAAATTATTATTATTCAGTTTAATATATTTTTATTGAAAGAAAGAAATGGCATTGCAATAAGAATAACCGCACTTAATGGCAGTACTATAGCCATCTATATGGTAAGTTTCATAATACTCTCCTGCTATACAGCATCTAAAATATTTGACATATTTAGTAATATGCAGTAAAGAAAAATGTACTATTAATGCCAAAACTAAGACAGGATGAATCAAAAGAGAGAAAAGGGAAGAAGAGAAAGAAGAAAAAAGAGAAAGAAAAAATAGCAACAGTAGAGTAGCATCTAGCAGAAGGGACCGCAATGTAAGTCTGCCATCAAAAAAATAAAATAAAACTTCAGTAATTGTCTAACCAAGATGGCTCGACCAACTATGACTTGCTTAAGTAAAGGAGAGATAGTGACCACATTTCCCTAAATCTTGGATCTGTTTTTGTTTGCTGTAGAAATTAACTCCCCCATCTGCATACAGTAGTGTGATTCATCTCAGCTACCCACTCCTGTAGAGTTGTAGATGTCTTGGAAATAATGTTCTGCCTGCCATCACTAGCAGGAAGCGGAATAAGCCCTTTTTATGTATTTGATTAATTCAGGGATCATACAGAAAAGCGCTATTTCTGGGCTCTCTGGCCATTGTTTGCCCATGTGCGGTTATTCTAAATGACTTATAGGAATGAGCCGAACACCCCCCGGTTCGGTTTGCACCAGAACCTGCGAACGGACCGAAAGTTTGCGCAAACTTTAGAACCCTATTAAAGTCTATGGGACTCGAACGTTTGAAATCAAAAGTGCTAATTATGAAGGCTAATATGTAAGTTATTGTCCTAAAAAGGACATGTATCAATGCAAAAAAAGTTTTAAAAACTGCAGTTTTTTCGGGAGCAGTGATTTTAATAATGCTTAAAGTGAAAAAATAAAAGTGAAATTATCCTTTAAATATCGTACCTGGGCGGTGGGGGGTGTCTATAGTATGCCTGTGAAGTGGCATGTGTTTCCCATGTTTAGAACTGTCCCTGCACAAAATGACATTTCTAAAGGAAAAAAGTCATTTAAAACTGCTTGCGGCTTTAATGTAATGTCTGGTCCCGGCAATATGGATGAAAATCATTGAGAAAAATGGCATGGGTACCCCCCCACCCCCAGCCCACTACCAGTCCCTTTGGGTCTTGTATGGATATTAAGGGGAACCCCGCATCCAAATTAAAAAAAGGCCCTATATACTCTGAACAGCAGTATACAGGCGGTGCAAACAAGACAGGGACTGTAGGTTTGTTCTTAAGTAGAATCTGTTTGTAATTTGGAACAGGTACAGGTACAATTTTTAAGTGTAGCTACAGCCCAAAAATCTATTTTTAAGCTTTTTGGAAAACATAGGGAAGGGTTATCAACCCTGTAACATTTGTTTTGCTGTCTGTGCACCTGTTCAGAACATTTCACCTCACTTTCTGTCCCAATGACAAATGTTTTTTGCAAATTTGTTTTTTTTTTATTGAAACAAGGATTGGTGATAAAGCATCAATGGAGAGGAGACATCTTTTTCCCATATTAACTCTTACAGGAGAGAATTTCCCTTCCTAGGGGTAGATTTCCTCTCACTTCCTGTTGTCTCCTTCCGTTTGCAAGTAGGAGTCGTTTGTAAGTTGGATGTTTGAAAGTAGGGGCCTGCCGTATATACTCTGCAGAAATTTGGCCCTTAGGTGTTGGTGTTGCCACAACACTGTAAGCTCTCACAGTTACTCTTGGTGGGCGCTGGAATGCCCTGCTGTGAACTATTATATCAAATATTGTAATTACATGCCATTGTTGAACAGTGGTAGGAAAAATTGGGCCTTTGGTGGTGGTGCTGGTGCCACGACACTGTAAGTCCTCACAGTTTCTCTTGGTGGGTGCAGGAATGGGCCCAGCTGTGAAATATTAGATCAAGTATTGTAATTATATGCCCCTGTTGAACAGGGGCAGAAAAATTGGGCCTTTGGTGGTGGTGGTGTTGCCACAACACTGTAAGCCCTCACATTTACTCTTGGTGGGCGCAGGAATGGGCCCTGCTGTAAATTATTAGATCAAGAATTGTAATTACATGCCCCTGTTGAACAGGGGCATAAAAATTGTGCCTTAGGCACTGGTGCCACAAAACTGCAACCCCTCACAGATACTCTAGGTGGAGCGCAGGAATGAGCCATGCTGCAAAGTATTGCATCAAAAATTGTAATTACACGCCCCTGTTAAACAGGGGCTGAAAAATTGGGCCTTAGGCACTGGTGCTGGTGCCACAACACTGCAAACCCTCACAGATACTGTAGTTGGAGCGCAGGAATGAGCCCTGCTGCAAAGTATTGCATTAAAAATTGTAATTACACGCCCCTGTTAAACAGGGTCTGAAAAATTGGGCCTTAGCCACTGGTAGCGGTGCCCGGAAACAAACATTTTCTTACATGCTATCAGCATGATCATTGAGGAGGAAGAGAATAGTCACTCAGCATAACAGGATAGTCACTCTGCATCAGCATAGGCAGTCTTGAAGGGATCTGACATTTCAAAAAAAAATATTCTGTTACATCAGCATCAGGTGCTTGGTAGCTGGTGGTGATCCAAGACTGATTCATTTTTATGAAGGTCAGTCGATCGACCGAGTCGGTGGACAGGCGCACCCTGTGATCGGTTACAAAGCCTCCAGCAGCACTGAATGTGCGTTCCGAAAGAACGCTGGATGCAGGACAGGCCAATAGCTCAATTGCATACTGTGCAAGCTCTGGCCAGTGATCCATCCTCAAGACCCAGTAACCCAGAGGATTTTCGGTGGGAAAGGTGTCCAAGTCTGATCTTGCCCCTAGGTATTCCTGCACCATGTAAACCAGACGCTGGCGATGGTTGCTGGAACTGATCATACCCTGGGGCTGCGGACTAAAAAATTGTCTGAACACATCGGTCAGATGGCCACCTTCTCCACCGCTCCTTATTTGACTGACTGAAGCCTCAGCAACACGTTGTCCAGGACCACAAATTTGTAACCTCCCAGTTTCTGCAAGGCCTCCCGAAGATGCTTCATCCTCTGCTCCCTCTGCGACGGCAAGATAAGGTCCGCAACCTTACCCTTGTACCGTGGATCAAGGAGGTTTGCCAGCCAGTAATGATCCCTCTCCTTGATAGCACGAATACAAGGATCCTTCCGCAGGCTTTGCAGGATCAGGGAGGCCATGCAGCATAGGTTTGCTGAGGCATTCGGTCCAGAGTCCTCTGGGTCACTGAGGATGACATGAACCGCAGCCACCTCCTCCCAGCCACGTACAAGTCCTTGGGTGTCTTGGGACTGTAATTGAGCCCTTGAAGACTGCTGCTGATGCTGAGCGCTAGGCTCCACCTCCATGCTGACACAATCCTCCTCCTCCTCCCCCTCCTCGTCCTCTTCCTGTGTGATAGGCTGGCCAGCAGGAACACTGTCTGGATAAAGGGGGCCTTGAGAGGTAAGGAAGTCCTTTTCTTCCTCCCTCTGTTCTGCCTCAAGTGCCCTGTCCATTATTCCACGCAGCGTTTGCTCCAACAGGTGGAAAAGAGGGACAGTGTCACTGATGCATGCACTGTGACTGCTCACCATTCTCGTGGCCTCCTCAAATGGTGCCAGGACAGTGCATGCATCCCTGATCATGGCCCACTGGCGTGGGGAAAAAAATCCAAGCTCCCCTGACCCTGTCCTGGTGCCATATTGCAACAGATACTTATTGATGGCCCTCTGCAGCCGCTGCAGCATGGCCAACATAGAGTTCCACCTGGTGGGCATGTCACAGATTAGGCGGCTCTTTGGCAGGTAGTATTCCTTTTGCAGGGCAGCCAGCCGAGCACTGGCATTATATGGCCGGCGGAAATGCCCACAGAGTTTCCTGGCCTGCTTCAGGACCTCCTGTAAGCCTGGATACCTGCCCAAGAACCGCTGCACCACCAAGTTAAACACTTGCCGACCAGCTCATGTACATATAAGTCGGCACTTTAAAGATGGATATCTCGGTAATGGCAGCAGCTGCTGCCACAACCGAGATATCCATCTTTTTTGTGAGCGGTCCTGTAAACGATAATGGTGGTCTCTGCGGAGATTACCGTTATCGGCGGCGGGAGAGGGGGCCCCCCCGCCGCTCTCTCTAGCGCCCTCCGCCGCTTACCGGAGCCGTCGGTAGCGGCGGAGGCGATCGGGTCCTTGTCCCTCTGTGTATGGATACGAGTGAGGGGAAGATGGCCCCCACCCGTCTCCATACCATAGCAGGGCGGAAGCGACGTCAAAACGTCAGCTTCGCCCATGCGACTTAAAGGGACATTTTTTTTGTCATTTTTTCAAATGACAATTTTTTTATTTTTATTTCATTTAAGTCTAAGTATGAAATCTGAGGTCTTTTTGACCCCAGATCTCATATTTAAAGGACCTGTCACGCTTTTTTCTATTACAAAGGATGTTTACATTCCTTGTAATAGGAATAAAAGTGACCCATTTTTTTTTAAACAGTATAAAAATAAATAAAATCAAGTAAAATAAATAAAAAAACAAGCAACATTTTTTTTTAAAGCGCCCCGTCCCGACGAGCTTGTGAGCAGAAGCGAACGCATACGTGAGTAGCGCCCGCATATGAAAACGGTGTTCAAACCACACAAGTGAGGTATCGCCGCAATCGTTACAGCGAGAGAAATAATTCTAGCCCTAGACCTCCTCTGTAACTCAAAATATGCAACCTATAGAATTTTTTAAACGTCGCCTATGGAGATTTTTAAGGGTAAAAGTTTGATGCCATTCCACGAGCGTGCGCAATTTTGAAGCGTGACATGTTGGGTATTAATTTACTCAGCGTAACATTACCTTTCACAATATAAAAAAAAATTGGCTAACTTTACTGTTGTCTTATTTTTTAATTCAAAAAAGTGAATTTTTTCCAAAAAAAGTGCACTTGTAAGACCACTGCGCAAATACGATGTGACAAAAAGTATTGCAATGACAACCATTTTATTCTCTAGGGTGTTAGAAAAAAAACAATATATAATGTTTGGGGGTTCTAAGTAATTTTCACGACGCATTGGGTGACTCTGCTGGCAGCTGGGAGGGATGCAGGACAAGGTGCAGTAGTGTTGGAGGACACTAAAGCAAAATACTGCAGCTCCCTGCCTGTATTTGTATCAGAACACCAGCAATTGTATTGAGGTAAGCTTTAGGTGCACACTGTGCAAAGGACACTAAAGCAAAATAATGCAGCTCCCTGCCTGTATTTGCATCAGAACACCAGGCTTTTGGTGCACACTGTGCAAAGGACACAGTACACTAAGTGAAACACTGCAGCTAGCACAATCACCTGCCTGCCTGTCAGTATAGAGAATAACAGGAACGGATCTAGCTAAACTGAATACAGTGTGTAAATATACAGTATATACAACACCTAGGATGCATATATATCCTCTACACACTGTAACTGCAGCTAACTAACTCACCTGCCTGCTCTATCTAACTCAAATCAAATTACACTGTCTCTCTCTCTCTGTCTCTTTACTTTAACCAATGCCAATACACTACACAAGGCCGCCAAGCCGGCGGCCTTATATAGTGTGGGGCGTGTACCTACTCCTCTGAGCCATGATTGGCCAAAGCCACCCTGGCTTTGGCCAATTACGGCTCTCTGTACTTACGGCGCTGTGATTGGCCAAGCATGCGGGTCATAGTGCATGCTTGGCCAATTATTAGCCAGCAATGCACTGCGATGCCGCAGTGAATTATGGGCCGTGACGCGCCACTCGAATTTGCCGCAAACAGCCCATAATGTTCGAAATTCGGCGAACAGACGATGTGTTCGACTCAAACTCGAAGCTCATCCCTAATGACTAAGCTTAAATATAGCCGACCAATAAGGTGTTATCACTGGACAGGACCACCATAGGTGTAAAAGTGTGCATCTCAATTTGCCACACCTCCAGCATTATATATATATATATATATATAAATATATATATATATAGCCGGATTCATCTTGTTTAGTAGGACCGAGCTACTGTACCATCTTGTTAAAATCTTGTAATTGTGTTCCTGCGAGTAAGAGGCTAGAGTTAACTTAAATGTGAGGGAGAATGATTTATCCCATTCCTCAGGGGCCAGATGGTTGCCTAATTCTCTCTCGGATGTAGAAAGGATGGTCGGGGAAAGCATATTGGAGCCACTCTCCTCCCTTGGGGTTGGAGGGGGAGCTAAGCTGTCCCAATGGTCTCAAGCCCCCATCGGTAAATTAACACTAGATAGGTGATAGGTGTGGCGACTGTCAACAAAGTAAGCCCTTGTCTGACATACCACCAGATATTTAATAGAGTGCTGGGCCCATTGGATAGAAAATGTATTAGCCAGAGTATCTTGAGTACCTGCAGGAAGAGAAATATTTAAGCAATGTTATTTTGGCCGCATTGATTTTGAAATTATTTAGAGTGCCAATTTCTTTAAAAGAGAGGGAAAGGCTATTAATAGGCTAGTTATATGAAGCAAAAGATTAGACAAGCTAATTTTATATTGCTTGCCTGCAATGCCCACCTCGCCTATCGAGTTGTTAGTCCACAAGGCAGTCGCCAAGTGCTCCATAGCTAATATGTACAGGAGTGGTGAGAGAGAACACCCTTGACGGGTCCCGTTAAATATAGGAACTGAATCCGAAAGTAGGCCATTCACCCTAATACGAGCTTATGGGCAGGAATACAGGGCCTACATTTTTTGAATTAATGCCAGGGGTAAGCCTATTTGTTCCAATGTTGCTTTCAGGAATGTCCAATCCAAACGATCAAATGCTTTTTCTGTGTCTAATGAAATGAGACAGAGAGGGACCTTCCGTGACGTGACTGATAAGAGATAATGGGGCTAATTTACTAAAGACAAATAGACTGTACAATTTGTAAAAGTGAAGTTGCTCTCTGCAAATGCAGTTGCTCCAGTGCTTAGAAAAAGAGGTACAGCTTCACTTTGCAAAGAGTACCCAATCATGTGCATGGAAAATTATAAAAAAAACTGGATTTTTGGGCGTGGCCTGGAGCGGCATGAGATAGGACACTAGGAAGCTGACTTCCACCGGCCGAATATCCTTACTAACATATCCTGAGCCTACACCCGCAACCAGTGACCCAGAAATGATCCTCCACACCTCCACACCACACCACACCTCGGGCAGCCCCAGGACCATGTCTCCGCTGAAAAAACCCTTGGCGACTACCTCTAAGCTGGATCAGTATTGCCGCCAGGAGAAGGACTCCCCAAGCAAAGATGGCGGCGCCACAAGGACAGAGGAGGCATCCGTTGGCGCGGACACAGCAAAGGTACTGCAGGCCATTACCACTTGCCAAGAGGCTATCACTGTATGCCAGACAACCCTTACAGCTCGGATAGAGGAGGTGAAGGTAGACATCTACTTAGTGAGACAGGACCTGCAGAAGCTGAGGGAGAGTCACAGAGGCAGAGGTCAGGCTGGGCACAGTAAAAGACTCCCTCCCCCTTCTCCAGCACACCATTGAAGCCGTGCAGATGCAGATAAATCAACTCTTGCAGAAGCAGGATGATTTGGAGAACAGAATCCGGAGGTGCAATCTCAGATTCATAGGTCTCCCTGAGGGGGTGGAGGGGAAGGACCCCCTACATTTCTAGAGTCGTTACTGTGCGACACCTATGGCAAAGAAGCCTTTTCCCCCACGTTTGCCGTGGAATGAGCGCACTGCATGCCAGGCAGACCGCCGCCAGTCGGAGCAACCCCCGCATGTTTATCGCAAAATTCCTTAAATTCAGAGACAGGGATGTTATACTTCACCTCAGCAGGGAGAAGGGCAACATCCCCTTTGGCAATAAGACAGTTGCTGTCTTCCCAGACTTCTCTGTAGAAGTACAGCGTAAACGTAAAACCTTCATGGAAGCTAAACAGCGCCTCTGCATAAAGCATGTGAAATATGCCATGCTCTTCTAGGCTCGTCTGCGCGTGGAGGGAGAAGATCGGGCACACTTCTTTGAGGATCCTGAGGAGGTCATTGCGTAGCTTGAACAGAGGGAAGAACGCAGATAAGTGATCCTGTACCCTGTACCTTCACCTTTTCCACACTCCCCTCTTCTTTACATGTTTTTTTTTTGATTTCTCATTTGATTATCCCGTCACTGGGAGCTGAGGCAGCAGTCTGCATCTAGACATTGCTCTCTATTACTGCTGCCCCATGTGCCTATGCCCGGTGTGGCTCCAAGCATTCACCCAATCTCAGACCCCCTCACTGCACCTCTTACCACCTACTCTCCCTGTTCTGGGAGAACCCACTGACACTCCTAACCACATTGGGGTCTGAGTGCACGATATGTTTGCTAACAAACTGGATGTTCACAATTTTTTTTCCGGCGGAGAGAAGCTCTTCGCTAGTAAGCTCACTGTGGAAAGTGAGCACAGTCCTGTAATGTGTTACGTTACGCAGCAAAGTTTCACCCCACTTACTACAGCCCGCAACCTGAGATGGACAGAAATAACCACCACTGTGCTGACTATATTTTTTGCCACTGCTGACGCTCTATCTACATCAGCCTTGGTGGCCCCTATTTTTGTTTCTATGATTTTTTACATTTTTTTCACAGGTTGGGCACTGTACTTGCCACGTTGGCAGTTAAGGGTAAATGCCCGCACCAGTTGGGGACAGTGCAGGGCGGGGAGGGGGGTTTTATGGGTTCTACTGTTAAGAGATGGAATTTTTTACTATGTTCATAATTGTTCTTTTTGGTACCATGATACTTTTGCTGCGTTGCTGATGTTCACTCTCCCTAGGAGATTATTTGAATTAGTGTATGACATTACGGGTGGCCTGGATCCTGGAGTTTCATATTTTACACATCTTACCCCATAGCCACACTGAAGTTCCTTACTTGGAATGTCCGCGGGGTGAGAGATCTGATTAAACGATCAGTTGTTTTTGCGCTGCTCAAAAAACAGAGAGCTGGTGGTGGTCCTGGTGGAGACCCAAGCTGAAGGATCAGTCCAGAGGGCACTTAAACGTCCGTGGTTGGGATGGGTTTACCATTCTGTCCACACCACGCACTCAGGGGGGGTCTCGATTTTGATCACCAAGACAACACACTTTGAACTCCAGGATTCAGAGATTGACCCGCTAGGTAGATATGTTTTCCTAAAAGCTAAGTTGCATGGGGATATGATATTAATTCTAGCATTTTATGTACCACCCCCGTTCCAATCTACTATCCTTACCACTGGGTTTAACTTTATGGCTCTACACCCCAATGTGCCAGCGATATGGCTAGGTGACTTTAACAATGTATTAGATCCGACATTGGATAGAATGATCGGGCCTGCCTCCTCCTCCACGCCACACCACCCCACGAGATTTGCGAGACTCCTCGCTGATTTTAACCTCGTGGACACGTGGAGATCTAGGAATCCTACATCTCGGGCCTACTCCTGCTTCTCCGCTTCCCACCACTCAATCTCCCGTATAGACCTCATACTCCTTTCCAAGTCACTCCTCCCTAGACTAACGGGTGTGGGATTCTCCCCTAGATCGCTCTATGATCACTGCCCGTACTGGGCTGAGCTCTCCCTCCCCCAGGCCAGCCCACCACCCTCTTGGTGGCTAAACCCCTTCTGGCTAACTCTGTTTCCAGAGGATGACGACCTCGTCACAGATTGGGAGCAATACTTTGAGACTAACACAGACTCAGCTTCACCACACATAGTCTGGGAAACATTTAAAAAAACATGCACGCAAGACACTTACAGACCGCATTAACAACCTAAAACGGACCTTTGCAGAGGCTTTAGACAAAGCTACAGAGCATCTTCTCACGGCGGAAAGGTCATTTTTAGAAGACCCCACAGCTGATAAGGCTGCTAACCTTCAACTATGCTCTAGGACAATAGACCAGCTGCACTATGAGAAATCTAAGCGCAAACTCTTTTTTCATAGACAGAAGTTATTTGAACATGGAGAGAGGGCTGGGAAGCTGCTAGCCTATCTGGTGCACTGCGAGGAGAGGCCCTTGATGGTGATTTCACTCCGCTCTCCTGACAACGCACTTGTGACGGAGCCTACACAGGTAGCGTCACTGTTCTGGGATTTCTTTGCTACTCTGTATGCCACTGTGGCTCCAGACGACAACTCCCTGATAGAGACATTTCTTGCAGAATTACCCATCCCTTGACTGACCGAGGAACAGACCAGGGAACTAGAAGCATCATTGACAGTGGAGGAGATCTCCAAGGCAATAGCTGAACTCCCCAGGTCCAAAGCTGCAGGCACAGATGGCCTGCCTACGGAGTTTTACTCTACTTACTCAGATGTACTTGTCCCCAGGCTCCTTGCACTATATACCTCCATATTCGAAAGCTCTGAACTCCCAACCTCCATGAGGGAGGCTACCATAGTGTTAATTCCCAAACCCGGAAAGCACCCGCATCTCCCAGGATCTTATTGCCCTATCTCTCTGCTTCAGGTGGATGTCAAGGTACTTGCAAAAGTGCTTACCCTCTGCCTCAACACAGTAATCTGGTCACTGATACATGAGGATCAGGCAGGTTTCATGCCAGCCGGAACACCTCTTTTAATCTTAGGAGATTGTTTATTAACCTTCAGACGACACATGACAACCTGGGATCCAGGGTGATCGTAGCCTTGGACACCGCCAAGGCTTTTGATTCAGTTGAGTGGAGATACCTCTGGACCTGTCTGGACAGGTTCGGTCTGGGTCCTAAATTCATAAAATGGGTGCAGCTCCTCTATCAAACTCCAGTGGCCAGGGTCCTAGCCAATGGATGGCCCTCTGAACAATTTCCCCTTTCTAGGGGTACGAGACAGGGGCGGCCTTTGTCGCCGCTGCTTTATGCACAGGTGGCAGAGCCACTCGCAATAGCCATACGTTCACACCATATTCTTAGACCCCAAGTTCATAACTTTACATTTAACAACATTCAACCTCATCTGCCGCATAGTCGCCCAATTAGACAGAGCATTGAGGTCTGTAATCGAGGGCGATTACTGCTGTGCAAAATGTAAGCACATTGTTTCCCTGGAAGCCCAGGTTCTAAGAATATGAATGCATCATACATACTAGGGGGAGTACAACTAGGGAGATCCATAGTGGAGAAGGATCTGGGGGTTTTGGTAGATCATAAGCTCAATAATGGCATGCAATGCCAAGCTGCGGTTTCCAAAGCGAGCAAAGTCCTTTCTTGTATTAAGAGAGGTATGGACTCCAGAGAGAGAGATAACATTTTGCCCCTGTACAAATCATTAGTAAGACCTCATCTGGAATATGCAGTTCAGTTTTTGGCCCCAGTTCTCAAAAAGGATATCAGGGAACTGGAGAAAGTGCAGAGAAGGGCAACCAAACTGATAAGAGGCATGGAGGAGCTCAGCTATGAGGAAAGATAAGAGGAACTGAATTTATTCACTCTTGAGAAGAGGATATTAAGGGGGGATATGATCAACATGTACAAATATATAAGGGGTCCATATAGTATACCTCTCTATGGCATAATGCGGCTCTGCCTGAAATTTAGCCTTTTCCAGGATAGTGGCGTGTGAAGCTCTAGGGGTGTGTTCTACTTGTCCCACATCACCCACAACGGGAAACTAAAGTCTTTCAATAGCCTTAAAACTGAATTCAACCTGCCGAATCAGATGTTCTTCAGGTATATCCAGCTCCGCCATGCTTTCCGCACACAGTATCCCCAGGACAATCACTCCTTAACTGACAACCCCTTAATGGCAGCAATAAAATACCCTGACCCTAAAAAACTGATTTCTCACTTCCACATTATGTTAACACTCCCAAAGGCAACCACATTGGCATATGCGCTAAAGTCTAGATGGGAAGGGGAGGTGGGCCCAATAGAGGATGACGAATGGAGTGATGCCCTTGACACATGCAAATTAGTATCTCCTAAACTGTCAGACCGCCTGACACAAATCTTCATCACACACAGGGCGTACCTTATGCCGCTTAGAGTCTCTAGGTACAAGAGTAACCATTCTGCCTCCTGCCCAATGTGCGGCCAAGCTGTGGGTACTTTTTTCCATTTACTGTGGCAATGTCCCAAAATCCAGACATTCTGGGAGCAGGTGGTACGGTTCATGCATGACACAATGGGCTCTCCCTTTACACTCCAGCCAAAACCATGCCTTCTTGGTATTTTCCCGAACCCAGAGTTCAACAAATTCACTAAAATATTCCTGCAGGAAACGCTCTTTTCGGCACGGAAGGTCATAGCCAAAGTCTGGATGAGACCCAATCCACCGGAGCTCTCGCATTGGATAGCAGAGGTCAATAATGTATTACCCTACAAGAAATTTGTCTACTCTCATAGAGGGTGTCCCTTAAAGTATGATAAGATATGGGACAGATGGCTCAAAGCTTATGCAACTTGCACTTGATCAGGATAGGACATAACATGATCTTCAGACCTTCCTGGTATCCCAGTGGACTGTGTACACTGGGAGGAGGGGTGTTTATCACAACGCAATATGTACATTGTATGGATACGACCAACCGTAATTGGTACCGACAACTAAGTCTCGTGTTATTGCATACAATACCGGGGGATGTTGATACATACCCTTACTGAGTGATACTGTTTCGTATGATGATGTTTGTCAAGATTGACTATTGTATGTATTTTTTCTTTTTGTTCAATAAAAGCATTTGTTTAAGGAAAAAAACAAAACAGGATTTTTGCTTGTACATGATTGGATGATGGAAGTCAGCAGAGCTTCTGCTCATTTACTAAGCTCTGGAGCAACTGCTCTTGCAGAGGGCAACTGCCCTTTGCAAAGTGCACACTTTTGCCTTTAGTAAATCAACCCCAATGTTTTAATAACGTTGTCCCTTGCTTTCCGGGTAGGGACAAGTCTAACTGCTAAGAATGAACCGAACACCCCCCAGTTCCCTTTGCACCAGAACTTGCAAATAGGCAAAAAATTTGTTCAAACACACGAACACCGTTATAAAAAGTGTTTGGGGATCTGGGTCCTGCCCCAGGGGACATGTATCAATGCAAAAAAAGTTTTAAAAACTGCAGTTTTTTCGAGAGCAGTGATTTTAATAATGCTTAAAGTGAAACAATAAAAGTGAAATATTCCTTTAAATTTTGTACCCGGGGGTGACTATAGTATGCCTGTAAAGTGGCACATTTTTCCTGTGTTTAGAACAGTCCTGCAGCAAAATTACATTTCCAAATGAAAAAAAAGTCATTTAAAACTGATCTCGGCTGTAATGTATTGTCGGGTCTCGGCAATACAGATAAAACTCATTGAAAAAAAGGCATGGGTCCCCCCCCAGTCCATTACCAGGCCCTTTGGGTCTGGTATGAATATTAAGGGGAACCCCGAACCAAAAATTAAAAAACAATTGCGTGGGGGTCCCCCCAAAATTCATACCAGGCCCTTCAGGTCTGGTATGGATATTAAGGGGAACCCTGCGCCACTTTTTTTACACTTAAAGTTTTTATTGAAAAATTTTGCAATACAAAAAATAAAGATCACATGTGAACAGCGATCAAAGTATAGGCAACTGTCCAAGAAGGACCAAAGGCTACAATATATTCATATAATTTACAATAGATAAAACACAGTACCTTGCATCATAGTATGGCTTATCGATCAGTACTGTAAACATGGAAAGAAAAAATAAAATAAGGAGAAAAGAAAAACATAAAAACTGAAGCTCAGGTCAATCCTTTAAGCTGAATAGTAACCAAGGGTTCCATTTAGCATTATAAATGGGGATTGAATCCCTCAGTGTGTGAAAAAAAACTTCCGAAAGCATGATATGATCAATCCTAGTTAGAACCTGGGCAAAGGGAACTGTAGGAGTCTTCCAATGGAGGGCCACCGTCCAATGCAGTGCAATGCAAATAGTGTGAATCAATCTCATTAAAGGTGTGGGGGTATCAGGAACCCCCTCAAACAACAAACAGTGAGTGTGTGTCAGAGCCATGCATCTCCCCACCAGCTTATCAATTAGCTCTAAAGTCTCCCTCCGAGTGGGCAGCAATTTTTCGCATTCCAAAACAGGTACAGAAATGAACCTGGAAGGGGGCAACCGCGGAAGCACATGGCAGAACTCTGAGGGAATATCCTGCATAACCTCTGGGGAGTATAGTACCAGCGGATAAATAATTTGATAGCTGTCTCCCTAATCGTGAGAGAAATAGTGCACTTCCGTAGATTCCGCCAATTAGCATTCCAGTCAACATCTGTATAATCGAAGTCTAGTTCCTGCTCCCCCTGGGACAAATGTTTAAGAGTTGAGTCATCAGGATCTCCCTCTATAGATTTGTAAACTGCGGAAATCAGGCCCTTCTGTCTGGGGGAAGTGCGACACAAGGATTCGAAGAGGGTATTAGTATCATAAGGGGTACTGGCGTAGTGGGTCTGAAAAAAGTGTCGGATTTGCAAATATCTATAAAACTCCCTCATTAGGATATCCCACTGGGCTTGTAATTGGGCAAAATAAATGAACTTATCCCCATGGAGGAAGTCTCCCAGAGAAGTCAGGCCTTTACTACTCCACCATTCAAATTGGGCTGGCTCTGCGAAGGCCGCCGGAAGTCTAGGGTCACCTAGAAAAGAGGACCCGGGAGGGATGGTAGACCTGAGTGTTAGCTTAGTGATATAGCGAGCCCACAACTTCATACCAAGAGCCACAATCATGTTCTTTTCCATAAGGGCTGAGGCAGAAGATTTAGAGGACCATAACAGTCCAGGCAAATGGAAGGGGGCTATAGAGTCCTGTTCAAATTTAACCCATGGGACTCTAGTGTCCCGTATATTCCATTGGGCCTGCTGCAAAAATCTGCCAGCCAGATAATACAACCATACCTGAGGGACACCCAAACCCCCCGACACATAAGATTGGTAAAGTACCCTCCTAGAAAACCGTGGGGGCCTATTATTCCAAATAAATCTGTTCAGGAGGGACTGTACTTTAATAAGATAGGATTTAGAAAGCTGAATGGGAAGGGCTCTAAACAGATAAAGGAGCTTCGGGAGGATAGTCATCTTAACAGAAGTTATCTTTCCTAAAAAGGAGATCCTATAGGGGGACCAGGTTTTAAGGAGTTATTTTATGTGGGTGATCAAGGGAGGGAAATTCAGGTTGAATAAGTTAGCAAAATCCCCTGTTAGCTTAACCCCCAAATAAGATAAACTGGACTTAGCCCAGGTGAAGGAAAAGCATTGCTTCAGATTCTCCAGCTCAGAAGGGGAAAAGCCAACAGGGAGAGCAATTGATTTGGACATATTTACTAAAAGGCCTGAGACCTCTGCAAATGAGGACAGGGTGTCCAAAAGGTTCGGCAGGGAGACTATGGGGTTGGTGAGGAAAAGGAGTACATCATCTGCGTACATACAAAATTTATAGGATGCGGAGGCCTTTCTGTAACCAGATATGTCAGGGTGTTGAAGGATCGCTATCGCCAATGGCTCAATAGCTAGGGCAAAAATAAGTGGGGATAATGGGCACCCCTGTCTAGTTCCCCTACCGAGCTGGAAAAAGTCAGAGCAGCAACCTGGAATCTTAATACACGTGCTGGGGTTCTGGTACAACGCATAAAAGGCCTGAAGGAACTCTCCCCGAATACTGTAACGTTGCAAGAGGAGAGACACATAGCTCCAAAACACACTGTCAAAGGCCTTATGTATATCTAGGCTGAGCATAAACAATTTATTGGAGAACAAGTTTGCATCTTGTACAATATTAGAGGCCAGACGGATATTGTCAGTGATAAAGTGATGAGGGATAAAACCTGACTGGTATGGAGAGATAAAAAAAGAGATTGTCTTCCCAAGCCTGTCAGCTAAGATCCTGCTAAAAATCTTTAAATCATTATTAATGACCAAAATTGGCCTGAAATTCTGGGGCAATGAGTGGTCCTTATTAGGTTTTGGAATGAGAGTCTCATGTTAGCTAACAGTATCTCGTCAGGGAAGCTACCTCCCTGAAGGATCACATTAAAAAGCTGAACCAGTCTGGGGGAGAGTTGGGAGGCTAATTTTTTTGTAATATATGGCTGAAAAGCCATCTGGCTCCGGGGAGGAGCCATTTTTAAGACTTTTGATAACATTGAGTACTTCGGAAAGGGAAATAGGCAGGTTGAGTTTGTCAGACTGAGAGGTCATGAGGGTGGGGATAGGAATTTCGTCAAATTGATCAAGGGCCTCCCTGGAGGGCACTGATTGCGGGGAACCCAGGAGATTAGAATAATAGGCCTTAAAAACCTCAAGGACTTCCTGAGGATGCGATGTAAGTTTCCCTGCAGGGGATACTTTATATACATGGGGGGGGGGGGGGGCGATGGGACTGGTTCAGCTTTCTAGCAAACATTGTGGAGGCTGTGTTGCTATGTAAGAGGAATCTGGCTTTAGACCATCTCAGGGGCTTCTCAACCTTAGTGGATAGTAATGTGTACAACTCCAATCTTTTCCGCTCTATTGTTCATCTGGTAGATTCTAAGGTTAGGGCAGTAGTATTTTTGTATAAGACGTCTAAATCAGTAGTAAGCTGTAGGATTGTTTGCTTATTCAGTTTATTACGTGCTGAGGCTAAGCTAATAAGTTTCCCCCTCAAAAAAGCCTTATGAGCAACCCACACTGTGGGGACAGGGGTTTCAGGAAGGGCATTTAACGCAAAATTATTTTCAATAGACTGAGCCACCTCTGTCTCCACTACAAGGTCTGAGAGGAGAGCCTCATTAAAACACCAGGAGAAAGGGGTGGGGGTGTGTTTAACGAGTTCAGTGGTGAAAGCGGTGATATGGTGGTCCGACCAAACACAATTATGTATATAAGCCGTCTGGGAGTTAGCCAGCACAGAGGGGGTAGAAAAGATATAGTCTAACCTCGAATAGCTATTATGAGGGTGGGAAAATAAAGTGTATTCTCTAGCCCCATATTATGAGCTCTCCAGGTATCCACCAGATGGAATTCATGGAGCTTACGGGAAAGGGATTTAGGAAAAGCTCTGGAGCCAGAGGAGGTAGTGCATCTGTCAAGGGTAGAGTTAGCCACCATGTTTAAATCGCCCCCTATTATCATGTGAGGGGAATGATAATTAGTTAGTATAGTAAAGAATTCCATAAAAAAGGAGGCTGAGGCGTCATTAGGGGCGTAGACACTAGCAATTGTCAGTTCCTTGTGGTGCACCTCACCCTTGATTATGATAAAACGACTTTCTTTATCCTTATAGGTGGGATGTACAACCATAGGAAATGAGGAGTGAAGTAATATGGCAGCTCCCCTACACTTGGAGGAGTGAAGGGTATAAAAGGCCTGTGGAAAGGACCTGTGAAAGAATTTGGGATGAGAAGAGTGGGAGAAATGAGTTTCCTGAAGCAACAGAACTTTGGCGTTCAGCTGCTTATAATGGGAGAAGGCTTTCCTCCTCTTAGTGGGGGAGTTAAAGCCCTTGACATTATGAGAAATACAATTAGTCATTGTAACCAGAAGTGGGGGGGGGTACATCTGACAGCTGAGGGAATTAGGTAGAGGGTTCGAGACCCTCTGGAAGTTAGCCTTCACTTGAAACCACCCCTTCAAGGGACCCACCAAATCCTATGGGGAAGACAAATAACACCCTGCAGCATCAACAGCACAACTGTAAAATATCTAGCATACTTATATACTCTTTAAAATACAAATAGAACCATTCTGGCATAGTGGAAAAGTGTAGAACAACCTGAGGAAAAAACAATATAAAATAACAGCAAAAAATAACTGAGCTTAAAAAAAAACAAAAAAACAAAACAAAACAGGATCAGGAATTTCTTTGTATCCTGATAACAGCAAAAAAAGACTGAGACAAAGAAGTCTCGTACCCAGTAGCTTCACAGAAATAGGGCCCAAACGAAAAAAGGGGCACAGTGCGTGAAAACCGTCAAACTTTGAACATGTCATTGCTGGGGGGGAAACAACATGCAGCTGCACCAAGGGACACACTCACTGTCAGTATAATGCAAAGTGATGGTGAGTGCAGCGTCATCCAAGGATATGGGCTAGAGTAGTCAAAAAGATAGTGAGGAGGTACAGACAGTTAATGACGTGGTGAGGCATCATCGTACCAAATCCGTCGGCGATCACGTCTGGTCGGAGGAGTATGCCAAATCTGGGAAGGTCTAAGGGTCAGGGGAAGGCAACGAACCGCATCCGCTTCCAGGAGACCAAGCTTCACCAGGATCTCCTGGCCCTCTGGGATAGAAGTAGCAGAATATGTAGTGCCATTGTGAGGGACCACCAACTTAAAGGGGAAACCCCTGGGGTAATGGATACGAGCAGCTTGGAGTGGAGCAGTAATTTCTTTCATGCCTCTGCGCCTGTCCAGCATAGCTGGAGAAACATCAGGGTAGATCTGCATTGTGTAACCATCTAGGGTGATCCGGGGGGTGTTTCTAGCCACTCTGAGAATATCCTCCTTCACCAGAAAGTCGCTCATACATAGTACAATGTCTCTGGGCGGTTTATCAGCAGGGGGTTTAGGTCTGAGTGCTCTGTGAATACGATCGCAAGTGAAGGCGGCAGATTCACAATCAGGCAAGAGTGATTTGAACAGCTTGATAACAGTGGGGATCAATTCTGTGACAGACTCTGGAATCCCACGCGATCGTAGGTTATTGCGTCTGTTTCTGGTGTCGAGGTCTTCAACTTGTGCTTGTATTTGATTAAAAGCTGTATGTAAAGAATCATGTTCCCTGCTCAAGTCATTATATGCCAGTGCCAACTCGTCATGCTTATTCTCCAGCCTGTCTTTTCTGGTGCCTAGGGCTGCAATCTCCTGGGCGCAGATGTATATGTAAGTTTGTGGGCTAAATGTAAACATGGGGGGATCTCTCGTATTTTATATTTGCCCACATGTTCCCAAATTCTTTTAGATCCATGGATTATGATTTTCCTCTTTTATTTTTATAGATGATCACTACGGTCTTAATCCTGATGAGTGGCTTAAAGCCCCCAAAACGCATAGAGCTAATACAGTAACTACCGATATGTGTATATACTCATCAACTCCTTTTTTGGACGTTCCTTTCAATTTATTTTATTTATTTTATTTGCTTTCACCCTCATTAAGTGACACCTCAGTAGGTCATCATTCTGTAAAAGTATCAACTGCAATGTGTGTAAATATGTGTTGCTTTGAATTATGAACAAAGAAATGTAGATACATTGTAGACTGTCAGTTGGTGACTTATAAGGAAAGAGTGCACTGTGTTGTGTTCTCTTTCCCTTTTTTAATGCTATGCAATTTATAAATAAATTCCAATACTTTTATACAATTTATCTAAATTTCTTTGTTCATAATTCAAAGCAACACTACCAAGCACCGTTAAAGTCCCACACATCTCCCCGTACTCTGGGTTTCCATACAGTTTTCCATATAGGGATTTAGGTGCTATATACTAACCTTTTTTTCAGTGTTAGCTCTATAATTTCTTTTTCTGTGTGTAAATATGTATCAACTACTCCTTCTTTCTGTAAATAGATGAAATTTCCTTGTTGGAATGTCATTCACTGTGCAATATTTGGTTCTGATATAATGTAAAAAAAAATTGATATATAGCAAAATGCATAGAATTTAAATATGAAATTATATGACAATCTGAACCAATTAAAAACTCTTTTTTATTTAATTTATCCAATTGCTTCTGTGTGCTTCATACAAAGACCCGCCTCCTGTCCTCCTTTTTTAAATACTGAACCGGGATAGAGGAGGGGACCAGAACGGCCCAGTTAACCTCATTGAAAGTCCCAAAACCCCCTTTTTTCCTCCTTTTGTCATTAAAATAGGGATGGAGGCACATGGACGCACTAATGTAATATATCTCATTAAGTTATACTATACATGGTTGCCTGGCAGCTAACTCTTTTCTTAGCCCTTAATTATTTATTTTCAAATGTTTTTTTCTTTTTTATATAGAATGGATTATTTGCTGCTGTTTTTCACAATTTTTAGCTAATCTGGCTATCCATATAACATGAGCGCATTGGTTGGTTTTGGTTGTGTTTTTTCATGGACCTTGACTTCCCTGTCTCATTCGGGAGCTGTGACGCGCACTGGGAACCTCCCCTCTGGCCTGTTGTGACTTGTGATGTGATGTGGGGTGGGCGGGGGCTCTACCATTGCGCGTCGACATCACGATTCCCGCGCCTGACGTGCAGCGTCCTCGTAGCGCTGCATTGCTGGCGTGGTGATTAACATATAACAGCACATCGGGGGTGGCCGTGATCCCCCTGTGTGCGTTGGCGTGACGTTGGGGGCTGGACTGTGTCGGCGCTCCCTATATGAGCCTCTCCCCTTGCCTGGGTCTCACACTTAGAACCTCTCTACACCACTTCCTACCGTGGAACACCATGACATCCTCGCTCTCACTCACTCTGCAACAGGTACATTTTTTCTCACTATTCCCATACAACTTGGTCTTTCTTCATCCTATGTTTCCCCTTTCCCCGAAACGCGCAGAGCTAATAACTACCGATATGTTTATATACTCATCAACTCCTTTTTGGACGTTCCTTTCAATTTATTTAATTTATCTGTTTGCTTTAACCCTCTTTAAGTGACACCTCAGTAGGTCATCATTCTGTAAAAGTATCAACTGCAATGTGTGTAAATATATATCAACTACTCCTTGTATCTATGAATAGATGAAATTTCCTTGTTGGAATGTCATTCACTGTGCAACATTTGGTTCTAATGTAATGTAAAAAAATATTGAGATATAGCAAAATGCATAGAATTTAAATATGAAATTATATGACAATCTGAACCAATTAAAAACTCCTTTTTATTTAATTTATCCAATTTCTTCCGTGTGCTTCATACAAAGTCCCGCCTCTTGTCCTCCTTTTTTAAATACTGAACCGTGATGGAGGAGGGGACCAGAACGACCCAATTAACCTCATTGAAAGTCCCAAAAAAAACGTTTTCCCTCCTTTTTTATTATTTGTATACTAATGAATAATGCCTCTCATGAACTTATTGTATATTTTCTTTGTTGTCCTGTATTCTTCCAATGTATGTATTGCGGTGTCTGTCGTCTGCTATGCTCCATCGCATCACTCTCCCCAACATGTAACCTGTGGCCTCTCTCTGTCTTTTTATTTTATGATTTACCTGTCTATGGTTCAGTGCACGTATCTCTTATGTATATGAATATTGCACATATGTTGTTTTTCCAATTATCAGCCTCTGTTAAATCCTCGAATTGGGCACTTTAAGAACAAATTTCTGCTATTCCATTCCCCTCTTCCCCTGTGCTGCCCCCTGCCCTGCGTGCAGAGGGGAGAGAGACGCGCGCCCACTGATTGGGGCCTGTCACCTCCCATTGCGTCTTCTCTCTCCCAGCCCATGGCACGCGATGCAGTATGTGAATTGTAGTATTCTGAGCTTCGTGCCATTCCTATGACGTTTCGCGCATGCGCCATGCGGTACACACGCCGGCGACCCATGCGTGACGTCAGACGCTAACTATATGGCATTTGTATGCCTATATATAGCGCCTTCATATCACATTATATTTCTAGACACACCAAGGGTATCCGTGCTATGAAACTGATTCTGATTGAGGTAAAACTCTATATGAAAATCTTTTTCCTCTTTCTGACTTTATGGTGCATTATTGCAGTCTCCTACTATTTTTTCAATTACATCACCTGCTGCCATCTGTGTTAGTAACTTTATCTCCCCATCTTTTGTGAGGGGGGGTAGGTGATCTGCAGCAGGTATATGGTCACCTCTATATATAAGATGACCTATCTTTCATTATTATAATTATAAACATGAACTATTTATTCTCTTTATATCTGTTTTTAAACCCTGATTCATCTAGCCTATACCTAATTTAAAAATCTCTTTATTTCATTCTCTGCAGTTACTCATTATATATCTCCCTCAACAGCCTTCTGTCTGTAGTCCAGGCACCCTTGGTCTATCTCCAATTATTGTTTTTATTGATGCAAGTACGCCACGTTCTCTCCTGGCATATATTATCACTTTACATTAGCACATTTTTAGTAATCACTTTTGTCCATGGTTTCCATCTACTCATCAGATGTTAACCATCTTACCCATCACTACCTACATTTTTATCCCTGACTACCCTTCCAGTTCATCTCTCCACCCAGCACATGCACTTCAACTGTTCTTCCCACCATGTCTCAACCATAGTCCTCATATGTCCGTCCCCTCTTCCCCCTATTTTCTTCCTCAATCCCTTCTCCCTCCACCCAACCCCAACAAACCCCCTCCCCCCTTTCCCCCCCTCTTTCCAACCTTCCCCTCCCCCTCTCTTCCCCCATCCCCTACCCCTCCCCTTCCCCCCTTTTCTCCCAACTCCTACTCTATTCCATCCTCCATTTCCTTTTTTTCCCTTTTTCTTTCCCCTTTTTCCCCTTCCCCCCTCCCCGCTCCCTCTTGGGGTTCCCGCCCTTTCTTAATTTCTCTCTTCTCCTTTTTTCCCCTTCCTTCCTTCCCCTCCCCTCCATCCTCATTTTCCCCTTTTCCTCCTTTCCCCCTTCTCCCCTTCCTTCCCTAATTGTCATTTCCTTCTCCTTCCTTATTTTCCTCCTCCCAGTCCTCTTTTCACCCTCTTCCTCAAATACCTTCCACTTAAACAATTTTTTCATAGTAGATTTATTTAAATTCTTCACCTATGATATTTTAATTAATCAATTCCTGCACTACTCTGTTGGATAGATTCCAGCCGAACAATTTTTTCGGGCCCTTTTTGGCATCTCCTTATGTGCACTATCCAGTGACGGTTTTTCCTTGACTTGACATTGAGTCGCAGGCAAAAGATCTTCATATGGGTGAGCGATTGGTGATGGGCATGGCAGTCAACAGCACACTCTACCATACCATTATTATTATTTTTTATATTTCTTTGTATTGTATTCAAAGTCAATGTAATGTTTTTAACTCTGTTTTGTTCTATGCAGTGTTACATCTAATTGTCTTTAAAACATCCCCTGATGAGCCCAGAGTGGCAAAACATGTCGGGACAATCACTCCAATGCTATTGCTGAGTGATTAATTTTTCCATCTGCTTTGAATTCTAGAAGTTTCTATGTACATGTGCACATAACCTATAGCAAAAAAACTTTTTAACTACCGTATTTTTTGCTCCATAAGACGCACCTGACCATAAGACGCACCTAGATTTTAGAGGAGGAAAATATAAAATAAAAAAAACTTGAACCAAATGGTGTACTAAAATATTTAATAAAGTATAACAGAATAATATATCTACACTAACAACTAATGTAAGGGGGCACCCTACACTGATCCCCAATTTAACTGGGACATTTACATGACCTCAATACAACAGGAGTATTTGCATATTTAGACATTTACACTGACCAGTAATGTAAATGGTGTATTTACAGTAACCCCCTCCCCCATCTCTCTACTAATCTCTGCATTCTTATCTCCCTCTCAGTACAACTCTGTCCCTCTAACTCATCTGCTAACCTCTGTCCCCCAAACCCCTCATCTTCTAACATCTGCACTCCAACCCTTCCTTCCCATTCAACTCTGCACCTCAAACCCCCCTCTTTGATCCCCTCTACATGCCCCCTATATTCACCTGTATGCTGTTCACACCTTCTAGGTGGGCGGCATGCAGAGGTGCGGGCGTAATTAGCATATGAATCGCGGCGGCCGGCCTCATTAACATAACAATGCCCGCGCGATTTACATATCAATGCCGATCCTGTGGGGGTTAAATACAGAACAATACCCTTTTGTTTCTCTCCCAGTAGCAGCTGAAAGCATTAGAGAAACAGGATCTAGCTGGGGCAGAGTGATGCATAGGTCATCGTTCTGCCGTCGAAACGATCCCCCTATCAGCGGCTCTCCTGATTAGTATTCGCTCCATAAGACGCACACACATTTCCCCCCGTTTTTTGGGGGATAAAACGTGCGTCTTATGGAGCGAAAAATACGGTATGTCCTGTATGTAGCAATAAAAACTCTGTTATTTTATACATATTGTGGAGTATTGAAATTACTTCTTCCTTGCAGGCACCCTTATAATCCCGCCCAAAAATGTCCCTTGTTTACAGGCAAACACCCGATGTGTGAGTCGAACTTACGTTCGACTCGAACATCGGACTCATCTCTACTAACCGCTATTATTTTTGCATACATTTTAAGACATTAATTAAAGAGATTGGACGATAGCTTGAACATTCAGTGGGATCTTTCTGGTCTTTATGAATAAGGGTAATGCAGGCTTCCTGGGATTGACAGGGGAAGGAACATGCATCAGAAATCAAGTTAAACGTAGACATGTGCATTTGTTTTTGTCCGAATGTATTTTCGTCGCAATTTCAGGGTTTTTCATGTTCGTTTTAACAAACGATAACGAACGCGCAGAATACGAAATTCAAAAGATCCAATATAAAAAAATGCTTTATTTTCGTATCGTTGCGACAACAGTTCGTTATAGAAAGAAGATTTGACATGACGGTGACAATAGCGATCTGTGTCTATCGAACTTGCAATTGAATGTGTCTAACCTAACTCTATTAGTCCAATATTATTCGACATAGAGAGAAAATATTCGACATTATAGAGACATGAAGATTCGACGTAGCAGCTAAATACATACGATCGCCGCTAGCGGACATTTAAGGTCAAGTGTTCCGCCCATAGGCTATAGAAGAACTCTAATGTTGTTTGACTTGTAATAATAATTAATAAATATAACTATTACTAGTCATACAACATTAGAATTTTACTACAGCTTGTGGGTGGAGCATTCGACCGGAAATGTACGATCGCGGCGCCGTATAGTTTAGCTGCTTCGTCGAATCTTCTTAGAAAATCTGACAGACACCATAAGCCTTCAACTGACAGATTCGACCGTAATTAATTCAAATTTTTGGACTAATTCAATAAATAAAAAATGAATTTCGGGAGTAACTAAATAAATGTATTTTTCGGACAAAACCGAAATTCCAAAAACAAAATATTTCAGTGTGCACATGTCTAGTTAAATGTAGTAACTAGAATAGAGGCTAGAACATCATGATTTTTTTGTAGAAAACAGTTATTATTATTAATCAAGATTTATATAGTGGCAACAGTTTGTACAACAAATTTTTATAAATGTAGTCTAAAGTAAACTGAATAGATTTCAAGACTTTAACGTAGCTGCAATATTATTTGGATAGCATCCATATTAGCATAAAAGCAAACTAGTTCTGCTACTTTTTATACCATCAAAACATTAACCTCCCTGGTGGTAATCCAGAGTCAGGCTCGGGGGGAGGTTTTACTACCAAAAGCGGTAACCCCGAGCCAGACACAGGCTGCATCGCATGATACAGGGGAAGTTACTTACCTTGTTCCCTGGATCTTGCAAAGTCTCCCCACAGTGTGTGCGAGCCGTTTCACACTGCGACGTTGCGACGCACGGGGACGGAGTTCGGTACCAAATTCAAAAAGTGAAAAACACAGTATAGATACAGTATACTGTAATCTTACTGATTACAGTACTGTATCAAATAATTACACATCCCCTTTGTCCCTAGTGGTCTGTTCAGTGCCCTGCATGCAGTTTTATATTATAAATACTGTTCTTTCTGCCTGGAAACTGGAGATTGTCCATAGCAACCAAAAAGTGTCCCTTTATGTCAAAAGGGGTTTCTAGACCAGCTAGAAAACAGCGATAATAAATTAGAATCACTTGCAGAATTGAGCGATAGCATTTTGTGGGGAAATTCGTCATCAAACACTAAATCTAATGATAGCGACAATTCTGCAACTGAGCAAATTTCAGTGTTTTTGATTTGATTACATTATTGAATAATTTTTATTATTATTATATTATTATTTGTTATAATTATTTATAGTTATTTATTATATTATAATTTATGATTTTGTGTTTCAAACTTTATCATACCCAGAATGTCTATTAGACTCTGGTTTGGACAGATTTAAGTGAGTTATTCCTAAGAATTGCAGGCCTAAAATATAAAACGCCAAATTTCCATGCAAAATAATTGTACCTCTTTCAGCACCTAAAATCTAACAGAATCATACCGCCAGGGAGGTTAAAGTGGTCCCCTAATAAAAAGTATGGAGGTACTAATAATATGACATCAATTTATGAACAGCTTACTACATGTACCACTACTGGAAGAAATGTATCGTTCACTGTATATGGTATGAATGTTATACCATACAAAGTTTACATTACAATAAAAAAATAAAATTTAAACACAAGCCAACACTTTCAATGTAAGGTAACCATAGTAATCAAGATCAGTGACATAAACAAAGGAAATGCAATCAACGCCAATTTAACAAGAATACAAAATACATGTTTAGCTCATTAAAAGAAAGAATGCATGGCATGACCTACAGCATTGAGAAATTTAAAAACCGTAGTTATTGCTGGAAAAAATATCTTAAACGGCAACAAATGTAAGAAAAAAGGTACAACAAAAATAAAAACAGATGCAAATCAATGATGGTTAAGCTATCACCTGCCATTGATTACAGAGTACATTTTTAAACATGTTGTATACTACATAATGTAGTAAACATATGTCTTTCTTGGCTTGTCTTTAGTTATGTACTATTCTTCATACTAAACACTGTAACCTCCAGATGTTATAAATCAGAGATATTTGAAAGTGTTTTGCCTCCACAGACATTCTTACAACTGAAGCAATTTGTATAAGTTGCTCAATATACACCATATGCATACATTAGCTTGGTCTTGCTAAATGTATATGTAAAATGGAAGAATAATAGTTTGTTTTTCACCTTCTTAATCCTTTGTTGCTACTTGCTGCTGATCTCCCGTAGCCACTTCCTGTCTACAGGAATTACATTTTTCAGAATGGCTTTCCTGATAAACACTGAACCATGTGTAGCACTACCCTCTCCTCTTAGGGGAAAGGAGAGGCACCCATGCCACAAGCCAGTGTCCTCTAGTATAGAGGTCAGGCGGTGTATATGTACCTGGGTCCTGCAGCGAGTTACCTCCTTCCACTGGTTCCCGTCTCCAGAATGTAGAGACGAGTCTGTACCTTTCCCTCTTTAATAAAGTCAATGTCCAAACCACATAAACTCCAATGTTGAGTTTATTTTGTATCTTTGCTTGATAGGTAAGAGAGAGTAGATGAGAGAGATAATAATTGAACCAAAGCAGATTCAGGCACAGAACTCCCAGATTTATCACCACTCGGTCCCGAGTGGGTACAGCTCACCCGGATAGCCCCTCAATGCTCCTAGCAGCCGATGTGGAGCTCGAACAAGTAATTTAAATCCTCCAAGGACAAGTTCAGTATGTCCTCGAAGAGCAGCAGCACTCCGCAGGGTCAGTTCTGCGGAGCATAGGATCCTTCCCTCCGACAGGTCACCAGGCCTTTCACGAGACAGCAATCTAACTATCACTCATCTCCTGTTATGGGACCGATCCTCCCCTGGCTTCCTCTTGGTCAGAGCGGATACCCTCACCCAGGCATCCTAGGACTCCAAAGTTCTGCCTGTAGACCCAGTTGAAGGTACTGGGCCTACCCGGAACGTTGCGGTCTCAGGCCAAAGGTGCCCGAGACTCTTCAGTCGGTGTACGCGCCCCCTCCTTAGGGGGCACACTCCTCCGCGTACTTGTCCCCGGGTCTCTCCCTGAATAATGGCGTCTGCCTCTTTTATGTCCTCTCACGGCATGCACAGCAGGCAGAACCAGCCCACTGCATGGTAGCCGAGAGAGGACATTCAATTGCGCCAATGCAACCTATGGTTCAACCCTGACCCAACATGGCAGCGCCACCTGCAGGCCACAGGGAACTCTACATAGGCACACAGC
Organism: Rana muscosa; assembly: GCA_029206835.1. Taxonomy (NCBI): domain Eukaryota; kingdom Metazoa; phylum Chordata; class Amphibia; order Anura; family Ranidae; genus Rana; species Rana muscosa. Next base: position 423,901,081 of record CM055122.1, read on the forward strand.
AACAAAGCAGAGTCCAGCACAATTAGAAGGCCCGAGCCATACTAGTGCTCGGGTCATCCCCCTAAATTTGGACATAAAGACCCCCTACATTTGGAGTACCCGCTACACATGTCTGTGTGATAAATGTTGAAACAGCCACTTGTAATCTCCATCTGAAACCCATGTGACAGAGTGACAATGCAGAAGCACAGCTGAGCGACAGGCATAGGCCTTGTGCACACTGGGAGTCAGGACACTTTTCCTTCTGCCTCTAAATGCTCCTCAAGGTTAGCCTATGTGGAAGAACCTTTATGGAAGGACCACCAGGTATTATTTGAATGAAAGCTGCAAATGTAAAAATGAATGTTAATGACTTTCAGTTACATTAACATGTTAAAACTTATATGAGGATTTAGTGACTGTGTTTACATCTACTCTAAGCAGCAATAGCAAAAGGAAATATCAATACATAGGTATAGAACTTAGGATGTCATCCTCAATAATGATTGGTCATAAAATCAGTAATAATGAAGGATACAAGTTATTTATTCTCCTACTAATGTCATATCATATCTGGCTAATGTATATCAGCCGGACTCGACTATTCCCACAAAACTGTGATAGTTTACCCATAGTGGGGCAATAGGAGACACTAAATACTTACAGTCAGGTCCATAAATATTGGGACATCAACAAAATTCTAATCTTTTTGGCTCTATACACCACCACAATGGATTTGAAATGAATCAGCCCAGAGCTCTGTTATTTCACATGCTTCACAGCAACAACGTATAAAACACCCTAATGTAATAACTTAGCAGCAAAGTGCACACCAAGACACATTTTGCTAATTCACCTATTGAAACATCACTATCACAAACCCAATCTCACACTAGGCTCAACACAGCATGGTCCCCTCAGTATACCCTTAGAAGGAGCAGAAGCATCAAAACCACAAAGACTCTCTTTTTTAGGGAACCTGACTCCAGAGGGCAACAAAACAGTGCAAACCAACTTAGACCACTACATCACATGGACACAGGGCGACAAGAATCTTTAGAAATTATTAATTTGTCCTCTGCAGATCTTTCCTCTTTGGAAAGGTAAGTATTGTCCTGAGGCTTATAATTCTACCCTGAGAAAAGCGTTGACGCATCCGAGACCATTAAAAGACTGCCGGGAAACGAATATTAAAAGTAAATTATAATAAGAAACAAATATACTAGGATTGGATTCAGGACTTTGAGTGGTCCCACTATAAGAGATGAGACTTTAAAAGTCTTCGAAAGGTAATTGAATTACTAGAAGAAAGTGACACCTCTGAGTTTGTGGATGACATTGATAGATGGGACTTAGAGAAGCTGTTGGAGATTAATGAACAGACAGCTTCCAATTCTTCCAGCTTCCCCTATATAAATGAATTCAAATGTAAATATAAGACTTTCCCTTTCTTGTCCTTAAATTTTAACATTTTGCCACTTGTCCAACAAACAATACAAGAGATTAAGTCCCTAACTAATAAAGATGGATCCCAATATAAAAAAAAAATGTAATCCAGAAAAAAGTATTTATTGTAACACATATCACATACAGTCCAAAAATCATCAATAGTCCTTATTCACTACATACAGAGTCCACCAGCCATATGCAACATTTAGAGTTGAGCGGACACCTGGATGTTCGGGTTCGACGGGTTCGGCCGAACTTCGGAAAAAAGTTTGGGGTCGGGACCGAACTTTAACCCGAACCCGGACCCGAACCCGAACCCCATTGAAGTCAATGGGGACCCAGACTTCTAAGGACTAAAAAGGCTCTAAAAAAGTAATGGAAAGGGCTAGAGGGCTGCAAATGGCAGCAAAATGTTGTTAAGAGCATGGCAAGTGCTCTGCAAACAAATGTGGATAGGGAAATAACTTAAAATAACATAAAAAAAATAAAAATAAAAAATAATAATCTTGACCTAGGAGGACGAGGTCCATATGGAGTAGGAGGTTGAGGTGGCGGTGGATGTGGCTGTGTAGGTGGAAGCGGCGGTGGAGGAGGACGAGGTAGCCAACACTGATTCAAAAATACAACAATGGCTGGGTAAGGCCGGTGATGTGTCGAATTCTGTCCCCCGTCAAATAGTGTCCACCCTGTACTGCGCTTGCTCAGTATGTAGGACAAGGGGATTTCTAAAATCTCCCAAGACGAACGGCGCCTGCGTGGTGAGTTCAGGTGAAGGCCACACCATCCGTGGTTCAAGCCGAGCCAAGTGAGGCCGTGCCCGAAGCGTGGCGATCAAACCGAGCCCATGAGGGGCCCTGTTACTATGTGCTACCGTATGTCCACTTGGATGGTGGGGCTTGAACCTGCACTCACAGCGCAGGCGCCGTTCATCTTCGGAGATTTTGTGAATCTCCTTGTCCTCTGTACTGCGCAAGCGCTGCACCATCGCAGTATGGGCCGGACACAATCCGATGGCCGGACAGTTTTTGTCACAACACCGGTATACATGTCTATTCTGCAGAAGGTACGGACAAGTCCTGTGGGATCCATGCCTGGTTCATTTTAATGAACGTGAGCTTGTCCACATTGGCTCTGGACAGGTGGCTGCGCTTGTCTGTGATAACGCCCCCTGCCGTGCTAAATACACGTTCAGATAATACACTGGCTGCAGGGCAGGCCAGCACCTCCAAGGCATAAAGGGCAAGCTCAGGCCATGTGCCCAATTTGGAGACCCAGAAGTTAAAGGGGGCAGACCCGTCATCCAGTACGTGTAGGCCTGTGGACACATACTGCTCAACCATGTTGGTGAAATGCTGCCTCCTGCTAAGACGTTCCATCTCAGCTGGTGGTGCTGGTTGTTGTGGCGTGCTGACAAAGCTTTTCCACATTTCAGCCATGCTAACCCTGCCTTCTGAGGTGCTGCCGGTGCCCCGGCTGCGTTGGCGACCTCTTCCTCCTCCTCTGCCTTCGCCTTGTGCTTCCACCGTACGCCCGCTGTCAGGTGGGAATGCCACCAGCAGCGCGTCTACCAGCGTGCGCTTGTACTCGCGCATCTTACGATCCCGCTCCAGTGAGGGAATTAAGGACGGTACGTTGTCCTTGTAACGGGGATCCAGCAGGGTGGCCACCCAGTAATCAGCACCAGTTAAAATGTGGGCAACTCGGCGGTCATTGCGGAAACACTGCAGCATGTAATCGCTCATGTGTGCCAGGCTGCCCAGAGGCAAAGAAAAGCTGTCCTCTGTGGGAGGTGTATCGTCTGTGTCCTCTGTATCCCCCCAGCCACGCACCAGTGATGGCCACGAGCTGGTCTGGGTGCCACCCTGCTGTGAAAATGGCTCCTCCTCCTCCTCCTCCTCAATCTCCTCCTCCACCTCGTCATCCTCCAGAACTGTGCCCTTTCTGCCGGACAATTGTGTACCTGGCGTTTGTTGGTGCAGGAACCCACCCTCGTAGCCACTTGTGAAAGACTGCCCTGAAAGCCTTTGAAATGATCCCGCTTCTTCCTCCTCCTCCTCATCCTCCTGTGCCACATCCTCTTCCATCATCGCCCAAAGCGTTTTTTCAAGGAGGCATAGAACTGGGATAGTAACGCTAAGAACGGCGTCATTAGCACTGGACATGTTGGTGGAGTACTCGAAACAGCGCAACAAGGCACACAGGTCTCGCATGGAGGCCCAGTTATTGGTGGTGAAGTGGTGCTGTTCCGCAGAGCGACTCACGCGTGATTGCTGCAGCTGAAACTCCACTATCGCCTGCTGCTGCTCGCACAGTCTGGCCAGCATGTGCAAGGTGGAGTTCCACCTTGTGGGCACGTCACATATGAGGCGGTGAGCGGGAAGGCCGAAGTTACGCTGCAGCGCTGACAGGCGAGCAGCAGCAGGGTGAGAACGCCGAAAGTGCGCACACACAGCCCGCACTTTCTGCAGCAGCTCTGGCATATTGGGGTAATTTTTAAGGAACCTCTGGACCACCAAGTTCAGCACATGCGCCAGGCAAGGGATGTGCGTCAAACCGGCTAGGCCCAGAGCTGCTACGAGATTTCGCCCATTATCGCACACCACCAGGCCGGGCTTGAGGCTCACTGACAGCAACCACTCATTGGTCTGTTGTTCCATGTCCCTCCACAACTCCTGCGCGGTGTGGGGTTTTTCCCCCAAACAGGAAAGTTTTAAAACTGCCTGCTGTCGTTTACCCCTGGCTGTGCTGAAGTTGGTGGTGAAGGTGTTACGCTGACCGGATGAGGAGGCGGTAGAGGATGAGGAAGCGGAGTAGGAGGAGTTAGCAACAGGAGGCAAACTGAAGCGCCCTGCAATCCTCGGTGGTGGAAGGACATGCGCCAAACTGCTATCTGCCTCAGGCCCAGCCGCCACTGCATTTACCCAGTGTGCTGTTAGGGAGATATAACGTCCCTGACCTTGCTTACTGGTCCACGCATCCGTAGTTAGGTGGACCTTGCCACAGATGGCGTTGCGCAGTGCACACCTGATTTTGTCCCCCACTTGGTTGTGCAGGGAAGGGATGGCTCGCCTGGAAAAGTAGTGGCGGCTGGGCACGACGTACTGTGGGACAGCCAATGCCATCAGGCTTTTAAAACTCTGCGTCTCCACCAGACGGAATGACAGCATTTCAAAGGCCAGGAGTTTTGAAATGCTGGCATTCAGGGCCAAGGATCGCGGGTGGCTAGGGGGGTACTTCCTCTTCCGCTCCAATGTTTGGGAGATAGAGAGCTGAACACTTCCATGGGACATTGTGGAGATGGTTGGTGACCCAGGTGGTAGTGTTGCTGGCAGATCCTCTGTTTGCGGGGTGGCAGGTGCCACTGTCACTACAGAGGTGGATGAAGAGGCCGAGACTGCAGCAGAAGAGGAAGCAAGAGGAGCCAGAGACCTTTCTTGGTTTTTGAGGTGTCTACTCCACTGCAGCTCGTGCTTTGCACTTAGATGCCTGGCCATGCAGGTTGTGCTCAGGTTGAGAACGTTTATGCCTCGCTTCAGCCTCTGATTGCACAGCCTGCAAACCACTCGTGTCTTGTCATCAGCACATTGTGTGAAGAACTGCCATGCTGGGGAACTCCTTGGACCTGGCTTTGGTGTGCTCAGTCCCTTGCTGCGCTGGGCAGTAGCAGACATACTGTCTAGCTGACAGACGCTCCGCTTTTGCACCCTGCTCCCTCTTCTGCTGTGCTGGTGGCTCTGTGCGACCACCGCCTCTTCCTCCAAACTACACTGGTCACCTGCATAACGTTCATTCCATGTGGGGTCGAGGACCTCATCGTCCTCCACATCATCTTCCACCCAGTCTTCACCCCTGCCCTCCTTGTCTGTCTGCACAATTGCGAAAGCAGCAGCAGTTGGCACCTGTGTTTCGTCATCATCCGAGACGTACTGCGATGGTCCTCCCATGTACTCATCATGAAACATAAGTGGTTGGGCATCGGTGCACTCAATCTCTTCCACTTCTGGGGCAGGGCTAGGTGGATGGCCTTGGGAAACCCTGCTAACAGAGTCATCGAAAAGCAGAAGAGACTGCTGCATGATTTGGGGCTCAGACTGCTTGGCTGATTTGCAAGGGGGTGAGGTGAAAGACTGATGGACATGGGTTTCAGGTGCCAACTCTGTTCTTTCATCAGAAGAGTGGGTGGGAGACAATGTGAAGGAACCCGAGGCACTGTCAGCAACCCAATCTACTATTGCCTGTACTTGTCCTGGCCTAAACATTCGTACAGCCTCATTAGGCGCGACAAAATACCGCCGCAGGCTCGGTCGCCTACTCGCACCTGAGGAAGGTGTTTCACTTGTGCGTGTATCTGGCACAGATCCACCACGTCCTCTCCCTGCAACAGGAGCTCCACCAGCAGCACCACGACCGGGGCCACCACGTCCCTTTGACCTTCTCCTCATATTTTCCAAATTTAGGATCTTGCCCTAAATGGGTGTTTTTGGAAGAGCAGAACACACCCACAGTACGTAACCGCTGAATCGCACAGCTACAGAACTGCAGAAAATGCTATTCCAAAAAAATGTTGTTTTTTTAGTATAGCACAGTAGGAGAAAACTATATAGAAATTGTTTATTTCACACACCTCCAAATATGTATAACACACTGCAAACAATTTTTTGTGCCCCTAAATGGCGTTTTTTGGAAGAGCAGAACACACCCACAGTACGTAACCGCTGAATCGCACAGCTACAGAACTGCAGAAAATGCTATTCCAAAAAAATGTTTTTTTTTTTAGTATAGCACAGTAGGAGAAAACTATATAGAAATTGTTTATTTCACACACCTCCAAATATGTATAACACACTGCAAACTATTTTTTGTGCCCCTAAACGGCGTTTTTTGGAAGAGCAGAACACACCCACAATACGTAACCGCTGAATCGCACAGCTACAGAACTGCAGAAAATGCTATTCAAAAAAAATGTTGTTTTTTTAGTATAGCACAGTAGGAGAAAACTATATAGAAATTGTTTATTTCACACACCTCCAAATATGTATAACACACTGCAAACTATTTTTTGTGCCCCTAAACGGCATTTTTTGGAAGAGCAGAACACACCCACAGTACGTAACCGCTGAATCGCACAGCTACAGAACTGCAGAAAATGCTATTCAAAAAAAATTTTGTTTTTTTAGTATAGCACAGTAGGAGAAAACTATATAGAAATTGTTTATTTCACACACCTCCAAATATGTATAACACACTGCAAACTATTTTTTGTGCCCCTAAACGGCGTTTTTTGGAAGAGCAGAACACACCCACAGTACGTAACCGCTGAATCGCACAGCTACAGAACTGCAGAAAATGCTATTCAAAAAAAATGTTGTTTTTTTAGTATAGCACAGTAGGAGAAAACTATATAGAAATTGTTTATTTCACACACCTCCAAATATGTATAACACACTGCAAACTATTTTTTGTGCCCCTAAACGGCGTTTTTTGGAAGAGCAGAACACACCCACAGTACGTAACCGCTGAATCGCACAGCTACAGAACTGCAGAAAATGCTATTAAAAAAAAATGTTGTTTTTTTAGTATAGCACAGTAGGAGAAAACTATATAGAAATTGTTTATTTCACACACCTCCAAATATGTATAACACACTGCAAACTATTTTTTGTGCCCCTAAATGGCGTTTTTTGGAAGAGCAGAACACACCCACAGTACGTAACCACTGAATCGCACAGCTACAGAACTGCAGAAAATGCTATTCAAAAAAAATGTTGTTTTTTTAGTATAGCACAGTAGGAGAAAACTATATAGAAATTGTTTATTTCACACACCTCCAAATATGTATAACACACTGCAAACTATTTTTTGTGCCCCATAACTGCGTTTTTTGGAAGAGCAGAACACACCCACAGTACGTAACCGCTGAATCGCACAGCTACAGAACTGCAGAAAATGCTATTAAAAAAAAATGTTGTTTTTTTAGTATAGCACAGTAGGAGAAAACTATATAGAAATTGTTTATTTCACACACCTCCAAATATGTATAACACACTGCAAACTATTTTTTGTGCCCCTAAACTGCGTTTTTTGGAAGAGCAGAACACACCCACAGTACGTAACCGCTGAATCGCACAGCTACAGAACTGCAGAAAATGCTATTAAAAAAAAATGTTGTTTTTTTAGTATAGCACAGTAGGAGAAAACTATATAGAAATTTTTTATTTCACACACCTCCAAATATGTATAACACACTGCAAACTATTTTTTGTGCCCCTGAACGGCTCTTTTTGCAAGCGTACATTAAAGTGCAAATTTTTTATTTTTTTTTGCCCTAAACGGGTCTTTTTTTTGCACGAGCAAAATAAAATGCTTTTTTTTTTTTTCCAATGGGTCTTTTGGAAAAGAGCACAATAAAGTGCCTTTTTTTCCCCTAATAGTTAGATTTTCTCTGACACTGGGCTCATGGCAGTGTGAAAAGACTGCACTGCAACACAAATAGGTAAACCTATGCAGATCGCTGATTTTAATCTCTGAATCTGGACTCCTATATAATATTCTCTCTCCCTGAAAGCACCAACACAGGAACCTGGCCCTACACTACACTATCTCTATCTTTTCCCTCAGATTGTAGAATCAGGACTACCTCATCTATTTTTCTATCTCTCCCTAAAAGCAGCAGCAGCAGACTAGATCCTCTCCCTATCTATTCTGAAGCAGAGTGACATGTGTGCTGTGTGCCTCTAGCTTATATAGAAGCTGGGTCACATGTTGCACTGACCAATCACAGCCATGCCATTAGTAGGCATGGCTATGATGGCCTCTAAGGGCACACCAGCTAATCAAAAGGTGATTGGCTGGCCCCTGAAGCATTTCTAAATGCGAAATTAGATTGCCGAACCTGAACCCGAACCCAGACTTTTGGGCAAAGTCCGGGTTCGGGTTCGGGAAAAAGCTAAAGTTCGGTACGGACCCGAACTTTACAGTTCGGGTTCGCTCAACACTAGCAACATTACATATTCGTAACAGCCACCATGAAGCACCTATCTTGGATCCATATACCGCCCTACGATGCAACGGAAGTGTGAATGGCTTGTCCTCCTACCCATATCCCAGTATCCACAGTTCAACAGGACATCAGTATCCCACATTCAGTCCCAAAATTCTATCCATAATCAGATCCACCGGGGCAAGCCCCGGTATCTCAAGTCACGGACCCCACACCTTCTCATATTTTCTGGTGCACCCCCTATGCTGGTAAATAATATTTTCCAACCGCATGGTATTTCCCACGGCAGCTATCCATTCCTTGACCGTAGGAGGGGATTCAGATTTCCAATGTAGCATAATCAGTTTACAGGCTAGAAAATGGGTCCCCGTAAGGGCTATTGTGGTGTGATTTTCCCAGTCAAATTCCTCCAAAAGATTCTGCAGGTAGTGCTTGGGGTCTAACGGGACTGACACCTGGAACACTGTGTCCAGAGTATCGGTCACTCCCTTTCAGTATACATGTAATTTGGGGCAACACCACAGCAAATGTATCAAGTCCCCATGGTCTCGCTTGCATCTAGTGCATGCTGGTGTGAGGAGAAGACTCATACTGTGTAGCCTATGAGGTGTGTAATAGACTCTCAGAAGGGTATATAGCTGTGGTAGCCGCTGAGTCACATTTAGGAAACAAGTGGTCATTGCCTGTAGGGTCTCCTCCCATTGGTCCTCATCTAGTGGGCCTATGTCAGCTTCCCATTTCATTTTCATATTCAGAGGGTGTTTTTTAAGATACCTGTTGAGCAGTATATTATAACTTTGGGATATAAAGCCCTTAGAGGTCTTCGCAACCTTAAGCTGAGAGAACAGGGGTACCAACGCCATATTCCATTCAGAGGTGCGAGACTGGGCTATAATGGCATGCCTAAGTTGTATATAGTAGAAATACATAGATAGTGGTAGTTTAAGCATCTCCCTCAAAGCCTCAAAGGTCAGAAGTTCGCCATTATGGATGATCTGCCTCAAGTATATAATACCATATTTTTTATACCTGGCTCCATGCTGCAACTTGGTCAGCTCAGGATAAGAATCATTGGACCAAATGGGACTAAACTCAGTAATGTTTGTCGCACCCTGAAGATATCTGGATTTGTTCCATATTTTCTGTATTAAATTATATGTGGGGAAAATCTTTTGGGACTTTCCAAAGGCCAAGGCTTCAAGGACAGTTGGAATAGAACTTCCACCCACTGTATGAAGCATAATGCTCTCGGAAGCACTAGGGGTCCCATCGGATCTGTTCTCCCTCTGCAACTATGGTGCCTATCAGGTGCTGCAGCTGCGCCACTAAATAGTATAACCACATTTTATGTGTTTCCAAGGGGACTTAGGCAAAGTGGACATTGGCGCTACAGTAAGACATACCACCATATAGGAGTGGTCTGACACACATCTGGGTTTATAGGAAATTTCCGAAACCGAGGGGAGCATAGCCGAGTTGCCCCCTGCTAAATCGATCCTTGAGAGGGATCCATGTGACTTTGAAAAGCAGGAAAACTGTTTCACCGCAGGGTTTAGATGTCTCCACAGATCCAACCATCCCACTTCCTGTAGTATTCTTGCCAGGGGGGTCTCCCTATGTGAAGCAAGCGCCCCCGGGCATAAATGTTTGTCAAGTCTAGGGTTCAGCCAATACTTAAAGTCCCCCACAAGTAGCAGTGGGAGACCTGGCTTTCCCTCTAGAATGTCCAGGAAAAGCCAGAGCACCCGAGCGTCAAATGGGGGGGTATGTACACACATGCCAAAATAAATTTCAAGAGCCCAATACGACAGTATAAAAACACAAACCTTCCGTCAGGGTCTACCATAACGCCTTTTTCCTGGTAATCCAGGGGACCTTTGTATCACAACACTCACCCCTTGAGAAAATGAGGTGTAAGTGGAGTGTCCATGAGTATTTCAGCCAACCCTTAGTTCCTGCCATCAGATGTGTTTCCTGAAAACATAAAATAGCAGGGTAAATTTTTTTCAAAAATGTAAAGATGATTCTACGTTTAAGGGGGAGTACATGCCCTTAATATTCCAGGAGATCACCGGGATGCCTGCCATTCTTTGAGCATAGTCATCATCCAGGTAAGGCAGGCGGTCTTCACCGTGTAACAATAGCAGTCATAATGGATATTATAGTGGCAGTCAACTGCAGCAGCAGTTTGGCTAGATAAGGGGGACATTAGTAGTCAGGTTTTCATACATCTCTGGACTGTAAAGTAGTCTGCAGTATGGTTAGGAGCACGGCACAATGGTGCCAACACACAGTATTACCCTGGCGTAGTGGTGTTGACTTTCCGGGTAAACACCATCAGCTCCATAAAAATTAAGTAAAGAAGAAAAACCAAACAGTTTAAAGCCGCCAACCGGGTAGGCCTACAAACATGGACGTAGCCTAATCGTAGGCAGACGGCATGTCGTCTCATTGCAAAGAATAGCAAGTAGTGTACACACAGTTGAGTTTCTAGCACTTAGAAAAATATAAAGTCCCCCAGAAAAAAACAAAAGGAGATGGAACAAAGGACAAGGGAAGGAAACAGTAGAGAGGCCTCTTATGCTCTTATGGGACAGAGGAGCCTAGTGGTTGGTCTTGTCTTTCTGTGCTTACCCCCAGAGGAAGCTGCTGGATCAGTCCCCTTCTGCTTCAGCTCCACGGTGGCGCAGGGCCTGCTCATTGTGGTCTAGCCACTCGGCTGCTCCTCTGGCAGTATCAACGAACTGGGCATGCCCTTCAGCAGTAACACGCAACTTAACTGGGTAGAGCATGGCATAAGGTAATTGCAAGGACCATAGGCTCTTCACATCTCCAAATTTAGCTTGGTTTTTCTGCACCTCCGCAGAGAAGTCTGGGTAAAATGAAAATCTGACTCCATTATACTGAATATTGGCACGCTCCCGGGCACAGCGCAGTACCGCCTCTCTATCTCGGTAGTGTAAAAGCCGGGCCAATAACGATCTGGGGGAGCTCCCTGTGGCAGTGGTCAACCCGGACTTGATGGGCCCTTTCCACTGTAAAAAACTGTGAGAATGCCTCTCTGCCAAAGACATCTATTAACCAATTCTCCATTAATGCAGTAGGATCTTTGCCCTCTGTTTTTTCCGGGAGCCCGACAATGCGGATGATGTTTCTGCACAAGCGATTTTCTGTGTCCTCCGCTCTATTGTAGGTTTCTTGGGCCATGCGATAAGCCGCCCAGGCCTCCCTCTCTATCAGTGGCAGCTTGTCTTCAATATCACTTACTCTGCTCTCCACTGCTGTTGCTCTCTCCCTGACTTTCTGGAGATCTTGTCTTAGCAGTGACACCTCTTCTCGGAGGCCCCCCAACTGATCTTTCATAGTGTTTACCGAGGCAGTGCACATATGGATAGCCCACAGGATCTCTGCTAGTGTGGGTTGCTCCTGTGCATCAGACATATCCTCTGCAGAGGGAGAGGGAGTGTGTGTGACATCTGCAATAGAGTGGCTGGGGATTCTGTCTGTGTCCTGTCCCCACTCTGCCTGTGTAGTATGGCCTGCATCCTCCCCATCATGTGCAGCTTCCCCCTTATCAGTATTAGCTGTCCCCTGTAGTTTTTGGGCATAATAGAGCATGTCCCGGTATTGCTCCTTACCCTGGGCTTTCAGTGCCTTCTTGCTGGTCCCTTCTCTGGACTTATCGCTGGATTGCGGCGGTGGGTCGGTAGCCAGCTGGGGAGCTGAAGAGAGCAGGGTTGAGGATGCCGGGGAAGGATCGGTATTCAGATAAAGCACGGAGCTGTGAGAAGTGCGTCTCCTCACATGCCGGTCTTGGCCACGCCCCCCGATCTTAATATAATTTGACTAAAGCTCAGAGGAAGGCCCTTGATGATTTAAAATGGAGGCAAGGAAAAGTTATAAAACGCTCCGACAAAGGAGGCAATATAGTCATAATATCTAAAGAACAATACATTTCTATATGCCTTCATATATTAAAGAATTCAGAATGGTATAAAGTAAGCTATTAAACGCACAACAGGAATATTACCATATCATTGACAAACCTTTTATAACAAAGCTTTTTTAAAGGGAAGGAAGAAAAGGGGAGAGAGGGGGAGAAGGGTATAGAGGGAGGGAAAAGAGAGGGGGGGGAAGGGGGGCAAAAAGGGAGGGGAGGGGGAAAAGAACAAACTAAAGGACAAGGACCACTATAAGCACATAATAAATGCTATACCTAAACTACCACACTAGAAGGTGTGATGTAGCACCAAGGGGGAGTTGAAAAAAAGGAGAAGCCAGCCACAGAAGGGTTCTCTCATATAGCAAGGATGCAAAGTTACATTACTCAGTGTACAGCTGCTATCAGTTGTATCCATCCAGGGTGGATGATGGTACAGCCAGTATGGTCTGAAAAGACAGGGCAGAGATAGCATGTCAGTGAGTGGAGGTAGGAAGAGTGAGTGGAGGGGGGAAGAGGGTGGAGGAAGAGGAGAAGGGACCCCCACTCTTCCCTTCTCCGATTTTGGTGCAATTGATGTCCCTTTGGCCCCCTGTCTATGGATACCACGTGCGGTCCACTGCATGATGGGTGTCTTGTTGCTGATTCACAGTCTATAACTTTTAGTTTCTCTTTCTATTCACATTAATATCAACCCTAATAGGACTACAATGTAGCCCTTTTATATCTATCATATCTATTTTGTGGAAGTTGTATATTGTTCTATATTTACATCCAGGTTCTGCTGTTGACTCCTTTGCCTGGCTCACTCGGTTATCAGCTTTTTTTATCCCCACACTGGCGGGCATGTGACTTCCCTGGTGGTTCTGTCTTGGCAGGCCACTCTCTACTTGCACCGTCATGGTTTTGGGCTTCCCACCCATTTGACTCTTGTCAGCTTTGCGGACAGTTCTGCCCAAGGGGGAAGCCCAAATTCATTACTACCAGGTATTTACTGAGTTCCACCATGGCTGCTCGTAGGCCCTTGTAATCGCAGTACCTCCACTCACTGACACGCTATCTCTGCCCTGTGTTTTCTAGACATGTGCACACTGAAATATTTTGTTTCGGAATTTCGTATTCGTCCGAAAAATACATTTATTTAGTTACTCCCGAAATTCGTTTTTATTTATTTAGTTTTGACAAAAAATTCATTTGTCCGAAAATCCGAATTAATTAAGGTTGAATCTGTCATTGAAGGCTTATGGTGTCTGTCGAATGTTCTAAGAAGATTCGACGGAGCAGCTAAATTGTACGATGCTGCAATCGTACATTTCCGGTCGAATGTTCCGCCTACAAGCTATAGAAGATTTCTAATGTTGTATGACTAGTAATAATTATATTTATTAATTATTATTACTAGTCAACCAACATTAGAATTCTTCTATAGCCTATGGGCCGAGCACTTGACCGGAAATGTACGATTGCGGCGTCGTACAGTTTAGCTGCTTGTTGAATCTTCTTAGAACTTTCGGCAGACACCATGAGCCTTAAATGACAGATTCAACATTTGTATGTTTTTCGTTGCTTCGTCGAATCTTCGTCGTTCATGTCGAATGGTCTACCCCAACACATGTCTCTAAAATGTCGAATATTTTCTCTCTATGTCAAATCTTTCCTCTAGAATAATCTTGAAGGTTTGTGTGTTCATAAATTACCTATAATTACAAAGGCGGGAATAAAAGGGGCCAGGAAGAACGACAGAAGGAAGAAACCCAGGGCGGGTAAGGAAAAAAGGAGAAAACAAATTGAAGGGTATGGAGCGCAATATAAAAGGGAAAAATCAGAGAGAGGAAGTGAAGGAGGTCAGCAAAAGAGGGGAACAAGGACGGGTATGGGGAAATCCCCCACGGGATAGCAGCATCCATATAGGAGTAGACATGTGCAAAAGGAAAAAATTTGTTTCGTTTCGTTTTGTTTTAATTCGTTAATTAATTAATTTCGTTTAGTTAGATTCGTTAAATTTGTTAAATTCCTTTTCGGATTTCGTTCCATTTTCGACCGAATTCGAAAATCAGTCGCATTCGAAAATATTTCAACCGAATTCGAAAATATTTCTACCGGATTAAAAAATATTTTGCGACCCGACTTTGGGTCCACGTATCTCAGGGTCACTTAGTGATAGAAACCCCAAATTTGGAGATATTGTAGTGCTAGTTCTACTCTGTTTGCATACCAAATGTGGGGTTTCTAGCTACAAGTGGCCCCGAGATATGTGGCCCCAAATTCGGGTCGCAAAATGTCATTCTCTGCTGCAGAAAAGTGCTTGACATTTTGCGATCCGACTTTGGGTCCACGTATCTCGGGGTCACTTAGGAATAGAAACCCCAAAATTGGTATGCAAACACAGGAGAACTAGCAATACAACATCTCCAAATCTGGGGTTTCTATCACCAAGTAACCCAGAGATACGTGGACCCAAATTCGGGTCTCAAAATATTTTCGAATCCGGTTGAAATAGTTTCAAATGCAGTTGAAATAATTTCGAATCATGTTGATGCTATTCAACCGGATTCGAAAATATTTTGCAACCCGAATTGGGTCCATGTATCTCGGGGTTACTTGGTGATAGAAGCCCCAAATTTGGAGATGTTGTAGTGCTAGTTCAACTGTGTTTCCATACCAAAGTTGGGGTTTCTAGCTATAAGTGGACCCAAGATACGTGGCCCCAAATTCGGGTCACAAAATGTCATTCTCTGCTGCAGAAAAGTACTTGACATATCGCCCATATCTGGGGGTCACTTGGAGTTAGGAACCCCATAACTTGTGGCAGGTGACGTGGCAAGTGGACAAAAAACCATCTTCCAAAATGTATAATTCAAATAAAAAAAATTAGAACAGAATAGAAAAAATATATAATTTAATAGAATAAAATAGAAAGAATATACAACCATCTTCTGAAATTCGAATTTCGAATAGTAGGAATTAAATTTTTTGTATTAATTAATTTTAACTTTGGATAGAAAAGATTATAATAAAATAGAAAATAGACTAGAAAAACAATAGAACAGAATAGAATATATTATATTTTATTCTATTCTGTTCTATTGTTTTTCTAGTCTATTCTTTTATATTCTATTAAAATCAATTCTATTAAAATCGAAATCATTATATACTAAATTCGAATTTCGGAAGATGGTTATATATATATTTTTTCCGACATTCGAATTTCGTATAGAATGAATTCAAATTCGAATCGAAAAGATTATAATAGAATAGAAAATATTGGAAAGAATCAAATAGAAAAACAATAGAACAGAATAGAATAAAATACATATATATATATATATATATATATATTATATTTTATTCTATTCTGTTCTATTGTTTTTCTAGTCTATATTATATTTATATTCTAATCTTTTCTAATTGGAATTCAAATTCATTCTACACAAAATTCGAGTGTTGGAACATGGTTTTATATATATATATATATATATATATATATATTTTTTTTATTATTGTTCTATTGTTTTTTTTATGATATTTTTTTCTATTATTTTAGAATATTTTCTATTCAAATTCGATTTTATTCTATATGAAATTCGAATTTTGGAAAATGGTTATTTATATGTATGTATATGTATATATATAACCATCTTCCGAAATTCGAATTTAGTATAGAATAAATTCAAATTCGAGTAGAAAAGATTAGAATAGAAAAACAATAGAATATAATAAAATATAATATATATATATATATATATATATATATATATATATATATATATATATATATATATATATATTCGGGTATATATTATATATTTTATTCTATTGTTTTTCTAGTCTTTTTTCTATTTCTATTCTAATCTTTTCTATTCGAATTCGAATTCATTCTATACGAAATATTTA
Organism: Rana muscosa; assembly: GCA_029206835.1. Lineage (NCBI taxonomy): Eukaryota > Metazoa > Chordata > Amphibia > Anura > Ranidae > Rana > Rana muscosa. The sequence continues at coordinate 423,917,343 of CM055122.1, forward strand.
TACATATAACTATCTTCTGAAATTCGAAATGCATACAGAATGAATTCAAATTCGAATAGAAAAGATTAGAATATAATAACTATAGAAAAAAATAGAATAAAAAAAATATAGACGGTCATATTCTATTGTATTTTATTACATTATATTCAATTCTATTCTATTCTCTACTATTCTTTTATTTCTATTCTATTGTTTTTTATTTTTATATTCTATTTTATTGTATTCTTTTTTAAAAAACGATTTATATTTTTTCTAATTTGATTCAAATTTATTTTCAAATTCGAGTCGAAAATATTTCGAATTCGATTCGAAAATATTTTGAATTCTATTCGAATTTCGTCCGCGATTTTTCGATTCGAAAAAATTCAGATTCGGTTAAATTCGTTAGTATTGTAATTCGGTAATTCGGATGCATCCGAATGTCCGAATAATGAAAAATTTTGTCCGAATTTCGATTCGGAACTAATCAAAATGCACATGTCTATATAGGAGAAGGGCAAGTTTATTACAGTGGACACAGCCCTCTAGCTCCATACTCCAGACCAGACCTACAAAAGGGTTCCCAAACACCCTGTCCATCCTCCTATGGAGGACACCCCACTTCGTCCAGCCATCGCCTCCACATTCTCTCAAATTTTCCAATCCTATTCTGCTTAATATATAGCACCCTTTCGCTCCATACCATTGTGTTTATTGTCTCTACCCAGCTTCCCACTGATGGAGGGGTGCTGGACTGCCACCTCTGTGCAATTAACTTGCGTGCTTGAAATAGGCACCTCAAGACCACCTCCACCGTGTCTGGGCGGACTCTCCTCTCCTCTATTCCCAATTGGCAGGTCTTAGCCACTGGTTCTAGCAGGGTCCCAAATGTCTTATTTAGTCTTGTTACTATCGCCTCCCAATACCTAAATAGTTTAGGGCATCTCCACATCATATGGATAAAATCCCCTGGCGCTTTACACCTGGGGCATTAGTCGTTTTTCCTCCACCCAAATCTGTACATCTTTTTGGGGGTGTAATAAACTCTATGGAGGAAGTGTAAATGAGATATTCTCTGTGCTGGGGAAATCGAAACCAAGGTACCCTGCTCCAATACCCTGTCCCATTGAGCGGTGCTGATTGTCCCCACATCACTTTCCCATCCTGTTTTACTTTTGGAGGGTCCCGCTCTACTTATTGCCCTAGCCCCTATTCTAGTATAGAGTTCTGAAATTAGGCATTTAGATGTGTGTATCATCGCAATTTTTGAGAGGACGGGGGACTGGGTCCATACTGAAGTTAATGACCCGAATTGGGCCTGTACAGCATGCCTAATCTGAAGATATTTGTAGAAGGTCTTATTTGGTATGTTGAATTCACTAATTAAGTCTGAGAAGGTTTTTATTTGATTACCCCTGTATAGCTGGGTTAATCGTTTAATGCCCTGTCTATCCCATTCCCTAAGTTGTCCTATGGCACTAATCTCTGGAATTTTTTTATTGCTCCATATGGGGGTGAACTCAGTCACTGCACTATATCCCATGAGTGCCTTTGTTCCCTGCCAGACCTTCTTGACTAGTTCTACCGTCGGGCATCTATGGGTAAAAGAGTCTGCCTCCAGTGCCTCTGCCAATATGCGGTGTGGAGCCCCCGTTAGCATCATGTTAACACTAGAATTGCCCTCCATCAGGAGTCCACAACCCGCTAGGTGTTGAAGTTGGGAAGCCAGGAAGTATGATCCAGGATGGGGAACCGCAAATCCCCCCTCTTTGTCCGGGAGTTGTAAGGTTTGCAAGCTTATCCTCGACTGCCGTCCCTTCCATATCAGCTCCCTAAAGAGCGATTCTATTTTCTTAACCCAACTTTGGTTGAGCCAAATCGGAGAGTTATGGAACAAGTATAATAGTTGTGGGAGCCATATCATTTTTATCAGATTGCAATGCCCTGCTACTGATAGAGGGAGTCGTTTCCATATGTCTGCTTTCTGTTTTAATTTGAGTAATAATGGGGCGATATTTAAATTTGTATACTGGTTTGTATCCCTGCTAATCCAGACCCCCCAGATATTTCAATGTGGTAACAACTTTTAACCGGGCTACACCAAGCAGGGCTTGGTCATCAAGTGGGTCTACCGGCAGCAAGGCCGATTTTTCCCAGTTGATGACCAGACCCGACAATCGTCCAAATTCCTCAACCATCTGTATCACTGTGTTTAGTGAGGATTCGACGTCCCCCAAGAAAAAAAGCACGTCATCCGCGAATAGTGCTATCCGTTCCTCCCCCTCCAGCCTACTAAATCCCCTTATGCCTGGCATTTGTCTGGACTTGATGGCCAATGGCTCCATTGCCAGGGCGAACAATATGGGGGAGAGGGGGCAGCCCTGCCATGTCCCTCTCTGCAGTTTTATTTTTATTTTCGCGCGGGGTTCGCTGTACAATATTTTGACCCAATTAATAAAAATCGGGCAAAAACCAAACCTCTCCAATACCCTCCACAGATATTCCCACTCAAGGGTATCGAATGCCTTTGCGGCATCCAGGGCTAGCAGTGCTCTAGAACCGTCTTTGTCTGTAGGGATTTGTATATTTAGAAAGACCCTTCTAATATTTATACTCGTTGACCTATTTGGAATGAAGCCTGATTGATCCGGATGGATAAGGCTCTGGATACATCCGTTGAGGCGCGTTGCAAAAACTTTGGCCAGAATTTTTACGTTGGTGCATAATAGTGAGATTGGACGGTAGGAAGAGACGTCCAGGTGGTCTTTCCCCTCCTTGTGGATTGCAATAATCGTGGCTTCCGACATTGAGGTGGGGAGCCTCCCAGAGGCTAACGCCCACCCCAATGTCTTCAGCATCTCTGGGAGCAATACCTCGCCGTATCGCTTGTAGAGTTCGGCTGGGAGCCCATCTGGGCCTGGTGCTTTTTGACTGGGCATTCCTGCCACCGCTATCTGGAGTTCCTCCAGGGTAATTGGTGACTCCAGGCCTGCCCTGTCCCGCTCTGACAAGACCGGGACCATCGTTCCCCGGAGGAAAGCCTCAAATCCCCCGTTCACCACCTCTCTCCTAGATTTATACAGAGATTTATAGAAGCCACTGAATGTTTTCAATATCACTGATACTTCAGTGGAAATCTCCCCCTTTGGTGTCCTAATCGATGTTACATTGGCCGCGGGGGTATTAGATCTAATCAGGCGGGACAGCATATTGCCCACTCTCTCACCTTCACCAAATTGATTTTGTCTTTGAAATATCCGTCTATTTTCGATCTTTCTTATAGTGGCCATTCTATAAATTTGTTGCTTGTCCAGCCATTCCCTCTGTCTGCTCCCGGTGGGGTCCTCGATGTACCGTTTCTCTGCCTGTGCTACCTCCACTCTAATGTCCCTTTCCCATCTCCTGGCCTCCCCCTTCACACTGGCTACCTGCTGGATCAGGAGTCCCCTTAGATAGGCTTTCAAAGCGTCCCACACCACTCCAACTGATGCTGTGCCCTCGTTTATTCGTATAAAGTCCTTTAAACTATTGACCAGCTCTGCAGAGTTCCCGATCAATTCAAGCCAGCATGGGCTGATTTTCCAATCTCCCTGGTGTATCGTGTCCCCTGTTTTTATCTTGAGCACTAGCGGGGAGTGGTCAGAGACGGTTTTAGGGTCATACTCTATCCTGCTTACTAGTACTGCCACCTCGTCGTTTCCCAGGGCCATATCAATTCTGGAAAGCGTGAGGTGGGAGCTGGAAAAGCAAGAGTAATGGCGTTCTTGTGGATGGTGCATGCGCCATATGTCCCCCATTCCCATTTCCCCCAGGTAGCGAGCCAGTCGGCTTTCATTTATCTTGTTGGCCCTGTTCCCCAAAGGGAATCTGTCCAGGCTCCTATTTAGGACTTCATTGAAGTCTCCTACCACTAATACTGGGGTTCCTTCTTTGTCCAATGTAAATTCTACCAATCTACATAGAACCTCAAGGTTAAATGGAGGTGGAATGTAGATGTTAGCCAGGACATATGGTTTATTCTCAATAGAGCATGACAAAAAGATGTACCGGCCATGTTCATCTATACAGCTCTCACCACAAGAAAACATCAGTCCCCTACCCACCATTATGCTCACTCCTCTCGAGTAAGAGGAGTGGACAGAGTGGAATTGAAATGGGAACCTCTGGTTGCGCATTTGTTTCACGCTATCTCTGGTCAGATGCGTTTCCTGTATACAGAGCAGGCCAGGCCCCCTCCCCTCCAAAGCTGACATTACCAGAGCTCTTTTGGCAGGATCCCCTAGGCCACGGACGTTCCATGATACTACACTAAACGTCTTATCCTGCATCTATAATTTTTGGGGTAGTAATAGCAGATAAGGCAAAAGGAAGAACAAAAAAAAAGAAGTTATTAGGGCTACAAGTCCACCAACCTGGATCTGATCCCTCCCGCCCTCCTGCCCCTCCCTCTCTCCCGCCTCCCCCTATAGTCCCCTCCACCCTCACCCTCAGCATCAAGCTTAGTACTATTTTTTGTGGTGTGTGCTCCCTATCACCCCACTCCCCCACCTCCCACCCCCCCATCCCCTCTCTTGCCTGTCCAGGCATCCCTCTGGGGCTGTGCCTGTGACCTCTACCTCCTCTCTCTCTCTACAACCTGCATCCCATTCATACAAATACCTACATAGTGAACGTTTTAGTGAACAATTTACACTGTGAAAGAGCCGCATAGGCTCACTGATTCACACTCTTGCGTGCCGCGGCCTCCTCCCCCCCCCCTTGGACCACCGGAGAGGGAGGGAAAGGGGAGAAAAAGGGGAATTCCAAAATTGAAAGGATCCTTTCCCACTCCTTCTCCCCCCCTCCCCCCCCTCAAAGTGCCTTTTCAGTGCAAATCTAATGTCATTGTGGTGCGATTTATAATACAATTTCAATGCGGGTGCACAGATGCCAATATAATGTGTCAACCTCCTCCCCTTCCCTTAGTTAGTTAAATCACTTTAAATCAATCCAACAACCGGGAAGGAGAGAAAAAAAAAAAGGAAAGAAAAGTAGGGATTGCTGGAATGAAATTACAGTTCCCTTACAATCTGTTTATAGTGTCTAGGTGCTATTGAGAAATCTAATGTATCACCCTAAGATCCATCCCCTTGAAGGAGGGTGGAGAGAGAAAAAAAAGGAGCGAAGTCCCCAAAAAAAAAAAATCCATACCCCCTCTATACCCCTTGTGATCTAGTCTATTATACAGACTGTAGAGAAAAAGAAAGAAGAGACTCCAAGTCATCAAGCTGGTAGATCCTGTATGTGCTGTAAGTCCTGTAGATCCTTCCTGTGTTTCTCCAACCACTGTTCCACCTCCCCTGGTGAGCTAAAAAAGAAATTGTCCCCCCATGCTGAAACCCTCAAACGTGCCGGATACAGCAGGGTGTATTGAACTTTGTATTTCTGTAGAGCTCGCTTAGCTGGCATGAATTCATTCCTACACCTTTGGAGGACTGGAGAGAAGTCTGGGTACATAGATACCCTGACCCCATTATACAGGATAGTCCCCATCTCTCTAGCCCTCTGGAGGAGGGTTATCTTGTCGTTGTAGTTTAGGAGTTTAAGGAGGAGCGGCCAAGGTTGAGCACCTTCTTGCCGAGCTTTAAAGGGGACATGATGGGCCCTTTCTATCAAAAAAATTGGTGAAAAGGAATTTGGGCCAAAAATATCCCTAAACCATCCTTCTAGAAATAGGATGGGGTTAGAGCCCTCGCTCCGCTCTGGCAGGCCTATCAGTCGCACGTTGTTCCTTCGACTTCTGTTCTCCATCTCGTCTAGTTTAGCTGCTTGTCTGTCCATTTGTTCCCTTAAACACGCAATTTCGTGCTTAAGTGGATATAAGTCGTCCTCGACAGTGCTTACTCGCTCCTCCAGAGCACTAGTCCTTTCTACTGTTTTTCTGAGATCGTGGCCTGTCTGGAGCAGTTCCTCCTTGATACTCTGCAGCTGTAGATTCAAAGTGGAAATTGACTCCCGGCAGGCATTCACAGCATGTAATACCTCCCTTAACGTTGGTTCCTCTTTCTCAGGTGTGGAGCCTGCTACGTTGACCACCCCCATACCGATAGCAGATTTTGTAGAGGTTGTTCCGTGCTTTTCACTGCCTGGCCCTTTGGTGCTAGCTGATTTGACGCTGCTTGAGGTGGTTCCTCCTTGACCGTGGCCCTGGCTTTTTCTATCTGATGTTATCCCCATTTGTACTTTAGCCTGAGTTGGGTTCTGTTGGTGTATGCCTTTGGCGAGTGAGGTGGAGGGAGTGTGAGCAGAACGCTCCAGCTTGGATGCTGTCATTGCTGCTGCAGCTGCTACTGCTGCGGCTTGAGCCCCCTTCTCCTTTGCAGATCGTGTTATCTGTGACCCCTCCTGTGGTAGCTGTTCCTCACCTTTTTTCCCCTTAGCCATATTTTCCATTATCGATAGGGTAAGAATATGTTACTGTGTTATTGATAGCGGCTTTGTTGTTTTAGACAAGGGGGGAGGTTGCCACAATTGGAAAACCCCTATCTCTTGCTTGTCCTGTAGATGGGGTCTGCGTGACGTCTTAGGGTCCTCCCTTACCCTTCATTAGATCATGGCCCAAGAGGGGAGGGGAAGGAGAAGAAAAAAAAATGGAAAAAAACAGGAGGGCTATGGGGCTATGGGGCTATGGACCTTGGGGCTGGTCCCCTCACAAATGAGTTTTTGGGCCAGTGATGTGGTGTGGGGGAGGGAGGGAGGGTGGGGAGGGAGTAAATACGCCAAGGCGTGATTGCTAATTGCACAATGTTACAATTTCTTGGTTTTTTTATGTATATTTGTGTCATCACTTTGTTCACCATATTTTGAATTATATGTATGCATATCTGATATGAAAAAAGTACAATAAAAAGTAATAAATAAAAAAAAATAAAAAAAAGAATAATCTTGGACTAATAGAGTTAAGGTTAGGCACATTCGACAACAGGTTTGATAGACACAGATAGACACAGATCGCTATTGCCAGCGTCATGTCGAATCTCCTATCTATATTGAACTGTTGTAGCAACGAAAACGAAAATAAAGCATTTTTTTTATGTCAGATCTTTCGGATTTCGGATTCTGCGCGTTTGTTTTCGTTTGTTAAAACGATAATGAAAATACCCGAAATTCGGAAGAAAATGCATTCAGACGAAAACGAATGCACATGTCTAGTGTTTTCAGACCATACCGGCTGTACCATCATCCACCCATGATGGATACAACTGATAGCAGCTGTACACTAAAGCCCTGTACACACGATCGGTTTTACTGATGAAAACCGTCCGATGGATTGTTTTCATCAGACAAACCGATCGTGTATGGGACCCATCGGTCTTTTTTCCATCGGTTTTAAAAAATAGAACATGTTTTAAATTTTTCCGATGGATAAAAAAAACGATCGAAAACTCCGATCGTCTATGGGCAAGTCCATCGGATAAAAAACCCACGCATGCTCAGAATCAAGTCGACGCATGCTCAGAAGCATTGAACTTCATTTTTCTCGGCTCATCAGAGTGTTTCACATCACCGCGTTTGGAACGATCGGTTTTTTGACTGATGGTGTGTAGGCAAGACTGATGGAAGTCAGCTTCATCGGATTTCCGATGGACAAAACCATCGGATTAGAATCCATAGGATATCCGATCATGTGTACGAGGCTTTAGTAATGTGACTTTGCATCCTTGCTATATGAGAGAACCCTTTCTGTAGCTGGTTTCTCCTCCCCCCCCCCCTGGTGCTACATCACACCTTCTAGTGTGATATTTTAGATATGGCATTTGTTATGTGCTTATACTGGTCCTTGTCTTTTAGTTTGTTCTTTTTCCCATCCCCCTCCCTTTTCCCTGCCCCCTCCTTCCATTTTCTTCCCCTCCCCTCTTTTCCCTCCCGGGCCTTCCCCCCTCTCTTTACCCTCCCTCTATACCCTTCTTCCACCCCTCCCTGCCCCCCCACCCTCGCCCCTTTTCTTCCTTCCCTCTAAACCCTTTTTCCTCCCCTCCCCCTGTCTTTCCCAATTTTTTCCTCACCTTTTCCCCCCTTTTTTCCCTTTTTCTTTCCTTTCCTCCCCCTCTTTCCCTTCTATATTTCATCCTTTCTTTCCCCCTTCACTCCTCTGTTCCACCCCCCCTTTCTTTTCCCTGCCCCATCCCCCTTTCATATATATGCTGTCTTTCCCTTTATTAGGACCACTAATAAAACCTAACCTTACATATAAATACATTTTTTATATATATATTTATATAGATATACTATCATCCGCATAAATCTCCCATGTCCGCTGCGGGGGGAGTTTTTGGTGACTGATGTGTGCATCTGGTTATAGAGTCATTGGTAAGCAGCTATGCCTGTTTTTTGCTGTTTTGCTGTATATGTTATTTGATGTATTATATGAGAGATGCTTATTTTTTATGATTGTTTGATTTATACTGTTTACTTTAAAGATGTATTCTCCTGAAGAAGCTATACCTTAATTGCGAAACTCTTGAGGGTTGCATAAATCTGTGACCAAATCTCTAACCAGTAACCTGTTTGGAAGTATTCAATTACTGTATTGAACTTCCCCCACATTGTTTTGATACTTTATGTTGTGATACTTGATTTTATATGTTATAAATTAATATTCCATCCTAAAATTGAACCCTGTTTTTGGTACCGAGATAGTCCATTTCTCCTCTGAGGGTCTAGTAGGACAGCTTCAGCAACTGTCCTTATTTCCCTTATCTTTTGCATACAATTTATTGTGGATGAAGGTACCCTTAATTTTTATGTTTACTGATTGTTAAACCCGAGGCATACTCACTATATTTATACTATTGATCTGACTAAGCTAGAGGGATGAACACTATTAGCTCTTAATATAGTGTTGGCATAGGATGGGGCTCAACATGTCCCTATCACTACACCCTAGTACCTTGAGGTAGTTATAGCCATCGAAAACAAAATAATTATTCTTTACCTCTTGAATAACGGCTACAGCACAGACTTCCTTTGCCTGGAGGGCGTCCATGCACGTCCTCCCAATCTCGGGCCACCGCGTGCCCCCTACAGTATCTCACAAAAGTAAGTACACCCCTCACATTTTTGTAAACATTTTATTATATATTTTTTTATCACTTCAGCCCCGGAAGGATTTGCCCCCTACCTGGACAGGCCATTTTTTGAGATACAGTAATGTGTCGTTTTAACTGATAATTGCGCGGTCGTGCAACGTTGTACCCAAACAAAATGTATGTCCTTTTTTCCCCACAAATAGAGCTCTCTTTTGGTGCTATTTGATCACCTCTATTTTTTGCGCTATAAACAAAAAAGAGTGAAAATTTTGAAAAAAACACAATATTTTGTACGTTTTGCTATAATAAATATCCCCAAATGTCTTTAAAAAAAAGAATTTCTTCATCAGTTTAGGCTGATATATATTCTTCTACATATTTTGGTAAAAAAAATCACAATAAGTGTATATTCATTGGTTTTCACTAAAGTTATAGCGTCTACAAAATAAGGGATAGATTTATGGCATTTTTTTTTTTTTACTAGTAATGGCGGCGATCTGCGATTTTTCTTGAGAACTGAGACATTGCGGCGGACAAATCGGACACTTTGACACTTTTTTGGGACCATTGACATTTATACAGCGATCAGTGCAATAAATAGCCACTGATTACTGTATAAATGTCACTGGCAGGGAAGGGGTTAACACTAGGGGGTTATCAAGGAGTTAAATGTGTTCACTATATGTGTTCTAACTGTGGGGGGAATGTGGCTGACTAGAGGAGGAGACAGATCGTTGTTCCTACTTAGTAGGAACATACGATCTGTCTCCTCTCCCCTGAGAGAACCAGGATTTGTGTGTTTACACATACAGATCCCGGTTCTTGCGCTGTCACGTGCGATTGCAGGTGACCGGTGGGCATCATGCCCCCTGGGCACATGCATCAACTTCACAGACACACTGCGGGTACACTACAGCGTCTTAAAGAGCCGACGTACAGTTACGAAGGCTCGCACAGCAGTGCAAACCTGCCGTAGTATAACTGCGGCGGCTGGTCAGGAAGCTGTTAATGTGACAACACTGAAGAAATTACACCTTGCTACAATGTATAGTAGTGAGTGTACAGCTTGTATAACAGTGTAAATTTGCTGTCCCCTCAAAATAACTCAACACAGCCATTGATGTCTGAATGGCTGGCAACACAAGTGAGTACATCCCTAAGTGAAAATGTCCAAATTGGGCACAATTAGCCACTTTACCTCCCAGTGTCATGTGACTCGTTAGTGTCACAAGGTCTCAGGTGTGAATGGGGAGGAGGTGTAATAAATGTGGTGTTATCACTCTCGCTCTCATACTCGTCACTGGAAGTTCAACATGGCACCTCTCTGAGGATCTGAAAAAAATAATTGTTGTTCTACATAAAGATGGCCTAGACTATAAGAAGATTGCCAAGACCCTGAAACTGAGCTGCAGCACGGTGGCCAAGACCATACAGTGGTTTAACAGTACAGGTTCCACTCAGAACAGGCCTCGCCATGGTCGACCAAATAAGTTGAGTGCACATGCGCAGTGTCATATCCAGAGGTTGTCTTTTGGAAATGGACGTATGAGTGCTGCCAGAATTGCTGCAGAGTAGGGATTTGTTTCGTGTTTGAGACTAACTCATGTTCGACTCAAACATCGGCTGTTTGCAGAATTTCTAACATTATGGGCCGTTCGCGCCAAATTCGAGTGGCGTGTCACGGTCCATATTTCACTGCGTCATCGCAGTGCATTGCTGGCTGATGATTGGCCAAGCATGCACTATGACCCGCATGCTTTGGCCAATCACAGCGCCGTCAGCACAGAGAGCCATAATTGGCCAAAAGAAGGGTGCCTTTGGCCAATCATGGCTCAGGGGAGTAGGTAAACGCCCCACACTATGTAAGGCCGCCTGCATGTCAGCCTTGTGTAGTGTGTTGCGGTGGCAAAGAGAGTCTGAGAGAGATAGAGAGAGAGTCAGAGTGTCATTTCAGTTCAGTTAGATAGAGCAGGCAGGCGATTCAGGTAGCTGCAGTCAGTGTATTTAGTATATATATGCATCCTAGGAGTTGTATATATTGTGACAGCAGGAAGGTAAAGTCACCTGGTTGCATCCAGGGGGGTAGATATATTTCTCCCAGATTCAGGCTTTATGCCGACTTATACAACTAGGGAGAACGTTGATGAAGCCCAGCTGAGGCTAGTGGGCTCATGGATGATTCATACCTCTAGGGAGAGGGCTGGGCGTCGTGCAGGCAGGGAGTTGATGAGACCAGCTGAAGCTTGTCAGCTCGTTTAGGGCCTCTATAAAAACTCCCAGGATCATTAGGTGTTTGCTCATGCCTGGACCCAGACCTGTGTGGACTGTCTAGGGAGAGTGAACCCCTGTGCGGTGAGACAAAGCCTGTGTGGCTATTTGTTTGGACATTGACTAAACCAGGGACTTAGGGACTAGGACAGCACCAGGCTGATCCCAGTTGTTAGTTAGGAAACCTGCATGTTTAGTCAGAGGTCAAGCTGACCAGGGTTTATTTTGTTTATGTTTCTTTTTGCTTTGCTGTGTTTTTTTGTCACTGTAAATAGAGAAATAAACCGCACCTTTTTGATCTTGAAAACCACAACCTCCGTCTGCTGGGCCTGTTTTTGTGTGGGGAGCCCATCCAGGGGATCACACACACCCGCTGCCGAGCGAACCCCCTCACAGTTGGTGGAGAATGCGGGCAGTTTTTTTTAAGCCAGCATGGAGGAGATACTGAAACAGCTGGCTCTAGCAAATGCCAATCAACAGCAGACAAATGCAGGTTTGCAAAGGAGCCTTGCAGCCCAGCAGCAAGCTCACCAACAGAGTCTGGAAGCTCAGCAACAAGCCCAGCAGCAATCTGAGGCCCGCTTCATAGACCTGTTACAGAAGCAAGAGCAGAGACTACAACAAATGGAAGCAGTAGTGCAGCAACGTCCGCAGACCAGTGAGGAAAGCCGTCCCACTAATACCGCATCCTTTGAGGTGAGTCATTTATTGACAAAAATGACTGGAGAGGATGATCCAGAGGTATTTTTGACCACATTTGAAAGGACTGCTGAAAGAGAAAAGTGGCCTGAGGAGCAGTGGGCTGGACTGGTGGCTCCTCTGTTAACTGGTGAATCGCAGAAGGCTTACTATGACCTAGAGCCTGACCAAGCAAAAGACTATGTGATGCTAAAAGCTGAAATATTAGCAAGGCTGGGTGTCACCCTGGCTGTCCGGGCTCAGCGTGTGCATAACTGGACTTTCCAGCTTGGAAAACCCCCCAGGTCTCAAATGTATGATCTCATTCACCTGAGCAGGAAGTGGCTACAGCCAGAGACTTTGTCCGCACCAGAGATTGTGGAACGTGTTGTAATGGATCGGTTTTTGAGAGCTCTTCCTACTGCCATCCAAAAGTGGGTAAGCCATGGAGACCCAGAGACGGCCGGTGGTCTTGTGGATCGTGTAGAGAAATACTTGGCTACAGAGAACCTGACGGCCTCTTCCAGAGACTCTCGGACTTTCCACCCTAAGACCAGACCATCCCCAGGGGCGGATAAGAGGATTCCAAGGGGTGAGGGTGGAGAGAGTGAGAGGGTGGGAGCTCTACCCAAAGTTTGGTGAGAACAGCCTGGGAAGTCAGGGGCTCAAGAGGCAGCCAAAAGGATTGTTTGCTACCGCTGCCGGCAAGCGGGACATATTGCAGCAAATTGCCCGGTTGTGGAGGAACCCATGCAATGTGACTTTCTGACGGACCGACGTCAGTCGCTGTGTGCGACAGTCGCATGCACTGCCATTCGGGGAACTGAGAAACATTTATGCAAAATGTGTATTAATGGTAGAAATGTTGTGGTATTGCTGGATTCAGGTAGCCTTGTGACCCTGATAAAGGCTGAATTAGTTAAAACAGAGGTCTCTGGGAATAGCAAGGTAGCTGTTATTTGTGTGCATGGGGACACCCGAGAGTATCCAGTGACTACAGTGTGTTTCGAGACCCCCAAAGGTACCCTCTCTCATCCAGTGGGGTTAGTATCTCAATTACCGCATGATGCCATTGTGGGAAGGGATTTTCCGAAGTTCTGGGAACTGTGGGATGATCCTGAGCCCCCCACTGGTGCCCCTATGTACCAGGAATGTGATAGCCAGAACTCCTCTGAGAGTGGTGAGGACTCTCCAGAATTTCCCTTGTCAGTATTGGCAGGGGAGACTCAAGAAACTGGAGAGGAGCCCACCTCCTCAGACGAAAACCTACCGTCTGTGGAGTTTTCTGATCTGAAGGTTCACAGGGAAAATTTTGCCACAGAACAGTTAAAAGACCCCGCCCTAATAAAGGCACGGGAAAACGTAGTGGAAATAGATGGCGAGTTAGTGAACCCAGATAATACCTGCACTTACCCATACTTCAGCGTAGAGAAGGACCTACTGTATCGGGTGGCAAAAAGGGCAGAAGAAACCGTTGAGCAGCTTGTGGTGCCCAAACCTTACAGGAAGTTGGTGTTGGAGTTGGCCCATGGGCACATTCTTGGAGGTCATCTGGGGACAGAGAAAACCCGAGAGAGGGTATTACAGAGATTCTATTGGCCTGGGGTGATGAAGGACATAGAAAATTATTGTTCCTCCTGCCCTGTGTGTCAGAGGTCGGCCCGATGCCACATTTCCGTAGCCCGCTGGTCCCTCTACCCATCATTGAGGTCCCGTTTGAGAGAATCGCAATGGATTTGGTAGGTCCTATAATCAAGTCCGCTAGGGGGCACCAGTACATATTGGTTATAATGGACTATGCCACCCGTTATCCAGAAGCGATCCCTCTCAGAAATACCTCGGCCAAAACCATAGCCAAAGAGCTATCTCTTGTTTTTAGCCGGGTGGGTATTTGTAAAGAACTGCTTACGGACCAAGGTACACCCTTTATGTCCCGGGTTATGAAAGAGCTGTGTAAATTGTTCAAAGTGACGCAATTGCGTACATCTGTGTATCACCCCCAAACCGATGGGCTGGTTGAAAGATTCAACAAAACCCTAAAACAAATGTTGAAGAAAGTGGTGGATAGAGATGGAAAGGATTGGGACTGTCTACTTCCTTATTTGATGTTTGCTATTAGGGAGGTGCCCCAATCCTCTACGAGATTCTCCCCCTTTGAGTTACTGTATGGGAGACACCCAAGAGGGCTGTTGGATATTGCCAAGGAAACTTGGGAAAGTGAGAGTTCTCCCCACAGGAGTGTGATTGAGCATGTCGCCCTGATGCAAGATCGAATTGCACAGGTAATGCCCATCGTGAAGGAACATTTGGCCCAAGCGCAGTTGGCACAGCAGAGAGTGTACAACCGTGGAGCCAAGACCCGTACCTTTTCCCCGGGGGATAGGATATTGGTACTTGTCCCTACGGTTGAAAGTAAATTCCTTGCCAAATGGCAAGGCCCCTACGAGATAATGGAAAAAGTGAGCGAAGTGAATTACAAGGTCAGACAACCAGGAAGGCGAAAGCCCGAACAGATATATCACGTTAATCTGTTGAAAGCCTGGAGGGATAGAGAGTCCCTAGTCGCAGAAACTTGGTCACCAGCTCAAACTGGTTGCGTGATTCCGGAGGTTGGAATAGCAGCCACCTTGTCACAACCCCAACAACAGGAGGTTAAGGAGTTTGTGCTTCGCAACAAGGAGGTGTTCTCTGAGCTGCCGGGACAAACATCTGGGGTAGAGCATGATATTATTACCCCGCCCGGTGAAAGGGTGAAGTTAAAACCCTATCGGATCCCAGAGGCCCGATGGGAGGCAATACGGGAGGAAGTACAGAAAATGCTGAACTTAGGGGTGATAGAGGAGTCCCAAAGTGATTGGTCTAGTCCCATTGGGTTGGTGCCTAAACCGGATGGGAGCTGGCGATTTTGTAACGATTTTCGTCAGTTGAACAAAGTTACAAAATTTGACACCTACCCCATGCCACGTATAGATGAGTTGATCGACCGGCTGGGAACAGCCCGATACATGACGACTCTTGACCTCACAAAAGGGTATTGGCAAATTCCCCTGGCCAAGTCGGCCAAAGAGAAAACCGCATTTGTAACCCCAGACGGGGCATTCCAATATAAGAGAATGCCGTTCGGGTTACAGAATGCGCCGGCCACATTCCAGCGGAAAATGGACCAGATACTGAGGCCCCATCGGAAGTATGCTGCGGCTTACCTGGATGACGTAATTGTCCATAGCACAGATTGGGCCTCACATCTGCCAAAAGTGCAAGCAGTCCTAGACTCTATCCGGGAAGCGGGGTTTACGGCTAACCCCAAGAAGTGTACCATTGGGCAGGAGGAGGCCAAATATCTTGGGTACACCATTGGCAGGGGAGTGATAAAACCCCAACTCAACAAAGTCGAGGCCATCCAGAGTTGGCCACGTCCCAACAGCAAGAAGCAGGTACGGGCCTTTCTGGGAATCGCGGGTTATTATCGGCGCTTCATTCCCCACTTTGCTTCTAAGGCTGTGCCCCTAACCAACCTGACGAAAGGGAAAGGGTCGGTCATGATTAAATGGACCCCCGAGGCTGAGGCAGCATTCCAATTCTTGAAACAAGCCTTATGTAGCCAGCCAGTGTTGTACTCACCCGACTTCTCTAAAGACTTTGTCGTACAAAGTGATGCGTCAGATGTGGGGTTAGGAGCAGTATTGTCCCAGGTCTGGAACGGGGAAGAGCACCCAGTCATTTACCTCAGCAGGAAGTTGAAGTCCCATGAGGTAAATTACGCCACGGTTGAAAAGGAGTGTTTAGCGGTGAAGTGGGCTCTAGATTCCCTTCGGTACTATCTGCTAGGTAGGCACTTTGACATGGTTACGGATCACGCTCCATTAAAGTGGATGGCTCAAAACAAGGAGACAAATAGAAGAGTGAATAGGTGGTTCCTGGCCCTACAGGAATTCAACTTCACAGTAAAGCATCGCCCTGGCGTTCAAATGGGGAATGTGGATGCTTTGTCTCGAGTACATGAATGCCTGATTGCTGGTGTTCCAACCCCAAGGTTAAAACAAGAGGGGGGGTATGTGACAGCAGGAAGGTAAAGTCACCTGGTTGCATCCAGGGGGGTAGATATATTTCTCCCAGATTCAGGCTTTATGCCGACTTATACAACTAGGGAGAAAGTTGATGAAGCCCAGCTGAGGCTAGTGGGCTCATGGATGATTCATACCTCTAGGGAGAGGGCTGGGCGTCGTGCAGGCAGGGAGTTGATGAGACCAGCTGAAGCTTGTCAGCTCGTTTAGGGCCTCTATAAAAACTCCCAGATTCATTAGGTGTTTGCTCATGCCTGGACCCAGACCTGTGTGGACTGTCTAGGGAGAGTGAACCCCTGTGCGGTGAGACAAAGCCTGTGTGGCTATTTGTTTGGACATTGACTAAACCAGGGACTTAGGGACTAGGACAGCACCAGGCTGATCCCAGTTGTTAGTTAGGAAACCTGCATGTTTAGTCAGAGGTCAAGCTGACCAGGGTTTATTTTGTTTATGTTTCTTTTTGCTTTGCTGTGTTTTTTTGTCACTGTAAATAGAGAAATAAACCGCACCTTTTTGATCTTGAAAACCACAACCTCCGTCTGCTGGGCCTGTTTTTGTGTGGGGAGCCCATCCAGGGGATCACACACACCCGCTGCCGAGCGAACCCCCTCACAATATATATATATATATATATATATATATACATATATATATATATATATACAGTATATATATATATATATATATATATATATATATATATATATATATATATACACACTGTATTCAGTTTAGCTAGATCTCACTTCAGAGTGTTCCTGTTATTCTCGCTGCAGTATATTAAGTCAGTGTACTGGGTACTGTATACTGGGCTCAGTGTGCAAGTAAAGCTGACTGTAGACCATCCCTGTTCTCTTCCTAATAATATAGGCAGGCAGTTGATTGAGCTAACCTGCAGTATATTAAGTCAGTGTACTGTATACTGGCCACAGTGTGCACGTAAAGCTGACTGCAGACTATTGCTGTTCTATTACTGATAATACAGGCAGTTGATTGAGCTAACCTGCAGTATATTAAGTCAGTGTACTGTATACTGGCCACAGTGTGCACGTAAAGCTGACTGCAGACTATTGCTTTTCTATTACTGATAATACAGGCAGTTGATTGAGCTAACCTGCCATATATTAAGTCAGTGTACAGTATACTGGCCACAGTGTGCGCGTAAAGCTGACTGCAGACTATTGCTTTTCTATTACTGATAATACAGGCAGTTGATTGAGCTAACCTGCAGTATATTAAGTCAGTGTACTGTATACTGACCACAGTGTGCATGCAAAGCTGACTGCAGACTATTCCTTTTCTATTACTGATAATACAGTCAGTTGATTGAGCTAACCTGCAGTATATTAAGTCAGTGTACTGTATACTGGCCACAGTGTGCACGTAAAGCTGACTGCAGACTATTGCTGTTCTATTACTGATAATACAGGCAGTTGATTGAGCTAACCTGCCATATATTAAGTCAGTGTACAGTATACTGGCCACAGTGTGCACGTAAAGCTGACTGCAGACTATTGCTTTTCTATTACTGATAATACAGGCAGTTGATTGAGCTAACCTGCAGTATATTAAGTCAGTGTACTGTATACTGACCACAGTGTGCATGCAAAGCTGACTGCAGACTATTCCTTTTCTATTACTGATAATACAGGCAGTTGATTGAGCTAACCTGCAGTATATTAAGTCAGTGTACTGTATACTGGCCACAGTGTGCACGTAAAGCTGACTGCAGACTATTGCTGTTCTATTACTGATAATACAGGCAGTTGATTGAGCTAACCTGCAGTATATTAAGTCAGTGTACTGTATACTGGCCACAGTGTGCACGTAAAGCTGACTGCAGACTATTGCTTTTCTATTACTGATAATACAGGCAGTTGATTGAGCTAACCTGCCATATATTAAGTCAGTGTACAGTATACTGGCCACAGTGTGCACGTAAAGCTGACTGCAGACTATTGCTTTTCTATTACTGATAATACAGGCAGTTGATTGAGCTAACCTGAAGTATATTAAGTCAGTGTACTGTATACTGGCCACAGTGTGCACGTAAAGCTGACTGCAGACAATTCCTTGTGTACCTATTCCAATACATCAAATACAGTATGTCTGGAAGGCCAACAAGGAAAGGCAGACACTCACAGGCCAATAAAAGAGGGCAAGCAGGCTCTGTGTCTAGAGGCAATGACTTTATTGTAATAATTAGAGTTTAGGTAGTAACAGGCTATGTGTACAGAGCCCCTTCCCTCCCCCTCCATTGATACTGGACATTCTTTGCAGAAAACAGGAAATGGGTGGGAGGGGCTTGAAAAGGGTTTTTGGAGACACATGTGTTTGAACAACAGTTGGTGTTTTGGGAGGACAAAGAGAGACATGACTGCCTGGAGCTGGAGAGCTTTGAAGAACTTTTGAGATGGACTGAGCAAAGGACCATGGAGGACATCTTGACCCCTAAGTTGAGTAATTATTTAGTTTACTTAATGTGTACATGTTGTACATGCTTATATTTGTAGGCATATATTTTGTAAGCTATAAGTTGTGTTGTATTGTGCATCCTACAGTTGTATGTGCAGATTTTTCCTTGTTTAGTAAAGCATTGATACACTACAGAAGTTTAAGCTTCCTTGGTTTTACCACAATAACTTAATAGATAGACGTAAAGCATTACACCTGGTAATGGGCTGGGGGGAGGGGGGTACCCATGCCATTTTTCTCAATGATTTTCATCCATATTGCCAGGACCAGACATTACATTAAAGCCGCAAGCAGTTTTAACTGACTTTTATTCCTTTATTCCTTTGTGCAGGGACAGTTATAAACACAGGAAACACACGCCACTTTACAAGCATACTATAGACAACCCCAGGCACAATATTTAAAGGAATATTTCACTTTTATTTTTTCACTTTAGGCGTCATTAAAATCACTTGAAAAAAACGACGTTTTTAAAACTTTTTTTGCATTGATACATGTACCCTGGGGCAGGACCCGGGTCCCCAAACCCTTTTTAGGACAATAACTTGCATATTAGCCTTTAAAATTTGCACTTTTGATTTCTCACGTTCGAGTCCCATAGACTTTAACACGGTTCGAAAGTTTGCGCGTACTATGCGTCCGTTCGCATGTTCTGGATGCGAACCGAACCGGGGGGTGGTCGGCTCATCCCTACTGCAGAGGTTGAAGGAGTGGGGGGTCAGCCTGTCAGTGCTCAGACCATACGCCACACACTGCATCAAATTGGTCTGCATGGCTGTCATCCCAGAAGGAAGCCCCTTCTAAAGATGATGCACAAAAAAGCCCACAAACAGTTTGCTGAAGACAAGCAAACTAAGGACATGGATTACTGGAACCATGTCCTATGGTCTGATGAGACCAACATAAACTTATTTGGTTCAGATGGTGTCAAGTGTGTGTGGCGGTAACCAGGAGAGGAGTACAAAGAGTGTGTCTTGCCAAAATAGGCTTACCTAATATTTTTAACAGGCATTAGTGACGTCTGAGACCTCTGACGTATAAAACCTGAAGAAGGCAGCCATAAAGAAACTACTTCCAGTGTGGAGTCCCCTCAACGTGCAACAACTCTGGGTCTCCCGAGGATCCTGCTCCCCAGCATTAAAACCGCATAGCAGACTCTCCCCTATATAGCCAGTACAGGGAGGGGAGTGTCCATGGGATGCTGGGAGGGTGCTCTCCCCATAGGTCAGGTTGCACAAGCAAGCAAATAAATTGTGCCAAAAAGTCATAAATATTAGATGGGCTGAGTCCGTCTATAATAGAGATACCTGCAAGCTATCAAACTGTCCACTACACGTGGTAGAACCCATGTGTATAGCGGCATCCTTCTGCAACCTGGAAGTGACGTCATACAAGTGCGCACTCCAATGTTTATTCACGGTTCGTTCCACCGCCGACTCACGTCCAATAGGGCGTTCTCGGATGGTGAAGCGCACACGTCTGGCCGGGGAGGAAGGGAAGAAAACGAGAGGGGGGGTCCACGACAAATCCCTGTCCCCAACCACACTGGCATCAAATCCTGTACGGAGTGGAGTCGAACACCGGCCAGCGAGAGTGCACCCGTCAGAACAATCAGGCATGAAAACACAACCACAGGGATACCCAACAGAATGAAACAGCAGCCAGAAAACCAAGGATATTCGCCCCTCCAGGGAAGGAAATGCATAACCCAAGGTTCATTCACGAAATAAGTGAAAAAGTTTAGAAAAGGGAAAACAACACATAAAAAGCCATAATTTAACCCGTCCCAGAACATCAGACCAGATGGTAAAAATAGAGGTCCATACTTAAACTTAAGTGGCCCTATGGAGAACTAATCCAGAGGCGTCAAAGGACCAGGGCATATAAAAATAATAATAATAAAATAATAAGGGTAAATTAAAAAAAAAGGGGGTACAATTCAAATAGATAGTAAATTAACAGTGATAAATGTATGCATACACAGGACATAAATCAAACATATTAAGTCCCCTACTCCATTAATAAATTAGAAAGGGGGCATAACTAATTAATCCATTTAAGCCAGGCGGATGGTTTGCTCTTAAAGTAAAAATCCACTGAGATTCCGAGCGTAAGATACAATTATCAAAGTCCCCTGCCCAGGGGCCAGGGTGTATCCAATCTATGGCTCAGAATTGAAGGGTATCCAAAGTGCCTAGCAATGGGACTGACAGGGATTCCTTCATTCGTTGCCATAACATACGTTTAGTCTTGCCAACATAGAAAGCATTGTAGCCCCCTGTCTGTAAATATATTATGCCTCTAGTTGTTACAGTTGACAAAATGCTTGAATTTAATCAGAGTGGATCCTATACTGAAAGGTTAATTTCCATAGTTAATATAACAACAGAAGTTGCAGTGGCCACATTTGTACAGTATGTGCCCCTAGGGCATGTACCACATTGGTCTTGACCATCCTGTCTATCAAAATAGCTAGCCGTAAGGCACATCTCTAAGTGATCGGTTCCTTTTAAATGTAATATGAGGATTGGGGTCTATGAAATGTCTCACCGTAGAGTCATTGGTAAGAAGGTGCCAATGTTTGGACAAAACATCAAATAAATCATCACATTGTTTGTTAAATTTCAGAATAGGTATGATATTAATCCATACGTCCCCCTGTTCACCCTGAAAAAGTAGAAGGTCACGAGGGCTCTCCAATGCTTTTTTATAGGCTCTCTTGAGCCCCTGTCTGGAAATCTGTACCTAAGGGCATCTGCCTGTATTTTGAAATCCTCATTGTTTGAGCAATTGCGACGAACTCGGAAATACTGTCCAACCGGTATGGCTTTAATCAAATGTCTCGAATGACCGCTCATGGCATGGGAAAGAAAATTTCCAGCCGTTGGTTTCCTAAATAGAGTTGTACTAATAGATCCATCTGCGGACTTAGTAATAGTGAGATCTAAAAAAGGAATAGTGAAAATATCCACATTCAGTGTAAAGCGCAGTTTGAACAAGTTTTTATTCAATTTATGGACAAATTGTGTTAGTAAATCCATGGTCCCAGTCCAGCAAATGAGGATGTCGTCGATGTACCTCCACCACAAAGATATGTGGCGGAAGTACATCGACAAGTCCTCAGATCCAAAAACTGTCCGCTTCCACCCCCCAGGTACAGGTTGGCACATGAGGGGGCATATGTGGTCCCTATAGCCACCCCCTGCACCTGGAGGTAGTGGGAGCCGTCAAAAACAATGGCATTATGAGTAAGGATAAAACTAAGGAGACCCACAATGAACATATTGAAGTCATAGTCATCAGTGCTCCTTTCATTTAGAAACTGTCTAGTCATAGTTAATCCCAAATCGTGTGGTATGCTCAAATACAGAGATTCCATATCGATGGATACCAGCTGGGTATCTGCCCCAACATTCAAGCCATCAAGGATTGTGAACAAATTAATTGTGTCCTTGAGATAAGTTGGCAGGCTCTCCACGTGGGGACGCAAATATCTGTCCTAAGAATATTGGGCGAGGAGATCAGCGGTGAGGAGCGGAGGAGGAGGATGTCGTCGGCAAACAGGCAGAGCTTGTGATAATGGCCTCCTAGCTCTACGCCTTTGATATCTGGATTAGAACTGATTTGTTGGGCTAAAGGCTAAAGGCGAAAAGGATTGGGGACAGGGGCAGCCCTGTCTCGTCCCTCGTTGTACGGGAAAGGGGTATGACTTATACCCTGCATACCTTAGGTAGGCTGACCAGGTTAGAAAATGCGAACCAAAGCCCCAGCGATGGAGTACGAAGTTCAGGTATGGCCAATAAAGGGTATCAAAAGCCCTTTTTAATGTCTAGTGAAACAAAACAAGTGGGTATGCTGTGTGTCCGGGCAGCGTGGGCAATCAGAACCACCCATCTGACACTATCTCCAGCTTGCCTTGAGGATAAAAACCCACTTGGTCTTTATGTATGAGTGACCCAATGATCACATTCAAGTGAGAGGGGATGATCTTTACCATAAATTTAAAGTCTAAATTAAGTAGTGAGTTGGGGCAATAATTATCCTAGGATGAGTCATTGGAGTGTGGCTTAGGTAACATGGAGATAATGGCAGAAAGGGAATCAGTTCAAAACATGTGGCCTTTCTGGATTAGTTAGAGGCCCTAACTAGTAGGGGGGTAAGAATATCTGCAAAATGTTTGTAATAAGTGGCTGAGAAGCAATCCGGGCTCACTGTGCCCCAAATTGCAGCCTCACTGTGCCCCAAATTGCAGCCTCACTGTGCCCCCATTGCAGCCTTACAGTGCCCCCATTGCAGCCTTACATTGCCCCCATTGCAGCCTTACATTGTTCCTATTGCAGCTTTACAGTGCCCCCATTGCAGCCTTGCCAGGGCGGGGGAAGTGAGAGGGGTGGCCGGATCGTGACTGGAGTTAGAGGAGAGCCGTGGGATTACAGAGCGGTAAAACACGCTGTGACAGCTTACATTGAAACTGTCTCTGCTCTGCTCACTCTCACACAGCCCTGCCTCCTCCTAACCCTGTGCCTGTAATAGACAGAACGGATGATATATTTTGCCTATACAGTATTTAAGCTGTGGTCCCTGTAAGGACCCTGTAATTTGTGTGCAATTGGTGTACTCAGGAGTTCTCAAGCATGCAGGATCATGGATTCCAGAGGAGTCTGATCAGAGATGAGAGGACAGACATACATTCTGGGTTGATAATTCCTCATTTGAGACCTGGAGTTTGGATGTTCAGAGATATATTTGGGGTTATTCCTTCCTCCAGGAAGAAGCCCTGAAAAGACAGATAGCTCTGTAGTGAAGCATGACTGATGGGAGCTGCCAAAAAGTGCTTGTATTGGACATTACTTACTGCTGGTAAAAACTTTTGTGACTGATATACATTTATTGTTATTTTTTGCTAAAGACAAACAAACGTTTATGTTATCATTTTGCTGGAGTTAACCTATTTTCATTTTCTGCTGAAAGCATTGATTTGTTTGCCTTGAGAAAAATAGAATATTTCTGCTTAGTTTAAAACGGATTTGTGCTAGTACAGACATTATAATAGCAAGATAGACCTCCATGCAGAGGTAATCACACTTTATGCTACTTTGGGCCCCACAGTCATCCAAGTTGGAAACACTCTCTTTTGTAACGCTATGTACAGTATATTGTAGACCCGACCTGTTCTCTATTGCTTCAATAAGGGCCTCATTGTCCCAATTTTGGCCATAGTAAAATATTCATATACTGCTTCTGTCATCAATACAGTCTGCAGAAACAGAGACAAAAAGAACTCCCTGGCATAAGATTGCAAGAATTCACTTGATTATACTATAGCTTGAGATCAATTGATTTATCCCATTAAAATCAAATGGTTAAACAAATTGCTGCATTTGCTCACAACACAGCTGATTTGGAGCATTGTGTTACTGCAGTTGCGTAGCGTGGGTTGTCAGCGCCCAGGGCAAGACAAGTAATTTGCGCCCCCTAACCTGCAGACTTTTAGCTCTCCCCGACTCCTGTCACTTCCCACAATAGTATTGACCAGCCTGATTCCTACACTCTGACCACTACACTAACCTACCTGATTCATATACTGACCACTATACTACACTGACCACTACACTACACTTACCAACCTGATTCCTATACTGACCACTACACTGACCACTACACTGACCTACCTGATTCCTATACTGACCACTATACTACACTGACCACTATACTACACTGACCACTATACTACACTGACCACTATACTGACCACTACACTATACTGACCACTACACTACACTGACCACTATACTAACCACTATACTAACCACTATACTACACTGACCACTATACTGACCACTATACTATACTGACCACTATACTACACTACACTGACCACTATACTGACCACTACACTATACTGACCACTATACTGACCACTACACTACACTGACCACTATACTGACCACTACACTACACTGAACACTATACTACACTGACCACTACACTACACTACACTGACCACTACATTACACTGACCACTACACTACACTGACCACTACACTATACTGACCACTACACTACACTGACCACTACACTGACCACTATACTACACTGACCACTATACTGACCACTACACTATACTGACCACTATACTACACTGACCACTATACTGACCACTACACTACACTGACCACTATACTGACCACTACACTACACTGACCACTATACTGACCACTACACTATACTGACCACTATACTATACTGACCACTACACTACACTGACCACTATACTGACCACTACACTACACTGACCACTATACTGACCACTACACTACACTGACCACTATACTGACCACTACACTATACTGACCACTACACTACACTGACCACTATACTGACCACTATACTACACTTACCACTACACTATACTGACCACTATACTACACTGACCACTACACTATACTGACCACTACCCTATACTATACTGACCACTACACTATACTGACCACTGCACTATACTGACCACTATGCTATACTGACCACTACACTATACTAACCACTACACTACACTGACCACTATACTGACCACTACACTATACTGACCACTACACTGACCACTATACTGACCACTACACTATACTATACTGACCACTACACTATACTGACCACTACACTATACTGACCACTATACTACACTGACCACTATACTGACCACTACACTATACTGACCACTACACTACACTGACCACTATACTGACCACTACACTATACTATACTGAGCACTACACTATACTGAGCACTACACTATACAGACCACTATACTGACCACTACCACTACACTATTCTGACCTACCTGATTCCTATACTGACCACTACACTACACTGCATGACTCTAGCTGCTCTTCTACTCTCTCTCTCTCTCTCTCTAGCTGGCTGCTCCATCTCCCCAGACCGTGTCCATACCCCCCCCCCCCCCGGGCCAGCAACACTAACATGACTCCCACAAGGGAGTCTTACCTTCTCTTATTTGGAGGAGAGGAGGACAGCGGCAGCTCAAAATCCATTTCTTGTGTCCCCTGCGCTTTGCCATGTTCAGTATTCGGCACCCTGTGATTGGGTGGCCGGGCTGGCCTGTCAACGATCGCGGTAGATCCTGGAGTCCCGCCTACACCCATGTTCAGTCTCCTGCACCCTGTGATTGGGCGGTGGGGCTGGCCTGTTAACTATCACGGTTGCTCCTGATGTCCCGCCTTCGCACAATCACAGGGTGCAGGAAAGTACATTTAGGAGGAGGCAGCCACTGTGACACATACTGGCGGGCGCCTCCCTAAATTTTGTGCCCGGTGCCACACCCCCTCCCACACCCCCCACACTATGCCAGTGTGTTACTGTCCTGCAATCACCAACTTACAGTGTCATATACAGGTGTAGCGGTCCCACCCGCTCTCTCCCTTCTTCTTCTCGGCTGGTTTACTCGTCTAGGGGCACCAGGGGGAGGGGTGAGATGCTGCCACCAGCTCGCCCCTCTTATGTGTGTAGAGGTTTGAGCTAAGATCTTTACCTTCGGGTCTGTGTCCCTGTCCAGAGATTTCACTTCAGAAATGACCAGTAGATAGGTGAATGTAGAACACTTTGCTCCCAGAAAAGTAAGCCCACACCAGGCGACAGTACAACATCTATATTTATTTCCGCAGAGATAAATATGCCTCTTTGCAAGCAGACAGGTTGATACAAACATGAACTTGGCAGGGAGAGGGTTCAGGCACAATCCTTTCGGATCAGAGAAGCTGCTAGGAACTCACAACAACTTTTTGCGCACGGTCACTGCCACCGACCGTGAGATTGGTCCCTGCCACAGACCGGGTGAACGATGAGGTCTCTGCCACAGACCATAGAATAGGTCTCTGCCACCGACCTGATGTAGCTGGGTCTCTGCAAAGACCATAGAACATGAACTACCTTCTAATGGCGACCCCTGTTAGGGAGATGATCCATCCCGGACGGTCCCCAGAGGCCTGCACTGTCACCAGCCAATGCTGCGCTGGGTCTTCAGACCAGGTCACCTCCCTGGTTCTCCTCACCCGAGACTCGGGTCCCCTCACTCGGTGGGCCCCCTAGGCACCCTCTCCCATGCAGGACCCAGTCGAAGGTACTGGGCCCCAGGCCTTGGCTAGTACCTCACCCCAGGCTTAAGGTGCCTGGGATGGAACTCGAACTCCCTCGCAATCAGGCCGAGGGCACCTGGGCGCGGACGACAGAACAGCAGCCCCCAGGCTGAAGGTGCCTGGGGCTCGGATCTCGTGCGCAAGATGTCTGCCCCCTTTATACACTCTCCCAGCAGGCACAGCGGGTTCCCTGCCACGCCGTACTACTGCCGCGAGAGGACACAAGGGGCACGGCCCTACAATGATGGTTCAACCCCAGCCCAAGGCAACAGCGCCACCCAGGGGCCGTAGGGAACTGAACACCATTATATCCCCCACAAATCAAATTGGTCATAGATCACTATCAATTAGTGTATCTGGGCCATGCTACCACCCAGATACCCCACCCTAAATGTTAACCCCCGCTACACAGGTGAAACTCGAAAAATTTTAATATCATGCAAAAGTTCATTTATTTCACTAATGCAACTTAAAAGGTGAAACTAATATATGAGATAGACTCATTACATGCAAAGCAAGATAGTTCAAGCCGTGATTTTTCATAATTGTGATGATTATGGCTTACAGCTCATGAAAACCCCAAATCCCCAATCTCAGAAAATTAGAATATTACATGCAATCAATAAAACAAGGATTGTACATAGAACAATATCAGACCTCTGAAAATTATAAGCATGCATATGTACTCAGTACTTGGTTTGGGCCCCTTTTGCAGCAATTACTGCCTCAATGCAGCGTGGCATGGAAGCTATCAGCCTGTGGCACTGCTGAGGTGTTATGGAAGACCAGGATGCTTCAATAGCGGCCTTCAGCTCTTCTGCATTGTTCGGTCTCATGTCTCTCATCTTTCGCTTGGCAATGCCCCATAGATTCTCTATGGGGTTCAAGTCAGGCGAATTTGCTGGCCAATCAAGCACAGAAATCCCACGGTCATTAAACCAGGTTTTGGTGCTTTTGGCAGTGTGGGCAGGTGCCAAGTTCTGCTGGAAAATGAAGTCAGCATCCCCATTGAGCTCGTTTGTGGAAGGAAGCATGAAGTGCTCCAAAATCTCCTGGTAGACGGCTGCGTTGACCCTGGACTTAATGAAGCACAGTGGACCAACACCAGAAGATGACATGGCTCCCCAAATCAACACAGACTGTGGAAACTTCACACTGGACTTCAAGCATCTTGCAGTGTGTGCCTCTCCATTCTTCCTCCATACTCTGGCTCCTTGGTTTCCAAATGAGATGCAAAATTTGCTCTCATCAGAAAAGAGGACTTTGGACCACTGAGCAACAGACCAGGTTTATTTTTCTTTAGCCCAGGTAAGACACTTCTGACGTTGTTTGTTGTTCAGGAGTGGCTTGACAAGAGGAATATGACATTTGAAGCCCATGTCCAGGATCCATCTGTGTGTGGTGGCTCTTGATGCACTGACTCTAGCCTCAGTCTACTCCTTGTGAAAGTCCCCAACACTTTTGAATGGCCTTTTCCTGACAATCCTCTCCAGGCTGCGGTCATCCCTGCTGCTTGTGCACCTTTTTCTTCCACACTTTTCCCTTCTACATAACTTTCTATTAATGTGCTTTGATACAGCACTTTGGGAACATCCACCTTCTTTTGCAATTACCTTTTGAGGCTTTCCCTCCTTATGGAAGGTGTCAATGATGCTTTTCTGCATAACTGTCAGGTCAGCAGTCTTTCCCATGATTGTGATTCCTACTGAACCAGACTGAGAGACCATTTAAAGGCTCAGGTGCCCTTTGCAGGTGTTATGGCTTAATTAGCTGATTAGAGTGGGACACTTTGAGCCTAGAATATTGCACCTTTTCACAATATTCTAATTTTCTGAGATTGTGGATTTGGGGTTTTCATGAGCTATAAGCCATAATCATCAAAATGATTACAAATCACAGCTTGAACTATCTTGATTTGCATGTAATGAGTCTATCTCATATAGTATTTTCACCTTTTAAGTTGCATTAGTGAAATAAATGAACATTTGCACGAGATTCAAATTTTTAGAGTTTTACCTGTAAATCTTTGTAATGTAATATGGGGGGCCTGAGATCACCAGCCAGCCATTTGTAAAAGCAAACTGTCTTTATGGTTTCCTAAACAATCAAAAACCAGGTCGCCAGATGCTTAGCAGGTTCATAGTCACAGCAGTCCACCATTCTATCAGTCCTGTCTCACACCTTGTCCTCCTGTGTAGTAACTATGTAACTCATAAATAATAATACCAATAGTCATTAGCCATTGCCAAACAGTTACTAATCTAGTATCTTATTGTTTCTAAAACTTCCAATAGGAAATACATTCTAATAGATTGGATAAGATAGGTCTTGTGCCTTAGGATTTTAAACATAAGTAGCAATTAAACTTTTTATTCTCAGTTCATTTACAGTAGCTTTTTTGGTCAAAGTATGGGGAGACAATCAAACATATTTTTGTGAGCCAGGCCTTCTCTCCAACATCAGACATCCCAAGTCTCCCACGAGTTGCAGGAGTCTCCCACATTTGACTGCGGGCTCCTGGACACCCGCGATCAATGCACGATATCCCATTTGAGCCTCCTGTCACTCAGCCACAGCAGCCCGAGCAGTCATTCTCCACTCGGCGGGCGGCGGATCTGATCCGATCAGATCCCAAAATCAGTAGAGGGCGGTGTGCGAGGTGTGAGTCTGAGTCAGTGTCACTGTCTGTGTAAGCCGGCAGACAGACTGTCACTGTTATTGTCCACAATGAAGCACCATGGGTTACGTGCAGAACCGCAGGCAATGCTTTAACCTGCTCACTACTGGGGCAGCCAATCACTATCTGAGTCTGGGCACATAGACACTCCCACTATTCTCCTCTGCTGACATCCCAACAGACCATGACATACGCATACAATATACAGTCTGTGCAACAGTCTGCAACTGCCAGCAGTGCGAACCCGCCCAGCGGCCTCCCCTCCCCAGGAAGACCAGTCAGTGTGAGGAGGGAGGAGTCCTCCAGAGTATGTGGGTTCTGCAGAGTGTGGATAAAGTGACACAGTGACACTGAGCATCACTGTGGGTCACTCTCTCATTGCATCTCTCAGCTCACTCATCACTCTTCATGTGTCACTCAGGATGATCCCAGAGAGCAGTGATTTACAGCATGCCAAGTCTAAGCAGGGGCCATTTTAGGACACTGAGTCAGCACTGCAGGGACCAGATTGATTCTCTTCACAGGGGCCATTTACTTAGCAGCAGTGGCAGTGCATCCATAAAGGGCCCAGGAGCGCCGCCCCCTCTCCTGTCACTCTCTCTCTCACACAGATAGATTCATGTATTTCATGAATCTATCTATGGCCGCCACTTCCGCCCCCTATTCATGTGCCCGACCCCTTGTCGGCCACCGGGCATATGAATTACAGCGGCAGGGTTTCTTTGGAAGCACCTAATTAGAGCCATAGGCTCTAATATGCTTCCTGATTAAAGCCGTGGGCTCTAACAGGCTTCCAAAAGGGTAAACAGCGGGCGCACTGCTGTGCGTTCGCTGATTACTCAGTGTTTTGTTAGGGAAGCTAATATATCGCTTCCCTAACACTGACCCGCCTCTCAGTCAATCAGGTGAACCAGTTCTGGTTACCTGTCACCTGATTGGCTGAAACAACAGGCACCGCTATTGGACGTCTAACGGGAGGAGAGGACGGGGGAAGAAGTGCAGGAGACGCATGAAGGACCCCACTCGTCGCCGTCACCTGCTGCCCCACCAAGACAGGGTAAGTGCCGGGCAGACAGTGAGCGGGCGGGGGGCACACTGGCAGCATTTAATGGGCACACTGGCAGAATTTGGCACACTGGCAGCATTTGGCACACTGGCAGCATTGGGAACACTGTTAGCATTTGGCACACTGGCAGAATTGGGCACACTGGCAGCAGTTGGTACACTGGCAGCATTGGGCACACTGGCAGCATTTTATGGGAACACTGGCAGCATTTAGCACAGTGGCAGCATTTTATGGGCACACTGGCAACGTTTGATGGCACAGTGGCTGCAATTGATGGCACAGTGGCTGCAATTGATGGCACAGTCGCTGCGTTCGATGGGCATAGTCGCTGCGTTTGATGGGCACAGTCGCAGCGTTTGATGGCACAGTGGCAGCATTTGATGGCACAGTCGCTGCGTTTGATGGGCACAGTCACAGCATTTGATGGCACAGTGGCAGCATTTGATGACACAGTGGCAGCATTTGATGGGCACAGTCGCAGCATTTGATGGCACAGTGGCAGCATTTGATGGCACTTTGGCAGCTTTTGATGGCACAGTGGCAGCGTTTGATGGCACAGTGGCAGCGTTTGATGGCAAAGTGGCAGCGTTTGATGGCACAGTGGCTGCAAATGATGGCACAGTGGCTGCAATTGATGTTTTTTTTTTTTTTTCAGTTTGTTTGCGCCCCCCAATTTTTTTTAGCACCAGCCGCCGCCACTGCTTAGTAGGTGATGTCCACAGGGACCATTTACTTAGCAGGTGTCCACAGGGGCCATTCAGCAACTTTTATATATTTTTTTTCATATATATAAATGTATTTGTCACAGATGTCAGTGTTACTACACAGGCAGGGCCAGGGTTATCAGTGACAGTGAAGAATCATCATGCCAGAGTAAAAAAATAAAAAGTACATAACGCTCTTCACCCCAGACTACACTAAAGTGTACACATGCATAATAGGGGTAAAAGACAATGACAGTGTAGCTCACTGCACTGTTTGCAGCAGTGAATTCTCAGTAGCCCATAGTGGGTTAAATGATAGCCAAATTAGAGCCATAGGCTCTAATAGGCTTCCTGATTAGAGCCGTGGGCTCTAATAGGCTTCCAAAAGGGTAAACAGCGGGCGCACTGATGTGCGTTCGCTGATTTCTCAGTGTTGTGTTAGGGAAGCTAATACATCGCTTCCCTAACACTAGCTATTGGACGCCTGACAGGAGGAGAGGACGGGAGAAGAAGTGCAGGAGACGCATGAAGTACCCGCTCGTCGCCATCAATATCTGCCCCAACAAGACAGGGTAAGTGCCGGGCAGACAGCGAGTGGGCGAGGGGCACACTGGCAGCATTTAATGGATACACTGGCAGCATTTGGCACACTGGCAGAATTTGGCACACTGGCAGCATTTGGCACACTAGCAGCATTGGGCACACTGGCAGCATTGGGCACACTGGCAGCATTTGATGGGCACACTGGCAGCGTTTGATGGCACAGTGGCTATAATTGATGGCACAGTGGCTAAAAAAAAAATTCAGTTTGTTTGCGCCCCTCCACACTTTTTAGCACCAGCCGCCACTGCTTAGCAGGTGATGTCCACAGGGACCATTTACTTAGCAGGTGTCCACAGGGGCCATTCAGCAAATTTTATATATTTTTTTCCATATATATATAAATGATGGCACAGTCGCTGCGTTTGATGGGCACAGTCGCAGCATTTGATGGCACAGTGGAAGCATTTGATGGCACAGTGGCAGCATTTGATGGGCACAATCGCAGCATTTGATGGCACTGTGCCAGCATTTGATGGCAATGTGTCAGCTTTTGATGGCACAGTGACAGCGTTTGGTGGCACAGTGGCAGCGTTTGATGGCAAAGTGGCAGTGTTTGATGGCACAGTGTCTGCGTTTGATGGCACAGTGGCTGCAATTGATGGCACAGTGGCTGAATTTTTTTTTCAGTTTATTTGCGCCCCTCCAAACTTTTTAGCACCAGCCGCCACTGCTTAGCAGGTGATGTCCACAGGGACCATTTACTTAGCAGGTGTCCACAGGGGCCATTCAGCAAATTTTATATATTTTTTTCCATATATATATAAATGTATTTATCACAGGTGCCAGAGTTACTACACAGGGAGGGCCAGGGTTATCAGTGGCAGTGCAGAAGAATCATGGCAGAGTAAAAAAAAAAAGAGTACAAAACACACTTCACCCCAGACTACACTAAAGTGTACCCATGCATAATAGGGGTAAAAGACAGCAGTGAATTCTCAGTAGCCCATGGTGGGTTAAATGACTGTAGAAGACATATTGAGGTGAGTGTGACAAAACATTTATCTTTTAAAGTATTATTTTATTATAGTATTATATTATTAATTATCTTTAAAGTATTATTTTTCTATTAATAATAATTATCTATAAAGTATTATTTTATTATAGTATTATATTATTAATTATCTTTAAAGCATTATTTTATTATTATTATTAAGTATCTGTAAAGTATTATTTTATTATAGTATTATATTATTAATTATATTTTAAAATATTATTTTATTATAGTATATTATTAATTATCTTTAAAAGTATTATTTTATACTATTATTATATTTAAACTGGCTGCTATATGTATTACATACATTTGTTTTTGTGATTTTCACCTAAGTCTCGTATATTATTATGCAGATATGACAGATTTCATTGTAAGGACATACAACACTATAATAAGGACACACCTTATGCTTTTATTTCTTTTAGGGTCCACAACATATTAGGGAGGCAACACACAGGAAAGGCTGTTCAAG
Organism: Rana muscosa; assembly: GCA_029206835.1. Taxonomy (NCBI): domain Eukaryota; kingdom Metazoa; phylum Chordata; class Amphibia; order Anura; family Ranidae; genus Rana; species Rana muscosa. Next base: position 423,950,541 of record CM055122.1, read on the forward strand.
CATTTCACAGTTCTTTTCAGCAGAAAACCAAAGTCTGACAGAGAAAGTCACTAGAGCTGGGGCGTATTTTACATCTTTCATTGTTGAGCATAACCTGCCATTGCAGGTGTGTAAGCACACAGGCAAGCTATTCAGGAAAATGTTTCCAGATTCAAATATATGGCAAAAAACGATGCCTGCTCATCAACCAAGACAGCAACTATTGTGAACATGGCACTGGAACCTAAATGTTCAGCGAATCTGTAAAAAGTTAATCCGGACAGAAAAAAGGCCATATAGTATTTTGGTTGACAAAAGCAACGATATCATGTGTGAGAAGGAATGTGCCATTTTAGCCAGGTACTATAATGAAAAACTGGAAAAGTGACAATTTGATTTGTAGACATGCCAGTGTGAACTTATGCCAAAGCTAAAAACATATTTAACTGCATTGCATCATCCATGCATGACAAAGGCCTTGAATGGTCTAATTATGTAGGATTTAGCAGTGACAACTGCAATGTGATGATTGGCAAAAAACAACTCTGTATTGTCAAGAGTGAAAGCACAGGTCCCTCATATTTACAATGTTGGCTGTCCAAGTCACCTGGTCAACATTTGTGCCAAAACTGCTGCTAAGGAGCTCTCAGTGTTACCTAAATAATTGCTCATTAACATATACTACTGTAGCACATGGACCCTTTTCTCCTGCCTACCTTCACTTTGCAGAGATAAAGGCACACCGTGCCACATGTCCGTATCCTCCTGGTATAAGAGGTTGAGCGGTGTTCTTACAGCGCGTTACCTCCCGTCCATTGGTTCTCGTCCCCAGAATATAGGGAAAAGTCTGTTCTTTTCCCCGAAAGAAGGCCAATGTCCAGACAGTGTTTAAACTCCAAACAGACAAGTTTATTTTATCTTGCTGGAAACAGATTTAGGAATAGGTTGAAGATAGTAATAAAAGCAGGTAGGGAGACAGGTTCAGGCACGCGGCACCCAGTTACCCTATTCTTCACTCAAGCCTGAGTGTGAATTGCTCACCCGGATAGATCCCTCTCAGAGTTCTAGCAGCCGGAGTGAAGCACGAACAGTTTCTTTAAGTTAGCCCCCTTCACGGACAAGTCTAAAGCCTCGTACACACGACCGTTCGTGTGTATGGCTTCTCGTCGAGAAAACTGCCGGGAATCACGACGAGAAAAATAGAGAACCTGCTCTCTATTTTCTCATCAGGATTCTCGTTTTCCTCGTCGGGATTCTCGTCGGGCCTGTTTCCCGACGAGAAAACCGGTCGTGTGTATGCTTTTCCGAGTCTTAAAAAATCATGCATGCTCAGAATCAAGTATAAGACGGGAGCGCTCCTTCTGGTAAAACTAGCGTTCGTAATGGAGATAGCACATTCGTCACGCTAAAACTAACTGAAAGCACGAAGACTGAAAAGCGCGAATCGTCTCTCCCCAAACTTTTACTAACACGCGGTAACACAAGATCAGCAAAAGCAGCCCAAGGGGTGGCGCCATTGGAATCGAACTTCCCCTTTATACTGTCGTCGTACGTGTTGTACTTGACCGCGCTTTACAACGGCGAGATTTGGAATTGACAGTGTGTATGCAAGGAAAGCTTGACAAGAATCTCGTCAAGAAAAATGACGGGTTTCTTTACGACGAGATTCTCGGTCGTGTGTACTAGGCTTAAGAGATCCTCTGCCACAGAATCCTTTAGTTACTGAATTAGAACTTTGAAAACGCCCGTAGATTAATAGAGACCATAGATGCCAATGGGACACACTACAGGAGCTATACTGCAACTCACGAATCCTTCCCTCTGATAGGTAACCAGGCCTCTCAATCACTGTGAATTTCTCCACCGATCCATCGGACAGGTCCTCCCCCGGTTTACTCTCCTTCAGAGCGGCCACCCTCACATGGGTTCCCTGGGACTCCAGTGTGTTGGTTGTAGACCCAGTTGAAGGTACTGGGCCTACCTGGAACTCTGTAGCCTCGGGCTAAAGGTTCCCGAGACTTATCGGCCAATTAACGCACCCCAGGCCAGCAGGGCCAATGGGCGCGACTTCGCAACCAGGGGTCCTCCTGGGAATCCCCCTGGCACCACCGCCCCAATGGGGCACAGTCCACTCCACTCTCCACTCTCCTCCTCCACTCCTCCACTCCACCTAGAACATGACGTCTGCTCTTTTTGTACCCTCTCCCGGCATGCACAGCAGGCTGAACTCCGCCCACCGCACGGTAGCCGAGAGAAGACACCCAATCACACCACAATGTCATCAGTGGTTCAACCCGAGACCTGGGCAACAGCGCCACCACAGGCCCAGGGGAACTATACACCAGGCAACAACATAGCAGAGCAAAGTCCATATTAAACAGAATTATAGAATCTGAGCCATACTATTGCTCAGACTGCCCCTAAATTTACAACATAGCGACCCCAATTTTGGGGGTCCCGCTACACTACTACTTTGAGAAAAGTTCCAAAAGCATTGTCCTTTAGGAAAAGGTTTGGACCATCTGCTGCACCAATGGGCAGTCATATTTAAAAAAGCCTGAAAGATCCCAAAATGAAACTACTATATACTCGAGTATAATCTGAGTTTTTCAGCACATTTTTTTGTGCTGAAAATGTCACCCTCAGCTTATACTCGAGTCACCTTTTTGCGCCTGATCTCCCGGACTTTGGGGATCCGGTACCAGCCGGCCCTAGGTCCCCTGGACCCCAAACTTGGCGCACATATAGCCCCACTCTTACTAGACTCCCATGTTAAACGGTAATTTCTCAGGTAACTTTGGGGACCCGGTACCGGCCGGCAGTAGGTCCCCTGGACCCCAAACTTGCCACACATATGTGAGGCATCGGCGCAGTGAGGCATGGGCACAGTGAGGCATGGGCACAGTGAGGCATGGACACAGTGAGGCATGGGCACAGTGAGGCATGGGCACAGTGAGGCATGGACACAGTGAGGCATGCACATGGACACAGTGAGGCAAAGTGAGGCACAGAGAGGCATGCAGGTGGACACCCTAGGCTTATACTCAAGTCAATACGTTTTCCCAGTTTTTTGTGGTAAAATTAGGTGCCTCGGCTTATATTCGGGTCGGCTTATACTCGAGTATATACGGTATATGCATGCTTTCTCCATAACGTTACACAATGCTTTGACAAATTCAATTCGATTTTTCAAAACAAGGCACCTATTCTCTTCAAGTTGAATCAGAGTGTACAAGAGCTCCTGCATGCCATGGCAAGCAAATTTTTTAAAGCCAAAGGTATTGAGAGAAGAAACCATTCAGTATATAAATGTAAGCAACACTGAAATTTGCCTCCCAGATGAAGAGCTTTTTATTGGGTACCTGGCAATGAGGCAGTTGCTAAGTGAGGAAGGACAAGAGATGCCCCCTTACAAGAAAAGCAGTTCTTAAACCACTTCAGCTCCGGACCATTTGGCTGCCCAAAGACCAGAGCACTTTTTGCGATTCAGCACTGCATTGCTTTAACTGAAAATTGCGCGGTCGTGCACTGATTACTGTGCAAATAACACTGGCAGTGAAGGGGTTAACTAGTAGGGGGCACTGAAGGGGTTAAGTGTGTCCTAGGGATGTGTTCTAACTGTGCGGGGGGTGGGCTACGTGTGACATGACACTGATCACTGCTCCCAATCACAGGGAGCAGTGATCAGTGTCCTGTCACTAGGCAGAATGGGGAAATGCTTGTTTACATCAGCATTTCCCCGTTCTTCCTCTCCGTGAGACGAATGCGGGACTCCCGGCGGACGTTGAGCGTGCGCCCACAATGCCGTATCTTAAAGGGGACATACCCATACGTCCATATGCCCAGCCGTGCCATTCTGCCGACGTATATCGTCGTGCAGCGGTCGGCAAGTGGTTAAAGATGTCAGAGAATTCTATGCCAGGAGCTTTAAAAAAAATCTTGGAGAAATTTCCAATGCAAGTCCAAATTTTGAAGAATATGTCAGTGGTCAATATGGAGTTATATAAGGAAGGAAAAGTTCGGGACTTTAAATGAGGCATATGACGGACCATATATGTAAAAAAGTATAAAAGTATTTATTGACACTGAGTATATTTGTACATGATACATACATGCAGAGTAGAATTGTATACATAACATAGATACATTAAATATATGGTAAAACATATATTGCATTGGTGTCAAGACACAAGCTGGTAGCTAGTATAAGGTAATCCATGTAGTGGGTATAAAAGTAAAAACATAAAGATATGAAGAGGACCATGATATTTATTAAGGTCATGACTGCATTTAATGAAGCGTTTCATGGTATAAAACCACTCTTCAGGGGCGAATGTGTCAATCTGTCTATGAAAGACAAAAAGATAAAATAAAAAACACGAGAAAGTAAAATCTGCATATATAGGTATATGGTGAGTGGAATTGGAATATTAAATCCCGCATGACTTACATGGAGCCAGTAAACAAGGCATATGTTGTGGTCCAGCCAGGGTGCCGTATGATAGCCTGTCCCGGGAGCTGAGGCGGGCAAGCTGCAGAGGGCGCACAAGCGCACACAGATCCCAATAAATGAACACCTCTGTGAGTGTTGAGTAAAGGTGCATGACTCCAGAGTCTGTAAAAAAATATATGTATGCAGTGTGAGAATCTCACATGTAGCGTAAAAATATAAAGAATGGAGATGAGCACCTGACACCAAAAAGGTGGTGAAGATTATGTGTGCAGGAGTGTAGGATGTGCAGGTGAGAGAGATGGGGGACTAGCAGGGTGGTGAGGATAGGGCTATAGCAGCAGGGGTGCAAAGGTAAAGGGTGCCCCATGTTAAATAACCATGGGGACAAAAGAGTGTGAGAGAGGTAATAGGTATACCAACCGCTGTGACTAAACCAACAAACATTACCTAGTAGTGATGGTTGAATGAATGTGAGGAGTATCCGTAAAGTGGTGTGCAGCCTACAAGGGTGTGCAAGTGAATGGATGTAACCATGAGATCTATTTATGTGCGCGTGCGCCCAATGCGCGCACAGCCCAACCAACGTCACGTGGGCATGACGAAGGGGGAGGGGCAGCCACATGTCGGCGGTAAATTACCGCCCACATGTGGCGCCAAAACATCTCCCACATGGGTCAGCCAAGATGGATGGGACGCACATATGGTGGCGCCAAAGAATGATGTCACACATGAGCGTCAGGGCGTGACGTCGATGCGTGGTGATCATACCGCCCAGTCGTCCATGTCCCGCCTCTGGTATGAGTATGGGAGGGGGAGATAGGGCGGGCACACATCACGCATCGCAGCTCCCGGGACCAGACATAAGGACGGCTCAGGTAGACCAATCAATGCAAGTTTAATATGGAGAACCAATTACATATCCAAATGTAATCAAGGCAGATGACAGAGAACAGCTCCACTTGGAAGTCCTGGATTAATGCTCAACTAACCTTGAGGGCCTGGTGCCAAACTACAAAAGTTTGCCAGTTGATGAATTCTGGAGGAAGCTGTCCAATGTAAAATCTGTGAGCACAAGACGGTTGAGATTCAAAGAGCTCTGCCAGTTGATGAAGCTGCTTTTGGTGCTGCCAAATTCTAATTGTGATGTGGAAAGGGCATTCAGCATCATACGTCACATTAAAATGGGATTCAGAAGTCAGCTGTCTCACAAAACTCTTGTAAATCTGATGTCTTGCAAAATTAGCAAATTTATTGACACAGACTGCTACGAGGTTGCAACTTCCAGCAAAATGCTCAAATCTGCCAAACAAGATCATCCTCTAGTTGTGTTAAATTGGTGGTGTGGTAAGGGTGCATTGGGGGAGGGGGGGGTATGGGATTATGTTGGAGCACCACCTCCCTAAAAAAAGTTTCCCACCTCCTTGAAATACATTTTTGGAGGTTGGGATGTCAGCAAAATCAGTGCCTGACCTCACAAAAGCTTTTCTGGAAGAATGGTCAAACATTCCCATAGACACACTCCTAAACCATGTGGACAGCCTTCCCAGAAGAGTTGAAGCTGTTATAGCTGCAAAGGGTGGGCTAACTCATTATTGAACCCTATGGACAAAGACTGGGATGTCATTAAAGTTACTTATTATATTGGGCATGATATATGTCAGTGCATAGATTGTGTGTGTATAAAAAAAATCATACCCCCACAGTATTTACTACACAACAGTGATGTATGGCATTACACCTGATACAGGCTTCAGCGTACATATGGCAAATATACTAACATATGTGATTTGCTAAAGAGTGCATTCTCAAACATCTTAACATACTCCATCTAAGCGCTTGTGTGTCTAAAATAAAAATAGGATTTTCTCTAAAGATTTTGGAACTAACTTACTGCTGTTGGGGATATTCTATCTCACGTGTGAACAAAAATACTTGCTTCTATCATTAAAGGTGATTGTATAAAAGACACAAAAAAAGACACTAAAAGTAAACAAGCTATAGTTCATGTTGTGCTGAAAGTATCACAGTGTGCATGCTCAAATATGCCCCCATGACTTTGGCAAGTGTGCGTACATGACTTCATATGATGTTGCCTTTGAATGTGTTTCTAAAGATTAATTGGCATTTTTGTTCTGGCATCACACAGCATGCTTTTTATTTACCTGTTGCCTTGCTTGGCACTTCTTGGTTCCATTGCATAACAAGCTGGTCACATTAATTTTTCTTTTTTTTTCATGTTAAATTAAAATGTTGTGCTTGACAGTCTGACTAAGGAGGAATACAGTTTGTTCTACATTTCATATTATTTAGAAGGGGATGATTGGCACTCCTCACAGGCCCATCTCAGTCATCTCTATGCCTACCCAATCAATATGACAGCCTTCTGGTGACTTGACTTCCCCCACCTCATCCTCTCTTCTTTAGCCCCCCACACTGGGCTTCTCATGCTAATTTTTATATAGGTTCAAGAAATGCATTTGTCATGCATTCACACATTGGTACACTAAGGTAAGCCTACAGTGCACATTTACCACAGTAATTTATTTTGTTTGTTGTTGTTACATAGCATGTCAGGTTAGTTCAACCTACAGAAAAATAAAAATGAGAAAACCTCCATATACAGAACCCTATCCACAGTTGGTCCAGAGGAAAGCAAAAAACCCAACAAAGTATGGTCCAATTGCTTCTTGATTCCCTGAAGGCAATGGGATGTTCTCCAAATTCGCTATATGAACAACTTATGCATTTATACATGCCGATCACATTCCTCTTAATCACCTCTTCCAAAGAGTGAATAAATTCAGTTAAGCTAATATTTCCTCATAGCTAAACTACATGCCTATCTTTAGTTTGGTTGCCCTTCTCTGCACGCTATCCTGTTCTCCAATATCCTTTTTTGTGTGCTGGTTCATATTCCAGATAGGGTCTTACTAGTGCTTTTTCTAGGAAAAAATGTGTCTTTTAATACAAGAACATATTAGCTTTAGAAACTGTAGCTTGCTATTGCAAGTACAGTCTCCTACAGCAGCATGCAATCCTCTGCAGGAGTTTGCTACCACACAAAATACCAGTGAGTACTCTTCTCAGCTCACAAAAGCTGATTTAGATGACAGCTTAACTATGATTTTAGAAAAACTTGCTAATAAGATACAGTATGAGCTCCAAAAAACTACAAGCACACTCACACAAGAAATAGCAACCCTGGGGGGGACGCACAGACGTTCTAGAAACCAAGCATGATGAGCGATCACTTGCACATAATGACTTAGAAAAGACTTTGAACTTCTAGCTGAAAACTACTCCTATATACAATCAAAGGTGGAAGATTTAGATAATTGAAACCGCAGGAACAACCTAAGGATTTGTGGTAGCTCAGAATCAATTTCTGACCTGATGCCTGCTGTATCTAAACTGTTCCACAATCTCCTTCCTGAGTCACCTCCATATTAATTTGCATGTAAAAGAAAACATAGGGCCCTGCATCTTAAACCACCTCCAGGCAAACCTCCACGTGACATTATTCTGTGCATGAAGGATTTCATAACAAAAGAAAACATATTAAGAGCATCCAGAAACATGCACAACATTGAATTGGATGGCACAAAAATCCCAATTTTTCCTGATATCTCTCAAGCTACCCTGGAAAGGAGACACAAGATGAAGGAAATAACTTATATATTACAATCTGCTCACATAAGATACTGGTGGGGATTTCCATTTAAATTAACACTACCGTACAACGGCACTATCTATACAGTCTTTAATGTTTCGGGAAGGTAAGGATCTCTTGGGGAAGTTGGATCTTTTGGATTCGGTTGCAGAAGCAAGACCTCCTACTACTCCCAGTACTTCACCTATTTGGGCTACCCCAGCCACACATCGGGATCAAATAAGTTGGCGACAATCTTTCAGAAATATGGATGCCTGAAGAAGAAGATGTCTCAATCCTTCGGCTAACATGGTTTTCCCTCGTCAAAAGTACAACATCACCGAAAAGATAGGAATTAAAAGGAAACAATGAACAAAGATTTCCATTATTTTCATCAAGCTCAAAGAAAAGTTTTGAAAGTTTTCAAGTTTAAATGACAGCTCAAAGTATATAGTTGATCTACTCCTTTAAAAGAACACTAGTTGGTATATCATAGTAACTTTTATACGAATTTATATATTTTTATTTTTCCCCTTTTCAATATATGATATACAGCATGCACATACTTTTTTGTTTTATAGAATCTTCGCTGATGCTGATTTGCTCCGCCTCTGTTAGTTTGTCCCCCAACTCACAATGGGATCCCAAAACATGGTTCAGTTTGCAGCGATTTTTATGCGACTGATCACATTATCTATTGTTTTAATGAATAGGGTTCCTTATGTGAGTTTTGAACAATATTGTCCACACCAAAATGGTTCTTGGTCAGGTAGTGTTCTATACTCTGACTCCCAATCTATATATATTATTTCTCATAGTTTTACTAAGTTACTCTATTTTTGTTGTTATATATGCATAATGTTATGCAATGCAACGTTGATATATTCTCTAAGGTTACCATTTCTGTTGTTCTACTTAACAGATACTCTATTCTCTGTTTTTCACGAGCTTAAGAATAATATAAGTAAACATTTTGGTTATATAATTCTAGTTTTAGCAGTCCCTAATATAGTGAATATTGCTCTATCTATGGTGGCTACAATGGGACTAAAGCCCTGTACACACGATCGGTTTTACCGATGAAAACAGTCTGATGGACTTTTTTCATCGGACAAACCGATCGTGTATGGGCCCCATCGTTTTTTTTCCCATCGGTGTAAAAAAATAGAACATATTTTAAATTTATCCGATGGAAAAAAAAACGATAGCAAATTACTATCGTCTGTGGGGAACTCCAACGGATAAAAAACCCACGCATGCTCAGAATCAAGTCGACGCATGCTCAGAAGCATTGAACTTAATTTTTCTCGGCTTGTCGGAGTGTTTTACGTCACAGCGTTTGGAACGGTCGGTTTTTTGACTGATGGTGTGTAGGCAAGACTGATGGAAGTCAGCTTCATCGGATTTCCGATGGAAAAATCCATTGGTTAAAAATCCATAGGAAATCCGATCGTGTGTACAGGGCTTTAAAGTATTATCACACAATGTTCAAGGTTTTAATCCACCTAGTAAACGTAAAAAAGCATTCCGTAACTATAAAAGATTAGGAGCGGATATTATTTTACTGCAGGAAACCCACTTCGCCACCAATAATCACCAGCAATATTTTGACAAGTCTTATAGCCATCATTATTAGACTATAGACTATATTTCCAAGACTCGTGGTACTGCCATCTTCATAAAGAAATCACTAGTCATGGAAATACTCAACATATACAAGGACCCAGAGAGTAGATTCCTGATTCTGAAAGGCACCCTTAAAGGTCGTCAAATCACTATCCCCTCAATTTTTGCCCCAAATGAGGCTCAATCTACATTTAAAAAAAAATGTTTGGATATTTTTGACATGTCATTTCCCCCACCTAATAGTAGGGGGAGACTTTAATTTGGCAGCAAATTCCATACTCGATAGAAGCAGAGTTGCCCCTTCATCAAAGGCATTCCCCAAATCTCTTTCTCCTTAACCACTTAAGCCCCGGACCATTTTGATGGTCAAAGACCAGGCCACTTTTGCGATTCGGCACTGCGCCACTTTAACTGACAATTGTGCGGTCGTGCGACGTGGCTCCCAAACAAAATTTACGTACTTTTGTTTCCCACAAATAGAGCTTTCTTTTGGTGGTATTTTATCACGTCTGCGGTTTTTATTTTTTGCGCTATTAACAACAATAGAGCGACAATTTTGAAAAAAATTCTATATTTTTTACTTTTTGCTATAATAAATATCCCCAAAAAATATATAAAAAAACATTTTTTCCTCAGTTTAGGCTGATACGTATTCTTCTACATATTTTTGGTAAAAAAAATCCCAATAAGCGTTTATTGATCGGTTTGCGCAAAAGTTATAGCGTCTACAAAATAGGGGATAGTTTTATGGCATTTTTATTAATATATTTTTTTTTTACTAGTAATGGCGGCAATCAGCGATTTTTATTGTGACTGCGACATTATGACGGACACATCGGACACTTTTGACACATTTTTGGGACCATTGTCATTTTTACAGCGATCAGTGCTATAAAAATGCACTGATTACTGTGAAAATGACACTGGCAGTGAAGGGGTTAACCACTAGGTGGCGCTGAAGGGGTTAAGTGTGCCTAGGGATGTGTTCTAACTGTAGGGGGGATGGGCTATGTGTGACACGACAGTGATCACAGCTTCCAATTACAGGAAGCTGTGTACACTGTCCTGTCACTAGGAAGACTGGGCAAATGCTTTTTTACATAAGCATTTCCCCCTTCTTCCTCACCGTGAAACGATCGCGGGTATGCCCGCGGACATCGAGTCCGCGGGACCCGTGGTCGGAGTCACGGAGCTTGCAGCGGGCGCGCGCGTCCACAATGCCGCTTCTTAAAGGGGACGTATATAAACGCCCTTATGTCTGACCGTGCCATTCTGCCGACGTATAACTGCGTGCAGCAGTCAGCATGTGGTTAAACAACCTTTAATTAATAGATACCTGGAGAGCTTGTAATGTTGGCATAAGGGCGTATACTTTTTATTCTCATCCACATGAAAGCTTTGCAAGATTAGACTATATTTTTGGAACCCCATTACTTTTAGCTAACTCATCTAATGCTGACATCCATACATGCTCTTGGTCTGACCATCACATTGTTTCGTTCACTTCCCCCCACATAGGCCTGGCCCCGACTCCATATAAATGGCATATTAACCACTTAAGCCCCGGACCATTTGGTAGCTAAAGGACCAGAGGTGAATTCAGAATTTTGCACTGCGCTGCTTTAACTGTAAATTGTGCGGACATGCAATGTTGTACCCAAACGAAATTTGCGTCCTTTTCTTCCCACAAATAGAGCTTTCTTTTAATGGTATTTGATTGCCTCTCAGCAAATAGCTTGGGGTGTCTACTTTCCAAAATGGGGTCATTTGGGGGAGTTTTGTGCCATCTGGGCATTCCATGGCCTCCGAAACTGTGATAGGCAGTGAGAAGTGAAATCAAAAATTGACACCCTTAGAAAGCCTGAAGGCGGTGCTTGGTTTTTGGGGTCCCGTACGCGGATAGGCTCCCAAAAAGTCTCACACATGTGGTATCCCCGTACTCAGGAGAATCAACAGAATGTATTTTGGGGTGTAATTCCACATATGCCCATGGCATGTTTGAGCAATATATAATTTAGTGACAACTTTGTGCAAAAAAAAAAAAAAAAAAATGTATTTTTTCCGCAACTTGTGTCAACATATAAAATATTCCATGGACTCGACATGCCTCTCAGTATATAGCTTGGGGTGTCTACTTTCCAAAATGGGGTCATTTGGGGGGGGGTTTGAACTGTTCTGGCATTTTATACACAACATTAGGAAGCTTACATCCACTCTTCTAACCACTTGAAGACAAAGCCCTTTTTGACACTTTTTGTTTAAATGAAAACATATTTTTTTTTGCAAGAAAATTATGTTGAACCCCCAAACATTATATATATTTTTAAAGCAAAGGCCCTACAGAATAAAATGGTGGGTGTTGCATTTTTTTTTCTACACAGTATTTGCGTAGCGATTTTTCAAACACATTTTTTGGGGAAAAAATACACTTTTTTTAATTTTAATGCACTAAAACACACTATATTGCCCAAATGTTTGATGAAATAAAAAAGATGATCTTAGGCCGAGTACATAGATACCAAACACGACATGCTTTAAAATTTTGCACAAACGCGCATTGGCGACAAACTACATACATTTTTAAAAGCCTTTAAAAGCATTTACAGGTTACCCCATTAAATTTACAGAGGAGGTCTACTGCTAAAATTACTGCCCTCGATCTGACCTTCGCGGTGATACCTCACATGCATGGTGCAATTGCTGTTTACATATGACGCCAGACCGACGCTTGCGTTCGCCATTGGGCAAGAGCAGGGCAGGACAGGGGTGCTTTTTTTCTTTTTTTTTTTTTATTATTAATTTTGCTATTTATTTTATTTTTAAACTGTTGCTTCCATATTTATTTATTTTTATCACTTTTATTGTTATCTCAGGGAATGTAAATATCCCCTATGATAGCAATAGGTAATGACAGGTACTCTTTTTTGAAAAAACTGGGGTCTATTGGACCCTAGATCTTTCCTCTGCCCTCAAAGCATCTGACCACACCAAGATCGGTGTGATAAAATGCTTTCCCAATTTCCCAATGGCGCTTTTTATATCCGGGGGGAGACATTCCCTCCCACTGCTTGTAAAAGCAGTCCAGAGGCTAATTAGCCACTAGGATTGCTTTTACATGAAAGCCGGCCGCTGGCTGAACAGAATGATACCAAGATGATACCTAAACCCGCAGGCATCATTCTGGTATAAACATTCAAAGTCCAGCAACATACCAGTACGTTGCTGGTCCTTGTTGGACATGTATTGTAATCTTTTTTTTCATGCAGCCTGTTGGCTGAACGAAAAAAAAGATTGATCGGTAGGTATGCCCACCATTAGAATACCGCCCTTCATCCACCCACTTCTAATGATTGGCATACATGCACCATTTATATATGCCGAAGCATGGGGGCATCTTCTCGCAAAAGTTATGCCGTGTACACATGGTCAGACTTTTCCACGGGCAAGCCTTCGTCGAAATATCGACCGTATATACGCGGCATTAGGAGCAAAATCGCTCCTCCGCTCCTGCTGCCCCAATGCTTCGGCATATATGCTTTTTTTTTTAACTGTGGTGGTGAAATCACCTCCTACAGCACTGGAGTCGCAGGGATCAGGCCTGTCTCTGCGAACGCTGCAGTTATGTGTGTTGTGTTTTGCAAGTGACAGTGATCGATCGATACTGCACTTCGCTGGCCTGGGCTGGACGGAGGGGCAAAACGCAGGTGCTAGCAGGTATCTGGGCTGATCCCACTAACAGTGCGTTTTTGGGAACCCTAAACTGCTGGGGACGCTAGTATAGATCTGATCAGATCAGATATTGAGCTGATCAGATACTATACCACTAAGGGGGGTGTATGCTTCACGTGTGGGTGTTAGCGCTACTGGCACTAACCTGACACTGCCTGGGGTGTGACGCAGACCCTCTCTGACGCTAAAACCTAACTGATATCACCCGCCGGGCGATCAGGGGGTTAAACCTTTATTGGGTTATATACGGCGGGTGCCCTGACACTATAAAAAGCAAACTAACTAACCAGCGTCACCCGTAACACTTATATGATGATCACTGGTGAAAGGGTTAACTAGGGGCAATTAGGGGGTTAAAACCTTTATTAGGTAATATATGGGGGTACCTGACGTTATATAAAAACCTGCGGCGAACCTAAAAAAAATTACTGGCTACCGATCAGCATCACCGACGCTAAGACATCGATCAGAAAAATTATCGCATAGTGACGGCGGTGCTAGGGGGTGAAAGGGTTACCTGGGGGGTGATCAAGGGGGTTACACCTTTATTAGGTAATATATGGGGGTACCCGACGCTATAAAAACCTGCGGCGAACCTAAAAAAAATTACTGGCTACCGATCAACATCGCCGACGCTAAGACATCGATCAGAAAAATTATCGCTTAGTGACAGTGGTGATAGGGGGTGAAAGGGTTACCTGGGGGGGCGATCAAGGGGGTTAAACCTTTATTAGGTAATATATGGGGGTACACGACGCTATAAAAACCTGCGGCGAACCTAAAAAAAATTACTGGCTACCGATCAGCATCACCGACGCTAAGACATCGATCAGAAAAATGATTGCTTAGTGACGGCGGTGCTAGGGGGTGAAAGGGTTATCTGGGGGGTGATCAGGGGGTTAAACCTTTATTAGGGGGGGGTTAGGGGGCTACACTGGACCTAAAACTAAATGTAGTGACACTTTTACAGTCACAAATGTCACTGATTGCAGTGATCACTAAATAAATGGTCACTGCAATCAGTGACACTGTGACTGGGGGCTGGGGGGGGCTGGGGGGTGATCTGGGGGTGTCTGGGGGGCCTGGGGGGCGATTTATGTGCCTATGTGTCCTGGTGTCAGTGTGCTGTTTTGTGTACTAACCTGCATCTTCTCCTGTACGGCGCTCGGTATATGTGAGCGCCCCAGGAGAGATGACATCACTTCCTCCTTCCTGGCAGGCAGGGGAAGCTCTCTCATTTGCCGGGAGCGATCGAGAGGGGGTGGCCGGAATCGAACGGCCGTCCCCTCATGCCGGATCGCTCCCGAAGGTAAAACGACCACCCACTGTAAAGAAGGGGGGTCCGATCGGACCCCCCAACTATACAAAGGCAATCACGTATATGTACGTGATTCTGCCTGTCGGTGCCATTCTGCTGACGTATATTTACAGTGGGCGGTCGTTAAGTGGTTAATGACTCTCTATTAACAGACTCCACTATTACCCAACAACTTACAACACAATTAGCAGATTACTTTACTCATAATATAACTCCAGACATACCTTCCACCACTTTATGGACTGCACAAAAGGCAGTTATGAGAGGTCACCTAATTAATACCGCCTCAGCCAAAAATAAATCAAAATTAATTGATATTAATACCCTAACCAAAGAATTTGACAAATTATTTTACAAACATCTCCAATCCCCATTTCCAGATTTATATAATCAAATCCAACATAAAAGAAGAGCCCTTGACACATTGCTGTCTACTGACACAGAAAAGGCCTTGAGATGGTCCGAAGCAAAATTCCTCTTATATAGCAACTCTGCCTCTACCATGTTTGCTAGAAAGCTAAAACAATCTACAAAACCCCCACATGTCTATAAATTATGCAATTGTAACGGAAATTTAGTCTCTCACCCTAAAGAATTTATGGAGATTTTCTCTGATTTCTACAAGAATTTGCTATCTGCTCATCATTCTTCACCAAGGCCTTCTTCTTTGGATTGGCTTGGAGATGTTTTGCTTCCCACTCTGTCTGTCCAGCAATTTGAAAAACTGAACGCCCCATGTACCGCTATTGAAATAAGTGAGATTATCTTTTTTTTTTTTTCACAATCATAGAATTTTATTGAGCGAAATCAGAATCAAACAATTGACAAATGAAAGGTAAAAGTATGATAACAAACAAGATTATCAAGTCCCTAAAAACTTACACAGCTCCTGGTCCAGACAAGTATTCTACCTTATATTATAAAAAATTCCCAGAGGAAATGCTTCTAGCCAATATGTGTCTATTACCTAAACCTCATAAAGATTACTCTTCACCACAGAACTACCGCCCAATGTCAGTTCTAAATACTGACCTAAAATTTTTGGTCATTTGCAGGCAGACAGAATGACGGTAGTCATCACCTCATTAATCCACCCGGCCCAAACGGGTTTTATTCCAGGCAGACAGATTACAGACAATTTAAGGCTTGTCACAAATATAATACAAAATGCGAGCCCAGTAGTTATACTTAGCCTTGATATCCACAAGGCCTTTGATAGTGTCAGTTGGTCTTACCTGGAACTATTACTCCCCAAATACGTTTTTTGCAATGAATTCATGCATGGTTTTAGAGCTTTATATCAAAATTCTCAAACTAGAATTAAACTTCCAGGTGAAAATTCCCCCTTTCCCCTCTCCTTTTTGTCCTGGCCATTGAACCCCTCGCTTGTGCCATTCAAAATAATGTAAATATTAAAGGCTATACCAAAGGCCTAAAAGACTTTAAACTGATCCTATACGCTGATGACGTTTTGTTGTTCATTTCAGATCCCTTAATATCCCTTCCAAACCTTATCAAGGAACTAAAAACATTCCAAGATCTCACCAGCCTAAGGGTTAACTTAATCTCACCGGCCTAGGGGTTAACTTGTCCAAATGTACTGCAATGCCTTTAAATATTCCACCATTGTTGACAACATCTTTGCAGGAGAGATTTTAATTCACCTGGACTTCACTTTTTTTTAAATATTTGGGCATCCTTCTTACCCTCTTATAAAACTCTTTTTCGAACCAATTATCCACCACTATTCACAAATAGCAAAACACTACTAAAATTATGGTCTAATTATCACATCTCCTTTTTGGGGAGAATACCTGCTACCAAAATGGTGATCTTACCTAAACTACTTTTTTATTTTAGAGCTTTACCCATACGGATCAATAAAAGCACTTTAGACTCCCTTCAAAGAGAAATAAAAAAATGTATATGGCTCAACAAAAAA
Organism: Rana muscosa; assembly: GCA_029206835.1. Taxonomy (NCBI): domain Eukaryota; kingdom Metazoa; phylum Chordata; class Amphibia; order Anura; family Ranidae; genus Rana; species Rana muscosa. The sequence continues at coordinate 423,967,237 of CM055122.1, forward strand.
TCCAAGGTTTGGTTACTCTCTCATGCATAGATCTCAATCAAATGGAGGTCTAAGCCTTCCTAACTTATGGTGTTATTACCTAGCAGCAAGATTTACACAATTGGCTCATTGGTTTGCTCCTTCAAATCAAGTTCCTTGGTTACATTTTGAAGAACAATCATTTATACCATTCCATCTTCAAGGTATTTTATGGTTCAAGTCGATTTAACCCAGAGAGATCTGTCCCTTAAATATGGTGGTGGCTCACTCATATCAATTATGACATCCTTTATAGTAGACCCACGTTTCTACCCGGCCTTTAGAAATAGCAGCACTTTCTATATATGGAAACTATGCAACCTCATTACTTTGAAATCCCTTTCCCTAAATAATAATTTTCGCCCTTTTACAGATCTATACGAAATATACAATCTCCCAGTATCAGAATTACCACATTATACTCAAATTGAAAAATTCTACCAAAAATACTACTCTCTAACATTACAATCCCCTTATTCCCATTTTGAACAAATCTGTATTTCTTCACCAAGGGATAAGGGATTGATCTCACGTATTTATCGCTGCTTACATGAATTTTCCCTCTCAGAAAAATCAAAACCAATGCTTCAATGGGAAATTGACTTGGACCAATCTTTTACACTACCAGAATGGACCACTATGATCCAAAACCTACTGAAATGTACTCGCTCAATTTCAGCGAGAGAATCAGCCATCAATTTATATACCAGATGGTACCTAACCTCGTATAAAATAAACACATTTTATCCATAGATATCTCCCACAAGTTTCAGGGGATGCCCAGATGCAGATACCATTTTTCATACCTTCTGGAACTGCAAAAATTTGAATACCATATGGCTACAAGCAGCTGCTAAGATTGAACATATTATAGACAAAAAATTTCCCTCACCCATCAGGTGTGTTTATTTTTCGCATCTATACCAAATGTACCCATACATAATATTAGACTAATACACACACTGTTTAACTCAATTCATTGGCTGATAGTTTTTAACTGGCATTCATCAACAGTTCCATGGCCCCAGGTATTGAAAAGAATGGAACAAATAAAACTCTCAGAGCGTATCCACCATACACTCTTTGACACCATGCACATTTAAAAAAAAAGTGGTGCCTATCAGGTACCAAAGTTCTGGAGGCCAATGGAGAGAGAGCTTCCCTTGCAGCTCAGTTCCAGAATCCCCTGGAGGTCAGACAGGAGGAGTCAGGCCCAAAGTCGCACAGGTCGTCTGCAGAGTTGCTTGCAGAAAAGGCTCAGGAACACCACTGATGTGCTGCGGGGCTGCTGCAGGCAGGTGGTGCCTGTAAGATGTAGCAGGTAACCAGGGTCACTGAGACAGAGGGTAGTCGGTATAAGCCAATGTTCGGTGCCAGGTGGATAGAAGAGGAGACGAGGTTAGGTGGGAGCTGAGGTCAAGACAGGTAGCAAGCCGAGGTTAAGGTCAGGAGGCAGGCAGGAGACAGGTCTGAAACAAGCCAGGTCGGTAATCAAGGATCACAGGAAACAGGAAACACAGGAACCTCTGTAACAGCTGAGATCAAACAGCACTTCAGCCAAGGGCTGACTTCCTTATAAAAGCCAATGTGATGTGCTGACGGAGGTGCTGGGTCCTACAGCCCTTCTGGTTCTCTTACAGGTGCTGGGTCCTAGAGACCTCCTGCTATTGGTACCCTGACAGTGCCCTTGGGATACACCACTACCCTAAATATCACCTTATATAGTCTAACTACACTTGCTATGTTTTTGTCTTTTTTTATACCATACACCTCATGTTAAGTATTTGATATATTTGATGTTCCTATGGTTCTTTTACACATTTGTACTAAACTATGACCTTTTACAATAATAAAAATAATTTGTAAACAAAAAAAGCTAGCGATGAGCTTCAGACAAAAGTAGTATCCTCAATATGCTCTCAAGAGTCCACAGACTGCAACATGAGTCACAGAAGTACACACAGCTCTCCATCTTTAGCAGAGACAGAATTACAGTATCTAGCTTAGTAATTGATGCATTAAGTTGCTTCCAAGGCAATGCTTGGCTTTCTTAATGGAAAGCCCAGCATGTGTTTATTGATGAGTGCAGTGGCGTACCAAGTGGGGGCGGGGGGATCATCACCCTGAGGAAGACACGTGATTAGCCCTGTGTCGTCACATGTAGGGGAGGGGCTAGGATGGGCTAGGACGGTGGAGGAGCTAGGATACATGCTTGTTTGTAAAAGCTGCTGACACATACAAGTTTGGAAGTATTTTGGAGAGGAATCCTATGCTTAATGCTTTTATAGTTTGGTGTGCTGGAAGCACCTAAAATGTGTGAGTACGCTGATGTTATGTTTTCTAAATACATTTTTAAACTAGCGATAATGCACTATCCAGCCTCTTTCTTGTTTTAAAATTGAGGACAACTTCTTTGGATTTTCCTGTGGGATCCTGCTGAGCCAGTTTCACTTAGAGCCCAGGAGTTGTTCAACTGCTTATGTGGACCAAACTTAAGTGTGCGGTCACACTGTTGGAGGTGAGCGCAATTACACGGGGGGGGGGGGGGGGGGCACGTGTGTGAAGTCACCCTCTTCTGATCAGGAATATCATCACTAGAGTCACTCTTTGGATAGTAATATGTATAATACAACAATTTGCACTTTTGTCTCTGTGGATTGATGAAAATTGGGAGAAAAAAATCTCTCTTTTTGGACACTTGATATTAAGGAATAATACTACATTTCTTTCACTGTGAGCTTGCCTGTTACACAAAAAAAAATATTTATTTTATGTTCATAGTTCCATTTTTTACCAATATTGATTTTCATTGTTTATGGCACTATCTTTGCATTTGTAAGGTTCAGTATCACACAGCGTTGCATTTTTTTGTTTTTTGTATATATATATCCACTGCATCCAGTCCCGCCAAGCCTATATCTGGCTGCAGGCCATTCCTGGTGTACGTGTTCAAATACACTTTCAGGCAGGCAGGCAGGCAGGTGATTCAGTGATCTGCAGTGCATAAAATATAAATACAGTCTCCTACATATATATATCCACTGCATTCTAGTTTAGCCAAGCCTATATCTGACTGCAGGCCATTCCTGGTGTACGTGTTCAAATACACTTTCAGGCAGGTGATTCAGTGAGCTGTAGTGCATTAAATATATATACAGTCTCCTACATCCAGTCTCGCCAAGCCTATATCTGACTGCAGGCCATTCCTGGTGTACGTTTTCAGATATACCTTCAGGCAGGCAGGTGATTCAGTGAGCTGCAGTGCATTAAATATATATATATATATATATATATATACAGTCTCCTCCTACATATATATATCCACTGCATTCCAGTCTCGCCAAGCCTATATCTGACTGCAGGCCATTCCTGGTGTACGTTTTCAAATATACTTTCAGGCAGGCAGGTGATTCAGTGATCTGCAGTGCATTAAATATATATATATATACAGTCTCCTCCTACATATAAATATCCACTGCATCCAGTCTCGCCAAGCCCATAGCTGACTGCAGGCCATTCCTGGTGTACTTTTTCCAGTAAACTTCAGGCTGTGTTTTGCTAATCAAATTTTACAGCATGTCTGGAAGGCCACCAAGGAGAGGCAGACGCTCACAGGCCACTAAAAGAAGGCAAGCAGGCTCTGTGTTTACAGCCAACAGTGCTGGTCTTGGACACGGTGCATCCTCAGCAAGTGGCCGTGGGGCACGCATGTCCTTTTTTTCGGCAGCTGGCCGTGTTGAGCCACAACATGCAAAAGAGTTGGTAGAGTGGATAACAAAGCCATCCTCATCCTCCTCATCCTCTGTCACCCAGGCTCAGAGTAGTTTTCCTGCCAATGCAGCTGCCAAAGCGGCCTATTCCATCTGCTCAATGTCATCCGTCACTCCTTCCCTAGCCCCACCATCATGCACGGAGGAGTCCCCCGAACTATTCGACCACAGTATCTGGAACATGCTGCAGGAGGATGCGCAGCGTTTTGAAGGCTCAGATGATGGTACCCAGGTTGAGGAAGGCAGTAACGTGAGCCCAGAGAGAGGGGGTGCCCAAGAAGGACAAGAAACTGGCAGTCATGTTCCCCCAGCTGCAGCATACTGCCAGGTTTTCTCCAGTGATGAGGAGGGAGGGGATGATGAGGTCACTGACTCTATGTGGGTGCCCGATAGAAGAGAGAAGGAGGAGGAGGAGTTACATATCCAACGAGGCAAGATGCCCTCCAGGGGCCAGCTTAAGGGCAGCCACCCGACTGCATCAAACCGCAGAGCTCCGCTGCTGACCCCCCACGTATTTTGAAAAGTTCTTTGGTGTGGGCCTTTTTTGATACGTGTGCAGAAGATCGCACCATTGCTGTTTGCAACATATGTCTGAAGCGTATCAAGCGTGACCAAAACAGCAGCCGCTTGGGCACCACATGCTTGACCAGACATATGTCGACCTCCCATGGAGTCTGTTGGCAATAGTACTTAAAAGACCCACACCAAAGAAAAAGGCGGACCTCTCCTTGCTCTTCATCAGCTGGGATCTCCAACCCCACTATACCTTCAGTCCTCTCAGAAACCTGCACTGAGAGGAATGAAGGTGAAGAATTAGGTGTGCCAAGTACTTACGGGCAATCTGCTATCGCTACATCAACATCCGATTGTAGCAGGCAAATTTCCCTACCCCAGTGTCATGGATATGCATTAATGTCTGTCTGCCATCTTACCTTTCCTCCTCATGTGTTCATCTTAGAGACCAGACCCCCTTCACCTGGCTTCCTTTATAATCTCCTCCCAGCCAGACTCCACCCCAGGCCCTATCACAGAACACTATATTAACCTGTGCACTGCAAGCCTGCTTTGCTGATCAACGTGTTTGTTAGGCATTGTGTGTTTGGGTTCCTGCCTGCCGTGTGCTACGTCTGTCTCTCTGTTACATATTTGGCTTGTCCCCGACTATCCCTGTCTGCTCGTGATCCTTGACCTTCGGCTTGTCCTTCGTTATCCTTGTCTGCTTGTGGCCCTTGACCTTCAGCCTGTTATTCGTTACTCTTTATCTTGTGCTGCTGCTTCCCCTCTTTTCCCCTTATCCTACGGGGCGTGAGCTAGGAGACTCTAGGGGCCGCAACCTGGACCCAGCCTGCAGCATAACATCCTCACCACTAGAGGCTCTGGAGAAGACCTGCTGGGTCTTAGACTCCGCGCCCTGGGGAATCTTGGCTCTAGCCTCCTATAGGATCCCGGTTGTGCTCCTCTGGTCCCGCTTTCCACAACCACCCAGTTTCCTATCCGCAGCAGTCAGCCATAGGGTTCACTACCTTGCGGTGCACTCCTGTCCCCCTACGGTGTGCATCTGTCACCTGGCCATAGGTGACCTGACAGTTTGATCAGCCATGAACCCGGCTGACAGGCCGCTCCCCGCGGATGATCCATTACAGGGCATAGTCCGTAGACTTGAGACCCAGGAATCAGATCAGACTCAGGTGATGCGATTCCTCCGGGATCTGGCTTCTCGCTTCGAGCAGCTTCAGACCTCCTTGGGAACCCAAAATCTGCAACCTCAAGTACAACCAGCGGCTGCGCCTTTCGCATCAGTCGCAGCCACACACTCACTAGAACTGCCAGCTCCGTTCCGTTTCTCTGGGGACTCCAAGGCCTGCAGGGGGTTTCTCAGCCAATGTATGATTCATTTTGAGCTTCAGCCTCAAAACTTCCTGTCTGATCGGGCTAAGGTAGCCTATATCATCTCCCTCCTCTCCGGTGAAGCTTTAGCCTGGGCTGCCCCCCTGTGGGAAACGAATGATTCGGTGGTTTCCATCCTGTCCGACTTCTTGGAGCTCTTTCGGAACATCTTTGAGGCTTCTTCAGCGGCTAGTGATGTCTTACGTCTTCGCCAAGAATCTAGTTCAGTGGGACAGTACGCTCTTCAGTTCCGTATGCACACAGCTGAATTGAGCTGCAATAATGAGGCCCTGGTCGCTACCTTTTTACATGGCCTCTCTGACCGAGTGAAAGACGAATTAGCGGGAAGAGCCATTCCCGTCGGTCTGGACGATGTAATTTCTTTGTGCAACCAGATCGACATTCGTTTTCAGGAGAGGTCGCTAGAAAAAAGACGCCAGCACTCTCTGGGTCCTAGCCAGTCTGAGCTCCCCTCCCTTCGTCCCGTGGAGCATCTTCTGCCTGCTGAGGGACCTATGCAGCTGGGCCGGACCAGACTAACCCCCGAAGAACGTGCTAGGCACAGAACTCTGGGCTTGTGCCTCTATTGTGGGGGCAAGGGTCATTTTCGTGACTTTTGCTCGCTTCTGTCCGGGGAACGCTCGGGCTTAATACATTTGGAAGGTGGAGTATTGGACCCTGAAACATCACCTTCTCGCCTTCTCCTGCCGGTGTTCCTTCATGTAGGCACTTCTCCTCAATCAACCCTTGCATATCTGGATTCAGGGGCAGCCGGCAATTTTATGGATTGGGGAACTGCTTCTTCTATGAAGCTTACCCTTTCACCTCTCGCTACCCCATTGGTAGTCTCGGCAATTGATGGCACTGTTCTCCCAGGGGGCCCTATTCGCTTCCAGACGCTACCCATTAGGATGTCGGTAGGGATTCTCCACCAGGAGTGGATATCCTTTCTCATTCTACCGAAGGCCTCTACCCCCATTGTATTGGGCCTTCCTTGGCTGCAGCTCCACTCTCCACATCTGGACTGGGCCTCTGGGCAGGTCCTGGCTTGGGGCCCCTCATGTTTCTTGTCATGTCTTCTCAAGGTGGCCCCCAAAGAGAGACTTCCGGTTGCTACCACTTCTGTTTCTTCTGATCTTCCCGCTGCATACAGCGATTACCGGGATGTGTTCTGTAAGAAATCAGCTGAGGTGCTTCCTCCCCACAGGTCTTTTGACTGTGCTATTGATCTTGGCCCCGGAGCAACTCTGCCCAGGGGTCGTACCTACCCTCTGTCCATCCCAGAGACCCAGGCCATGTCTGAGTATGTTGCAGAGAATCTGGAGAGAGGTTTCATCCGGAAATCCGCATCACCTGCAGGGGCAGGGTTCTTTTTCGTTGCCAAAAAGGATGGTACCCTAAGACCCTGTATCGACTATCGAGGTTTAAATGCGGTTACTATTAAAAATCGATACCCCTTACCCTTAATATCTGAACTATTCGACAGGTTGAAGGGTGCCTCCATTTTCACCAAGTTGGATCTCAGAGGCGCGTACAATCTCATTCGAATACAGGAGGGTGACGAATGGAAGACTGCATTCAACACTAGAGACGGGCATTACGAATACCTGGTGATGCCTTTTGGTTTGTGTAATGCCCCAGCTGTGTTTCAAAACTTCGTCAATGAAATCTTCAGAGATCTGCTGTACCAGTTTGTTGTCATCTATCTGGATGACATTCTGATCTTTTCTGAAAATCTGCTCGTCCACAGAAACCATGTCCGCACTGTACTTCAGCGTCTTAGAGAGAACAATCTCTATGCCAAGCTGGAGAAATGTTCCTTTGAATGTTCTGAGGTCCTGTTTTTGGGGTGCTTTGTCTCATGTTCGGGTCTTCGTATGGATCCTGCGAAGGTCTTGGCTATTACCAACTGGCCTCTTCCTGCAAGCCCCAAGGCCACACAGCGCTTTCTTGGCTTCACAAATTATTATAGGCAGTTCATAAGGAATTACTCTTCCATTGCCGCGCCTATTATCGCTTTAACCAAGAAGGGTGCGAATGCCAAAGACTGGCCTCCCGAAGCTGTCTCTGCATTTCACGACCTGAAACAGGCCTTTGTTTCTGGACCTCTCTTGAGGAGACCAAATCCTGGGGATGCATTTTTTATTGAAGTGGACGCTTCCTCAATGGGGGTGGGAGCTGTGCTTCTTCAATTCTTTGAGAAGAGACGTCAACCATGTGCGTTCTTCTCCAAAAAAAATTCTCAGGCAGAGAGGAATTATGCCATCGGTGATCGGGAACTTCTTGCGGTTAAATTGGCGTTAGAGGAGTGGCGTCATCTCTTGGAGGGTTCCCCTCACTCCATAACGATCTTTACTGACCACAAGAATTTACAGTATCTACAGAATGCTAAACGTCTGAATCCTAGACAGGCCAGATGGAGTCTCTTCTTTGCCTGTTTTAATTTCACGATTACTTACAAACCTGGTTCCTGCAACGGTCGGGCTGATGCGCTCTCTAGGTCATTTGACACTTCTGACGAGGCGTCCGCCCCTGAACCTGAGCCGATCATTCCAACCTCGTGCATTGCTGCCCACTCTACCACCCTGAAGTCAAAGATTCCGCCTGGTAAGACCTTTGTCCCCACTGAGCTAAGAGCTAAGATCCTTCGTTGGGGACATGATTCAAAGGTGGCAGGTCATTCTGGATTCCTCCGATCCTTCTTACTCATTAGTCGTCACTACTGGTGACCTAATCTCCGCTCAGATGTCAAAGACTACGTTAAGGCTTGTCATGTCTGTGCTCAGTCTAAATCCTCCACACAAGCTCCTGCTGGTCTCCTCATGCCCTTGCCCATCCCTAAGGAGCCCTGGGCTCATATTGCCATGGATTTTATCACTGACCTCCCACTGTCTGAGAATAATACAGTCATTTGGGTGGTAATCGATCGGTTCTCAAAGATGGCTAATTTTGTTCCTCTTCCTGGTCTTCCTTCTGCTCCTGCCTTGGTTCCCATTTTTATTCGAGAAATTTTCTGCCTCCATGGGGTTCCTTCTCATATTGTTTCCGACAGGGGAGTCCAATTTACGTCTCGTTTTTGGAGAGCCTTTTGCAAATCCCTCAATATTGTCTTGGATTTTTCCTCTTTCTACCACCCTCAATCCAATGGACAGACTGAGAGGGTTAATCAGGAGTTAGAGGTCTTTCTTCGCACCTTTGTGTCTTCTCATCATGACGATTGGTCCTCTCTACTTCCGTGGGCAGAATTCTCCCATAACAATCATGTGAATACCAGCTCGCAGAAGACACCCTTTTTCACTGTTTATGGAAAACACCCTCAACTTCCTCTTCCCATGACCTGTTCTCCAGATATTCCAGCTTTGGCTTCAGTTCAGGAGTCTCTCAATTCTGTTTGGGGTGACGTTCATGATTCCCTCCGGGCAGCTGCTGAAAAATTCAAAGGCTTTGCCGACCGCCGCAGGCGTAAACCGCCTTCTCTTCAACCAGGGGACAAAGTCTGGCTCTCCACCAGGAACATCAAGCTCCGAGTTCCTTCTCTGAAGTTTGCTCCACGATTCATTGGTCCATACACTGTAACTGCTAAACTGAATCCAGTTTGTTTCAAACTCCAGATTCCTAAGAGCCTTAAAATCACTAACTCCTTCCATTTTGCCCTTCTGAAGCCTTTAGTCCTCAATAAATTCTCTCGTCCTCTCCCTACCGTGGCGCCTGTCTCTGAGGATAATCAGGAGTACGAGGTCAGTCAAATTCTGGACTCCCGACTTTGTAAAGGCGTTCTTCAGTACCTCGTTCATTGGAAGGGGTTTGGTCCTGAGGAGAGGTCTTGGATCGCTGCATCTGAGGTCTTTGCACCTCGTCTGTTAAAGGAGTTTCATCTGAAGTTTCCATCCAAACCTGGGCCCAGGCGGGGAAGGGGGAGGCCTCGTAAGAGGGAGGGTACTGTCATGGATATGCATTAATGTCTGTCTGCCATCTTACCTTCCCTCCTCATGTTTTCATCTTAGAGACCAGACCCCCTTCACCTGGCTTCCTTTATAATCTCCTCCCAGCCAGACTCCACCCCAGGCCCTATCACAGAACACTATATTAACCTGTGCACTGCAAGCCTGCTTTGCTGATCAACGTGTTTGTTAGGCATTGTGTGTTTGGGTTCCAGCCTGCCGTGTGCTACGTCTGTCTCTCTGTTACATATTTGGCTTGTCCCCGACTATCCCTGTCTGCTCGTGACCCTTGACCTTCGGCTTGTCCTTCGTTATCCTAGGGGCCGCGACCTGGACCCAGCCTGCAGCATAACATCCTCACCACTAGAGGCTCTGGAGAAGACCTGCTGGGTCTTAGACTCCGCGCCCTGGGGAATCTTGGCTCTAGCCTCCTATAGGATCCCGGTTGTGCTCCTCTGGTCCCGCTTTCCACAACCACCCAGTTTCCTATCCGCAGCAGTCAGCCATAGGGTTCACTACCTTGCGGTGCACTCCTGTCCCCCTACGGTGTGCATCTGTCACCTGTCCATAGGTGACCTGACACCCAGTTGCTAAACTGTCAAAAGAAATTTGGTCCCAGCCATCCACATGCTCAGTGGCTGAATGCTAGCTTGGCTAAATTGCTAGCACTCCAATTGCTGCCTTTTCAGCTGGTAGACTCTGCCTCCTTTCGTGAATTTGTGGAATGTGCGGTACCTCCGTGGCAGGTTCCCAAACGCCATTTCTTTTCTCAGAAGGCCATTCCGGCTCTCTTCCGGCATGTGGAAGGCAATGTCTTGGCCTCGTTGGACAGGGCGGTCAATGGTAAGGTGCATATTACCGCTGACTCATGGGCCAGCAGGCATGGACAGGGAAATTACCTTTCTTTCACGGCGCACTGGGTAACTCTGCTGGCAGCTGGGAAGGATGCAGGACAGGGTGCAGTATTGTTGGAGCTTGTTTCACCACCATGCCTCCAAAATGCTAGTAGTGGTGATTCTGCCACACCTCTCTCCTCCACCCCCTCCTCTTTTTATTCCTCTTGGCCTCTTCCTCTGCAGATTTGTTCTCGGAACCAGCGGTGCTCCGTAGGCGTTCAAAGGGCTGCAAGTACTCATGCAAAAAGATGCCGTGCAGTGCTTGAGTTGGTCTGCTTAGGGGACAGGAGCCACACTGGGGCAGAGATTCTGTCAGCTCTGCAGGGGCAGACTCAGAGGTGGTTGACGCCACGCCAGCTTCAGCCAGGAATGGTTGTATGCAACAATGGCACCAACCTCCTCTCCACCCTCCGACAGGGACACTTGACCCATGTTCCCTGTTTGGCTCACGTCCTGAATTTGGTAGTGCAGCGGTTCTTGTGCAGGTACCCGGGCTTACAGGATCTCCTGAGGCAGGCCAGGAAAGTCTGTGGGCATTTCCGCCGGTCATATAATGCCAGTGCTCAGCTGGCTGACCTTCAAAAGGAATGCAACCTGCCAAAGAACCGCCTCATTTGTGACATGCCCACCAGGTGGAACTCAACGTTGGCAATGCTGCAGTGGCTGCACATGCAGCAGAGGGCCAACAATGAGTACCTGTGGGAGTATGGCACCAGGACTGGGTCAGGGGAGCTTGGCCTTTTTTTGCCACGCCAGTGGCTACTGATCATGGATGCATGCACTGTCCTGTCACCATTTGAGGAGGCCACGAGGATGGTGAGCAGTGACAGTGCATGCATCAGTGATACTGTCCCTCTTGTCTTCCTGTTGGAGCACACGCTTTGTGGAATAATGGACAGGGCACTTGAGGAAGAACAGAGGGAGGAAGAGGGAGGAAGAGGAGGACTTCCTTACCTCTCAAGGCCCCCTTTATCCAGACAGTATTCCTGTGGGCCCGCCGATCACACAGGAAGAGAAGGAGGAGGAGGGTGAAGATTGTTTCAGCATGGAGGTGGAGCCTAGCACTCAGCATCAGAAGCAGTCTTCAAGGGATTGTTTTCAGTCCCCAGAAACCCATGTACGTGGCTGGGAGGAGGTGGCTGTGGATCATGTCATCCTTAGGGACCCAGAGGACTCCGGATCGAATGCCTTAGCAAACCTACACTGCAAGGCCTCCCTGATCTGCAAAGCCTGCAAAAGAACCCTCGGATTCGTGGTATCAAGGAGAGGGATCATTACTGGCTGGCAACCCTTCTTGATCCACCTTACAAGGGTAAGGTTGCGGAACTTATCCAGCCTTCGCAGAGGGAGCAGAGGATGAAACATCTTCGGGAGGCCTTGCAGAAAGGTATGTGCAATGCGTTTCCAGAGCCTGGGAGGTTACAATTTCCTGGTCCTCCTGGACAACGTGTTGCTGAGGCTTCGGTCAGTCACAGAAGGAGCGGTGGAGAAGGTGGGCATCTGACCGATGCGTTCAGACAATTCTTTAGTCCGCAGTCCCAAGGTCTGATGTGGTCTGATCGGTTCCAGCAACCATCGCCAGCGTCTGATTTACATGGTGCAGGAATACCTAGGGGCGAGATCAGCCTTGGAGACCTTTCCAACAACCGAAACTCCACTGGGTTACTGGGTCTTGAGGATGGATCACTGGCCAGAGCTTTCACAATATGCAATTGAGCTACTGGCCTGTCCTGCATCCAGTGTTCTTTTTTGAACGCACATTCAGTGCTGCTGGAGGCTTTGTAACCGATCACAGAGTGTGCCTGTCCATAATCGGCTCACTTTCATAAAAATGAATCAGTCTTGGATCACCAGCTACCAAGCACCTGATGCTGATGTAACCGATTAATTTTTCTATGAATGTGAGATCCCTTGAAGACTGCCTATGCTGAGTGACTATCCTGTTATGCTGAGTGACTATCCTATTCCTCCTCAATGTTCATGTTGATAGCTTCTAAGAACATTTTTGTTTCAGGGCACCACCACCAGTGCCTAAGGCCCAATTTTTATGCCCTTGTTTAACAGGGGCACGTAATTAACATTTTTGATCTAATATTTCACAGCAGGGCCCATTCCTGCGCTCAACAAGAGCATCTGTGAGGCTTTACAGTGTTGTGTCACCACCACCACTGCCTAAGGCCCAATTTTTCTGCCCCTGTTCAACAGGGGCGCGTAATTAAAATTTTTGATCCAATATTTCACAGCAGGACCCGTTCCTGCGCTCAACAAGAGTATCTGTGAGGCTTTACAGTGTTGTGTCACCAACACCACCACCGCCTAAGGCCCAATTTTTCTGCCCCTGTTTAACAGGGGCATGTAATTACAATATTTGCTCTAATATTTCACAGCAGGGCTCGTTGCTGCGCTCAACAACAGAATCTGTGAGGGGTTACAGTGTTGTGGCACCACCACCACACCACCACCAAAGGCCCAATTTTTCTGCCCCTGTTCAACAGGGGCATGTCATTACAATTCTTGATACAATATTTCACAGCTGTCAGAGAATCAGTCAACCCAGCCAGACTCCACCCCAGGCCCTATCACAGAACACTATATTAACCTGTGCACTGCAAGCCTGCTTTGCTGATCAACGTGTTTGTTAGGCATTTTGTGTTTGGGTTCCAGCCTGCCGTGTGCTACGTCTGTCTCTCTGTTACATATTTGACTTGTCCCCGACTATCCCTGTCTGCTCGTGACCCTTGACCTTCGGCTTGTCCTTCGTTATCCTAGGGGCCGCGACCTGGACCCAGCCTGCAGCATAACATCCTCACCACTAGAGGCTCTGGAGAAGACCTGCTGGGTCTTAGACTCCGCGCCCTGGGGAATCTTGGCTCTAGCCTCCTATAGGATCCCGGTTGTGCTCCTCTGGTCCCGCTTTCCACAACCACCCAGTTTCCTATCCGCAGCAGTCAGCCATAGGGTTCACTACCTTGCGGTGCACTCCTGTCCCCCTACGGTGTGCATCTGTCACCTGTCCATAGGTGACCTGACACCCAGTTGCTAAACTGTCAAAAGAAATTTGGTCCCAGCCATCCACATGCTCAGTGGCTGAATGCTAGCTTGGCTAAATTGCTAGCACTCCAATTGCTGCCTTTTCAGCTGGTAGACTCTGACTCCTTTCGTGAATTTGTGGAATGTGCGGTACCTCCGTGGCAGGTTCCCAAACGCCATTTCTTTTCTCAGAAGGCCATTCCGGCTCTCTTCCGGCATGTGGAAGGCAATGTCTTGGCCTCGTTGGACAGGGCGGTCAATGGTAAGGTGCATATTACCGCTGACTCATGGGCCAGCAGGCATGGACAGGGAAATTACCTTTCTTTCACGGCGCACTGGGTAACTCTGCTGGCAGCTGGGAAGGATGCAGGACAGGGTGCAGTATTGTTGGAGCTTGTTTCACCACCATGCCTCCAAAATGCTAGTAGTGGTGATTCTGCCACACCTCTCTCCTCCACCCCCTCCTCTTTTTATTCCTCTTGGCCTCTTCCTCTGCAGATTTGTTCTCGGAACCAGCGGTGCTCCGTAGGCGTTCAAAGGGCTGCAAGTACTCATGCAAAAAGATGCCGTGCAGTGCTTGAGTTGGTCTGCTTAGGGGACAGGAGCCACACTGGGGCAGAGATTCTGTCAGCTCTGCAGGGGCAGACTCAGAGGTGGTTGACGCCACGCCAGCTTCAGCCAGGAATGGTTGTATGCAACAATGGCACCAACCTCCTCTCCACCCTCCGACAGGGACACTTGACCCATGTTCCCTGTTTGGCTCACGTCCTGAATTTGGTGGTGCAGCGGTTCTTGTGCAGGTACCCGGGCTTACAGGATCTCCTGAGGCAGGCCAGGAAAGTCTGTGGGCATTTCCGCCGGTCATATAATGCCAGTGCTCAGCTGGCTGACCTTCAAAAGGAATGCAACCTGCCAAAGAACCGCCTCATTTGTGACATGCCCACCAGGTGGAACTCAACGTTGGCAATGCTGCAGTGGCTGCACATGCAGCAGAGGGCCAACAATGAGTACCTGTGGGAGTATGGCACCAGGACTGGGTCAGGGGAGCTTGGCCTTTTTTTGCCACGCCAGTGGCTACTGATCATGGATGCATGCACTGTCCTGTCACCATTTGAGGAGGCCACGAGGATGGTGAGCAGTGACAGTGCATGCATCAGTGATACTGTCCCTCTTGTCTTCCTGTTGGAGCACACGCTTTGTGGAATAATGGACAGGGCACTTGAGGAAGAACAGAGGGAGGAAGAGGGAGGAAGAGGAGGACTTCCTTACCTCTCAAGGCCCCCTTTATCCAGACAGTATTCCTGTGGGCCCGCCGATCACACAGGAAGAGAAGGAGGAGGAGGGTGAAGATTGTTTCAGCATGGAGGTGGAGCCTAGCACTCAGCATCAGAAGCAGTCTTCAAGGGATTGTTTTCAGTCCCCAGAAACCCATGTACGTGGCTGGGAGGAGGTGGCTGTGGATCATGTCATCCTTAGGGACCCAGAGGACTCCGGATCGAATGCCTTAGCAAACCTACACTGCAAGGCCTCCCTGATCTGCAAAGCCTGCAAAAGAACCCTCGGATTCGTGGTATCAAGGAGAGGGATCATTACTGGCTGGCAACCCTTCTTGATCCACCTTACAAGGGTAAGGTTGCGGAACTTATCCAGCCTTCGCAGAGGGAGCAGAGGATGAAACATCTTCGGGAGGCCTTGCAGAAAGGTATGTGCAATGCGTTTCCAGAGCCTGGGAGGTTACAATTTCCTGGTCCTCCTGGACAACGTGTTGCTGAGGCTTCGGTCAGTCACAGAAGGAGCGGTGGAGAAGGTGGGCATCTGACCGATGCGTTCAGACAATTCTTTAGTCCGCAGTCCCAAGGTCTGATGTGGTCTGATCGGTTCCAGCAACCATCGCCAGCGTCTGATTTACATGGTGCAGGAATACCTAGGGGCGAGATCAGCCTTGGAGACCTTTCCAACAACCGAAACTCCACTGGGTTACTGGGTCTTGAGGATGGATCACTGGCCAGAGCTTGCACAATATGCAATTGAGCTACTGGCCTGTCCTGCATCCAGTGTTCTTTTTTGAACGCACATTCAGTGCTGCTGGAGGCTTTGTAACCGATCACAGAGTGTGCCTGTCCATAATCGGCTCACTTTCATAAAAATGAATCAGTCTTGGATCACCAGCTACCAAGCACCTGATGCTGATGTAACCGATTAATTTTTCTATGAATGTGAGATCCCTTGAAGACTGCCTATGCTGAGTGACTATCCTGTTATGCTGAGTGACTATCCTATTCCTCCTCAATGTTCATGTTGATAGCTTCTAAGAACATTTTTGTTTCAGGGCACCACCACCAGTGCCTAAGGCCCAATTTTTATGCCCTTGTTTAACAGGGGCGCGTAATTAACATTTTTGATCTAATATTTCACAGCAGGGCCCATTCCTGCGCTCAACAAGAGCATCTGTGAGGCTTTACAGTGTTGTGTCACCACCACCACTGCCTAAGGCCCAATTTTTCTGCCCCTGTTCAACAGGGGCGCGTAATTAAAATTTTTGATCCAATATTTCACAGCAGGACCCGTTCCTGCGCTCAACAAGAGTATCTGTGAGGCTTTACAGTGTTGTGTCACCACCACCACCGCCTAAGGCCCAATTTTTCTGCCCCTGTTTAACAGGGGCATGTAATTACAATATTTGCTCTAATATTTCACAGCAGGGCTCGTTGCTGCGCTCAACAACAGAATCTGTGAGGGGTTACAGTGTTGTGGCACCACCACCACACCACCACCAAAGGCCCAATTTTTCTGCCCCTGTTCAACAGGGGCATGTCATTACAATTCTTGATACAATATTTCACAGCTGTCAGAGAATCAGTCAACCCAGCCGCGCCAGGCGTTTCCCTGCGCGCATGCATGTGCGGCCCCATGAACAGCGCGTGCATGCGCGTTAGCGCACGCCCAACGTGACACTTTGGCTGACCTATAAGAGGGGCTCAGGTGCACAGACAAGTTGCTGGTTTGTCTTCAGCTTCCTGTTGTGTTCTGCTTCCTGTTTGCTGCATTTGATAACTCGTTGTGACCTGGATTGACCTTGACCACCCTGCTCTTCTGCACCGACCTCTGGCTTGCTTACGGACTCCGCCTTGTCTCCAGTGTTTGATCCTCTGCCTTTAACCCGGATCTGCCTCTTGTCTCCAGTGCTTGACCTTCTGCCTGTGACCCGGACTTGTCTCTTGTCTCCAGTGCTTGACCCTCAGCCTGTACCCAGATCTGCCTTTGGTCTCCTGTGTTTGACCCCCAGCCTAGTCGTAAGGGTGAACCGCTCTCGGCATCTCGGCCTCGGTAAGTACTCTCGTGACAGTACAAACCAGCCATGTCTGAGTCCGACAGAGTGTGTTCCCCTTTGGATATCCTATGCCAGCAAGTCACAGCTCTTACCGATGCAGTTCAGAAGCTGCAGGAAGGCTACACCCAAATTGCTGGTCGCCTACAGCAACTTTCTGAATCACCTGCACCCGCCAGTGGAGTCCCTTCTTCGCAAGCCTCATCAAGTCCAACTGTGGTAATGGCCCTCCCTGAGCCTAGAGTTCCTACACCAGAGCGATTTGCAGGCAATCGCAAAAAATACTGGGCCTTTAAGAATGCCTGTTCTCTTTACCTAGCTCTACAGCCCAGGACTTTCTCCTCTGAGGTGGTAAAGTAGGGTTTATTATCTCTCTCTTGGCCGAAGAACCACAAGCTTGGGCCCACAGCCTGATGGAACAGAGAAGCCCTGTATTAAATTCCATTGATACCTTTTTTGAAAGCATGGCTCAGCTTTATAACAATCCCCAACGCACAGCCACGGCTGAGGCCACCCTGCATAACTTGTCTCAAGGGCGGAGGCCGGTTGAGGACTATACCGCTGAGTTCCGGAAATGGTCGACTGACACTGGCTGGAATGAACCTGCCCTAAAGTACCAATACCGTCAGGGGTTGTCAGAAGCTCTTAAGGATGAGTTGGCCAGGGTGGAAACCCCCGCTACTTTGGAGGACTTGATCCAGTCAGCCACTAAATTGGACTGGCGCATGCGGGAGCGGCGCTCAGAGCGTTTCCAGGTTCCCCGTCCCAGCTGGATGCTTCCCAAACCGACTCCCATCCATCCGCCTTTCTCGGCTCCTCCACACACTCCTGCTCCTGAAGGTGATCCCATGCAACTTGGTCTTGTCTGTGTCCCTCTTACTCTGGAGGAAAAGCAACGCAGGCGTCAAGCCAACCTGCGCCGGTATTGTGGGGGTGCAGACCATTTTCTTCGTAACTGCCCTGTGAGGCCCAGTAAGTCTTTTCCATGGTTTATTATGAACTATCAAGTCACTGGTGTTCCTCAGACTTACGTCACTCTCTTTGTCTCCTTACAGCTAGCGGAAAGGGAAATCCGTCTGCCAGCTATAATTGATTCTGGAGCCTGTAGCTGCTTCTTGGATACCTCACTTGCCCAAGAACTACACATCCCTCTTCTGACCAAGAAACAAAGCCTTCAGGTACATCTGGCCGATGGGTCTCTTCCCCGTTCTGGACTTATCACCCAGGAGACCAACCCCATTCTGACCACCACAGACTCCGGCCACCAGGAGCTCCTGCACTTTGATCTCATCCCTTCTCCTATGTTCCCCATAATTTTGGGCCTCCCCTGGCTGCAGGCCCATGAACCCCAAATTAATTGGAACAAGAAAGAGATCTCCTTCTCTTCCCATTACTGTTCTCTGCACTGTGGTATTCCGGCTCCCACTGCCTAGGCAACTGTCTCCCCCGCATCTTACAACCTTCAACATATTCCCTCTGTATACCTTGAGTTCAGAGATGTTTTTGACAAACTACCACCTCATCGGTCTTATGACTGCCCCATTGGCTTACTACCCGGCTCTCAGGTCCCTTTTGGCCGCATTTTTCCACTATCCGAGACGGAGCTGAAAGCCCTCAAAATCTACATTGATGAAAAACTGGAGAAGGGTTTCATCCATCCTTCCTCCTCACCAGCTGGAGCTGGTATCTTTTTTGTGGAAAAAAAAGACGGTTCTCTGAGGCCATGCATTGACTACCGGGAATTAAGTAAAATAACTGTTAAAAATTGTTAAATGCTACCACTTATTCCGGAGTTATTTCAGCGATTCCGATCCGCCCGAATCTTCTCCAAATTTGACCTGCGAGGTGCCTACAATGTCATTCGAATTCGGGCTGGGGATGAGTGGAAGACCGCTTTCAGATCCAGGTTTGGACATTACGAATACCTGGTAATGCCGTTTGGACTGTGCAACGCCCCGGCCACTTTCCAGCATCTAGTAAATAATATTTTCGAGAATACCTGGACAATTTCCTAGTAGTGTATCTAGATGACATTCTCATCTTCTCCTTCATCATTGAGTTGCACCGAGTCCATGTCAAAAAAGTTCTTGCAATCCTCAAAGCACATAAACTATACCTCAAGGAGGAAAAATGTGACTTTGAAAAAAACTGTTGTGCAGTTCCTGGAGTTCATCATGTCCACCAACGGGGTTGCAATGGACCCACAAAAGGTCAAGGCAATTCTGGAGTAGCCGGCCCCAAGTGACAAGAAGGGAGTACAATGATTTATAGGTTTTGCTAACTTTTACAGAAGATTAATCGTTGGCTTTTCAGCAATCGTGACACCTTTTACTCAATTCACACGTCAACACAACCGTTTCCAGTGGTCTCAGGAAGCCCAGGAAGCCTTTGCAAAACTAAAAACCCTGTTTATCCCTGCACCAATTTTACGCCACCCAGACACAGCCCTGCCATTTGTACTGGAAGTTGACGCCTCTGAAACAGCCACTGGGGCCATTCTTTCCCAAACACATGGCCCCAAGGCCCTCTTACATCCCGTGGCTTTCATATCTCGAAAAGTAAGTCCGCCGGAGAGAAATTAAGATGTAGGTGACAGAGAATTACTGGCCATAAAGTTCGGTCTGGAAGAGTGGAGGTACCTATTGGAGGGCGCATCTCATCCCGTTATGATCTTCACCGATCATAAAAATCTGGAGTATCTCAGGTCAGCCAAATGTTTAAAACCCAGACAAGCCCGCTGGGCTCTCTTCTTCTCCAGGTTTAATTTTCACATATCCTACAGACCCGGCGCCAAAAACGGAAAGGCAGACGTCCTCTCTCGGATGTTCTTCGAAACACCTCAGGTATCTGAACCTAGTACCATCCTGTCTCCGCAAATGTTTTTCTTAATTACCCAAACTGACCTGATAAACTCCATCAAATCAACTTCCAGTCACTATACCGATTCAGAAGTACCCTCTCTGGAAGGTCTCGATGATCTGCTTTGGGCTCATGGCAAAATTTTTGTCCCACAGGAAGTGAGACTACTGACCCTAAAAACTTTCCACAATCACAAGTTGGCAGGCCACTTCGGAACCCAGAAGACTGCCAAGTTGATCTCCCATTCTTTCTGGTGGCCGGGTTGGAAACAAGACTGTAGGGAATTTGTCTCTTCTTGCACTCTTTGCCAACGCAGCAAGGGACCCAATACCAAGACCTGGGGTTTACTCAAACCTTTATCCATCCCGGGAACGGCCATGGGCAGAAGTCCCCATGGACTTCATAGTTGACTTACCTTCTTCAGGGGGATTCACCGCTATCCTGGTCATTGTCGACCACCTTTCTAAAATGGCCCACTTCCTGCCCATAGTGGGTACTCCCTCCGCTTCCGACATGGCCAGTGTCTTCTTCAGAGAAGTAGTAAGACTTCATGGTTTACCCAAGAGCATCGACTCGGATAGAGGTCTCCAATTTACCTCCAAGTTCTGGAGGGAACTTTGTAAATCCTTGGAAATTTAAATTTGTCTCTCCTCAGCCTACCATCCTCAAAGCAACGGCCAGACGGAGAGAACGAATCAGACATTGGAGCAGTATCTCCGTTGTTTTTGTTCTGGCTCCCAAGATGACTGGTCCACTCTCCTGCCTTACGCTGAGTTTGCGTATCATAACTCTATGCACACAGCTACCAACCAAACATTCTTCTTGGCAAACTTCGGGTTCCATCCTTCCTTCCTCCCTGACACCTTCCCCGAGATTTCTGTCCCTGCTGTACAGGACCGGATAGCTTCTATCCAACAGAACTTTCTGAAGATCCAGGAAAACATGCAAAAGACCCAGGACAACTACAAGAGGTATTATGACAAAGGAAGGAAGGAAAACCCAGTTTTCAAGGTTGGTGAAGAAGTCTGGCTATCAGCCATCAACCTCAGATTACCACTTCCTTCACGAAAACTGGGGCAAAGGTTCATAGGTCCCTTTAAAGTCAAGAGGATGGTCAACCCTGTGGCCTTTGAGCTAGCCTTGCCTAAGTCCTACAAAATACATCCAGTGTTCCATGTATCCCTATTGAAACCTGTCATCCCCAGTCCATTCTCTGGGAGAGAAGAACTACCTCCCCCTCCAGTCAATGTGGATGGGAAAATGAATTTGAGGTGGAGTCTATATTGAGTTGTAGGAAAAGGGGTAGACAGCTCCAGTACCTAGTCAAATGGAAGGGGTATCCCCCTGAAGACAACTCCTGGGAACCTTCTAGGAATTTACATGCTCCACGCCTGCTCCGAGCCTTTCATCAGGAACATCCAGAGTTGATGACCAGCTTGGGCATCCTGAGTCCGCCCCTCGGGGGGGACACTGTCAGATAATCAGTCAACCCAGCCGCGCCAGCAGTTTCCCTGCGCGCATGTGCGGTGGAACGGCGCTCAGGCGCACGCGCATGCGTATTGCGCGTTAGCGAACGCCCAACCTGACACTTTGGCTGGCCTATAAAAGGGGCTCAGGCACACAGACAAGTTTCTGGTTTGTCTTCAGCTTCCTGTTGTGTTCTGCTTCCTGTTTCCTGCATTTGATTTCTCGTTGTGACCCGGATTGACCTTGACCACCCTGCTCTTCTCCTGCACCGACCTCTGGCTTGCTTATGGACTCCGCCTTGTCTCCAGTGTTTGATCATCTGCCTTTAACACGGATCTGCCTCTTGTCTCCAGTGCTTGACCTTCTGCCTGTGACCGGGACATGTCTCTTGTCTCCAGTGCTTGACCCTTGGCCTGTACCCGGATCTGCCTTTGGTCTCCTGTGTTTGACCCCCAGCCTGTTCCAGACTTTCTGTTGGAACTCCTGTCCTGCTGGTCCTGCAATCACCAGTCATCGCACAGCTGCCCATCTCTACAGAGGACCTCTACGCAAGTCTTCCTTCCATGGTAGCCTGTGCCTCTTCGTGCCATCCACTCCCTGTATCACCTCCTAGGGGTGGAGTGCGCCTAGTCGTAAGGGTGAACCGCTCTACGCATTTCGGCCTCGGTAAGTACTCTCCTGACAACAGCAGGGCCCGTTCCAGCGCCCACCAAGAGTAACTGGGATGGCTTACAGTGTTCTGGTACCGACAACACCTAAAGTCCAATTTTCTGCCGAGTATATAGGGCAGGCCATATAGTATATATAGGCGGTCCCCTACGTTCAAACATCCGACATACAAACAACTCCAACTTACAAACGGAGGGAGACAACAGGAAGTGAGAGGAAATCTACCCCTAGGAAGGGAAATTTTCTCCTGTAATGCCCCATACACACGATCGTTTTTCATGCCGTTAAAAATGCCATTTTAAAAAATGGCCATTAAAAATGATCGTGTGTAGGCTCCAGAGCATTTTTAACGACGTGAAAAACGGCCATTAAAAATTCCGGACATGCTCTCTTTTTTCACGTCGTTTTTCATGTCGTTTTTTTTAACGACGTGAAAAACGATAGTGTGTATGCTTTCACGACGTGAAAAAAACGCGCATGCTCAGAATCAAGTATGAGACGGGAGCGCTCGTTCTGGTAAAACTAGCGTTCCTAATGGAGATAGCACATTCATTACACAGTAACGGACTGAAAAGCGCGAATCGTCGCTCAACAAACTTTACTAACATGAAGGGTGGCGCCATTCGAACGGAACTTCCCCTTTATAGTGCCGTCGTACGTGTTGAACGTCACTGCGCTTTGCTTGATCGTTTTTTTTAATGATAGTGTGTACGCAAGGCAGGCTTGAGAGGAAACATGAAAAAAAACGAGGAGAAAAATGTTGGTTTAAAAAATGACATTAAAAACGATCGTGTGTACGGGGCAAGAGTTAATATGGGAAAAAGGTGTCTCCACTGATGCTTTATCGCCAATCCTTATTTCCCTAATAACCCCAAATATTCAAAATCCAATTGTCATTGGGACTGAAAGTGAGCTGAAATCTTCTGAACAG
The DNA here is from genome assembly GCA_029206835.1 of Rana muscosa. NCBI lineage: Eukaryota > Metazoa > Chordata > Amphibia > Anura > Ranidae > Rana > Rana muscosa. The sequence goes on from CM055122.1 coordinate 423,990,033, forward strand.
GGGCACAGACAGCAAAACAAACGTTACAGGGGTGATAACCATTCCCTATGTTATCCAAAAAGCTTAAAAATAGATTTTTGGGCTGGAGCTACACTTACAAAATGTACCTGTTCCAAATTACAAACAGATTTAACTTAAGAACAAACCAGCAGTCCCTGTCTTATTTGGACCGCCTGTATACTGCTGTTCAGAGTATATAGGGCCCCATGCCTTTTCTTTCTTTAATTTGGGTGCAGGGTTCCCCTTAATATCCATACAATATATGGACATATAATATCCTGGTAATGGGCTGGGAGGGGGTACCCATGCCGTTTTTCTCAATAATTTTCATCCATATTGCCGGGACCCGACATTACATTACAGCTGCAAGCAGTTTTAAATGACTTTTTTTCCTTTAGAAATGTCATTTTGTGCAGGGACTGTTCTAAACACTGGAAACACACGCAACTTTATAGGCATACTATAAACACCCCCCAGGTATGATATTTAAAGGAATATTTCACTTTTATTTTTTCACTTTAAGCATTATTAAAATCACTGCTCCCGAAAAAACTGCAGTTTTTAAAACTTTTTTTTGCATTGATACATGTCTCCTGGGGCAGGACCCGGGTCCCCAAACACTTTTTATGACAATAACTTGCATATTAGCCTTTAAAATTCGCACTTTTGTTTTTTCACGTTCGGGTCCCAAAGACTTTAACGTAGTTCAATATTCGCGCAAACTTTCAGTCTGTTAACATGTTCTGCTGCAAACAGAACCGGGGGGGGGGGGGGTGTTCGGCTCATCCCTAGTCACATATAAAAAATTGTAATTGCTTTGCATTCTTGATTCCTCAGTATACTATGTAACATGGTTTAATGTCAGTATTCAAGATTATATATTAAATGATACAGAATACTAAAGAAACTTACTGTTCACTTAAGCTTGACGAGCCATTGCCTTTTGATTGGCCTGTGTTTACAGTGTCATAGGTATGTGAGCTAAGTCTTTTGACCTTATTCTGTCATATAATATGACAATGCCATGGGCAATGAGTTTAGCAGATTTGTACAGTTCCCTTTAAGATAAAGATTTAGCACTTAAATATTACTTTTTTTTTACAGCTACATGAAAAAAGACAGAAACCTTTTAGATCTACACATGATGTTGTTTGTATTTAGTGCACCTGATGCTTTTATAAACCATACACAATCATGATATACATATATAGGAATATTTTTTTTTTATCTACCTACTAATTTTCTATCTATCTATCTATCTATCTATCTATCTATCTATCTATCTATCTATCTATCTATCTATCTATCTATCTCTCTCTCTATCTCTCTATTTCAAATTCTGGGTCCCAAATGAGGAATTATCAATCCAGAGAGGACTATATGTCTGTCCTCTGAACAATATGTAAGACTACTCAGGAGGATTAACCAATGGTTGGACTTTGAAAGCAACACAACAATAATAGAAATATCAAAAAATATATTTATTACAGAAAATAGAAAAATAGACACAATATTCAAAGAATAAAAAAACATACAAGATAAAGTATGAGTTGAGTCCCTTTGTGCGTCTACGCATTTCGCCGTGAGGCTTCGTCAGGATGGACAACAAGAGAGTACAAAAACAGGGAACAAATCTCACTATCTTAGGAGAACAGAATCTGGTATAGGTATACGCCCATCTGAATATCGGAGATAGTATAAAGGCAGAAAAAGTTCCAAGAGAGTAATATTGAAGATGATCTATTTAAATATGTAGAGAGTCTGCAAGTAGATCAGGGAAAGATATATTGTAGGATAAAAAGTTCCCTATATGTGGAAAGTCCAGTAGAGGGAACACCAAATATTACAAGCAAAGAAGATTTAATTGATAAATGGAACTTGCTTGGAGGGGGTAGGTATCCAGAGGGGGCTTATATATTCCATATACTGTCCAAATAGAGAATCCAGTGGAACAAACCAGATGGGTGATGGACAGTGGAGCCCGTCTGGTGAATAGACAAAGCCAGCAAAGCCAAATATAGGCAAAATATAGCATCCGTCAAGGGACCCACCCTTGACATACTCTATATACAGTATCTATCTATCCATCTATTAGAGATGGGCTGAATGCCCCCCTGTTCGGTTCGCAGCAGAACCCCCAAACAGGGGAAAAGTTCTAACCCGAACGGCGAATCACATTGAAGTCTATGGGAGCCAAACAGGAAAAATCAAAAGTGCCCATTTTGAAGGCTTATATGCAAGTAATTGGCCATAAAAGGGGTATGGGGTCCGGGTTACTGCCCTGGGGGACATGTATCAATACACTTTTTTTTTAAACAATAATTTTTTCAGGAACAGTGATTTTAAGGATGCTTAAAGTGCAAGAATAAAAATGAAAAATTCCTTTAAATATAGTTCCTGTGGGATCCCCTTACTCTCCCTGTAAAGTGGCGCATTTGTAACATATATAGAACATGCTGCAGCAAAAATGAAATTTCTAAAGAAAAACTAAATAAAATAAATCACATTTAAAATGACATGCCGCTGCAATTGCTGGCACCCGGATATTGAAAAAGAAGAAGGTCCCACCCAGTCCTTACCAGTCCATTCAGGTCTGGTATGGATTTTAAAGGAAACCCCATGCCAAAATGTAAAAAAAGAATGGCATAGGGCCCCCAAAATCTATAACAGACCCTTATCCGGGCATGAAACCTGGCAGGTCAGGAAAGGGGGGGACAAGCAATCGCCCCCCCCTGTTTCCTGAACCATACCAGGCCACATGCCCTCAGCATGGGGGGGCGGGTGCTTTGAGGCAGGAGGGGGAGTATTGTGAAGGGTTTTAAATATAATGAAGTAGCGCTAATTACTATTTAACAAAGTGCTATGTAAATAAAGTTAGTGCAAATGAATCTCATATTAACCACTTGCTTAGTGGCCACTTAAACCCCCTACCTGCCCAGGCCAGTTTTCAGCTTTCAGCACTGTCACGCTTTGAATGACAATTGCGCGGTCGAGCGACGTGGCTCCCAAACAAAATTGACGTTCTTTTTTTTCCCACAAATAGAGCTTTCTTTTGGTGGTATTTGATAATCTCTGCGGTTTTTATTTTTTGCGCTATAAACAAAAAAAGACTGACAATTTGGAAAAAAAAAACAATATTTTTTACTTTTTGCTATAATAAATATCCCAATTTTTTTTTTTTTATCCGTTTAGGCCGATACGTATTCTTCTACATATTTTTGGTAAAAGAAAATCACAATAAGCGTTTATTGATTGGTTTGCGCAAAAGTTATAGAGTCTACAAAATAAGGGATATTTTTATGGCATTTTTATTAATAATCTTTTTTTTTTACGAGTAATGACGGCGATCAGCGATTTTTATCGGGACTGCGACATTATGGCGGACACATCGGACACTTTTGGCGCTATTTTGGGACCATTCACATTTATACAGCGAACAGTGCTATAAAATGCATCGATTACTGTATAAATGTGACTGGCAGGGAAGGGGTTAACACTAGGGGGCGAGGAAGGGGTTAAATGTTTTCCCTCATGAGTGATTCTTACTGTGGGGGGAGGGGACTGACTGGGGGAAGTGACTGATGGTTGTCCCTATGTACAAGGGACACACCATCGGTCTCCTCTCCCTAACAGGACATGGATCTCTGTGTTTACATCGCGGCCGCCAGGCACGCGCATCAGCACCCACGTGACACGGCGGGCACAGAAGTTCCCCGATGCGTGCTCGGGAGCGTGTGCAGGGAACGAGGAAAGGGGAGGACGTCAATTGATGGCCTCCGGGCATTGTAGGTCCACGCTGTAGCCATCATTCGGCTATAGCGCGGGCCTCTAGTGGTTAATAATAATGATAACGTGCATCACAACAGTGTATGGTTAATAATATAAAGTCAATTCAGGTAACATATATACTAAACTAAAACCAAGTCCATGTGAGAAAGTGCTATAATTGGTGCATCCACAGAAAAAATCTCTGATCATCCAGGGAGCAACTCACTCCTTTTCACTACAGGATAATTTCATGGATGAGCAAAATAACAGAGCGAAGGAAAGGGATGGGCAAGGGAGTCCAAGTCTGGAAAATATGTAGATAAAAACGACAGATTCCTTGTATCCTCCCCCTGTGGTGATGGCCGCTTACCTTATAAATAGACCCCACTGGGTCTACTGGTGCATTGAACGATAGTGGCCAACCAACGGTGAATACTCCTTCCTCCTCTGTGTGTTTTGAACAGGACACCACTGCAGTACTGCCTCCAACCCTTGATGAAGTCACGTGGCAGTCAGGCAACGCGTCGGGAGGAGCTTAGGTGACATCCACTTCCGGTTTTACGGCCGTGACCGGAAGTTCCTGTATCTTTGACGTTGTTTTTACCTGTATGGCGTTTTTTTGCCTTTTTTTTTATCCATAAAGAATTTATTGAAGAAATCCACACACAATACAGAAGTAATAAAAGCAAATGAATAAACAGGAGTGCTGCAGCTCCAACTGGAATACACATCCCGATATACACTACATATAAAGCCCATGAGGTAATCCCAGCAAGCACTTTAATCAACTTTCTTAACATGGAAATACATAAGGCGTACATCAGGATATTGATACGGGAACCTGTCTATATGGGTGAAATCAGGTGCCTATAATCCCGCCAAAATTGTTAGAGGTCGGAGCCTTAGTCGAAGTTCCCTGTCCTACTTCTGAATGATCCCCTTACATGAAAAGAATTGGAGGAAGGGCCAACACTAAGCAAGCCCCTCATTCCACTCACTCCACTCCATCAAGACTAGTTACAAGAGAAAAGGGAGGAAAAAGAAAGAGGGGGGGTAAAGGGGGAAAAGGAGCAGAAGGGAGGGAGGGGTAGGGAAGGGGAAGAGGCGTATTGAAAGGCAGATGACAGGAGAGGGGGTGGGGAGAACACCATCTACCCCATCCATCCACTTCTGAAATTGGATATGGGGATTACATGGAGCCCAATACTCTCAATTTCAGGTCCATACAGAGTACCGCCGAGCATTCCCATCTAACCGTTATCCTGCATCATGTCTTGGTATCCGGAAGAGTTCCGATATTCAAACCAGGCTTCTCATATGTTAGAAAAGCTGGAAATATTATCTTGTGCGGTGTAAATCAGTTCCTCTATCGCAACAATGTGATTGATGCGTGTCACCCATTCCTTCATGGTGGGTGGCGAAGCAGATCTCCAATGGACCGGTAGGCATAAACTGGCGGCGTTCATCATGTGCATCGCCACAGACTTATGGTATCTTTTCTTGGGAATTTTGTAAAGGTGAAGAAGGTATTGTGCTGGTGAAAACTCCAGCGGTAGCAAAGAGATCGCAGTTGTCGCATCATGAACTCTACGCCAGAATGGCTGAATCAGTGGGCACTCCCACCAGATGTGGAGGAACGTGCCCAAGTCCTGTCCACATCTCCAGCACCGATCTGTCACAGTCGGGAAGAATTTTTGAAGGAGATCAGGTGTTTTAATCTTGTACCCATTTTCCTGGGTATTCACATTGAGCGATCCCTTGTGAATATACCAATGAACCCGCTCCCAGCTCTTTTTCACAATCACCACGTCTAGCTGGGTCTCTCAAAAGGCATGCTCCGCTTGCATAGAGGCGTGAGGTTCCTTGAACAATGAGGCATAGAGCACTGAGATTACATGCCTCTGAGGAGACGAGCCAGAGCACAGCGACTCAAAAGCCGAAGGTGCTTTTACAAAACGTTCTCTGACCGTCGGGTTGTCAAGAAAGTGTTTTAACTGAAAGTAAGCAATAAAAGGGAAAGATTTGGTCAAGGACAATGAAGCAAGTTCTCTCTGATGAAGAAACCTGCCTCTAGAGAAGAAATATTTGGCTTGCATTTCTGCATATGGCCATTCTGCCCTCAGATAAGCCCCTTCCAGCCCAGGCTGAAAATCTGGATTACCTCTGATGGGAGTGATCGCACACTCTTTAGCTGAGATTGTGTAAACTCCACAGGCCTTTTCAAAGGCCATGAGAGTTGCACCAACAAGAGGGTGAGACTGAACGCTAGTTGTTAAGTGCTTCTTTGAGTACCAGGGAACTGACTTAAGCTCAGTACTTGTAATCAGATCTTCCAAGAGTACCCACCCTTTACATCGAACATGCACCCGCCAATCCACTACCCGAGCTAGATGGACAGCCCAGTAGTATCTTTGTATGTCCGGGAGGCCGATGCCCCCTTCAGATTTTGGCAACACTAGTTTCATCCAGCTAATTTGCGCCGCCTTGGATCCCCATAGGAACGCTCTACACATTCTCTTGTATGCTCCAAAGAAGACGGGTGGCAGATAGATCGGGATCGTTTGCAGCTTATAAAAAATGCGGGGAAGCACCGTCATTTTTAAAATTGCAGCTCGGCCAAACCAGGAAATCGTGGACATGTCCCACCGAAGGAGGTCATGTTGTATAGCTTTGAGCTCAGCTAGAAAGTTTTTGTCATATAGATCCGCCAGCTTTCCAGGTAGCTGGATACCCAGGTAGGTAATGGCGTCCGTCTTCCAATGGAGGGGAAAATTTTCCTGACATAGATGTGCTAGATTAGAGGGCAACGAAATGCTGAGTGCAAATGACTTTGAATAGGTTTGAAATGAGTCGAAATTGTTCAAGGACTTGCATCAGGTTAGGCAAGGATGTCAAAGGGGATGAGAGAAAAAGCAGAATATCATCCACAAAGGCCACAAGCTTGTATTCCCTCTGGCATACTTCGATGCCTTTTATATTTGGATTTTCACGGATGCAACGCAAAAGAGGTTCTAAGGTGAGGATATATAGAAGGGGGGAAAGGGGGCAGCCTTGTCTGGTGCCATTATGGATGGGGAAGGCCTCCGCCATTGACCCGGACTCTAGCTGTCGGATTTGTGTATAACGCTCCTATACAGTTCCCCAGACTGAGGGCTTCCAGTACTGCATCCATATAGTCCCAGGCCACTCGGTCGAAGGCCTTCTCCGCATCCATTGCCATAAAAAAGCCTTCACGTTGGGAGGAAGTGAGCCAGTGATGTAAGTTGAGCGCTTTAATAGTATTATCCCTGGCTTCTCTGCCAGGGACAAAGCCCACTTGATCAAAACCCACCCAGGCCGGCACATGATAGGACAATCGGTTTGCAAGAATTTTGGAGAATAATTTCACGTCCACATTTAGGAGTGAAATCGGTCGATAATTTGCTACATCCGTGGGGTCCTTATTCTCTTTAGGTATAACCAATATATATGCCTCTAATAGGTTTCTGGAGGGGCTGGGGGATCCAGACAGGGAGTTGAAGGCTTTGAGAAAGCCCAGCGCCAGAAGATCCGAGAAACACTTGTAGTATTGTGCCGTAAAGCCGTCCGGCCCTGGGCTTTTGCCAGGTTTTGTAACCTTCAATGCTTCTTCCCATTCTTCCGACTACAAAGGTGTTTCTAAAGCCTGACGATCTTCTCCCGACAGCTCATGGGGGCTATACCTGCAAAGAAAATCCTCAATCAGGTCCGTTCGTGCGTTTGCTGTTGCCGAACTATATTCATGTGATTTAATGTCATACAGTTTACTATAGAAGGCTTGAAACTGCCTAGCAATGTCTTCATTCTTTGAGTGAGCCACTCCATGCTTGTCCACTACATGGTGGACCGTAGAGGTGAGGGTGCGTTTTTGCGTAAATCTTGCTAGGAGTTTACCAGGTTTATTACCTTGCTCGTAGAACAATTTCTGTGATAGCATCTGTCGTTTTCACACCCTTTTAAACAATTCTTCTCGTAAAAGTGCCTGTGTATCCGCTAGTTCAGTTGCTACCTTACTCGCTAGCGAACCTTTATGTTGCACCTCTAGTTTAGAGATCTTCTCTGCAAGGCTCTGGACCAAAGTCTGGTGTTCCTTTTTTTCCTGGCCGCTATGGCCAGCAAGTGGCCTCTTACAACACACTTATGTGCCTCCCATTGGGTCATGGGGGACACATCTGGTGTGTCATTGTTAAGGAAATAATCTCCAATGGTTTGTTTAATGGAGGCCCAGTCGCCAAGATCAGTAAGAAGGGAAGCATCCATTCTCCAGATCCTGGTAGACGTCTCTGTCTGGTGGAATCGTAGGGTCAGGGTAATTGGGTGGTGGTCAGAGAGTACCATATTTTCTATCGTTGCATCATAGAGATGGGAAAGGTCCTGCTGGGTGATAAAAAGATAATCAAGCCTTGAATACCGATTGTGTGGGGACGAGAAGAATGTAGAATTTTTTCCCTGTGGGTTCAGAGTGCGCCAGGTGTCATGGAGAGCGAGAGAGGCTAACTCGAGTTTCGCTTGTCTTAGAGACGAGAAAGGGATTGAAGAGGTCCCTGTAGAGGTGTCTAAGGTCGGGTTCAACGGCATGTTGAAGTCCCCTCCTAGAATTAGGAGGCCCGACTTAAACAATGTGAGTTTTAATAGAATGTCTTTCAGGAAGGAAATTTGTTTAGAATTGGGACAGTATATGTTTGCCAGAGTCACTGGCCTATCTTTCCAGAACCCTTTAAGAAACAGGAATCTACCTTCTGGGTCAGCCACCTGATCTGTAAGGCGAAATGCGAGGGACTTTGCGATCAGTATTGCCACCCCTTTTTTCTTGGAGCCAGCACAGGTCGCGTGATACACTTCTGGGAATCGCTTGTTAGCTAAGCACTGAATGGATCCTGATTTGATTTCAGTTTCTTGTAAAAAGATGACTTGCGCTTTGTGTCTGTGTGCTTCAGCCATAACACTACTGCATTTCTCAGGAATGTTAAGGCCCTTAGCGTTTAAGGAGTACACCTTGAGAGATAGAGGAGCTGAGGAATGCACAATCGAAGGAATATTCAATCAATGTGGTGAGGTATCACCTGCACCCCTACTTGTAGATGGAGAGGGTTTATGGGGGAGAGAGAGAGAAAAGAGGGATAAAGTCAGAAAGGAGGAGAGACAGAAAAAAGAGGGACAGTGAGTGTTGCGCCTAATCTGACGTATACCTATAAAAACCAGAAGTCTAAGCGAAAGCTGCTACCCTTGTAGGGTATATACCCCAGATATGGGGTTTGTGGACCAAATACCGGAGGTAGTCCTCGTCCTGCCGGACTATCTAATAGGGGGGGTGAGCATTAATATTGGGTGAATGTAGCTCTAATCCAGATTTTTCAAAAGGGGAGGGGATGAAATCTAGCACCTAAACGTGTCTACCTACTCTACCCTCCAGAGACTCCAGACTATAGATATGAGAAAAAAGAAAAAAAAAAAAAAAAAAGAAGGGTCTGGTGTCACCAGTGACACACCTCCATCCCTGAATTTCATGAAAAAAAGAAGAGAGATTCGCCCTTGGGACTTTGAGTGAGGTGAGCACTGTTAGGCCAATAAAAAAAATCGCAAGAATAATTGCAGTGTATATTTATTCAGGTAAAGAGCAGTACATACATTGATGTCATGAACATGGGCCAATTCATACAAAATACAAGACCAATATAAATTAGGTAAAATGATATTACGAGTATCTGACAGTAATTATGTAAACACATAGGCATCAAAAGTAACCCGACGCGTTTCGCGAGGCTTGGCTCGCTCTTCAGGGGTAGATGCACGTAGTGTACCTAAAATGAGAGTGATATAGTATAAAGCATGATATGAAGGCACAGGGGGGGGGGCCTTGAATATGGAAAACCCCATACTCACCACTGGACATTGCCAAAAGACAGCGGGGGTGAAGCTCAAACGGCGGCAGCGACTGTCTCACCAGGGAGCTGAGGAGGCGGAGCCAAACAAAGCTCCAAATCGGAGTCAAACGGAAGGAAGGCCCAGCATGGATGGAATAGGTGTAACCCCAAAAGTGTCAGTGAATCCAAGAGGAATGTTGGCTCTAAATATAAATATGTATATTGAATAATTAAAATATGGGAGTATACGAGTATATGGTAACATATATGTCTTTGCATGTATAAAAGACATGAGCCAAGAATGGTTAGAGTATGGAGACTGAGGGGGAGAGTGAAAAAATACCAGATTGACTAGTATGATTAAGGAAAGATCAGAGAGGAAAGTAATGAGTGAAAGAGAGTGTGAATGGAATGAAATACAGGTGTGTGGTGAGGACTGTGATGAGAAAACAAGTTGCATGTAAATGCTTGCAGCGAGTAATATATAAACATATAAAAGTATACCTTGGTGAAGTAGGTCTAAGAGTAGTAAATTCCAAGGGAAGGACCTGCACTTGTGTGTCTGTCCTCAGTGAAAGAAAGCAAACAATGAGATCCATGCTGTGCAAACCTCCAATATATACCCCCGAAGGGGCCCGAGAGGCTCCGCCCCCAACACCATGTGCAAATGACCAGCAAACGAGTGCCTAAACCCACCAACCATCAAAAAGGCGGTGTGTGAGCCAAGACACTCCCAGGACCATCTTGATGGTAGTAATGCCTGCAGCCACAGCGATGCTGCAAAATCACAGACATCGCGCGGCCGACGCATTAACATGGTGCCGATGTGCAAGTGGCCCCGCCCGCTCAAAAAGGGCAGGCGGGGACAGCAGGGGACAAGGATCCCCCTTGTGATGCACATCGCAGCTCCCAGGGGGCGGCGGCGGTGCTACTTTATTTCTCCCTGGGAGCTGCGATGTGCATCACAAGGGGGATCCTTGTCCCCTGCTGTCCCCGCCTGCCCTTTTTGAGCGGGCGGGGCCACTTGCACATCGGCACCATGTTAATGCGCCGGCCGCGCGATGTCTGTGATTTTGCAGCATCGCTGTGGCTGCAGGCATTACTACCATCAAGATGGTCCTGGGAGTGTCTTGGCTCACACACCGCCTTTTTGATGGTTGGTGGGTTTAGGCACTCGTTTGCTGGTCATTTGCACATGGTGTTGGGGGCGGAGCCTCTCGGGCCCCTTCGGGGGTATATATTGGAGGTTTGCACAGCATGGATCTCATTGTTTGCTTTCTTTCACTGAGGACAGACACACAAGTGCAGGTCCTTCCCTTGGAATTTACTACTCTTAGACCTACTTCACCAAGGTATACTTTTATATGTTTATATATTACTCGCTGCAAGCATTTACATGCAACTTGTTTTCTCATCACAGTCCTCACCACACACCTGTATTTCATTCCATTCACACTCTCTTTCACTCATTACTTTCCTCTCTGATCTTTCCTTAATCATACTAGTCAATCTGGTATTTTTTCACTCTCCCCCTCAGTCTCCATACTCTAACCATTCTTGGCTCATGTCTTTTATACATGCAAAGACATATATGTTACCATATACTCGTATACTCCCATATTTTAATTATTCAATATACATATTTATATTTAGAGCCAACATTCCTCTTGGATTCACTGACACTTTTGGGGTTACACCTATTCCATCCATGCTGGGCCTTCCTTCCGTTTGACTCCGATTTGGAGCTTTGTTTGGCTCCGCCTCCTCAGCTCCCTGGTGAGACAGTCGCTGCCGCCGTTTGAGCTTCACCCCCGCTGTCTTTTGGCAATGTCCAGTGGTGAGTATGGGGTTTTCCATATTCAAGCCCCCCCCCCCTGTGCCTTCATATCATGCTTTATACTATATCACTCTCATTTTAGGTACACTACGTGCATCTACCCCTGAAGAGCGAGCCAAGCCTCGCGAAACGCGTCGGGTTACTTTTGATGCCTATGTGTTTACATAATTACTGTCAGATACTCGTAATATCATTTTACCTAATTTATATTGGTCTTGTATTTTGTATGAATTGGCCCATGTTCATGACATCAATGTATGTACTGCTCTTTACCTGAATAAATATACACTGCAATTATTCTTGCGATTTTTTTTTATTGGCCTAACAGTGCTCACCTCACTCAAAGTCCCAAGGGCGAATCTCTCTTCTTTTTTTCATGAAATTCAGGGATGGAGGTGTGTCACTGGTGACACCAGACCCTTCTTTTTTCTTTTTTCTCAAAGATACCCGGGTGGAAGACACCCAATAGCCCAAAACTGGTCTGCGGTCACACTCGCCAATAAAAACAAAAACATACATATATGTATGGATTTTACATTTTTATCATGCACTAGCCATTTGTTATTCCAACATATCCAATAACATCTCGCATTGGACTTTTATCCCAATCCAGCTGGTGTGGTGTTCTCTGTTGGCGGCGGTGCTACTTTATTTCTCCCTGGGAGCTGCGATGTGCATCACAAGGGGGATCCTTGTCCCCTGCTGTCCCCGCCTGCCCTTTTTGAGCGGGCGGGGCCACTTGCACATCGGCACCATGTTAATGTGTCGGCCGCGCGATGTCTGTGATTTTGCAGCATCGCTGTGGCTGCAGGCATTACTACCATCAAGATGGTCCTGGGAGTGTCTTGGCTCACACACCGCCTTTTTGATGGTTGGTGGGTTTAGGCACTCGTTTGCTGGTCATTTGCACATGGTGTTGGGGGCGGAGCCTCTCGGGCCCCTTCGGGGGTATATATTGGAGGTTTGCACAGCATGGATCTCATTGTTTGCTTTCTTTCACTGAGGACAGACACACAAGTGCAGGTCCTTCCCTTGGAATTTACTACTCTTAGACCTACTTCACCAAGGTATACTTTTATATGTTTATATATTACTCGCTGCAAGCATTTACATGCAACTTGTTTTCTCATCACAGTCCTCACCACACACCTGTATTTCATTCCATTCACACTCTCTTTCACTCATTACTTTCCTCTCTGATCTTTCCTTAATCATACTAGTCAATCTGGTATTTTTTCACTCTCCCCCTCAGTCTCCATACTCTAACCATTCTTGGCTCATGTCTTTTATACATGCAAAGACATATATGTTACCATATACTCGTATACTCCCATATTTTAATTATTCAATATACATATTTATATTTAGAGCCAACATTCCTCTTGGATTCACTGACACTTTTGGGGTTACACCTATTCCATCCATGCTGGGCCTTCCTTCCGTTTGACTCCGATTTGGAGCTTTGTTTGGCTCCGCCTCCTCAGCTCCCTGGTGAGACAGTCGCTGCCGCCGTTTGAGCTTCACCCCCGCTGTCTTTTGGCAATGTCCAGTGGTGAGTATGGGGTTTTCCATATTCAAGGCCCCCCCCCCCCCCCTGTGCCTTCATATCATGCTTTATACTATATCACTCTCATTTTAGGTACACTACGTGCATCTACCCCTGAAGAGCGAGCCAAGCCTCGCGAAACGCGTCGGGTTACTTTTGATGCCTATGTGTTTACATAATTACTGTCAGATACTCGTAATATCATTTTACCTAATTTATATTGGTCTTGTATTTTGTATGAATTGGCCCATGTTCATGACATCAATGTATGTACTGCTCTTTACCTGAATAAATATACACTGCAATTATTCTTGCGATTTTTTTTATTGGCCTAACAGTGCTCACCTCACTCAAAGTCCCAAGGGCGAATCTCTCTTCTTTTTTTCCAGACTATAGATATAGGCGTTATGAGGGAAAACTCCTCAGCCTTGGCGTAAAACCAGAAGGTAAACTGCGTGAGCCCGACCGAAACATATGCGCCGGACCCCCCGCTGCACACCCCCAGTCAGCTGAGCCGGAGCTCACAGTAAGATCCAGAAAGTCACAAAGACTCACTATTAGCCTGCCTCCGAAGAGGCTCAGCCCCCTTTGCATAGTGTATGGTGGCAAACGGGGGCCCCAGCCCTCTGGGACACCAAACTCACGAGATGTCCAGGGAACAGAGGCCCCCGCATACCGCTCCCCGTCCAGGTTGTCTTCTCAAGGCATTATTCACATGTAGAAGATTAACATAAGGAACAAACCACAAAAGAGCAAATAGTAACCAAAACATTTATCCAAATGGAAACTTTTCTAACCTCACAGAAACAGGAGGGGGGCATCTCCGCATTCCAGAGACTCCCACCCTTCTGTTTTACTTCCCTTTTTTCATAGGAGAAATGAATGAACCCTGATTCTCTTACATCCTGACCCAGAGTAATCGACATCAAATTATTATGCAATATGGTTACTCATATTAAGTACCTCCCGATCCCCACTGACCCCGCTCCAGATAAAAAAGCCCGGAGCAGTATCATGGGGACCATAGGGGGCACACTTCTGATATTACCAGAAGACTCAAAGCAGTATAAGATGTCAATAAACCAACCCCCTTAATTCCAGCATACAAATCATAATAAATGAGAACTGTAGGCACTTCAGTATGTCCACTGTATGGCCGAGGAAGCATACCTAATTCAACACAATCACCCTGAGCACACAAAAAAAGGGGGGGGAAAAAAGAAAAAAAGGGCAGGGGGGGGTTCCCAGTTCAATGCACCTGTTATTGCCATGGCAGTTACACCTTTATAGTCAGCCTGTTGTCCTGCGTGAGCGCTCTGGGAATCAGGTGTATGTTAAATATGCATTTCCCATCTAGAACTATGCAAGTGTCTCTGTATAACACATGAGAGAAGGCAGTCATTTAGATTGTTAGGCTGTGGTCCTATGTGGAGCATTTGTCATGTGCACCAGATAATCCATTAACACCATATATAGAGTGTGGAGATCAGGGAGGTAAGAGCCTACCTCTCTTTCTTAGTGTCACAGGATCAGGAATTGTAGTAGTCTGTCACAAAGCCAGGCTGTATCATGTTCTAGAGCTATAGTCTTGTACCCCCAAGCCTTGGGTCACTTCCAACCCTTGGCTAGCAGGATACTGGGAGTCCGAACACCCATAACGCAGGTAAGATCATATGACTCTGCATCAATTTAGAACTGCTAAGATCAGTCCTTGCGATATAGCTCCAGGATAGTCATACAGTTAGCCTTAGCAATCAGTGTCTACTAGGGTATGGGGATGAATAAATGCAAAGATTCAGGGGTTAGCTTACCACTCCATTTCTGCATCAGCATTGTTCAGTCCTGTGAAGGACGGATGATGGTGAGACTTGCGGGCTTTCCTCTGTCTCCATATCTCCTTGCCCTCTCGGCGAAGTGCCTGTTGAGGGTCTACGGCGTCTCTGACGATTACTCTGCGATCTCTGGGTGTCATCAGGCTGGATGGGTATCCAAGGTTCCGGTTGAAGAAATGCACTGTACCAATCGGGGACACTAACCATTGGGATGCCTAGGGTGTCACAGAATTTCTGTAGACCTGCAGGTAGTCTCAATGATGCTGTGCAATTTCCATTCGTTGCTTGCAGACAAAATGGAAACTTCCAGCGGTAGGGGATATGTCTGTCCCGCAAGACTTGGAGAAGAGGGTGCAGATCCCTCCTGTGCTGCAGGGTGATGGAGGAAAGATCCTGGAACAACTGAATACATGCTCCCTCATGTTCAAAATTCACTGGTTTTCTTCCTTTTGGATAAAGTTCACCAAACAGCACACTATGTCCCTGGGGGGATCAGTGTCTCTGCCCCTGGGCCTGAGCGCTCCATGGCATCTCTCCATTTCAACAGGGGCGTTGGGTGGTCTGCCCAGGAGGGTATTAAAAATTGCCCAAACAGCAGCTTGTAGTTGAGGGCCCTCCACCGCCTCCGGTATTCCTCTGATACGCAAGTTGCGTCTGCGTCCCCTATTGTCTAAGTCCTCCATATGCCTATGCATTTCCATGAGGTGCTAGGCTTGAGAGGTTGAGGCACGTTGAACCTGCTGGATGGCCGCCCCGTTTGTCATGGCGGCCGACTCCACATGTTCTATGCGAGTAGCAACTGCCCTGATCTCACTCTTTAAGTCTGAAATTGCTGCAAACAGGGAGCTTTTAATATCCATTGCCACTTGCTGTAGATCAGCCAAGCAGGAGAGAGGAGAGGGGGACGCAGTGTTTATACCTTGTGATGGGATCACAGGAGCGGCGGGTACGGCCACAGGACTTGCTGTACTCCAGTCCAAGGCTTGAGATGCGGCCTGTGAGTCGGTGTGTTGTGTGCGGAACATCGCCAGTATGTTCCTGCTCAGCTGGGTTGACGGAACTAGCTGAGTCCGTTAGGCAGGCTTCTCCCGGTCATCTTGATGCTGTAGTACCAAGGTATTCCCGCTGATGATAGCAAATCTGGAGTCTAGGACAGCAGAGCTCTCCTTCTACGCTGCCATCTCGCTCCGGTGCCTTTTTATTTGTCAACTACCGATTTTAATAAATGGACCTATGTGCATTTTAACTTGCTACACTATGGAGATCCTTTTTTCTTGCTTTTAAATCCTTGGATCCAGAGATACATTTCCCAGGAAATCTGTGGCGAGGTTGGAGGCAGTACTGCAGTGGTGTCCTGTTCAAAACACACCGAGGAGGATGGAGTATTCACCGTTGGTTTGCCACTATCGTTCAATGCACCATTAGACCCAGTGGGGTCTATTTATAAGGTAAGCGGCCATCACCACAGGGGGAGGATACGAGGAATCTGTCGTTTTTATCTACATATTTTCCAGACTTGGACTCCCTTGCCTGTCCCTTTCCTCCGCTCTGTTATTTTGCTCATCCATGAAATTATCCTGTTGTGACAAGGACTGAGTTGCTCCCTGGATGATCAGAGATTTTTTTCTGTGGATGCACCAATTATAGCACTTTCTCGCATGGACTTGGTTTTAGTTTAGTATATATTTTACCTGAATGGACTTTATATTATTAACTATACACTGTTGTGATGCATGTTATCATTATTATTAATATGAGATTTATTTGCACTAACTTTATTCACATAGCACTTTGTTAAGTAGTAATTAGCGCTACTTCATTATATTTAAAACATTTTCTGGGTGCTGGATACACTACAGAAGTCAGCTGTTGTTTACGCCCTCATTATAGCACTTTAATATTAGTATTATATATTTTGTTTGAACACTTTAGGTAGTGCATTAGTACTCTTTTTTACACATATTGTGAAGGGTATTTTAGCTCCTATAGTTACTTTACTGTGTTTGTCAGGTTAGCTTGATACTTTTAATGGCAAAATTGCACAAAAAATATATTTTTTTAAATTCATGATATGACTTGTGGGCCAATGACATAGTCATGCAAAATCAATCAATATATAGAGGGCTATTGCATGAGGAACACAACAAATATTCAGAGAATTAGCTACAGTATACATACAAATTAGCCTCTTTCTGTCTGCAATCTGTAAAGTTTTCCAGCACAATACTTGCATCTAAAATTTTGCATGAATTGTGCCCCTCAATCCCAGCTATCACTAACAGCTGTGGTACCCAATGATGATTGGGAACCAATTAGTGTTTCCTAAACATGTGATCACAATGCCAGTTATGACTAGGGATGAGATTCAAATTAGGATTAGCTATGTGTTTGACTGAAATTCAGCCTGTTTGTGGGTCAAAGAACCACCAAAGTGCCCCAATCCCCAGCTGCAAAAATGTAAACAGACAGCTGAGAATCCTGGGGACATCAATGACCAAATACGGGCCTAACGACATTTGGCATCCCCTCTTCACTCACATTCCCAATTCTCATTGTGTTTACATTCCCACAGCATTGGGCATCTGTCATTTGTGATGAGTGTGGCGGGGAAACATCATCAAGCTGTGCGTCATTGTAGAAGTGGGTTAACATTATCGAGTGGTAGTTCATCATCATTGAAAAGGATTTACATCACTGAACAACAACAGTTTTCACAGTATGAGTGTCTTTATTTAAATTTCTCTGGTTTTGGAAATGTGAAATAACGGGTCCTAATGTACTCCTGTACTCATTCTCCTTGGAAAGGGTAGATATCAAGGGCCCTATTATAATAAAGAGGGCCTCTACAGTCCTCTAGACAAACCCCAAATTCCCTTTTCAGAGACTGAATGTGGGTAAGAGGCCCTTGACCCTAATATTGGGACAAGATGCCTTGCAGGGTGGGGGGTCTGTTACAGTAGTGATATGTGCTCACTTGAGGCATTGAGTCTAATGACCAGCTGGTCTTCACCAGAGCTCCTGATGGTGGAGATGGGCAGGGAACCCTAGAGGTCTCCAGTGCTCTTTGCTGCCAGCTGGTACCAGGTTGCAGCCCTCAGGATCACCACACCAAGGAGTGAATGTAGACAGGAAGGCCACACTGTCAGGTCACCTGTGGCCAGGTGACAGGTGCACACCGTAGGGGGACAGGAGTGCACCACAAGATAGTGAACCCTATGGCTGACTGCTGCGGATAGGAAACTGGGTGGTTGTGGAAAGCGGGACCAGAGGAGCACAACCGTGATCCCACAGGAAGCTGGAGCCAATATTCCACAGGGCGCAGAGTCTAAGACCCAGCAGGTCTTCTCCAGAGCCTCTAGTGGTGAGGATGTTACGCTGCAGGCTAGGTCCAGGTCGCGGCCCCTAGAGTCTCCTAGCTCACGCCCCGTAGGGTAAGGGGAGAAGAGGGGAAGCAGCAGCACAAGATACAAGAATAACGAATAACAAGCCGAAGGTCAAGGGTCACAAGCAGACAAGGATAACTAAGGACAAGCCGAAGGTCAAGGGTCACAAGCAGACAGGGATAGTCGGGGACAAGCCAATAACGTAACAGAGAGACAAACGTAGCACACGGCAGGCAGGAACCCAAACACACAATGCATAACAAACACGTTGATCAGCAAAGCAGGCTTGCAGTGCACAGGTTAATATAGTGTTCTGTGATAGGGCCTGGGGTGGAGTCAGGCTGGGAGGAGATTATAAAGGAAGCCAGGTGAGAGAGAGTCTGGCCTCTAAGATGAACACATGAGGAGGAAAGGTAAGATGGCAGACAGACATTAATGCATATCCATGACACACACTCTATAGATCGTGGAGTTCAGTAAGAGAATAGTCAGGTCCAGACAGAGTGTGAGGCAGGTGGCAATCAAGAGAATAATCAGGTCCAGACAGGAGTCCAGACAGGCACCAAATGAGAGAATAGTCAGGTCAGGCAATTTTGTTTGTATTTTAGCTCTTCAGAAGACAATGTACTAGCCACTTCAAGGGCAGGAGATGAAACAGCTTCAGAACGAGTGTAGAAATACGATCAGCATAGAAAGTCTTCACACTTGAGGTAATTATTAAGAATATTTATTGAAGCTCATGGTTCACAGGAGCTGAGTACAACCAACACGTCAGGGCTGTGATGATGGGTGTTGGTAGGGACTTCCCTGGCATGAAGGTAAAATATGGCACAAGTCTGGCACATGCTGGCTCTTCATCTTTTGACAGCACTTGTGCTGTACTTCACCTCGTCATTCCCGACCACATCCACCATCACAGCCCTGAAGTAGGGGGAGACACTTTCCTCAAAATGCACTAAATTTACTTAGCACCTGTGAACTTCAATAAACATTTTTAGTAATAACCACAAGTGTGACGACTTTCCATTCTGAACCACTATACTCATTTGACTCTATCTATACACTACATGTTAGTGGAACTAGGCAACAAAATAGCCTTGCAAGTTGTAGATCAGCTGCAGAGTTGATCTGTGACAAACCATTGCCAAAACCTGGAAGAAACAATTTGTTTCTTTTGAGGAAGTTCATCAGCGATTCAACAGGTTCTTTGTTAATGAGAAATTGACCAGCATCCTACTGGACATGCAAAATAAATTCTCCCAAAAAATGGACACCGTGGATACAATATGCTCATCCGTCTTTGTCCATGGAGAGCTATAACTCATTATAGTAGTCCAGAATTGGGGTGCTGGCTTTGGGAATCCCTGACACTCACTCCCATTCCCTTTATCCTACCTCTCTCTCCCATCCTTCTACTGTGGACATCCTTCCTTTCTCTTTCCTCCCATCTTATTTCCTTGTTGCGAATTTTGTTGTGGATTCAAACTTGACGTCTGGACTTGCTTATTGTTTCACAGCCTGTAGAGATATTATTACCTAGCTCATTGATACCTACTCTAACTTACAGGCTCCAAGTTTTGTTTATTATTAAGCAATATATACTGTTGGATGTTTTTACATTCTCTGCAGCTGCGTTCTAGCTGTCTATCTTCTTGACAATTAAAAAAAGTGCTCTTATACCATGTTTTATATCTTTACATTTAAAAAAAAATCTATTGAAAGTGAAAGTTATGTAGTTTGGTAAAGCCCTCGTGCCTGCTGCCCTCCCTTTCCTGGTCACCAAGGCTGCATGCCTGAATACTGGTCTGGTTTCATTTAAGGGGAACCTCACCCAATTTTCAATTTTTTAATGTCTCTTTTTAAGGACTGCTTCATAATGTTCTTTAACAGCAAATGCAACTTTTAGACATCCCGCAAGCATGTTTGTAAAGGAGTAAAGACCCTCTCTCTGCTGAATGGTATTTTTTTTTTTTTTCATTGGTACATGCCCCCAATGGCAGTGCCCAGCTGCGTATTTGCCTTTTCTAAATAATATGTTGTCTGTTAATCTAGAAAAAATGTCAGTTTGTTTCAACTATTATACACTTTAATGGAATTAAACACTAAGTTGGGAGTTTAAGGACTTCCTGCAAAGCCAGATCAAATTAAACTCAGCAAGGTTTGCTCATCCTTAGTTGTGATATATTGATCATAAGCAGGCTGGAGGTTTCACTGACAAAAAAATAATTTAGCTTGCAGATGGTAATGCAGGTGGCTCTGCAACTTGAAGAGTTAATTTGTTTATTAATGTAATTATTAGAAATGGTACCGTATTAAAAAAAATAAAAAAGCAGTGTTTAATTAAAACATTGTACCAAATAGGGATGAGCTTTATGTTCGGGTCGAACATGAGTTTGACTAGAACATTGGCTGTTTGCCGAACAGCGAACAATTTGGGGTGTTCGCGGCAAATTTGAAAAGCCGTGGAACACCCATTAAAAGTCTATGGGAGGAATCGAAAGTGCTAATTTTAAAGGTTAATATGCAAGTTATTGTCATAAAAAGTGTTTATGACACTTGGGTCAAGTGGGTCCTGCCCCAGGGGACATGTATTAATGCAAAAAAACGTTTTAAAAACTGCTGTTTTTTCGGGAGCAGTGATTTTAATAATGCTTAAAGTGAAACAATAAAAGTGAAATATTCCTTTAATTTTCGTACCTGGGGGGTGTCTATAGTATGCCTGTAAAGTAACACATCTCGTGTTTATAACAGTCTCTGCACAAAATGACATTTCTAAAGGAAAAAAAGTAATTTAAAACTACTCGCGGCTATAATGAATTGTCGGGTCCCGGCAATACAGATAAAAGTCATTGAAAGTCATGGAAAAATAAAAAATAAAAAAGCGTGGGGGTCTCCCCCAAATTCCATTACCAGGCCCTTCAGGTCTGGCATGGATTTTAAGGGGAACTTTGTGCCAAAATTTAAAAAAATGGCGTGGGGTTTCCCCCAAAAATCCATACCAGACCCTTATCCGAGCATGCAACCTGGCAGGCCACAGGAAATGAGGGGGGACAAAGGCCCCATCCCCACAACCCTTGCCCGGTGGTTGTGGGGGTCTGTGGGCGGGGGCTTATCGGAATCTGGAAGCCCCCTTTAACCACTTAAGCCCCGGACCATTTGGTAGCTAAAGGACCAGAGGTGAATTTAGAATTTTGCACTGCGCTGCTTTAACTGTAAATTGTGCGGACATGCAATGTTGTACCCAAACGAAATTTGCGTCCTTTTCTTCCCACAAATAGAGCTTTATTTTAATGGTATTTGATTGCCTCTGCGATTTTTATTTTTTGCGATATAAACGGAAAAAGACCGAAAATTTTGAAAAAAAAATGTATTTTCTACTTTTTGTTATAAGAAAAATCGAATAAACTCAATTGTAGTCATACATTTAGGCCAAAATGTATTCAGCCACATGTTTTTAGTAAAAAAAATGTCAATAAGCGTATATTTATTGGTTTGCGCAAAAGTTATAGAGTTTACAAACTAGGGTACATTTTCTGAAATTTACACAGCTTTAAATTTATGACTGCCTATCTCATTTCTTGAGGTGCTAAAATGACAGGGCAGTACAAAACCCCCCCAAATGACCCCATTTTGGAAAGTAGACACCCCAAGGAAATTGCTGAGAGGCATGTTGAGCCCATTGATTTTTTTTTTTTTTGTCCCAAGTGATTGAATAATGACTAAAAAAAAAAAAATTACAAAAAGTTGTCACTAAATGATATATTGCTCACACATGCCATGGTTATATGTGGAATTTCACCCCAAAATACATTTTACTGCTTCTCCTGAGTACGGGGATACCACATTTGTGGGACTTTTTGGGAGCCTAGCCGCGTACGGGAGTCCGGAAACCAAGCACCGCCTTCAGGATTTCTAAGGGCGCAAATTTTTGATTTCACTCCTCACTACCTATCACAGTTTCGAAGGCCATAAAATGCCAAAATAGCACAAAACCCCCCCAAATGACCCCATTTTAGAAAGTAGACACCCCAAGGAAATTGCTGAGAGGCCTGTTGAGCCCATTGAATATTTTTTTTTTGTCCCAAGTGATTGAATAATGACAAAAAAAAAAATTACAAAAAGTTGTCACTAAATGATATATTGCTCACACATGCCATGGTTATATGTGGAATTACACAGATCCCGCCCCCCCATGTGGATTGGTAAGGGGTACATTGTACCCCTACCATTTCACCAAAAAAGTTTCAAAATGTTAAAAACGTCATTTATTTAAAAAATAAAAAATTTATAAAAAAAAGATTCCATCGATGTAATCCACTCTCGATCTCCAGCTATGTAATCCATTCTCGGTTTCCATTGATGATCTCCAGCGAGGATACGACGCACACGATCCTGCCTACCACCGGAGGCATCCAACCAATGATGCGCCGCCAGCCTGACAGCTCTTATATAGCTGAGGGTGGGGCCAGAGACACAATGGGAATCGCTGGGGTTACCCCAGTGATGTGTACGGGTGACCCCGCCCCCTCTGACGCAACGCAGGTTTGCCATTGCATCAGAGGGGGACAGGGTCACTGTCAATGACTTTCAATTACTTTTATCTGTATTGCCGGGACCCGACAATTCATTATAGCCGCGAGTAGTTTTAAATTACTTTTTTTCCTTTAGAAATGTCATTTTGTGCAGAGATTGTTATAAACACGGTAAACATGCGCTACTTTACAGGCATACTATAGACACCCCCCAGGTACGAAATTTAAAGGAATATTTCACTTTTATTGTTTCACTTTAAGCATTATTAAAATCACTGCTCCGGAAAAAACGTCATTGATACATGTCCCCTGCGGCAGGACCCAGGTCCCGAAACACTTTTTATGACAATAACTTGCATATTAACCTTTAAAATTACCACTTTTGATTTTTCATGTTCATGTCCCATAGACTTTAACGGTGTTCGTGCGTTCAAACCAATTTTTTGCCTGTTCGCATGTTCTGCTACGAACCGAACCGGGGGGTGTTCAGCTCATCCCTAGTACCAAAAGCACTATACGGTATGTCCTTATTTTAAAAAAAAAGCAGGTTGGTCATAGAGTTGTTTTCAATGTATGCTGACACTGAGAAATTTGGTTTTGACATCTAGACATTGATGACCTCTGGTCACAAAAGGTTAAAAAAAAAAACATACATATCTTCATAGAGCTTTAGCTAAGGCAAGCCAATGATGATTATTTCTGTTTAATGAAACAAGTTCATCTGGAGGATGAAAGAAGAATGTCAAATGTTTTAGTTATGGTTATCGATATCTTGTGGAAAGATAATAGAATGCACCCAAAGTTATTTTGTACCTGGTACTAGTGTTTATGTCTGGGGTGCTAGCTATTCCTTTGCAAACTAAATGTGCTGGCAAACTCACCTAACAAATTATATTCAACCTTTGACTAATTATGTGCTGATGCACAACCCTGGTGAGGTATAAATACTCCTGCTAGCAGTATCCAGCACTCTCCTGTACAAGAAGAGGGTTCATGCACATGTCAAAAAACATGATTTTTTCAGTTTGGTGAAGAATGCTGCTGCCACTCAATATCATCTTTTGACCAGACAAGGATGGACAGATTTGGACAGGAATCATTATGGTCATAGGCAAGATTTTGTCACCTATTATTCTCTCACCTTCTCACCAAGTCTCTCTAGGAACTGAGCAATAAGGTGTGACTTGTGACTGAACCCCTTATGGTGGCTATTAGAGATGGACTTCAGGTTTGGGTCAATCATGATTTCAACCCAAACTCGGCTTTCGTGCAGTTTGGTGAGCAGGCAAACTAAATGGCCAGAATTGCTAATTTCACCCATCTGAGAGACCAATGTTAAACAGCATCACACCCCAATTATATATAATGAACAAATCATCTGAGGGAAGGACACTGGACTTTTACCGGTGTGTAAGAATGAACAGACTAAAAAGATACTTTACAATTTTTATTAACATAAGATTCATAGATAGTACAAATTATTTTTAAAATAAACAATAGCAATTCCTTTTTTTAACCTAATGGACTCCCCTTTATAGATACTGTAGCCTCCAAATATTTAGAGGGGGTCCTATACCCACCTTGTTGTTACCTCTAAGTGTTTCCCTGGATCAATCCACTTACTCCAAGGGGTAATGATCTGAGTGATCTTAAATATAATCAAAATATATTTGAAATACAAATATGCATACACAAATATATATATATATATATATACCGGTATATGAGTATATAAATAACAACACCAATAATTGCAGATACATTATGTTCATTTACTCACTGAAGTCGAGACTGCCCTCAATACATCCAACAGGAAAAAACATCCACTACTGACACCCTTGGGGGTCAAGCGCAGGGGCTCTATAACAGAGCTGGTGGGGGGAAGGAAAACAACAAAGATTCAAATACTAATGCTCTCAGAATATAATATATTTTTATATATGTGCCGACAAACCTGTAGCACTGTATTTAAATGCATATCTGTGTTGTAGTTATAGGTGTACCCATAACTTTCAGGGATGAGGGAGCCATGTTATTGTAGATATGCAAGTCTTCTATGGTAACAGTTTGTAAGTACTATGACAAGCTTAATCTTGGAGATAGCTCAAACATATACACACTAGGGATGAGCCGAACACCCCCCAGTTCGGTTGGCACCAGAACCTGCGAACGGACCGAAAGTTCGCGCAAACTATCGAACCCCGTTAAAGTCTATGGGACTCAAACGCTCGGAATTAAAAGTGCTAATTTTAAAGGCCAATATGCAAGTTATTGTCCTAAAAAGGGTTTGGGGACCCGGGTCATGCCCCGGTGGACATGTATCAATGCAAAAAAAAGTTTTAAAAACTGCCTTTTTTTCGGGAGCAGTGATTTTAATAATGCTTAAAGTGAAAACAAAGTGAAATATTTCTTTAAATATCGTACCTGGGAAGTGTCTATTGTATACCTGTGAAGTGGCACGTGTTTCCTGTGTTTAGAACTGTCCCTGCACAAAATGACTTTTCTAAAGGAAAAAAAGTACCGTATATACTCGAGTATAAGCCGAGATTTTCAGCCCTTTTATTGGGGCTGAAAGTCCCCCCCTCGGCTTATACTCGAGTCATATAAATTTTTACATTGTAAATATTACCTGTAAAGAAGTTGCGGCTGCGGCGTCCATCGTTCAAATTCCGCGGCGTCCATCGTTTAAAATTCCGCGGTCTCTTCCTGTTCCTTCCTTGATAGGCGAGTCTCAGCAGACACTCTCCGCCTATCACAAACGTTCTCTCATCCTCAGTTTTCCAGCAGATGTCTGTGATTGGCGGAATACCCAACACAGTGTCTGCTGGGAAAACTAAGGATGAGAGAATGATCGTGATAGGCGGAGAGTGTCTGCTGAGACTCGCCTATCAAGTAAGGAACAGGAAGAGACCGCTGAATTTGAACGATGGACGCCGCGGAATTCGAACGATGGACGCCGCAGCCGCAACTTCTTTACAGGTAATAATTACAATGTAAAAATGTCTTATTTACAGGGAACAGCGAGCTAGGGAACAGTGGGGCATCGGCTTATACTCGGGTCAGTGAGGTTTCCCAGTTTTTTTGGGCAGCATTAGGTACCTCGGCTTATACTCGAGTCGGCTTATACTCGAGTATATACGGTAATTTAAAACTGCTTGCGGCTTTAATGTAATGTGTGGTCCCAGCAATATGGATGAAAATCATTGAGAAAATCGGCATGGGTACCCCCCCAGCCCATTTGTCTTCAGGTAGCTTTAGGTGTACACTGTGCAAAGGACACAGTACAATAACTGAAAATACTGCAGGTCCCTGCCTGTGGTGTTATTAGTATGAGAACACCAGCAATTGTCTTCAAGTAGCTTTAGGTGCACACTGTGCAGAGGACACAGTACACTAACTGAAAATACTGCAGCTCCCTGCTTGTGGTATTATTAGTATGAGAACACCAGAAATTGTCTTCAGGTAGCTTTAGGTGCACACTGTGCAAAGGACACAGTACACTAACTGAAAATACTGCAGCTCCCTGCCTGCTGTATTATTAGTATGAGAACACCAGCAATTGTCTTCAGGTAGCTTTAGGTGCACACTGTGCAAAGGACACAGTACACTAACTGAAAATACTGCAGCTCCCTGCCTGTGGTATTATTAGTATGAGAACACCAGGAAATTGTCTTCAGGTAGCTTTAGGTGCACACTGTGCAGAGGACACAGTACACTAACTGAAAATACTGCAGCTCCCTGCCTGTGGTATTATTAGTATGAGAACACCAGCAATTGTCTTCAGGTAGCTTTAGGTGCACACTGTGCAAAGGACACAGTACACTAACTGAAAATACTGCAGCTCCCTGCCTGTGGTATTATTAGTATGAGAACATCAGCAATTGTCTTTAGGTAGCTTTAGGTGCACACTGTGCAAAGGACACAATACACTAACTGAAAATACTGCAGCTCCCTGTCTGTGGTATTATTAGTATGAGAACACCAGCAATTGTCTTCAGGTAGCTTTAGGTGCACACTGTGCAAAGGACACAGTACACTAACTGAAAATACTGCAGCTCCCTGCCTGTGGTATTATTAGTATGATAACACCAGCAATTGCCTTCAGGTAGCTTTAGGCACACACTGTGCAAAGGACACAGTACACTAACTGAAAATACTGCAGCTCCCTGCCTGTGGTATTATTAGTATGAGAACACCAGCAATTGTCTTCAGGTAGTTTTAGGTGCACACTGTGCAAAGGACACAGTACATTAACTGAAAATACTGCAGCTCCCTGCCTGTGGTATTATTAGTATGAGAACACCAGCAATTGTCTTCAGGTAGTTTTAGGTGCACACTGTGCAAAGGACACAGTACATTAACTGAAAATACTGCAGCTCCCTGCCTGTGGTATTTTTAGTATGAGAACACCAGCAATTGTCTTCAGGTAGCTTTAGGTGCACACTGTGCAAAGGACACGGTACACTAACTGAAAATACTGCAGCTACCACAATCACCTGCCTGCCTGTCAGTATATTAAGAAGAGAATAACAGGAACGGATCTAGCTAAACTGAATACAGTGTATATATATATATATATATACAACACTTAGGATGCATATATATCCTCCACACACTGTAACTGCAGCTAACTGACTCACCCACCTGCCTGATCTATCTAACTCAAATGAAATTACACTGTCTCTCTCTCTCTCTGTCTATCTTTCTCCGCCGCCGCAACACTCTACACAAGGCCGCTACGCAGGCGGCCTTATATAGTGTGGGGCATGTACTAAACCCCCTGAGCCATAATTGGCAGAAGCCACCCTGGTTTTGGCCAATTAAGGCTCTCTGTTCTTACCGCGCTGTGATTGGCCAAAGCATGCGGGTCATAGTGCATGCTTGGACAATCATCAGCCAGCAATTCACTGACCCGAGTATAAGCCGATGCCCCACTGTTCCCTAGCTCGCTGTTCCCTGTAAATATAAATTTTTACATTGTAATTATTACCTGTAAAGAAGTTGCGGCTGCGGCGTCCATCGTTCAAATTCCGCGGCGTCCATCGTTCAAAATTCCGCGGTCTCTTCCTGTTCCTTCCTTGATAGGCGAGTCTCAGCAGACACTCTCCGCCTATCACGAACGTTCTCTCATCCTCAGTTTTCCAGCAGACGTCTGTGATTGGCGGAATACCCAACACAGTGTCTGCTGGGAAAACTAAGGATGAGAGAATGATCGTGATAGGCGGAGAGTGTCTGCTGAGACTCGCCTATCAAGTAAGGAACAGGAAGAGACCGCGGAATTCGAACGATGGACGCCGCAGCCACAACTTCTTTACAGGTAATAATTACAATGTAAAAATTTCTATTTACAGGGAACAGCGAGCTAGGGAACAGTGGGGCATCAGCTTATACTCGGGTCAGTGAGGTTTCCCAGTTTTTTTGGGCAACATTAGGTACCTCAACTTATACTCGAGTCGGCTTATACTCGAGTATATACGGTAATTTAAAACTGCTTGCGGCTTTAATGTAATGTGTGGTCCCAGCAATATGGATGAAAATCATTGAGAAAATCAGCATAGGTACCCCCCCAGCCCATTTGTCTTCAGGTAGCTTTAGGTGCACACTGTGCAAAGGACACAGTACAATAACTGAAAATACTGCAGCTCCCTGCCTGTGGTGTTATTAGTATGAGAACACCAGCAATTGTCTTCAAGTAGCTTTAGGTGCACACTGTGCAAAGGACACAGTACACTAACTGAAAATACTGCAGCTCCCTGCCTGTGGTATTATTAGTATGAGAACACCAGAAATTGTCTTCAGGTAGCTTTAGGTGCACACTGTGCAAAGGACACAGTACACTAACTGAAAATACTGCCTGCAGCTCCCTGCCTGTGGTATTATTAGTATGAGAACACCAGGAAATTGTCTTCAGGTAGCTTTAGGTGCACACTGTGCAGAGGACACAGTACACTAACTGAAAATACTGCAGCTCCCTGCCTGTGGTATTATTAGTATGAGAACACCAGCAATTGTCTTCAGGTAGCTTTAGGTGCACACTCTGCAGAGGACACAGTACACTAACTGAAAATACTGCAGCTCCCTGCCTGTGGTATTATTAGCATGAGAATACCAGCAATTGTCTTCCGGTAGCTTTAGGTGCACACTGTGCAAAGGACACAGTACACTAACTGAAAATACTGCAGCTCCCTGCCTGTGGTATTATTAGTATGAGAACATCAGCAATTGTCTTTAGGTAGCTTTAGGTGCACACTGTGCAAAGGACACAATACACTAACTGAAAATACTGCAGCTCCCTGTCTGTGGTATTATTAGTATGAGAACACCAGCAATTGTCTTCAGGTAGCTTTAGGTGCACACTGTGCAAAGGACACAGTACACTAACTGAAAATACTGCAGCTCCCTGCCTGTGGTATTATTAGTATGATAACACCAGCAATTGCCTTCAGGTAGCTTTAGGCACACACTGTGCAAAGGACACAGTACACTAACTGAAAATACTGCAGCTCCCTGCCTGTGGTATTATTAGTATGAGAACACCAGCAATTGTCTTTAGGTAGCTGTAGGTGCACACTGTGCAGAGGAGACAGTACACTAACTGAAAATACTGCAGCTCCCTGCCTGTGGTATTATTAGTATGAGAATACCAGCAATTGTCTTCAGGTAGCTTTAGGTGCACACTGTGCAGAGGACACAGTACACTAACTGAAAATACTGCAGCTCCCTGCCTGTGGTATTATTAGTATGAGAACACAAGCAATTGTCTTCAGGTAGTTTTAGGTGCACACTGTGCAAAGGACACAGTACATTAACTGAAAATACTGCAGCTCCCTGCCTGTGGTATTTTTAGTATGAGAACACCATCAATTGTCTTCAGGTAGCTTTAGGTGCACACTGTGCAAAGGACACGGTACACTAACTGAAAATACTGCAGCTACCACAATCACCTGCCTGCCTGTCAGTATATTAAGAAGAGAATAACAGGAACGGATCTAGCTAAACTGAATACAGTGTATATATATATATATATACAACACTTAGGATGCATATATATCCTCCACACACTGTAACTGCAGCTAACTGACTCACCCACCTGCCTGATCTATCTAACTCAAATGAAATTACACTGTCTCTCTCTCTCTCTGTCTATCTTTCTCCGCCGCCGCAACACTCTACACAAGGCCGCTACGCAGGCGGCCTTATATAGTGTGGGGCATGTACTAAACCCCCTGAGCCATAATTGGCAGAAGCCACCCTGGTTTTGGCCAATTATGGCTCTCTGTTCTTACCGCGCTGTGATTGGCCAAAGCATGCGGGTCATAGTGCATGCTTGGACAATCATCAGCCAGCAATTCACTGCGATGCCGCAGTGAATTATGGGTCGTGACGCACCACTCGAATTTGGCGCGAACGGCCCATAATGTTCGAAATACTTTGAACGGCCGAACAGACGATGTTCGAGTCGAACATGAGTTTGACTCGAACTCGAAGCTTATCCCTAATATACACCTACCACATATTATGTGGGTTGTAGGCATGGTACATGTGTATATATATATATATATATATATATATATATATATATAAAGAAGAAAGGTGAAAAATAAATGGCCCAAAATTGCACTTCTCGGCGCCTAGGTGCTAAATTACTGTTCCTGAAAAAAATACTCCTCCAACTAAGAGGGTAATAGGGAATATAAATAATAGTAAAACAGCCCAGAAAAAATATATAAAATTATCAAAGTTAGTAAAACTATGATAAAATCAGTAAAATACAAATAAAGCAGCTGTTAAATTTATACAAATGAGTATCTCATGTATATAAAAAAATAATAAATTAAAAATATCATATCAAAAAAACTTAAGCCTCATATAGTCCATATGATAAACAGCGCTAGTAATGGATAAGTGTCCAAAAACACAAAAAACACTTGAGTGATGACGTTGCAACAATCAAACTAAGAGTGAAGTATCTTCTATGGATAAAATCTGTAGTGCACCCTACACCAATCCCAAATCTTCACCACGAGTGAGGCACGCTCCGCCTCTGGGGTACAAACTCACCACAAGGATGAAAAAGGTAAGCCTTTTAGTCTGTAGGTAGTCTCACTCCAACTTCCGTCACCACCACCAGAGTAGTATGGGTTAAATCCTCAGGCAAACATATAAGGACATAAGAGCACCAAATAGTGTAATATTGCTTTAATACAGAATTCCCCCAATACAAAATCCCTGTGTCAAATGCACGTACATAAAAATCACTTGTAAAGGCACATAAAGTAAAGAGTGTAATCACCGCTATCCTGTCCCAAGAGGGTGCCCGTGTTGCGGACGTGGCGCTGCAGTCTTTTTCCAGGTATGGGACAGCTGGCCGTGGAGCTCACTCTGTACTTCCTGGTTACAGAGACGCTGAGGTATCTGAGCCCTGACCGGTTTCGTCACAAGCTGACTTCAACTGAGGGCGTAGATAGCCAGCGTCAGCGTGCGTAATATCACTCCCCCGCTCGTCATCTATTGGCTGAAGTGCCGCAATCGGTCCGCCCTGATTGGTGCTTGTCAGGGCGGAACTGCGATGCGCTCATCCTCAAACCGGAGCTTTTTAGGAGAGTGATCAGTCCGCACAAGTTACTGCACATAGTTATTATATGAATAAGAAAAAGAGCAAACAATATTATTGGGGCTACAGTACTATCGCATTTAAACAGCAAAACATGTTAATGTAAAGCCGGTCATATTGAAAACCGTATCACGGTCGCTGCTGTACATAACTTATATAGTATTTGCATATAAACAAACATATCTATATTTGGGTACTTCTTTAAACAAAGGATTTGTCTACTAAAGGAAAATGTGAGTATATGATGTGAACTACAGCATATATCCTGATGACACAGTCCCAGTATAACTGGTGATCTGTACCATGAGAAGTGCAGCGCAAATCAATATAGCACTTAGAAATGTAAGACACAATAAGGCTAGACAGTCATTATGTGTATATAAATAAGTTCTAGAACCACAGTTAGCCAAGGCCGGGGTTTAAACCCAATATCCAAACATTAAAGAGATGGATAAATGAAAAGTAAATATATATAAAATACATCTAAAATGCACAAATATACACACATATATATATATATATATATATATACATGTATATATAAATACACATGTACACATATACATTTTTAAAAATCAACCTAAAGGAATTCCAATCAAAGTTAAAATTAAATTTAAAGTTAAAATGGAATAAAATAAATATAAAAGCTGCAGTATACTTATAAATAAGGGAATAACTAGCCATATAAGATTTATATGCATATGCCTAAGTTCCCTAGGGCTGAGAGAGGATGATGAGAGAAGCAGAAGTTCTAGTATAAGATGTTGATAAAATTAATAGTCTAAGGGACATTAATCATAAAAGTACCCATAAAACAATAAAATATCAATAATCACTAATAAAACAATTGATGTCTAGATCTATGTTCAACCCCTTAGGTGATATAGTATCTACGGAATAAATCCATTGGGTCTCAAGCTTGGACAATTCACGTACTAAATTGGACCCCCTCCATGGTGGTTTTAGGTGGTCCACTCCCCAAAACTTGAGACCCTCGGGGTTTTGATCATGGAACAATTTAAAATGTAAAGAGACATTATGATCTTTATACCCGAGTTTGATATTCGCCACATGTTCAGCCACCCGTACTTTCAGAGCTCTTTTGGTACGACCTATGTACAACAACTTACAAGGGCATTCCAAAACGTACACTACGTAGGTGGTATTGCAGGTAATAAAATCCCTAATAGTAAACTCCATGTTATTAGATGTAGATGTGAAGTTCTCCAATGCTCTAAGGGTTTTTTTTACCTCTCTACAGGGACGACATTTCCTGCAGGCATAGAAGCCATCCTTATCCCAAAAGGAGGGGGGTTTTTGTGGTGCATCTAGCACCTTCTTAACAACCTTATCTCCATAGTTAGGAGCTTTCCTATAGATGAAAGTAGGTCTCATTGGTATATGAGTTTTAAGAATCTTATCAAGCAGGAGTATGTGCCAATGAGAGGTGAAAATATGCTCCACCTCTTTGTATTGTGAATGGTATCCTGATATGAAACTCCATTCGTGATTGATTTTATGGCGTTGGAGAGTGTTCTTATTAAAGCAATTGATTCTAGGAGTAGCTACAAGGTCTTCAATGATTTTAACAAGTTGTGTTTCCTTATAGCCCTTTTCAATAAATTTGTTCTTCAGTACATCAGCCTGGGATAGAAAGTCGACATCCTCAGAGCAATTACGTCTTACCCGCATAAGTTGGCCTTTGGGAATGTTTCTTAGCCATACGGGGTGATGTCCGCTTTGTGTGGGGAGGAAACTATTGGCATCTGTGGGCTTAAAGTAAACTTTAGTACCCAGTTTATTGCCAATTCTGTATATATGAAGGTCTAGGAAATGGATACTTTCCTTATTGTATTCACAAATAAGGTTAATATTGTTAGTGTTCTTGTTTAATTCTTCCAAGAAGGTTTCTAGTGATGTTGTTGATCCTGCCCAAATGAGGAACATATCATCGATATATCGTCGGTAAAGTAGCAGTTCATTGCGTTTTGTGTGGAAAATTGTTTTATCCTCCCACTCTGCCATAAAGAGATTTGCTATGCTCGGAGCAAACTTGGCTCCCATGGCTACTCCCTGCTTTTGAGAGTAGAAGCTTCCATCAAACCAAAAATAGTTATGTCCTAAACAGAAGTCTAGGGCATTACGTAAGAACACCTTTTGGGAATGGGAAATATCTTCTCTTTTACTTAATGCCCAATTTAAGGCCAGAAGTGCGTCGTCATGCTGTATTATTGTGTATAACGACGAAACGTCTGCAGTAACAAGGAACACTTCTTTTCCAGACAAATCAATTTCCTGTAATAATATTAGGAGGTCTTTAGTATCCTTTAAATAAGCTTGTGTTGTTACCACACTGCTTTGGAGGTAGTGGTCAAGATATTGACCCAAACGTGATGTGATCGATCCGATACCATTCACGATGGGTCTTGCTGGTGGAAGATTGAGGTCCTTATGGATCTTGGGAAGGGTGTAAATAGTGGGAATCCGACTACTGCTCGGAAACAAAAATGTCCTCTCCCGCAAAGATAGTGCTCTAGTTTGAAAACCCATTTCTACCAATTTCTGTAGATTTATTTCGTATTGTGGAGTAGGGTCTCTTTCCAACTTCAAGTATGTTACTTCTTCTGATAACATCTGTATTAGTTGGTTATGGTAAAATTCTTTACTAAGAATAACCACACCTCCTCCTTTATCTGCTGGCCTCACCACTATCTCCTTTCTCTTTTCTAGGAGTTCTATACCTTCTTTAATATAACGTGGGTTAACATTTCTCTTTGGCTTGATAAGATCTAAATCACGCAGTACCAAACCTTTAAACACGTCCAAAGGTTGGTTGGTACCCAATAAAGGGTTAAACAGTGATTTGTTTCGCAAGCCACTATCAGTTGGTGCTGATGAGACACTTGTAACAGGATTTGAATTTTTATTTAAAAAGTATTTTTTCATGTTCAATTTCCTCATATACTTGTTTATATCTATAAATACATTAAATTTGTTAATTGGGCGATGTAAACCACATTTAAGCCCCAAATTTAAAATATTAGTCTCTTTATCTGTTAAAATCACATCGGTTAGATTAAAAATGCTGCCTAATCGTAATCCTTCTCGTACTCCTTTCGACTTCTTTTCTTGTGTCCTTCGTCCGGCCCTGCAGCCTCTGATCCTTCTCTCCTTGGGCCTGGTTGTTGCATCCTCTCTCGTTCCCAATGTGGGGGGTCTCTCCATTGTGAATCTTTCTGCATAGGTCCATACTGCGGTCCCCTGTATTCTGTCGCTTGTTGTGGGTATATTGGCATTCTGCCTCTCTGGTTGTTGGAACCTCTGCCCCTCTTCTGCCATCCCCTGCCTCTCCCTAAAAAAGAGGACCGTGGTGATTGGTACTGTTGTCTGTTCCTATCATCCCATAGAGGATCGTACCTATTCGATACTGGTACAGGGTAGTAATCATCTGTAGGTGGGGGTCGGTATTGCGGGTTCGGTGGTCCAGGTCTTCTTGGTTTTCCCCTTCCATTGTTGTAATAATTTCTGATTGGTGTAGAATGATTGATAGGGGCCTGTTGTGTGCCTAGATCTCTTCTATCCACTATGGGTAATGGTTGATTGCTAGAGGGCTGTTGATTTCCAACATTAATGTCTTGTTGGGTTTCCATGGTTAAACCTTCTGCATCTCTTGCTTCAATGGGGTTCAGTTGCTGCCATAAATAAATCGTATTTGAACGAAAGTCTCCTAGATCTCTGTGGAATTTTTTTGTTTTCTTTTTCTGAGTTTCCTTATCCACTTTTTCTAGTTTTTTCTTTATGCGGGTATTAAAGTCAATAACTTGTTGACTATCCTTGATAGGATCTAGCTGTTTTTGCAACTCATTTATCCTTGTCTCTAATTTCAACATCTTTTTCTTTTTCCTTTTTAAGATTAATTCTTGTAGTTTAAAACCTACCCCATTAAAAAATTCTAGCCATTCGGACATAGATTCAGGGTCATCTAAACCATCTTGGGGTACTACCTCCCATCTTAGACTTCTAATAATGATCCGCTCTTTTAAATATTGTTCTATAGTACATATATCCCACCAGGTTCTCACTTGTTTCTCTAGTGAGTTGCCAAGGGCGGTTATGACCCCATTATAATTAAGCTGTGCAGTAGTGTGCTCATTAACAGTGAAGATGCTGTTAATATCTATATTCCTATTGCTCAGGAATAGCAGTGCATCCATGGCTGCCAAGAAATAGGTATGTGTAAATAAAGAAGAAAGGTGCAAAATAAATGGCCCAAAATTGCACTTCTCGGCGCCTAGGTGCTAAATTACTGTTCCTGAAAAAAATACTCCTCCAACTAAGAGGGTAATAGGGAATATAAATGATAGTAAAACAGCCCAGAAAAAATATATAAAATTATTAAAGTTAGTAAAACTATGATAAAATCAGTAAAATACAAATAAAGCAGCTGTTAAATTTATACAAATGAGTATCTCATGTATATAAAAAAATAATAAATTAAAAATATCATATCAAAAAAACTTAAGCCTCATATAGTCCATATGATAAACAGCGCTAGTAATGGATAAGTGTCCAAAAACACAAAAAACACTTGAGTGATGACGTTGCAACAATCAAACTAAGAGTGAAGTATCTTCTATGGATAAAATCTGTAGTGCACCCTACACCAATCCCAAATCTTCACCACGAGTGAGGCACGCTCCCCCTCTGGGGTACAAACTCACCACAAGGATGAAAAAGGTAAGCCTTTTAGTCTGTAGGTAGTCTCACTCCAACTTCCGTCATCACCACCAGAGTAGTATGGGTCAAATCCTCAGGCAAACATATAAGGACATAAGAGCACCAAATAGTGTAATATTGCTTTAATATAGAATTCCCCCAATACAAAATCCCTGTGTCAAATGCACGTACGTAAAAATCACTTGTAAAGGCACATAAAGTAAAGAGTGTAATCACCGCTATCCTGTCCCAAGAGGGCGCCCGTGTTGCGGACGTGGCGCTGCAGTCTTTTTCCAGGTATGGGACAGCTGGCCGTGGAGCTCACTCTGTACTTCCTGGTTACAGAGACGCTGAGGTATCTGAGCCCTGACCGGTTTCGTCACAAGCTGACTTCAACTGAGGGCGTAGATAGCCAGCGTCAGCGTGCGTAATATCACCCCCCGCTCGTCATCTATTGGCTGAAGTGCCGCAATCGGTCCGCCCTGATTGGTGCTTGTCAGGGCGGAACTGCGATGCGCTCATTCTCAAACCGGAGCTTTTTAGGAGAGTGATCAGTCCGCACAAGTTACTGCACATAGTTATTATATGAATAAGAAAAAGAGCAAACAATATTATTGGGGCTACAGTACTATCGCATTTAAACAGCAAAACATGTTAATGTAAAGCCGGTCATATTGAAAACCGTATCACGGTCGCTGCTGTACATAACTTATATAGTATTTGCATTTAAACAAACATATCTATATTTGGGTACTTCTTTAAACAAAGGATTTGTCTACTAAAGGAAAATGTGAGTATATGATGTGAACTACAGCATATATCCTGATGACACAGTCCCAGTATAACTGGTGATCTGTACCATGAGAAGTGCAGCGCACATCAATATAGCACTTAGAAATGTAAAACACAATAAGGCTAGACAGTCATTATGTGTATATAAATAAGTTCTAGAACCACAGTTAGCCAAGGCCGGGGTTTAAACCCAATATCCAAACATTAAAGAGATGGATAAATGAAAAGTAAATATATATAAAATACATCTAAAATGCACAAATATACACACATATATATATATATATATACATGTATATATAAATACACATGTACACATATACATTTTTAAAAATCAACCTAAAGGAATTCCAATCAAAGTTAAAATTAAATTTAAAGTTAAAATGGAATAAAATAAATATAAAAGCTGCAGTATACTTATAAATAAGGGAATAACTAGCCATATAAGATGTATATGCATATGCCTAAGTTCCCTAGGGCTGAGAGAGGATGATGAGAGAAGCAGAAGTTCTAGTATAAGATGTTGATAAAATTAATAGTCTAAGGGACATTAATCATAAAAGTACCCATAAAACAATAAAATATCAATAATCACTAATAAAACAATTGATGTCTAGATCTATGTTCAACCCCTTAGGTGATATAGTATCTACTGAATAAATCCATTGGGTCTCAAGCTTGGACAATTCACGTACTAAATTGGACCCCCTCCATGGTGGTTTTAGGTGGTCCACTCCCCAAAACTTGAGACCCTCTGGGTTTTGATCATGGAACAATTTAAAATGTAAAGAGACATTATGATCTTTATACCCGAGTTTGATATTCGCCACATGTTCAGCCACCCGTACTTTCAGAGCTCTTTTGGTACGACCTATGTACAACAACTTACAAGGGCATTCCAAAACGTACACTACGTAGGTGGTATTGCAGGTAATAAAATCCCTAATAGTAAACTCCATGTTATTAGATGTAGATGTGAAGTTCTCCAATGCTCTAAGGTTTTCTTTTACCTCTCTACAGGGACGACATTTCCTGCAGGCATAGAAGCCATCCTTATCCCAAAAGGAGGGGGGGTTTTGTGGTGCATCTAGCACCTTCTTAACAACCTTATCTCCATAGTTAGGAGCTTTATTATATATGAAAGTAGGTCTCATTGGTATATGAGTTTTAAGAATCTTATCAAGCAGGAGTATGTGCCAATGAGAGGTGAAAATATGCTCCACCTCTTTGTATTGTGAATGGTATCCTGATATGAAACTCCATTCGTGATTGATTTTATGGCGTTGGAGAGTGTTCTTATTAAAGCAATTGATTCTAGGAGTAGCTACAAGGTCTTCAATGATTTTAACAAGTTGTGTTTCCTTATAGCCCTTTTCAATAAATTTGTTCTTCAGTACATCAGCCTGGGATAGAAAGTCGACATCCTCAGAGCAATTACGTCTTACCCGCATAAGTTGGCCTTTGGGAATGTTTCTTAGCCATACGGGGTGATGTCCGCTTTGTGTGGGGAGGAAACTATTGGCATCTGTGGGCTTAAAGTAAACTTTAGTACCCAGTTTATTGCCAATTCTGTATATTCTGTATATTCTGTATATATGAAGGTCTAGGAAATGGATACTTTCCTTATTGTATTCACAAATAAGGTTAATATTGTTAGTGTTCTTGTTTAATTCTTCCAAGAAGGTTTCTAGTGATGTTGTTGATCCTGCCCAAATGAGGAATATATCATCGATATATCGTCGGTAAAGTAGCAGTTCATTGCGTTTAGATGACCCTGAATCTATGTCCGAATGGCTAGAATTTTTTAATGGGGTTTTAATGGGGTAGGTTTTAAACTACAAGAATTAATCTTAAAAAGGAAAAAGAAAAAGATGTTGAAATTAGAGACAAGGATAAATGAGTTGCAAAAACAGCTAGATCCTATCAAGGATAGTCAACAAGTTATTGACTTTAATACCCGCATAAAGAAAAAACTAGAAAAAGTGGATAAGGAAACTCAGAAAAAGAAAACAAAAAAATTCCACAGAGATCTAGGAGACTTTCATTCAAATACGATTTATTTATGGCAGCAACTGAACCCCATTGAAGCAAGAGATGCAGAAGGTTTAACCATGGAAACCCAACAAGACATTAATGTTGGAAATCAACAGCCCTCTAGCAATCAACCATTACCCATAGTGGATAGAAGAGATCTAGGCACACAACAGGCCCCTATCAATCATTCTACACCAATCAGAAATGATTACAACTATGGAAGGGGAAAACCAAGAAGACCTGGACCACCGAACCCGCAATACCGACCCCCACCTACAGATGATTACTACCCTGTACCAGTATCGAATAGGTACGATCCTCTATGGGATGATAGGAACAGACAACAGTACCAATCACCACAGTCCTCTTTTTTAGGGAGAGGCAGGGGATGGCAGAAGAGGGGCAGAGGTTCCAACAACCAGAGAGGCAGAATGCCAATATACCCACAACAAGCGACAGAATACAGGGGACCGCAGTATGGACCTATGCAGAAAGATCCACAATGGAGAGACCCCCCACATTGGGAACGAGAGAGGATGCAACAACCAGGCCCAAGGAGAGAAGGATCAGAGGCTGCAGGGCCGGACGAAGGACACAAGAAAAGAAGTCGAAAGGAGTACGAGAAGGATTACGATTAGGCGGCATTTTTAATCTAACCAATGTGATTTTAACAGATAAAGAGACTAATATTTAAAATTTGGGGCTTAAATGTGGTTTACATCGCCCAATTAACAAATTTAATGTATTTATAGATATAAACAAGTATATGAGGAAATTGAACATGAAAAAATACTTTTTAAATAAAAATTCAAATCCTGTTACAAGTGTCTCATCAGCACCAACTGATAGTGGCTTGCGAAACAAATCACTGTTTAACCCTTTATTGGGTACCAACCAACCTTTGGACGTGTTTAAAGGTTTGGTACTGTGTGATTTAGATCTTATCAAGCCAAAGAGAAATGTTAACCCACGTTATATTAAAGAAGGTATAGAACTCCTAGAAAAGAGAAAGGAGATAGTGGTGAGGCCAGCAGATAAAGGAGGAGGTGTGGATATTCTTAGTAAAGAATTTTACCATAACCAACTAATACAGATGTTATCAGAAGAAGTAACATACTTGAAGTTGGAAAGAGACCCTACTCCACAATACGAAATAAATCTACAGAAATTGGTAGAAATGGGTTTTCAAACTAGAGCACTATCTTTGCGGGAGAGGACATTTTTGGTTCCGAGCAGTAGTCGGATTCCCACTATTTACACCCTTCCCAAGATCCATAAGGACCTCAATCTTCCACCAGCAAGACCCATCGTGAATGGTATCGGATCGATCACATCACGTTTGGGTCAATATCTTGACCACTACCTCCAAAGCAGTGTGGTAACAACACAAGCTTATTTAAAGGATACTAAAGACCTCCTAATATTATTACAGGAAATTGATTTGTCTGGAAAAGAAGAAGTGTTCCTTGTTACTGCAGACGTTTCGTCGTTATACACAATAATACAGCATGACGATGCACTTCTGGCCTTAAATTGGGCATTAAGTAAAAGAGAAGATATTTCCCATTCCCAAAAGGTGTTCTTATGTAATGCCCTAGACTTCTGTTTAGGACATAACTATTTTTGGTTTGATGGAAGCTTCTACTCTCAAAAGCAGGGAGTAGCCATGGGAGCCAAGTTTGCTCCGAGCATAGCAAATCTCTTTATGGCAGAGTGGGAGGATAAAACAATTTTCCACACAAAACGCAATGAACTGCTACTTTACCGACGATATATCGATGATATATTCCTCATTTGGGCAGGATCAACAACATCACTAGAAACCTTCTTGGAAGAATTAAACAAGAACACTAACAATATTAACCTTATTTGTGAATACAATAAGGAAAGTATCCATTTCCTAGACCTTCATATATACAGAATTGGCAATAAACTGGGTACTAAAGTTTACTTTAAGCCCACAGATGCCAATAGTTTCCTCCCCACACAAAGCGGACATCACCCCGTATGGCTAAGAAACATTCCCAAAGGCCAACTTATGCGGGTAAGACGTAATTGCTCTGAGGATGTCGACTTTCTATCCCAGGCTGATGTACTGAAGAACAAATTTATTGAAAAGGGTTATAAGGAAACACAACTTGTTAAAATCATTGAAGACCTTGTAGCTACTCCTAGAATCAATTGCTTGAATAAGAACACTCTCCAACGCCATAAAATCAATCACGAATGGAGTTTCATATCAGGATACCATTCACAATACAAAGAGGTGGAGCATATTTTCACCTCTCATTGGCACATACTCCTGCTTGATAAGATTCTTAAAACTCATATACCAATGAGACCTACTTTCATCTATAGGAAAGCTCCTAACTATGGAGATAAGGTTGTTAAGAAGGTGCTAGATGCACCACAAAAACCCCCCTCCTTTTGGGATAAGGATGGCTTCTATGCCTGCAGGAAATGTCATCCCTGTAGAGAGGTAAAAAAAACCCTTAGAGCATTGGAGAACTTCACATCTACATCTAATAACATGGAGTTTACTATTAGGGATTTTATTACCTGCAATACCACCTACGTAGTGTACGTTTTGGAATGCCCTTGTAAGTTGTTGTACATAGGTCGTACCAAAAGAGCTCTGAAAGTACGGGTGGCTGAACATGTGGCGAATATCAAACTCGGGTATAAAGATCATAATGTCTCTTTACATTTTAAATTGTTCCATGATCAAAACCCCGAGGGTCTCAAGTTTTGGGGAGTGGACCACCTAAAACCACCATGGAGGGGGTCCAATTTAGTACGTGAATTGTCCAAGCTTGAGACCCAATGGATTTATTCCGTAGATACTATATCACCTAAGGGGTTGAACATAGATCTAGACATCAATTGTTTTATTAGTGATTATTGATATTTTATTGTTTTATGGGTACTTTTATGATTAATGTCCCTTAGACTATTAATTTTATCAACATCTTATACTAGAACTTCTGCTTCTCTCATCATCCTCTCTCAGCCCTAGGGAACTTAGGCATATGCATATACATCTTATATGGCTAGTTATTCCCTTATTTATAAGTATAATGCAGCTTTTATATTTATTTTATTCCATTTTAACTTTAAATTTAATTTTAACTTTGATTGGAATTCCTTTAGGTTGATTTTTAAAAATGTATATGTGTATATGTGTATTTATATATACATGTATATATATATATATATATATATATATATATATATATATATATATATATGTGTATATTTGTGCATTTTAGATGTATTTTATATATATTTACTTTTCATTTATCCATCTCTTTAATGTTTGGATATTGGGTTTAAACCCCGGCCTTGGCTAACTGTGGTTCTAGAACTTATTTATATACACATAATGACTGTCTAGCCTTATTGTGTTTTACATTTCTAAGTGCTATATTGATGTGCGCTGCACTTCTCATGGTACAGATCACCAGTTATACTGGGACTGTGTCATCGGGATAAATGCTGTAGTTCACATCATATACTCACATTTTCCTTTAGTAGACAAATCCTTTGTTTAAAGAAGTACCCAAATATAGATATGTTTGTTTATATGCAAATACTATATAAGTTATGTACAGCAGCGACCGTGATACGGTTTTCAATATGACCGGCTTTACATTAACATGTTTTGCTGTTTAAATGCGATAGTACTGTAGCCCCAATAATATTGTTTGCTCTTTTTCTTATTCATATAATAACTATGTGCAGTAACTTGTGCGGACTGATCACTCTCCTAAAAAGCTCCGGTTTGAGGATGAGCACATCGCAGTTCCGCCCTGACAAGCACCAATCAGGGCGGACCGATTGTGGCACTTCAGCCAATAGATGACGAGCGGGGGAGTGATATTACGCACGCTGACGCTGGCTATCTACGCCCTCAGTTGAAGTCAGCTTGTGACGAAACCGGTCAGGGCTCAGATACCTCAGCGTCTCTGTAACCAGGAAGTACAGAGTGAGCTCCACGGCCAGCTGTCCCATACCTGGAAAAAGACTGCAGCGCCATGTCCGCAAGACGGGTGCCCTCTTGGGACAGGATAGCGGTGATTACACTCTTTACTTTATGTGCCTTTACAAGTGATTTTTATGTACGTGCATTTGACACAGGGATTTTGTATTGGGGGAATTCTATATTAAAGCAATATTACACTATTTGGTGCTCTTATGTCCTTATATGTTTGCCTGAGGATTTAACCCATACTACTCTGGTGGTGATGACGGAAGTTGGAGTGAGACTACCTACAGACTAAAAGGCTTACCTTTTTCATCCTTGTGGTGAGTTTGTACCCCAGAGGGGGAGCGTGCCTCACTCGTGGTGAAGATTTGGGATTGGTGTAGGGTGCACTACAGATTTTATCCATAGAAGATACTTCACTCTTAGTTTGATTGTTGCAACATCATCACTCAAGTGTTTTTTGTGTTTTTGGACACTTATCCATTACTAGCGCTGTTTATCATATGGACTATATGAGGCTTAAGTTTTTTTGATATGATATTTTTAATATATATATATATATATATATTTTAGGTATGTAGGTATGGAGAGACTGGTAGTTTCATCTAGATATTACTAATTTGCAATTGTAACTATTATGGGTGGACCTTGGATTTTGTTTCTGCAATCAGTACACCCTAGATCAGGGATATGCAATTAGCGGACCTCCAGCTGTTGCAAAACTACAAGTCCCATCATGCTTCTGGCTCTGAGTGTCATGCTTGTGGCTGCCAGAGTCTTGCTATGCCTCATGGGACTTGTAGTTCTGCAACAGCTGGAGGTCCGCTAATTGCCTATCCCTGCCCTAGATATAAGATTCTATGGTTGCATGACCCTGTTTTTAGGGCTATAATCTCTCCCTCTTTCTGGGGGCAGTATTCATCTTATCGGTTAACTATGCCTAGAAGTTCCCTGTCTGGCTTTGCCCCCTTTCTGCGTAGAATCATTCCCAGTTTAACGCACTGAGCTATCTCTAACTTTAAGCTTACCATGGTAATGATTTGGCTGACTTTTTAGTAGCACTGGGGAACTGTCTTGTGCAACTTGAGTAACAGCAGAACAGGATCCTTTTGCTGTGGGTTGTCCTGTTGACAGATCACTGGGGTGTTGTCCATCATAGTTACATGGTTAGTCAAGTTGAAAAAAGACAAAAGTCCATCTAGTTCAACCAATAAAAGGGAAAAAAATCATACAATCTGTAACGGCACCCCAAGTATGAAAGGGGTTAACGCCGTTTAGGATATTCACTCTCTGGACACACATCCACTGCCG
The DNA here is from genome assembly GCA_029206835.1 of Rana muscosa. Lineage (NCBI taxonomy): Eukaryota > Metazoa > Chordata > Amphibia > Anura > Ranidae > Rana > Rana muscosa. Next base: position 424,034,265 of record CM055122.1, read on the forward strand.
ATACTCCACAGTCAGGCGACCGCTTCCCATAGGATTAATCCTTCCCAACATACGAGACAAACACTCTGTATGAAGTTTCCAACTGGACTGACAATCTTTAATGAGAGCAGGCTCTTTTTATGCACCAAAATAATACTGCATTAATCTAAATGAACAATGGTCCAACTCCACCCACAACATCACACAATGGTTACATAACGAGCTCCCAATACACATATTCTGACATCTCTTAGCTAATCCCTTTACATCTTAAATTACTATGCATGACCTTTATATTCACCAGACTGTCTGTCTGCTTTACAATACACACAAGTACAGAGTTAATTATCACTATTCACAATGAAAGGATCTGTAGCATAGTTGAGATTCATTAACATTACACAAGCAGACAGGTAACACATCAGCATCTCTTAATTAACTTGTTGAGTTCAGAATCAAACAACCAGTACATTTTGTGGATTAATATTACTATCCCAATTTAAAGCAATCCAAGACATTCTTAATGTTCATTATTTCCTGGCTCACCCTGTGCCCAAAGTGACCCCTGTCACACAATCCAATATACACAATCCTATACCCACAGTTGATCTAGAGGGAGGCAAAAAAAAAAAAAAACCTGCAAAGCATGACCCAATTTGCTCCAGCAGGGGAAAAAATTCCTTCCTGATCCCCTGAGAGGCAATCAGATATTCCCTGCATCATCTTTGCCTATAAATGTTGGTATCCAGTTATGTTATGTACATTTAGGAAAGCATCCAGACCTTTTTTAAATCAATCTTCTGAGCTGGACAGAACCACATTTTCACAGCTCTTACTGTGAAGAAACCTTTCTGTATTTGGAGATTAAATCTCTTTTCCTCAAGATATAAAGAGTGCTCCATTGTTCTCTGTGGTGACCTTGATTGATGTTGAACCTAATTTGCTGGACAACATGATTAACTTTGGATTTACACTGCATGACTTTTTTATTTATATGGTGTCTATCATTTTATTTACCCCCCTCCCCTTTTTTGTTCTTGGGAATCTGTAGGTCAGAAGACATTCCATTCAAAGGATTACCCCAGGCACCTCCCATCTGCCCTCTTACTGGCAGGTTTGACAGTCATTTCAACAATGCCCCTGCTACCCCTCACATTGACACACCCATCTGAAACTTTACCTCTATCAATTGAAGAGGCCTCAAAACACCAGAAATAGGATTACAGCTCCTGAAAGAAAGATACAAAGTTAAGGATCAAATTGCCTTCACCCTGGAGACTAACTTCAAACAAGTTTTTTTTTGTTCGTTAGTTTTTTTTTCTCTGTTTCTTTCTTTTTTGCTCCGTTTTTTTGGTTTTTTTATACTTTTTGTCTTTTTGCTGTTATTTTTTTGTCTTTCTTGAAATTTCTCATACATATGTGTTTTTTATGGCAGTCAAAGACATATGGTTTGGTGGTCTTTGCATATGCAAATGGTGGTCTCAGTAGTGGAGAATACATCTGTCCTTTGTATGTTGGGACGCTCTTTCCGCATGCAAAGTTATGTGTTGGGATCATGTAAGTGTGATGTATTTGATTATCAAGATCTTCTAAGAAACATTTCCAATGAATGAGATTGTAAAATATGGTTTATATTCCAGAATGATATCTTTTCCCTGAAGAAGATAATTAGTAAAAAATAATTTCGAAAACACATGAAATTTCCTAGCTGAATGGACTAACAACTGAGCTATATGGTTGCAGTCTGATAATCAGCTGTGGGGGATACCACCGGAGTCGTATCATAAGTTGTAACAATTTTTCATGCAGTAATGTATATTGTGAAAATGTACAGATATACTTTTTCAATGTCAAAAAGTCGAGAAAAGTGGGACTATCGCGGTGCTTTGTAAAAAATATTACATAATCAACATCATAATTTTACAATTTTTATTAAAATATCACATAGATATTATACACATATATGAAAAAATGCTAATTAAAAAACATAGCTTGAACATATAGGAATCTTTTCTGGGTTGCTGGTTTACCCAAGGAGAGTATGGCGGGGGGTCAGGTATGATGTTGTATCCCTATATATTTCGCCGGGTGTGGCTTCTTCAGGGGAATATACTGTAACCGCCCTAATTTTTGTATGCCCAGCTCTAACAAAAAATCAAAGAAAACAACATAATCAAAAAATGTTATACACATGTTCACATATCTTTAGTTCCTATGGTTTGTATCATCATAGTTACCAGGTATGGAGCCCAGCCCCTGTTCGGCCCAGGCAGAAAAACACACATGCGAGTCCCACATATGCTAAAGATAATTGATCACAACTGCAGGACCACGCAGGGAACTCAGTTCAGCTGTAGGGGGCAGAGAAAGCCTAGCTGAAAGAAGATAAGTCCTAATGAGTAATGACTAAATGCTTCCAAAATCACAAATAGTTTAAACATAGCGTAATATCTAGAAGGCCAGCAGGCTCGAAAAATAACTTACTCTGTTCAAAAATGCTTTAAGGAAAAAATAGGCAAACAGAGGCGACCAGATGAACAGTTTCCATAGTATAGCTGGAGAGGATCACACAAAGGTCTATCCAGCAATATGGCATATCCTAAAAAATCGAGATAAAAATTAAAAAAGAAATGTTTATTATATATATATAGTGAACTCGCAAAGAAGGTTTTATTCCAGACATGAGTGTTAATGCCTGGTTAGATGAATTACCATCCATAAAATAAGGGGAATAGCCACATAACAAGTAGCTGAATATGCTAATATGCAACACACTGCACTGCTGATATACAGGGCGCATTAGAGATATAGTGTGCCATCGTCAAGCAGCATATAAGGAAGGCATGAAGCCTTCCAGAACATTACCTTAATCCAGGAAGTTCAAAATGAGGTCGCCTCCATCTGACAGCCTGAGATGGAATGGCAAAATGCTGGCGTTTTAACGAACGAGTGCGGACAACGAGGTGCTCACTCCTATGCAAAGGGAGAAGGACCGCCAAGGAACTACGATCCCCAGAATCCTAGGCGGCGCACGCATGCGCCGTGGTGACCGGCGAGAATGACTGGGCCGGTATCACAGGAGATGGCCGAAGCTGGTGGGCGGCACTGGGGCGAGTACATGTCAGCCCAAGGAGGGCAGAGAAGGAGATGGAAAGGGCAGGTCAAAAGATGTGCCACTTAAGCAGAGGAGAGAAAGCACAGGGACGGGCTTCTGTGCTGCAGAAGCACTTGAGTGTCCATACAGCATGGACAAAGAGACCCACAATGCGCGCTACAGCAGTATAGGAAGTGTGACATCTGGAAAAAGGGGGATATGCCTGAGAATCGCATGTGCAATATCATGCACTGGGCCGAAAAAGGAAAACAATGAGCTCCTGTACCTGAATTGAAGAAAACAGAATGAAAACACATATAAAAGCAAAACAAAATAATAATTTACAGTTATCTATTGCATAGCATATAATGTACATAATGTCAGCAAATATATAAAGTTTGTTACATATATATGAAAAGAAGGGAAAATAATTACTTTATCAACAATCAACAAAGGGGAGGGGAGGGGAATAGCAGAGGAAATGGGAAAATGAAAAGGGGGAATAGAAAAGGACATAGAGGTAAGGTAAGGAGAGTGTGGGACACAGAAAAAGCATGATTTGAGTTCCTGATGGTAAATAGGGGTAGAGAACAAATGGATCCGCAATATGAATATAGTGAAGTATCCAATGCAGTCTTAAAGCAAATATTTGTGCAACAATGTTTATATTGGTATCCTAAAGAAAGGATTTAAAACTGATATATTCATTTAAGCCAGGATAGCGAGTTGCTTTTAATTGTTGGATCCATTTGGTTTCAAGTTGCAAAAGTTTGCGGTCAATGACGCCTCCTCTTGCATGTGTGGGTACATGTTCAAGGGCTGTGAATGTGATCATTCCTGCCTCAAAGTCATGTTCACTACCTATATGACGGCTGATGGCAGTGGTCATTAGTCGTTTGCGAATAGGACCGATATGATCTTTTATGCGTTTGAAAAAGGGCCTTTTAGTTTTTCCCACATAGAAACAGCCACAGAGACATTTTGCCAAGTACACAACACCTATGGTTTGACAGGATACTCTATGATGTATGGAGTGTGTAAGGCCATTAGGAAGAATTACAGTCTGGCCATTTAGGATAAAAGAACATATGTCACATTTGTTACAAGAAAAAGTACCCATCTGTGTACTGCGTGTAGAGTCTGAGGGGTCAAAATGGCTTCGGACCAATTTATCCCTAAGGGAGGGAGCACGTCGATAAGTGATGTCTGGACAATTATTGATGTATTTGCCAGCAGTGTTGTCCGCTAATAATAAGGGCCAATGTTGTGTCAGAATGTTTCTAAAGGATGCAAGGTGTTTGGAGTATTGCGTAATTAGTCGAATTGGTTGAAGGGAAGATTTGGTTCTGGTAGGAAATACTAATTCATTCCGATTACATTTGGAAGCTTTATTATATGCACGTTTCAGGATTTTGTGGCTGTAGCCTCTGTCTTTGAGTCTATGATACAGGTTTTTAGCTGCCTTTTCAAAATCATCAACATGAGCACAATTCCTTTTTAGTCTAATATACTGGCTATATGGAATACTTCTGATTAAAGATTGGGGATGTCCGCTTGATGCATGTAAAATAGTGTTGCCAGATGATGGATTACGGTATAATGAGGAATATAGAAGGCCATCTTTATCTATAGAAATTGTTAGGTCTAGAAAATTAACACAGTTCTGGCTACATTCCATGGTAAATTTTAGATTATACGTGTTCGTGGCTAGAATAGTCATGAACTGCGTCAATTCATTCTTGCTACCAGACCAGAGGAGTAGGACCTCATCAATGTACCTGTACCATGAAAGGACATGGGACAGGTACATTGGTATGTCCTCACGTGCAAAAAGTTCCTTCTCCCACCCCCCCAGGTACAGGTTGGCATAGGATGGGGCGCACTTGGTTCTCATTGCAACCCCCTGCACCTGGAGGTAGTGGGAGAGTCCGAAAAGGAACACATTGCGAGTCAAAATAAATTTAAGAAGATCCAAAATGAATGCATTATATTTGTGTGCCGAACTGCCTCTGTCTTTCAAAAGATGTTCCACAACCTCAATACCCTTGGTGTGGGGGATTGTGTTGTAAAGACTTTCTATGTCAATTGCCACTAACCAAGTATTGGGGGGGACGCATGTCCCCTCGATTGTTTGTAGTAGGTCAATTGTATCTTTGACATAGGATGTCAATGATGTCACATGTGGGTAGAGGTAGCGATCAACCAGTGCACTGGCGTTCTCTGTGAGGCTCTAACACCCAGATACGATAGGCCGACCAGATGGATTGGTCATGGATTTATGCAATTTAGGGAGTGCATACATAGTAGGTATTCTAGGCTCTTGGATGTTTAAATAGTTCCACGTATCTTTATCAATAAGTCCAGTATGGAATGCTTTAGTGATAAGAGAATAGTATTCTGAAATAAAACTCGAGATCAAGGTTTTAGAGATGGGACTAAAGGAATGCCATATTGCTGGATAGACCTTTGTGTGATCCTCTCCAGCTATACTATGGAAACTGTTCATCTGGTCGCCTCTGTTTGCCTATTTTTTCCTTAAAGCATTTTTGAACAGAGTAAGTTATTTTTCGAGCCTGCTGGCCTTCTAGATATTACGCTATGTTTAAACTATTTGCGATTTTGGAAGCATTTAGTCATTAGGACTTATCTTCTTTTCAGCTAGGCTTTCTCTGCCCCCTACAGCTGAACTGAGTTCCCTGCGTGGTCCTGCAGTTGTGATCAATTATCTTTAGCATATGTGGGACTCGCATGTGTGTTTTTCTGCCTGGGCCGAACAGGGGCTGGGCTCCATACCTGGTAACTATGATGATACAAACCATAGGAACTAAAGATATGTGAACATGTGTATAACATTTTTTGATTATGTTGTTTTCTTTGATTTTTTGTTAGAGCTGGGCATACAAAAATTAGGGCGGTTACAGTATATTCCCCTGAAGAAGCCACACCCGGCGAAATATATAGGGATACAACATCATACCTGACCCCCCGCCATACTCTCCTTGGGTAAACCAGCAACCCAGAAAAGATTCCTATATGTTCAAGCTATGTTTTTTTATTAGCATTTTTTCATATATGTGTATAATATCTATGTGATATTTTAATAAAAATTGTAAAATTATGATGTTGATTATGTAATATTTTTTACAAAGCACCGCGATAGTCCCACTTTTCTCGACTTTTTGACATTTCCATTACCGGGATGAGGTGCATTTAAACTTTTTTGAAAACTACTCGGATCTCTCACTCTCTATATATTCTGCCAAGGTGTTTTAATACACCATCTAAGATCCGATCAGTTTTCCTCTATATAAAATTACTATATTTTTTTGTTTATTATTGATGTTGTTTTGATATCTATATATAATTTTGTATATGCATGCATTTGTGTCACACTCTGTGGTCATATTTATCAGCAATCTTTGTTTTTTTCTTTTTTCTTTTTCCCCCATTTCTGTTTTTCTATCGGATTGTTGTTAGGACACGGTCCCAGTCATGGCCAGCTTCTGTGGAGAGGCATGGGAAGGTTTTATGTTAAAGATTCAGTCTACTAAAAGCACTACTGAAATATCTGAACCTGATCTAGATAAGGCATTCCTAAGACTACAAAGACTACTTGAGAAAAAAGTCAGAGTGTTTTGGCACAAACAATACTTTGTAAAATACTCTGAACATAAAATCACTCCGTGGGGATTACGCATACAAATATTTCCCAATCTCAAAAAAATAGACGATTCATTAAAATTAAAATGGGAACACAACTTACAGAGTTGCTCCTTTGAAATGATGACCATTCTTTGTTACCAGTATGATAGTGAAATTACAGACTTGGATATCCGAATTAATGCATGGTATGATGAAATGATATTGGCAGTTTCCACTTCTCTTTTTAAACAGAAAGAAAAAGCTTTACGTGAACACCTAGAGGAATATACCTCTGATATCATTAGTGTAAAAGAAGGCAAATTTCTGAAAGATAAATCCGCCTATGATAACAATTATGCCTATAAGTGGAATCAACCAATGTCTAACAGACCATCCACATATCCATCCACTCGCAGAGCAACTGAAAATGTTCCAAATATACCTGACATGTCTTCTGTTTCAGTTTCCTCAGCAGTGTCAAGTCAGTCTACGGTCTATCGAGACCTATCTCACGATCGACTTCCAAAAAAACGTAAGGGCAATCGAGACTCAAGATCATCGGAATCACTCTCACGCACAGGTTCCACCATCACTCGGCACTCTTCAGCTAGCTCTTCTATACTTGAAACTGCTCGCCCTCCTTCCTCACTCATGCGATTTTCTCGATCTGACACACCTTTTGCACCGGTTTCCTTATCTGCACAACCTGCTCGGGCTTTGGCCCCATCGTTATCATCCACAACCACTCCCATCAGAAGGGTAAGTGAACCTAACCTTTCATCCTTATTTCCACAAAGCACAGCGTCCCTTGACCCTAAATTGGCACCTATTTTTTTAGTCAAAACTCCGGATCACCCCGGCACCATGACGCCACCAACGACACAGCCCTAATACTAGACAATACAACTCAACTGGAGGTTGTGAATCTTTCATCCATCTCTTTAAGCCAAGATGAAATTGATGTCCTTAAATTGGGTCTCACTTTTTGTCCTCTGGCTATCAGTGATAAATTTCAAATTATAAAAGATGTGCATTTATTTGCACGTAAACTCATGTTCAAAGTTATATATGATAGACCGTCGACTGACTGTACAACCACCTCTGACTCTCTTTCTTTTGAACAACGGAAATTAGATTTTGATGAAATCCAAGCCATTGAAGACTTGATGGAACTTTGGGAGGAGGGGCAGACTGACCAGGAGGGCTCTGTGCCCTCCTCTGTGGAGGGCATTTGTGCCCCCGGTGATATGTTTCCCCCCCTCCGTCGTACAAGCCAAAGTCAACAAATTTTCCCCTCTTAAGTAAGAATGCGAGTATATGGTCATTTGTTGAACAAACTACTAGAGAAATAGATAAGTTAGATCTTGGTATAGATTACTCCAATAATAACCTTTCTTTGAAACATAAGAAAGCCCTTCAATCTCTTCAGAACAACAGGCATATTACAATCAAGCCAGCCGATAAAGGCGGCAACGTAGTCATCATGAATACAGCAGACTACGAGACTATGTGTCTTAAGATTCTTCAAAACAAAGAATGGTACCGTCCCATCTCTAAAACTTTGATCTCGAGTTTTATTTCAGAATACTATTCTCTTATCACTAAAGCATTCCATACTGGACTTATTGATAAAGATATGTGGAACTATTTAAACATCCAAGAGCCTAGAATACCTACTATGTATGCACTCCCTAAATTGCATAAATCCATGACCAATCCATCTGGTCGGCCTATCGTATCTGGGTGTCAGAGCCTCACAGAGCACGCCAGTGCACTGGTTGATCGCTACCTCTACCCACATGTGACATCATTGACATCCTATGTCAAAGATACAATTGACCTACTACAAACAATCGAGGGGACATGCGTCCCCCCCAATACTTGGTTAGTGGCAATTGACATAGAAAGTCTTTACAACACAATCCCCCACACTAAGGGTATTGAGGTTGTGGAACATCTTTTGAAAGACAGAGGCAGTTCGGCACACAAATATAATGCATTTATTTTGGATCTTCTTAAATTTATTTTGACTCGCAATGTGTTCCTTTTCGGACTCTCCCACTACCTCCAGGTGCAGGGGGTTGCCATGAGAACCAAGTGCGCCCCATCCTATGCCAACCTGTACCTGGGGGGGTGGGAGAAGGAACTTTTTGCACGCGAGGACATACCAATGTACCTGTCCCATGTCCTTTCATGGTACAGGTACATTGATGATGTCCTACTCCTCTGGTCTGGTAGCAAGAATGAATTGACACAGTTCATGACTATTCTAGCCACGAACACGTATAATCTAAAATTTACCATGGAATGTAGCCAGAACTGTGTTAATTTTCTAGACCTAACAATTTCTATAGATAAAGATGGCCTTCTATATTCCTCATTATACCGTAAGCCATCATCTGGCAACACTATTTTACATGCATCAAGCGGACATCCCCAATCTTTAATCAGAAGTATTCCATATAGCCAGTATATTAGACTAAAAAGGAATTGTGCTCATGTTGATGATTTTGAAAAGGCAGCTAAAAACCTGTATCATAGACTCAAAGACAGAGGCTACAGCCACAAAATCCTGAAACGTGCATATAATAAAGCTTCCAAATGTAATCGGAATGAATTAGTATTTCCTACTAGAACCAAATCTTCCCTTCAACCAATTCGACTAATTACGCAATACTCCAAACACCATGCATCCTTTAGAAACATTCTGACACAACATTGGCCCTTATTATTAGCGGACAACACTGCTGGCAAATACATCAATAATTGTCCAGACATCACTTATCGACGTGCTCCCTCCCTTAGGGATAAATTGGTCCGAAGCCATTTTGACCCCTCAGACTCTACACGCAGTACACAGACGGGTACTTTTTCTTGTAACAAATGTGACATATGTTCTTTTATCCTAAATGGCCAGACTGTAATTCTTCCTAATGGCCTTACACACTCCATACATCATAGAGTATCCTGTCAAACCATAGGTGTTGTGTACTTGGCAAAATGTCTCTGTGGCTGTTTCTATGTGGGAAAAACTAAAAGGCCCTTTTTCAAACGCATAAAAGATCATATCGGTCCTATTCGCAAACGACTAATGACCACTGCCATCAGCCGTCATATAGGTAGTGAACATGACTTTGAGGCAGGAATGATCACATTCACAGCACTTGAACATGTACCCACACATGCAAGAGGAGGCGGCATTGACCGCAAACTTTTGCAACTTGAAACCAAATGGATCCATCAATTAAAAGCAACTCGCTATCCTGGCTTAAATGAATATATCAGTTTTAAATCCTTTCTTTAGGATACCAATATAAACATTGTTGCACAAATATTTGCTTTAAGACTGCATTGGATACTTCACTATATTCATATTGTGGATCCATTTGTTCTCTACCCCTGTTTACCATCAGGAACTCAAGTCATGCTTTTTCTGTGTCCCACACTCTCCTTACCTTACCTCTATGTCCTTTTCTATTCCCCCTTTTCATTTTCCCATTTCCTCTGCTATTCCCCTCCCCTCCCCTTTGTTGATTGTTGATAAAGTAATTATTTTCCCTTCTTTTCATATATATGTAACAAACTTTATATATTTGCTGACATTATGTACATTATATGCTATGCAATAGATAACTGTAAATTATTATTTTGTTTTGCTTTTATATGTGTTTTCATTCTGTTTTCTTCAATTCAGGTACAGGAGCTCATTGTTTTCCTTTTTCGGCCCAGTGCATGATATTGCACATGCGATTCTCAGGCATATCCCCCTTTTTCCAGATGTCACACTTCCTATACTGCTGTAGCGCGCATTGTGGGTCTCTTTGTCCATGCTGTATGGACACTCAAGGGCTTCTGCAGCACAGAAGCCCGTCCCTGTGCTTTCTCTCCTCTGCTTAAGTGGCACATCTTTTGACCTGCCCTTTCCATCTCCTTCTCCACCCTCCTTGGGCTGACATGTACTCGCCCCAGTGCCGCCCACCAGCTTCGGCCATCTCCTGTGATACCGGCCCAGTCATTCTCGCCGGTCACCACGGCGCATGCGCGCGCCGCCTAGGATTCTGGGGATTGTAGTTCCTTGGCGGTCCTTCTCCCTTTGCATAGGAGTGAGCACCTCGTTGTCCGCACTCGTTCGGTGACGTCAGCACGTCCGAACGAGCGGGGGGTTTAAAACGCCAGCATTTTGCCATTCCATCTCAGGCTGTCAGATGGAGGCGACCTCATTTTGAACTTCCTGGATTATGGTAATGTTCTGGAAGGCTTCATGCCTTCCTTATATGCTGCTTGACGATGGCACACTATATCTCTAATGCGCCCTGTGTATCAGCAGTGCAGTGTGTTGCATATTAGCATATTCAGCTACTTGTTATGTGGCTATTCCCCTTTTTTTATGGCTGGTAATTCATCTAACCAGGCATTAACACTCATGTCTGGAATAAAACCTTCTTTGCGAGTTCACTATATATATATATATAATAAACATTTCTTTTTTAATTTTTATCTCGATTTTTTAGGATATGCCATTTTGCTGGATAGACCTTTGTGTGATCCTCTCCAGCTATACTATGGAAACTGTTCATCTGGTCGCCTCCGTTTGCCTATTTTTTCCTTAAAGCATTTTTGAACAGAGTAAGTTATTTTTCGAGTCTGCTGGCCTTCTAGATATTACACTATGTTTAAACTATTTGCGATTTTGGAAGCATTTAGTCATTAGGACTTATCTTCTTTTCAGCTAGGCTTTCTCTGCCCCCTACAGCTGAACTGAGTTCCCTGCATGGTCCTGCAGTTGTGATCAATTATCTTTAGCATATGTGGGACTCGCATGTGTGTTTTTCTGCCTGGGCCGAACAGGGGCTGGGCTCCATACCTGGTAACTATGATGATACAAACCATAGGAACTAAAGATATGTGAACATGTGTATAACATTTTTTGATTATGTTGTTTTCTTTGATTTTTTGTTAGAGCTGGGCATACAAAAATTAGGGCGGTTACAGTATATTCCCCTGAAGAAGCCACACCCGGCGAAATATATAGGGATACAACATCATACCTGACCCCCCGCCATACTCTCCTTGGGTAAACCAGCAACCCAGAAAAGATTCCTATATGTTCAAGCTATGTTTTTTTATTAGCATTTTTTCATATATGTGTATAATATCTATGTGATATTTTAATAAAAATTGTAAAATTATGATGTTGATTATGTAATATTTTTTACAAAGCACCGCGATAGTCCCACTTTTCTCGACTTTTTGACATTTCCATTACCGGGATGAGGTGCATTTAAACTTTTTTGAAAACTACTCGGATCTCTCACTCTCTATATATTCTGCCAAGGTGTTTTAATACACCATCTAAGATCCGATCAGTTTTCCTCTATATAAAATTACTATATTTTTTTGTTTATTATTGATGTTGTTTTGATATCTATATATAATTTTGTATATGCATGCATTTGTGTCACACTCTGTGGTCATATTTATCAGCAATCTTTGTTTTTTTCTTTTTTCTTTTTCCCCCATTTCTGTTTTTCTATCGGATTGTTGTTAGGACACGGTCCCAGTCATGGCCAGCTTCTGTGGAGAGGCATGGGAAGGTTTTATGTTAAAGATTCAGTCTACTAAAAGCACTACTGAAATATCTGAACCTGATCTAGATAAGGCATTCCTAAGACTACAAAGACTACTTGAGAAAAAAGTCAGAGTGTTTTGGCACAAACAATACTTTGTAAAATACTCTGAACATAAAATCACTCCGTGGGGATTACGCATACAAATATTTCCCAATCTCAAAAAAATAGACGATTCATTAAAATTAAAATGGGAACACAACTTACAGAGTTGCTCCTTTGAAATGATGACCATTCTTTGTTACCAGTATGATAGTGAAATTACAGACTTGGATATCCGAATTAATGCATGGTATGATGAAATGATATTGGCAGTTTCCACTTCTCTTTTTAAACAGAAAGAAAAAGCTTTACGTGAACACCTAGAGGAATATACCTCTGATATCATTAGTGTAAAAGAAGGCAAATTTCTGAAAGATAAATCCGCCTATGATAACAATTATGCCTATAAGTGGAATCAACCAATGTCTAACAGACCATCCACATATCCATCCACTCGCAGAGCAACTGAAAATGTTCCAAATATACCTGACATGTCTTCTGTTTCAGTTTCCTCAGCAGTGTCAAGTCAGTCTACGGTCTATCGAGACCTATCTCACGATCGACTTCCAAAAAAACGTAAGGGCAATCGAGACTCAAGATCATCGGAATCACTCTCACGCACAGGTTCCACCATCACTCGGCACTCTTCAGCTAGCTCTTCTATACTTGAAACTGCTCGCCCTCCTTCCTCACTCATGCGATTTTCTCGATCTGACACACCTTTTGCACCGGTTTCCTTATCTGCACAACCTGCTCGGGCTTTGGCCCCATCGTTATCATCCACAACCACTCCCATCAGAAGGGTAAGTGAACCTAACCTTTCATCCTCATTTCCACAAAGCACAGCGTCCCTTGACCCTAAATTGGCACCTATTTTTTTAGTCAAAACTCCGGATCACCCCGGCACCATGACGCCACCAACGACACAGCCCTAATACTAGACAATACAACTCATCTGGAGGTTGTGAATCTTTCATCCATCTCTTTAAGCCAAGATGAAATTGATGTCCTTAAATTGGGTCTCACTTTTTGTCCTCTGGCTATCAGTGATAAATTTCAAATTATAAAAGATGTGCATTTATTTGCACGTAAACTCATGTTCAAAGTTATATATGATAGACCGTCGACTGACTGTACAACCACCTCTGACTCTCTTTCTTTTGAACAACGGAAATTAGATTTTGATGAAATCCAAGCCATTGAAGACTTGATGGAACTTTGGGAGGAGGGGCAGACTGACCAGGAGGGCTCTGTGCCCTCCTCTGTGGAGGGCATTTGTGCCCCCGGTGATATGTTTCCCCCCCTCCGTCGTACAAGCCAAAGTCAACAAATTTTCCCCTCTTAAGTAAGAATGCGAGTATATGGTCATTTGTTGAACAAACTACTAGAGAAATAGATAAGTTAGATCTTGGTATAGATTACTCCAATAATAACCTTTCTTTGAAACATAAGAAAGCCCTTCAATCTCTTCAGAACAACAGGCATATTACAATCAAGCCAGCCGATAAAGGCGGCAACGTAGTCATCATGAATACAGCAGACTACGAGACTATGTGTCTTAAGATTCTTCAAAACAAAGAATGGTACCGTCCCATCTCTAAAACTTTGATCTCGAGTTTTATTTCAGAATACTATTCTCTTATCACTAAAGCATTCCATACTGGACTTATTGATAAAGATATGTGGAACTATTTAAACATCCAAGAGCCTAGAATACCTACTATGTATGCACTCCCTAAATTGCATAAATCCATGACCAATCCATCTGGTCGGCCTATCGTATCTGGGTGTCAGAGCCTCACAGAGCACGCCAGTGCACTGGTTGATCGCTACCTCTACCCACATGTGACATCATTGACATCCTATGTCAAAGATACAATTGACCTACTACAAACAATCGAGGGGACATGCGTCCCCCCCAATACTTGGTTAGTGGCAATTGACATAGAAAGTCTTTACAACACAATCCCCCACACTAAGGGTATTGAGGTTGTGGAACATCTTTTGAAAGACAGAGGCAGTTCGGCACACAAATATAATGCATTTATTTTGGATCTTCTTAAATTTATTTTGACTCGCAATGTGTTCCTTTTCGGACTCTCCCACTACCTCCAGGTGCAGGGGGTTGCCATGAGAACCAAGTGCGCCCCATCCTATGCCAACCTGTACCTGGGGGGGTGGGAGAAGGAACTTTTTGCACGCGAGGACATACCAATGTACCTGTCCCATGTCCTTTCATGGTACAGGTACATTGATGATGTCCTACTCCTCTGGTCTGGTAGCAAGAATGAATTGACACAGTTCATGACTATTCTAGCCACGAACACGTATAATCTAAAATTTACCATGGAATGTAGCCAGAACTGTGTTAATTTTCTAGACCTAACAATTTCTATAGATAAAGATGGCCTTCTATATTCCTCATTATACCGTAAGCCATCATCTGGCAACACTATTTTACATGCATCAAGCGGACATCCCCAATCTTTAATCAGAAGTATTCCATATAGCCAGTATATTAGACTAAAAAGGAATTGTGCTCATGTTGATGATTTTGAAAAGGCAGCTAAAAACCTGTATCATAGACTCAAAGACAGAGGCTACAGCCACAAAATCCTGAAACGTGCATATAATAAAGCTTCCAAATGTAATCGGAATGAATTAGTATTTCCTACTAGAACCAAATCTTCCCTTCAACCAATTCGACTAATTACGCAATACTCCAAACACCATGCATCCTTTAGAAACATTCTGACACAACATTGGCCCTTATTATTAGCGGACAACACTGCTGGCAAATACATCAATAATTGTCCAGACATCACTTATCGACGTGCTCCCTCCCTTAGGGATAAATTGGTCCGAAGCCATTTTGACCCCTCAGACTCTACACGCAGTACACAGACGGGTACTTTTTCTTGTAACAAATGTGACATATGTTCTTTTATCCTAAATGGCCAGACTGTAATTCTTCCTAATGGCCTTACACACTCCATACATCATAGAGTATCCTGTCAAACCATAGGTGTTGTGTACTTGGCAAAATGTCTCTGTGGCTGTTTCTATGTGGGAAAAACTAAAAGGCCCTTTTTCAAACGCATAAAAGATCATATCGGTCCTATTCGCAAACGACTAATGACCACTGCCATCAGCCGTCATATAGGTAGTGAACATGACTTTGAGGCAGGAATGATCACATTCACAGCACTTGAACATGTACCCACACATGCAAGAGGAGGCGGCATTGACCGCAAACTTTTGCAACTTGAAACCAAATGGATCCATCAATTAAAAGCAACTCGCTATCCTGGCTTAAATGAATATATCAGTTTTAAATCCTTTCTTTAGGATACCAATATAAACATTGTTGCACAAATATTTGCTTTAAGACTGCATTGGATACTTCACTATATTCATATTGTGGATCCATTTGTTCTCTACCCCTGTTTACCATCAGGAACTCAAGTCATGCTTTTTCTGTGTCCCACACTCTCCTTACCTTACCTCTATGTCCTTTTCTATTCCCCCTTTTCATTTTCCCATTTCCTCTGCTATTCCCCTCCCCTCCCCTTTGTTGATTGTTGATAAAGTAATTATTTTCCCTTCTTTTCATATATATGTAACAAACTTTATATATTTGCTGACATTATGTACATTATATGCTATGCAATAGATAACTGTAAATTATTATTTTGTTTTGCTTTTATATGTGTTTTCATTCTGTTTTCTTCAATTCAGGTACAGGAGCTCATTGTTTTCCTTTTTCGGCCCAGTGCATGATATTGCACATGCGATTCTCAGGCATATCCCCCTTTTTCCAGATGTCACACTTCCTATACTGCTGTAGCGCGCATTGTGGGTCTCTTTGTCCATGCTGTATGGACACTCAAGGGCTTCTGCAGCACAGAAGCCCGTCCCTGTGCTTTCTCTCCTCTGCTTAAGTGGCACATCTTTTGACCTGCCCTTTCCATCTCCTTCTCCACCCTCCTTGGGCTGACATGTACTCGCCCCAGTGCCGCCCACCAGCTTCGGCCATCTCCTGTGATACCGGCCCAGTCATTCTCGCCGGTCACCACGGCGCATGCGCGCGCCGCCTAGGATTCTGGGGATTGTAGTTCCTTGGCGGTCCTTCTCCCTTTGCATAGGAGTGAGCACCTCGTTGTCCGCACTCGTTCGGTGACGTCAGCACGTCCGAACGAGCGGGGGGTTTAAAACGCCAGCATTTTGCCATTCCATCTCAGGCTGTCAGATGGAGGCGACCTCATTTTGAACTTCCTGGATTATGGTAATGTTCTGGAAGGCTTCATGCCTTCCTTATATGCTGCTTGACGATGGCACACTATATCTCTAATGCGCCCTGTGTATCAGCAGTGCAGTGTGTTGCATATTAGCATATTCAGCTACTTGTTATGTGGCTATTCCCCTTTTTTTATGGATGGTAATTCATCTAACCAGGCATTAACACTCATGTCTGGAATAAAACCTTCTTTGCGAGTTCACTATATATATATATATAATAAACATTTCTTTTTTAATTTTTATCTCGATTTTTTAGGATATGCCATTTTGCTGGATAGACCTTTGTGTGATCCTCTCCAGCTATACTATGGAAACTGTTCATCTGGTCGCCTCCGTTTGCCTATTTTTTCCTTAAAGCATTTTTGAACAGAGTAAGTTATTTTTCGAGTCTGCTGGCCTTCTAGATATTACACTATGTTTAAACTATTTGCGATTTTGGAAGCATTTAGTCATTAGGACTTATCTTCTTTTCAGCTAGGCTTTCTCTGCCCCCTACAGCTGAACTGAGTTCCCTGCATGGTCCTGCAGTTGTGATCAATTATCTTTAGCATATGTGGGACTCGCATGTGTGTTTTTCTGCCTGGGCCGAACAGGGGCTGGGCTCCATACCTGGTAACTATGATGATACAAACCATAGGAACTAAAGATATGTGAACATGTGTATAACATTTTTTGATTATGTTGTTTTCTTTGATTTTTTGTTAGAGCTGGGCATACAAAAATTAGGGCGGTTACAGTATATTCCCCTGAAGAAGCCACACCCGGCGAAATATATAGGGATACAACATCATACCTGACCCCCCGCCATACTCTCCTTGGGTAAACCAGCAACCCAGAAAAGATTCCTATATGTTCAAGCTATGTTTTTTTATTAGCATTTTTTCATATATGTGTATAATATCTATGTGATATTTTAATAAAAATTGTAAAATTATGATGTTGATTATGTAATATTTTTTACAAAGCACCGCGATAGTCCCACTTTTCTCGACTTTTTGACATTTCCATTACCGGGATGAGGTGCATTTAAACTTTTTTGAAAACTACTCGGATCTCTCACTCTCTATATACTTTTTTAATGTTTTGAAATATTTGTGAAAAAGATTTCTGTCCTAAAACAATTTTAATATTTAAAAATAAACTTTGATATGTTAATTATAATCTGACCTTTGGTTGTCTTCAAAATCCCATTATGAGTATTTTTTAATTTTCTGTAACATCCTTCAAAGCTTTGCCATGGGCATCTTGATATTGGATGAAGACTTTAATGTTCCACTCCTACCAGCATTAGACATGTCAACAGGTAGCTCTTTTCTCCCCTATCAAAGTTTATGGCAGATTAAAAAGCAGCTCTCAGTCCTCTACCTCCATGACACTAGGCGTTAATGCACCCAGACAGTAAAGGCTACACACACTACTTCCCACCACCATTATAGATATTCTAGAATATATAGTTTTTTCTAACACAACACAATTTACCTAACCAGAGCAATTCAACAACTGAAAATATGTTTTTATCAAACCATGTCCCAATCACCATATCATTCCCCTTCTCTCACATGGAACATTCTCACAGCTTCTAGAGGCTAAACCCATTAATTGCAAAAGTGTTGCAGCTCTCCTCACCTCCAGCAAAAACTTGATGAATACTATACTATACCCTCAATGACATGCAGGACACTGCACCGAGGCCCTTTGGAAAGCCCAAAGATGTGTCATTAGAGGTTAATTTCTGAAACTACAACTGCAAATGAAGGCAGACAATCAAAAAAAAAAGATAGCTGTGCTCACCAAAGGAGTAGCAACCCTAGAAGCACTACACAAAATGTGTAGACCACACTACTTTGACCATGTATTATTCAAGACTGTCTTTCCCAGATAAACTTAATTTCCAGCATGAAAGAGCTAATTCACATTAGCTAACATAATATGACCCTCTTTTTCAAATCTGGATCAGATAACACCTCTACAATTACAGGCATACCCCGCTTTAAGTACACTCACTTTACATACACTCACGACTAAGGACATACGTAAGTATGTAAAGTGCCTCACAAGTACTGTACAGACATTTTGCAGTCGAAGTAGAAGGAGGTGAAGCTCCGAGAGCTTAGTCCGCCCTGTTCCAGTGTGCCCCTGACACCCCCACTACAGCCCCTGAGACCTCAACTACAGCTCCTGACACCCCCACTACAGCCCCTGACCCCCCACTACACCCTAGAAGTAAAAAAAGGTATTGTTTCACTTTAAGTGCATTTTAGTATTACATACATGCTCTGGTCCCATTGTGTACTTAAAAGTGGGGTATGCCTGTACTCTGCTGCTTGTTCTCAAATAACGCACAAATTACCCTAGCCTTTAATGCCTGGCTAATCAACCCCACTCTCTTGCCTGGTTGGCTTAAACAGGGCAATCTGCACCCATTGTGGCACTCTACCACAAATCCCACTGGAGTCCCCCCCCCCTGTTCCCCATCCCCACCTTCACCTTTTCTTTACCTCCCCCAATGATCTGCTACTCTTGCACTAACAAAGATCCTTTATTCTGCTTTCTCCTTTCCCCTCCCTCCTGCCAACCATAACCACTTTCTTCATACATGATTAACAAATGCTCCACACTGAATCCCTCATTCCATTCTCTCCCTTGTTCTCCAACCTAAAATGTCCTCCCTTATACATCATCTTCATGCAAGAACAGTACTCCTCTAGTAGACATTCAAATTCACTCTTCCTTGTCCCTAGGCATGAGGTTGACTCTTTCTGTAAGATCTGGTGAGAAGGAAACAATGGGAGTGTATGGGTGACTGATTTATACACAATGTTCAAAGGTTTCCATGTTGTATGGCATAATAATAGAAAATATACTTCCATAGGAGTCTTTCCTGTACAGAACATTCCACAATCACATTTTAGAAGGATGTCTCTTTCTATTTGGTAAAATGACTGGTGTATTTGTCCCCAAAAACTGACAGTAGGAGCAACATCCACATCTATATAATCCTTGAGGGAGTGATCAGCATGGATCACCTTTTTGGATGGCTGATGGCTGGGAACAAGATAGCTCTGTAGTGATGTGATTTCCCTCTTCAGAGGATGTCTCCATCTTTACTCATACCTTCCATTAGGGGGTTGTTCCAGTATTTGGAGTATTGCCCGAGGATAGTTATTCCTTCCCTAGATTCAAAAGTGTTCTGTAAGTATGCAAATTTAGATATGGAGAGACTATATGGGCTCCTCTGGACCTATTCAAGAGAGTTCTATCAAAACTTTCTCCTCTATCCCTTTAGAAGCAATAATTTTAAATGACTTTAATATGTCAATCAATGGTTATTATTTCAGAGCAAAAGAAGTAACAACATACTTTGTGATGATGATCTACATTATACATCTTGTATTTCACCTTTGATCCTGATGAAGCAACTATGTGTACCAAACACATTGACCATCTGGTATTGGGTAAAATAGCATCAAACAGTTATACAGCGTAATAATACTTTGATTAGTAGCCTGAAAAAAAAAACATGAATGTTATTTTTTATGTATTAAGCTTCTTTTAATTTATATCTGATATGATGCCTAGGGTGTTGTTGTATCTATACCAATAAAGTATATGTTGATTATTTACTGTAAATATGTTGTGCAAGTGTTGTAACTAAAAGTCTGATTTAAAATCATTATATTCAATTGAACATGGCAGCACAATAAGGGTCCATTCGTACTACTATATTTATGCATATTGTAAATTGAGTACTAAACCAAGACTTAGCACGTAAATAAAAAGGCTTAAGTTAATTGAGAAAAACCTAAAGCAGTGGTGGTCATCAGCTTAAAAATTATAGAGGGCCTTAAGTGCCATCCACACACTTCCAAACTGCCACACAAAATCATCTTATTTTCATCATTGGAAGTGTATTGCATGGAGTAAGGCAATCCATTTATAGGCTTAAACAAACAATGTGGTTTATTTACTAAAACTAGTGCAAAATCTGGTGCAGCTGTGCATGCTAGCTAATCAGCTTCGAACTTCAGCTTGTACCATGAGGCCTGGTTCACACTGGGGCGACAAACGCTCCGACATTGGGAGCTCATGTCGCATGACGTGTGAAAATCAATGTTTCCCTATGGGAGCCGTCCTAACTGGTCCGACACATGTCGGTCCGACTTTGAAAATGCTCCCTGTACTACTTTGGTCCGACTTTGATCCGACTTCAGCCCATTGACTATCATTGAAGTCGGATCAAAGTCGGACCGCAGTCTTGCATGATCCGACTTTGGCATGCGACTTGTGCTGTGCTGCTCTTGAGGGGGAACTCCAGGCCAAATTTTAAATAAAAAACCGGCGTGGGTTCCCCTCCAGGGGCATACCAGGCCCTTGGGTCTGGTCTGGATTTGAACGGGCGCCCCTACGCCGAAAAAACGGCGTGGGGGTCCCCCCAAAATCCAAACCAGACCCTTATCCGAGCACACAACCTGGCCGGCCGCAGGGGAAGAGGGGGGGATGAGAGAGCGGGCCCCCCCTCCCTCCTGAACCGTACCAGGCCGCATGCCCTCAACATGGGGGGTTTGGTGCTCTGGGGCAGGGGGGCGACCTGTGGCCCCCCCACCCCAGAGCACCCTGCCCCCATGTTGATGAGGACAGGGCCTCTTCCCAACAACCCTGGCCGTTGGTTGTCGGGGTCTGCGGGCGGTGGGCTTATCGGAATCCGGGAGCCCCCTTCAATAAGGGGGTCCCCGGATCCCGCCCCCCACCCTATGTGAATGAGTATGGGGTACATCGTACCCCTACCCATTCACCTGGTGGACAAAAAATTGCAATAAAAAAACACTACACGGGTTTTCAAAGTAATTTATTGCACAGCTCCGGGGGTCTTCTTCCGACTTCCGGGGGTCTTTTCCGACTTCGAGGGTCTCCGGTGTCATCTCCCGCTCTCCGGTTCTTTCTTCCGCCGGGCCTCCGCTAACTTCTTTTTAGCTCTCTTGCTAACAGAGGCCCGGTCTTCCCGTTGTCTCGTCCGGCTCTCCGTTGTCCTTCTGCCGGCCCCTCCACTAACTTCTTGGTAGCTCTTTCGCTAGTGGAGGGGCCGGGCTTCCCGTCGCCGTCGGCTTCTTCTTCCCTCTTCTTCCCTCTTCTCCTCCTCGATGTTGACGCGTCGCTTCCTCCCGCTGTAATACTGGCTCTCCGCTCCGCTCCGCATTAATATAGGCTTCTCATGACGTCACAGTCACATGTTCCAGGGCACATGGCCCCGGAGCATGTGCCTGTGACGTCATGGGAACATGTGACTGTGACGTCATGAGAAGCCTATATTAATGCAGAGCAGAGCGGAGAGCCAGTATTACAGCGAGAGGAAGCGACGCGTCAACATCGAGAAGGAGAAGAGGGAAGAAGAAGCCGACGGCGACGACGGGAAGACCGGCCCCTCCACTAGCGAAAGAGCTACCAAGAAGTTAGTGGAGGGGCCGGCAGAAGGACAACGGAGAGCCGGACGAGACAACGGGAAGACCGGGCCTCTGTTAGCAAGAGAGCTAAAAAGAAGTTAGCGGAGGCCCGGCGGAAGAAAGAACCGGAGAGCGGGAGACGACACCGGAGACCCTCGAAGTCGGAAAAGACCCCCGGAAGTCGGAAGAAGACCCCCGGAAGTCGGAAGAAGACCCCTGGAGCTGTGCAATAAATTACTTTGAAAACCCGTGTAGTGTTTTTTTATTGCAATTTTTTGTCCACCAGGTGAATGGGTAGGGGTACGATGTACCCCATACTCATTCACATAGGGTGGGGGGGCCGGGATCCGGGGGCCCCCTTATTGAAGGGGGCTCCCGGATTCCGATAAGCCCCCCGCCCGCAGACCCCGACAACCAACGGCCAGGGTTGTCGGGAAGAGGCCCTGTCCTCATCAACATGGGGACAGGGTGCTCTGGGGTGGGGGGGCCGCAGGTCGCCCCCCTGCCCCAGAGCACCAAACCCCCCATGTTGAGGGCATGCGGCCTGGTACGGTTCAGGAGGGAGGGGGGGCCGCTCTCTCGTCCCCCCTCTTCCCCTGCGGCCGGCCAGGTTGTGTGCTCGGATAAGGGTCTGGCTTGGATTTTGGGGGGCCCCCACGCCGTTTTTTCGGCGTAGGGGCGCCTGTTCAAATCCAGACCAGACCCAAGGGCCTGGTATGCCCCTGGAGGGGAACCCGCGCCATTTTTTTAATTTAAAATTTGGCCTGGAGTTCCCCTTCAAGATTCATACCAAACACAGTGCCTGATATTGGCGGGGATCCAAGTCGGATCCCCGTTCATTGAAAGTCGGACATATGTCGGCTTCATGTCGCAGGGCAAAGTCGGATCCAAAGTAGGACAGATGTCATGTCGCACTAGTGTGAACCCAGCCTCAAGCTTTGCCAAAAAAACTGGAAACTGATTGGTTTCTATGCAGAGCTGCACCAAAGTTATGTATTGGGATCTAGAGATGAGCTTCGAGTTCGAGTCAAACTCATGTTCGACTCGAACATTGCCTGTTCGCATGTTCGCCGAACAGCGAACAATTTGGGGTGTTCGCGGCAAATTCGAAAAGCCGCGGAACACCCTGTAAAAGTCTATAGGAGAAATCTAAAGTGCTAATTTTAAAGGCTTATATGCAAGTTATTGTCATAAAAAGTGTTTGGGGACCCGGGTCCTGCCCCAGGAGACATGTATCAATCCAAAAAAAGTTTTAAAAACTGCAGTTTTTTCGGGACCATTGATTTTAATAATGCTTAAAGTGAAACAATAAAAGTGAAATATTCCTTTAAATTTCCTACCTAGGGTGTGTGTATAGTATGCCTGTAAAGTCGCGCTTGTTTCCCGTGCTTAGAACTGTCCCTGCACAAAGTGTCATTTCTGAAGGAAAAAAAGTCATTTAAAACTCACTCGCGGCTATAATGAATGTCGGCTCCCGGCAATGCATAGAAAGTCATTGATAAAAAAAAAATGCGTGGGGGTCCCCCCAAATTCAATTACCAGGCCCTTCAGGTCTGGTATGGATATTAAGGGGAACCCTGCCGCAAATAAAAAAAAAATGCGTGGGGTTCCCCCCAAATATCCATACCAGTCCCTTCAGGTGTGGAATGGATTTTAAGGGGAACTCCAACCCAAATTTAAAAAAAAAATGGTGCGGAGTTCCCCCAAAAATCCATACCAGACCCTTTATCTTAGCACGCAACCTGGCAGGCCCGCAGGAAAAGAGAGAGCGCCCCCCCTCCTGAACCGTACCAGGCCACATGCCCTCAACATGGGGAGGATGTCCCCATGTTGATGGGGACAAGGGCCTCATCCCCACAACCCTTGCCCGGTGGTTGTGGGGGTCTGCGGGCAGGGAGCTTATCGGAATCTGGAAGACCCCTTTAACAAAGGGGACCCCCAGATCCCGCCCCCCCCCCATGTGAATTGGTAAGGGGTACATTGTACCCCTACCATTTCACAAAGAAAGTTTAAAAAACATGTAAAAAAAACACAGACACCTTGGAAAAGTCCATTATTAAAAATAAAAAATAAAAAACACATTCCAGCGATGTAATCCAATGTCCCGAGGCGATCCGATGTCCAGCGCTGCAGTCTCCACTCGAAACGTCATTGGCTGAGCGGACCTACACTGCGGAGGAAGTTCCCCATCAGGTCCGCTCAGACAATGACGTAGGCGGGGTCTGAGATACGAGGGGGCGGGGAGGCCCTCGTATCTCAGACCCCGCCTACGTCATTGGCTAAGCGGACCTGATGGGGAACTTCCTCTTCAGTGTAAAAAAATGAATAGACCCGCCCCTTCTCACGTTCCCCATCAGGAGGGGACCTGATGGGGAACGTGAGAAGGGGCGGGTCTATTCATTTTTTACACTGAAGAGGAAGTTCCCCATAAGGTCCGCTCAGCCAAGTCGTAGGCGGGGTCTGAGATACGAGGGCGCCCCCTCGTATCTCAGACCCCGCCTACGTCATTGGCTGAGCGGACCTGATGGGGAACTTCCTCTGCAGTGTAGGTCCGCTCAGCCAATGACATTTCCAGTGGAGACTGCAGCGCTGGACATGGATCCCCGCGGGACATTGGATTACATCGCTGGAATGTGTTTTTTATTTTTTATTTTTAATAAAGGACTTTTCCAAGGTGTCTGTGTTTTTTTTTACATTTTTTACACTTTCTTCGTGAAATGGTAGGGGTACAATTTTACCCCTTACCAATTCACATAGGGGGGGCAGGATCTGGGGGTCCCCTTTTTTAGAGGGGTCTTCCAGATTCCGATAAGCCTCCTGCCCGCAGACCACCACAACCACCGGGCAAGGGTTGTGGGGATGAGGCCCTTGTCCCCATCAACATGGGGACATCCTCACCATGTTGAGGGCATGTGGCCTGATACGGTTCAGGAGGGGGGGCGCTCTCTCATCCCCCCCTCTTTTCCTGCGGCCTGCCAGGTTGCGTGCTCAGATAAAGGGTCTGGTATGGATTTTTGGGGGAACTCCACACCATTTTTTTTTTAATTTGGGGTGGAGTTTCCCTTAAAATACATACCAGACCTGAAGGGTCTAGCATGGATATTTGGGGGGAACCCCACGTATTTTTTTTTAAATTTGATGCAGGATTCCCCTTAATATCCATACCAGACCTGAAGGGCCTGGTACTTGAATTTGGGGGGACCCCCACGCATTTTTTTTATTTTTATCAATTACTTTTCTCTCTATTGCCGGGAGCCGACAATTCATGATAGCCGCGAGTGGTTTTAAATGGCTTTTTTTCCTTCAGAAATTACATTTTGTGCAGGGACAGTTCTAAGCAAGGGAAACAAGCGCTGCTTTACAGGCATACTATACACACCCCCTAGGTACGAAATTTAAAGGAATATTTCACTTTTTATTGTTTCACTTTATGCATTATTAAAATCACTGCTCCCCAAAAAAACGGCCGTTTTTAAACCTTTTTTTTGCATTGATACATGTCCCCTGGGGCAGGACCCGGGCCCCCAAACCCTTTTTTAGGACAATAACTTGCATATTAGCCTTTATAATTAGCACTTTAGATTTCAAACTTTTGAGTCCATTGTATTTAATAGGGTTCTAAAGTTCACGTGAACTTTAGGTATGTTCGCAGGTTCTGGTGCGAACCGAACAGGGGGGGGGGGGGGGTGTTCGGCTCATCCTTACTCCAGACACATCTCCTCCATTCCATCTCCTTCTCCTCCCCCAGTCCCATGTCCTTATCCTCTTCCAGTCCCATCTCCTCCATCCCATGTCCTCTATCCCATGTCCTTCTCCTCGAGTCCCTTCTCCTCCATCCTGGGACTCCGGTTCTGGTGGCAACTGTCTCCAAGGGCATTTCTCTCACACTACCTGTTGCACCTATGTGACCTCACAATGGGACACAGATGGTAAAAAAAAAAAAGAATGTGGTTTTAACTCTTCCATAATTTAGCCGAAATGGAAAAAAAGTGCTTGCTTTATATTCACTTTTTATACATAACTAGAACATCTAATAGGGTTATATCATTGCATGAGATTTCCCCTCAATTCCTGTATTAGTGTCACCAGAACAGGAAGTGGGGGAATTTCACTGTGGGAAAATAGCTTGCAATTGTTGCCTTATAATGTCCAAATTATATTTTATATATATATATATATTGTGGTAGTGTGGTACCCCATCAGTGTATGAATACAGGATTCTCAACCAGGCAGGTTGAGGGGCTCCAGGGTATTTGCTTGTATAGCAGACAGGCCCCCTTTTACCTGCCTTGTTCTTCGGCTCTTCGCAGGAAGAAGGGGCACACCATGCCACAAGCCCGTACCCTCCTGTATTAAGAGGTTGAGTGGTGTTGTTGGTGGGTCATTTCACAGTCGAGCCAGAATTTTTTTTCTCACCTCTGTGGATAACAGATTTGAGTACTTGTTTCCCCCAGTGAATAGAATGTCCACACTTGCTGTAACTCCAACAGAGAGTTTATTTCTTCTCTTAGCAAATAACAGTCTCTTGATAGGAACAAAGGTTGGAGCAAGAAAAAGGACAGCACACAATGTGGGGAGAGGTCCAGGCACAATCTCAGTCACTTCACTGTTCAGCTTCTTGAACAGACTCAGCCTCAAATGGATAGTCTATTTAGGACAAGACTAGCAGCCATATGACACTCACGCTTTCCTCAAGGCCTCTATCACAGACCTGAGGAACTTGGCCTTGCCCTAGGGAGAAGACATCCCTCCGGAGAGTTACGGGGACCCTTTCCTTCACCGTGACTACCGCATCAGTCCTTCGGAACGGTTCCTCACCCGGCCTCCTCTACTCAGATACGGGTCCCCTTGCAAGGCGGCACCCTGAGACTCCTCGATCCCCGATGGGCTCCAGCCAAAAGTACTGGGCCCAGGCCTTTGCTGCAATTCCCGAGTCCACGCACCCAGGACAGACAGGAACAGCAGAGTAGTACCTCACCCTGGGACTAAAGGTGCCCAGGATGGAACAGGAACAGAGAAAACCCGCCCCTGGGCCTAGGGCGCCCAGGGCAGACTGGAACGAGAACCTGGGGTAGGACCCCACCGACTAACCACCACCAACCCCGAGCAGGCAGCGTCTGCCCCTTTTATCTCCTCCCCCAGCATGCACAGCAGGTTAACCCCACCCTACCATACGTTTGCCGAGAGGGGACACAAAAAGCACAGCCCTGTATTAGTGATTCAACCCTAGCCTACTATGGCAGCGCCACCTGTAGGCCACAGGGAACTGTACACCAATACTTTCCCTGCGGATAAAATGGTTGCAAAACCCTGACAAATTAGGGTGTTTGGGTATAACTACCACTCAAACACTTTCCCTAAATTTAGCACCCCGCTACACTTGTTTGGGAGGAAACTGGCTTTTCAGTTTCCTCATGATTAGGGATGAGCTTCGAGTTCGAGTCGAACTCATGTTCGACACGAACATTGCCTGTTCGCCGAACAGCGAACAAATTGGGTTCTTCGCGGTAAATTCGAAAAGTCTATAGGAGAAATCTAAAGTGCTAATTATAAAGGCTTATATGCAAGTTATTGTCATAAAAAGTGTTTGGGGACCCGGGTCCTGCCCCAGGGGACATGTATCAATGCAAAAAAAAGTTTTAAAAACTGCCGTTTTTTCGGGAGCAGTGTTTTTAATAATGCTCAAAGTGAAACAATAAAAGTGAAATATTCCTTTAAATTTCGTACCTAGGGGGTGTGTATGATATGCATGTAAAGTGGCGCATGTTTCCCGTGCTAAGAACTGTCCCTGCATAAAATGTCATTTTTGAAGGAAAAAAAGTCATTTAAAACTCTCTCGCGGCTATTAATGAATTGTCGGCTCCCGGCAATACATAAAAAAGTCATTGATAAAAATAAAAAAAAAGCGTGGGGGTCCCCCAGAATTCAATTACCAGGCCCTTCAGGTCTGATATAGATATTAAGGGGAACCCTGCCGCAAATTTAAAAAAAAAATGCGTGCGGGTCCCCCAAATATCCATACCAGGCCCTTCAGATCTGGCATGAATTTTAAGGGGAACTCCACCACAAATTTAAAAAAAAATGGCGTGGAGTCCCCCCAAAATCCATACCAGACCCTTATCCGAGCACACAACCTGGCAGGCCGCAGGAAAAGAGGGGGGGACAAAAGAGCGCCCCCCCTCCTGAACCGTACCAGGCCACATGCCCTCAACATGGGGAGGATGTCCCCATGTTGATGGGGACAAGGGCCTCATCCCCACAACCCTTGCCCGGTGGTTGTGGGGGTCTGCGGGCGGGGGGCTTATCGGAATCTGGAAGACCCCTTTAACAAAGGGGACCCCCAGATCCTGGCCCCCCCATCTGAATTGGTAAGGGGTACATTGTACCCCTGCCATTTCACGAAGAAAGTGTCAAAAAATTTAAAAAACACCACACAAACACCTTTATTAAAAAAAAACAAAAAAACATTCCAGCGGTGAAATCCAGTGTCCCGCGCCAATCCGATGTCCAGCGCTGTCCGTCATTGGCTGAGCCTGAGCGTACCTGATGGGGAACTTCCTCCGCAGTCTATTACATGTATAGACCCACCCCTTCTAAAGTTCCCCATCAGGTCCGCTCAGCCAATGACTAGGTGTAAGGCTGAGGACCTGATGCGGAACATGAGAAGGGTCGGGTCTATACATGTATTACACAGTGAAGGAAGTTCCCCATCAGGTCCGCCCCCTCGGTATGTCAGACCCCGCCTACGTCATTGGCCGGGGAACTTCCTTCACTGTGTAATTTAAATTTACACAGTGAAGGAAGTTCCCCATCAGGTCCGCTCAGGCCAATGATGTAGGCGCGGTCTGACATACCGAGGGGGCGGACCTGATGGGGAACTTCCTTCACTGTGTATTACATGTATAGACCCGACCCTTCTCATGTTCCGCATCAGGTCCTCAGCCTTACACCTAGTCATTGGCTGAGCGGACCTGATGGGGAACTTTAGAAGGGGTGGGTCTATACATGTAATAGACTGCGGAGGAAGTTCCCCATCAGGTCCGCTCAGGCTCAGCCAATGACGGACAGCGCTGGACATCGGATCACCGCGGGACACTGGATTTCACCGCTGGAATGTTTTTTTTTTTGTTTTTTTTTATAAAGGACTTTTCCAAGGTGTTTGTGTGTTTTTTTATTTATTTTTTACACTTTCTTCGTGAAATGGTAGGGGTACAATGTACCCCTTACCAATTCACATAGGGGGGGCCGGGATATGGGGGTCCCCTTTGTTAAAGGGGTCTTCCAGATTCCGATAAGCCCCCTGCCCGCAGACCCCCACAACCACCGGGCAAGGGTTGTGGGGATGAGGCCCTTGTCCCCATCAACATGGGGACATCCTCCCCATGTTGAGGGCATGTGGCCTGGTACGGTTCAGGAGGGGGGGCACTCTCTCGTCCCCCCTCTTTTCCTGTGGCCTGCCAGGTTGCGTGCTCGGATAAGGGTCTGGTATGGATTTTTGGGGGGACTCCACGCCATTTTTTTAAAAATTTGGGTTGGAGTTCCCCTTAAAATCCATGCCAGATCTGAAGGGCCTGGTATGGATATTTGGGGGAACCGCACGCATTTTTTTTTTAAATTTGCGGCGGGGTTCCCCTTAATATCTATACCAGACCTGAAGGGCCTGGTAATTGAATTCTGGGGGACCCCCATGCTTTATTTTTTATTTTTATCAATGACTTTTGTATGTATTGCCGGGAGCCGACAATTCATTAATAGCCGCGAGTGAGTTTTAAATTACTTTTTTTCCTTCAAAAATAACATTTTATGCAGAGACAGTTCTAAGCACGGGAAACATGCGCCACTTTACATGCATATCATACACACCCCCAGGTATGAAATTTAAAGGAATATTTCACTTTTATGTTTTCATTTTAAGCATTATTAAAATCACTGCTCCCAAAAAAACGTCAGTTTTTAAAACTTCTTTTTGCATTGATACATGTCCCCTGGGGCAGGACCCGGGTCCCCAAACACTTTTTAGGACAATAACTTGCATATAAGCCTTTATAATTAGCACTTTAGATTTCGAACGTTCGAGTCCATTGTATTTAATATGGTTCTAAAGTTCACGCAAACATTCTGTCTGTTCGCAGGTTCTGGTGCGAACCGAACAGGGGGGTGTTCGGCTCATCCCTGTTGGGATCATGTAAGTGTGATGTATTAGATTTTTAAGTTCATATAAGAAACATTTCCAATGAATGAGATTGTAAAATAATGTTCATATTTCAGAATGGTATCTTTTCCCTGAAGAAGAAGATAATTTGTAAAAAATAATTTCGAAACACATTGAATTCCCTAGCTGAATGTACTAACAACTGAGCAATATAGTTGCAGTCTGATAATCAGCTGTGGGGGATACCACCGGAGTCGTATCATATGTTGTAACAATTTTTCATGCAGTAATGTATATTGTGAAAATGTACAGATATACTTATTTAATGTTTTGAAATATTTGTGAAAAAGATTTCTGTCCTAAAACAATTTTAATATTTAAAAATAAACTTTGATATTTTAATTATAATCTGACCTTTGGTTGTCTTCAAAATCCCATTATGAGTATTTTTTTACTTACTGCAACATCCTCCAAAGCTTTGCCATGGGCATCTTGATATTGGATGAAGACTTTAATGTTCCACTCCTACCAGCATTAGACATGTCAACAGGTAGCTCTTTTCTCCCCTATCAAAGTTTATGGCAGATTAAAAAGCAGCTCTCAGTCCTCTACCTCCATGACACTAGGCGTTTAATGCAACCAGACACTAAAGCCTACACACACTGCTCCCACCACCATGATAGATATTCTAGAATATATAGTTTTTGCTATCACAACACAATTTACCTAACCAGAGCAATTCAACAACTGAACATATGTTTTTATCAGACCATGTCCCAATCACCATATCATTCCCCTTCTCTCACATGGAACATTCTCACAGCTTCTAGAGGCTAAACCCATTAATTGCAAAAGTGTTGCAGCTCTCCTCACCTCCAGCAAAAACTTGATGAATACTATACTATATCCTCAATGACATGCAGGACACTGCACCGAGGCCCTTTGGAAAGCCTAAAGATGTGTCATTAGAGGTGAATTTCTGAAACTACAACTGCAAATGAAGGCAGACAATCAAAAAAAAAAAGATAGCTGTGCTCACCAAAGGAGTAGTACCCCTAGAAGCCCTACACAAAATGTGTAGACCACACTACTTTGACCATGTATTATTCAAGACTGTCTTTCCCAGATAAACTTAATTTCCAGCATGGAAGAGCTAATTCACATTAGCTAACATAATATGACCCACGTTTTAAAATCTGGATCAGATAGCACCTCTACAATTACTCTGCTGCTTGTCTTCAAATAACGTACAAATTACCCTAGCCTTTAATGCCTGGCTAATCAACCCCCACTCTCTTGCCTTGTTGACTTAACCACTTAACGACCGCTCACTGTATATATACGTCGGCAAAATGGCACGGACAGGCACAATCACATACCTGTACGTGCCTGCCTTCGTATAGTTGGGGGGTCCCATCGGACCCCCCTTCTATACAGTGAGCGGTGGTTATCGTTCCGGGAGCGATCCGTGATGAGGGGACGGCCATTCTTTTCCGATCGCTGTATTTAGTGCCGGTGGTGCCCTAGATAGCCAGTTATTTATTTTTAGGTTCGCCGCAGGTTTTTATAGCGTCAGTTACCCCCATGTATTATTTTAACCCCCTGATTGCCCCTAGAGTTAACCCTTTCACCAGTGATCACAGTATAAGTGTCACTGGTGACACTGGTTAGCCAGTTAGTTATTTAGTTATTTAGGTTACCCGTCAGGTTTTTATATAGCGTCAGGTACCCCCATATATAACCTAATAAAAGTTTTAACTCCCTGATTGCCCCTAGTAACCCTTTCACCAGTGATCACCATATAAGTTTTACGGGTGACGCTGGTTGGTTAGTTTGCTTTTTATAGCATCAGGGCACCCGCCGTATATAACCCAATAAAGGTTTAACCCCCTGATCGCCCGGCGGCTGATATCAATTAGGTTTTAGCGCCAGAGAGGGTCTGCGTCGCCCCAGGCAGCATTAGGTTAGTGCCAGTAACGCTAACACCCACGCGCAAAGCATACACCTCCCTTAGTGGTATAGTATCTGAACAGATCAATATCTGATCTGATCAGATCTATACTAGCGTCCCCAGCGGTTTAGGGTTCCCAAAAACGCAGTGTCAGCGGGATCAGCCCAGATACCTGCTAGCACCTGCGTTTAGCCCCTCTGCCCAGCCCAGCCCACCCAAGTGCAGTATCAATCGATCACTGTAACTTACCAAACACAACACACATAACTGCAGCGTTCGCAGAGACAGTCCTGGTCCCTGCGATCGCTAACAGTTTTTTTTGAAGCGTTGATACATTTGCTGACAGTCAGGTGCTTTTTTACCTGTGAATCTTACTAGTGTACCCCTAAATTTAGAGCCCAAAATGGCAAATCGAAGGTACACTAGGAAAGAGGCCTACGAGATTCTTAGCATGACAGATAGTGAAGAGGAGGTCATGCATCTGTCAGATTCAGGCTCAGAATATCTTCCCGTAGAAGACAGTGAAGTCAGCGGCTCCATGTCAGATAGCTCTGACGACGAAGATGAGGTCCCTGCTAAGGTCAGGCGTACCCGATCCCGATCTTCTGAGGTTGTTGAGGAGCAAGAACCGCAGGGCTCTCGTATCATGGAGCAGAGTAGTACTAGCGCCGCTATTCCTTCTGGTGAATTGGCAAGCACCAGCGGCCTAGTACAGCCTGGGCGTACATCCAGCACTGCAGTATCACGTGGTGACGTGGCGAGTCCCATAAGTGCAGTTCAAGCTGGCAAGGTGGCAAGCACAAGTAGTGTCCCGCTGCCACCAAGAAGAAGACAAAGGCAGGCCCATTGTGCCCATAGTGCCCTTCCTGCAGAATTTGCCTATCCTGATTGGGTCCCCACCACTTCTGCAGAACCCGTACTTCCCCCATTCACTGCCCAACCCGGTATTCAGGTGGAAACAGCTGATTTTATGCCACCTGATTTTTATTTGCTGTTTTTCACGGAAGATCTCTATAGATCTATTGTGGACCAGGTCAATTCATCGCCGCTAATCCCCAGTTGCCTTCCATTGCCAAAGATTGGAAACCAATTACGGTTTCCGAATTTAAGACCTTTCTGGGCCTTTCCCTCAACATGGGCACACATAAATTCCCGTCATTGCGTGCTTATTGGTCCACGCACCCAATTGACCACATGCCCGTGTTCTCTGCCTCCATGCCCAGGAAACGATACGAGCAGATCTTGCGGTTCATGCATTTCAACGACAATGAACTTTGTCGTCCACGTGGAGACCCTGAATATGACCGGCTCTACAAAATTCGGCCCCTCATAAACCAATTCAATGAATGTTTTGCAGCCTTGTTTGTTCCCGATCAAGTTGTCTGCATTGATGAGTCCCTAATTAAATTTTCTGGCCGCTTGTCTTTCAAGCAGTACCTTCCCAGCAAGCGTGCCAGATACGGGGTCAAGCTCTATAAGTTCTGTGACAGGGCAACAGGCTATGTATGGAGCTTTACGGTTTATGAGGGAAAAGATAGTCAGGTTGAGCCGGTCAACTGCCCAGATTACATAGGGAGCGCTGGCAAGATAGTGTGGAACTTGGTGTCACCCTTATTTGGAAAGGGGTACCACTTGTATGTGGACAATTGATACACGAGCGTGCCACTGTTTAGTCACTTGTTTGATCATCAGATTTGAGCATGTGGCACCGTGCGACCTAATCACCGGGGCTTTCCCCAGAGGCTTGTAGATTCCCGTTTTAGGCTGGGGGAGAGAGCCTGCTTGAAGTGTAATAACTTGCTCGCTGTGAAGTGGAGGGATAATAAGAATGTTTTCCTTCTTACCTCCCTTCATGCAGACACGACAGTCCAAATTTGTACGGCGACTGGTGTTGTGGAGAAACCCCTCTGTGTCCACAAATATAACCAAAATATGGGAGGGGTGGACCTCAACGACCAGTTGTTGGCGCCATATCTAATTGACCGTAAGGCGAGACGCTGGTACAAAAAACTGTCTCTATCCTTATTCCAATTGGCTTTGCTGAACGCTCATGTGCTATACAGAGCTTCAGGCGGGACGTTATCTCTCCTAAAATTCCAGGATGAGATAGTCACAGAACTCCTGGTATCCAGGCGGTTCTGCACCTCACCATCCCCAACCAAATGTAGTAAGCCGGCTGCATGAAAGGCATTATCCGTATGTCCTCGAGAGTACCCCTACCCAACGAGCCCCCCAAAAAAGATGTCGTGTCTGTAGCAAGCGCGGATTTAGGCGTGACACCTATTATTTTTGTCCACGCTGTCCTGACAATCCTGGTCTTTGCATTGGTAAATGTTTTGAACGCTTCCACTCAAAAGTGAAGTTTTAGCGTAGGGTACAGCATTGCACAGAACAGGACACACTTACACAGGGTCACCCAAGATGCCAACGCATTTTGAGAGAACCGAACCATTACAGTTGTTAAAGTTACAAAAAAAAGTGAAGCCTATATAAACCGAGCGCACAGCATACCCAGCATTACAGCGGAAGGAAGCGACGAGTCAACATCGAGGAGGAGAAGAGAGAAGAAGACGCCGACGAGTAGACCGGCCCCTCCACTAGCAAAAGAGCTGGAAGAAGGTAGTGGAGGGGCCGGCAGAAGGACAACGGAGAGCCGGACGAGACGACGGGGAAGACCGGGCCTCCGCTAGCAAAAGAGCTGGAACAAGATAGCGGAGGCCCGGCAGAAGAAAGAAAGAACCGGAGAGGAGAAGAGGGAAGAAGGCGACGGAGAAGACAGGGCCCCGCTAGCAAAAGAGCTGGAAGAAGATAGCGGAGGCACGGCAGAAGGAAGAAAGAACCGGAGAACGTGGCGATGACACCGGGGACCCCCGAAGTCAGAAGAAGACCCCCGGAGCTGTGTAATAAATTACTTTAAAAAGCTGTGTGTGTTTTTTTATTGCCATTTTTTTTCACAAGGTGAATGGGTAGGGGTACGATGTACCCCATACTCATTCACATAGAGTGGGAGGCCGGCATCTGGGGGCCCCCTTATTAAAGGGGGGCTCCCGGATTACGATCAGCCCCCGCCCGCAGACCTCGACAACCAACGGCCAGGGTTGTCGGAAAGAGGCCCTTGTCCCCATCAACATGGGGACAGGGTGCTTTGGGGTGGGGGGCGCAAAGGGCCTGGTATGCTCCTGGAGGGGGAACCCATACCGGGTTTTTCTTTCAAAATTGGCGTGGAGTTCCCGCTCAGGATTCCGCTATCTTCTTCCAGCTCTTTTGCTAGCGGGGCCCGGTCTTCTCCGTCGCCTTCTTCCCTCTTCTCCTCTCCGGTTCTTTCTTTCTTCTGCCGGGCCTCCGCTATCTTCTTCCAGCTCTTTTGCTAGCGGAGGCCTGGTCTTCCCCGTCGTCTCGTCCGGCTCTCCGTTGTCCTTCTGCCGGCCCCTCCACTATCTTCTTCCAGCTCTTTTGCTAGTGGAGGGGCCGGTCTTCTCGTTGGCGTCTTCTTCTCTCTTCTCCTCCTCGATGTTGACTCGTCACTTCCTTCCGCTGTAATGCTGGGTATGCGGTGCGCTCGGTTTATATAGGCTTCTCATGACGTCACAGTCACATGTTCCCATGACGTCACAGTCACATGCTCCGGGGCCACCCGGAGCATGTGACTGTGACGTCATGAGAAGCATATATAAACCGAGCGCACCGCATACCCAGCATTACAGCGGGAGGAAGCGACGAGTCAACATCGAGGAGGAGAAGAGAGAAGAAGACGCAGATGGGAAGACCGGCCCCTCCACTAGCAAAAGAGCTGGAAGAAGATAGTGGAGGGGCCGGCAGAAGGACAACGGAGAGCCGAACGAGACGACGGGGAAGACCGGGCCTCCGCTAGCAAAAGAGCTGGAAGAAGATAGCGGAGGCCCGGCAGAAGAAAGAAAGAACCGGAGAGGAGAAGAGGGAAGAAGGCAACGAAGAAGACGGGGCCCCGCTAGCAAAAGAGCTGGAAGAAGATAGCGGAGGCCCGGCAGAAGGAAGAAAGAACCGGAGAGCGCGGCGACGACATCGGAGACCCCCGAAGTCGGAAGAAGACCCCCGGAGCTGTGTAATAAATTACTTTAAAAAGCTGTGTGTGTTTTTTTATTGCCATTTTTTTCCACCAGGTGAATGGGTAGGGGTACGATGTACCCCATACCCATTCTTATAGGGTGGGGGGCCGGCATCTGGGGGCCCCCTTATTAAAGGGGGGCTCCCAGATTCTGATCAGCCCCCGCCCGCAGACCCCGACAACCAATGGCCAGGGTTGTCGGGAAGAGGCCCTTGTCCCCATCAACATGGGGACTGGGTGCTTTGGGGTGGGGGGGCCGCAGGTCGCCCCCCCTGCCCCAGAGCACCAAACCCCCCCATGTTGAGGGCATGCGGCCTGGTACGGTTCAGGAGGGAGGGGGCGCTCTCTCATCCCCCCCTCTTCCCCTGCGACCTGCCAGGTTGCGTGCTCGGATAAGGGTCTGGTTTGGATTTTGAGGGGGACCCCCACGCCGATTTTTCGGCTTATCGGAGTCCCCTTCAAATCCATACCAGACCGAAGGGCCTGGTATGCTCCTGGAGGGAGAACCCATGCCGGTATTTTTCTTTAAAAATTGGCATGGAGTTCCCGCTCAGTATTCATACTAAACACAGTGCCTGGTATTGGCGGGAATCCACGTCGGATCCCGTTCAATACAGTGCCGCGTCTCCTCGCTATTGCAGCGAGCGCGAGATGTGTCGCTACCCTGTCGCCGAGATGTCGGCACCCCTGTCGCCGAGAATCTCTGTGATAGGATCGCGATGAATGTACAATGTCGGCGGCACCTACTGTATGCCGAAGCATAGGGGCGGAGGAGCGATTTTGCTCCTAATGCCGCGTACATACGGTCGAAATTCCGACGGAGGCTTGCCCGTGGAAAAGTCAGGCCGTGTGTACGCGGCATAACTTTTTTGCGGGAGGATGCCCCCATGCTTCGGCATATATATATATTTTAGGCACAGGTTGCGTTAAAAAAATGTTTTATTTTTTACTAGGTTTTTTTTGGTATTTGCTTTGCAGGTATGGTATGGTAAGGTCTTACTGTTATACTGTAATCTTACTTTGTTTTAATGTTAGCCATTGTTTGCTTAGCAGGTACGCCATTCAGTTGCAGCGCAGATCTATTTATCTTGACAGCAACAGCGTTTGCTCCCACGATACATAAAGCCGTGACTCCAACGCTGTAGGAGGTGATTTCACCGCCACAGTTAAAAAAAAGAGCATATATGCCGAAGCATGGGGGCAGCAGGGGCAGAGGAGCGATTTTGCTCCTAATGCCGCGTACATACGGTCAAAATTCTGACGGAGGCTTGCCCGTGGAAAAGTCTGACCGTGTGTACGCAGCATAACCTTTTATGCCGCGTACATACGGTCGAAATTGCGACGGAGGCTTGCCCGTGGAAAAGTCCGACCGTGTGTACGCGGCATAACTTTTTTGCGGGAGGATGCCCCCATGCTTCGGCATATATAAATGGTGCATGTATTCCCATCATTAGAAGTGGGTGGATGAAGGGAGGTATTCTAATGGTGGGCATACCCACCGATCAATCTCTTTTTTTCGTTCAGACAACAGGCTGCATGAAAAAAAAAATTACAATACATGTCCAACAAGGACCAGCAACGTACTGGTATGTTGCTGGACTTTGAATGTTTATACCAGAATGATGCCTGTGGGTTTAGGTATCATCTTGGTATCATTCTTTTCAGCCAGCGGCCGGCTTTCATGTAAAAGCAATCCTAGTAGATAATTAGCCTCTAGACTGCTTTTACAAGCAGTGGGAGGGAATGCCCCCCCCCGGATATAAACAGCGCCATTGGGAAATTGGGAAAGCATTTTATCACACCGATCTTGGTGTGGTCAGATGCTTTGAGGGCAGAGAAAAGATCTAGGGTCTAACCCCCCCAATTTTTTTCAAAAAAAAGAGTACCTGTCACTACCTATTGCTATCATAGGGGATATTTACATTCCCTGAGATAACAATAAAAATGTTTAAAAAATGTTTAAAACAGTTTAAAAATAAAATAAAAAAGCAAAATAAATAATAAAAAAAAAAAAAAGCACCCCTGTCCCCCCTGCTCTTGCGCAAAGGCGAACGCAAGCGTCGGTCTAGCGCCATATGTAAACAGTAATTGCACCATGCATGTGAGGTATCACCGCAAAGGTCAGATCGAGGGCAGTAATTTTAGCAGTAGACCTCCTCTGTAAATCTAATGTGGTAACCTGTAAAGGCTTTTAAAGGCTTTTAAAAATGTATGTAGTTTGTCGCCGCTGCGTGTTTGTGCGCAATTTTAAAGCATGTCGTGTTTGGTATCCATGTACTCGGCCTAAGATCATATTTTTTATTTCATCAAACATTTGGGCAATATAGTGCGTTTTAGTGCATTAAAAATAAAAAAGTGTGTTTTTTCCCCAAAAAATTTGTTTGAAAAATCGCTGCGCAAATACACTGTGGAAAAAAAATGCAACACCCACTATTTTAATCTGTAGGGCCTTTGCTTTAAAAAAATGTATAATGTTTGGGGGTTCAACGTAATTTTCTTGCAAAAAAATAAATGTTTTCATGTAAACAAAAAGTGTCAGAAAGGGCTTTGTCTTCAAGTGGTTAGAAGAGTGGATGATGTGTGACATAAGCTTCCTAATGTTGTGCATAAAATTCCAGGACAGTTCAACCCCCCCCTCAAATGACCCTATTTTGGAAAGTAGACACCCCAAGCTATTTGCTGAGAGGCATGTTGAGCCCATTGAATATTTTTTTTTTGTCCCAAGTGATTGAATAATGACAAAAAGAAAAAAAAATTACAAAAAGTTGTCACTAAATGATATATTGCTCAAACATGCCATGGTTATAGGTGGAATTGCACCCCACAATACATTTTGCTGCTTCTCCTGAGTACGGGGATACCACATGTGTGGGACTTTTTGAGAGCCTAGCCGTGTACGGGACCCCAAAAACCAAGCACCGCCTTCAGGATTTCTAAGGGCGTAAATTTATTGATTTCACTCCTCACTACCTATCACAGTTTTGAAGGCCAACTTTTTGTACATTTTTTTTTTTGTCATTATTCAATCACTTGGGACAAAAAAAAAAATATTCAATGGGCTCAACATGCCTCTCAGCAAATAGCTTGGGGTGTCTACTTTCCAAAATGGGGTCATTTGGGGGGGTTTTGTGCTATCTTGGCATTTTATGGCCTTCAAAACTGTGATAGGTAGTGATAGGTAGTGAGGAGTGAAATCAAAAATGTATGCCCTTAGAAATCTTGAAGGCGGTGCTTGGTTTTTGGGGTCCCGTACGCGGCTAGGCTCCCAAAAAGTCCCACACATGTGGTATCCCCGTACTCGGGAGAAGCAGCAGAATGTATTTTGGGGTGTAATTTCACATATGCCCATGGCATGTGTGAGCAATATATCATTTAGTGACAACTTTGTGCAAAAAAAAAAAAAGTTTGTCATATTCCCGCAACTTGTGGCAAAATATAAAATATTCCATGGACTCAGCATGCCTCTCAGTAAATAGCTTGGGGTGTCTACTTTCCAAAATGGGGTCATTTGGGGGGTTTTGTGCTATTTTGGCATTTTATGGCCTTCGAAACTGTGATAGATAGTGAGGAGTGAAATCAAAAATTTGCGCCCTTAGAAATCTTGAAGGAGGTGCTTGGATTTTGGGGCCCCGTACGTGGCTAGGCTCTCAAAAAGTCCCACACATGTGGTATCCCCGTACTCAGGAGAAGCAGCAACATGTATTTTGGGGTGCAATTCCACATATAACTATGGCATGTTTGAGCAATATATCATTTAGTGACAACTTTTTGTATTTTTTTTTCTTTTTGTCATTATTCAATCATTTGGGACAAAAAAAAATTCAATGGGCTCAACATGCCTCTCAGCAAATAGCTTGGGGTGTCTACTTTCCTAAATGGGGTCATTTGGGGGGGTTTTGTGCCATCTTGGCATTTTATGGCCTTCAAAACTGTGATAGGTAGTGATAGGTAGTGAGGAGTGAAATCAAAAATTTATGCCCTTAGAAATCTTGAAGGTGGTGCTTGGTTTTTGGGGTCCCGTGCGCGGCTAGGCTCCCAAAAAGTCCCACACATGTGGTATCCCCATACTCAGGAGAAGCAGCAGAATGTATTTTGGGGTGTAATTTCACATATGCCCATGGCATGTGTGAGCAATATATCATTTAGTGACAACTTTGTGCAAAAAAAAAAGTTTGTCATATTCCCGCAACTTGCGTCAAAATATAAAATATTCCATGGACTCAACATGCCTCTCAGCAAATAGCTTGGGGTGTCTACTTTCCAAAATGGGGTCATTTGGGGGGGGGGGTTGTGCTATTTTGGCATTTTATGGCCTTCGAAACTGTGATAGGTAGTGAGGAGTGAAATCAAAAATTTGCGCCCTTAGAAATCCTGAAGGCGGTGCTTGGTTTTTGGGGGCCCGTACGCGGCTAGGCTCCTAAAAAGTCCCACACATGTGGTATCCCCATACTCAGGAGAAGCAGCAAAATGTATTTTGGGGTGCAATTTCACATATAACCATGGCATGTGTGAGCAATATATAATTTAGTGACAACTATTTGTAATTTTTTTTTTTTTTTTTTAGTCATTATTCAATCACTTGGGACAAAAAAAAAATATTCAATGGGCTCAACATGCCTCTCAGAAATTTCCTTGGGGTGTCTACTTTCCAAAATGGGGTCATTTGGGGGGTTTTGCACTGCCCTGCCATTTTAGCACCTCAAGAAATGAGATAGGCAGTCATAAATTAAAAGCTGTGTAAATTCCAGAAAATGTACCCTAGTTTGTAGACGCTATAACTTTTGCGCAAACCAATAAATATACGCTTATTGCCATTTTTTTTACTAAAGACATGTGGCTGAATACATTTTGGCCTAAATGTATGACTAAAATTGAGTTTATTC
Source organism: Rana muscosa (assembly GCA_029206835.1). NCBI lineage: Eukaryota > Metazoa > Chordata > Amphibia > Anura > Ranidae > Rana > Rana muscosa. Next base: position 424,075,456 of record CM055122.1, read on the forward strand.
GATTTTTCTTATAACAAAAAGTAGAAAATATCTTTTTTTTTCAAAAAATTCAGTCTTTTTCCATTTATATCGCAAAAACAAAAAATCGCAGAGGCAATCAAATACCATTAAAAGAAAGCTCTATTTGTGGGAAGAAAAGGACGCAAATTTCGTTTGGGTACAACATTGCATGTCCGCACAATTTCCAGTTAAAGCAGCGCAGTGCCAAATTCTGAAAACACCTCTGGTCTTTAAGCTGCATAATGGTCCAGGGCTTAAGTGGTTAAACAGGGTAATCTGCACCCATTGCGGCACTCTACCACAAATCCCACTGAAGTCCACCCTTTTCTCCATCCCCACCTTCACCTTTTCTTTACCTACCCCAATGATCTGCTACTCTTGCACTAACATAGATCCTTTATTCTGCTTTCTCCTTTCCCCTCCCTTCTGCCAACCATAACTACTTTCTTCATACATACTTAGCATACTTAGCAAATGCTCCACACTGAATCCCTCATTCCATTCTTTCCCTTGTTCTCCAACCTAAAATGTCCTCCATTATATGTCATCTTTATGCAAGAACAGAACTCCTCTAGCAGACATTCAAATTCACTCTTCCTTGTCCCTAGCCATGAGGTTGACTCTTTCTGTAAGATCTGGTGAGAAGGAAACAATGGGGGATTGGATTGCATGGGTGACTGATTTATACAAAATGTGCAAAGGTTTCCATGTTGTATGGCATAAGAATAGAAAATATACTTCCATAGGAGTCTTTCCTGTATAGAATATTCCACAATCACATTTTAGAAGGAAAGTCACTCAATTCGTTTTACAGTTGCAAAAAGCTTTACAGCATGTCTCTTTCCATTTGGTAAAATGACTGGTGTATTTGTGCCCAAAAACATCCACATCTATATAATCCTTGAGGGAGTGATCAGCATGGATCACCTTTTTGGATGGCTGATGGATGGGAACAAGATAGCTCTGTAGTGATGTGATTTCACTCTTCAGAGGATGCCTCTATTTTACTCATACCTTCTGTTAGGTTAGGGGGTTGTTCCAGTATTTGGAGTATTGCCCGGGGACAGGTATTCCTTCCCTAGATTCAAAAGTGTTCTGTAAGTATGCAAATATAGATATGGAGAGACTATATGGGCTCCTCTAGACCTTTTCAAGAGAGTCCTATTGAAACTTTCTCCTCTATCCCTTTAGAAGCAATAATTTTAAATGACTTTTAATAATAATAATAATTGTCAATCAATGTTTATTATTTCAGAGCAAAAATAGTAACAACATACTTTGTGATGATGATCTATATTATATATCTTGTATTTCACCTTTGGTCCCGATGAAGCAACTATGTGTACCAAACACATCGACCATGTGGTATTGGGTGAAATAGTATCAAACAGTTATACAGCGTAATAATACTTTAATTAGTAGCCTGGAAAAAAACATGAATGTTCTTTTTTATGTATTAAGCTTCTTTTAATTTGTGTCTGATATATTGCCTTGGGTTTTGTTGTATCTATACCAGTAAAGTATATGTTGATCATTTGAATATGTTGTGTAAGTGTTGTAACTAAAAGTCTGATTTAAAATCATTATATTCAATTGAACATGGCAACACAATAAGGGTCCATTCTTACTACTATATTTATGCATATTGTAAATTGAGTACTCAACCAAGACTTAGCCCGTAAATGAACAGGCTTAAGTTAATTGAGAAAAGCCTAAAGCAGTGGTGGTCAGCTTAAAAAATATAGAGGGCCTTAAGTGCCATCCCCACACTTCCAAACTGCCACACAAAATCATCTTATTTTCATGATTGGAAGTGTATTCCAGCTTGTGCAATTAAGCTTTGGCAAAAAACCTGGAAACTGATTGGTTTCTATGCAGAGCTTTGCACTCTCCAGTTTTAGAAAAACAATACCATTGTGTTGCACTGTATAAAATTCAATAAATAATTAAGTGCATAAATGCTACACATTTTGATGTAAAATAATAAAAAAAAATAGTAAAAAGTCCACTGTGAAGTGTATCCTTTGCACCACCTCCACACCAATTGGCTTACCAGAACATTAGACTCCAAAACATAAGTAGTCTATTATAGTTTTATGCTGCCCATGGATGGGTGGATAGATGGCCCTCTGCTTGTGCCACTCATGACCGACCACACATACTAGGATAAACTCTCATAAACATCAGAAGTGATTAGTATATGGCTTAGACTGCTCACAGTTGGATGTCTCTCTTCCCTGTGTTATCCAGAAATGGTCACAGATGGATATAAGGCTCTTGAATCGCTTATGGTTTTAAACTTAATTTATTATAAAACAGGTTAATATACTCACAAACAAGGTATATAGTCACAACGTTCAAAAATTAAGCCACCGCCGTCTGTGCGAACCGACATAATGAGATCACAATGATGCTCCGTCCTAATACATTTCATTACAAAAAAAATCTACATAGGAAAGTCAAATTTAAAACCTGCTGTATTTTTCATTGCTATGTGCGCTGAACAGAAAGTGGAAGTAAAATAAGCCTTATCATTGGTGGCAACCATAGTAACTTCCAACATTTGTGCCAGTAGGCAGAAAGGTAAACCCCAGCATTGCTCTCAGTGGATACAATCATAGTCTGCAGCATTGGTGCCAATGGCCACAATAGTAGCCTCCAGCTTTAGTGTCATTGCCTACAATAGCAACCCTCAGCACTGGTGCAGTAGAAACAATAATAACCCCTAGCATTGGTGTCATTGGTGTATGCAAACATAACCAGCAGCATTGATGTCCATAGGCACAGTAGTAACCCCCCCAGCATTGAATTCAGAGGTTGCAATATTAGCAACCCTCAGAGTTTGCATTGTAATTAACCCCTTTTACCTGCATTAGTGGTCAGTGGAAATGGTATTTACCCTCCCCCCTTTCCACATTGGTGGTCAGTGGTAGTATTAATTATCCTCCCCCACATTAGTGTTCAGTGGCAGTGCTGTTACCCCCCGTCACACAAACACACACACACACACACACACATCTTGGTTGTCAGTTAGACATGTTAAAAGAGGTTTGCTCACTTTCTGATTTCACACAGGCTGACTCAGGTTAGGCAGGGGTAGTCATTATACAAGCTGTTGAAACATACCCACTTCTTCACCAGCTCAGCATACACAGCATAATACACTAATATTGCAAGCTGAGGTTGGGGCTGGGAATGGGGTGTTGGCAGAACAATCACTGCTGCCACAGTCACTTGATATGTGATAGGGCAGTAGCCAGGACTTAGTGGGCAATGTTACTGTCACTTATAAAGAATGTTTGCTGAATTGGGATTTCTAACCTAACATCTATGCCTGCATTGATGGAGGCTCTGGGTAAAGGGGGGGGGGGGGGACTTGTACTAGATCCTTATCAAGGAAAAAACATGTCCCACTGTATTTATTTGTTGTCAATTACATCTTCCAGCAATGATGGAACTAGCCAAATGTAGCCATTCAGTTCACCCATTCTGCAAACTTCAAACAGCTAGAGTTCGGGTCAGACTCACAGTCAGCCTGAACCCGAAGGTCATCCGTAGAGAACAGTAGTGACTGGTCTTAATACAAAGATCCTGCAAAAATACAAATATTCATACTAGATACCTGCACAGATCTGAAAGAAATACACAAAGCACTAAGAGATTCAATTAAAAATACATATTTTTCTACTATCTAGACAGTACTTGTTTGTTTTGGAATTCAGCTTTAATAACGTAATTCCTAAAATCTTGATTTTAATTCTTAATTTAAAACTTAAAAAACACATAATGATTACGTCAACCTCTGGGTAACTGGAATTTGCAACATTTTAGAGCACCTAATCTGGGAGACTCCTACATAACAATACATTTTTTGATCCATAATACAGAAACAGTTTGACAAGCTTTCCTTTTATTGAAATTCCACTTCCCTGATTAATTTTTAAATATCTTGGACAGAATATCACTGAGTTCTGGAGGTTTCATTTACCTAATTCAACCACTTAACTCTTCTCATACTGAACAATGCTATCAACAAAGCCAGAAAACAGGCAATGTCAACTAAGTGGCAACGTCTTCTCCACAGCTTTTGGCAGTATCTGAGAAAAAGAAAAGATATTACTAATTTTTAGGTCTTCTTGCTTCACCTTAGACTTTGTATTTATTTAAATAAAACTGTGGATTTGATGCATGGCTTACTGAATCAGTCAGAACATGTTTTTACAGCGGGAAGCAGAAGATGTACATGTTCTACAGTGCTAAGTCTATTAATGATTACAATTTTGCCTTTAAACTTGGAGTGAGAGAAATGCTTTAAACATATGCATATTTTGAGGTGGCACAGTCCTGTGGCATTAGCTTGACTAGGCACAAATATGGTATTGCGCTAACAAAATAAAAATATTAAAAAATATTATTATCTTTGGGGGCAGTGCTTTCCAACAGTATGACATTAAAGAATCATTGGACAGGAAGGGGAGAGCTTAGATTTCACAACAACAAACCGACAGTCCATTACACCTTTAACTGAGCACATTTTTCTTTTATCAGCAGCAACAACAAGGCATTGTACGAGTGAAGTATTACATTCTTTGACCTGCAGCCAATGTTTTATCAACCTCTTTCACAGCATCCACACACAATTTATCATTCTTGATATTGATTTTAATTTTATCACCTATAAATCTTGTTCTGTCTTTGAACTTTATAAAACCTTGTAACTTATTTCTGCCTATCTGCACAGCACCTTTCATTTGTTCATGCTGCTAAGTCCAATGGTCTGATTTATTTCCCTCTAGTGACCCCGGAGCTGTTTCCACAGTTTTAAACTTTCAAAATGATGCGTATCACCGCAGGCGTAAACCCTCTATAAGCCTCATTTGCCCTGAGTTGTATGTTTTAAATTTATGTTGTTTGTGTACAACAAAATTTGTACATACTAATAAACAAAAAAATTAAGTTAACCTGTCAAGATAAAAATAACACACCTACCAATATAGAATTGTTTTTTGAAGGTGAAAGCTCCAGAGCTGTCATCTTTATTCTTAATATAATACTTAAAAAAAGAAGTATGGGCTTTGCAAAAAAAAATATTATACTCACCTAGGTGGATGGAGCATTGATCTGTTGCTGCATTTGTCCCCCGCCAGCTCTGCAGTGAGAACTGAGCGATCAAACACAACAAACTCTCAGTTCTCCCCCTCTGCTCTGAGCAGAGAGTCGGGACTGTCAATCTCCAGCTCTCTGCTCTGCCCCTTCAGCATTCTTCTGAGAGCTGGGCTGTGGAGGGGACGGTTGTGGCTGGCTCTGGCTTTCAGTGGCTCACTGAGAGGCTGAACCAGGCACTGGTCACAGCTCTGTGATGTCAACCAACAGCGTGCTTTAGCCCCTGTCAGTTGAAAATGGGTCACAGGAGTGCAGAATGAACTGCATTCCTGTGATTCATATGAGAAGTACAGACAAAAAAGCTTTGACTGTACTTCTACGTTAATAATTCACTGGTCCAGGACAAGCATGTGTATATTGAATCCCTCAAATCTTCACTGGCTACATGCTTATTACAGACCAGTGACTTACTGAAGGTAATTTATTCAGTTTTGTATTGGTAGAAGAGATACCTGCTGGAGGTCATCAGTGTGAATTTGCCCATAGTGCCTTTACGCAATAGGACACTGGGGGAGCAGCCATATATATCATGCACCAAATAAATTCATTTCTGCGCATTCAGGATGAGAATTCAAAGTTAGAGGCCATATTTTAAGTATAATTAGACAGCTTGAGGACTTAGAGATTGGTTTGATTGCTACTTTTTCTCCCCAACACTCCTGACAAAGGGAGTGTTTGTGTTTCCACATAAACATGACACCTAGGTCCCATTAGGCTATCTAATCTTTTTTTCGTTTTATATTCATAATTGCCTTCAAATTTAATTTATCTAAAAAGTTTCAAAGATTCAACTCCATTCAGCCTACTAACTGTCCTTCTCTCCTGGCCTTCAGTTATTTCTAGGTGCTCATACACATCATCCAAAGTGGCTACATTTTTGCAGCTTTTCCACACTTTTGAATCTACTGACCAGCCCTTACCTCTCACCACAGCCACTACCCACTTCTCACTCATCAGATTCTTCTGAGAGTACTGCTGGAGAAAATAAAGGCTCAGACATCTCAATGCTCAAAAACTGTTCTGTAGTGTTGAAAAGAATTAGGAATACAAAAACATGTCACATTTGAGACAAAAGGTATATATAGCAAGATACAGCAAATCAATAAAGAAGTGGCAAAGATAACAAACATAAAACAATAAATAATGACAGGGTTTCCATGGAGAAGACAATGTCGCTTCAGAATGTTTGACAAAAGGAGTTCCTGTCATAGATAGAACAGCTGAAATAACAGTGGTTAATTTCTTTATAACAATATAGAGATACCAAAGTCTGTCAATAGGATGGGGGAGAGGATTCCCATGGGAATACCTAGATTGATTAGAAATAAAAGGATAGACAACTGCTGGGCAGAAGCCTACCAAGATAAGGGAGTTAGGCAGGCAATTTGTAAAGGCTATGGTACTCAAGGGAACCAGAAATGACATGTAGTGGGTTGTAGGAAACAGAACACCACAAAGCTTCTAATTTACTTGTTATTTTTTTACCTTATTTATTGCAACTCCTTGTAGGCCTACCTCTACACAGGCTATCCCCCTTCAGTCTATTATGAATTCTGCTGTCAGACTCTTTAACCTATCCAACTGTTCAGTGTGCACCAACCATTCTCTGCCAATCCCTCCACTGGCGTCTGCTCACCCAGTCTCAAAATATTACCCAAACCTTCCTCTTCTCTCTTCCCAAAAGCTCCTCCTCTCTAACCTCCTTATAACCTATTATCATAATCATCTCCAGGTTTTGAACTTTATTTTGTAAAGTTCTGCCCAAACTGTTGGTGCTATATACATCTAGAATAATACCAATAATAGTAATCAGATCAGACCTTTTGGTGTCATTAAACATCATCCACGACTGATGTACTTACACTTTTGTAAATGTATATGAAAATAAACAGTGGATTGGCTTAAGCTTAAGTGAAGGTAAATTGGGTATCTGGTGCTCCAGCAGGCAATGCCCTTAGTTTGTAATAATGTACATTTGATTAGTCAGTCTTTAGGTAAAAATAAAAATAAACCACTGTTAGACCCCTTTCACAATGGAGCGTTTTGCAGGCGCTATAGCGTTAAAAATAGCGCCTGAAAAACTCTGCTAAACTGCTGCCCCATTCATTCCAGTGTGAAAGCCAGAGGGTGGTTTTAACCCTTTGTCGGCCGCTAGCAGAGGGTAAAACCGCCCCGCTAGCGGCCGAAATGCGCCGCAAATCCGCCCATAGCATCGGTGGTAAAAATGGTGGCATTTTACCGCCGACGCTATGGGCGCTCCAGTGTGAAAGGGCTCTTAGGGGTGTGATTTAAAAAGAGGCAGCCATCCTCAGAGTGTGTCCAGCAACTCTGCAAAACATATAAAAGAAACAAGGGGGGGAGGCGCCTCTCTAAGTGTAGTATTAAAACAGTATCATTTATTGCACAAGATTAAAAACACTTACAAGATATAAGTGGGAGTCATGCTGTAGTCCTGGCAGTTCTACTACGTCCCACTGGCTCCTCGCACGATCCGGGTAGCTGGGAAAGGTTCTGGTGTGATGTTGTGCTGAATAGCTTAAGCTTAAAGTGGTTGTAAAGGCTGAAGGTTTTTTACCTTCATGCACTTACCTACAGTTGCGCTCATAAGTTTACATACCCTAACAGAATTTATGATTTCTTGGCCATTTTTTCAGAGAATATGAATGACAACACAAAAACTTTTCTTTCACTCATGGTTAGTGTTTGGCTGAAGCCATTTATTATTAATCAACTGTGTTTACTCTTTTTTAATCATAATGGCAACAGAAACTACCCAAATGACCCTGATCAAAAGTTTACATACCCCAGTTATTAATACCGTGTATTGCCCCCTTTAGCATCAATGACAGCTTGAAGTCTTTTGTGGTATATGTGGATGAGGCTCTTTATCTTCTCAGATGGTAAAGTTGCCCATTCCTCTTGGCAAAAAGCCTCCAGTTCCTGTAAATTCTTGGGCTGTTTTGCATGAACTGCACGTTTGAGATCTCCCCAAAGTGGGTCAATGATATTGAGGCCTGGAGACTGAGATGGCCACTCCAGAACCTTCACTTTGTTCTGCTGTAGCCAGTGACAGGTCGACTTGGCCTTGTGTTTTGGATTATTGTCATGTTGGAATGTTCAAGTACGTTCCATGCACAGCTTCCTGGCTGATGAATGCAAATGTTCCTCCAGTATTTTTTGATAACATACTGCATTCATCTTGCCATCAATTTTGACCAAATTTCCTGTGCCTTTGTAGCTCACACATCCCCAAAACATCAGCGATCCACCTCTGTACCTTTAATCATAGGCCTTGTTGACTCCTCTCCAAATGTAGCGTTTATAGTTGTGACCAAAAAGCTCAATTTTGGTCTCATCACTCCAAATGACTTTGTCCCGGAAGGTTTGAGTCTAGTCTCTGTGCTGTTTGGCGTATTGTAAGCGGGATACTTTGTGGCATTTGCGTAGTAATGGCTTTCTTCTGGTGACTCGACCATGCAGCCCATCTTTCTTCAAGTGCCTCCTTATTGTGCATCTTGAAACAGCCACTCCACATGTTTTCAGACAGTCCTGTATTTCACCTGAAGTTATTTGTGGGTTTTTCTTTGCATCCATAACAATTTTCCTGGCAGTTGTGGCTGAAATTTTAGTTAGTCTACCTGACAGTGGTTTTGTTTCAACAGAACCCCTCATTTTCCACTTCTTGATTAGAGTTTGAACACTGATAATTGGCATTCTCAATTCCTTGGATATCTTTTTATATCCCTTTTCTGTTTTACACAGTTCAACTACCTTTTCCCGCAGATCCTTTGACAATTATTTTGCTTTCCCCATGACTCAGATACCAGAAATGTCAGTGCAGCACTGGATTAAAGATGCAAGGGTCTGTCAGGAGTCCAGAAACTCAATGACCTTTTATACACACACACTAATTACAAGCAAACAGATCACAGGTGAGGATGGTTACCTTTAATAGCCATTCAACCCCCTTTGTGTCAAATTGTGTGCATGGTATCAGGCCAAAATCACCAGGGTATGTAAACTTTTGATCAGGGTCATTTGGATAGTTTCTGTTGTAATTATGATTTAAAAAGAGTAAACACAGTTTATTGATAATAATTGGCTTCAGTTAAAGAATTGTTTTTGTGTTATCATTCATATTCTCTGAAAAATGGCCAAGAAATCATAAATTCTGCCAGGGTATGTAAACTTATGAGCACAACTGTAAGCCCGATCTTGATCCAGGGATGTGCACGAGAGCTAAGGCTCTCCCGGGTCTCTCCCTCCTCATTCGCTGAGATGCAATAGCAGGAGCCATTGGCTGAGCCGCGCACTCTGTGTCTTGGGAGAAAGCACATATGAGTGCCACTATAGCAGGTTGCTTGCTATGGGAGCACCCAGTAATGGGAAGGAGACCAGAGTGCCAGTGGGGGACCCGAGAAGTGGACGATCGGAAGCTGATCTGTGCAAAACCATTGCATTGAGCAGGTAAGTATGACATGTTTGTTATTTTTTTTTTTAATCCTTTACCTATGCTTTAAGCTAAGATGAGAAAATATATGAAAACCATGATCAACCAAAATATAGCAAAATATATATATATAATCATCTACTGATGTTCTATACATGATTGCATTATGAGCATGGTTAAAATTATGCGTAAACCTTACTGACACTGTTAGATGGTATACAGGCCCCCTTCAACATCTGACCCAGATATATATTTGCATCAGAGAATGGTGTAAAAAAAATAAAAAAGGCTTCATGCATATTGACAGCCACAAGCTACTAGGCAACCGCTAGACTTACACCACTGTCATGGATCCCCGTATTCAAGACGAGCCTGTCTGCCGTATACGTTTCCTTCGTCCAGTACCAGCACAATCCAAGGTACCTTTGTCACTTGTCAAGACATTACTGTAGGGTGGAAAACATAAGATTGTTTATTCAAACACAGGCACAAAGAGATATACACTCAGAGGACAATCCTCCTTCTTTGCATAATGACACAGGGCAGGGTAAACTTTACCTCCTCCGGTTGCATGACACACATGTGTATTCAACTTTCCAGTAGTAGACCGTCTGTCACGTACCTGATGGTGAGCCTGGAATGCAGGGAGTGGCCTCTTTTGCACCTCTTACTCCGGAAGCCCCTGATTGTGGGAACAGGGAGCTCAGGAGTGCAGAGTCGCACAAGTGCCTGTCAGGAACACTGGTGCAGGGATGGAGCTGGACTTCAGGAGACTCTGTGCGGGTGTCAGTGACAGCAGGAAAGCTGGAACAGCAGGCAGGCTGGGCACACAGGAACTTGGTGGAATGAGACAGCAGGCAACGGGGGAGGTGTCCTATAGTACAGGACACAGACAAGTCCAAACAGGCCGGGTCATATACTGGCTGACAGATCAGGTTTAATTCCGGAGGCAGAAGCAGAGTCGTGGTTCAGGCCGGGACAGCAACGGGCAGGCAGCAGATAGTTCAAGGAGCAGGCAGAAGCAAGGTCAACAAGCCGGGAGTCAGAGGGCAGGCAGAAGGCAGGAAGCATCAGGAACAAGCTGGGTCACAGGAACAGATCAGTTAGAGTAATAGCAGGTTGCAGATGGGTCTCGGGGACGCTGTAGACCGGACAGCAAGGAGCCCAGGCATCAGCCCCCTTAAATAGCCCCTGATTGGTGGCAAGAAGTGTCACTGCGCGCTCCCGCGCACACCCGCGCATGCGAGCACGCGCGAACGCCGAAGTGCCGCTATTGCGCAGGCGCGCACCCGCGAGCGCCGAAGTGCCATTACCGCGCACGCCGAAGCATCGCCATCTTGCAAGCTGGATTGCCCTTCATGACACCGTCTTTTGGAGGGGCTGTTGAAGAAATCCCCCCCTTCCCTCTCACATATAATCCACATAGACATATACATTCCATAATAGGTTGCTCCCAAAGCAGACACAAACAACAGAACAATGGGATACAGCCACACCTCAAACGATCTAGTAAAAAGCATACAACAGTTTATGAGACCAAGCTTACACAATATTCCAGCAGTTGGAAAGATAGAATTTATCCTAATATCTTCTTGAGGGATATTGATCAGAAATATTACTGTCCAAAGTGAAAGGGCCCCTTCATTCTTTCAAAACAAACCACACATATAAGACCCAGGATAACAGGAGTAACACAAAATAATGAGACCGGAGTGGATGTACGGTGAGTCTGATTAGTGCGGATCAGACTGGGGTTCTCGGTCACCCTGTGCCCCTAATAGACGCAGGATGACTTACATAAGAGGGGCCGGGGGAGCTGGACAAGGAGTTTCCAGAGCTAGCTAAGGTGAAATCGGTTCCACAAGCCCCCCGCCCAAAGTGACTCCCGTTACAACCACTATTTAACATAGGCAGTTAGCCATAATCAATAGTGAAAGCAACAGAGCCTAATCAGCAGAAAGTAGATTGCAATGAGCCCATCATGTGTAGCTGCTTTCTTACATTTTCAGCTTAAAAAAGCCATTCCAGTTTCAGTGATCTATAAATCATTCACTCTATGCAATGCTGTTTATCTGTACAGTACATACTTGCTGTTTATCTGACAATTGCAAATGTTTCTACTTTGCTCTAAGGCATCACTATGAGTATAAACATCAACTGAAGGGTCTCTCCCATATGAGGTGCTTGTCAAAACAACCCCCTCTTACCCCTATATCATACTGGTGTTTGTGGACTCCACTGCTGCTCTGTGCTGTGGACCACAAGGGTTCCCTGCTATGATGTATCATGTGCATGTTTCATGTCTGAGTTCTAGCTATCCTCAACTGTTCATACCAAATGGTTTAGGGAGATGTGGCGTAGGTAGTGACATTGACTCAATTTATCCAATCAGGACTTTGTCAATTCCAGTGTCTGCTGTGGTAACACCCACTTTAGTTGATTAGACCAGATTCGGGGTCTGGCCAACAGTGCAATTGAACGAGTTGGGAGATACAAAGACATTCAACGTAATTTTTTTGCCAAATTGTGCTGCCTGTTAAAACAGGCTTCTTTTCTAGCAGGCAAATAATTTCACATATGTACATAATATAATTTACAAAAAACACTTGCAAGTGAGTTTATAATAAAATGCTTCCAATTTTAACTAATTGTTCAAACCCTTATGCCCCGTACACACGGTCGGACTTTTGACCGACCAAATTCACATCGGAATTCCGACGTAATTCCATCGGAGTAAAAGAGAAAATGTTCTCTATCTAAACTTTTTCCATCGGAAATTCCGATTGTGTGTACAAGGCATTAGGAGTTAAATATTTTAAAGTTATTGTAAAGGCAGAAGTTTTTTTATCTTAATACATTCTATGCATTAAGATAAAAAGTCGGGGGGCGTGGCTTGGAGCTCGAAGGAGATGGCAGCTTGCTAGATGAGCTCCGGAGGAATCTCAGACTGTAGCCCGTTATTTTGGCACTTTCCACCCTTAGAATGAGCAAATTGAACTACCGGACACCCCACACCAGATCCCGCCGTACATCGGCGACCTACAAGAGGAGGAATACCTTGGATATCTTAAAAATCAGTCACTCTCTCAGAACAGCGTGGCTGGATCCAAGATGGCGCCGACTCATGTGGCAGAGGACTTCAGTGAGGACTTGCAATCAGCGCCGGAGGATAACGGTACCTTCCCACCCCAATCTTCCCCTCACATATGCCGACATGTCCATTATTGCAGCAGACATTAAATCATCCTTTTCAGCTGCAATAACAGACCTTAAATCCAGCTTAATGGTACTTAACGAGTGGATGGCAGCTACTGAAACTATTGGGAAACACAGGGAGAGGGCCATTAACAGACTGGATAAAGTGACGATCTCACACTCTAACCATTTCATTGATATGAATAGACATTTAGAGGACCTCGACAACAGGGAAAGAAGGAACAACATCAGAGTAAGGGGGATCCCTGAAACAGTGGATAATGACCAAATCATTCCGGCCCTGCAAAGAGTTTTTAATAGCCTGCTGGAGAGGCCTGAAGACACTGAGATAGAGTTTGTCGGGGCTCATAGAGCTCTGAGGGCCCAAGGCCCGGACACAATGCCTTCACGTGATGTTATCTGTTGCTTGCAGAACTTTACACTGAAAGAAGACATAATGCTGAAAGCACGTCGCAATGAACGGATCATTTTTAATGGGGAGACCAATATGCTCTTTCTTGATCTATCCCAGATCACCTTAAAGAACCGCAGGGCTCTGCGACCTCTCCTTGACAAACTACGCGAGAAGGAGCTACGCTACACATGGTGTTTCCCATTTGCTCTCCTTGTCACTCACGGAGGCAGGCAACACATCCTAAGATCACCTGAGGATCTCCCGGAATTCTGCACAGCACTCCATCTTGGCCCAATTGATCTCCCGGAATGGTACCAGGAATTTTGCCTCCCCCCTCTGGAAAGGAGCCCACCTTGTTCACCATTCACATCCCCTGACAAACGCTCTGCTAAAAAAATGAAACAAAGCAGACAGGGCAGCTCAGTTGCGGGCACCCCAAACATTAATCTGGCACACTCCTCTCGATCTATGGATGAAGCCTAAAGAGAATGACGCAGATATTTGTCATAATGCTGACCATTGCAATTTGAGTTTGTTTCTTTATATGACTCTTTATGCTGTTTATTTCTACTCCCTGCAGTTCATGCTTCATGTCTGTGTTAATTTTGAAAGTTGCCTACTGACACAGTTTAATCCTTCCACTAATTGGATTTAAGCATACTATGCCCCACTGGGATGCATCGAGATACGATCAGCCGACCGATCTACCCACATGGGCCTAGGCATCCGACATAGGGTTTTTAAACCTACTCAGCAAAGCCCTGCAAAGTTATCACCTTTGTGCCTACAAGCCAGTTACAACTCGTCTTTCCCATACTGTGAAATACTGAAACAAGTGCAGGATAAAGACACCAGTTAACACTGGAAATAACTGATAACGGCCCTTACCACAAACTGGAGCTACAACACAGATCGGTTGCACCCATTCTGAGCTAAGTTCCTTCTGAAAATACAAGCCTTTTCAGGCAGTTCTATAGATTTCAGACTGATACTTCTCAATTGGGCCCACTTTAGTGATATAACCGGCTGGTTAAAAATGGGGCCTAAAGTTTTAAACATAGTTTAAAAATGATCATTGAAGGCTAATATGTTTTATGTTCAGTTGCTTAATTTACAGTTTATTTACTTGATTTATGGTTTATATGTCGAATGTTGTGTCATGATTAGGCACTAGGGATTATTGTACTTGAAAACCCATGTTAACCTGGGTAACCTCCCCCCCTACCCCCTGTTCCCCTTGTATGGTAGTTCACCACATCTAAACTTCGAAATTCCGAATTACTCTTTCAGAACCTTATTATTAGATCTCAACAGGTTGCAGACCTCCAATCTCCATTAACCCCGTTCCTCACTCTCCTTACCCGAGTGACGAACGGCTGGCTCTTGCTGCCCCTCCTGACCAATACCTCCCTTTGCTCCTCAAAGTGTCTTTGCAACGATTTTCAGTTGTCTCAAGACACACTGTTATCAACCTTACTGATAGAAATTCTATTTAAAAGGTGTTACTGTAATAACTTATTTTCTCCTTCTATTCCTATATTATTTTCATTTATTTTTCTCTTTTATATATATATATATATATATATATATATATATCTCTCTCTGATAGTAGTTGTTAACTTCTATAAACGTTTGATAATACCTCATATTTTGGTTACTCTAAAGTCTCTGTTAGTGTTGTTTACAGGTAACAGCTCTCTGAATCTTTCTGCACTTGAACCATGGCATACTCCTCCCTAGGCCATTTTCCTACGGTGATTTCTCATAATGCCTTTCTACAGGAAACGCACTTCAAAACGCATTATGTACCCAGGCAAACTGATTCCTTCTTCACAGAAGCTTATCATGCGACTAATGACTTGACAAAGTCAAAGGGGGTCTCAATCCTGATTAGTAAAGAGGCCTCTTTTGTACTGACAGATAAAATTATAGATCCAAATGGAAGGTTTATCTTCCTTAAAGGGAAATACAATGACAGCCCCATTACACTAGCTAATGTCTACTTCCCCAATACATCCCACTTAACTTTTTGCAGAAGGTTGATCAAGGAACTGGAAAGCTTCAGTTCAGGTTGCATTGTGTTGGGTGGAGATTTTAACCTGCCTTTAAACCCCCTAACAGATACCTCAACAAGCAAAACGTACATATAGGATACTAAAAAGCCTCAAAACATTATTAAATCCCTACATCTAGTTGACTCATGGAGGTTTCTCCACCCAGAGGACAAGGACTATACCTTTTACTCTATTTCCCACGCCAGACACTCCAGGATTGATTAAATATTCATATCACACAGGGACTTGCACAATGTTTTGGAAGCACACATAGGAATACAATCCATATCGGACCATGCTCCCATCTCAATATCAATGACTCCAGTAGCTGACATGAACAAACCCCCTACATGGCGTTTGAATTCATCCTTACTAACAGACCCGATTCTTCTCCCAAAAATGACATCACTTTAAAAAAAAAAATTTGTACATAATACGTCACCTGACATAGACCCTTTGATGATCTGGGAAGCCCATAAATGTTCTATATGGGGAGATCTGATCAGAATAGGAGCCCAACATAAAAGGGACAGGGAAAAAGACATCACAAAGCTGACTGACAAAATCTTGAAACTTGAAGCCCTACATAAACAATCTTTGACGACACAAACTACTAGATACAAGGAAAACATTACAGCAAACACTTGACGCTACAACCAAACGGTTCCTTTTTTTTAAGAAAAAGGTATACTATGAATACGGAGATAAGTCTGGTAAATTTTTAGCCAGAGCCTTGAAAGAACCCCGACACAAAAACAATATCTCTTGCATACAGAACAAAGAGGGAAAAATAGACGTGACAGATGAATTAATAGCCCAACACTTCCATGATTACTACACTAAAATATATAACCTGCTGAAGCAGCACAAGCCACCAGATGTCCAGGGAAATAGGAAACAAATCATACTAGAATACTTAAAGTCCTCCAAACTCCCCAAACTCTTAGAAGCAGATATCGAACTCTTGGATCAACCTATTGACTCCTCGGAGGTCCAGTTAGCAATTAAAGACCTGAAGTCAGGGAAGAGTCCCGGACCTGACGGTTTTTCGTCCATTTATTATAAAACATTTTTTGAATAATATTTTTTATTGAAATAAGGTGCAATACAACAAAAGGAATCACACTAGTCACGTGTTGACATTACAGTCAATGTTCTGTCACAATATGCTCATACATAGATCATAAGAAAAGTACACCATGTCATTCCATTTGAAGTTAACACATACAAGCACATTAAGTACATGCCTCAATATAGAAACATATTTTGAATAGCACCTTTATATTGGAGTAAAGTTAGAAAGCCTTCATATTTAACCATGAAGGTTGGAACAGTGGTTACAGTATAACACAGAATATTTGAGGGGGGAGAAGGGTTGAAAAAGAGAGAGGAAATAGCGAGAAAAAAAAAAGGGGGGGAATAAGTGATGGAGAAGGATATAGATTTGGAACCGTCATCTACTTATGTTGTACAGGCGAATGATTTCCACAATGACCAGTTCGCTTCATATTTATGAATACAACCATCTCTATATGCTAATATTTTTTCAAACTCCGCAATTACATTCACCTTTGAAATCAGTTCCCTTCTACTCGGTATCTCATTTGTTTTCCATTTGCACATCATAACAGACCTTGCGGCAAAAAGGATATGCATTGCTATGGACCGAACTGAAATTGGGTAGTCAGACATATCAATGCTCAGAATAGCTTTTTCAATCCTGGGATGCAGAAGCACTCCAGTAACCTTTGAAATGATTTTAAATGTTTCAGACCAGAATCCACGAATATGGAGACAGGCCCACACCATATGAGACAGAGTTCCCACCATCCCACATCCCCTCCAGCACAGATTGGAACCGTTCTCAGAGAATTTGGCTACAATATATGGGGTGTAGTGCCATCTAGCTAGAAATTTTTGTGCTAGTTCTTCATAGTTTGAGCATCGTGAGAATTGTAGGGTATTTTTAATTGCGGAAAGCCATTGTTTCTCAGAGAAGACTCTATCTAATTCTGTTTCCCACTTTGTCATTGATTTGAATTTGGTGAAGGTTAGCTTGGACTGAAGCAAGCTATAAATCAGAGAGATGCCCTTCACTTTAGGGTTAGAGGAATTCAGATGGTTCCACATCTGTGTCGGAATTTGGATGTACACTCTGTTGAAAGTCTGATAAAAAGAAAATATTTGGTTATATGTCAAAAACTCAGATGGAGGGATGTTATATTTTCTCTGTATTTCAGAGAACGACATCAATTTGCTACTTTCAGTAAGGTCCTTGAGGTAGGATACCCCTTTCTGTGACCAGTGGTGTAGGGATATATTCGGGATCAGCCAATGTAGTACCTCAAGGAGAATGGGTACTTCTATACATGGTAAGTCAGGAGATAGTACTTCCGTCAGGTAAGTCCAGGCTTGCAGTGATGCTAGTATAGTAGGGTGATCTAACCTTAAGTGTGAGTGATTCAGACTGAAAGCCTGGAACAGGGACAGCAGTGTTTTAGGGTATATCCATGCCATTTCCAATTTGGTCCATGGCTTGTGGTGTGGTTGTGCAAACCAACCCCTAAGTTGGTCTGTGACTGCTGCCATGTAATAGTCTTTCAATATGGGGATACCTAGGCCTCCCATCTTTTTGTGTTTCATCTGCATCACTGGCGGGATTCTCGATCTGCTACCGGCCCATACAAAGTTAGATAGTTGTTTCTGTATCGTAGTAAAAAAGGATGCTGGCAAGGGGATTGGGAGTGCTCTAAAGAGATAAGTAAGTCTTGGTAGTAAAAGCATTTTGTATGCCGCCACCCGCCCCGACCATGAAACGTAGTGAGTTTGAATTCTAGACATTTCTTTTTGTAGTTCTGAAATAATGGGTATGTAGTTAATATCATAGAGATTAGAGCTTGGGGAGGTTAGTTTCACACCCAGATAGGTTATGTCATCTGAAGACCATGGATACGGTAATTTCTTTTGAAGGGAATTCCTAGTATTCTTATCTACCGCTATACCCAGGACACTGGATTTGGATGCGTTTATTTTATAGTAGGCCACCTTACCAAATAGAAGAAGAGTGTCATGGGCTGCTGGGAGCGATGTGTCGGGCTCAGATAATGTCAATATGACATCATCTGCGAAAAGTGAAATTTTGTGGCAGACTGAATGTGAATTCATGCCCTGGATATCTGGGTGAGTTCTGATCTTTTCAGCTAGGGGTTCCATGATCAAGGCGAATATCAGTGGGGACAGGGGACACCCCTGTCTAGTCCCATTGGAAATCTGAAAGTTCCTTGAGAACATGCCTTCTGTGTAGACGTAAGCTGAGGGAGATGAATATAGCGCCAAAATAGCTTTTTGAATTGGGCCTACCAGTCCAAATTTTTCCAAAACTCTAGTCAAGTATCCCCAGTGCACTCTATCAAAGGCCTTCTCTGCATCCAAAGTGAGAAGCAAAGAAGGCCTCTTGGTGGTTTCTGCCAGATGAATCAGGTTAATCATTCTCCTGGTGGCATCTGTGGCTTGACGACCGAGAACAAAGCCCACCTGATCAGTGTTGATAAGATTTGGTAACAGAGCTGACAATCTGTCAGCAATCAGTTTGGCGTATAATTTGATATCTACATTTAAGAGGGAGATGGGTCTAAAATTTTGTGGAATATTGGGCTCTTTGCCTGGCTTGGGTAATGTGACTATTGTGGCTGTGAGCATCTCAGGTGGGAAAAATGCTTTAGACATTGCCATATCAAAGATCTGTTTTAGATATGGTGATAGGTCGGTGTTAAATAGTTGGTAATACTCAGAAGAGTAGCCGTCAGGGCCTGGTGCTTTGTTGTGTGGTAGTGATCTAATCAATTTTTCTATTTCGTGTATTGTGAAGGGGAGATTCAATAAGGCTGTATCTGTTGGCGATAGTGTAGGAAGGTCAACCGAGTCCAGAAAGTCAAGAATTATGTCGTCTGTAGGTTGGTGAGTTTCTACATCATCCTTCAGGTTATAGAGTGATTCATAGTAGTCACAAAAAGCGTCTGCAATTTCTTTAGGGTTGTATACTCTAAGTCCAGTTTTAGGGTTGATCATATGCGGGATTTTCTGTTTTATAACTCTGTCTTTCAGTTGATTCGCCAGCAGTTTCCCGGCCTTATTACCACACCTGTAGTTGTTTGCTTTTAACTTACGAAGGCCGTTGTCCTGCTGAGAAATCAAATGTGAACTCAGTTCTTGTCTAGCATAGAATAGAGACTCCCTAATGCCATGTGTGGTCTGTTGTTTGTTGAGAGATTCAAAAGTCTGAATTCTATGCAGTAGGTCATTAAGTTTCTTTGTTTTTTGTTTCTTGAGTCTAGAGCTCAGTTGAATAAGTAAACCTCTAATGTATACCTTGTGGGTGTTCCAGAGTGTGAAGGGATCGTCGACCGACGTGGCATTTATGGCAAAGAATTCTTTTAATTTTCCTCTAATGTGTTTTGAGTTTTCAGGATTCGAAAGGGAGTAAATGTCATTGCGCCATCTATTTGCCCCAGTTTCAGTGCCACGATCCCCCACACATATGGAAGTAGGAGCATGGTCAGACCAGGTAATCACATGTATATCGGATTTGGCAATCCTCTGTAACATAAATTTATCTACTAGAAATAGATCTATACGTGAGTACGTATGATGCACGCCAGAAAAGAAAGTATAGTCCCTTTCCGTGGAGTGTTGGCATCTCCATACATCAAATAAACCAGATGTCGCAATGAATTGGGCCAATGTGGCCCTACGTGTACGGTTTTGAGGAGAGCCAGAGTGGTCCAATTCCGTGTTAGGGATCGCATTAAAGTCCCCGCATAAGACTACATGTCCCTTTTGCAAAGACAGAACCTTTTTCCACAGTCTTTTCAAAAAGCGTAGCTGATTCGTGTTAGGAAGGTACAGATTAACCAAAGTGTACTGGATTGTAGCTATCTCACATAGAAGAATAATGAACCTCCCAGATTCATCCGAATGGGTTTCCAAGTGATTAAATGAGATAGAATCCTTAATTGCGATCGCTACCCCCCCTTTTTTTTTGGGACCGTTCGCCATATAGACGTGTGGAAATTTCCTATTAGTAAATGATGGGGGCTTTTGCGAGCAGAAATGAGTCTCTTGGAAACATATAATGTCACTTTTGAGTCAAAATGCTTCTTTCCAAGCCATTTGGCGTTTGTAGGGGCTATTCAAGCCCTTCACATTAAATGAGGTAACTGAGAAAGACATTGTTGCTAAAGCAAGAAGGGAAACCTGTCGAACTTTGAACTGGATAAGCTAGTAGTCTTACTTGGTACCGCACGATAACTTTGGCGGGTGAGGCAAGGATGTCTTCGATGGTGTTGTTGCGAGTGTAGATTCTCCCGTGCGGTGTCCTGTGGTGGTGTAGATGGTCGGTAGATGACGGACCTAAGCTTGAGAGATAAACAGTGGAGAAGAAACAAAAAATAGAGCCAAACAGCAAAAAAAAAAAAAAAAAAAAAAGGGATCAAAAGAGGGACCAGTGGAACAAGTTAGTGTAAAAACGGTCGATTCTGAGAAGAATCTGTGCGGGTCAAACTCCGCTATAAATGGGGGGTAACAGAAATAAACTCTGTGGCATTCTCCTGGGCTGTCAGGGACTTTAGTAGTTGAATAAAGTACTCAAACTATAGGTATCAGCCTGTTTCCTCACCAGAGATGGCTCGAGAGTGAGAAGATGAGCGTGCCCTGTTTTCTTCAGGTAGATTCGGATCCAATATTTGCCATTCTGTCATGAGCTTGAGACCTTCCTTAACACTGGTTATCACATGTGTGGAACCATCTCTCACGATCATCAGCTTAGCCGGGTATAGCCATCGATATGAGATGTGGTGGTTATTTAGTGGTTTGGTGATGGTGGCCAATTGCCTGCATTGCTGCATGGTAAAAGCTGAGAGGTCAGCAAAGAAGGAAAGTTCTTGTAAATCTGGGTGCAAATCATCACGTCGTCTCACAGACATCATGAACTGATCCTTGGTATGGTAGAAATGGATCCGGACTATAGTATCTCTGGGAAGATGTGCTGGGATGTGTTTAGGCCGGGGGAGACGATGTATGCGGTCAATTACTAGGTCTTCTAGTGGTGCGTCAGGCAGTGCCAGTTTCATAAGGCTCAAAAAGTGTGCTTTCAGATCCTGGGGTTTGATCGCTTCAGAGATCCCTCTGATTTTAATATTATTGCGTCTGGATCTATCTTCTAAATTTGCCAGTTTAGTATTGATTTTATGCAATTCAGTGTCCCTGTCATTATGAGCGTCCACCATATCATTAAACGTGGCTGCAAAATCCCCCATCTTTGATTCAATGTGTGACACTCTATTTGAAACCTCTGACACCTCTGACTTGAATTGCTGTGTAATGGACATTATGTCAGCTTGTAACGTGGTTCTTAGTGATACCAGCATATCTTTTAATGTGGTATCCATTACTGGCTGATTTAGTGTGGGAAAGTCAGTGATGGAGTCCTGTAACTCCCTGGTGTCATCTAGTGATGAGTTTATGCCGCTTACCTCCCCTTGTATTGGCGATGTTTCAAATGTCTTCTGCCTGCTTTTGGCTGGGCTGGAGGTAGCTGATGGAGGTGGGGAGTAGTAGGTGCTTCTTGTCCCAGAATTGTATCTGCCGCTTTCGTCACTGTGAAGTGGTTTGCACTGCTGTGCTAGGCCGCGTGTGTTCCCTGTGTGTGAACCGGCGCCATCTTGACTGAGATGGCGCCGCGGCTGTACAAAGAAATCCGGCATCTTTCCCAGCTTCGAGTATTCTTTTCTCTTCCGAGAAGGCATCCGAGAGGGAGTCCGCTCAAGTTGGGGTGAGATGGGGAGGAAAAACGGAGCTGATAGTCGCTATAAGTCCCCTATTGGCCCAGGATAGTGAGGAGCTGAATCAATGTGCTGCCATCCGCTCCGGCTGCTGGCCACGCCCCCCCATTATAAAACATTTTTAGAAACCCTGACAGTCCCCCTCACAAAAGCCCTCAATTCCTTTTCGACACCTAGAGATTTTCCCCCTACCTTTTTGTCAGCTCATATAGTGGTCATACCCAAACCTGATAAGGACCCTGCACAATGCACCAGCTATCTGCCAATTTCACTACTCAATCTAGACGTCAAGCTTATGGCAAAAATCATATCTAACAGACTTAAACCTTTGCTACACAAATTGATAGGTTCTGAACAGGCAGGTTTTATGCCAGGCAGAAAAAAAAAAACTATCCAATCAAGAGATTGGAAAAAGAGGAGGCTCATGAACAGTTTGTGCAAAATTATCAAAATAGATTTATTGATGTATGCGTAGCTTCATCTGGACGTGTAAGTGACGGAGGGCGAGGGGTCCTTCTTATAGCGTCCCTCCCTCGTCTCACTCCGCCCAGTACATGTATTTTACAAGAGAAAAAAAGGACATTGCGGTGTATGTGCGCAAACATAGATAGTGTTTGGCTATAGGCCAGGTCCCCCCTGAGTATAAGTAGAATATATTAATTCCATATCATGTCGGAGGACAGAAAGCATTGAATGCATATATCTCCAAACTTCATTTAAAGGGCCAATACATGATAGTTTATATTTTGATGCGTTAATGGACAAGCACCAATATCTGAGAACAATGAACAATGTTAATGATAGTGGTTGGGAAAAAGGGGTTGGATATGTATGGGAGTGGGTGATAGGAAAAAACATAGCGGACCACAGACAACTAATAGACAGACATGGGGCCAAATATATGCAAATGCAAACCCACATAAATACAAGTACAAACAAACCCCCCCATCTAGGAAAGGGGGGCAGGGTTTGTAGCTTGGGTGTTTTTTGGGAGAAGTATAGCAGGTGCCATGGCAGACCCATAACCGCCATAACACACAGTAGTTAAACACATGTTTGTGGTAGATGGTACATTATTGTAATATAATCAACACAAATTGTAACGGTCAGTAAGTAGAGTAGAGAAACTACTCAAAGTCCACATGATAGGAGGCTCAAACGGACACCCGTTATAGTAATTGTACATTCATTATGAATCTATAAGAGGCACCCTGTCTATTGAGGGCATAATAGTGGTCTAAATTGTGCCAAACAGAAGGTAGAACCAAAGTACCACCCCCCTCCCCATCCCTCCATCCATTAGGGCTCGAGCTCCCAGGGCCTTTTAGGGAGTGGTCTCTTGGCTCACATACAGCTTTGCTGTTGCCATCATTTTTGATTGAATTGCAATCAACACGTTTGTCCAGTATCCTGGATACAGTCCACGTTACCATGTAACATTTCTCAATAAATCTATTTTGATAATTTTGCACAAACTGTTCATGAGCCTCCTCTTTTTCCAATCTCTTGATTGGATAGTTTTTTGTTTATGCAGATAGGGGCTGAACAGTGGTTACTTTACATATTTGTGCTCTCACATGGTACACCACAATTTAGCCTAGTTTACATATTTATACTATATGCTTTTTCAGGATCACAGGTGATCCATTCTTTAGGCATATGTGTGGACTATTGGTATACTGGACGTTGTCCATAGATTAGTTTTTTTTGGCTTATACCTCTTTCCCCTTCGGTCTTCTGACCACCTTTATAATTTGCGTTAATTATTGTTGGGTTATGGCATTCATGTTGGGGGATGATATTGACCTTGAAATACAACAAGCCCTCAGACCCGATAGTACTATCACTTTAAGTCGGGATGAGGAGACAAAAACAAGATTTAAAGAACACAAAAGACTTCTAATTAAGCACCTTAATAGGAAATGGGACATATCTTTCCTTGAGACATATATCGAGCAGAAGATAGTACCTAGGGGCCTCAGAGACAAAGTTATACCGGCAGAACATCTTCACAATGACAGATTTTTCGAGAAATGGAAGACACTATGTATTGAGCATGGTATTTCCGTAATGAAACTCATTGTTGAAGAAGAAAAATTACAACTAGTAGAGTTGTCCACTTTAATCTCAGATAGCTCTCTAGGCTTAGAACCATTCAAGGATACAGAAGAATTCAATATACAGAATGAGATAGTCAAAAGAGAAGTAGAGAAAACACAGCATAACCTTAAAGTGACAAAACAATCAAAACTCAAAAGAGACCTCAAGGATTGGGAGAAGGGGGAGATCTTCGATCTAACCATAAGGAGAAATAGGAGCAGGACAAGACGTGGTAGGTCCAACTCTAGAGGGAACAGATCCCCAAGTGAGAGTGAGGATAACAACCTTCCCAGATCGGTTACTTTTTTAGAGAAAGAGAGGGCGGTAGGGGAAGACAACACAGATCATCTGAGATTGGACAATCCGACTATACGGAAACCTTCGGCCCCCAGACACCAGAGACAACCCGACAGAGGACGGAACTCAGACAAGGGCGGCCCCAACACAAGGAGCCAGAGGAGCCAGAGAGGCCACCAATAGAACAATTAGAAACAATAACCGACATGAAAATAATTAACCTCTCAAGCTTTCCTTTAGCACCAAGACATATAAAATTGTTACAAAAAGGTATGTCTTTCTCGCCCACCAATGTTATGGACGAGTTCAATGTCTACAAAGACGTAGCGTTATTTTTACGCAAAGTATTTTTACGTTATTTACATACGCATAGGACAGCCTCCAATGAAGGTACAGGTGACACTGAAAGTAGAGACGATGAGATCCTACAGATCCTAACCTCTCTACTAGAGGAAAATGAAGATCTTGATGACCCTTCTACTGTCCAGAAAAGACATGTACCACTTAAAAATAGGTCTAATAAAATGCCACCTTTATACAAAAACAAGTGGCTTAGTTTATTTTTGGACTTAGTCCAAACTGACCTTAAAAGCATTGACTGGGAAAAAAGAGGACAGGACAATTTATCCCCGGAGGAGTGACGTGCTATGAGAGAGTTGATGTCCGCCGAAAGGCTGATCATCAAGAGAAGCGATAAAGGGGGTAATGTTGTCCTGTTGGATGAGGACAACTACCTTAAAGAGGTCAACCGCCTATTAAGAGATGGAGATACCTATAAAAAGATTGACGGTGACCCCTTCCCAAAATTGGCCAATGAGATTAACATTAAACTCCAATTGGCCATGGAAGACGGCTTACTCAGTCGTCGGGAATTTGAGCATCTCAAGGTGAGAGATTACAACATTCCTATTTTTTATATAATCCTTAAAGTCCATAAATCTATACAGGACCCTCCTAGTAGACCTATTGTCTCCGCTATTAGGGGGCCATCAGAAAGAATAGGAAAGTACCTTGACCTCATGCTTAAAGATATGGTAGCTAGCCTGAAGTCCTATGTTAAAGACACTCGGGATGTTCTTGCCCAAATTCAGGACATCAGGCTGGAGGAAGAGATCCTGCTGATGGGAATTGATGTGGAGTCTCTATACACCTCCATACCCCATATTTGGGGTATGAAGGCTATCGTGTCTTTTCTGGACAGACAATACCCCGATTGTGGGGCTCAAAATGAATTTGTGGCAGACCTATTTGCATTGGCCCTTAATAACAACTTCTTCCAGTTCGAAACCAAATTCTACCAGCAGATCAAGGGTACCTCCATGGGAGCCCCATGGGCACCGGCATATGCGTGCATACATCTGGGCCTGTGGGAGGAGGACCTGGTCTATAGTTCGTCTATGTACCTGAGCCATGTTCACACCTGGCTCAGGTACATAGATGATGTTTTGATGGTCTGGAGAGGGGTTGCTGCTTCACTCGAGATCTTTATGTGTGCATTGAACAATAACAATCGCAACATCCGATTGACATATACATTTGATCGTCAAAAAATTCCGTTCCTGGACCTCTGTATCCGGGTGGAGGACCTGACCCTCACCACTACCACCTTCCGGAAGGAAACTGCTGCGGCCAACACTCTATTAAGAGCCGATAGCCATCATCCAAGATGGCTGAAGGTTGGTATACCTATTGGGCAGTTCCTGCGGATCAAGAGGAACTGCTCCAGTAGGTTGGACTATAGACGGGAGAGTGATGCCCTCTACCTTAGATTTAGGGAGAGGGGGTACTCCCACAAACAATTGAGACGAGCTAAGTCCAAAGCAGCAAGCCGCGATCGAAAAGATCTATTGTCCAACATCCCCAAACAGGAAAAATTAGAACTGGGACCAGTCAGAATTATAACCCAGTTTGGTTCCCAATGGGATACAGTAAGAAACATCCTCAAGAAATATTGGGATAGGGCGTGTCCGGATGTGAGGAAGAGAGGACGTGTGTGAGAGAGCTCCGGCTCCTGGGTTCAGAATCCTGTGAATTTCTCCTGCGCTGAGCGGCATCCGGGCCGGTGGACAGCTGCTCCGTGCTCGGGGTCACCTCCGGAGTACACCGATGCCATCCAGGAGGAAATCGACCAAGAAACAGCCGCCTCCTAAGACGCAGGGCTCCCCGGCGGTGACACGTGCGGTGGCCATCTTGCCCTCCGGAGCGGAGCGTGCAGTAGCCATACAGACAGCCCTGCAGCTTCTGAGGGACATGGAGCAGGTGGATGGTGACCCGCAGCAGCCCCAAGGTATGGAGAAATCTGAGGGCACTGCCTCCACGGCAGTCATTTTGGCGGCCATTGAGGAGAACAAAACCCTGGTTATGGGGAAAATAGACACACTGGCCATGGAGTGTGGCCTCATCAGGCAAGATATGGACAAGTTTAGAGGCCGTGTAGCTGCTGCTGAGACTCGTATCTCAGTTATTGAGGATACCGTGGCTATAACATCCCAGAATGTCACTGATCTGCAACGCACGGTTAAAACCTTGATGGCGCGGTCTGAGGACGCCAAAAATAGGCTGCACCGCAATAATGTGCGCGTGGTGGGCCTGCCTGAGGGTGCGGAGGGCTTGCAGCCAGCCAGCTTTGCTGAAACCTTTTTCAAGGATATCCTGGCGTTACAGCATGTCTCCTCTGCATATATTGTGGAGCGGGCTCATAGGGTCCCCACAGGCCCGAGACCACGGGGCGCATTGCCCAGACCATTCCTCGTGCGGTTTCTAAATTACCGCGACAGAGATCTCATTCTGGCGGAAGCCCGGAAGTCACCACACCTCCGGTTTGAAAATACCAATGTGCACTTCTTCCCGGATTTCTCCCCGGAGTTGCAGAGGCGCCGTCGCACGTTCGTGGATGTTCGGAAGAGGCTCCGGGACAAGGGCCTCAAATACAGCATGCTATACCCCAGCAAGCTCCGTGTTGAATACCAGGGCTCTGTGAAATTTTTTGAGGTCCCCTCGGATGTCTCGGATTGGTTGGAGACTCTGGCTTAATGTACAGCATTTATTTTACTTCGATTTTTTTTTTTCTATTTGTGGCATACTCTGTTTGGCCACCCTTACATCTGCTTCTGCTTGAGTGCACGCTGGTAGACACATATACTTTGACTTTCATCCTACCCCATGTTACCCCCTCCAGTGAGCTTAGTATTGGTGTGCCTGGATGGTGGAAGTGATCTGGACTGTCCTTGTTTTTCCTGTACAAAATGTTACTTTCAGGAGGCTGCGGGGTGCATTTGGCTGCTTAGTGCTGCATGACCAATGGAGCCGGATGCTCTCTCTGCTGCGCTGAGTAGTCGTAAAAGGCGTACGGTGTCAGCACT
The DNA here is from genome assembly GCA_029206835.1 of Rana muscosa. Taxonomy (NCBI): domain Eukaryota; kingdom Metazoa; phylum Chordata; class Amphibia; order Anura; family Ranidae; genus Rana; species Rana muscosa. The sequence continues at coordinate 424,103,331 of CM055122.1, forward strand.
CACCTGGTTGACACTTTAGTCCCCTCTAAAGGGGCATATGGAATAACTCTATAGAACACTTTTCCATTTTTTGTTTTTGGTTTGGGGGATTAAGTCTGCTGGCGCTAGTTGTTTCCCTTTTTTTTGTTTTTTGTGGGTTTTTTTTTTGTTTTTTGTTGCTGGCTAGACAGGTGATTACTAAGATGGGTCTGTTTATGAGTAAATGTTTTGGTCTTGGGTTTTTTTTTTATGTTTTGTCTGTTTGTCTCTGCTCCATTTTATTTGGGGCTGCTTGTTTGTGGTGTCATCCTCGGTGTTCCACAATTGGTGGGCCAGGGGACACTCAGAAATGGGCTCAGGCACAAAGTACTGTCTGTAGAGATGTTATAGTTATTCTTCAGCTTGTTGTATGGCTCTGTGTACTTCTGGACCTCTCCTGTGCTCCTAGGCCCCCATCTTGTGGCAAATTTCGGAATTACAGTCATGTCTTTAAAAGTTAAAATCATCTCTTGGAATGTCAGGGGATTGAATTCTAAATACAAGAGAGCTTTGGTGTTGAAATTTTTGCAGGCCCAACATCCTCACATAATGTTTTTACAGGAAACGCATTTATTAGGCAACAAAATTCTGGCCATGAAGCGTCCCTGGATGCACAGAGCCATACATGCCACCTATTCGTCATATGCTAGGGGTGTATCTATTTTGTTAAACAAGTCCTTACCTTGCTCCATAAATACAGTGATCACTGATCCTGGAGGAAGGTATTTAGTGGTCATAATTGAAGTTTACTCTAGGAAGTTGGCCCTGGTAAATGTATATATTCCCCCTCCTTTTACAGGCAATATCCTGTATGAGGTGTTGGAGAAATTGGCACCTCACGCTCCATTTCAGTTATTGATGGCTGGTGATTTTAATAATGTTCTCAATTATACGTTGGACGCGTCCAACCCACATAGGGCTCCGAACCGTGAATTGACGCAGTGGGCGGATGCTGCGGGTCTTACTGAAATCTGGCGGTGGAGGCATCCTATGGACAGATGCTATTCATATCTGTCCTCGGTACATGCTTCGTCCTCCAGAATAGACCTGGCGTTTGCTAATGGAGCAATGTTGCCTCTGGTGGCTGAGACGTCCTACCTTCCGGGGGGTGTCTCGGATCACACTCCTCTCCAGATCACTTTGCAAGTGGGTTCCCAGAATTCAAGGAGAGTCTGGCGTTTATCACCTAGTTGGGTGGGGGAGCCCTCTGTGGAGGAGATGCTGCAACCACACATTGACACATTTTGGCAGGTTAACGAGGGATCGGCCACATTACATATGGAATGGGAGGCCTTCAAGGCCACTACTAGGGGGGAATACATATCAGCCATAAAAGCCCTGAGAATTGAGCGGAATAGTGTAGAAAAACAACTCCATGACAGGGAGCGGGAGTGCGCTAAGGCTCATGCGGACTCACCTTCTCCTGACTCGTTGGCTCGGTTGCGGTTTGCAAGGAGGAACGTTTCTCTCCAGAGGCGACTACTTGTCATCTGCAAAGGAGTGTGGCGCGTGTTTTTGAACAGGGGGATAAAAACGGTAAACTATTGGCTTTTTTGACGGTTGGGGACACGTCCCCAACGGTAGTGCCTTGCATAATGTCCCAGTCTGGACACCTGTTGAGAGACAGGGAGGACGTAGTACGGGAGTTTGTATCGTTCTATAAGTCTCTGTACTTGCCTATAGATCCCTATGATGCGGGTGACCTTGGGGTCACATTGGGGGCTCTGCGGTTGCCTGAGCTGCCAGAGGAATCTCGTAATTTGCTTGATGCCGAGTTCGGGGAGGAGGAGGTGGTCTCCGCAGTTGGGTCGTTTCCTGGTGGCAGGGCTCCGGGTCCTGATGGTCTGCCTATTGACTGGTACCGTCGTTACTCGGAGATCCTGGTGCCTAGACTACTGCAATTGTATGCCGACTGTTTTCAGAAGGGGGGCCTCCCCCCCTCCTTCTATGAGGCTCATATTGTACTGTTGGCCAAGCCGGACAAAGACCCAATGCTATGTTCTTCGTATAGGCCCATTTCTTTACTGAATATGGACTTCAAAATACTTACTAAGATGTTGGCTACTAGACTTATGTCGGTCTTGCACCATGTTATTTCCCCTGACCAAACAGGTTTCATGCCCAGGAAAGCCACGGATATCAATCTGCGTAGGGTGTTCACCCACACGCAGTTGGGCCCGGACAGTTCCAGCGGCGGGATACTGGTCTTTTTGGATTTGGAGAAGGCCTTTGATTCCGTTGACTGGAATTACATGAGGGTGGTGCTGGAGGTATTCGGTTTCGGGCCTCATTTCAGGAAGTGGATCGACATTCTATATCATTCCCCTACAGCGGCCATTAAGTTAAACAATATGTTGTCGGAATTTTTTTCAGTGCGGAGGGGCACTCGCCAGGGTTGCCCTTTGTCCCCGGGTCTATTTTCCATCATGATTGAACCCGTGGCTGCGGCCTTGCGGGCCTCTGAGGAGGTGCGGGGGATCATGGTGGGAGACTTGAACGAAAAGACGGCACTTTATGCGGACGACATGGTTCTTTTTCTGCGGGACTCCGGAAATTCCTTGTCGGCAGCACTAGATATCCTGAATTCTTTTGCACGTTTTTCGGGTCTGAAAGTCAACTGGGGAAAATCCCAAATTCTATCATTCAGGACGCCATCCCCCAGGTGCGAGATTCCTGCTGATTGTCCTTTACAGCGGGTGGAGGTGCTCAAATTTCTGGGGTTAAACATTTCTAATTCCGTGTCCGATTTTATTGCCTTAAATGTCGATCCACTTTTGACTAAACTGAAATCCAGGCTACAGGCATGGCAAAACTTACCTTTGACGCTCATTGGTAGGGTGAATTTAGTGAAAATGAAATTTTTACCTTTGTTTTTGTATATATTTCGGAATTCCCCTGTTTGGATACCGAGATATGTTTTTAAGAAAATAGATAGTCTCATAACAACTTTCTTATGGCAGGGACGACGCCCTCGAATTAAATTCCGGGTGTTACAACTGCCGTGGAAACAAGGGGGACTGGCGGTCCCGGACTTCCACAGGTATTTCTTAGCTGGTCAGCTGGTATTTGTCCACAGGTGGTTCACTCTACCTGAGGACGACACTGCTAATACGCTGGAGGCGGCTGTTGTGGGTTCGTATGAGGCACTGAAGCATCTCCCGCTTCGGGGAATCAGGGCTCCGTATAGGCTCACGATATCCATGCGTGCCGCCTGTAGGGCATGGGTGGCAGTGAATAAGGTGGGTGGCGCCTCTGAAATTTCTCCTTACACACCACTTTGGAAGAATCCTCAGCTACCACACTTTTGTGAGTACCCCGATCCAGTCACCTGGACTAAGTATAGCATTAAGACTCTGAGGGACATAGTGGGGGGTGGGAAACTCTTACAGTTTGACGCCCTTAAAGCCAAGTTTGATCTGCCCAATACGCACTTGTTTCGTTTTCTTCAGCTCAGACATGCATTTAAGGCCCAATTTGGAGATATTGGTATCACCATGCAAACTAGTGATGTGGAGTCTTTACTGAGAGAGGACACTTTAGACAAGGCCTTGTCTACAATATATAAACAGCTGTTGAGTGAGGGAGGGGATCTCCTGGCAAAGTGTAGGGCGGCGTGGGGTGAGGTGTTCCCCCAGATGGACAGGGATGACTGGGATGATGTATGGGACATTAATTTTACCAGATTGGTCTCTGCCAGGGACCATCTCATCCAATTTAAATTTCTGCATCGCATCTATCTTACGCCGGCTGGACTGGCCGAGATATTCCCTACACAGTCTCCTTGTTGCTGGTGGTGCAGTTCCCTCACGGCCGATTTCATGCATGTATTTTGGAATTGCTCATTCATCCAAGGGTTCTGGAGAGGGGTTGCCGACTGCATAGCTGGGGTGACCACCATCCAGTTACAGCCTTCAATTGAGGTATGCCTCTTGGGTCTGGTAGACAATCTAGCCCCAAGGAGAGCGACTCGGGCTCTGTTGACGATTCTCATATATTACGCCAGGAAACTGATAGTGTTATCATGGAAAAAGCCCAATCCGCCCACTGTGTCAGCATGGAAGGGGGTGGTGAATAGAGCTGTACCGCTGTACAAAGCTACGTATGATAGTAGGGGCGCACCTCAGAAGTTTGATAAAGTATGGGGTGGTTGGATGAATAGTGAACTTACGGTGGCGGATTGAGTGGCACCCATTATAAATGCACTTGCAGTAAGAGTTGATTATGGTTGTGATTATGTGACATTTCCAAACATCATATGACTGTGATTGAGTTAAAGTGACTTTCTAACTGTATTATTCCTGTTGATGGGTGGGGGTCTGGAGGGAGGGAGGGAGAGGGAGCCAATGCTGAAGATTTGTATTTAGTTTGTGTTTGGCCCATTGGGTCTGTTTGTTTTGTTAAAACTATAAATAAAACTTAAAAAAAAAATAAAATAAATAAACATTGGGATGTCCTCACAAACACCCCGGGAATAGCCAAGATAGTGGGCCCAGCCCCTTTGATGGTGGCAAAAAGGGCCAGAAATCTAGGGGACACGTTGATTCATTCCGAATTCACGAGAACAACTGAACCCAACTGGCTTTCTGAATATCCACGCAGTAAAGGCATGTTCCCCTGTGGACATTGCCAGGTATGCCCCTTTGTGGAAAGGACTGATACTTTCTCTGACTCCACTAATACATGTAGTTATTATATTAAGAACACCATTAATTGTGCGACATCCAGGATTATCTACATGTTGACGTGCCCGTGCAAAAAGATTTACATCGGTAAAACTAAACGCCAACTAAGGGTGCGCTTGGGGGAACACATGAGGGAAATCAGGGAAAAGAACCCTGAAAAACCGTTGGCTAGACACTTTGCTCAATATCATGATGGGAATCTGAATGGAATGAAAGTCAAGGGCATTTATTCACTTAATCTGCCCCCGAGAAGGGGGGACTTTGATCAAATACTCCTGCAAAAGGAGAAAATGTGGATTTTCCACCTGGGGTCTCTCACACCACTGGGCCTCAACAACGAGTTAAATTTACAGCCCTTCCTAACAATTTAGTGCATGTCTGAAGTACCTACATATTTGCCACATTCGGTTGTTTCCTTATCTGTGTTCTCTCTATTTCTTTGTCTCTTTTTTGCCTTATAGTGTACATTACTTCCAGTCATCCAGGCAATATAATATAATATATGGTACCGGATGGTACTTTGGTTCTACCTTCTGTTTGGCACAATTTAGACCACTATTATGCCCTCAATAGACAGGGTGCCTCTTATAGATTCATAATGAATGTACAATTACTATAACGGGTGTCCGTTTGAGCCTCCTATCATGTGGACTTTGAGTAGTTTCTCTACTCTACTTACTGACCGTTACAATTTGTGTTGATTATATTACAATCATGTACCATCTACCACAAACATGTGTTTAACTACTGTGTGTTATGGCGGTTATGGGTCTGCCATGGCACCTGCTATACTTCTCCCAAAAAAAAAACCAAGCTACAAACCCCGCCCCCCTTTCCTAGATGGGGGGGTTTGTTTGTACTTGTATTTATGTGGGTTTGCATTTGCATATATTTGGCCCCATGTCTGTCTATTAGTTGTCTGTGGTCCGCTACGTTTTTTCCTATCACCCACTCCCATACATATCCAACCCCTTTTTCCCAACCACTATCATTAACATTGTTCATTGTTCTCAGATATTGGTGCTTGTCCATTAACGCATCAAAATATAAACTATCATGTATTGGCCCTTTAAATGAAGTTTGGAGATATATGCATTCAATGCTTTCTGTCCTCCGACATGATATGGAATTAATATATTCTACTTATACTCAGGGGGGACCTGGCCTATAGCCAAACACTATCTATGTTTGCGCACATACACCGCAATGTCCTTTTTTTTTCTCTTGTAAAATACATGTACTGGGCGGAGTGAGACGAGGGAGGGACGCTATAAGAAGGACCCCTCGCCCTCCGTCACTTACACGTCCAGATGAAGCTACGCATACATCATATGCGAAACTAGTCAACGTCACTTCCGCCCGGACGCCAAGCTGTGACGCGGCTTCATGCCCGCACAGTGACGACAAGCCCCGGAGGGAGGGGAAGGAAGAGGAGGAGGAGGAAAGCCAAGCAGTCGTGAGTATCAGCTGTGGGACATTAAAAGGACTTAACAAATCCCTCTACATGTACCGCAAAACACAGCAGTATCCTGACACAATCCGTGTAAGCCAGGAAGGAGCAGCAAGGTGACTTTATGCGGACGTGGCAGTGTATCCGAGCATCGGAGAAGGGGTAACTTTACTGACAGCCACTATACTTAACTATGTGCAGGTTCACACATCTTTACCCCTGGTAACTGGCTACTCCAGTATGTTTTACTATCACCAGCAGTGAGGACTGTTCTTATTTGCATTACATCTGTCCCCAGCTGTACTTCACATGTGTTTCTCTGCTTGCCTCCAGGAAGACATTATTTCATGGACACAGCATCCCAACGTTTAGACTATTTTCATTCAATTTTTCTTTTTCCTCATGACATTATAGTTGGTGAAACAGGACTGCAGCTATCCCCTCACGGATCCATCCAGCTGGCCTTCACCCCTTCTTTCCTCCCCCCCCTCCCCATCCCTCTATCCATTAGGGCTTGAGCTCCCAGGGCCTTTTAGGGAGTGGTCTCTTGGCTCACATACAGCTTTGCTGTTGCCATCATTTTTGATTGAATTGCAATCATCATTTAGATCTCTCCCTGAAACTACCTGGCGTCCGGACGTGTCTTATGTGTTTAGGTCACTTTATGTCTGTCCTGTTGTGTTTGTGCATTATGTGTTGATCAGTCAACCTTGACTGTCATCATTTTTATATACACGTTGTCCAGTATCCTGGATATAGTCCACGTTACCATGTAACATTTCTCAATAAATCTATTTTGATAATTTTGCACAAACTGTTCATGAGCCTCCTCTTTTTCCAATCTCTTGATTGGATAGTTTTTTGTTTATGCAGATAGGGGCTGAACAGTGGTTACTTTTAGAGTTGAGCGGACACCTGGATGTTCGGGTTCGACGGGTTCGGCCGAACTTCGGAAAAAAGTTCGGGTTCGGGACCAAACTTTAACCCGAACCCGGACCCGAACCCGAACCCCATTGAAGTCAATGGGGACCCGGACTTCTAAGGACTAAAAAGGCTCTAAAAAAGTAATGGAAAGGGCTAGAGGGCTGCAAATGGCAGCAAAATGTTGTTAAGAGCATAGCAAGTGTTCTGCAAACAAATGTGGATAGGGAAATAACTTAAAATAACATAAAAAAAATAAAAATAAAAAATAATAATCTTGACCTAGGAGGACGAGGTCCATATGGAGTAGGAGGTTGAGGTGGCGGTGGATGTGGCTGTGTAGGTGGAAGCGGCGGTGGAGGAGGACGAGGTAGCCAACACTGGTTCAAAAATACAACAATGGCTGGGTAAGGCCGGTGATGTGTCGAATTCTGTCCCCCGTCAAATAGTGTCCACCCTGTACTGCGCTTGCTCAGTATGTAGGACAAGGGGATTTCGAAAATCTCCCAAGACGAACGGCGCCTGCGTGGTGAGTTCAGGTGAAGGCCACACCATCCGTGGTTCAAGCCGAGCCAAGTGAGGCCGTGCCCGAAGCGTGGCGATCGAACCGAGCCCGTGAGGGGCCCTGTTACTATGTGCTACCGTATGTCCACTTGGATGGTGGGGCTTGAACCTGCACTCACAGCGCAGGCGCCGTTCATCTTCAGAGATTTTGTGAATCTCCTTGTCCTCTGTACTGCGCAAGCGCTGCGCCTTCGCAGTATGGGCCGTACACAATCCGATGGCCGGACAGTTTTTGTCACAACACCGGTATACATGTCTATTCTGCACAAGGTACGGACAAGTCCTGTGGGATCCATGCCTGGTTCATTTTAATGAACGTGAGCTTGTCCACATTGGCTCTGGACAGGCGGCTGCGCTTGTCTGTGATAATGCCCCCTGCCGTGCTAAATACACGTTCAGATAATACACTGGCTGCAGGGCAGGCCAGCACCTCCAAGGCATAAAGGGCAAGCTCAGGCCATGTGCCCAATTTGGAGACCCAGAAGTTAAAGGGGGCAGACCCGTCATCCAGTACGTGTAGGCCTGTGGACACATACTGCTCAACCATGTTGGTGAAATGCTGCCTCCTGCTAAGACGTTCCATCTCAGCTGGTGGCGCTGGTTGTTGTGGCGTGCTGACAAAGCTTTTCCACATTTCAGCCATGCTAACCCTGCCTTCTGAGGTGCTGCCGGTGCCCCAGCTGCGTTGGCGACCTCTTCCTCCTCCTCTGCCTTCGCCTTGTGCTTCCACCGTACGCCCGCTGTCAGGTGGGAATGCCACCAGCAGCGCGTCTACCAGCGTGCGCTTGTACTCGCGCATCTTACGATCCCGCTCCAGTGAGGGAATTAAGGACGGTACGTTGTCCTTGTAATGGGGATCCAGCAGGGTGGCCACCCAGTAATCAGCACCAGTTAAAATGTGGGCAACTCGGCGGTCATTGCGGAAACACTGCAGCATGTAATCGCTCATGTGTGCCAGGCTGCCCAGAGGCAAAGAAAAGCTGTCCTCTGTGGGAGGTGTATCGTCTGTGTCCTCTGTATCCCCCCAGCCACGCACCAGTGATGGCCACGAGCTGGTCTGGGTGCCACCCTGCTGTGAAAATGGCTCCTCCTCCTCCTCCATCTCCTCCTCCACCTCGTCATCCTCCAGAACTGTGCCCTTTCTGCCGGACAATTGTGTACCTGGCGTTTGTTGGTGCAGGAACCCACCCTCGTTGCCACTTGTGAAAGACTGCCCTGAAAGCCTTTGAAATTATCCCGCTTCCTCCTCCTCCTCCTCATCCTCCTGTGCCACATCCTCTTCCATCATCGCCCGAAGCGTTTTTTCAAGGAGGCATAGAACTGGGATAGTAACGCTAAGAACGGCGTCATTGGCACTGGACATGTTGGTGGAGTACTCGAAACAGCGCAACAAGGCACACAGGTCTCGCATGGAGGCCCAGTTATTGGTGGTGAAGTGGTGCTGTTCCGCAGAGCGACTCACGCGTGATTGCTGCAGCTGAAACTCCACTATCGCCTGCTGCTGCTTGCACAGTCTGGCCAGCATGTGCAAGGTGGAGTTCCACCTTGTGGGCACGTCACATATGAGGCGGTGAACGGGAAGGCCGAAGTTACGCTGCAGCGCTGACAGGCGAGCAGCAGCAGGGTGAGAACGCCGAAAGTGCGCACACACAGCCCGCACTTTCTGCAGCAGCTCTGGCATATTGGGGTAATTTTTAAGGAGCCTCTGGACCACCAAGTTCAGCACATGCGCCAGGCAAGGGATGTGCGTCAAACCGGCTAGGCCCAGAGCTGCTACGAGATTTCGCCCATTATCGCACACCACCAGGCCGGGCTTGAGGCTCACTGACAGCAACCACTCATTGGTCTGTTGTTCCATGTCCCTCCACAACTCCTGCGCGGTGTGGGGTTTTTCCCCCAAACAGGAAAGTTTTAAAACTGCCTGCTGTCGTTTACCCCTGGCTGTGCTGAAGTTGGTGGTGAAGGTGTTACGCTGACCGGATGAGGAGGCGGTAGAGGATGAGGAAGCGGAGTAGGAGGAGTTAGCAACAGGAGGCAAACTGAAGTGCCCTGCAATCCTCGGTGGTGGAAGGACATGCGCCAAACTGCTATCTGCCTCAGGCCCAGCCGCCACTGCATTTACCCAGTGTGCTGTTAGGGAGATATAACGTCCCTGACCGTGCTTACTGGTCCACACATCCGTAGTTATTTGGACCTTGCCACAGATGGCGTTGCGCAGTGCACACCTGATTTTGTCCCCCACTTGGTTGTGCAGGGAAGGGATGGCTCGCCTGGAAAAATAGTGGCGGCTGGGCACGACGTACTGTGGGACAGCCAATGCCATCAGGCTTTTAAAACTCTGCGTCTCCACCATACGGAATGACAGCATTTCAAAGGCCAGGAGTTTTGAAATGCTGGCATTCAGGGCCAGGGATCGCGGGTGGCTAGGGGGGCACTTCCTCTTCCGCTCCAATGTTTGGGAGATAGAGAGTTGAACGCTTCCATGGGACATTGTGGAGATGGTCGGTGACCCAGGTGGTAGTGTTGCTGGCAGATCCTCTGTTTGCAGGGTGGCAGGTGCCACTGTCACTACAGAGGTGGATGAAGAGGCCGAGACTGCAGCAGAAGAGGAAGCAGGAGGAGCCAGAGACCTTTCTTGGTTTTTGAGGTGTCTACTCCACTGCAGCTCGTGCTTTGCACTTAGATGCCTGGTCATGCAGGTTGTGCTCAGGTTGAGAACGTTTATGTAAGGTAATAGTACAGCGCTACATATAGGCCAGTAAAAACTGGACTGTAACTCAAATGTGACCATAAATGGAAACACACAAAAAAGTGAGAAGGGGCAGGCTGAACGCCCTACCCAATATATATAAAATGTCCACAATGATAAACAAAAACAAAAAAATTATGAGTGTCCAAAACAGTGGGTAAATAACAAGGAATGGATGTAAAACTTCTGTTACAATTCTTCACGTGGATGGTGACATTCATGTGTGCTTACCAGAAACGTTGGACCCGAATGTTATACAACAGCGGATCAATCAAGCTTGAGAGTATCTCCAACGGCTGCTCCACAGGAATGTCCCCGGATCTCTGATGGATGTAGAGGTATACCGGCTAGACGATCGGATGTCTTCAATCCTGGGTGGAACTGATGGATGCAGTACTTCTCGGGTCTCCAATATCCCCAAGGCTGGAGATCCCACCAGAAGACTGGTACTCTGGATCCCGGTATTCAACCGGACGATGGAATACGATCAAACTTAAATGGAAAATACCCCGACAAGGGTATTGTAGAAGGACCAACTGGAGAAAACTGAAAAAACTTTTCCTCACCGATTTCATGCAAAGAGAAGAAAAAAATAGGGGGCTCCAATTGTGTAGGTCAAAAAAAAAATGGGTTTTTAATCAGAAAAACACCAACATACAAAGATAAAAAGTGATCACAGTTCATATATTAAAAGACAACATGGGAAGCAAAATGCATAGCCCTTTTTGCCCATTTTGCTTCCCATGTTGTCTTTTAATATATGAACTGTGATCACTTTTTATCTTTGTATGTTGGTGTTTTTCTGATTAAAAACCCAATTTTTTTTGACCTACACCATTGGAGCCCCCTATTTTTTTCTTCTCTTTGCATGAAATCGGTGAGGAAAAGTTTTTTCAGTTTTCTCCAGTTGGTCCTTCTACAATACCCTTGTCGGGGTATTTTCCATTTAAGTTTGATCGTATTCCATCGTCCGGTTGAATACCGGGATCCAGAGTGCCAGTCTTCTGGTGGGATCTCCAGCCTTGGGGATATTGGAGACTCGAGAAGTACTGCATCCATCAGTTCCACCCAGGATTGAAGACATCCGATCGTCTAGCCGGTATACCTCTACATCCATCAGAGATCCGGGGACGTTCCTGTGGAGCAGCCGTTGGAGATACTCTCAAGCTCGATTGATCCGCTGTCGTATGACATTCCGGTCCAACGTTTCTGGTAAGCACACATGAATGTCACCATCCACGTGAAGAATTGTGCCAGAAGTTTTACATCCATTCCTTGTTATTTACCCACTGTTTTGGACACTCATAATTTTTTTGTTTTTGTTTATCATTGTGGACATTTTATATATATTGGGTAGGGCGTTCAGCCTGCCCCTTCTCACTTTTTTGTGTGTTTCCATTTATGGTCACATTTGAGTTACAGTCCAGTTTTTACTGGCCTATATGTAGCGCTGTACTATTACCTTCCATTTTGTTTGAATTTGTCACATTCCAGCACAGCTGCTTCACCTTCCTCTATAGAGTTGTTATTATTTATGTGTTTTTTGGGTAGCGCATTTATTTCTTTTTATCACTGAGAACGTTTATGCCTCGCTTCAGCCTCTGATTGCACAGCCTGCAAACCACTCGTGTCTTGTCATCAGCACATTGTGTGAAGAACTGCCACGCTAGGGAACTCCTTGGACCTGGCTTTGGTGTGCTCGGTCCCTTGCTGCGTTGGGCAGTAGTAGACATACTGTCTAGCGGACGGACGCTCCGCTTTTGCACCCTGCTCCCTCTTCTGCTGTGCTGGTGGCTCTGTGCGACCACCGCCTCTTCCTCCAAACTACACTGGTCACCTGCATAACGTTCATTCCATGTGGGGTCGAGGACCTCATCGTCCTCCACATCATCTTCCACCCAGTCTTCACCCCTGCCCTCCTTGTCTGTCTGCACAATTGCGAAAGCAGCAGCAGTTGGCACCTGTGTTTCGTCATCATCCGAGACGTACTGCGATGGTCCTCCCATGTACTCATCATGAAACATAAGTGGTTGGGCATCGGTGCACTCAATCTCTTCCACTTCTGGGGCAGGGCTAGGTGGATGGCCCTGGGAAACCCTGCTAACAGAGTCATCGAAAAGCAGAAGAGACTGCTGCATGATTTGGGGCTCAGACTGCTTGGCTGATTTGCAAGGGGGTGAGGTGAAAGACTGATGGACATGGGTTTCAGGTGCCAACTCTGATCTTTCATCAGAAGAGTGGGTGGGAGACAATGTGAAGGAACCCGAGGCACTGTCAGCAACCCAATCTACTATCGCCTGTACTTGTCCTGGCCTAAACATTCGTACAGCCTCATTAGGCGCGACAAAATACCGCCGCAGGCTCGGTCGCCTACTCGCACCTGAGGAAGGTGTTTCACTTGTGCGTGTATCTGGCACAGATCCACCACGTCCTCTCCCTGCAACAGGAGCTCCACCAGCAGCACCACGACCAGGGCCACCACGTCCCTTTGACCTTCTCCTCATATTTTCCAAATTTAGGATGTTGCCCTAAATGGGTGTTTTTGGAAGAGCAGAACACACCCACAGTACGTAACTGCTGAATCGCACAGCTACAGAACTGCAGAAAATGCTATTCAAAAAAAATGTTGTTTTTTTAGTATAGCACAGTAGAAGAAAACTATTTAGAAATTGTTTATTTCACACACCTCCAAATATGTATAACACACTGCAAACTATTTTTTGTGCCCCTAAAAGGCGTTTTTTGGAAGAGCAGAACACACCCACAGTACGTAACCGCTGAATCGCACAGCTACAGAACTGCAGAAAATGCTATTCAAAAAAAATGTTTTTTTTTTAGTATAGCACAGTAGAAGAAAACTATTTAGAAATTGTTTATTTCAGACACCTCCAAATATGTATAACACACTGCAAACTATTTTTTGTGCCCCTAAAAGGCGTTTTTTCGAAGAGCAGAACACACCCACAGTACGTAACCGCTGAATCGCACAGCTACAGAACTGCAGAAAATGCTATTCAAAAAAAATTTTGTTTTTTTAGTATAGCACAGTAGAAGAAAACTATTTAGAAATTGTTTATTTCACACACCTCCAAATATGTATAACACACTGCATACTATTTTTTGTGCCCCTAAAAGGCGTTTTTTGGAAAAGCAGAACACACCCACAGTACGTAACCGCTGAATCGCACAGCTACAGAACTGCAGGAAATGCTATTCAAAAAAAATGTTTTTTTTTTTAGTATAGCACAGCAGAAGAAAACTATTTAGAAATTGTTTATTTCACACACCTCCAAATATGTATAACACACTGCAAACTATTTTTTGTGCCCCTAAACTGCATTTTTTGGAAGAGCAGAACACACCCACAGTACGTAACCACTGAATCGCACAGCTACAGAACTGCAGAAAATGCTATTCAAAAAAAATGTTGTTTTTTTAGTATAGCACAGTAGGAGAAAACTATATAGAAATAGTTTATTTCACACACCTCCACATATGTATAACACACTGCAAACTATTTTTTGTGCCCCTAAAAGGCGTTTTTTGGAAGAGCAGAACACACCCACAGTACGTAACCGCTGAATCGCACAGCTACAGAACTGCAGAAAATGCTATTAAAAAAAAATGTTGTTTTTTTAGTATAGCACAGTAGAAGAAAACTATTTAGAAATTGTTCATTTCACACACCTCCAAATATGTATAACACACTGCAAACTATTTTTTGTGCCCCTAAAAGGCGTTTTTTCGAAGAGCAGAACACACCCACAGTACGTAACCGCTGAATCGCACAGCTACAGAACTGCAGAAAATGCTATTAAAAAAAAAATGTTGTTTTTTTAGTATAGCACAGTAGAAGAAAACTATTTAGAAATTGTTTATTTCACACACCTCCAAATATGTATAACACATTGCAAACTATTTTTTGTGTCCCTAAAAGGCGTTTTTTGGAAGAGCAGAACACACCCACAGTACGTAACCGCTGAATCGCACAGCTACAGAACTGCAGAAAATGCTATTCAAAAAAATGTTTGTTTTTTTAGTATAGCACAGTAGGAGAAAACTATATAGAAATTGTTTATTTCACACACCTCCACATATGTATAACACACTGCAAACAATTTGTTGTGGCCCTGAATGGCTCTTTTTGCAAGCGTACATTAAAGTGCAAATTTTTTTATTTTATTTTTTTGCCCTAAACGGGTCTTTTTTTGCACGAGCAAAATAAAATGCAAATTTTTTATTTTTTTTGCCCTATGAGTCTTTTGGAAAAGAGCACAATAAAGTGCCTTTTTTTTCCCCTAAAAGTTAGATTTTCTCTGACACTGGGCTCATGGCAGTGTAAAAAGACTGCACTGCAACACAAACAGGTAAACCTATGCAGATCGCTGATTTTAATCTCTGAATCTGGACTCCTATATAATATTCTCTCTCCCTGAAAGCACCAATACAGGAACCTGGCCCTACACTACACTATCTCTCTATCTTTTCCCTCAGATTGCAGAATCAGGACTACCTCATGTATTTTTCTATCTCTCCCTAAAAGCAGCAGCAGCAGACTAGATCCTCTCCCTATCTATTCTGAAGCAGAGTGACGTGTGTGCTGTGTGCCTCTAGCTTATATAGAAGCTGGGTCACATGTTGCACTGACCAATCACAGCCATGCCATTAGTAGGCATGGCTATGATGGCCTCTAAGGGCACACCAGCTAATCAAAAGGTGATTGGCTGGCCCCTGAAGCATTTCTAAATGCGTAATTAGATTGCCGAACCCGAACCCGGACTTTTGCGCAAAGTCCGGGTTCGGGTTCGGGAAAAACCTAAAGTTCGGTACGGACCCGAACTTTACAGTTCGGGTTCGCTCAACACTAGTTACTTTACATATTTGTGCTCTCACATGGTACACCACAATTTTACCTAGTTTACATATTTATACTTTATGCCAGGCAGAGAGGTGAAAGACAATGTAACAAAATCACTCAACTTAATCTATGCTGATAGGAAGTGAAAGATCGGAGGCCTTCTCCTGTCCACGGACACCGAGAAGGCCTTCGATCGAGTAGCGTGGGATTTTATGCTGGAGACCTGCAGATTTGTTGGAATGGGTACACACATGCTCTCTGGGATCTCAGCACTTTATAAGAACCCATCCTCTAAGTTAAAAATCAACAACTCCCTCTCTGATACAGTGTTTATTACCAATGGCACAAGGCAGGGCTGTCCCCTCTCACCAATCCTCTTCATCCTCACGCTCAAACCCTTTATTAGAAGAATACTGGCTAATCAGGACATACAGGGATTCCAAATAACAAACAAGGAATATAAAATAGCCGCATATGCGGACGATCTCTTGTTCTTTTTGTCAAAACCTCACATTTCTATACCAAACTTGATAAAGGAATTTTCTCGTTTTGGTTATATCTCTAATTTAAAAATAAATTATAACAAATCTGAGGCAATGAATATCAATATTCCGGACAAGGCTCTAAATGATATACGCCACAACTGCCCCTTTAAATGTATCTGGGCATATGGCTAACCTCTCACTTATCGCAGATTTTTGAAAAAAACTTTGCTCCCCTTCTTAAGGCCATAAAGACAGATCTGACATCCTGGCACCTGAGAAATTTGGCAGGTCAGCTATTTGTAAAATGACCATTTTACCCAGAATACTTTATCTGCTTAGAAACTTACTGATAAAAATTCCCTCAAGTTTCTTCAAAACCTTACAATCAACCCAACTCGACTTTGTTTGGGCCCATAAACGTCCACATATTAAATTTGCCCTCTTAACAAGACCCAAGGAACAGGGAGGGATGGGTCTACCCGACTATAAGAAATATTATCACGCATCACATATTACCAGAATTATTGACTGGCATTGTCATTCTCACCTCAAAGATTGGGTTTCAAATGCTCACTAAGTACCAGGATACAAGAAACGGCCTACAAGTTGCTCACGCAATGGTATGCTACACCTGCAAAACTACATAAATGGTTTCCTCAAACCTCAGAGATGTGTTGGCGTTGCCAGAGAGAACGGGAAACCCTACTGCACATATGGTGGGAATGCTCTCTGATATCTCCGTATTGGTCAAAGGTAAAGACAATTATCCGTCAAATTATGGAAACGACACTGAAGCTGAATGCAGCTTGCTGTTTACTCCATGTCACTAGCTTCTCTTTCCAAAAATATAAGAATTCCTTATCCAAGCACCTGCTAAACGCAGCCAAATCTCTCATACCATTGTTTTGGAAATCCACTAACATTCCATCCATAAGAGATTGGCTACACAAAATCCAAGATATTTGTAACATGGAGGAGACAATAGCACAGTCCACTGACTCAGTAGAATGTTATCATGAGACCTGGTCGCCTTGGATTGCCTTTAGATACTCATGAGATTATGAAGATTTAACGACAAATCCGTCAGATTAGATCCCACCTTTGCCCCCATGGGGGACTTTTAAACATGACCTGTAAGAAATATATAACAATATAATATACCGTGTAAACACTGTTCGACGTCTGACCTGAAGACGTCCATAAATGATAACCTACCTTCTTTTAAAGCTTACCATTTACCCTTCGAATGCAATACAAACTATTATAATGATGTATCAGATTCCAACTTTTACATCTTTCCATTTCATTCTCTCTCCCTTTTTACTTATCTCACCTTCTCCCATTCATCTAATTTCCCCATCTTATTTTACTACCTTTCTTTGTCCAGCTTATATTATATATTATATACTATTTTTTTCTTAATTAGGGTATGTGTATCCGAGTACTCAACAATATTGTTTCAATGATATTGTGCTTACTTATGCTGTAATTGTTAAAATTGAATATTATTATGCGAAATATTGTAAACAATTGCATACCCATATGTATACTGTTTCACTTTATTATTAATAAAGTTTTAAATGGAAAAAATATATAAAAAAATGTAATGTTTGTACCATTATTTTGTACTCAATAAAAAAGTTTGTAAACAAAAAAAAGTCTTCTGTGTGCAGCAGCCCTCCTCAGTCCCTCTAATACTTACCTGAGCCTCATCTCTATCCAGCAATGTTGTAGGAGTGTCTCGGCTGCCCGAAACTCCCCTCCTCATTGGCTGAGACAGTAGCCAATGAGGAGAGAAAGGGGACGGGGCCAGGCCGCAGCTCCATGTCTACTTGCTGTGGGGGCACTCATTAGGGAAGTGCCAGGAGCACCGAAGTGGGGCCTGAGAAGAGGAGGATTTGAGAAGCTCTGTGCAAATCCACTGCACAGAGAAGGTAGGTATGACATGTTTGTTATTTTTGACAAGAAAAAATTTGACTTTAGTATCACTTTAAGTTATAAATCCAGTGTGCCTTTTTCTTTTCGTGATATCGTGACGACACACGTAGGGCAGAACCGAGTGACGTCAGTCTGTGCTCATGCCAGACATCTCGCTGTATCTTATGTAAAATGTTTTAAGTCTGATTACATGTAAGTGCAATACTGTAATAAATGTAATAATATGTATAGTGCAGTGTAAATAGCAACAAACTAAGAAATACTGAAGTAGATACATATAATTAACAGTGTAACAATTAATCCTACAAAACAGTGATTGCTACAATCGTATAGTGCAGTGAAAATCAGTCCAAACTGACAAAACAAACTCTTGAAGTGACTCTGCAGTTCATTGTGCTGTTAATTATACAAGATGATGTACTCTTCCACCTCCTTGTAAAAAATACAATTGTGCTCGTAAATAATTCTCCACCAGTGAATGGATGGTCGCTCACCTTATACCTCTGTTTCACCAGTGGGTCTAAGTAAGCAGTCCCCTAGTGTGGGTAAAATCTGATAAATGCTTTGGCTCTGCTCTTAATCTCCAACACCTCCTGTCAGTGCTGCATAGTCTCTGTCAGCAGTATATAAAAATAAATAAAGGACATCTAGTCATATTTTTCTTCTGCATTTTAGGATTAAGTGTCTCTCATCTACCCTAAGACAAAGTTTTTGCTTAACACTTTTAAACAATTTTAATACCGGGCACTTTTACCCCCTTCCTGCCCATGCCAGTTTTCAGCTTTCAGCGCTGTCACACTTTGAATGACAATTGCTCGGTCATACAACACTGTATAATTTTTTTTTCCTACACATATAGCTTTCTTTTGGTGGCATTTAATCACAATTGTTTTTTTTTTTTTTTTGCTAAATAAAGGAAGAAAAACTGAACATTTAAACAAAGTTTTTCTTTGTTTCTGTTATGAAATTTTGCAAATAAACAATCTTTCTTCATAAATGTAGGTAAAAATGCATTCTGCTACATTTCATTGGTCAAAATAACCCAAATCAGGGTTTATTATTTAGTCTGTATTGACAACCTAATTTCTTGAAGCCTGAAAATGCCAGGACAGTGCAAATACCCCCAAATGACCCCCTATTGGAATGTACAGTATTTATTAAGAGACATGGTGACATTTTCGAAGTTGTATTTTTTTTGTCACAAGTAGTGTTGAGCGAACCCGAACTGTAAAGTTCGGGTCCGTACCGAACTTTAGCTTTTTCCCGAACCCGAACCCGGACTTTGCACAAAAGTCTGGGTTCGGGTTCGGGTTCGGCAATCTAATTACGCAGTTAGAAATGCTTCAGGGGCCAGCCAATCACCTTTTGATTAGCTGGTGTGCCCTTAGAAGCCATCATAGCCATGCCTACTAATGGCATGGCTGTGATTGGTCAGTGCAACATGTGACCCAGCTTCTATATAAGCTAGAGGCACACAGCACACACGTCACTCTGCTTCAGAATAGATAGGGAGAGGATCTTGTCTGCTGCTGCTGCTGCTTTTAGGGAGAGATAGAAAAATACATGAGTTAGTCCTGATTCTGGAATGTGAGGGAAAAGATAGAGAGACAGTGTAGTGTAGGGCCAGGTTCCTGTTTTTTGCTTTTAGGGAGAGAGATATATTATATAGGAATAGGAGTCCAGATTCAGAGATATAACTCAGCGATCTGCATAGGTTTACCTGTTTGTGTTGCAGTGCAGTCTTTTTACACTGCTATGAGCCCAGTGTCAGAGAAAATCTACCTTTTATCTGCAAGCTCAGTGCACCAGCACTGCATATATTACGTTGAGAGATACACCGTTTCCATACTGTGGGTGTATTCTGCTCTTGGAAAAAGATCCATTTAGGACAAAAAAAAAAAAAAACTTTATTGTGCTCTTTTCCAAAAGACCCATTAAGGGCAAAAAAAAAAAAAAATTCCATTTTATTTTGCTCGTGCAAAAAAAGACCCGTTTAGGGCAAAAAAATAAATAAAAAAATTTGCACTTTAATGTACGCTTGCAAAAAGACCCATTTAGGGCCACAAAAAATATTTTGCAGTGTGTTATACATATGTGGAGGCGTGTGAAATAAACCATTTCTATATATTTGTCTTCTACTGTGCTATACTAAAAAAAATTTTTTTTTTTTAATAGCATTTTCTGCAGTTCTGTAGCTGTGCGATTCAGCGGTTACGTACTGTGGGTGTGTTCTGCTCTTCCAAAAACACCCATTTAGGGCAAGATCCTAAATTTGGAAAATATGAGGAGAAGGTCAAAGGGACGTGGTGGCCCCGGTCGTGGTGCTGATGGTGGAGCTCCTGTTGCAGGGAGAGGACGTGGTGGATCTGTGCCAGATACACGCACAAGTGAAACACCTTCCTCAGGTGCGAGTAGGCGACTGAGCCTGCGGCGGTATTTTGTCGCGCCTAATGAGGCTGTACGAATGTTTAGGCCAGGACAAATACAGGCGATAGTAGATTGGGTTGCTGACAGTGCCTCGGGTTCCTTCACATTGTCTCCCACCCACTCTTCTGAGCTTGCCCTTTATGCCTTGGAGGTGCTGGCCTGCCCTGCAGCCAGTGTATTATCTGAACGTGTATTTAGCACGACAGGGGGCGTTATCACAGACAAGCGCAGCCGCCTGTCCAGAGCCAATGTGGACAAGCTCACGTTCATTAAAATTAACCAGGCATGGATCCCACAGGACTTGTCCATACCTTCTGCAGAATAGACATGTATACCGGTGTTGTGACAAAAACTGTCCGGCCATCGGATTGTGTCCGGCCCATACTGCGAAGGCGCAGCGCTTGCGCAGTACAGAGGACAAGGAGATTCACAAAATCTCCGAAGATGAACGGCGCCTGCGCAGTGAGTGCAGGTTCAAGCCCCACCATCCAAGTGGACATACGGTAGCACATAGTAACAGGGCCCCTCACGGGCTCGGTTCGATCGCCACACTTCGGGCAAGGCCTCACTTAGCTCGGCTTGAACCATGGATGGTGTGGCCTTCACCTGAACTCACCACGCAGGCGCCGTTCGTCTTGGGAGATTTTCGAAATCCCCTTGTCCTACATACTGAGCAAGCGCAGTACAGGGTGGACACTATTTGACGGGGGACAGAATTCGACACATCACCGGCCTTACCCAGCCATTGTTGTATTTTTGAACCAGTGTTGGCTACCTCGTCCTCCTCCACCGCCGCATCCACCTACACAGCCACATCCACCGCCACCTCAACCTCCTACTCCATATGGACCTCTTCCTCCTAGGTCAAGATTATAATTTTTTTTTTATTTTTTTGTACCGCACAGATCCTTTCCCCCTTACCTGCCTTTATGTTGTTGGCTCCTCGCAGGAGGGAGAAAGGCACACCGCACTACCAGCCCGTACCCTCCTATATAAAGAGGTTGAGCGGTGTACTTGACGGGCCGTGTCCACAGCCGGAGTCAAAACTCCTCCAGAGGATGATTCTCACCTCTACTGTAGGTAGAGGCAAGTCCTTTAATTCCCTGTAAAGTCAATGTCCACACCAGCTGAAATTACAACTCTTATTCTCTCATGGCAAAATAAACTCTACTCGGATAGAAAAGGTTAGAGCAAAGAAACAGGACAGCTTAAGGTGTGGAGGAGGTCTAGGCACAAACGTAGCACATTCACTTCACTGCTTAGGTTTCTCAAACAGTTTTAGGTGCACGGTCTCTGCCACAGACATTGAGGTTGGTCTCTGCCACAGACCGGGTGTACAAGGCCCCTGCCACGGACCTGGAGAACTTTGGTCTCTGCCACAGACCAGGGTGTATAAGGCCCCTGCCACGGGCCGGGTGAATAAGGCCTCTGATACAGTCAAGATGACCTTGAGCTTCTCCTTCTACGAACCTAGCCCATATCAAGGGGAAGACATCTCTCCAGGGAGTCAACAGACCCTTCCTTCACCGTGACTCCCGCATCGGTCCATCAGAATGATCCTCCCTTCCCTGGAACATGGTCCCCTACACGAGGCGGCACCCTAAGACTCCTTGACCCTTAGCGGACTCCAGACGAAGGCTCTGGACTCCAGGCTTTACTCCCGCACCTAGGCCTCCATACCCAGGGCAGCAGGAACACCAGGATAGTACCTCACCCCAGGCTAAAGGTACCCGAGATGGAACAGGAACACATGCACCCAGGCTGAAGGCACCTGGGCGTGGACCCCACTGGACATCAGCCCCCAGGCCAAAGGTCTGCCCCTTTTATATGCTCTCCCGGCATGCACAGCAGGTTCCCCGCCCCGCTGTACTACTGCCAAGAGGGGACACAAAAGGCACAGCACTGTTTTGGCGGTTCAACCCTAGCCTACCATGGCAGCGCCACCTGTAGGCCGCAGGGAACTGCACACCAATACTGTCCCCCGAGGACAAAATGGTCCATGAATCCTACAGAATTAGGGTGTTTGAGCCTATTTACCACTCAAACACTTCCCTTAAATTTAGCACCCCGCTACATTTTTATTTCAAAGTATTTTATTTTCCCACTAGCTTATCCATTAAATTGAATAATTTATTACAGAAAGGGCGTATTCTGGGGCATTCCCACCATATGTGTGGCATCGTGCCGTTGAGTTTCTGAGGTTCTTAATGACTTCCCGTACCTCTTCTGCTGAAAAGGGGGCCTCCAGCATATTATTTTTTTTTTATGTTATTTTAAGTTATTTCCCTATCCACATTTGTTTGCAGAGCACTTGCCATGCTCTTAACAACATTTTGCTGCCATTTGCAGCCCTCTAGCCCTTTCCATTACTTTTTTAGAGCCTTTTTAGTCCTTAGAAGTCCGGGTCCCCATTGACTTCAATGGGGATCGGGTTCGGGTTCGGGTTAAAGTTCGGTCCCGAACCCGAACTTTTTTCCGAAGTTCGGCCGAACCCGTGAAACCCGAACATCCAGGTGTCCGCTCAACTCTAGTCACAAGTTTTTGGAAAATGAAGAGATTTGAAAAAAAAAAAATTCACTTTTTTTTACATACTGTCACCAGTGCAGTACAGTGTTTTTTTTTTTTTTTTCAATGGACAGGTGACAGATCATGCCAGAGCGTGGCCTGATCCTGGGATGAAGTCCACCCAGGATGGGAGAGCTTCTGCTCGACCATCATTTTACAATAGGCCAGGCGGGAACAGTTAAGGAGTCTGTTATGATACCCTTTTTCTTAAAATCTTTTTTTTTCTTAAGCTCCATTTTGAAAATCCTTTTTTTACCAGTTTCTGTGTAACTGCAGAAACCACTAGGGGCACTGAAGGGGTTAAGTGTGCCTAAGGGCGTGATTTTAACTGAGGGGGGCGTGGCTACGAGTGACACATCACCGATCTCCGCTCTGATTACACAGAGCAGAGATCGGTGACAGTGTCAGTAGGCAAGCATGTTTACACTAACATCTCCCCGCTCTATCCCTCCGTGAGATGATCACGGGGATCCCAGCGGCGATCGAGTCCGCGGGACCTGCGGTCCGACTCACGGAGATGACTGCAGGGTCACGAGTGCGCCGCCGGCGGCGCGCACGACCACACGGCAGGCAGTTAAAGCGGACGTACAGGTACGTGATTGTGCCTGTACGAGCCATTCTGCCGACGTACTGTATATATGCCATGAGCGGTCGTTAAGCGGTTAATAAAAAAATTTAATAAATACCAGCACTGTAATCCTTCTACGACCCGCTGCCACGATCGATACAGCCTTCATAGGAAGCGCCCACCGAATGACGCGCGATCCGCCTGACAGCTCTTAAATAACCAAGGGCGGGGCCACCCGTGACATGGACGGGTGACTCTGCCCCCTCTGACGCGTGACGGGAAACCCCTGTTGCGTCAGAGGGGGCGGGGTCACGCGTGACACCACGGGGAAACCGACGAAAACCCGCACTGCATCAGCGGGGGCGGGGTCACCTGTCCACGTCACGGGAGGCCCCACCCTAAGTTATTTAAGTGCTGTCAGACGGGTCACGCGTCATTCGGTGGGCGCTTCTTATGGAAGCTGTATCAATTGTGGCAGCGGGCCGTAGAAGGATTACAGCGCTGGAATTTTTATTTAATTTTTTTATTAAATTACTTCTCCCAAGCTGTGTGTGTGTGTTTTTACCTTTTTGTCACTTTTTGCGGTGAATAATAGGAGTACAATGTACCCCGTTACCAATTCACATGGGGGGTGGGATTTGGGGGCCCCCTTTGTTAAAGGGGCTTCCAGATTCCGATAAGCCCCCCGCCCACAGACCCCCACAACCACCGGGCAAGGGTTGTGGAGATGAGGTCCTTGTCCCCATCAACATGGGGACATCCTCCCCATGTTGAGGGCATGTGGCCTGGTACGGTTCAGGAGGGGAGGTGCTCTCTCGCCCCCCCCTCTTTTCCTGTGGCCTGCCAGGTTGCGTGCTCAGAAAAGGGTCTGGTATAGATTTTTGGGGGGAACCCCACGCCATTTTTTTTTAAATTTTGGCACAGGGTTCCCCTTAAAATCCATACCAGACCTGAAGGGTCTGGTATGGATTTTGAAGGGGACCCCTATGCCATTTTTTTAATTTGGCGCAGGGTTCCCCTTAATATCCATACCAGACCTGAAGGGCGAATAGTTTTAAATGACTTTTTTTCCTTTAAAAATGTAATTTTGTGCAGGGACTGTTATAAACACGGGAAACATGCACTACTTTACAGGCATAGGGGAAAACATGGGCGATTATTTAGAAAGGGTAACCAATGGTCGGTCTTTAAAGGCAAGGAAACAATAGAAATAGCAAAAAATATATATTTATTACAATAAAATACAGATTGATTAGCACAGTGTTCAAGAATTAAAACTATACAGGATGTTGCAACGTATATGTACTCAGCGCGAGGCTGTCTCCTGGGGGCTTAACTACACACGTCCACCGACTCTTTCTCTGCTTGGATCCATATTAGAAGCGGGCTTCACTTCATTATACCAGCTTGGTTTGTCTTATTGGACCCCTGGTTATATACTTTGATGTTTGTGGACCTTAATAGCCTTACTCTGTGGATACCTGCCCCCATTAAATGAGATAGTTGTTACTCACTAAATTACAGACAATACATCTACTAGTGTTCAGTATACGGCATTTCCTATATTGAATATCTCCCACACAGGGAATGTCTGCCTAATCATTTATCTGACCTTGAGCAGAATCTCAGATATACATGCTATCTCCACTATACTTCCTATGGAATTTTCCTCGCCTATATAGATTCTCCGATATTCGGATATTTATATATCAGATCCTGTCCATCGCAAGATAGTGAGACGTGTTCTCTGTTCTCGGAATCTATACATTGCAATATCCTGTATGGTTTTAATTCTTGAACACTGAACACTGTGCTAATCAACCTGTATTATTTTGTAATAAATATATATTTTTTGCTATTTCTATTGTTTCCTTTCCTTTAAAGTCCGACCATTGGTTACTCTTTCTGAGTAATCACCCATGTTTTCCCCTTAAATATGCGGATGTGGCATTGTGAGTGCTTTCCCTTTTCCTTATTATTCACTTTACAGGCATACTATAGACACCCCCCAGGTATGAAATTTAAAGGAATATTTCACTTTTATTATTTCACTTTAAGCATTATTAAAATCACTGCTCCCGAAAAAAGGCAGTTTTTAAAACTTTTTTTTGCATTGATACATGTCTCCTGGGGCAGGACCCAGGTCCCCAAATACTTTTTATGACAATATCTTGCATATTAACCTTTAAAATTACCACTTTTGATTTCTCCCATAGACTTTTAAAGGGTGTTCCGCGTCTTTCGAATTTGCCGCGAACACCCCAAATTGTTCGCTATTTGGCGAACGGGTGAACAGCCAATGTTCGAGTCAAACTCATGTTTGACCCGAACATAAAGCTCCTCCCTACTTTTAAGCTAAAAATCTAAATTTTGGTCTCATTTGGCCAGAGCACCTTCTTCCACATATTTGCTGTGTCCCCCACATGGCTTCTCGCAAACTGCAAACGGGACTTCTTATGGCTTTCTTTCAACAATAGCTTTCTTCTTGCCACTCTTCCATAAAGGCCAGATTTGTACAGTGCTCGACTAATAGTTGTCCTGTGGACAGATTCTCCCACCTGAGCTGTGGATCTCTGCCGCCTCCAGAGTTACCATGGGCCTCTTTGCTTCTCCTCTGATTAATGCTCTCCTTGCCCGGTCTGTCAATTAAGGTGGATGGCCATGTCTTGGTAGGTTTGCAGTTGCCATACTCTTTCTATTTTTGGATGATGGATTTAACAGTGCTCCATGATATGTTCAAAGCTTGGGATATTTTTTTATAACCTAACTGTTATAGACTCACTCGGGATAGAAGCTTTTGGAGGGAACTGAATGCTAGCCTCTTGTTTACTGATTATGGGCCCTGGATTTTAAGGGAACACTACTCTATGTGAGGTGTATGCCCGGGGACCGTTAGAGTAATGTTACTTTGGATTCCAGTCCATGTCTCCCCAAGACTCACAGACTCTGGGAACCCTGTATAGGGCCTATATGCCATGTTAGAAATAGTGACTGTTTCACACTGTTGGGATGCTGATGTCATCAACTCCAGCCACCTATTTGGGGCTGTCTGCTATAATGTGTTTATTGTAAATAAGACTAGTGTGGCTTCTAAGGGTCTTTCACCCATTGTTATTTGTGCTAATTAACTCTGCTATTGTGTGAAGGAGTTCTGTGTTCATATTTATGATAATGTGTATTGTAGTTAGTGAGCTAGGATACGACAAGGCTGACCTGAAAGGTCATATCTCTGAGTCACCTAGTCTGATTAAATGACTAATTAATTAGCTCATGTTAATTTATGTTTCTGGTTACTGTTGTATTGTTAGAGTAATATGATCAGGAGGGGGGAACCTCCAACTCAAGTGTTTAAAAGCATGTATTCGTGTTCTAATAAACATTTCGTTTTCTGGTTTTTGGTGTACTCCAAGACTGGTGTTATCTGGTTTTTGAGGTTACTATAGCTAGATCCATTGGTGCAGGACTTGGGAAGCAGCTTCTTTTTTTTTTTCCACAATTAGTTTTATTAGCAAGAAAAAAGAATATGGTTGTACAAACATTATGTAAAATACTCCATCTGCAAATGGAACCATCGCACTTCAACATGCAACGAACATTTTATGCGGTAATACAGCATTAGGTAGCAAAAAGTAAGACAACAGGGAATAGTACAAGTTTATTCACGACAAAGCCTATGTAATATTGAAGACCGACTGCATCTCCTTCTAGCAGGGTCAGGTATCTGGATGCCCCGCGGGCACCCTGTTCATGAAAGCATAGGCCCCGTAGACCCCTATCAACCGGTCTAATCGCGGCCAATAAGGTTATAATATACCTGGTGGCTCGGAGGGTAGATGTGATACATGGAGCCCCAGCCGGGACCCCGGCAAGTATTAGGTGAGTTGCGGCCGTGTGGTGATGAACCTATGGGGTGGACGAGAAAAGGAAGAGGGGAGGGGGGAAAGGTAGACAGGGTAGAAGGAAGAAGGAGGGGGTAAGGGGTCTGGGTGTTAGAGAGGGGGGCAGGAGGGAGCAGGGAGGGGGGGTCACTCCACCTCTCAGGGCCCCCGATCCCCCACCGGGACACCGGGTTTGGGTATTGGGTGGGTTTAGGATCTCAGTGTTGAGAAGAAAAATGGGATTTAAACTGGTCAGTGGTTTTAAAATGAATCCAACAGGCCCAGGTTAGTGTAAATTTTTGAATGCGGTCTTGTGCGACCGAGATTAATTCCTCCATCTCCTCTATTCTGACTATTCTAAGTAACCATTCCCTAATGGAGGGGGTATTCGTCGAGCGCCAGTGGACAGGGATGCACAGTCTGGCAGCATTCACCATATGCATGGCTAGCGACCTATGGTAGGTGCGCTTCGCTAAGGTAGAGTGATGTAAGAGAAATTGTCCTGGTCCAAAGTCTAAGGTAAGGGTGGTAACCTGCTCTATAATGGAGTGAACCGTGCTCCAAAAGGAACGGAGCAAGGCACACTCCCACCAGATGTGGATCATGGATCCGTCGCCTATGTTACATCGCCAGAAAATGTTCGGAATCTGGGGTGCAAATCTGTGTAAACGGGCTGGGGTTCTATACCATTTTGTAATGATTTTATATCCGTTTTCTTGGATCGCCACATTCAACGAACCCGTGTGCGCCATAGTGTAGACAGACTCCCACTCCTTGTCTGTGAAAGAGATTTGCAAATCTCTCTCCCAAGACGATCGTACCGCCTGTGTCGCTGATATACCAGGGAACTCCAGTAACATAGCATATATAGCGGAAATAAGGTGTCGTTGCGGGGAGTTGCGTGAGCATAGGGTTTCAAAGGGAGTAAGTTGTCTACTCCAAATATCTGTGGGGCCATTAGAGATAAAAAAATGTGACAACTGTCTATATGACCAAAAAGGGAAGGAGTTGGTACGAGAATCCTCCACCAACTCCTCATACAATCGCCGTCGGCCTCCGCGGAAGAAGTGACGTGCCTGGATCTCCTCTCGTGGCCATTCCCTGCGTAAGAAGGTTTCGGATTCTCCCGGAGGGAACTCAGGGTTACCCCGCAATGTGGTCAGGGGGCCCGGTCGAGAGGAGATGTGAAAGAGGGCAACCGCCTTCCCAAAGAACAACAGCGAGGGCATGATCAGAGGATGCAGTTTAATATCCTGGGGGTAAGATCGTGGAACTAGCCATGGAAGTGTGCAAGTCGGTGTTGATGTAAGTGCATTTTCCAATGTGACCCAGGCTTTCCCCGCTTTGTGAATATTCCAGTCCACCACTCTAGTCAAGTGACAGGCCAGGTGATACTTTTGGAGGTCCGGTAGACCAATACCTCCAGTCCTCTTGGAGCAGGTCAGGCTCGAGTATTTAATACGTGGGGCTAAGCCTTTCCAGAGAAAGATTGTGCATGCTTTCTTATATGACGAGAAGAAGGAGGGGGGAAGGTGTGTAGGGATCGCTTGCATTAGATACAGTAGGCGCGGGAGGATAACCATCTTAATAAGTGCCGCTCGGCCAAACCAGGACACATTCAAGCTAGCCCACTCCTTCAAATCCACTTGTATTCTGGAGAGTGCGCGAAGGAAATTAAGGCTACACAGATCTGAAAGTTTCGTAGGTATCTGAATCCCTAGATATGTGATAGCGTCTTTTTTCCACAGGAATGGAAAAGTGTCTTGGCAGTGAGAAACTTCCTGCGGAGTTAGAGATATGTTCAAGGCGTGGGACTTGGAGAAGTTAATTTTAAGGTACGACAGCTCGCCAAAATATTTAATGTCGCTCAAAAGGTTAGGCAAGGATACTCGAGGGGACTGTAGGGTCAACAAAATATCGTCCGCGAACGCCGCGACTTTGTACTCCCTATGTTGTATGGGAATCCCTTTAATGTTGGGATTGGCGCGCAATCTATTTAATAACGGTTCAAGAGACAAGACGAAAATCAATGGAGAGAGTGGGCAGCCCTGGCGCGTCCCATTGCTTATGGAGAAGGCGTCCGACAGGAGGCCATTGGCCTTCACCCTTGCCTCTGGGTTGGCATAAAGGGCGTTTATGAGCGTTAACATCCGGGGTAATAGGCCTATGCCCTTCAAAACCCCCTGCATATAGTCCCAAGCTACCCTGTCGAACGCCTTCTCAGCGTCAAGGGAGAGGAGAAAGCCCTGGGTATTTGAAGAGGATAGCCAATGATGTATGTTCAATGTGCGTATGGTATTGTCCCTTGCCTCCCTTCCCGAGATAAAGCCCACCTGGTCGTATGATATAAGTTCGGGTATCAGAGGTACTAGTCTATTAGCTAACATTTTTGCATAGAGCTTGATGTCTACATTGAGGAGGGATATCGGTCTGTAACTGGATACCAATGAGGGGTCTTTATCTGTCTTAGGGATAACAGTTATATGTGCCTCTAAAAGCCTGCCAGGGGACGCGCGAGGGCTTGCAAGTGAGTTAAAGGTTTGAAGCATCTGAGGTGTCAGTTCCTCCCGAAAGCATTTGTAATACACCAGCGGGAGGCCGTCGGGTCCCGGGCTCTTACCAACAGGCATTTGTTTAATTGCTACGCTGAGTTCATCCATGGAGAGCGGGCTCTCCAAGGTTTCGGCCTGCTGAGTGGTGAGAGGTTTGGGGCAATATTCTGTTAAAAATTCTGCTAATTGGGAAGAACGGTTGACCGGGGTCAACGGTCCTACCGTCTCAGGCGATAGGTTATAGAGTCTCCTGTAGAAGTTTTCAAATTGTTTGGCTATGTCTTCATTTTTAGTGTGGAGTACACCCTGTCCGTCTCTAATATGGTGTATCACTGATGTGGTCTTAGCTGCTTGTATCGTCCGTGCTAGTAATCTCCCACTCTTGTTCCCGTGTTCGTAGAATACTTTCTGACCAAGTACGTACCGTCTCCTAACGTGTTTTCCCAGTTCCTCCCTTAGGGCGGAACGAGCTTGTAAAAGATCCTGTAAGGTGGATTGCAAGGTCGAGCGTTTATGAGCTAGTTCCAGCTTATTAATTGTTACAATAAGGGATTTGATGAGTTCTTGCTGTCTCTTCTTGGCCATCGTTGCCAAAGAAATCAGCTTCCCTCGTAGCACACATTTGTGCGCTTCCCAAATTGTGACAGGTGTCACATCTGGGGTGGAATTTTCTTGAAAGAATAACTTAATTTGTTCTCTTATCTGCCTGAGGTTTTCTGGGTCTTTCAGTAGGGAGGGGTTCAGTCTCCAGGATTTTGAACTTTTGTTCGAATCTGGGAACGTGAGGGTAGTTGTTATGGGGTGATGGTCAGAGAGAAACATTGGTTCGATGGTAGCATGAGTGAGGAGGGCTAGGTCAGGTTGCGAAAGAAATAAGTAATCTAGTCTGGAATATTTATTATGAGGGGGAGAGAAGAAGGTGTAATCCCTAACCGTAGGGAACATAGTACGCCACGTGTCATGGAGTGTTAGATTTTGTAGTTCTTTTTTGATCTGACGCAGGGCACGATACGGGAGAGTCGATGCACCTGTGGAGGAATCAAGAGGCGGGTTCAGCGGGACGTTAAAATCTCCTCCCAGGATTACTATTCCTTCCTGGAAGGCTGCCAACTCCATACAGGTAGATCTAAAGAAGGATACTTGGCGTTCATTGGGGCAGTATACATTTGCCAGTGTAATCGGCTTGGCCGCATATGTGCCCTTAATGAAAACATATCTGCCTTTGGGGTCGATCAGTGAATCTGTCATGGTAAAGTCTGCGTGCTTAGAGATGAGTATAGACACACCCTTAGTTTTGGATTCTGGGTTCGTGGAGTGCACTGCCTTTTTGTATACATGGTTCCCCATTCTCGGGATAGCGTCAGACCGAAAATGGGTCTCTTGCAGCAGAAGGAAGTGAGCCTTGTGTTTGGTTAGTGCCGAAAGCACCTGGGCTCTTTTCTCTGGCAGGTTCAGACCCTTAACATTAAGAGAAAGACATTTTAGAGAAACCTGTTGCCTGGTCGTTGAGTCTTTCTGCATCTTACACGTGTGTGGGGGTCAAGAGACGTGAACAAGTGTAAGAGGTATTCGTGGGGGTTCCAGAAAATTGTTGGGAATCCGGCGGAGTACCGAAAGGCTCCCCTTAGGGGAGAGAGTGAGGAGTGACCCCCACCAATATAGGGGTAAAAGAAGGGGGGTGCGATGAGGGATAGGGAAAGAGAAGGGGAGGGTAGGGGGTAGGGAAAGGAGTCTAAGAGAAAAGAGGGGGGGGGAAGAGGTCAGGGGTACAGTATTCCACTCCCAGAGGGGTGGAGGGGGTGTAGATGAGGTATATAGGTCTTGTACGTACGTGGGGATCTTTAGCCACTAGTACAAGGGTTGTACCGGAGGTGGCTGAGAATACTCCCAGCCACCTGAGGGGGGGGTTCTGGAGGTTCAGCAATTACCCAATAGGGCAGCTGATGGGGGACAATAAACTAGGACTACAACTCGAGAATACGCAACAAGGAGGACGAAAAAGGTTATAAACAGAAAAAAAACATTTTACGGGTAACTGTGAACAATTAACTTAGTGGGTCACGACCAGAAATTAGCAGACGTATGGAAGATATATCTAATAAAGACAAAGAAAACCATATCAGGTGCGATTACAGATCCCAATTGTGTCCAGGCGGGTACTCGTATTCAGTCTGTATTCGCGTATCACCAGCTAGGTAGTTGTGGAATACTTGCACCCAAGGCTAAATGAAATTCAGGGCTGTCTTAAACTACAACTAACACCTTCTCAATGCCGTCTGCCAGTTAAATTGCAAGAATTGACAGATAGAACAGTCATCCGTCTGATAGCCTAAGGTTACCAGCATCTAGGGAGGTTAGTACCTACACGAGACTTTGGGCATCCGCTACCCCTCCCGCCCATGAATAGTAGGGCAGAGGGGGAGAAGAGAGTAGCCTCCGGACCACTGCTCCGGTCCTCTGCTATATTGGCACAAACCCTCCCAGATGAGTAACAACATAAGCAAATGTTACAGAGGGGTATTTTAAACTCTAAGTACCCAAATACTAGTCAACCACTTCATATAAGCTTGTTAGCAGCATTCACAAGTTAGAAGACAATATCACCTGAATGCTGTGTATAGCGTGGGTTTAGGAGGAAAGAATGGGATCCAGGGGGAAGGAAGAAAGCTAAGTGACCCGCGTGACTTGGAATATCCATGAGGGATTGCCTGCAAAGGAAGTTCAACAAGAAACTATTGGTACCTGGGGTGAATCGATCAGAGCGTCCTACAAGTCACCAAGAACGAACTTCGGTCAGGACCCTCAAAACAAAGAATCCGCAGGTCCGATAACGATTGAGGAGCAGAGTAGATGCTGATATACTTGTGAGGTATAGAGGAGTTTCCTGGGGGAAAAGAGAAAAAAAAAAAAGGGGGGGGGAGACAAAAGCGTCTCTCAGCTACTCTTGTATAATAGCATGGAGAGAGTGACATTCAATCCTCCTGGCAACTCCTTCGGGGGGTGTCCGCCCTCTCCCGGTCGTGTGAGGGGTGATCCCGTCTCACGTTGCGATCGTTCAGTGAAGTGGGATCCAGCCTGCGGCGTCTGGATCGTTGTCGTTGAGCCTTTGGAGAGGAGCTGTGAGAAACCGGTTTCCACGGTTCCGCGGGGAAGTAGAAGGAATACCAGTCGGGCAGCTCGATCGGTGGAATGTCTACCTGCTCACAAAATGTCGGTAGGTCTTCAGGCGTTCTGAGAAGAGCTGTGCGCCCTCTGTAGGTAGCAGATAAACAAAATGGGAACTTCCATCTATATTGTATGTTGCGTGACCGCAAGACGTCCAGCAGGGGGCGAAGTGAGCGTCTATTCTGCAGGGTGATCTGCGATAGATCCTGAAAAAGTTTAATGTCAGCTCCATTGAGCACAATACGTCCCCTGTCTCTGGCCTTCCTGAGGATCTCCTCTTTAAGGGGGTAGTTCACGATGCAGCACACAATGTCTCTGGGGGGCTCGGAGTCCCGGGGTAGGGGTCTTAAGGCATGGTGGAGCCTCTCCATTTCAATTGGAGTGTCTGCCGGCCGGCCGAGCAGGTCATTAAAAATGGCGCATATAGTCTGCATCAGGGTTGTCTGGTCTACGTTTTCAGGGACCCCCCTCACCCTGATATTGTGTCTACGCCCCCTATTGTCCAAATCTTCCACATGCCTGTGGAGTTCGAACATGTGTGGCAATTGTACGTCGTAGGCCTTCTGCACTTGCCTGATTGCAGCTGCTTGCAGATGCGACGCGTCCTCCACTTCAGCCACGCGGCGATTGATCCCCAGGAGCTCCGATTTGAGCTCTGATATGGAGGACATCATGGTGGATTTGATGTCCAGCGCCACCTTTTGTAGGTCCCTCTGGAGGTCCAGCAGGGTCGGGTTGGGAGCTGCGGCGCCATCTTCATCTGTCAGCGGTTCCTCCGCAGTATTAATTGAGGCCGGGGATGCGGCCTGCGCATCCGCGTGTTGTCCCTGCGGTCTGTTCCGGAACATCTCCGGGATGTTATTGTTTGGCTGGGACCCGGTATCTTTCAGCGTGCGGGGTGTTGACGAGCTCCTGGTCGATTTCCCCATGTTTGTAGGCTGATGTACCCGTATCTGAGCTTCGTTTTCGTCCTCGTTGTGCGGGAGCTCTTGCCTTAAGCTGCCATCTCGGGTCCCGTCCAGGCCACGCCCCTCAGGAAGCAGCTTCTTGATGGAAATACTCAAAAGGGTGTCCGGAGTCTGTCACACTAACCCTGCTTTAAACTTCTCCACAACTTTATCCCTGACCCATCTGGTGTGTTCCTTGGCCTTCATAATGCTGTTTGTTCACTGAGGGCTTCACAGAACAGCTGTATTTACACTGAAATTAAGTTACACACAGGTGGACTCTATTTACTAATTAGGTGACTTCTGAAGGCAATTGGTTCCACTAGATTTTAGTTAGGGGTATCAGAGTAAAGGGGGCTGAATACAAATGCATGGCACACTTTTCAGATATTTATTTGTAAAAAATATTGAAAATCATTTATCATTTTCCTTCCACTTCACAATTATGTGCCACTGTGTGTTGGTCTATCACATAAGATCCCAATAAATACACTTATGTTTTTGATTGTAACATGACAAAATGTGGAATATCTCAAAGGGGATGAATACTTTTTCAAGGCACTGTAAGATACAATAAAATGTTGCCATGCCATATTTCACGTGAAACATTGGCCTTTGTTCAGGTATAAATTGCTTGGTGAAATGCTTCCTGCCAACATTCCAAGTAGGCAATGTTGTTAGTGTAGCGATACCCCCTAGAGAGCTGCAGATTATAATTTTGATCCTGCCGTTACCCCACGTTTTTCTTTCCCAGTACTATGAGTCTATGATAGGAAATGTCAAACAGATGTGAGCGCCAGTCACTTCAGTCTTTTTCCAATGCTTTAATAAAAGAACTTGCAGTAGTAGAAGGATAGAGGGTTAGTTTTATATACCTTTTAGCAGATCACTGATGAATTTCTTGGATCCAGAGGACAAAACAGCTTTCTGTCAGCGGATCTTGCAACACTCTCACACCGACCTAGCAGCTGGTATGATGCACGGACAAGTCTCTCTCACAGACTTAGCGATCGGTGGAACTCCTGGATAATCCTCTCTCACAGGATTTTGTAGCCAGCAGTTAGTTAGTTGTAGAACAGCTGCACAGTACCAGAACCTTTAAGCCGTCCGGCAGTACTGTGAGGTAGGTTAGCTTAGGTGCGTCCTCCAAACGAGTTACCAGGCCCTTCCTGAGAAACCAGCCTTTGGTCTGGTTCTATCCAGCAAGAGTCCCCCTCCTGGATATGCTCCGTTTGACTTGGCTTTTTCCGCGCAGGCAAGACAGCATAGGACCACCTCCGGATAAGTAGGCCCCAGACAGACTTCTGGGCCTACTTGCAGTAACATAGCCTCGAGCCAGCAGGCCCGAGGTAGGAGAGAATGTCACGCACAGCCTCAGCCCTGGAGGGCCACGAGGTGGAAGAGAATTAAACATGGAGTCGGCCCCTTAAATACCCTCTCCCAGAATGCACAGCAGCAAGAACACTCCCACTGGGCTGTCTCTGGGGAAAGAATATTCAATGCACTTCAGCTTGCTGTATTTCTCACACTGGCCTGTGGTAACAGTGACACCTACTGGCAACAGTGAGAAATGCGCACAACATAGCCAAAATTTGAACTTTGTACAATCAATCTGAACAATTTACAATTCAGACAAACACAAAATTTACAACATAGCCCCTATTCTTTAGGAACAGGGTGCTACATAAGTAACAACAACTTTCAAGGGGTATGAATACTTTTTCAAGGCACTGTATTCCCACCGAGAGGCAATTGCCCATAATCTGCAGCATCTCTAGCTTTTTCAATACATTGTTTGAATTCTGTTTGAATTCTGTGGAAAGGATGTTAGTCCTGAAACTATGTACCTGATCTTGTTAATAATGTATTAACTCCAGCGTGCTACCCATCCCTGAAATGGTTGGTCTTTGGTTGGTCTTTCACTATTTTTATGTACCTTGTAATATAAATAAAATGGAGTATTGTACTCCTCTAACCATAGTTACTCATATTCATTTTTGATAAGTACATTTTTACATTCACCAATTTTTGGAACAGGTTATAGGTGCATTTTTTATAACAAGTATAATCAGGCGATTGTATGTTTATTTCAGCCACATAGTCAGATTTGTGCAGAAAAACAAGGTTGCCTTCCTTGTCACTGGGTTTTATAATTATACCCTTCATGTTCTTTAAGTAATGCAATATACTTCTCTTTCCAGGGGTTAGATTGTTCTTGTCCATTTCTCCTCAGTTCTATTCCCAGAGATCCTTAGCTACACATTCAAAAATGTCTGTAGATAACAATTATTGTTAAGGTTAATTTTTGAGTTCTAAAGGTGGATGGGGATCTAATAGATTCAATGCTAATCATGTTTCTTTCTAAAGGTTTTCTCATTTATCTAAATGATACATATCTTGTTCACTTATATGTCTGTCCACATTTACTTCCATACTACTCTGTTCCTTATTATAGTACATTTACTTAAAATGATCCCTTTATAGAAAGCGAACACACTTTTTATATATTTCAAATTGATCTCCTCTACAGGCTTTTAGGGAGGAGGGTAATATAGTAATTTGATGAATTGATTCCTGATAAGTTATTAATATTGTTATTGCTATTCATAGATTCTTTTTTGTTGGATTATTTAATTTTATTCATGACCTCTTTAATGTTGATGGAATTTTTTTATTTTTTTGACTTAGTAATCAAAAAATTACCCCAACTTCAATCAACAATAAAGAAGATGCACAAAAAATATTTCATAGTTTCTCTCCTAAATTCCCCAAATTCCACATGGATATTGGCCAGGGTCTACTTATCAAAAATAGTACCTATGTACATAAAGTACATTGAGTACCTACAGTACGTGAGTACCTAGAGGTAGACGACTACAGTATCCCTACCTTATCTATTTACTTTACCTATTACCCAAGGTACATAAAACAGGAAAAGACCTCATGGAAGGCCAAATATTTCAAGGATGGGTAGCCCACTGTAAAGAATAGGCAAACACATTGATAAGAAGATTAGAAGATCAGAGGCGCATAGTTTCAGAACTAAAATCCTTTGCATTGAATTTGAATGATATACTAAGGAAACTAAAGAGGTGACAGATTCTGGATGATTGCCTCTTGGTGAGTATAGCTGTAGTTACTTTATACATCAATTCAGCATGAGATGCATGAGATTAGGATATGAGCAGTTGCCTAATGACTGGAAAGAAGACACCCACTGTCTGGAGCCCAGAGTAAATTTCTAATTAAACTGTTGGAAATACTACCAATTAAACATTATATATTTATTGGGTAGTATTACAGACAGAGAAGGGTGTAGCCATGGGCCCTTACTATGTCTCTGTTTAGGCTGTCCTCCACCGAGAATGGGAGTATACAAATTCAAATAGTTTTTTTTTTCTATAACATAAAACCTTAGTCCCACTGAGGTGCAATTTCTGGACTTAAAGAAATAGAAATAGGACCTCCACAATTAGAAAGTCCACAGAGAAAATAAATGCTGGTTTATTCGACCTGCCATCACCCATGGCAACTGATTAGGAATATCTACATTGGCTGATTTCCGCAGTCACGCAGATTGTTGCAAAATAGGGGATTTCCACATTGTTTTAAAAGATTTGAAAAAGCGATTTAAAGAATGAGGGTATCCTACCAGACTCCTTAAAAAGATTAAGGCCAAAACATTGTGTCAGGATAGTTCAAAGATGCTAAATTCTAAAAGGCATCAGAAAAAAGGTTTTAGTGGGGATGGTCACGAAGTTTAGATCCCATTGGTATAAATTACATAATGTACTTGAAAAACATTGACCATTGAGTATATCTTAATCTAATATATTCCAACTAATCAACAAACTTGGAATTTTACTATGCCATTAAAGGTGATGTATACGTGTGGTCACTGTAAAGTATATACTTACGTAGAGAAAGAGAGAGCAAAAGTATTTTAGGACATTTCCCTTTTACATCAGATCTTTCATTAATTGTACAACCTAGAGTTTTCTATATGATCATGTGTCCATGTAAAAAGATATACATAGGAAAAACTAAAAGGGAGTTAAAGGAGAATAGGAGAACATGTATGTATGTGACATACTGAGTTAGAAGGATAAGAGTCTATTGGCTGAATATTTCAAATTGTTAAATAAATCATCAGTAGAATGATTTAAATTATGTGATATATACCATCTAAATTTACTAGCACGCCAAGGAGATAAAGACAAAATCCTTCTCCAAAAAAAGGCATGCTGGTGTTATATTCT
The DNA here is from genome assembly GCA_029206835.1 of Rana muscosa. Lineage (NCBI taxonomy): Eukaryota > Metazoa > Chordata > Amphibia > Anura > Ranidae > Rana > Rana muscosa. The sequence goes on from CM055122.1 coordinate 424,141,357, forward strand.
CTTAAATTCTTAATAGATCTTAAAATCTCAAGGGTTTCAACAATGAGTTAAAATTAGAAACCTTCCTATAATAGGAACCCACTTGCAATTGATTTGGAAATTATATTATGCATATATTTGAAATGATTTGCTCGTTAGAAGGGAAGCCTGTGTTAGCGCACAGCACAATATATCAATAAATAAAGTTGAATGTTTATGCATCTTCCAACTTGTTCAAATTGGTCAGGCCACTGACTGGCCCAATCAAAAGTGGGTGTCGCCACAATACAGTCACTGGAGTTTAAGAGGAGGACATGCTCACGATGTAGTACTTCTTGAAAAAGTCATGATTGGATAACATGCATAAATGTCAATACCTACACCCCCCCAAAACCATATGGTATGGGCGGATGAGAATAGCTATAGCTCAGTCATTGACACATATTATAAATCATAGATGGAAATCTCCAGAGGTCCACAGCATAGAGCAAAGGGGAAAACCACAAACACTGATATGGTAAAAGCCTAAAGCCCTGTACACACGATCAGATTTCCTATGGATTCTAATCCGATGGATTTTTCCATCGGAAATCCGATGAAGCTGACTTCCATCAGTCTTGCCTACACACCATCAGTCAAAAATCCGACCGTCCCAAATGCTGTGACGTAAAACACTCCGACAAGCCTAGAAAAATTAAGTTCAATGCTTCTGAGCATGCGTCGACTTGATTCTGAGCATGCGTGTTTTTTTTGTCCGAGTTCCACACAGACGATCTGAATTTGCTATCGTTTTTTTTCCCATCAGATAAATTTAAAACATGTTCTATTTTTTCTCACAGATGGATAAAAGACCGATCAAAAAAGTCCATCGGACTGTTTTCATCGGTAAAACCGATCGTGTGTACAAGGCATAAGAAGTGGCTTTTTGTATGTGTGCGCCCAGAAGAGGTAACGTTGCAGTCAAAGATTATAGTAATGGTGATGCCTTAGAACAAAGTTCTTACAATGGCACTGTTACATATAGCCATATAAGGGTGAGTATATATAAATGAACAGCATTGCACAGAGTGAAGGATTTATGAATTACTGCAATTTAAATGTTTTTGATAAGTTGACAATGTTATGCCGCGTACACCCGACCGCTTTTCTCGACGAGAAAAACTGCATTTTTTCTTTTCGCCGAGAAAAACGATCGTCTGTGGGCTTTATGTCGTTTTTCTCGTTGAGAAAAACGGCATAAAAAACGACGAGAAAAATTAGAACATGTTCTAAATTTTCTCGTCGTTTTTTCCAGCATTTTTTTTCCGCGGCAGTTTTCCCATAGGGAAACACTGCCGCGGAGCCCACAGATGGTCGTTTTTCTCGTCAAGAGAAAAAATGACAGGAAAAACGACCATGTGTAGGGAACCAAGCGGTTCCCTCGTTTTTCCTGTCATTATTCACGGCGGTTTTTTAACCGCCGTGAATAATGATCGTGTGTACGCGGCATTAGAGATTAGAACACAAGAAGAGAGGCGCCTCTAAGAGTAGACATTGGATAAACACTTTAATTAGCATATAATGTATGCAATCACATTTAGGTGTGTAAAAACGGGCATATAAAAGTCCAAATGAAGTCAGGGTGACCCCTTCTACGACCTGCTTACTGAATCCAAGCAGCTACGGCGGCGCTCGCTGTGCTGGTATCACTCCATCAGATGGAAGCCCGCGTCTGGAGGAACTTGGCGTCAGACCGAGGCTTGAGAAGCAAAGCAGGGATGGCAGCAGGGAGATGGCATCACCTGGTAATGGACTTGTTTCCTGAGTTGGCGCGCTGCGATGGAAAGGCAAGGGGATGGGCTCGGAACAGGGAGGAGGAGAGATGTGAAACAGGAACAGACTATACTAATGACGTGGTGGGCCTGAGAACATGCAATAGAAGACAAAAAATACATACGATACGGTACACAATACAAAGAACGCAAAAAAAAAAAAAACATATAAAATAAAATAGCATGTTAATCATTATGAACAACACTTAACAGAGAAACAATCTTACAGTAATATTTCTAGTTGGACAGCAATGAGCAAGAGCAATTTTTCATTGACAGGGAGATAGCTGTCTAGGTTATGTGTATATATATATGTATAAATATGGGAGGAATGGTATGATATTTTGATGGATAATTGGATTATTGTAATTAATAATAGGAAAAAATTTGAGAAACGGGAAATAATCTATGTGTGCTATATATGTCCATAAGGGTGTGGTGAATACCCACATAATAATGACATGTGGGAAGGGGGGGGGGAAGGGGTGAAGGGAACGAAAGGAAGGGTAGGGGGGAAGAATATTAGCATTAGTATTAATTTAATATCCTACCATGAATTTATGGTGGTATAGAAAAATTGTTGATTGTCCACAAACTGTATATACACAAATAGGGACCAATACACATAAAAATAAATAGAATCAGATAAAAGTGACCCACTAAAAGATATACATATAACATAAATGGCATATATATATATATATACACATGACTAGCCTACAAAATTAATGGCTATAATCACTAAATGTTAGCAATATCAGTATCAATACTTACAAAATCAGATCCCGCCTCCCCCATGTAAAATAAAGAATCCTGAAGTAAAAACAAGTACAAAGTAAAAAGTAAAAAATAAGAAAAGTAGATGACTATAAATGATTAATAGTTGTAGAACAGAGGTCTCAAACTGGTGGCCCTCCAGCTGTTGTAAAACTACAAGTCCCATGATGCATTGCAAGGCTGACAGTTACAAGCATGACTCCCACAGGCAGAGGCATGATGGGATATGTAGTTTCACAACAGCTGGAGGGCCGCTAGTTTGAGACCCCTGCTGTAGAATAATTGTAAAGTAATAATATATATCTATATCTACATGATGGTCGAGATTTCGATTCCCTCGTTAATCCCACCGGGCGAAAGGGCATCAAGGGTGTATATCCAGAACATTTCTCTGGCACAGAGTGTCTTAAAACGTTCTGCAACTGGAAGGGAACTAGGTGACCCACACTTGCAGGCCATCGGTAGATTTCTTATGTGCTGTCAGAAAGTGTTTTGGGGACGCTATGTGGGTCGATACCACCTTCAATAAAAAGTCTATGCTCCCCAAATCTAGTCCTGAGGGCTCGTATGGTACGGCCTACATAAATGAGTCCACATGGGCAGGTAAGTCCACAGACCACAAAGTACGAGGAGCAATTATAAAAATCTTTCAGTGGATAGGTTTTGCCCTTCGTGCTGAAAGATCTTTGGCCATGTTTTACGAAATGACAAGTCTTGCAGAGGATCTTGCGGCACTGATACATCCCCACCAGGGGTATGAGTACTAGTTTGGTAGGTATGGCTATGCTGGGTCTTGTTCTACTGGGGGCAATTCTACCTTTTAAATTAGGCGTTTCCGGTAAGTCAACCTTGGACGTTCAGGAACGACTGTTTTGAGGTTGGGGTCTTGTAATAAAATGTCCCAATGCTTAGCCAGTATATTTTCCATTTTTTTGAACTGAAAGTGGAAAGTGGTGGTGAATCGGACTGAATGGTCTTCAGGTTCACGGATCATTTTGGGGGGTTTGCCATTAAGATAGTAGTTGTAAGCCTGATCAACAAGGTCCTTGGGATACTGTTTGTCATCAAACTTTTTCTTAAGAAGCATACTTTGATCGATATAGTCACTGTCCCTGGTACAATTCTGGCACATGCACCAGAATTGTCCCTTGGGAATATTAGAAATCCATTTGGGATAGTGGCAGCTGTTGTGATGTAGATATGAGTTGCCAGCTGTGGGTTTATTATAGTTTTTGGCAAAGATAGTAGCAGAGACATCATCATGGCCCAATTCTAAATCAAGAAATGCCAGAGTGTTACTGTCACTTACTGATGTGAAAGACAAACTGTACTGGTTGTCATTACAATAGTTCAGGAAAGGATCAATGGATTCAGGTGTGCCATCCCAGATAACAATAATGTCGTCTATATATCGGGCGAAAAAAAAATTGGGGCCGAAAAGGGATTATTTTTGAGAATATGGTGTTTCTCCCAGAAACCCATTGCTAAATTTGCATAAGATGGGGCAAAACTGGCACCCATGGCTGTGCCCTGCGACTGCAAATAAAAATCTCTGTCAAAGTTAAAATAATTGTGTGTTAAACAAAAATGTGTGGCTTGCAAGATAAAATCTGCCTGGCGAGAATTAATAAGCGGTTCTAGATCTAGAAAGTGCTCCAAGGCCATTAGACCAAAAGTATGGGGGATAGATGTATATAGTGAACTTACATCAAGTGAGAGTCAAATGTAAGTTGGCTCCCACCTGTATGGGGACAATAATTCCAGAAGATGTGTCCCATCCCTAATATAGGACTCCAGGTGATGTACTATTGGCTGTAAGAAATAGTCAATGTAAAGGCTGAGTCCAGTGGTCACACTATCCATAGCAGCCACGATTGGTCTGCCTGGCGGTGATACTAAGCTTTTATGGACCTTGGCAAATTATAGAAGTAAGGCACTTGATAAAAGTCTTTAAGTAAAAATGATTTTTCCATTTTGTTGATGACACCTTCCTCGAGTGCTGAAGTTACCAAGGAATCGACTTACTAAAATTGTGTGAATCCTCCAACCGCTCCAAAACCAATAACCTCTCCCCACTCGAAATTAAATCCCTGCAATCTCTCACTGAAGCAAATGATATAATTATTAAGTCAGCAGACAAGGGTGGTGGTATAGTACTGCAAAATAAAGCTGACTACATGTGTGAAGCTAAAAGACTGCTCTCTGATGGTACCACGTATGTGAAAATCATCAGAGACCCTACACTCGATTTTGCTAAAGAAGTTGATTCCTTGGTAACTTCAGCACTCGAGGAAGGTGTCATCAACAAAATGGAAAAATCCTTTTTACTTAAAGATTTTTATCAAGTGCCTTACTTCTATCATTTGCCCAAGGTCCATAAAAGCTTAGGGCACATCTTCTGGAATTATTGTCCCCATACAGGTGGGAGCCAACTTACGTTTGGCTCTCACTTGATGTAAGTTCACTATATACATCTATCCCCCATACTTTTGGTCTAATGGCCTTGGAGCACTTTCTAGATCTAGAACCGCTTATTAATTCTCGCCAGGCAGATTTTATCTTGCAAGCCACACATTTTTGTTTAACACACAATTATTTTAACTTTGATGGAGATTTTTATTTGCAGTCGAGGGCACGGCCATGGGTGCCAATTTTGCGCCCTCTTATGCGAATTTAGCAATGGGTTTCTGGGAGAAACACCATATTCTCAAAAAAAATCCCTTTTCGGACAAACTTTTTTTTTAAGCCGACATATAGACGACATTATTGTTATCTGGGATGGCACACCTGAATCCATTGATCCTTTCCTGAACTATTGTAATGACAACCAGTACGGTTTGTCTTTCACATCAGTAAGTGACAGTAACACTCTGGTGTTTCTTGATTTAGAATTGGCCCATGATGATGTCTCTGCTACTATCTTTGCCAAAAACTATAATAAACCCACAACTGGCAACTCATATCTACATCACAACAGCTGCCACTATCGCAAATGGATTTCTAATATTCCCAAGGGACCATTCTGTCGCTTGCGCCAGAATTGTACCAGTTACAGTGACTATATCGATCAAAGTACACTTCTTAAGAAAAAGTTTGATGACAAACAGTATCCCAAGGACCTTGCTGATCAGGCTTACAACAACTACTTTAATAGAAAACCCGCCAAAATGATCCGTGAACCTGAAGACCATTCAGTCCGATTCACCACCACTTTCCACTTTCAGTTAAAAAAAATTAAAATATAATCGCTAAGCATTGGGACATTTTATTACAAGACCCCAACCTCAAAACAGTCGTCCCTGAACGTCCAAGGGTGACTTAATGGAAAGCGCCTAATTTAAAAGGTAGAATTGCCCCCAGTAGAACTAGACCCAGCATGGCCATACCTACCAAACGAGTACTCATACCCCTCGTGGGGATGTATCAGTGCCGCAAGATCCTCTGCAAGACTTGTCATTTCGTGAAACATGGCAAAAAATCTTTCAGCACGAAGGGCAAAACCTATCCACTGAAAGATTTTTATAATTGCTCCTCGGACTTCGTGGTCTATTGACTTACCTGCCCATGTGGACTCATTTATGTAGGCCGTACCATACAAGCCCTCAGGACTAGATTTGGGGAGCATAGACATTTTATTGAAGTTGGTATCGACCCACATAGCGTCCCCAAACACTTTCTGACAGCACATAAGAAATCTACTGATGGCCTGCAAGTGTGGGTCATCGAGCAGATACCTAGTTCCCTTCCAGTTGCAGAACGTTTTAAGACACTCTGTGGCAGAGAAACGTTCTGGATATACACCCTTGATGCCCTTTCGCCCAGTGGGATTAACGAGGGAATCAAAATCTCGACCATCATGTAGATATAGATATATATTATTACTTTACAGTTTTTCTACAGCTATTAATCATTTATAGTCATCTACTTTTCTTATTTTCTACGTTTTACTTTTACTTACTGCCCACGCCATTCATTCCAATCAGTCTGTTGTTGAAAAAGGAGTGCGGCTTGCCTTTCCATCGCAGCGCGCCAACTCAAGAAATGCGTCTATTACCAGGTGACGCCATCTCCCTGCTGCCATCCCTGCTTTGCTTCTCAAGCCTCGGTCTGACGCTGAGTTCCTCCAGACGCCGGCATCCATCTGATGGAGTGATACATATATATATACACACTGTATTCAGTTTAGCTAGATCTGTTCCTGTTATTCTCTTCCTAATATACTGACAGGCAGTATGTGGTAGCTGCAGTATTTTCAGTCAGTGTACAGTATCCTGTGTACAGTGTGAAACTAAACCTAACTGCAGACAAATGCTGGTGTTCTCTTCCTAATAATACCACAGACAGGCAGCTGCAGTATTTTCAGTCAGTGTACTGTATCCTGTGTACAGTGTGTAACTAAAGCTAACTGCAGACAATTGCTGGTGTTCTCTTCCTAATAATACCACAGACAGGCAGCTTCAGTATTTTCAGTCAGTGTCCTGTATCCTGTGCACAGTGTGCAACTAAAGCTAACTGCAGACAATTGCTGGTGTTCTCTTCCTAATAATACCACAGACAGGCAACTGCAGAATTTTCAGTCAGTGTACTGTATCCTGTGCACAGTGTGCAACTAAAGCTAACCGCAGACAATTGCTGGTGTTCTCTTCCTAATAATACCACAGGCAGGCAGCTGAAGTATTTTCAGTCAGTGTCCTGTATCCTGTGCACAGAATGCAACTAAAGCTAACTGTAGACAATTGCTGGTGTTCTCTTCCTAATAATACCACAGACAGGCAGCTGCAGTATTTTCAGTCAGTGTACTGTATCCTGTGCACAGTGTGCAACTAAAGCTAACCGCAGACAATTGCTGGTGTTCTCTTCCTAATAATACCACAGGCAGGCAGCTGAAGTATTTTCAGTCAGTGTACTGTATCCTGTTCACAGTGTGCAACTAAACCTAACTGCAGACAATTGCTGGTGTTCTCTTCCTAATAATACCACAGGCAAGCAGCTGCAATATTTTCAGTCAGTGTCCTGTATCCTGTGCACAGTATGCAACTAAAGCTAACTGCAGACAATTGCTGGTGTTCTCTTCCTAATAATACCACAGACAGGCAGCTGCAGTATTTTCATTCAGTGTACTGTATCCTGTGCACAGTGTACAACTAAAGCTAACCGCAGACAATTGCTGGTGTTCTCTTCCTAATAATACCACAGGCAGGCAGCTGCAGTATTTTCAGTCAGTGTCCTGTATCCTGTGCACAGTTTGCAACTAAAACTAACTGCAGACAATTGCTGGTGTTCTCTTCCTAATAATACCACAGACAGGCAGCTGCAGAATTTTCAGTCAGTGTACTGTATCCTGTGCACAGTGTGTAACTAAAGCTAACCACAGACAATTGCTGGTGTTCTCTTCCTAATAATACCACAGGCAGGCAGCTGAAGTATTTTCAGTCAGTGTCCTGTATCCTGTGCACAGAATGCAACTAAAGCTAACTGCAGACAATTGCTGGTGTTCTCTTCCTAATAATACCACAGACAGGCAGCTTCAGTATTTTCAGTCAGTGTCCTGTATCCTGTGCACAGTGTGCAACTAAAGCTAACTACAGACAATTGCTGGTGTTCTCTTCCTAATAATACCACAGGCAGCTGCAGTATTTTCAGTCAGTGTACTGTATCCTGTGCACAGTGTGCAACTAAAGCTAACCACAGACAATTGCTGGTGTTCTCTTCCTAATAATACCAGAGGCAGGCAGCTGCAGTATTTTCAGTCAGTGTACTGTATCCTGTGCACAGTGTGCAAATAAAGCTAACCGCAGACAATTGGTGGTGTTCTCTTCCTAATAATACCACAGGCTGGCAGCTGCAGTATTTTCAGTCAGTGTACTGTATCCTGTGCACAGTGTGTAACTAAAGCTAACTGCAGACAATTGCTGGTGTTCTCTTCCTAATAATACCACAGGCAGGCAGCTGCAGTATTTTCAGTCAGTGTCCTGTATCCTGTGCACAGTGTGCAACTAAAGCTAACTGCAGACAATTGCTGGTGTTCTCTTCCTAAAAATACCACAGACAGGCAGCTGCAGAATTTTCAGTCAGTGTACTGTATCCTGTGCACAGTGTGCAACTAAAGCTAACCACAGACAATTGCTGGTGTTCTCTTCCTAATAATACCACAGGCAGGCAGCTGAAGTATTTTCAGTCAGTGTCCTGTATCCTGTGCACAGAATGCAACTAAAGCTAACTGCAGACAATTGCTGGTGTTCCCTTCCTAATAATACCACAGACAGGCAGCTGCAGTATTTTCAGTCAGTGTACTGTATCCTGTGCACAGTGTGCAACTAAAGCTAACCGCAGACAATTGCTGGTGTTCTCTTCCTAATAATACCACAGGCAGGCAGCTGAAGTATTTTCAGTCAGTGTCCTGTATCCTGTGCACAGAATGCAACTAAAGCTAACTGCAGACAATTGCTGGTGTTCCCTTCCTAATAATACCACAGACAGGCAGCTGCAGTATTTTCAGTCAGTGTACTGTATCCTGTGCACAGTGTGCAACTAAAGCTAACTGCAGACAATTGCTGGTGTTCTCTTCCTAATAATACCACAGGCAGGCAGCTGCAGTATTTTCAGTCAGTGTACTGTATCCTGTGCACAGTGTGCAACTAAAGCTAACTGCAGACAATTGCTGGTGTTCTCTTCCTAATAATACCACAGGCAGGCAGCTGCAGTATTTTCAGTCAGTGTCCTGTATCCTGTGCACAGTATGCAACTAAAGCTAACTGCAGACAATTGCTGGTGTTCTCTTCCTAATAATACCACAGACAGGCAGCTGCAGTATTTTCATTCAGTGTACTGTATCCTGTGCACAGTGTACAACTAAAGCTAACCGCAGACAATTGATGGTGTTCTCTTCCTAATAATACCACAGACAGGCAGCTGCAGTATTTTCAGTCAGTGTACTGTATCCTGTGCACAGTGTGTAACTAAAGCTAACTGCGGACAATTGCTGGTGTTCTCTTCCTAATAATACCACAGACAGGCAGCTTCAGTATTTTCAGTCAGTGTCCTGTATCCTGTGCACAGTGTGAAATTAAAGCTAACTGCAGACAATTGCTGGTGTTCTCTTCCTAATAATACCACAGGCAGGCAGCTGAAGTATTTTCAGTCAGTGTCCTGTATCCTGTGCACAGAATGCAACTAAAGCTATCTGCAGACAATTGCTGGTGTTCTCTTCCTAATAATACCACAGACAGCTGCTGTATTTTCAGTCAGTGTACTGTATCCTGTGCACAGTGTGCAACTAAAGCTAACCGCAGACAATTGCTGGTGTTCTCTTCCTAATAATACCACAGGCAGGCAGCTGAAGTATTTTCAGTCAGTGTCCTGTATCCTGTGCACAGAATGCAACTAAAGCTATCTGCAGACAATTGCTGGTGTTCTCTTCCTAATAATACCACAGACAGGCAGCTTCAGTATTTTCAGTCAGTGTCCTATATCCTGTGCACAGTGTGCAACTAAAGCTAACTACAGACAATTGATGGTGTTCTCTTCCTAATAATACCACAGGTAGCTGCAGTATTTTCAGTCAGTGTACTGTATCCTGTGCACAGTGTGCAGCTAAAGCTAACCACAGACAATTGCTGGTGTTCTCTTCCTAATAATACCACAGGCAGGCAGCTGCAGTATTTTCAGTCAGTGTACTGTATCCTGTGCACAGTGTGCAAATAAAGCTAACCGCAGACAATTGGTGGTGTTCTCTTCCTAATAATACCACAGGCAGGCATCTGCAGTATTTTCAGTCAGTGTACTGTATCCTGTGCACAGTGTGTAACTAAAGCTAACTGCAGACAATTGCTGGTGTTCTCTTCCTAATAATACCACAGGCAGGCAGCTGAAGTATTTTCAGTCAGTGTCCTGTATCCTGTGCACAGAATGCAACTAAAGCTAACTGCAGGCAATTGCTGGTGTTCCCTTCCTAATAATACCACAGACAGGCAGCTGCAGTATTTTCAGTCAGTGTACTGTATCCTGTGCACAGTGTGCAACTAAAGCTAACCGCAGACAATTGCTGGTGTTCTCTTCCTAATAATACCACAGGCAGGCAGCTGAAGTATTTTCAGTCAGTGTCCTGTATCCTGTGCACAGAATGCAACTAAAGCTAACTGCAGACAATTGCTGGTGTTCCCTTCCTAATAATACCACAGACAGGCAGCTGCAGTATTTTCAGTCAGTGTACTGTATCCTGTGCACAGTGTGCAACTAAAGCTAACTGCAGACAATTGCTGGTGTTCTCTTCCTAATAATACCACAGGTAGGCAGCTGCAGTATTTTCAGTCAGTGTCCTGTATCCTGTGCACAGTATGCAACTAAAGCTAACTGCAGACAATTGCTGGTGTTCTCTTCCTAATAATACCACAGACAGGCAGCTGCAGTATTTTCATTCAGTGTACTGTATCCTGTGCACAGTGTACAACTAAAGCTAACCGCAGACAATTGATGGTGTTCTCTTCCTAATAATACCACAGACAGGCAGCTGCAGTATTTTCAGTCAGTGTACTGTATCCTGTGCACAGTGTGTAACTAAAGCTAACTGCGGACAATTGCTGGTGTTCTCTTCCTAATAATACCACAGACAGGCAGCTTCAGTATTTTCAGTCAGTGTCCTGTATCCTGTGCACAGTGTGAAACTAAAGCTAACTGCAGACAATTGCTGGTGTTCTCTTCCTAATAATACCACAGACAGCTGCTGTATTTTCAGTCAGTGTACTGTATCCTGTGCACAGTGTGCAACTAAAGCTAACCGCAGACAATTGCTGGTGTTCTCTTCCTAATAATACCACAGGCAGGCAGCTGCAGTATTTTCAGTCAGTGTACTGTATCCTGTGCAAAGTGTGCAACTAAAGCTAACTGCAGACAATTGCTGGTGTTCTCTTCCTAATAATACCACAGACAGGCAGCTGCAGAATTTTCAGTCAGTGTACTGTATCCTGTGCACAGTGTGTAACTAAAGCTAACCACAGACAATTGCTGGTGTTCTCTTCCTAATAATACCACAGGCAGGCAGCTGAAGTATTTTCAGTCAGTGTCCTGTATCCTGTGCACAGAATGCAACTAAAGCTATCTGCAGACAATTGCTGGTGTTCTCTTCCTAATAATACCACAGACAGGCAGCTTCAGTATTTTCAGTCAGTGTCCTATATCCTGTGCACAGTGTGCAACTAAAGCTAACTACAGACAATTGATGGTGTTCTCTTCCTAATAATACCACAGGTAGCTGCAGTATTTTCAGTCAGTGTACTGTATCCTGTGCACAGTGTGCAACTAAAGCTAACCACAGACAATTGCTGGTGTTCTCTTCCTAATAATACCACAGGCAGGCAGCTGCAGTATTTTCAGTCAGTGTACTGTATCCTGTGCACAGTGTGCAAATAAAGCTAACCGCAGACAATTGGTGGTGTTCTCTTCCTAATAATACCACAGGCAGGCAGCTGCAGTATTTTCAGTCAGTGTACTGTATCCTGTGCACAGTGTGTAACTAAAGCTAACTGCAGACAATTGCTGGTGTTCTCTTCCTAATAATACCACAGGCAGGCAGCTGCAGTATTTTCAGTCAGTGTCCTGTATCCTGTGCACAGTGTGCAACTAAAGCTAACTGCAGACAATTGCTGGTGTTCTCTTCCAAAAATACCACAGACAGGCAGCTGCAGAATTTTCAGTCAGTGTACTGTATCCTGTGCACAGTGTGCAACTAAAGCTAACCGCAGACAATTGCTGGTGTTCTCTTCCTAATAATACCACAGGCAGGCAGCTGAAGTATTTTCAGTCAGTGTCCTGTATCCTGTGCACAGAATGCAACTAAAGCTAACTGCAGACAATTGCTGGTGTTCTCTTCCTAATAATACCACAGACAGGCAGCTGCAGTATTTTCAGTCAGTGTACTGTATCCTGTGCACAGTGTGCAACTAAAGCTAACCGCAGACAATTGCTGGTGTTCTCTTCCTAATAATACCACAGGCAGGCAGCTGAAGTATGTTCAGTCAGTGTACTGTATCCTGTTCACAGTGTGCAACAAAACCTAACTGCAGACAATTGCTGGTGTTCTCTTCCTAATAATACCACAGACAGGCAGCAGCAGTATTTTCATTCAGTGTACTGTATCCTGTGCACAGTGTACAACTAAAGCTAACCGCAGACACTTGCTGGTGTTCTCTTCCTAATAATACCACAGACAGGCAGCTTCAGTATTTTCAGTCAGTGTCCTGTATCCTGTGCACAGTGTGAAACTAAAGCTAACTGCAGACAATTGCTGGTGTTCTCTTCCTAATAATACCACAGACAGCTGCAGTATTTTCAGTCAGTGTACTGTATCCTGTGCACAGTGTGCAACTAAAGCTAACCGCAGACAATTGCTGGTGTTCTCTTCCTAATAATACCACAGGCAGGCAGCTGCAGTATTTTCAGTCAGTGTCCTGTATCCTGTGTACAGTGTGCAACTAAAGCTAACTGCAGACAATTGCTGGTGTTCTCTTCCTAATAATACCACAGACAGGCAGCTGCAGAATTTTCAGTCAGTGTACTGTATCCTGTGCACAGTGTGCAACTAAAGCTAACCGCAGACAATTGCTGGTGTTCTCTTCCTAATAATACCACAGGCAGGCAGCTGAAGTATTTTCAGTCAGTGTCCTGTATCCTGTGCACAGAATGCAACTAAAGCTAACTGCAGACAATTGATGGTGTTCTCTTCCTAATAATACCACAGACAGGCAGCTGCAGTATTTTCAGTCAGTGTACTGTATCCTGTGCACAGTGTGCAACTAAAGCTATCCGCAGACAATTGCTGGTGATCTCTTCCTAATAATACCACAGGCAGGCAGCTGAAGTATTTTCAGTCAGTGTACTGTATCCTGTTCACAGTGTGCAACTAAACCTAACTGCAGACAATTGCTGGTGTTCTCTTCCTAATAATACCACAGGCAGGCAGCTGCAGAATTTTCAGACAGTGTCCTGTATCCTCTGCACAGTATGCAACTAAAGCTAACTGCAGACAATTGCTGGTGTTCTCTTCCTAATAATACCACAGGCAGGCAGCTGAAGTATTTTCATTCAGTGTACTGTATCCTGTGCACAGTGTACAACTAAAGCTAACCGCAGACAATTGCTGTTGTTCTCTTCCTAATAATACCACAGGCAGGCAGCTGAAGTATTTTCAGTCAGTGTACTGTATCCTGTTCACAGTGTGCAAATAAACCTAACTGCAGACAATTGCTGGTGTTCTCTTCCTAATAATACCACAGGCAGGCAGCTGCAGTATTTTCAGTCAGTGTCCTGTATCCTGTGTACAGTGTGCAACTAAAGCTAACTGCAGACAATTGCTGGTGTTCTCTTCCTAATAATACCACAGACAGGCAGCTGCAGAATTTTCAGTCAGTGTACTGTATCCTGTGCACAGTGTGCAACTAAAGCTAACCGCAGACAATTGCTGGTGTTCTCTTCCTAATAATACCACAGGCAGGCAGCTGAAGTATTTTCAGTCAGTGTCCTGTATCCTGTGCACAGAATGCAACTAAAGCTAACTGCAGACAATTGATGGTGTTCTCTTCCTAATAATACCACAGACAGGCAGCTGCAGTATTTTCAGTCAGTGTACTGTATCCTGTGCACAGTGTGCAACTAAAGCTATCCGCAGACAATTGCTGGTGATCTCTTCCTAATAATACCACAGGCAGGCAGCTGAAGTATTTTCAGTCAGTGTACTGTATCCTGTTCACAGTGTGCAACTAAACCTAACTGCAGACAATTGCTGGTGTTCTCTTCCTAATAATACCACAGGCAGGCAGCTGCAGAATTTTCAGACAGTGTCCTGTATCCTCTGCACAGTATGCAACTAAAGCTAACTGCAGACAATTGCTGGTGTTCTCTTCCTAATAATACCACAGGCAGGCAGCTGAAGTATTTTCATTCAGTGTACTGTATCCTGTGCACAGTGTACAACTAAAGCTAACCGCAGACAATTGCTGTTGTTCTCTTCCTAATAATACCACAGGCAGGCAGCTGAAGTATTTTCAGTCAGTGTACTGTATCCTGTTCACAGTGTGCAAATAAACCTAACTGCAGACAATTGCTGGTGTTCTCTTCCTAATAATACCACAGGCAGGCAGCTGCAGTATTTTCAGTCAGTGTACTGTATCCTGTGCACAGTGTGCAACTAAAGCTAACTGCAGACCATTTCTGGTGTTCTCTTCCTAATTATACCACAGGCAGGCAGCTGCAGTATTTTCAGTCAGTGTACTGTATCCTGTGCACAGTGTGCAACTAAAGCTAACTGCAGACAATTGCTGGTGTTCTCTTCCTAATAATACCACAGGCAGGCAGCTGCAGTATTTTCAGTCAGTGCACTGTATCCTGTGCACAGTGTGCAACTAAAGCTAACTGCAGACACTTGCTGGTGTTCTCTTCCTAATAATACCACAGGCAGGCAACTGCAGTATTTTCAGTCAGTGTACTGTATCCTGTGCACTGTGTGCAACTAAAGCTAACTGCAGACAATTGCTGGTGTTCTCTTCCTAATAATACCACAGGCAGGCAGCTGCAGTATTTTCAGTCAGTGTACTGTATCCTGTGCACAGTGTGCAACTAAAGCTATCTGCAGACAATTGCTGGTGTTCTCTTCCTAATAATACCACAGGCAGGCAGCTGCAGTATTTTCAGTCAGTGTACTGTATCCTGTGCACAGTGTGCAACTAAAGCTAACTACAGACAACTGCTGGTGTTCTCTTCCTAATAATACCACAGGCAGGCAGCTGCAGTATTTTCAATCAGTGTACTGTATCCTGTGCACAGTGTTCAACTAAAGCTAACTGCAGACAACTGCTGGTGTTCTCTTCCTAATAATACCACAGGCAGGCAGCTGCAGTATTTTCAGTCAGTGTCCTGTATCCTGTGTACAGTGTGCAACTAAAGCTAACTGCAGACAATTGCTGGTGTTCTCTTCCTAATAATACCACAGACAGGCAGCTGCAGAATTTTCAGTCAGTGTACTGTATCCTGTGCACAGTGTGCAACTAAAGCTAACCGCAGACAATTGCTGGTGTTCTCTTCCTAATAATACCACAGGCAGGCAGCTGAAGTATTTTCAGTCAGTGTCCTGTATCCTGTGCACAGAATGCAACTAAAGCTAACTGCAGACAATTGATGGTGTTCTCTTCCTAATAATACCACAGACAGGCAGCTGCAGTATTTTCAGTCAGTGTACTGTATCCTGTGCACAGTGTGCAACTAAAGCTATCCGCAGACAATTGCTGGTGATCTCTTCCTAATAATACCACAGGCAGGCAGCTGAAGTATTTTCAGTCAGTGTACTGTATCCTGTTCACAGTGTGCAACTAAACCTAACTGCAGACAATTGCTGGTGTTCTCTTCCTAATAATACCACAGGCAGGCAGCTGCAGAATTTTCAGACAGTGTCCTGTATCCTCTGCACAGTATGCAACTAAAGCTAACTGCAGACAATTGCTGGTGTTCTCTTCCTAATAATACCACAGGCAGGCAGCTGAAGTATTTTCATTCAGTGTACTGTATCCTGTGCACAGTGTACAACTAAAGCTAACCGCAGACAATTGCTGTTGTTCTCTTCCTAATAATACCACAGGCAGGCAGCTGAAGTATTTTCAGTCAGTGTACTGTATCCTGTTCACAGTGTGCAAATAAACCTAACTGCAGACAATTGCTGGTGTTCTCTTCCTAATAATACCACAGGCAGGCAGCTGCAGTATTTTCAGTCAGTGTACTGTATCCTGTGCACAGTGTGCAACTAAAGCTAACTGCAGACCATTTCTGGTGTTCTCTTCCTAATTATACCACAGGCAGGCAGCTGCAGTATTTTCAGTCAGTGTACTGTATCCTGTGCACAGTGTGCAACTAAAGCTAACTGCAGACAATTGCTGGTGTTCTCTTCCTAATAATACCACAGGCAGGCAGCTGCAGTATTTTCAGTCAGTGCACTGTATCCTGTGCACAGTGTGCAACTAAAGCTAACTGCAGACACTTGCTGGTGTTCTCTTCCTAATAATACCACAGGCAGGCAACTGCAGTATTTTCAGTCAGTGTACTGTATCCTGTGCACTGTGTGCAACTAAAGCTAACTGCAGACAATTGCTGGTGTTCTCTTCCTAATAATACCACAGGCAGGCAGCTGCAGTATTTTCAGTCAGTGTACTGTATCCTGTGCACAGTGTGCAACTAAAGCTATCTGCAGACAATTGCTGGTGTTCTCTTCCTAATAATACCACAGGCAGGCAGCTGCAGTATTTTCAGTCAGTGTACTGTATCCTGTGCACAGTGTGCAACTAAAGCTAACTACAGACAACTGCTGGTGTTCTCTTCCTAATAATACCACAGGCAGGCAGCTGCAGTATTTTCAATCAGTGTACTGTATCCTGTGCACAGTGTTCAACTAAAGCTAACTGCAGACAACTGCTGGTGTTCTCTTCCTAATAATACCACAGGCAGGCAGCTGCAGTATTTTCAGTCAGTGTACTGTATCCTGTGCACAGTGTGCAACTAAAGCTAACTGCAGACAATTGCTGGTGTTCTCTTCCTAATAATACCACAGGCAGGCAGCTGCAGTATTTTCAGTCAGTGTACTGTATCCTGTGCACAGTGTGCAACTAAAGCTAACTGCAGACACTTGCTGGTGTTCTCTTCCTAATAATACCACAGGCAGGCAACTGCAGTATTTTCAGTCAGTGTACTGTATCCTGTGCACAGTATGCAACTAAAGCTAACTGCAGACAATTGCTGGTGTTCTCTTCCTAATAATACCACAGGCAGGCAGCTGCAGTATTTTCAGTCAGTGTACTGTATCCTGTGCACAGTGTGCAACTAAAGCTATCTGCAGACAATTGCTGGTGTTCTCTTCCTAATAATACCACAGGCAGGCAGCTGCAGTATTTTCAGTCAGTGTACTGTATCCTGTGCACAGTGTGCAACTAAAGCTAACTACAGACAACTGCTGGTGTTCTCTTCCTAATAATACCACAGGCAGGCAGCTGCAGTATTTTCAATCAGTGTACTGTATCCTGTGCACAGTGTTCAACTAAAGCTAACTGCAGACAACTGCTGGTGTTCTCTTCCTAATAATACCACAGGCAGACAGCTGCAGTATTTTCAGTCAGTGTACTGTATCCTGTGCACAGTGTGCAACTAAAGCTAACTGCAGACAATTGCTGGTGTTCTCTTCCTAATAATACCACAGGCAGGCAGCTGCAGTATTTTCAGTCAGTGTACTGTATCCTGTGCACAGTGTGCAACTAAAGCTAACTGCAGACACTTGCTGGTGTTCTCTTCCTAATAATACCACAGGCAGGCAACTGCAGTATTTTCAGTCAGTGTACTGTATCATGTGCACAGTGTGCAACTAAAGCTAACTGCAGACAATTGCTGGTGTTCTCTTCCAAAAATACCACAGACAGGCAGCTGCAGAATTTTCAGCCAGTGTACTGTATCCTGTGCACAGTGTGCAACTAAAGCTAACCGCAGACAATTGCTGGTGTTCTCTTCCTAATAATACCACAGGCAGGCAGCTGAAGTATTTTCAGTCAGTGTCCTGTATCCTGTGCACAGAATGCAACTAAAGCTAACTGCAGACAATTGCTGGTGTTCTCTTCCTAATAATACCACAGACAGGCAGCTGCAGTATTTTCAGTCAGTGTACTGTATCCTGTGCACAGTGTGCAACTAAAGCTAACCGCAGACAATTGCTGGTGTTCTCTTCCTAATAATACCACAGGCAGGCAGCTGAAGTATGTTCAGTCAGTGTACTGTATCCTGTTCACAGTGTGCAACAAAACCTAACTGCAGACAATTGCTGGTGTTCTCTTCCTAATAATACCACAGACAGGCAGCAGCAGTATTTTCATTCAGTGTACTGTATCCTGTGCACAGTGTACAACTAAAGCTAACCGCAGACAATTACTGGTGTTCTCTTCCTAATAATACCACAGACAGGCAGCTGCAGTATTTTCAGTCAGTGTACTGTATCCTGTGCACAGTGTGTAACTAAAGCTAACTGCAGACAATTGCTGGTGTTCTCTTCCTAATAATACCACAGACAGGCAGCTTCAGTATTTTCAGTCAGTGTCCTGTATCCTGTGCACAGTGTGAAACTAAAGCTAACTGCAGACAATTGCTGGTGTTCTCTTCCTAATAATACCACAGACAGCTGCAGTATTTTCAGTCAGTGTACTGTATCCTGTGCACAGTGTGCAACTAAAGCTAACCGCAGACAATTGCTGGTGTTCTCTTCCTAATAATACCACAGGCAGGCAGCTGCAGTATTTTCAGTCAGTGTCCTGTATCCTGTTCACAGTGTGCAAATAAACCTAACTGCAGACAATTGCTGGTGTTCTCTTCCTAATAATACCACAGGCAGGCAGCTGCAGTATTTTCAGTCAGTGTACTGTATCCTGTGCACAGTGTGCAACTAAAGCTAACTGCAGACCATTTCTGGTGTTCTCTTCCTAATTATACCACAGGCAGGCAGCTGCAGTATTTTCAGTCAGTGTACTGTATCCTGTGCACAGTGTGCAACTAAAGCTAACTGCAGACAATTGCTGGTGTTCTCTTCCTAATAATACCACAGGCAGGCAGCTGCAGTATTTTCAGTCAGTGCACTGTATCCTGTGCACAGTGTGCAACTAAAGCTAACTGCAGACACTTGCTGGTGTTCTCTTCCTAATAATACCACAGGCAGGCAACTGCAGTATTTTCAGTCAGTGTACTGTATCCTGTGCACTGTGTGCAACTAAAGCTAACTGCAGACAATTGCTGGTGTTCTCTTCCTAATAATACCACAGGCAGGCAGCTGCAGTATTTTCAGTCAGTGTACTGTATCCTGTGCACAGTGTGCAACTAAAGCTATCTGCAGACAATTGCTGGTGTTCTCTTCCTAATAATACCACAGGCAGGCAGCTGCAGTATTTTCAGTCAGTGTACTGTATCCTGTGCACAGTGTGCAACTAAAGCTAACTACAGACAACTGCTGGTGTTCTCTTCCTAATAATACCACAGGCAGGCAGCTGCAGTATTTTCAATCAGTGTACTGTATCCTGTGCACAGTGTTCAACTAAAGCTAACTGCAGACAACTGCTGGTGTTCTCTTCCTAATAATACCACAGGCAGGCAGCTGCAGTATTTTCAGTCAGTGTACTGTATCCTGTGCACAGTGTGCAACTAAAGCTAACTGCAGACAATTGCTGGTGTTCTCTTCCTAATAATACCACAGGCAGGCAGCTGCAGTATTTTCAGTCAGTGTACTGTATCCTGTGCACAGTGTGCAACTAAAGCTAACTGCAGACACTTGCTGGTGTTCTCTTCCTAATAATACCACAGGCAGGCAACTGCAGTATTTTCAGTCAGTGTACTGTATCCTGTGCACAGTATGCAACTAAAGCTAACTGCAGACAATTGCTGGTGTTCTCTTCCTAATAATACCACAGGCAGGCAGCTGCAGTATTTTCAGTCAGTGTACTGTATCCTGTGCACAGTGTGCAACTAAAGCTATCTGCAGACAATTGCTGGTGTTCTCTTCCTAATAATACCACAGGCAGGCAGCTGCAGTATTTTCAGTCAGTGTACTGTATCCTGTGCACAGTGTGCAACTAAAGCTAACTACAGACAACTGCTGGTGTTCTCTTCCTAATAATACCACAGGCAGGCAGCTGCAGTATTTTCAATCAGTGTACTGTATCCTGTGCACAGTGTTCAACTAAAGCTAACTGCAGACAACTGCTGGTGTTCTCTTCCTAATAATACCACAGGCAGACAGCTGCAGTATTTTCAGTCAGTGTACTGTATCCTGTGCACAGTGTGCAACTAAAGCTAACTGCAGACAATTGCTGGTGTTCTCTTCCTAATAATACCACAGGCAGGCAGCTGCAGTATTTTCAGTCAGTGTACTGTATCCTGTGCACAGTGTGCAACTAAAGCTAACTGCAGACACTTGCTGGTGTTCTCTTCCTAATAATACCACAGGCAGGCAACTGCAGTATTTTCAGTCAGTGTACTGTATCATGTGCACAGTGTGCAACTAAAGCTAACTGCAGACAATTGCTGGTGTTCTCTTCCAAAAATACCACAGACAGGCAGCTGCAGAATTTTCAGCCAGTGTACTGTATCCTGTGCACAGTGTGCAACTAAAGCTAACCGCAGACAATTGCTGGTGTTCTCTTCCTAATAATACCACAGGCAGGCAGCTGAAGTATTTTCAGTCAGTGTCCTGTATCCTGTGCACAGAATGCAACTAAAGCTAACTGCAGACAATTGCTGGTGTTCTCTTCCTAATAATACCACAGACAGGCAGCTGCAGTATTTTCAGTCAGTGTACTGTATCCTGTGCACAGTGTGCAACTAAAGCTAACCGCAGACAATTGCTGGTGTTCTCTTCCTAATAATACCACAGGCAGGCAGCTGAAGTATGTTCAGTCAGTGTACTGTATCCTGTTCACAGTGTGCAACAAAACCTAACTGCAGACAATTGCTGGTGTTCTCTTCCTAATAATACCACAGACAGGCAGCAGCAGTATTTTCATTCAGTGTACTGTATCCTGTGCACAGTGTACAACTAAAGCTAACCGCAGACAATTACTGGTGTTCTCTTCCTAATAATACCACAGACAGGCAGCTGCAGTATTTTCAGTCAGTGTACTGTATCCTGTGCACAGTGTGTAACTAAAGCTAACTGCAGACAATTGCTGGTGTTCTCTTCCTAATAATACCACAGACAGGCAGCTTCAGTATTTTCAGTCAGTGTCCTGTATCCTGTGCACAGTGTGAAACTAAAGCTAACTGCAGACAATTGCTGGTGTTCTCTTCCTAATAATACCACAGACAGCTGCAGTATTTTCAGTCAGTGTACTGTATCCTGTGCACAGTGTGCAACTAAAGCTAACCGCAGACAATTGCTGGTGTTCTCTTCCTAATAATACCACAGGCAGGCAGCTGCAGTATTTTCAGTCAGTGTCCTGTATCCTGTGCACAGTGTGCAACTAAAGCTAACTGCAGACAATTGCTGGTGTTCTCTTCCTAATAATACCACAGACAGGCAGCTGCAGAATTTTCAGTCAGTGTACTGTATCCTGTGCACAGTGTGCAACTAAAGCTAACCGCAGACAATTGCTGGTGTTCTCTTCCTAATAATACCACAGGCAGGCAGCTGAAGTATTTTCAGTCAGTGTCCTGTATCCTGTGCACAGAATGCAACTAAAGCTAACTGCAGACAATTGATGGTGTTCTCTTCCTAATAATACCACAGACAGGCAGCTGCAGTATTTTCAGTCAGTGTACTGTATCCTGTGCACAGTGTGCAACTAAAGCTAACCGCAGACAATTGCTGGTGATCTCTTCCTAATAATACCACAGGCAGGCAGCTGAAGTATTTTCAGTCAGTGTACTGTATCCTGTTCACAGTGTGCAACTAAACCTAACTGCAGACAATTGCTGGTGTTCTCTTCCTAATAATACCACAGGCAGGCAGCTGCAGAATTTTCAGACAGTGTCCTGTATCCTCTGCACAGTATGCAACTAAAGCTAACTGCAGACAATTGCTGGTGTTCTCTTCCTAATAATACCACAGACAGGCAGCTGCAGTATTTTCATTCAGTGTACTGTATCCTGTGCACAGTGTACAACTAAAGCTAACCGCAGACAATTGCTGGTGTTCTCTTCCTAATAATACCACAGGCAGGCAGCTGAAGTATTTTCAGTCAGTGTACTGTATCCTGTTCACAGTGTGCAAATAAACCTAACTGCAGACAATTGCTGATGTTCTCTTCCTAATAATACCACAGGCAGACAGCTGCAGTATTTTTAGTCAGTGTACTGTATCCTGTGCACAGTGTGCAACTAAAGCTAACTGCAGACAATTGCTGGTTTTCTCTTCCTAATAATACCACAGACAGGCAGCTGCAGTATTTTCAGTCAGTGTACTGTATCCTGTGCACAGTGTGCAACTAAAGCTAACTGCAGACCATTTCTGGTGTTCTCTTCCTAATAATACCACAGGCAGGCAGCTGCAGTATTTTCAGTCAGTGTACTGTATCCTGTGCACAGTGTGCAACTAAAGCTAACTGCAGACAATTGCTGGTGTTTTCTTCCTAATAATACCACAGGCAGGCAGCTGCAGTATTTTCAGTCAGTGTACTGTATCATGTGCACAGTGTGCAACTAAAGCTAACTGCAGACAATTGCTGGTGTTCTCTTCCTAATAATACCACAGGCAGGCAGCTGCAGAATTTTCAGTCAGTGTACTGTATCCTGTGCACAGTGTGCAACTAAAGCTAACTGCAGACACTTGCTGGTGTTCTCTTCCTAATAATACCACAGGCAGGCAGCTGCAGTATTTTCAGTCAGTGTACTGTATCCTGTGCACAATGTGTAACTAAAGCTAACTGCAGACAATTGCTGGTGTTCTCTTCCTAATAATACCACAGGCAGGCAGCTGCAGTATTTTCAGTCAGTGTACTGTATCCTGTGCACAGTGTGCAACTAAAGCTAACTGCAGACAATTGCTGGTGTTCTCTTCCTAATAATACCACAGGCAGGCAGCTGCAGTATTTTCAGTCAGTGTACTGTATCCTGTGCACAGTGTGCAACTAAAGCTATCTGCAGACAATTGCTGGTGTTCTCTTCCTAATAATACCACAGGCAGGCAGCTGCAGTATTTTCAGTCAGTGTACTGTATCCTGTGCACAGTGTGCAACTAAAGCTAACTACAGACAACTGCTGGTGTTCTCTTCCTAATAATACCACAGGCAGGCAGCTGCAGTATTTTCAGTCAGTGTACTGTATCCTGTGCACAGTGTGCAACTAAAGCTAACTGCAGACAATTGCTGGTGTTCTCTTCCTAATAATACCACAGGCAGGCAGCTGCAGTATTTTCAGTCAGTGTACTGTATCCTGTGCACAGTGTGCAACTAAAGCTAACTGCAGACACTTGCTGGTGTTCTCTTCCTAATAATACCACAGGCAGGCAACTGCAGTATTTTCAGTCAGTGTACTGTATCATGTGCACAGTGTGCAACTAAAGCTAACTGCAGACAATTGCTGGTGTTCTCTTTCTAATAATACCACAGGCAGGCAGCTGCAGTATTTTCAGTCAGTGTACTGTATCCTGTGCACAGTGTGCAACTAAAGCTAACTGCAGACAATTGCTGGTGTTCTCTTCCTAATAATACCACAGGCAGGCAGCTGCAGTATTTTCAGTCAGTGTACTGTATCCTGTGCACAGTGTGCAACTAAAGCTAACTGCAGACAATTGCTGGTGTTCTCTTCCTAATAATACCACAGGCAGGCAGCTGCAGTATTTTCAGTCAGTGTACTGTATCCTGTGCACAGTGTGCAACTAAAGCTAACTGCAGACAATTGCTGGTGTTCTCTTCCTAATAATACCACAGGCAGGCAGCTGCAGTATTTTCAGTCAGTGTACTGTATCCTGTGCACAGTGTGTAACTAAAGCTAACTGCAGACACTTGCTGGTGTTCTCTTCCTAATAATACCAGAGGCAGGCAGCTGCAGTATTTTCAGTCATTGTACTGTATCCTGTGCAAAGTGTGCAGCTAAAGCTGTCTGCAGACAATTCCTTGTGTACCTACCTATTCCAATACTTCAAATAAAGTATGTCTGGAAGGCCAACAAGCAGAGGCAGACACACACAGGCCAATAAATGAGGGCAAGCAGGCTCTGTGTCTAGAGGCAACAGTGCTAGTCGTGGACACGGTGCATCCTCATTAGCACATGGCCGTCTGGCACGCTTGTCCTTTTTTTTCGGCAGCTGGCCCTGTTGAGCCACAACATGCTGAAGAGTTGGTAGAGTGGATGACAAAGCTGTCCTTATCCTCCTCATCCTCTCTCACCCAGCCTCAGGGTACTTTTTCTGCCAAATCGGCCTCTTCCCTCGGCTCAATGGCATAAGTCACTCCTTCCCTAGCCCCACCATGTCCTCCTGAGGAGTCCCCCGAACTGTTTGACCACAGTGTTGGGTACATGCTGCAGGAGGATGTGCAGCATTTTGAAGGCTCCGATGATGGTACCCAGCTTGAGGAAGGCAGTAACGTGAGCCCAGAGAGAGGACAGCAAACTGGCAGTCATGTGCAGCATACTGCCAGGTTTGCTCCAGTGATAAGGAGGGAGGGGATGATGAGGTCACTGACTCTACATGGGTGCCTGATAGGAGAGAAGAGGAGGAGGAGGAGGAGAAGGCACATCTCCAACGAGGCACACCGCAGAGCTCCGCATGTGCAGGGTGCTGCTGTCTCTGCATGTTATTCCAAAAGTACTTTGGTGTGGGCCTTTTTTGAGACGTGTGCAGCAGATCGCACCTTTGCTATTTGCAACATATGTCTGAAGCGTATCTCGCATGGCCAAAACAGCAGCTGCTTGGGCACCACATGCTTGACCAGACATATGTCGACCTGCCATGCAGTCCGTTGTCAAGCGTACATAAAAGACCTACACCAAAGAACAAAGTGGACCTCTCCTTGCTCCTCATCAGCTGGGATCTCCAACCCCACTATACCTTCAGTCCTCTCAGAAACCTGCACTGAGTGGAATGAAGGTGTAGAATTAGGTGTATCACTGCCAAGTACTTGCGGGCAATCTGCTATCGGTACACCAACGTAAGATTGTACCAGTCAAATTTCCCTTCCCCAGCTGCTGCAACACCAAAAGAAGTTCGCTCCCAGTCATCCACATGCCCAGCGGTTAAATGCTAGCTTGGTAAATTGCTAGCACTTCAACTGCTGCCTTTTCAGTTGTTAGACTCTGCCCCCTTCTGTGAGTTTGTGGAATGTGCGGTTCCTCAGTGGCGGGTACCCAAATGCCACTTTTTTTTCACGGAAGGCAATTTCGGCTCTCTACCGACATGTGGAAGGCAATGTCTTGGCCTCGCTGGTATCTATTTATATTTAAATTATTCACTTGCACTTTAGAGCAAGGAAGTCCATGAATTGTAATTAGCGCCAATTCTACACCTCTCTTCAGTCTACAGTATGCAATTGAGCTACTGGCCTGTCCTGCATCTAGCGGTAAGGTGCATATTACCGCTGACTCATGGTCCAGCAGGCATAGACAGGGACGGTACCTATCTTTCACGGTGCATTGGGTGACTCTGATGGCAGCTGGAAAGGATACAGGACAGGGTGCAGTAGTGTTGGAGGTTGTTCCGCCACCACGCCTCCAAAATGCTACTAGTGGTGATTCTGACACACCTCTCTCCTCCACCCCCTCCTCTTCTTCCTCCATGGCCTCTGCCTGTGCTGATTTGTCCTCAGAACGAGCGGTGCTCCGTAGGCGTTCAAGGGGCTATGCAAGTACGCAGGCAAAAAGATGCCATGCGGTGCTTGAGCTGGTGTGCTTGGGGGACAGGAGCCACACTGGGGCAGAGATTCTGTCAGCTCTGCAGGGGCAGGCCCAGAGGTAGTTGACGCCACGCCAGCCTAAGACAGGAATGGTGGTTTGCG
Organism: Rana muscosa; assembly: GCA_029206835.1. Taxonomy (NCBI): domain Eukaryota; kingdom Metazoa; phylum Chordata; class Amphibia; order Anura; family Ranidae; genus Rana; species Rana muscosa. The sequence goes on from CM055122.1 coordinate 424,167,413, forward strand.
ACAATGGCACAAACCTCCTCTCCGCCCTCCGACAGGGAAAACTGACCCATGTGCCATGTTTGGCTCACGTCCTTAACTTGGTGGTGCAGTGGTTCTTGGGCAGGTACCTGGGCTTACAGGATGTCCTGAGGCAGGCCAGGAAACTCTGTGTGCATTTCCGCCAGTCATATAATGCCAGTGCTCGGCTGGCTGACCTCCAAAAGGAATACAACCTGCCCAAGAACCGCCTAATCTGTAACATGCCCAACAGGTGTAACTCAACGTTGGCCATTCTGCAACAGCTGCACATGTAGCAGAGGGCCATCAATGAGTATCTGTGCCAATATGGCACGAGGACAGGGTCAGGGGAGCTTGTTTTTTTTGCCACGCCAGTGGGTCATGATCAGGGATACATGCACTTTCCTGTAACCATTTGAGGAGGCCACGAGGGTGGTGAGCAGTGACAGTGCATGCATCAGTGACACTGTCCCCCTTGTCCATCTGTTGGAGCACACGCTGTGTGGAATAATGGACAGGGCACTTGAGGCAAAACAGAGGGAGGAAGAGGAGGACTTCCTTACCTCTCAAGGCCCCTTTATCCAGACATTGTTCCTGCTGGCCCGCCTATCACACAGGAAGAGGACGAGGAGGAGTTGGATTGTGTCAGCATGGAGGTGGAGCCTAGCACACAGCATCAGCAGCAGTCTTCAAGGGATCAATTACAGTCCCAAGAAACCCATGCACTTGTACGTGGCTGGGAGGGGTGGCTGCGGATCATGTTGTCCTTAGTGACCCAGAGGACTCTGGACCAAATGCCTCAGCAAACCTACGCTGCATGGCCTCCCTGATCCTGCAAAGCCTGCGGAAGGATCCTAGTATTTGTGGTTTTCAAGGAGAGGGATCATTACTGGTTGGCAACCCTCCTTGATCCACGTTACAAGGGTATGGTTGCAGACCTTATCTTGCCGTCAAAGAGGGTGCAGAGGATGAAACATCTTCGGGAGGCCTTGCAGAAAGGTCTGTGCAACGCGTTCCCAGAGACTGGGAGGTTACAAATTCCTGGTCCTGGAAAATGTGTTGCTGAGGCTTCGGTCAGTCAAAGAAGGAGTGGTGGAGAAGGTGGCCATCTGACCGATGCGTTCAGACATTTTTTTAGTCCGCAGCCCCAAGGTATGATCAGTTCCAGCAAGCATCGCCAGTGTCTATTTTACATGGTGCAGGAATACCTAGGGGCAAGATCAGACTTGGACACCTTTCCTGCCGAAAATCCTCTGGGTTACTGGGTCTTGAGGATGGATCACTGGCCAGAGCTTGCACAGTATGCAATTGGGTGTGAGTATGAATCCGTGCAATGGACCTAATATGCCAGTAGGAACACACACCAGGGGTGTATAAAAACATCCTGTGATGAATAAGTAAGAAGCTGCCTCTACATAGTTAATCCACCTGGGTGGAGTAAATGAGTAGACTGATGGGAGGTGTAGAATTGGCGCTAATTACAATTCATGGACTTCCTTGCTCTAAAGTGCAAGTGAATAATTTAATTATAAATAGATACATAAATCTATATTATACTAGTGTCATTGGTGCCATAGTGTAACTCCTAAATACTTCACTGATATATATGAATATGTGATAAATATAGATTGATGCGGATATAAATAATGATGAGCATAAAATAATATATATAAAAAATAAAATAATAAAATGAATAAAATATTGTTAACAATTAAAGGTGATAACAGTGTAAAAAATTAAACCAATGTAAAACTGTGATAATAATAAATTAATGATGCATGCAAAAATGTCCTGCGACTATGCGATAAAGTGCAAAAAAATGCAGAATTGTGCAAATTGATGTGATTGTCCAATGATTTGATTCTAGATGCCCAGCAACTTAGCTAGGCAAATAATCTTGCAACTGTGCAGAAAAGTGCAAATGCAACCTCATGCGATTTGGTTGAGCGACTATGCAATAAGGTGCAAATGCAGCCTCATGCGATTCGATTGAGCAATATGAATGAAACCTCATGCGATTTGGTTGAGCGACTATGCAATAAGGTGCAAATGCAACCTCATGTGATTCGATTGAGCAATATGATTGTCCAATGATTTTGTAGTTTTTTCAGATGCTAGGTGCCCAGTGCCTGGTGATGTGACCTTTTTTAATCTTCAAGACTGGTGCCCACAGCAGAACATGCTCCAATAAAGACCGCACTCACCAGATGTTCACCCCCTCTTGGGGTGAGAAACGTTTACAGCGTATGCCACTGTGCAGCACTCTGGCGGTGTCTCGTCTCCCTGGTCCTTTTGTGGTAATCCCAGTATTATCTCAGAGTAAGAGGGAAAGAGGGAAAGGAAGGAATCCCCACAGTGGCATACACTGTGAACGTTTCTCACCCCAAGAGGGGGTGAACATCTGGTGAGTGCGGTCTTTATTGGAGCACGTTCTGCTGTGGGCACCAGTCTTGAAGATTAAAAAAGGTCACATCACCAGGCACTGGGCACCTAGCATCTGAAAAAACTACAAAATCATTGGACAATCATATTGCTCAATCGAATCACATGAGGTTGCATTTGCACCTTATTCCATAGTCGCTCAACCAAATCGCATGAGGTTTCATTCATATTGCTCAACCAAATCGCATGAGGTTGCATTTGCACTTTTCTGCACAGTCGCAAGATTATTTGCCTAGCTAAGTTGCTGGGCATCTAGCATCAAATCATTGGACAATCACATCAATTTGCACAATTCTGCATTTTTTTGCACTTTATCGCATAGTCGCAGGACATTTTTGCATGCATCATTAATTTATTATTATCACGGTTTTACATTGGTTTAATTTTTTACACTGTTATCACCTTTAATTGTTAACAATATTTTATTCATTTTATTATTTTATTTTTTATATATATTATTTTATGCTCATCATTATTTATATCCGCATCAATCTATATTTATCACGTATTCATATATATCAGTGAAGTATTTAGGAGTTACACTATGGCACCAATGACACTAGTATAATATAGGGGTACCGTATATACTCGAGTATTAAGCCTCGTACACACGACCGAGTTTCTCGGCAAGAACCAGCAAGAAACTTGCTGACAGAGATTTCTTGCCGAGAAATTTGTTCATGTGTATGGTTTCTCGTCAAGAAAAGCGACAAGAATCTCGACGAGAAAATAGAGAACCTGCTCTCTATATTCTCGTCGAGATTCTCGTCAGCCTGTTTCTCGACGAGAAAATTGAGTGTGTGTACACTTACCTGTTTGCCGGGAAGCCCGTGCATGCTCGAAATGACTTCAACGCATGCGCGTTAGCTTCCTAGGCATAGGTAGGGTGAACCAAGATGGCGGTGACGGCATCGAATGTGACGAGCGCATGCTCGTCGTATTCGATGACGTCACCGCGTACGCTCCATTCAAAGAATCGCGGGTTCTTTGAAATGAGCGTGTGTACACTCGGCCGGGACAAGTTTCTTGTCTAAGGATCTCGTCGTAAAAAAAACGACATGTTTTTTACGACGAGATTCTCGGCCGTGTGTACGAGGCTTAAGCCGAGTTTTTCAGCACATTTTTTGTGCTGAAAATGCCCCTCTCGGCTTATACTCGATTCACCTTTTTGTGCCTGCTCTCCCGGAATTTGGGGACCCGGTACTGGCCAGTCGTAGGTCCCCTGGACTCCAAACAAGGCACACATGTAGCCCCACTCATCCTCTACAAGTGTGCAACGTTTTTTGTCTGGGGGACCTACGGCCGGGGAGCACCGATTTTTCAAACCGGGCACCTCTTCCATAGACTCCCATGTTAAACGGTCATTTCTTTGGTGAATTTGGGGATCCGGTACTGGCCGGTCGTAGGTCTTCTGGACCCAACACTAGGCACACATGTAGCCTCATTTCTCCTCTATATGTGTGCAAAGTTTGTTGTCTGGGAGACCTACGGCCGGGGAGCACCGATTTTTCAAAGCCGGGCACCCCTTCCATAGACTCCCATGTTAAACGTCAGTCTAGTCATGGACACAGTGAGGCATGGGCACAGTGAGGCATGGGCACAGTGAGGCATGGGCACAGTGAGGCATGGACACAGTGAGGCACAGTGAGGCATGCACATGGACACAGTGAGGCACAGTGAGGCATGCAGATGGACACCCTAGGCTTATACTCGAGTCAATAAGTTTTCCCAGTTTTTTGTAGTAAAATTAGGTGCCTCGGCTTATATTCGGGTCGGCTTATACTCGAGTATATACGGTATTTATGTATCTATTTATATTTAAATTATTCACTTGCACTTTAGAGCAAGGAAGTCCATGAATTGTAATTAGAGCCAATTCTACACCTCTCTTCAGTCTACAGTATGCAATTGAGCTACTGGCCTGTCCTGCATCCAGCGTTCTTTCGGAACGCACGTTCAGTGCTGCTGGAGGCTTTGTAACCGATCACAGGGTGCGCCTGTCCACCGACTCGGTCGATCGGCTGACCTTCATTCAAAAATGAATCAGTCTTGGATCACCACCAACTACCAAGCACCTGATGCTGATGTAACCAAATTTTTTTCTTTTGATTGTGAGATCCCTTCAAGACTGCCTATGCTGATGCTGAGTGACTATCCTGTTATGCTGAGTGACTACCCTCTTCCTCCTCAATGATCATGCTGATAGCTTGTGTAGCGGGGTCTTCAAATTTAGGGGAATGCTTGAATGTCTCCTCTCGGCGGTGGTATAGTGGGCGTGGTCGGCCTGCTCGGGAGAGGATATGAAAGGGGCAGACGCTGCCTGTGGGGTTCTTCTTCTCCCGGGGGGGTCCTACCCCAGGGAGTGTGTAGTTGTTCTGTTTGTTGGCCACCCTGGGCACCTTTACCCGAGGGTGGGGTTCCAGGTTCAAGAGTACTGGGTCTTCCTGGCCCGGTACACTGGTGGATCAGTCCCAGGCACATTTAGCCCTGGGGCTGCAACTGAAGGCCTTGGGTCCAGCACCTTTGGCTGGGGCCCAAGGAAGGAGGAGGAATCCCAGGGTGCTGCCTTGCGAGGAGACCCGTATCTGGAAGAGGAGGCTAAGGGAGAACCGTTCCGAGGGACTGGTGAGAGATCACAGTGAAGGAAGGGGCCCGGTAACTCTCTGGAGGGATGTCATCTCCCCAAAAGAGGCCTAATACCACAAGCAAAAGTTCACCAGGTCTGTGGCAGAGACCCAAAGTTCACCAGGTCTGTGGCAGAGACCCAGAGTTCACCAGGTCTGTGGCAGAGACCCAAATTCACCCGTAACAGTTTGAGCAGAGACTGTGTGTAATCTAATATGAGCATCACTTCGGCTGCTAGGATACACTCTAATGGGAGACTATCCGGGTGAGCTAAGCCTACTTGAGAGACAGGTAGTGAATCATACTTTCGTTTGTGCCTGGACCTACTCCAACACCTTTTGCTGTCTTGTTCTCCATCCACCCTTTCCTATCTAGTGACTGTGCATATGAGAAGATAAACTGTACGTTGGAGTTGCAACTGGTGTGGACCTTGGAGTTATTGGGGGAAATAGAGACTTGTCTTTATCGCATGAGAGACAAGAACCATTCTCTGGAGAACCTAGCTGTGGAGACCCAGTTGTATTTACACCGCTCAACCTCTTCACACAGGAGGGTACGGGCATATAGTAGGGTGTGCCCTTTTCGTACAAGTGAGACAAAGGTAGGGAAAAGGGTCCGTGTGCTACACTTGTAAGAACATTTTTGGTTCTGGGCACTGCCACCAGTGGCTAAGGCCCAATTTTTCTGCCCCTGTTTAACAGGGGCATGTAATTACAATTTTTGCTGCAATACTTTGCAGCAGGGCTCATTCCTGTGCTCTAACTAGAGTTTCTGTGAGGGGTTGCAGTGTTGTGGCACCAGCACCAGTGCCTAAGGCCCAATTTTTCTGCCCCTGTTTAACAGGGGCGTGTAATTACAATTTTTGATGCAATACTTTGCAGCAGGGCTCATTCCTGCACTCCAACGAGAGTTTCGGTGAGGGGTTGTAGTGTTGTGGCACCAGCGCCTAAGGCCTAATTTTTCAGCCCCTGTTTAACAGGGGCGTGTAATTACAATTTATTCTGCTATACTTTGCAGTAGGGCTCATTCCTGCGCTCCAACTAGAGTTTCTGTGAGGGGTTGCAGTGTTGTGGCACCACCACCAGTGGCTAAGGCACAATTTTTCTGCCCCTGTTTAACAGGGGCGTGTAATTAACATTTTTGCTGTAATACTTTTCAGCAGGGCTCATTCCTGCGCTCCAACCAGAGTATCTGTGAGGGGTTGCAGGGTTGTGGCACCAGTGCCAGTGCCTAAGGCCCAATTTTTTAGCCCCTGTTTAACAGGGGCATGTAATTACAATTCTTGATCTAATATTTCACAGCAGGGCCCGTTCCTGCGCCCACCAAGAGTAACTGTGAGGCCTTACAGTGTTGCGGCAACACCACCACACCGTCCACCACCAAAAGCCCAATTTTTCTGCCCCTGTTCAACAGGGGCATGTAATTACAATTCTTGATCTAATATTTCACAGCAGGGCCCGTTCCTGCGCCCACCAAGAGTAACTGTGAGGCCTTACAGTGTTGTGGCATCACCACCACATCGTCCACCACCAAAGGTCCAATTTTTCTGCCCCTGTTCAACAGGGGCATGTAATTACAATTCTTGATCTAATATTTCACAGCAGGGCCCATTCCTGCGCCCATTAAGAGTAACTGTGAGGCCTTACAGTGTTGTGGCAACACCACCACACCGTCCACCGCCAAAGGCCCAATTTTTATGACCCTGTTCAATAGGGGCATGTAATTAAAATTCTTGATCTAATATTTTACAGCAGGGCCCGTTCCTCCGCCCACCAAGAGTAACTGTGAGGGCTTACAGTGTTGTGGCAACACCAACACCTAAGGCCCAAATTTCTGCAGAGTATATAGGACAGGCCCCTACTTTCAAACATCCAACTTACAAACGACTCCTACTTGCAAACGGAAGGAGACAACAGGAAGTGAGAGGAAATCTACCCCTAGGAAGGGAAATTCTCTCCTGTAAGAGTTTCTTGTTTCACTAAAAACCCCAAATTTTCTAAATCCAATTGTCATTGGGACAGAAAGTGAGGTGAAATCTTCTGAACAGGTGCACAGAAAGCAAAACAAATGTTACAGGGGTGATAACTAGTGATGAGCCGAACACCCCCGGGTTCGGTTCGCACCAGAACCCGCGAACGGACCGAAAGTTCGCACAAACTTTAGAACCCTATTAAATACAATGGATGCGAACGTTCGAAATCTAAAGTGCTAATTATAACGACTATTATGCATGTTATTGTCCTAAAAAGGGTTTGGGAATCCGGGTTCTGCACCAGGGGACATGTATCAATGCAAAAAGAAGTTTTAAAAACGGCCGTTTTTCGGGAGCAGTCATTTTAATGATGCATAAAGTGAAAAAAAATGTCAAATATTCCTTTAAATATCGTACCTGGGGGGTGTCTAAAGTATGCCTGTGAAGTGCCACGTGTTTCCCGTGTTTAGAACTGTCCCTGCACAAAATTACATTTCTAAAGGAAAAAAAGCCATTTAAAACTGCTTGCTTTTTTCACAGTAATGCCGCGTACACACGATCATGATTCACGGCGGTGAAAACACCGCCGTGAATCACGACATGAAATTAAATGAAAAACAAGGGAACGGCATTTTCCCCCACACACGACCGTTTTTCCCGTCATTTTTTTCTTTGTCGAGAAAAACGACCGTCTGTGGGCTCCGCGGCAGTGTCTCCCTATGGGAAAACTGCCGCGGAAAAAAATGATGGAAAAAACGATGAGAAAATTTAGAACATGTTCTAATTTTTCTCGTCGTTTTTCCTGCCGTTTTTCTCAACGAGAAAAATGGCATAAAGCCCACAGACGATCGTTTTTCTCGGCAAAAAAAAAAAATGTCATTTTTCCCGACGGATCGTGTGTACGCGGCATTAAGAGCTGTGAAAATGTGGAATAGACTCCCTGCAGAGGTGGTTCTGGCCAGCTCAGTAGATTGCTTTAGGAAGGGCCTGGATTCTTTCTTAAATGTACATAATATAACTGGGTACCGACATTTATAGGTAAAGTTGATCCAGGGAATATCCGATTGCCTCTCGGGTTTTGCTGTCTGTGCAGTGTGCACCTATTCAGAACAGTTCACCTCACTTTCCGGCCTAATGACAAATGTTTTTTGAAAATTTGTTTTTTTTATTGAAACAAGAATTGGTGATAAAGCATCAGTGGAGAGGAGACACTTTTTATCCCATATTAACTCTTACAGGAGAGAATTTGCCTTCCTAGGGGTAGATTTCCTCTCACTTCCTGTTGCATCCTTCCGTTTGCAAGGAGGAGTCGTTTGTAAGTTGGATGTTTGAAAGTAGTGGCCTGCCGTAAATACTCAGCTGAAATTTGCCCCTTACATGTTGGTGTTGCCACAACACTGTGAGCCCTCACAGTTACTCTTGGTGGGCGCATGAATGGGACCTGCTGTGAATTATTAGAACAAGAATTGTAATTGCATGCCCCTGTTGAACAGGGGCTGAAAAATTGGGCCTTTGGTGGTGATGGTGGTGGTGTTGACACAACACTGTAAGGCCTCACAGTTACTCTTGGTGGGCGCAGGAATGGGCCCTGCTGTGAATTATTAGATCAAGAATTTTAATTACATGCCCCTGTTAAACAGGGGCAGAAAAATTGGGCCTTAGGCACTGGTGCCACAACACTGCAACCCCTCACAGATACTGTACTTGGAGCACAGCAATGAGCCCTGTTGCAAAGTATTGCATCAAAAATTGTAATTACACGCCCCTGTTAAACAGGGGCTGAAAAATTGGGCCTTAGCCACTGGTGCTGGTGCCACGACACTGCAACCTCTCCCAGATACTCTAGTTGGAGTGCAGGAATGAGCCCTGCTGCAAAGCATTGCATAAAAAATTGTAATTACATGCCCCTGTTAAACAGGGGCTGAAAAATTGGGCCTTAGCCACTGGTGGCGGCACCCAGAAACAAAAATGTTCTTCCAAGCTATCATCATCAATCGGATCATTGAGGAGGAGGAGGAGGATAGTCAGTCAACATAACAGGACAGTCTCTCAGCATCAGCATCAGTCTTGAAGGGATATGACATTTGAAAATAAATTAGTCTGTTATATCAGCTTCAGGTGTTTGGTAGCTGGTGGTGATCCAAGACTGGTTCATCTTTATGAAGGTCAGTCGATCAACCGAGTCGGTGGACAGGCGCACCCTGTGATCCGTGACAAATCCTCCAGCAGCACTGAATGTGCTTAGTGACCCTGGATGCAGGACAGGCCAGTAGCTCAATTGCATACTGTGCAAGCTCTGGCCAGTGATCCATCCTCAAGACCCAGTAAGCCAGAGGATTTTCGGTGGGGAAGGTGTCCAAGTCTGACCTTGCCCCTAGGTATTCCTGCACCATGTATATCAGACACTGGCGATGGTTGCTGGAACCGATCATAACTTGGGGCTGCGGACTAAAGAATTGTCTGAACGCAACGGTCAGACGGCCACCTTCCCCACCGCTCCTTCTTTGACTAACCAAAGCCTCAGCAACTCGTTGTCCAGGACCAGGAGTTTGTAACCTCCCAGTCTCTGGGAATGCGTTGCACAGACCTTTCTGCAAGGCCTCCCGGAGTTGTCTCATCCTCTGCTCCCTCTGTGACGGTAAGATAAGGCCCGCAACCTTACCCTTGTACCGTGGATCAAGGAGAGTGGCCAGCCAGTAATGGTCCCTCTCCTTGATCTGAAGAATACGAGGATCCTTCCGCAGACTTTGCAGGATCAGGGAGGCCATGCAGCGTAGGTTAGCTGAGGCATTCGGTCCGGAGTCCTCTGGGTCACTAAGGACGACATGATCAGCAGCCACCTCCTCCCAGCCACGTACAAGTCCACTGGTTTCTTGGGACTGTAAATCATCCCTAAAAGACTGCTGCTGATGATGCTGAGTGCCAGGCTCCACCTCCATGCTGACACAATCCTCCTCCTCCTCCTCCTCTTCCTGTGCGATGGGTGGGACAGAAGGAACACTGTCTGGGTAAAGGGGGCCTTGAGAGGCAAGGAAGTCCTCCTCTTCCTGCCTCTGTTCTGCCTCAAGTGCCCTGTCCATTTTTCCACGCAGTGTATGTTCCAACAGGTGGACAAGAGGTACAGTGTCACTGATGCATCCAATGTCATTGCTCACCATCCTCGTGGCCTCCTCAAATGGTGCCAGGACAGTGCATGCATCCCTGATCATGCCCCACTGGCGTGGTGAAAAAAACCTGAGCTCCCCTGACCCTGTCCTGGTGCCGTAGTCGCACAGGTACTCATTGATGGGCCTCTGCTGCGTGTGCAGCCGCTGCAGCATGGCCAACGTTGAGTTCCACCTGGTGAGCATGTCACATATAAGGCGGTTCTTGGGCAGGTTCAACTCCTTTTGCAGCTCAGCCAGGCGAGCACTGGCATTATAAGATCTGCGGAAATGCACACAGACTTTCCTGGCCTGCCTCAGGACATCCTGTAAGCCCGGGTACCTGCCCAAGAACCGCTGCACCACCAGGTTAAGGACGTGAGCCACACAGGGCACATGGGTCAGTTGTCCCTGTCGGAGAGCGGAGAGGAGGTTGGTGCCATTGTCGCAAACCACCATTCCTGGCTTAAGCTGGCGTGGCATCAACCACCTCTCGGCCTGCCCCTGCAGAGCAGACAGAACCTCTGCCCCAGTGTGGCTCCTGTCCCCCAAACACACCAGCGCAAGCACGGCATGGCATCTTTTTGCCTGCGTACTTGCGTAGCCCCTTGAACGCCTACGGAGCACCACTGGTTCCGAGGACAAAGCACAGGAAGAGGCCATGGAGGAAGAAGAGGAGGGGTGGAGGAGAGAGGTGTGTCACAACCAGTAGTAGCATTTTGGACACGTGGCGGCGGAACAACCTCCAACACTACTGCACCTTGTCCTGCATCCTTCCCAGCTGCCAAAAGAGTGACCCAATGGGCCGTGAAAGAAAGGTAACGTCCCTGTCCATGCCTGCTGGACCATGAGTCAGCGGTAATATGCACCTTACCGCTGACCGCCCTGTCCAGCGAGGCCAAGACATTGCCTTCCACATGCCGGTAGAGAGCCGGAATCGCCTTCCGTGAGAAAAAGTGGCGTTTGGGATCCTGCCACTGAGGAACCGCACATTGCACAAACTCACGGAAGGGGACCGAGTCTACCAACTGAAAAGGCAGCAGTTGAAGCGCTAGCAATTTACCCAAGCTAGCATTCAACCGCTGGGCATGTGGATGGCTGGGAGTGAACTTCTTTCGACGGTCCAGCAGCTGGGGCAGGGAAATTTGCCTGCTAGAATCGGACGTCGGTGTACTGCTAGGAGAGTGCCCGCAAGTACTTGGCTGTGACACACCTACTTCTACACCTTCGTTCCTCTCAGTGCAGGTTTCAGAGAGGACTGAAGGTATAGTGGGGTTGGAGATCCCAGCTGATGCGGTGCAAGGAGAGGTCCGCTTTGTTCTTTGGTGTGGGTCTTTAAGGTAGGCTTGCCAACGAGCTGCATGGCAGGTCAACATATGTCTGGTCAAGCATGTGGTGCCCAATAGACTTGTGCACAACGGAAAAATTTGTTCCGTTTCGGTTCGTTTCTTTCCGGTCCTGTTGATTCGTAATCATTCGTAATTTTGCTAGACGGGATTTTTCGTGTTCGGACTCATTCGTATTTTCGCAAGCGACATTTTTCGTTGAATTTTTTGTTGCTTTATAATTCGTACTTTCGGTAGAGTACGTTGTTTTTCGTTGATTCTGGACACAACTCCTACTTTCGTAACTTTTTTTGGGTTAGTTGATTCGTAATTTTCCGTGTCTCTCTCACAACGACGCTGCCTATTATGCCTAATGTGCTTCGAATGGATTTGTACTTTTCTAAATACATAGCGGTTATTTGTAACGATTCAAAATCTCGTATTTTACTTTCGTTTTTTACATGCGGCTATAGGCTCCGCCCCTGTACACCATTTTGAGAGGGTTCAGCACGGTGAGGGAGAAGCAGAGAGCAGAGCAGAGTGAGTGTTATTGTGCTTCGAATGGATTCGAAATCTCGTATTTTACTTTCGTTTTTTCATGCGGCTATAGCCTCCGCCCCCTGTACACCATTTTGAGAGGGAGTTCAGCACGGTGAGGGAGAAGCAGAGAGCAGAGTGAGTGTTATTGTGCTTCCAATGGATTCGTACATTCGTAACTTTTTTCATAACGAATTATGCCGAAGACATTCGGGCATTCGCTATTTTGCGGTATAATTTATTTCGGATTCGGTTTTATTCGTAATTGCTTTGTTCGGAAATTCGAATGCTTCCGAATGTCCGAAAGTTGCTAAATTCGGACGAATTTCGATTCGTTACGAAACGAATTGCACAAGCCTAGTGCCCAAGCGGGTGATGTTTTGGCCACGTGATATACGCTTGAGACATATGTTGCAAACAGCAGCTGTGTGATCTGATGCACTCGACTCAAAAAAGGCCCACACCAAAGAACTTTTTGAATAACGGGCAGAAGCAGCGCCCTGCACAGGCGGAGCTTGTGGTGTGATTCCGTCGGTGTGCTGCCCTTACGCTGGCCCCCCGAGGGCATCCTGCCTCGTTGGAGATGTGCCTCCTCCTCATCCTCCTCATCCTCCTCCTCCTCCTCCTCTCTCCTATTAGGCACCCACGTGGAGTCAGTGACCTCATCATCCCCTCCCTCCTCATCACTGGAGCCAATCTGGCAGTATGCTGCAGCTGCTGGAACATGACTGCCAGATTGGTGTCCTTCTTGAGCATCCCCTCTCTCTGCTCTCCCGCTACTACCTTCCTCTAGCTGGGTATCATCATCAGACCCTTCGAAACGCTGGCCATCCTCCTGGAGCATGTACCCAACACTGTGCTCAAACAGTTCGGGGGACTCCTCAGGAGGACATGGTTGGTCTAGGGAAGGAGTGACTGATGATGACATTGATACCAGGGAAGAGGACGCTTTGGCAGCTGCTTTGCTAGTACCCTGAGCCTGGGTGAGAGAGGATGAGGAGGATGAGGAGGGCTTGGTCATCCACTCTACCAAGTCTTCGGCATGATGCGGCTCAACACATCCAGCTGCCGAAAAGAAGGACAAGCGTGTCCCATGGCCACGTGCTGATGGCGATGCACCGCGTCCACGACCAGCACTGTTGTCTCTAGACACAGAGCCTGCTTGCTCTCTTTTATTGGCTCCTGACTGTCTGCCTCTCCTTGTTTGCCTTCCAGACATTCTAATGGCCTGCAGGGAAATGGGAAAACCAGCAATAAGGCCTAGCTTCAGGAGTATATTTTGCAGGAATCACACTACGCCTGCTGTAAGTGCTGCAAATGCCTGTTGGTGTAACACACCAGGAAAACGCAGCAATACAGGCTAACTTCAGGTGTATAATGTGCAGGAGGCACACTCCGCCCGCTGTAAGTGCTGCAAATGCCTGTTGGTGTAACACACCAGGAAAACACAGCAATACGGGCTAACTTCAGGTGTAATATGATCAGGAGGCACACTCCGCCCGCTGTAAGTGCTGCAAATGCCTGTTGGTGTAACACACCAGGAAAACGCAGCAATACAGGCTAACTTCAGGTGTAATATGATCAGGAGGCACACTCCGCCCGCTGTAAGTGCTGCAAATGCCTGTTGGTGTAACACACCAGGAAAACGCAGCAATACAGGCTAACTTCAGGTGTATAAGGTGCAGGAGGCACACTCCACCCACTGTAAGTGCTGCAAATGCCTGTTGGTGTAACACACCAGGAAAACGCAGCAATACAGGCTAACTTCAGGTGTAATATGATCAGGAGGCACACTCCGCCCGCTGTAAGTGCTGCAAATGCCTGTTGGTGTAACACACCAGGAAAATGCAGCAGTACAGGCTAACTTCAGGTGTATAAGGTGCAGGAGGCACACTCCGCCCGCTGTAAGTGCTGCAAATGCCTGTTGGTGTAACACACCAGGAAAACACAGCAATACGGGCTAACTTCAGGTGTAATATGATCAGAAGGCACACTCTGCCCGCTGTAAGTGCTGCAAATGCCTGTTGGTGTAACACACCAGGAAAACGCAGCAATACAGGCTAGCTTCAGGTGTAATATGATCAGGAGGCACACTCCGCCCGCTGTAAGTGCTGCAAATGCCTGTTGGTGTAACACACCAGGAAAACGCAGCAATACTGGCTAACTTCAGGTGTATAAGGTGCAGGAGGCACATTCCACCTGCTGTAAGTGCTGCAAATGCCTGTTGGTGTAACACACCAGGAAAACAGAGCAATACGGGCTAACTTCAGGTGTAATATGATCAGGAGGCACACTCCGCCCGCTGTAAGTGCTGCAAATGCCTGTTGGTGTAACACACCAGGAAAACGCAGCAATACAGGCTAACTTCAGGTGTAATATGATCAGGAGGCACACTCCGCCCGCTGTAAGTGCTGCAAATGCCTGTTGGTGTAACACACCAGGAAAACACAGCAATACGGGCTAACTTCAGGTGTATAATGTGCAGGAGGCACACTCCGCCCGCTGTAAGTGCTGCAAATGTCTGTTGGTGTAACACACCAGGAAAACGCAGCAATACAGGCTAACTTCAGGTGTATAATGTGCAGGAGGCTTAGCAACAATGACACTGACACTGTCCCCTGCCTATCCTTCTCTCTCCCTGCACACAAGGTTTATCAAAGTATATGACACTGACACTCTCCCTGCCTATCCTTCTCTCTCCCTGCACACAAGGTTTAGCAAAGAATATGACACTGACACTGTTCCCTGCCTATCCTTCTCTCTCCCTACACACAAGGTTTATCAAAGAATATGACACTGACACTCTCCCTGCCTATCCTTCTCTCTCCCTGAACACAAAGTTTAGCAAAGAATGTGACACTGACACTGTCCCCTGCCTATCCTTCTCTCTCCCTGCACACAAGGTTTAGCAAAGAATATGACACTGACACTCTCCCTGCCTATCCTTCTCTCTCCCTACACACAAGTTTGAGGTACAAATAGCACTGACACTGTCCCTGCCTATGTAACTCTTTCCCTGTGCCGGAACACACTACACAAGGCCGCCGCGCTGGCGGCCTTTTATAGTGTGGGGCGTGTGCTAAACCCCCTGAGCTATAATTGGCCACAGGCAACCTGCCTGTGGCCAATTATGGCTCTCCTAGCTGCCGGCGCTGTGATTGGCCAAGCATGTGGGGTCACAGTGCATGCTTGGCCAATCACAGCGCCGGGATTGCACTGCGATGGCGCAGCGTATTGTGGGCCGTTCGCGTCACTCGAATTTTGCGCGAACTGCCCAAATCGTTCGATGTTCGCCGAACGGTCGAACAGCCGATGTTCGAGTCGAACGTATGTTCGACTCGAACACCGAGCTCATCCCTAGTGATAACCCTTCCCTATGTTTTACAAAAAGCTTAAAAATAGATTTTTTTGGTTGGAGCTACACTTTAAAAATGTATCAGTTCAAAATTACAAACAGATTCTACTTAAAGTGGAAGTAAACCCATTGATTTAACAGTTTAAAAAAAACTGTTAAATTCCCGGCATGCCAGAAATGCTAACTGCCACATTGGTTGTGCTCTCAACCAAACTGTCAAACCATCCAATGGCTGGTGTCATAACTGGTCACATGTGCAGCATCATAGCAGTTGAAGATTAAACAAAGGTCAAGATGGCAGCTTCCTTGGCTGAAAACGATAGGAGGGTTTACTTCCACTTTAAGAACAAACCTACAGTCCCTGTCTTGTTTCACTGCCTGTATACTGCTGTTCAGAGTATATAGGGCCTGGGGGCCCCACGCTTTTCCTTTTTTTAATTTGGGTGCGGGGTTCCCCTTAAAATCCATACAAGACCCAAAGGGGCTGGTAATGGGCTGGGGGGTGGGGTACCCATGCCGTTTTTCTCAATGGTTTTTATCCATACATTACATTAAAGCCGCAAGCAGTTTTAAATTACTTTTATTCCCTTAGAATTGTCATTTTGTGCGGGGACTGTTCTAAACACGGGAAACACGCGCCACTTCACAGGCATACTATAGACACCCCCAGGTATGATATTTAAAGGAATATTTCACTTTTATTTTCGACTTTAAGCATCATTAAAATCACTGCTCCGGAAAAAACGGTAGTTTTTTAAACTTTTTTTTGCATTGATACATGTACCCTGGGGCAGGACCCAGGCCCCAAACCCTTTTTAGGACAATAACTTGCATATTAGCCTTTAAAATTCGCACTTTTGATTTCTCACGTTCGAGTTCCATAGACTTTAACGGGGTTCGAAAGTTTGCGTGAACTTTTGGTCCATTTTCAGGTTCTGGTGCGAACTGAACCGGGGGGTGTTCGGCTCATCCCTATTAGAGAGCAACTACAAGTGATGGGCTAGTTGCAGTCTTCTTTCTGACAAACTGCTTATGTAAAAGTGGTGTGCATTTATTTGATGAAAAACTGTTGCCGAATAGCTTGTGGCTGTCAGCATGCATGATTTTTTACTTTTTTGCACCACTCTTTGATGCAAAGGTACTGTATATTTGGGTAAAAGTTTGAAGGGGGCATGTGTACCATTTATTAGTACCATTAAGGTTTATTCATAATTGCATGCGTTTAACCCATGATCCAAATTTGTGAAAATCAATAAGCTGACCTCAATGCACTATTTTACCCCCTTAATGACCAGGGCGCTTTTTTAAATTTGGCACTGCACTGCTTTAACTGGTAATTGTGCGGTCATGCAATGCTGTACACAAACTAAATTTGCATACTTTTTATAGAAATAGAGCTTTCCTTTGGTGGTATTTGATCACCTCTGGGATTTTTATTTTTTGCGATATAAATCAAAAACAACACAATATTTGAAAAACGTATATTTTCTACTTTTTGTTGTAAACAAAATCCAATAAAATAAATTTTACATTTAGGCAAAAATGTATTCAGCCACATGTCTTGGGTAAAAAAAATTCAATAAGCGTATATTGTTTTGGTTAGCGCAAAAGTTATAGCATCTACAAACTATGGTATATTTACTGGAATTTGGACAGCTTTTAGTTTATGACTGCCTCTCTAATTTCTTGAGGTACGAAAATGGCAGGGCAATATAAAACCCTTCCAAATTACCCCTTTTTGGAAAGTAGACACCCCAAGGAATTTGCTGAGAGGCATGTTGAGCCCATTGAATATTTTATTTTTTTGTCACAAGTGATTGAAAAATGACAAAAAAAAATTGTTTCACACAAAGTTGTCACTGAAATTATATATTGCTCACACATGCCATGGGTATACGTGGAATTACACCCCAAAAATACATAGGAATACAGGCCGTACCTTAGCCTCCCTGAATACCACAAAAGCTAATACCTTTTTAACCACTTGAGCCCCGGAAAATTTGGCTGCCCAAAGACCAGAGCTTTTTTTGCGATTTGGCACTGCATCGTTTTAACTGACAATTGCGCGGTCGTGCAACGTGGCTTCCAAGCAAAATTGATGTCCTTTTTCCCCACAAATAGAGCTTTCTTTTGGTGGTATTTGATTACCTCTGTGAATTTGATTTTTTGCGCTATAAACAAAAAAAGAGCGTAAATTTTGATAAAAAAGCAATATATTTAACTTTTTGCTATAATAAATATCCCCAAAAAATATATATAAAAAAAAAAATGTTTTCCTCAGTTTAGGCCGATACGTATTCTTCTACATGTTTTTGGTAAAAAATCACAATAAGCGTTTATTGATTGGTTTGCGCAAAAGTTATAGAGTCTACAAAATATGGGATAGTTTTATGTAATTTTTATTAATATTTTATTTTTTTACTAATAATGGCGGCGATCAGCGATTTTTATCATTACTGCGACATTATGGCGGACACATCTTACACTTTTGACGGCATTTTGGGACCATTGTCATTTATACAGCGATCAGTGCTATAAAAATGCACTGATTACTTTAAAAATGACACGGGCATTGAAGGGGTTAACCAGTAGCCGGCGCTGAAGGGGTTAAGTGTGTCCTAGGGATGTGTTCTAAATGTGGGGGGGGGTGGGCTACGTGTGACATGACACTGATCACTGCTCCCGATAACAGGGAGCTGTGATCAGTGTCCTGTCACTAGGCAGAACGGGGAAATGCTTGTTTACATCAGCATTTCCCTGTTCTTCCTCTCCATGAGATGATCGCGGGACTCCCGGCGGACATCGAGTCCGCGGGACCCGCGGTCACACCCACGGAACTAGCGTGCCCACAATGCCGCGTCTTAAAGGCGACGTACCCGTACGTTGATCTGCCCAGCCGTGCCATTCTGCCGATGTAGATCGGCGTGACACGGTCCTTAACCACTTAAGCCCCGGACCATTTGGTAGCTAAAGGACCAAAGGTGATTTCAGAATTTTGCACTGCGCTGCTTTAACTGTAAATTGTGCGGACATGCAATGTTGTACCAAAACGAAATTTGCGTCCTTTTCTTCCCACAAATAGAGCTTTCTTTTAAAGGTATTTGATTGCCTCTGCGATTTTAATTTTTTGCGATATAAACGGAAAAAGACCGAAAATTTTGAAAAAAAAAAATATTTTCTACTTTTTGTTATAAGAAAAATCAAATAAACTCAATTTTAGTCATACATTTAGGCCAAAATGTATTCAGCCACATGTCTTTAGTAAAAAAAAATGTTAATAAGCGTATATTTATTGGTTTGCGCAAAAGTTATAGCGTTTACAAACTAGGGTACATTTTCTGGAATTTACACAGCTTTAAATTTATGACTGCCTATCTCATTTCTTGAGGTGCTAAAATGGCAGGGCAGTACAAAACCCCCCCAAATGACCCCATTTTGGAAAGTAGACACGCCAAGGAAATTGCTGAGAGGCATGTTGAGCCCATTGAATATTTTTTTTTTTGGCCCAAGTGATTGAATAATGACAAAAAAAATAAAAAATTACAAAAAGTTGTCACTAAATGATATATTGCTCACACATGCCATGGTTATGTGTGGAATTGCACCCCAAAATACATTCTGCTGCTTCTCCTGAGTACGGGGATACCACATGTGTGGGACTTTTTAGGAGCCTAGCCACGTACGGGACCCCGGAAACCAAGCACCGCCTTCAGGATTTCTAAGGGCGCAAATTTTTGATTTCACTCCTCACTACCTATCACAGTTTTGAAGGCCATAAAATGCGAAAATAGCACAAAACCCCCCCAAATGACCCCATTTTAGAAAGTAGACACCCCAAGGAAATTGCTGAGAGGCCTGTTGAGCCCATTGAATATTTTTTTTTTGTCCGAAGTGATTGAATAATGACAAAAAAAAAAAATACAAAAAGTTGTCACTAAATGATATATTGCTCACACATGCCATGGTTATATGTGGAATTGCACCCCAAAATACATTTTGCTGCTTCTCCTGAGTACGGGGATACCACATGTGTGGGACTTTTTAGGAGCCTAGCCGCGTACGGGACCCCGAAAACCAAGCACCGCCTTCAGGATTTCTAGGCACAAATTTTTGATTGGACTCCTCACTACCTATCACAGTTTTGAAGGCCATAAAATGCCAAAATAGCACAAAACCCCCCCAAATGACCCCATTTTGGAAAGTAGACACCCCAAGCTGTTTGCTGAGAGGCATGGTGAGTATTTTACAGCTCTCATTTGTTTTTGAAAATGAAGAAAGAAATTTATTTTTATTTTTTTCAATTTTCAAAACTTTGTGACAAAAAGCGAGATCTGCAAAATACTCACAATACCTCTCAGCAAATAGCTTAGGGTGTCTACTTTCCAAAATGGGGTCATTTGGGGGGGGGTTTGTGCCATCTGGGCATTCCATGGCCTCCGAAACTGTGATAGGCAGTGAGAAGTGAAATCAAAAATTTACACCCTTAGAAAGCCTGAAGGCGGTGATTAGTTTTTGGGGTCCCGTACGCGGCTAGGCTCCCAAAAAGTCTCACACATGTGGTATCCCCGTACTCAGGAGAAGCAACAGAATGTATTTTGGGGTGTAATGCCACATATGCCCATGGCATGTTTGAGCAATATATCATTTAGTGACAACTTTGTGAAGAAAAAAAAAAAAAAAAATCGTCTTTTTTCCGCAACTTGTGTCAACATATAAAATATTCCATGGACTCAACATGCCTCTCAGTATATAGCTTGGGGTGTCTACTTTCCAAAATGGGGTCATTTGGGGGGGTTTTGAACTGTTCTGGCATTTTATACACAACATTAGGAGGCTTACATCCACTCTTCTAACCACTTGAAGACAAAGCCCTTTTTGACACTTTTTGTTTACATGAAAACATATTTTTTTTTGCAAGAAAATTATGTTGAACCCCCAAACATTATATATATTTTCAAAGCAAAGGCCCTACAGAATAAAATGGTGGGTGTTGCATTTTTTTTTCTACACAGTATTTGCGCAGCGATTTTTCAAACGCATTTTTTGGGGAAAAAATACACTTTTTTTTATTTTAATGCACTAAAACACACTATATTGCCCAAATGTTTGATGAAATAAAAAAGATGATCTTAGGCCGAGTACATAGATACCAAACATGACATGCTTTAAAATTTTGCACAAACGCGCATTGGCGACAAACTACATACATTTTTAAAAGCCTTTAAAAGCCTTTACAGGTTACCCCGTTAGATTTACAGAGGAGGTCTACTGCTAAAATTACTGCGCTCGATCTGACCTTCGCGGTGATACCTCACATGCATGGTGCAATTGCTGTTTACATATTACGCCAGACCGACGCTTGCGTTCGCCATTGGGCAAGAGCAGGGCAGGACAGGGGTGCTTTTTTTTTTATTATTATTAATTTTGCTTTTTTATTTTATTTTTAAATTGTTCCTTCCATATTTTTTTTTTTTTATCATTTTTATTGTTATCTCAGGGAATGTAAATATCCCCTATGATAGCAATAGGTAGTGACAGGTACTCTTTTTTTGAAAAAACTGGGGTCTAGACCCTAGATCTTTCCTCTGCCCTCAAAGCATCTGACCACACCAAGATCGGTGTGATAAAATGCTTTCCCAATTTCCCAATGGCGCTTTTTATATCCGGGGGGGACATTCCCTCCCACTGCTTGTAAAAGCAGTCCAGAGGCTATTTAGCCACTAGGATTGCTTTTACATGAAAGCCGGCCGCTGGCTGAAAAGAATGATACCAAGATGATACCTAAACCCGCAGGCATCAATCTGGAATAACCATTCAAAGTCCAGCAACATACCAGTACGTTGCTGGTCCTTGTTGGACATGTATTGTAATCTTTTTTTTTCATGCAGCCAGTTGGCTGAATGAAAAAAGAGATTGATCGGGTGGGTATGCCCACCATTAGAATACCGCCCTTCATCCACCCACTTCTAATGATGGGCATACATGCACCATTTATATATGCCGAAGCATGGGGGCATCCTCCCGCAAAAAAGTTATGCCGCACACACATGGTCGGACTTTTCCACGGGCAAGCCTCCGTCAGAATTTCGACCGTATGTACGCGGCATTAGGAGCAAAATCGCTCCTCCGCCCCTGCTGCCCCAATGCTTCGGCATATTTGCTTTTTTTTTTTACTGTGGTGGTGAAATCACCTCCTACAGCACTGGAGTCGCAGGGATCAGGCCTGTCTCTGCGAACGCTGCAGTTATGTGTGTTGTGTTTTGCAAGTGACAGTGATCGATCGATACTGCACTTGGGTGGCCTGGGCTGGACGGAGGGGCAAAACGCAGGTGCTAGCAGGTATCTGGGCTGATCCCTCTAACACTGCGTTTTTGGGAACCCTAAACTGCTGGGGAAGCTAGTATAGATCTGATCAGATCAGATATTGATCTGTTCAGATACTATATCACTAAGGAGGGTGTATGCTTCACGCGTGGGTGTTAGCGTTACTGGCACTAACCTGACGCTGCCTGGGGTGTGACGCAGACCCTCTCTGACACTAAAACCTAATTGATATCACCCGCCGGACGATCAGGGGGTTAAACCTTTATTGGGTTATATACGGCAGGTGCCCTGACACTATAAAAAGCAAACTAACTAACCAGCGTCACCCGTAACACTTATATGATGATCACTGGTGAAAGGGTTAACTAGGGGCAATTAGGGGGTAAAACTTTTATTAGATAATATATGGGGGTACCTGACGCTATAAAAACCTGCGGCGAACCTAAAAAAAATTACTGGCTACCGATCTGCATCACCGACGCTAAGACAGCGATCAGAAAAATGATCGCTTAGCGACAGTGGTGATAGGGGTGAAAGGGTTACCTGGGGGGGGCGATCAAGGGGGTTAAACCTTTATTAGATAATTTATGAGGGTACCTGACGCTATAAAAACCTGCGGCGAACCTAAAAAAAATGACTGGCTACCGATCTGCATCACCGATGCTAAGACAGCGATCAGAAAAATTATCGCTTAGCGACAGTGGTTATAGGGGGTGAAAGGGTTACCTGGGGGCGATCAAGGGGGTTAAACCTTTATTAGATAATTTATGGGGGTACCTGACGCTATAAAAACCTGCGGCGAACCTAAAAAAAAAATACTGGCTACCGATCTGCATCACCGACGCTAAGACAGCGATCAGAAAAATGATCGCTTAGCGACAGTGGTGATAGGGGGTGAAAGGGTTACCTGGGGGGCGATCAAGGGGGTTAAACCTTTATTATATAATTTATGGGGGTACCTGACGCTATAAAAACCTGCGGCGAACCTAAAAAAAATTACTGGCTACCGATCTGCATCACCGACGCTAAGACAGCGATCAGAAAAATGAACGCTTAGCGACGGCGGTGCTAGGGGGTGAAAGGGTTATCTGGGGGGTGATCAAGGGGTTAAACCTTTATTAGGGGGGGTTAGGGGGCTACACTGGACCTAAAACTAAACTGTAGTGACACTTTTACAGTCACAAATGTCACTGATTGCAGTGATCAGTAAATAAATGGTCACTGCAATCAGTGACACTGTGACTGGGGGCTGGGGGGTGATCTGGGGGGGCCTGGGGGGGCGATTTATGTGCCTATGTGTGCTGGTGTTAGTGTAGTGTTTGTGCACTAACCTTGATGTCTTCTCTTGTACGGCACTCGGTATATGTGAGCGCCGCACAAGAGATGACATCACTTCCTCCTGCTTCCTCTGCCTGTGTTTACATTACACAGGCAGAGGGGGCATTCTCATTCGCCGGGAGCGATCGTGGGGGTGGGTGGCCGGTATCGAACGGCCGCCCCCCCATCTCGGATCGCTCCCAGACGAATTCCGACCGCTCACTGTACAGAAGGGGGGTCCGATTGGACCCCCCAACTGTACAAAGGCAATCACGTACACTGTACGTGATTGTGCCTGTCAGTGCCATTGTGCCGACGTATATGTACAGTGAGCGGTCGTTAAGTGGTTAAGTGGTTAAATAATGACACATAAGTTGTTGGAAAAAAATTGGCCACGGCACGTTTATTGATGTATTTAGTTAAATAAATAATAATAACATCATCTTGATAATTTTATTAATTTACACAATTCTCAACTTTTCAAACAATAAACAACCAGCTTAGTCTTACAGGACTCGTGCATACAGAATATTTAATAATCAAAGTCCCCCCTTACAAATATGCAGGGTGACAGACCACATAACGTGCCTGTGACTAGATAGGGAGGTTGAGGAGCTTGTTGCGCAGACACTGACTGATGGACACTGGCGGAAGATTCCTGTGAGGGGGCCTTATAAAATAAGCCCCTTTTCCAGAACATTCCAAGGGGTCACATGACATTCTGGAAAATTCCCATATGTCATGTGACCTTGTTTTTTCTGTCCCAAATCCCTTTTAAATTTCTTAAAGGAACCTTACCCTTTTATAATATATATTTTTTTTTTTTTTTTTTTTTTTATTTTATTAGCCAGCAGGAGGGGACGGCCGCATGCCCATACTGTCAGGCTCAAAGCCTTAAGACTTCCTAGTCCATGGGAATGCAGGCCGCACCTTACCCTCCCCGAATACCACAAAAGATAATACCTATTTAAATGACACATAACAAGTTGTTGGCAAAAAATTGGCTGCGGCGTGTATATTGCTTTATTTAGTTAAATAAATAATAATAACATCATCTTGATAATTTTATTAATTCATAAAATTCTCAACTTTTCAAACAATAAACTTAAAACAGCCCAGTCTTACAGGACTCAAGCATCCTGAATATTTAATACCCAAAGTCCCCACACTGGGTTTGAAATTCAAAGCCCGGCCTACCCCACAACCTGTCAGGGAAATAAACAGCTTCAATCCATTCAGCATGTCACATGACATCCTGGCTGCCTATATAAGCTGAGCAAATCTCCAAGCAAATTGCTGTTTTGTCTTCAGCTTCCTGTGTCTCAAGTTCCTGTTTCCTGCCTGCCTGATCTACTGCTGCGACCCGGATTGCCTCTTGACTACCCTGATCTCTCCTAACCTAACCCTTGGCTTGCTTATTGGACTTCGCTGCTGTCTCCTGTGTTTGACCCTCTGCTTGTGACCCGGACTTTGCTGCCAGCCTCCTGTGCCTGACCATCTTGCCTGTGACCCGGATTACCTCCAGTCTCCAGTACTTGACCCTCTGCTTGCCTTTGGACTTCCCTCATGTTGGGTGTTTGACCCCCGGCCTGCTCTGGACTTTCTGCACAACTACACCAGCTGAGTTCTGACCACCATCAGTTCCTGTACCTGTCTTCTGTGACGTTCTCACGCAAGTCCTGCTCAGCTTACTGGCAGCTTGTGCCTCTTTGTGGCATCCACCCTCTGTCCCATCTCCAGGGGGTTGAGTGCGCTTAGTCGCAAGAGTGAGCCGCTCTCTGCATCTCGGCCTTGGTGAGTACACTTTTCCTACACAACCACAGCCAAAGAAAGCTAAAACAAAAGCAATATTAACCAGTTGTCTACCGCCCACCATCAAATGATGGCGGGCGGAAGACTCTCTTGTTCTGACCGGACATCATATGACGTTGTGGCTTTAAAAGCAGCTAGGGGGCACGCGCGCCGCATTGCTGGGGACTCGATGCGCACGCCCGGCGGCCGCGATGGCCGCCGGGCACCCGCGATTGCCCAGTAACCGAGCAGGACCGTAGATCTATGTGTGTAAACACACAGATCCACGTCCTGTCAGGGAGAGGAGACCGATGGTGTGTCCCTTGTACATATGGAGAACCATCGGTCACCTCCCCCAGTCAGTCCCCTCCCCCCACAGTTAGAACACATCTAGGAAACACATTTAACCCCTTCCTAGTGTTAACCCCTTCCCTGCCAGTCACATTTATACAGTAATCATTGCATTTTTATAGCAGGGATCGCTGTATAAATGTGAATGGTCCCAAAAATGTGTCAAAAGTGTCCGATGTGTCCGCCGCAAATATCGCAGTCACGATAAAAATCGCAGATCGCCGCCATTACTAGTAAAAAAAAATAATAAAAAAAATGCTATAAATGTATCCCCTATTTTGTATCTGCTATAACTTTTGCGCAAACCAATCAATATACGCAATTTTTTTTTGTACCAAAAATATGTAGAAGAAGACGTATCGGCCTAAACTGAGGAAAATTTTTATTTAAATTTTTTTTTAAATTATATTTATTATAGCAAAAAGTAAAAAATATTGTGTTTTTTTCAAACTTGATGCTCTTCTTTTGTTTATAGCGCAAAAAATAAAAACCGCAGAGGTGATCAAATACCACCAAAAGAAAGCTCTATTTGTGGGAAAAAAAGGACGCAAATTTCGTTTTGGAGCCACGTCGCACAACCGCGCAATTGTCATTCAAATTGTGACAGCGCTGAAAGCTGAAAAATGGCTTGGGCAGGAAGTGGGTTTTCGTGCCCGGTAGGCAAGTGGTTAAATAGCACAACCTCGAACTCCGAAGAACGTACCAAGGGAGTAGTTATACACAACTTTTTAAGTAATGGAATCAAAATAGGTCTCCTATCGTCTGGGAAAGAATGACTCTTCTTATATCCTTTAAGAGCCTGCTGGATGGAAAAGGATACTTTATAGACATGTGCGGTTCGTTGCGTTTCGAATTACAATTCGGACCAATTTTTGTTATTCAAATGTATCCGAATTTCCGAATTAGAATAGCACAGAAATTAAACGAATCCAAAATAATGATATTCGAATTCGGACAAAAATAAAATTTGGAAGAAATTTGAACGAAATTTTAATTTGAATAGTTTTCAAATACTTTTCGAATACTTTTCGAATTCAAATATTTTTCAAATTCGAAAATCTTTTCGAATTCAAATAGTTTTCAAATGTCCAAAGAGAAATAAATAGAATTGAAAATAAAGGAATAGAATAGAAAAAAATATATTTCTATTCCTTTATTTTCTATTCTATTTTATTCTTTTTGGAAATTGGAAAACTATTTGAATTCAAAAACTTTTCGAAAACGTTTCGAATTCAAAAACTATTTGAAATTGATTCGAAAACTGTTTGAATTGATTCGAAAACTTTTTGAATCGTTTCGAAAACTAATAAACAAAACGAATCCCGAAAATTAATTAAACTAATGAAACAAATTTAACTAAACAAATTTATGTAAATAACTAATCAAAACGAAACAAAACAAATTTTTTCGTTCTGCACATGTCTAATGCTGTACATGGAGGTTAGTTTCTTAACTCAAAGAAAAATGATACCCCAGGATTTAATAGCTCTGACTGCATTAAAGTGCATAGGAACATTTGAATATCTGTTTCAGAAGTAGAATCAAATTGTGTGTCAAGATCTTTAGCAAAGTTGGTCCACTTGTGCCATACGGCTGAATAATAAAGTGGTTGTAAACCCACTAAAAATGTTTTTTATTTTTAGACAACCTGCAAGAGAAAGGCATAATGAGCTAGTATGACTGGCATACTAGCTCATTATGTACCACTTACCTTGGATCGGGGCCCCCGAAGCAGTCCGCGTCCCTCTCTCCAGACGCAGCCATCGCTGCGGAGATAGCTGGAATGTTACTTCCGGGTATCGCCGCACCGCCGCGCTGTGATTGGCCGGAGCGGCGAAGACGTGACTCCGCGCATGTGCGCAGGAGCCGTCGAATTCGGCTACTTCGTCGAATGCTGCGACCTAGCCGAATTTGTGAATGGGATTAACCCCATGAATGCGCCGTTGTCTACGGTGCGCATGCGCCGTAGACAGCGGCGCCTGTCATTTTAGTAAATACCTCCTAAACCGTGTAGGTTTAGGAGATATTTCTTGCACCTACAGGTAAGCCTTAATATAGGCTTACCTGTAGGTGCAAGTTGTAAAAGTGGGTTTACAACCACTTTAAGCCCATTTACTATCCACAACAAAATGTCTGATTGAATTTGCTATAGCTTCTAAATCAGGCTCAACAGATGTTCAGGACACGCATGACCTTCCTTGTCAGCATTGGGCAAAAGTTGACGGAATCTGTGTACCCAAAATCGAGACAAGGTGTCCGCAATTTGATTCTCCTTCCTTAAAACATGTCCGGCTTTTAGCCAAATGTTAAATCTTAAGCAAAGAAAGCCCTGTACACACGATCGGATAACCTATGGATTTTCGTCCGATGGATTTGACCATCGGAAATCCGATGAAACTGTTTTTCATCAGTCTTGGCCACACACCATCAGTCAAAAAACCGACCGTTCCAAACGTGGTGACGTAAAACACTCCGATGAGCCGAGAAAAATGAAGTTTAATGCTTCTGAGCATGCGTCGACTTGATTCTAAACATGCGTGGGTTTTTTAACCGATGGACTTGCCCATAGACAATTGCAAATTACTATTGGTTCTTGATCCATCGGAAAATTTTAAAACAAGTTCTATTTTTTCCATCCGATGGAAAAAAGACCGATGGGTACCATACACGATCGGTTTGTCTGATGAAAACCATCCATCGGACGGTTTTCATCAGTTAAACCGATCGTGTGTACGGGGCTAATTACTAGGTATGTCAGCAGTTTGACCCCAAATATAATTTAGCTGACAAGCAATTCACAGCATATATAACTCCTTTATTATCAGAATTATTAATCAGGATCCTTTTATTGGCAAATTGCTCACCCCATATTTCTAGAGCTACTACTAAAGGGAATAGTTCCAATACTACTATGCTTTTGATGGCTTTAATTGTCACCCATCTATCTGGCCACTTACCAAAGCACCAGAAAGTCTTCCAAACTGCCGAGAATCCGCATGAACCTGCAGCATCTGTATATAATTCAAGGTCTGATGAAAACACAAATTTCTCCTGAAAAAATAATTGACCATTATACAGCCGGGGAGCAACGATTTTTCAAAGCCGAGCACCCCTTCCATAGACTCCCATGTTAAACGGTTATTTCTCCGGTGACTTTGGGGACACGGTACCGGCCGATCGTAGGTCGTCTGGACCCGAAACTTGGCACACATGTAGCCCCATTTCTCCTCTATAAGTGTGCAAAGTTTTTTGTCTGGGGAACCTACGGCCGGGGAGCACTGATTTTTCCAACCTGGGCACCCCTTCCATAGACTCCCATGTTAAACGTCAGTCTAGTTATGGACACAGTGAGGCATGGACACAGTGAGGCATGGACACAGTGAGGCATGGACAAAAGTGAGGCATGGACACAGTGAAGCACAGTGAGGCATGCACATGGACACAGTGAGGCAAAGTGAGGCACAGTGAGGCATGCAGATCGACACCCTAGGCTTATACTCGAGTCATTACGTTTTCCCAGTTTTTTGTGGTAAAATTAGGTGCCTCAGCTTATATTCGGGTCGG
This sequence comes from Rana muscosa, assembly GCA_029206835.1. Taxonomy (NCBI): domain Eukaryota; kingdom Metazoa; phylum Chordata; class Amphibia; order Anura; family Ranidae; genus Rana; species Rana muscosa. The sequence goes on from CM055122.1 coordinate 424,196,156, forward strand.
CTTATACTCGAGTATATACAGTATATGAATATGAATAAGTCATCAAGATAGTGTAATATACCTTCATATCCTGCTTCAAAAGATACTACCCATTGAAGAAATTATTATTACATTTCTCAAAATAGGCACAGGATATAGAACATTCAATAGGGAGGCAAATATCAAAAAAAAAAATTGCCCTCAAAATACATACCTATTGAATTGAATACTAGATCAATAGGTAGTAGCCTAAAAGCAGACTTTATGTCTGCTTTAGCAAGCAGCATAGCTTTCCCAAATGTTTCCTGATCTGCTGAATAGCATCCTCAAACATGCAATAAGAGACAGATGACATGCTAGCATCAATATCATTATTTAAAGATGTGCCTTTTGGGAATGATAGGTGGTGTATTAGGCAAACAGAATTTGTCTCCTTCTTAGGTATGATCCCTAAAGGAAATATTCTAAAATTTACAAAAAGGGGGTAGATGAATGGACCAGCTATTCTACCTACCAATTCGCACCCCCCACCCTGAAATACTGGCAAAGGGAAACCTTTGGAGAAACCTTCAATTAAAAACTTTTGTCTAAAGGATTAATCATACTGGAACCATTCTAGTCCTCTGAAAATCTAAAGCCCTGTACAGATGATCGGATTTCCTATGGATTCAAATCCGATGGATTTTCCATCGGAATTCCGATGAAGCTGACTTCCATCAGTCTTGCCTACACACCATCAGTCAAAAATCCGACCGTCCCAAACGCCGTGACGTAAAACACTCCGACGAGCCGAGAAAAATTAAGTTCAATGCTTCTTAGCATGCGTCGACTTGATTCTGAGCATGCGTGGGTTTTTTCTCCGATGGAGTTCCACATAGACGATCGGAATTTGCTATCGTTTTTTTTTTCATCGGATAAATTTAAAACATGTTCTATTTTTTCTCACCGATGGAAAAAAGACAGATGGGGCCCATACACGATCGGTTTGTCTGATGAAAAAAGTCCATCGGACTGTTTTCATCGGTAAAACCGATCGTGTGTACAGGGCATTATAGGTCTCCAGTACATGTTCCATATGTTGAAAAAGCCCACTGCAATATTCTGGGTGTTTTTTACCTAACACACTAGCGTATATAGCGAATGCCTGTAACCAGATATGGCAAGACCTCACCACTGGCCTTCTCCTATAATCCTCAGATTTTTCATCAGATTTTTTGCCAGATCTGTAATGTCCACAAATTGACCTTTCCAAATTTTGTCTTTAATCTGAAGAGAGAGGAGATACCCTAGCAGTGACATCTGACATGGCAATGTTTCCTTTAAACATGCCTCAAGAACCAATAAGCTAGTCATATTATGCTTGACCAGTAATGAAGTCTTAGGATTAACATTAGCCATTGGGGAAGAAAGTCTAATACTATTGCATACATTATCCATATTAACAGTATTCCTTGTCTCATTAGACCATACATTTAGATAATTACTATTATCATTTACTGGAGTGTTAATACTATAAGCCAATCTATTTATAGATGTCATAATGTTGCTAAGTTCATGTGATAACTCACCTAGACCACCAGGTGGTGACGTAGCATTGGTTTGAACTAAAGCAACATTTGCTGCTCTCTATTGCCTCCAGTGGACTGCAACAGGATGTCTTGAACATTTACACAGACTTGAGCTTCTTGCTGTGTTACTAAAGCGCTGGACGAAGCTAGCCTATGCAAGCCTCCTACACCTGACAACGCCTCCGCCTTTCTCATCCTCCTCTTCTTCTTGTCCCTAAGGCTGGCTCTCCACCCCATGTTAGTAGTTGCCTCTTCCAGCGGCACCATGCTGGCTACTTCTCGCTCCTGGTTAGTGAGCAGTCGTGTCGGCAGGCCGTGCTGGTGTTGTCTGCATTGTTACAAGCTTCTTGTAGCTGGTCTGCCTCTACCCTTGGAACTTCCCGGCATGTGCTTGGCTCCCTGCACCGATTGTTCTTATATTTCTTCCCTCCGCTTGTCCTCCTCTTCAGCCATGGCGAGGCACCTCCTAAGCCAGTCTTCCCCGTCGCTGTTCTGGGGGGGTTTTTAGTCAGGTCAGCAGCAACCCCTAAAGTATTATAGCTCTTTTGAGGGAGCTTGTTGCGCCGACACTGACTGACTGACACTGCTGGGAAGTATCCTGTGAGGGGGCCTTATAAAATAAGCCCCTTTTCCAGAACATTCCAAGGGGTCACATGACATTCTGGGAAATTCCCACATGTCATGTGACCTTGTGTTTCCTGTCCCGAATCCCTTTTAAACCTTACCCTTTCATAATATATTTTTATTAGAATTTTTTTATTTTATTAGCCAGCATGCTGTCAGGCTCAAAGCCTTAAAGTGGATGTAAACCTTATTTTTTATTTTTTTTTGCTGTCACAATGTAGTGTTTTTGTGCCAGGTCTTGCCACAAAGAGTTAATCCAGCTCTGAGCAATCCTCTTTTATTGTTCAGTTAGATAAAATGGACAAACAGAGTTACCTTTGTCCGTTCCGCCCCCTTGCTTTGAGTGACAGGCTATTTACATATCTTGTGCACTAGCTTTAGACAGGCATTATTTTTTAATTCCCACCCCCACTCTTTTTCTGAAGTCATGTGGTTACTTTTCTGGATTTTGAGTGGATGTTAGTGATCATAGCAGAAGGAATACACATGAGAAAATGCATGTTGACAAGGGGAGTGTAGAGGTGGGCGGGCAGTCTACTGACATCACGACTCCACCCACCGAGCTCCAGACAACAGATCCACCCACAGAATCTGCAGTTTTTCAGTTCTTATAACAGACAGAGGGGAGACATTTGACAGATAAGGATACATGCAGGAGGCATGTATGTCCTTATAGATCAGCACTATGGCAGTAGTTTAGAAAGGATGAGAGAGGGTTTACATCCACTTTAAGCCTTCCTTGTCCATTCTGCTGCTTTTTCTGAGTACGGGGATATCACATGTGTGAGACTTTTTGGGAGCCATGACCATGTACAGGACCCCGAAAACCAATCACAGCCTTCAGGATTTCTAAGGAGTAAATTTTTGATTTCACTCCTCACTACCTATCACCGTTCTGGAGGCCATGATATGCCTAGATAGCACATAACCCCCCAAATTACCCCATTATGGAAAGTAGATACCCCAAGCTCTTTGCTGAGAGGCATGTCGAGTCTATGGAATATTTTATATTTTGCCACAAGTTTTGGGAAAATTACACATTATTTTTTGTCACTAAATGATATATTGCTCACACATGCTATGGGTATATGTAAAATTACACCCCAAAATACATTCTGCTGCTTCTCCTGAGTATGGGGATAGCACAACCCCCCCCCCCAAATGACCCCTTATCGGAAAGTAGACACCCCAAGGTATTTTCTGAGAGGCATGTTGAGTATTTTGCATATCTTGTTTTTTGGCACAAAGTTAAGAAAACAAAAAAAAATCCTTTTCTTTCTTTATTTTCCCCCAAACAAATGAGAGCTGAAAAAAACTCACCATGCCTCTTAGCAAATACCATTTTTGGCATTTTCCTGGAGCTTGTGGCAAGATATGCCATAGACTCAACATGCCTCTCAGCAAATAGATTGGGGTGTCTACTTTCCAAAATTGGGTCATGGGGGGGGGGGGTTGTGCTATCTTGACATTTCAGGGCCAACAAAACTGTGATAGGTAGTGAAGAGTAAAATCCCCCCGTGAGATTGGTTTTTCAGGGGCCTGTACTCGGTTAGACTCCCAAAAAGTCTCACACATGTGGTATCCCCATACTCAGGAGAAGCAGCAGAATGTATTTTCGGGTGTAATTTCACATATAACCATGCCATATGTGAGCAATATATCATTTAGTGACAACTTTGTGTAAAAACTTTGTGTAAAAAAATACAAAATTACATTTTTTTTACATATTCCCGAAACGTGTGGAAAAATATAAAATATTCCATGGACTTAACATACCTCTCAGCAAATAGCTTGGGGTGTCTACTTTCCAAAATGGGGTCATTTGGGGGGCTTTGTGCTATCTTGACATTTCAGGGCCTCCAAAACTGTAATGCCGCGTACACACGACCGCTTTTAATGTCATTGAAAAAAACAGCATTTTTCTCGACGTGGTTCTTCTCAAGCCTGCCTTGCCTACACACTATTGTGAAAAAAAATGCTCGAGCAAAGTGCGGTGACGTACAACACGTACGACGGCACTATAAAGGGGAAGTTCCATTTTGGCTGCTTTTGCTGATTTCGTGTTACCGCGTGTTAGTAAAAGTTTGGGAAGAGACAATTCGCGCTTTTCAGTCTTCGTGCTTTAAAGATCGTTTTCTGGTGTTCAGTTTGTGCTTGTGGGTTCGTATCTGTCTTTCAGTCCTTGTAGTCAGTTTGTATCTGTTTTTGCAGTGCGTTCTTGTCCGCTCGTTACTGTTTTTCAGGTCGTTCTTCAGAGGCCTTGCTGTTCTTCAGTGCGTTATTTTAGTTCATTCTGATTAGACGACCGTTTTGTAGCCATGTTGCGGGTACGTTCTTGTCGCCGAGATCGTGCTGTGCTTGGTGCTGGGCTTGTTGCTTTATCCCAGCTCAGGTCCATGAACAGGGTGAGGAGGAGTTCATGGACCAAGAATTGGTTGCTCCAGCGGGACCAATTCTGTCACATGCCTCTGCTGCGGGAGATCCAGGAGAATAACCCTGATGACTACAGGAATTTTCTTAGGATGTCTGACCCCGTCATGATATCTGAGCAGAGACTAGTTGCTACGTTGCGCTACCTGGCAACAGGGAGAGGCTTGCAGTACCTCAAGTTCTCGACCGACATCTCCCCCCAGGCTCTGGGCGTCATTATCCCAGAAACCTGTTCTGCCATAATCCAAGTCCTGCAGGAGGACTATATTAAGGTAGGTTTTGTCCTTTAACCTCACATTCTATGTATTTAATGCTTGCTAATGTATAGTATTTTTTTTAAACAGTCCCTAATTACCATGATTGTAATATGCTGTGAATGTCCCCTTTGTCCCCATGCAAGTTGTAAGCTTTTAATGCTCCTTTTTTTTTGGCCTACATGCATATTTCCAAAAACCAACCTCTCCAGCATTCTATCCTGGGCCCAAACACACCTAGCCTAGTCACTTCCCAATGTTTTTTTTCAGCTCCATTGTAGTGCTTGACCATAGGCGTGCGCACAGGGTGTGCCAGGTGTGCCCAGGCACACCCTAATTACACTGTGCAGCACAGATTCCTGCTACTGCCCTGGCTCCCCCCTCCTTCCCCTTGCAGCGCTTCCAGCTTCCCTACTCTCCTCTCCCACCGGCTGTTGCTGCTGGGGATGTTTTAGGATGAGTGGGGGAAGGGGCAGGTAAATATGTAACTTACCGGCCCCTTTCCTTTCATCGTGAGTGATCGGTAGTATATGTAGAGCTTTGGGGTGCACACCCTAATGCATGGGTGCTCAACCTGTGGCCCTCCAGCTGTTGCGGAACTACAAGTCCCATGAGGCATTGCACGCCGCTGACAGTTACAAGCTTGACTCCCAAAGGCAGAGGCATGATGGGAATTGTAGTTTTGCAACAGCTGGAGGGCCACAGGTTGAGCACGCATGCCCTAATGCAATAGGCTGTGCACGCTTATGTGCTTGACCCCCCCCCCCAAAAATAATAATTTATTTTTAGTTTATATTATTTTTAAAAATTCTGACAGAGTGCTAGAGCCTTTATTTATGATGTCTCCAACTCATCTAAACCCCCTCCTCATAAAATTATTTAATTGGTCCACCAGAGGGGGTGCTGAATTTGATTCCTGCTCATTTTAGCTCTTATTAAAATATTCCTTCAAAACTAATGTTATACTGATGTTTTTCCAAGAATGTTTTGTGATAATCTGCTTGCACTGTTTAGGTATCAAAGTATTCATTTTATTTTTTTGTTTGACTCCACAGTTCCCTTCCACGCCACAGGAATGGCAGAATGTGGCATCTGAGTTTTCTCAGCGTTAGAACTTTCCCAACTGTGGAGGAGCCATTGATGGCAAGCACGTCCGCATCGTGCCACCACCCCGATTCGGGATCCTTTTATTTTAATTACAAAGGGTTCCACAGTATTGTGCTGATGGCGATGGTGTCTGCCAATTATGAGTTCCTTTATGTGGATGTTGGGAAAAATGGGAGGATGTCTGACGGTGGAGTTTTTGCCCAGACAGCTTTCGCCGACCGGCTTCAATCAGAAGACCTGGCATTGCCACCTGCGGCAGAGAATGAAGATGGACTACCCTTCGTTTTTATCGCAGATGAGGCATTTGCGCTAGGTCCACATCTGATGAGGCTTTTTCCACAATGAACCCTCACCCCTGAGAGGAAGGTCTTTAATTATAGGGGAATGGTGGGAATGATGGGACTGTGATGTGATACGGGGGCAGGGGTCAGCGAGTGGCATCACCCGGTGACCACGCCCCATGCCAATATAAGTGGGTGCGCTCCGCGGACAGAGCATTGTAGCGGCGGACAGCGACAAGGCAACATTGGGCGGAGAGAAGAGGGAAGAAGATGACGATGAAGACCGGGACCCCGCTAGCAAAAGAGCTGGAAGAAGATAGCGGGGCGCCTGGCAGAAGGCACCGGAGATCGTGGAGAAGGCACCGGAGAGCGGGAGAAGAACCGGCGAGCGCCGAGACGACATTGGAGAACAGAACAAGAGACCCCCCGAAGTCAGAAGAAGACGACGAGGAAGACCGGGACCCTGCTAGCAAAAGAGCTGGAAGAATATAGCGGGGCGCCCAGCAGAAAGACCCCCGAAGTTGCAAGAAGACCCCCGGAGCTGCCTAATAAATTACCTTAAAAACCTGTGTTGTGTTTTTTATTGACTTTTTTGCCACCAGGTGAATGGGTAGGGGTATGATGTACCCCATACTCATTCACATAGGGTGGGGGGCCGGCATCTGGGGGGCCCCTTATTGAAGGGGGCTCCCGGATTCCGATAAGCCCCCCGCCCGCAGACCCCGACAACCAACGGCCAGGGTTGTCAGGAAGAGGCCCTTGTCCCCATCAACATGGGGGCAGGGTGCTTTGGGGTGGGGGGGCCGCAGGTCGCCCCACTGCCCCAAAGCACCAAACCCCCCATGTTGAGGGCATGCGGCCTGGTACGGTTCAGGAGGGAGGGGGGAGCCCTCTCGTCCCCCCTCTTTTCCTGCGGCCTGCCAGGTTGCGTGCTCGGATAAGGGTCTGGTTTGGATTTTGGGGGGACCCCGTTTTTTCGGCTTAGGGGGTTCCGCTTAAAATCCATACCAGACCTAAGGGCCTGGTATGCTCCTGGAGGGGAACCCATGACGTTTTTTTAATTAAAATTTGGCGTGGAGCTCCCCTTCATGATTCATACCAAACACGGGACAGCGAGCGCGAGGCTGCCGAGAACCAGCATGATGCCATCGCGCTGGAGACATTCTCGGCCAGGTAGTCGCGTCTAGGACACGACTTGAGCGGCTGCTTCACGCTCAAGTCGTGTCCAAGGTGCCTCACAAAGTCACGCTTTCCCTGTGTCAGCCGGCACACGAGTCGCCCCACGAGTCGGATCGTCTTCATCCGACTTCCCGGGCGACCTCTATTCAAATCAATGGGCTCCCATAGGGAACCATTCATTTTCAATAGAGCGCGGCTGACATTTTTATTTACTATAACAGTGTGCCCCTGGTTCCTGCGCCCAGTGAAGGATTTATCCGGCGCAGCAATTAAGGTATCAACCATTGCAGCACACTGTTATAAGTAAATCACCCCCAGTGTATTATTGCGAATGAACAATGATTTCTACGATCGATTCTTGTGCCCAAGAACATGAAACTTGACATCTTGAACTGTACTACAGTAAAGAAAAAGCACATGCAGCACCATGCTAGTAATAATTATCTGAGTAACTGTAAATCTACTTACTTTTTCTAATAACTTTTTTGATTTTCCTGTATTTTTCCGGCTCCCTCAACTTGATGTCAGACCATCTTTTGCGGAGCTGTTCTTTTGATCTGCGAACCCCAAATTTTCTTTGCAGAGTTTTCACCACTTTGTCCATTATTTTTGCCTTGACCTGATTAGGCTTTTTGTATGGGCCATGTTTAGCATCATAATCCTTCCTCCTCAATATTGCCACCATTTCAACCATCTCCTCGAACGCCATGTTTGTGGCCTTGTATCTCCAGGATCTGGTCTGTGGTTGCTCAAGACTTTCCTCCTCAATTTGCAGAGTCTCCGCTATGTTGTGTAGCATTTTTAGGACGAGTGAGAAGGGGCGGGGAAAGTAGTATAACGAACGTCAGGGGCGGGGAAAGCGTGCGGAGCTTCACGCATGCGCAGTGTAAAAAACGGAAATACGCATCGTTCAAAATGACGTTCAGTGAGTGGAAGAAGGTCGGAAGCAACGAACGTGTAGATCGAGGGTACGTAACATTTTTTATACTTGATGACTGATCAATTGATGAGTTTGTGGCCTATATATGGTGAAAAAGATTAGTAGTAGTCTTGACTGACATTATTTTTTTTTTCAGGTTTTTGACTTGCAGCAATCATGCAGGTATTTAAAGACCCTGATTTTATGGCAGAGTTCCTGCAAAGGTGGAAAAATCTACCAGTTTTATGGGAGACGAAAAATAAAAGAAATAAAAATAAAGAAGCCAGGAAGATAGCACTGGAGACCATGCTTGAATTTGTAAAAACACAGATCCCCACAGCAACAATAGAGGATGTCAAGAAGAAAATTGGGACCATTAGGGGCACATATCGGACAGAATGCAACAGAGTCCTAACATCTATGAGGTCAGGAGCAGCTGCAGATAAAATATACAAGCCGAATCTGTGGTACTACAGTCAGATGAACTTCCTGGATGACCATCTTGACCATCTTTCAAGCCTTCCCCCCAGAAGTAGCTCCAGCCTTCCCTGCAGCCAAGTTCAAACTTCTTTGGAGGAACAAGCTGAAATCCTGGAGGAGCCTGATTTGACCATTTGGAGCCAGGTATAGTATTTAGCTAAAGATTTCTTGTACTAAAAGTATAATGATGTCAAAGAGATGTTAAACTTGTGTGAAATATTTGACCATTTACCAAAAAGTCTTTGACATATCAATAGACATTAGTGGCCAAAAATGATGGGGACAAAAATGAAAAATGCTGGGGTTAGAATGATTGTCTTTAATATTTATTAGCATTCAATTTGCAACTGTCATTGGGTGACAAATGTGTGTGATAGATGAAACGAAAAATTAAAATATGTACCTTTTTTATACAGGATGAGGAGGGAGCAAATTTGACCCAGGAGGAGGCAGGCCCCAGTGGGACCCAGAAGGAGGCAGGCCTCAGTGGGACCCAGGAGGAGGCAAGCCCCAGTGGGACCCAGGAGGAGGCAGGCCCCAGTGGGACATGGCCTAACACCAGGCCCCAGATACCTCCTCTGCGTATTCCACAAAAAAGGGCCAGGAGGATTATCCAGATGGAGGAGGGGACCCAGGCCCTAATTAGGGAGGCTACTGCGGCCCTCAGAGAGCCCCCCACCGCTGCAGAGGGATTTGCTGCCCTTATTGGGCACAAAACTGCCACATATGGACATGGGCCAGCGTCTCCGATGTGAGACCATCTTCTTGAAGGCAGTCAATATGGGCATGATGGGTAAGCTGAACAATTTCATGACCTTGTGGATATTAGGTATGTTCATGCTCCTGCTCCTGCTCCAGTCCCTGCTCCTGCTCCAGTCCCTGCTCCTGCTCCAGTTCCTGCTCCTGCTCCAGTTTCTGCTCCTGCTCCAGTTTCTGCTCCTGCCACAATATCATCTCCATGGACACAGCCTCCAAAGAAGAGCAAAAAATAAGTACATGATATGTCCTTCTGATGGTCACAATTTTCTTCTTGACATCCATTGTTGTTTGCTGTGGGGATCTGTGTCTGCACTAATTCAAGCAGGGTCTCCAGTGCTGTCTTCCTGGCTTCTTTATTTTTAGTTTAATTGTGGTTTTGTTTTGCCTTAACCTATAATTTGTTTTTATGCCAGAATAAATAGATTTTTTGTTTACTGCCAAAATTTGAACATGTGTTTTTATTCAAAATAGAGAGATGGCTAGTGAGTAGGCAGGGACATTTAAAAAAAACATTTTGAAATTACCAAGGGACACCAACCTCCTTGAGGGTAAATTATAATAAATAATAATGTTGTTGTGGTAACTTGACACACTCAAAAATATAAAAAAATAATGAAAAGCAGTCTAAAATATTATCCAAATAATAACCAAAAAAAACATCTTCAATAAAAGATGGTAAAAAAAAAAAAACATTTTGTTTTTTAGGGAGATCTGGCTTACAAAGAATATAGATTGTAAGTAGATAATCTCGCACCTATAAAAATTAAACTAAAATTGGATAAACAACTGCTACCCCAAAATTCCAAAAAATTGAAACAAACATATATAAAAAAAATTATACGTGCACACAATGCATGTATGGTGGGGGCACTAACCACAGTGCTAAATAAAAAACACATGTGAACAATTAATAAAATATAACTGCATAAACATAAATACACCAGCCTATATGTGCAAACAGAATATGCTGACTTAAGCCCTCCTAGGCAAAGCTCAACTGTAATAAAGTGCACCTTGGTAAAATACCAATACCAAACCCCACAGATGTGTGTCAAATAATAACAATGACAATGAAAGTTCTTATCAAATGTCCAAATAAATAGTGAACTGGGATATTCCAATAGTTCATATATTCAGTGATGTGGTGAAACCTTGGAAAACATCTGCTGTGTTAAAGCTTGATCCAAACGTAAGTAGCTTGTAGTGATAGCCTTCACCAACTTAGTGTATAACACCCGATAGTGCTCAAGTTAATGTAGCAGCTTACCAGAAAGTGTTGACTCATTTGATTAAAAAGGAGTCAATAGCGCTTGTTGCAAGTGACACTTGCTTGAATGGATAGAGATGTCAATATCGGAACTGGGAATCCCTGCCTCCTGGAGGCTCAGAAAAAATAACGATTTGGAAACTACGGTCCGCGAGATGTTCAACAAGATACTGAAGAAAGAAGCAACAGCTCACATATCTTTTGAAAGAGTGCACAGAGTACAAAGAATATCTACTCCATCAACAGATATTGTGAGAGATGTGATAGCGAGGTTTTCGAGCTATGAAATAAAACAACAAGTTTCACAGGGTATGAGAAGTGATACACCAATTGAATATATGGGAACTGAGATTCTTATTTTTACAGATTTATCACAAGAAACCCGGGCCCGCAGGAGGGCATTGAAACCTCTAACAAAACAACTACAAGATAAAAATATCGTATATAGATGGGGTTTCCCAGCCTGCCTAATAGCAAAAAACCATGGGGTCTCGGCTACACTGAGATTCCCAGAGGACTTGAAAGAGTTCTGTAGTAAACTAAACATACCAATGCCCCAACTAGAAAATTCGGAAAAAAAACCCTCAGAATGGAAGAAGCTAAAAGATCAGTCATGGAATAAAACGTAGAAGTGTGGGAAAACATTAGGAAAGGAATAAATGGCTCAGTCAGTGGGGGTGGGGAGGGGAGGTCGGCAGGAGAAAAGAATCAGCTCGGGGGGGTGAACTGGGGTTTGGCAATGCCCACCCGGACACCCGAGACCATCTCTGTAAACAGGGATGGGGCCCGGAGGAACGGATGGCCATATAAGTACCCCTAGAGTATGCCCCACCCAGCTGAACGCCTATAATTTAGGTGACAGCTGGGTGGGCCATAACATTGATATTCAATGTAGTTGGGGAGGGGAATGGGGAGGGGGTTTTGTATGTGGGATGTGTTATGTTGTTTTGGTATGATGTTTCTTATATTGTATATAGTTGTATGGGTCAACCCTGGAAAAATAGAGGAATTGCTTCCCCATTATATGGTCAAAAGCACCTGGCCATGTGAACACGATCTATTGAAGAGATGGCGCCCTTAAAGATAACTACCTATAACGTTAGAGGTCTAAATGGTCCTAGCAAACGGCATCAAATACTGCAGGAATTGAAAGGCTGGGCAACAAATATAGCATTCTTGCAAGAGACTCACCTTAAATGGTCTACTAGGGTGGGACTGAACACTAAAAAATTTCCACTTTGGTTTCACGGATATTCCCCTAATAAGAGATCCAAGGGGATAGCAATAGGCTTTGATAGGAATACACCATTTATTTTAAAAACAATGGAGTCAGATGGGGAAGGAAGATATTTATTTGTCAAGGGTTTTTTGTTCAATAAAGAGTATACATTAGTAAATATTTACTGTCCCAATGTCCATCTCAGCTTATTTTTTAAAAAGGTACTGAATAAATTGGAAAATTTTAGAGAGGGAAAAGTGATAATGACAGGAGATTTAAACTTTGTTTTTGACCCAACCTTGGATACTCAACCTCTCTCTCTTCGTTCAGAGGGAAAACATTTAAAGGTAGTTAAACAAAAACTCCACCAGCAGCAATTAGTGGAGGTTTGGAGAATCTTACATCCAAGGGGGAGGGATTCCACATATTATTCCCAGGTACACTCCTCTTACTCAAGAATTGACTACGTTTTCTTAGACCATCAGCTCCTTGAAGGTTTATTAAAGGCGGAGGTGAAATCGATCACCCTCTCTGACCATGCCCCAGTTATAATCAGCTTGAAGTTAAAGGATGTACCGGAGAGGCAAAGATCATGGAGGCTGGACGAATCACTTCTTTTAAGACCAAGGTATTCTGGGAGATTTGGAAAGGGAACTGAATCTTTTTTTCATAGAGAATAACATAGAAAATATTGCACCAACGATTTTGTAGGAAACTCATAAAGTTTTTATGAGAGGGAGATTAATAGCGGAAGGGGCTAAGAGGAAAAAAATTTGGACGGCCCAAAAACAGTCCCTTTTACAGGAAATCCAGAAGCTGGAACAGAAACACAAGAGAGCAAACGACAGTGAGGTAATAGTTGAACTGACAGGAAAAAGCGAAGCCTTAAGGGATTTGATGGAGCAGGATACAAAACAAGCCTTTATCAGAATGGCAAATAAACAGTATAAATTTGGGAATAAATCAGGGAAATTGTTGGCAGGACAGATTAAACCTAGGAGAAACCCGAACTTCATAGTAAAAATGAAAAATAAAAAAGGGGAGATGAAATACTCCACTAGGGACATCAGCAAAATATTTACGGAGTATTATCAATCACTGTACAAAGTGAATGATCCACAAGATCCCGGGGATGTACAAAACAGGAAAAATAAAATAGAACAATATTTAAGGGGGATAAAATTGCCTGTAATATTAGAAGAGGATTCAAGGATACTGGATAGTGATATCTCTAAAGAAGAAATAGAGCAGGCAATTAAAAATAGTAAAGGAGGAAAAAGCCCCGGGCCATATATGAATTCAATAGGAGGGGGCCTTAAGATACGAGGGGAAGCCTTGGGCGCCTATATATCTCTTTTAGCAAAAGAAGGAAAAGACCCCACAATGTGCTCAAGCTTTAGGCCGATATCCCTGATAAATGAGGATACAAAAATTTATGCAAGGATACTGGCCAAAAGATTAAAGCCTTACATGCCTGAACATATAGGGAAAGATCAAGCAGGTTTTGTCCCTGGGAGGGAGACTAGGGACAATATACTAAAAACAACCCTCTTAATTCATGAGGCTAAGAAGGGTAAAAAAACAGCCCTGTTCCTGTCAATAGACGCCGAGAAGGCCTTTGATAGGCTGGATTGTGACTTTATGCTGCAGACACTAAACAAATTTGGCATTGGACCCCGTATGCTTAAATGGATAGAGGCTTTGTACTCCAACCCCACGGCTCAAATTCAAGTAAATGGAACCCTCTCTGAAACTTTCCGACTTTTCAATGGTACACGTCAGGGGTGCCCATTGTCTCCCTTACTATTCGTGTTCTCATTAGAACCTTTTTTAGCATCTATAAGAACAAATCCGGAGATTCAAGGTATAGAGGTCGGGGATCAAGAGCATAAGTTATCCACTTTTGCGGACGATATTATGGTCTATATAACAAATCCTAGACAGACACTCCCAAAGATTATGGAAGAACTGAGAAACTATGGGAGGGTATCAAACTTAAAGATAAATATGGAAAAAACTGAGATATTAAATATTTCAGTCCCCTTGAATTAAAGTAGAGATCTTAGAAAACTGTATCCCTTTACGTGGAAACAAAGGGGACTGAAATATTTGGGAGTATTCCTGTCGAAATCAACACTAGATTTATATCAAGATAATTACATACCTCTCCTGAATAAAATTAAAAACTAACTGAAAGGATATCCGGCACATAGACTGTCATGGTTTGGCAGAATAAGTGTCATTAAAATTATGGTTCTACCAAAAGCCCTGTATATTTTTCAAAGTCTCCCAATTAATATTCCGGTGGCGTATTTTAAAACCTTGAGATCAATAATACAGAGATTTGTGTGGAACAATAGAAGCAATCGCATTGCCTATAAGACATTGACTAGATCAAAAGAGAAGGGAGGTATATTCCTCCCCGACCTCGAAAAATATCATGAGGCAGCAATTTTGCGGAGGATTATGGACTGGGTCCATGCCCCTCTGCAAAAAAAATGTGTGGAATTAGAGAATAATATTAGTAAACTAATGCTGGGACAGATAATTTGGACTCCAAGGCAGTTCAGAGGTTCTCTAGTAGATGCGGCACCAATTACGCTAGAAGCATTGAGAATGTGGGATAAATTACTTAAAAATACACAGGGACAATATAATAGCCCTTTAATGGCCCTAACAGGCAACAACTACTTTCCACCGGGGAAAGACAATAAATTATATTTAAAATGGGCCACATCGACCTTTTTGAGATTAAAAGATGTTATGAAAGGGGATGTTCTTTGCTCCCTTTTGGAACTACGTGAAAGATATGGGACAACCCCATGGGATGTCTGGACATTTAAACAACTTCGACATTTTGTAGAGTCCCTCCCAAAACCCCTTCGGGGGATGGGTAGCTTGAATGTCTGGGATAAATTGGTAGATCAAGGAAGGATAGATAGGCATGAAATCTCTAGCTTACACAAAATGCTGATAACACATCCAGATGGAGGATCCGTGTGTCCAACGGAGAGTTTGGAGCTGGAAATAAATCTCTCACTGCCAGAAACAATGAGGGGTAGAGTTTTAGACTATGTTCATACCACCTCTGTGGACGCAAAAGAAATGAACTACAAATTATTAACTAAGTGGTACTACGTTCCAGTAAAATTACACAAGATGAATCCCCAGGCATCACCCCTATGTTGGAGGGAATGTGGGGAGGAGGGAACTCATGCCCACATATGGTGGCAATGCCCCAAGATCCAACCATATTGGGAGGAAATAATAGACTTAATTAAGATGATTAGCGGGACTGAAATTAGATTGGACCCATGGCAATGTTTGTTTCATGCAACGGTTATCCCAAGGAAGAAATATAGAACAGAAATTATCCCAATCTTATTGGACTCAGCAAAGATATTAATTCCGAGACAATGGAGGACAAAGCAAGCCCCAACGATACAGGAATGGTTGAGGGAAGTAGACAAAATAAGATGTATGGAAGAGGTAACATATTTGCATAAGGATTCTAAAACAGAATTCACCAGAATTTGGAAGGGTTGGGAGGAGTTTAGACACTCGTCGACATATGAAGGTTACATGAGAAGAGAGGGCAGCACTTAAGATATTTTAAGATATTTTGGTCGGATTCCCTAGTGAGGGAACAGTGTCCCCCTCCCACCCCACTTTTTTTTGTGCTATCTCCATTACGAACGCTAGTTTTACCAGAACGAGCGCTCCCGTCTCATCACTTGCTTCTGAGCATACACACGGCCGTTTTCCATGATGAGATAAACGACGAGGTGAAAAACAACGAGAAAAATTAGAGCATGTTCCAATTTTTTCATGGCCATTTTTCACGTCGTGAAAAATGCTCTGAAGCCCACACACGATCATTTTTAATGACCATTTAAAAAAATAGCATTTTTCTCGTCATTAAAAACGGTCATGTGTACGCGGCATGATAGGTAGTGAGGAGTAAAATCACAATTTTTCAATCTTAATGCACAAAAACATACTATATTGCGCAAATGTTTGGTAAAATGTAAAAGATGATCTTATGCCGAGTACATTGATACCAACAACGATATGCTTTAAAATTGTGCACTCCCGTGCAGCGGTGACAAACTCGTACATTTTTACAGTAAAAGCCTCTACAGGTTACCACTTTAGATTCACAAAGGAGTACATGGTGCAATTGCTGTTTACATACAACACAAGACCAATGCCTGCGTTCACCTTTGCGCGCGAGCATGGGGGGGATAGGGGTGCTTTCATTTAAAAAAAATAATATTTATTTTGCTTTTTTATTTCATTTTTACACTGTCCCTTTCAGCTTTCTTTTTTTTATATAATTTTTATTGTTATTACAGGGAATGTAAATATCCTCTATGAGAGCAATAGGTAGTGACAGATACTCTTTTTAAAAAAAAATTGGGGTCTATTAGACACTAGATCGCTCCTCTGTCCTTAAAGCATCTGACCACACCAAGATCGGTGTGATAAGATGCTTTTTTTTTTCCCAATGGTGCTGTTTATATCCGGTGAAACCAAAGGCACAAAATGCTTGTAGCTTCCGGTTTCTTAGGCCATAGAGATGATTGGAGCTATTCTCGTTGGCTCTATGCTGGGTTATATTAACCACTTCATTAGCAGGCACTTACGCCCCTTCCTGCCCATGACAATTTTCAGCTTTCAGCGCTGTCGCATTTTAAATGTCGGAAGCACCAGCTGCATTCTCGGGTTCCCTGGTGGGACAGGTGAGCCTGAGAAAACCATGGAAGCTGGCGGGAAGGGGGGATCACCCCCCCCCCACTGCTTGTAAAAGCAGTCTAGTGGCTAATTAGATGCTAGGATTGCTTTTACATGAAAGCCGACCGCCAGCTGAAAAGAACAATACCAAAATGATACCTAAACCTGCAGGCATCATTCCGGTATAACCACTCAAAGTCCAGCAACATACCAGTGTTCAATCGGTGGTATGCCCACCATTAGAATACCGCCTTGCTTCCACCCACTTCCAATGATGGGCATACATGCACCGTTCTTTTTTTTCATTCAGCCCATGGGCTAAATTAAAAAAAAAAAAGAACCAAACAGATTCCCCTATTCACATGAATCGATGTGGATGAAGAAATCTCTGCCAAGAAAAGTAAATAAAATATATGCCGAAGCATAGAGGCAATCTGCCCAATGTCCACCCCTGCCCCTATGCTTCAGCATATATGCTCTTTTTTTAACTGTGGTGGTGAAATCACCTCCTACATCCCTGGAGTTGCTGATTTACGTATTGTGAGAGCAAACCCTGTTGCTGTCAAAAAAAAATCTGTGCTGCAGCTGAATGGCGTACCTGCAAAGATAAGCATGGTTAACAATAAAACACAGTAACAGTAAAGTATAACAGAAGAATGGCATACCTGCAAAGCAAACACGATAAAACACAGTGACAATAAAACATTACAGTTAAGCATAAAATACAGTAAAACAGAGCAGAACAATGGAGAGAGAAGAACAAGAAAACGACAACTATTTTGGCTTTTTTATTTTATATATATTTTTTCTTTTTTTTACACTTTTATTTGTAACTGTAAAGGTTCCAGGTTCGGGTCTCTCAAAATGTGATGGCCATCTCATCTTTCGAGACCCTGTGTGAATATGTGCCCTAGGACTTTGCTGTGCCAGTGGTGGAACTACCAGGGTCGCAGCAGTCGCACTTGCGACTGGGCCCGGCATTCTGCCACTGTGGGATGGACCCCAATACGGTAAGAAGGACAACATGGACGCTAAATGAAGAGCCCACCATGGGCGCTCTTAATCTGTGAGGTGGGGGGAGCGAGGGACGCACACAGAGCTTCTGCATCTTCTCCTGCCTGACAGTAGAGATTGTTATTCTCACTCGTTTGCACAATGTGCTGATTCCCCAACACTGCAGTTCCAGTCACTCATTTTCCTTATCTCTCTTTCTTCCTGCTCCACTAGTAATCACTCCCCTCCAGCCCTCAGCATGTTCTCTTCCCATGTCACTTCACCTTCTTCTTTGGTCCCATTTGATTCGCTCAACTTCTACAGCAGTCTGCACCTCTCTCTACCTTCTCTGCACAATCATGCAGTAAGGTAGCAGCAATCCTCCTGAACTTTTTCCTGCTACCTTTATCCCTTCTCTTCTCCTATCTGTTTAACCCTTCATAAATCTGCACTACACATGTCCCTGCAGAAGCCCCCCCTCCCCTCAGCTCTGGACATTTCACACTCCCATTTATCTGACACCCTTTCCATCCCAGTTTACTCCTCTACTAACTGTACTGTTCCTATACTGTAGCCTTAGTACTTTCTCTGCACTCATTCATGAACACATACTGTACTCTTACTACTTAGACCCCCCAATTCACTATTTTATTATCGCTAAGGCCCCTTTTCCACAGGGCGGGCTCTGCCAGAAGTCCACCTGCTCAGCGGGTGATCTCTCCACTGATTCCGCCTGAGTAAGCAGATGGCTGGTCCGTGTCCACTCCACTTATACAGAGCAGCCACAGACACAGCCTTCCCTTCTCGATGGGCAGTCGGATGTAAATGGACTGCCTCTTCGTTTACACCCGACTGGTATGTAATCTCATCCACTAGATGAATAGGGAACTGATCCCCATCCATCTGTTTTTAGCAGATCAGATTGGATGTAGGCAGGTATAAACAGACATGTGCCTGTTTACATCTACAT
The DNA here is from genome assembly GCA_029206835.1 of Rana muscosa. NCBI lineage: Eukaryota > Metazoa > Chordata > Amphibia > Anura > Ranidae > Rana > Rana muscosa. Next base: position 424,214,919 of record CM055122.1, read on the forward strand.
CCATAGAGGAGAATGGAGGGTCCAGTCAGGTCTGCCTCAAAAACTGAAAGGCTGACCCAATCAGTCCACTCATGTGAAAGGGGCCTAATAGTGGACTCACATCAGTGTGCTGCAGTTCGGGCGCAGTGTGATTGTATGAAAAGTTTACACGCGGTTTATCGTATGCTCCTAATGAATTATTTTAGGATATGCGTTTTCACTAAAGTACATCAAATTCCTACATGCTGCATATTGCTGTGCTTTCAGAAAACTCACTGCCTATTAGAATTCAATGGGAGCGCAGCTATAACTACATGTAAAGCACACATACAATCCAGCTGCGGCCAAACTGCAGCACACCGATGTGAGCCCACTATAAGGCTAGGTTCACACCTTTGCATGTCAGGAATGTGCACAAAATTATGTCTTTCCTGACACACACAGAAACACACTGGCCTTTAGTATACACACAGCAGTACAGCAGTGCCATTAATTGTTAATGGCACCCTCACACATCTGCTTACACATGCATTTTCACACGCACCAAACCACATGGAGCCACATGGTGTCTCTATCTCAAAAGTAAGCTATCAGGGGTCTGTTTAGAGCCCTGATGTTTCACCAAATGGCTGTTAAACATGTAAAAAAAAGGCAGTAAAAAAATTCTGTTTAAAAAATGTAAATCAATTATTAATGCCTTGCTTTGGTCCCTGAAGAGCAATCCACATTCAGATTTGCTCTTCATAGATCATTTGACAGGCAGTAAGGAGGTGTTGGTTTGCCTCTGCACTGCCTGCTTTAACCCTTTCAATTCTGCACTAGTGTAGCGGCCTCCTCTCTCCCCTCTATTTATCAGCTCGTCTGTCTCTTGTCTAGGGGTATCCCGGGGTTCCCTAGGACCTCCTTCCCTCGCGGAACTCAGTGGTGGGCACTGAGCTCCAGACCTCCTCCCGAGTACCTCACCCCAGGCTAAAGGTGCCTGGGATGGAACACGACCTCCGAACGTCCTCTAGGTCTAGGCTGCCTGCCTAGGGGACTGTCACGAACCACCGCCCTCAGGCTGAAGGTGCCCGGGACTCAACTCCCGCCACCAAAAATGGCCGCCCCCTTTATACCCCCTCCCAGCAAGCACGGCAGGTTCCCCGCCCCACCATACAACCGCTGAGAGAGGCCAAAAGAGGCACGACACCGCAACGATGGCTCAACCCCGGGCCCAAAGTGACAGCGCCACCTGGTGGGCCCCAGGGAACCATACATTACAGTTTCCCCACCAGATTCAAAAATAGGAAAGCATATACCCGCTACACTAGCATGCCATAACCATGTGCATTGCACGCAGTTGTGGAGCGATTGCAGAGCAGCACCATTTACTTAAATGGGTCAAGTTCAGCAGGGCGTATAATTCATACTGCATGCCACTGGGATCAGTGGGAAGTGCCCTGGGCCCAGAGGGAAGGGCCCTGGGACCAATGGAAAGGGATAGGGCGGTCAGGGGGCCCCTTCATGGTTTCTTGCACCAGGGCCCTAAAGATTCTAATTATGCCTCTGTTCCGTGCTGTACCCTATGCTAATACTCCACAGTGTGTGGTAGCGATGGAAACATTACCCGGTGCAGAGACCAGGGTGGTCAGTACAGGAGGGACAAAAAAAGTGTGTGTCATGCCTATGTCCACATTTTCTACAGAAATTACATCTTCTTTGGGGTGATCTTTTGGTAGGGGTACCAGGGAGGACATCCGGAAAATGCCTCTCATGATGCAGCCGGCTCACTGCATTTGCATTGGGAAGTTGGGCCACAGCACTGTCTGGAAACAGAAGGGCTGTGATGATCTCTCTCTGGAAGTTTAGGAAGGATTCAGTTCCTCCAGACGCTTTGTATAGCACATAAGCGTTAAACAGAGCCAATTGAAATAAGTACACAGACAATTTTTTTGTACCAGCATCTGGCCTTACGGGCAATTAAGTATGGCACAATTATCTGGTTGTTGAAGTCCACCCCTTCCATTTTAAAGTTGTATTCGTGGACACAGAGGGGCTTTTCAACAACACCAGTTGCCGTAATAATTTGGACTGTCATGTCTGCGTGAATGGAAGACAGAACAAAAACGTTCCGGTTGTTCTTAAATCTCATGGCAAGCAATTTGTCTGACCTCAAGCAGGCTCTCTCCCCTGTCTAAGTCTGATATCTACAAGCCGTTGGGGGAAGCCCTGGCGATAAGATTGCATGGTGCCACATGCGCTAATTTGTAATTGAAAGAGGTGTCTAAAAAGTGGCACGCTTGTATAAAAGTTGTCCAGGTATAAATTGTACCCATTTCCGAACAAAAGTGACACCAAGTCTAAAACAATCCTGCCACTGTTCCCTATGTAGTCTGGGCAGTTGGGGGGCTCCACACTCCTATATTTTCCCATATGTATAGCCTGTGGCCCTGTCACAGAGTTTATCCATCTTGATCCCATATCTGGCACGCTTGCTGGGGAGAAACTTGAACACAAGGCAGACAGAAAATGTAATCAGTGACTCATCATCAATGCAGACATCTTGATCAGGAATAAACAAGGTTGCAAACTGTTGGTTGAAATGGTTTATGAGGGGCTTGAATTTTGTGGTGCCGATCATATTCAGGGTCACCCCGAGGATGACAGAGTTCATTGTCATTGAAATGCATGAACCGCAAGATTTTCTCGTGTCTAGCCCTTGCCATGCACGCATAGAACACAGGCATATGGTGAATTGCGTCGGTGGACCAATATGACCACAATTCACTCTTTTAATAATGTCCATGAGAAGGGATAGGTCCAGAAAGGTTTTAAATTTGGGAACCGTAATAGGTTTACAGGCAAACTCTCTGGCAATGGTTACATTTGGGTTTGCTGCAATAAATTGACCAGCATATAAATTGCTTTGGTCCACAACAGATCTGTACAGATCTTTCATGAAAGTCAAGGGAAGTAAAATTTGCTGTTTCCACCTGAATTCCGGGTTGGCCAGTGAATGGGGGAAGTACGGGTGCTGCAGAAGTGGTGAGCTGCCAATTAGGATTTGCAAGCACATCAGGAAGAGCGCTATTGTCTCTATGGGCCTGTGTTCAATCTCTTGGTGGCTGCGGGATACTAATTGTGCTAGCCATCGCACAAGTTGAAATGCAGTGCTGGTTTGTCTATGACCAAGATGTACTAGGCCGCTGGTGCTTGCCAGTTCTCCAGAAGGTTGAGCAGCACTAGTATTGGCTCATACAAGAACCTTGTGGTTGTTGCACCTCAGCAACAGAAGAACGGGTTTGGGTATGTCTGACCTTAGCAGGGACTGCTACTCCATCGTCAGAGCTATGTATCAGGGTGCCGCTGCTCTTCAGGTTCATATAGTGAGCCTGAATCAGATTGTTATTCTGACAGTGAGGCTTCCCCTTCACTCTCATCCTTCATGCTCAGGATTCCTGTAGGCCTCTTCACTAGTGTACCCTTTGTTAGACATTTTGGCCTCTGAATTTATAGGTACAACTAGTGCGACTCACAGGTAACAAAAGCACCTGGTTGTCAGAGACTGCTTCAATTGCTACCAAAAAAGTTAACTGTTAGCATTAGCAGGTAGCAGGCGTGGCTCTGCTAACGCTGCAGTTTGTGTGTTGTGTTTCATAGAGTGACAGTAATCTATTGATCCTGCACTTTGGGTAGGCTGGGCTGGGCAGAGGGGCTAAACACAGGTGCTGGCAGGTGCCTGGGCTGATCCTGCTAACGCCACCTTTTTGGGAACACTATACTACTGGGGACGCTAATATAGGTCTGATCAAATCAAAGATATTGATCCGTTCAGACGCTATACTAGTAATAGACCTATATAGTGTATGTGTGCGTGTTAGTGTACCTGCCACTAATCTGACGCTGCCTGGGATTTACGTTATCACTAACTGATGCTAAAACGTAACTGATGTCACCCATAACACTAATACAGTGATCAGAAAAGAGATTTGTACACTATACTAGTGACACTGTGACAGGGAGTGAAATGGTTAACTGAGGGGGGGGGGCGATCAGCGGGTTAAACCTTTGTTATGCAATATACGGTGGATACCCTGACGCTATAAAAGACTGACGGTGACACTAACTAGCTAACTAGCGTCACCTGTGCCGTGACACTAATACGATGATCAGAAAAAAAATCTGAACACTATACTAGAGACACTGGTGACAGGGGGTGAAAGGGTTAACTGGGGGTGATCAAGGGGTTAAACCTTTATTAGGTAATATATGGCAGGTACCCTGAGACTGACGGTGAATCTAACTAGCTAACTAGCTAACTAGCATCACCCGTGACACTAATACGGTGATCAGAAAAAATATCTGCACACTATATAGTGACACTGGTGACAGGGGGTGAAAGGGTTAACTGGGGGTGATCAAAAACGTAAACCTTTATTAGGGGGTTAATAGGGGGGACCCTAAACCTACCTGGGCCTACCACTAACTACCCTAACGCTGTTTAGTGTGACACCAATACAGTAATCAATGAAAAATCTGAACACTGCACTTCAGTGGCGGCTGGTGCTCAAATTTTTTTGGGGGGGGCAAAAATAAACGGAAAAAAAACCCATCAATTGCAGCCTCACTGTGCCCATCAATTGCCGCCATTGTGCCCATCAATTGCAGCCACTGTGCCCATCAAACGCAGCCACTGTGCCCATCAAACGCAGCCACTGTGCCATAAAATTGTTGCCACTGTGCCATAAAACTGTCACCACTGTGCCATGCCATCAAACGCAGCCACTGTGCCATGCCATCAAATGCAGCCACTGTGCCCATCAATTGTCGCCACTGTGCCATGCCATCAAATGCAGCCACTGTGCCATCAATTGTCGCCACTGTGCCCATCAATTGTCGCCACTGTGCCATGCCATTGTCGCCACTGTGCCCATCAATTGTCGCCACTGTGCCATGCCAAACGCAGCCACTGTGCCATCAATTGTCACCACTGTGCCATGCCAAACGCAGCCATTGTGCCATGCCATTGTCGCCACTGTGCCCATCAATTGTCACCACTGTGCCATGCCAAATGCAGCCACTGTGCCATGCCATTGTCGCCACTGTGCCCATCAATTGCCACCAGTTTGCCCCTAAAATGCCGCCAGTTTGCCCCTCCCCGCCTGGCACTTACCTTTCTCAGTAAGCCATCCTCGGATCCTCCTCCACGATCCCTCGATGTAGTCCCGCCCTCAATGTCGCTTCAGCCAATCAGGTTACCGGTAACCAGATCCAGTGAACCTGATTGGCTGAGATGCATGTCAGTGTTAACCAAGGAACGCACCCCCCGTGCATCCCCTGGTTGACTATTTGGAAGCCGATTACAGCCCTCAGGCTGTAATCGGAAAGCCTATCAGAGCCGCTGACTCCGATAGACACTTCCACAGCCAACCAGCTGCCGTTATTCAGATGGCCAGCGCTCGCTAGGGGGCCGGCCATCTGAATAGTGGGCGGCAGCGGCGACAATACATACATGAAAGTATGTATTGTTTTTCAGTGGCGGTGCAGGAGCGAGAGGGGGCGGCGCTCCTGCGCCCTCTATGGACGCACCGCCACTGCTGCACATGGTGACACAGTGTAATGAAAGTGCTATGAGTATTAGAAAAATATATATATGTGTGCTGGTGCCTTTGCCCCGTCAATTGTTGTATAAGAAAGGAAGAGGCTTGGGTGGACTATATTGGCACCATAGGTAAACTGATAGACAGTCAAAGATATAAATTTAAAAGGTTTTTATTTACAAAAATGTATAGAGAGTAGATTTTTTCCATGTACATATTTATAGAAAAAGGGGGTAGTTTGTGACAATTGTTGAACCATACCATTGCAACCAATGGGAAATCATACAGATATAGTTACATAATAAACAGTGCTCAACATGTTTCGCGTTCGTGATTCCAAAAAGAATCAGCTTCTTCAGGAGCTGAATATAAGTACTATTTTCAGTAGAAATACCAAAGAATTGTCACGTGACATGGGAGCTGGGCCAATGGGCCAAGACGTAGACCGATGGATCACCAATCCAGGTGCGCCACCAGGGACATGGGACCCCACCAGAGACGCAGACACCCAGGAGGAAATAGTCTCCTAGGAGGACACATCCGAGACCATCCGCATAAATGGACATATAAAATAAGGAAAAGGGAAAAAAATAGACATGTGCACACTGAAATATTTCGTTTCGGAATTTCGTTTTCGTCCGAAAAATAAATTTATTTAGTTACTCCCGAAATTTGTTTTTATTTATTTAGTTTTTCGTTAGAAATTGCATTCGTCCGAAAATCTGAATTAATTAAGGTCGAATCTGTCATTGAAGGCTTATGGTGTCTGTCGAATGTTCAAAGAAGATTCGACGGAGCAGTGAAACTGTACGACGCTGCAATCATACATTTCCGGTTGAATGTTCCGCCCACAAGCTATAGAAGAATTCTAATGTTGTATGACTAGTAATAATTATATTTATTCATTACTATTACTAGTCAACCAACATTAGAATTCTTCTATAGCCTATGGGCGGATGCATTTGACCGGAAATGTACGATTGCAGCGTCGTACAGTTTTGCTGCACCGTCGAATCTTCTAACTTTCGATGCTTTGTCAAATCTTCGTCATTCTAGCTATTTTACTGCTCCTCCTCTTTGGTTACAATCAGCCAATAACATTCATCATCAACTTTATTTTTATTTTACTTCCCCCACCCAATTCCAGCAGTGATCTTTTCTCTCTATGTCGAATCTTTTCTCTCTATAATAACAAATCTTTTCTCTCCTATGTCGAATCTTTTCTCTCCTATGTCGAAACTTTTCTCTGTATAATGTCGAATCTTTTCTCTCCTATGTCGAATCTTTTCTCTCTATAATGTCGAATCTTTTCTCTCCTATGTCGAATCTTTTCTCTCCTATGTCGAATCTTTTCTCTCCTATGTCGAATCTTTTCTCTCCTATGTCGAATCTTTCTCTCCTATGTCGAATCTTTTCTCTCTATAATGTTGAATCTTTCTCTCCTATGTAGAATAATCTTGGACTAATAGAGTTAAGGTTAGGCACATTCGACCACAGGTTCGATAGACACAGATTGTTATTGTCAGCGTCACGTTGAATCTCCTATCTATATCGAACTGTTGTAGCAACGAAAACGAAAATAAAGCATTTGTTTATGTCGGATCTTTCGGTTTTCGGATTCTGTGCTTTCGTTTTCGTTTGTTAAAACGATAACGGAAATAGCTGAAATTTGGACGAAAATGCATTCGGACGAAAACGAATGCACATGTCTAGAAAAAAACAAGAAACAGGTTTGGGTAGTAAACCCCTCTGGATATAGGGAGGTCTTTAGTCTTGTTCAAGGCAGTAGTAGATGTAGATGAGGGATATTTTGATAAGATGGCAAACTGATAGGATCCACTTGAACATATACACAATAATGACCAGAGATAATTTGTATGGCATGGAATGGTGTAGCCAAACAGATTGTAGAGCAGGGATTCCAGATGCCTGTATTTATCAGATTGCCCAAGTAGGAGAGGATTTAAAACGTCCGTGGGGATGTATCAGAATGTGTCCTCCAAGCAGCACACAGCTTGGTGACACAGTGACAGGGATTGAAAGGGTTAACTGGGGGGTGGGCGATCAGGGAGTGATCAAAGGGTTAAATGTGTACCTATGTGTACTTGTGTCAGTGTAGTGTTGGTGTACTCACAGTAGATGTCTTCTCCTCTCAGAAATCATTGGCCTAGACCTGTAGACTGATCAGTTCTGTAATGAATCCGATTGCCGTGGGCACAGTGGGGGCGCACAGCCGAGCCACCTTGCCGCAGTATAACTGCGGCGGGTGGTTGGCAACTGGTTAATTGGGCCACTATGTGGAAAATGAGGCTTAATTTTGATAAATGTAAAGTTATGCACTTGCGGGCTAAAAGCATGCATGAATCATACATGCTAAGTAGAGAAAGACTAGGGAGAAATTGGTGGAAAAAGATATGGGTTTTCTGGTAGATCATAGACTTAATAAAAGCATGCAATGCCAAGCTGCATTTTCCACCAAAATACTTTCTTGAATTAAAATAGGTATATACACCAGAGAGAGAGAGAGAGAGAGAGACATAAATATTTTTGCCCCTGTAAACATTATTAGTAAAACATCATGTAGAACATACAGTTCAGCCTTGGGCACCAGCTTCAAAAATAGGAAAGCATATACCCGCTACACTCTCCCCCTGGTAATTTGACACTGGTCCCCAGTTTCTGGAGCAAACTATGCCCTCAACGGCTGACATAGCCCAGTCCAGAAACCAACTACAAATTGTACAAAATAAAACTTTGGAAAACTTGGTCACTGGAGCAATTGTGTCTGAGCCTTACATGAAAGGGAAAGGAAAACAACAACATTTCAACCATAACTTCTAGAATCACATATTCACATTACACTTTTCCCCACCCATCCTGACTAAGACCCACCCCATACTCAGTGGTCTTGATGGGATGCTCTCCTGCAGAGGAAAAAAAAGAAAATTAACACACATAAACCCTGACACATGTATTCGTGTGAGAGGAAAGAAACTTCTTCGTGAAGAAATCCCTTTTCTCCATAGAGTGAGTGTGTGAAAAGTGTTAACGATGCGCAACACTGCCACCTGGTGACAGCGTCGCGGTAACTGCACTCGTGGAACTTTTCTTCTTTTCCTGAGCCCTATCTTCCCCAGAGTCCATGATCTCTTGCTGGAAAAGTGAAGAACAAACAGGAACAGTCCTTCATTCCTCTGGGTAACAAGGACAACAGGCCCCAGAAAGTTCAGCAGCATAAAGAACAAGAACGGAGTCTTTTCTCTCCTACAGATAGAAGCGGGGTTGATTCGCCTTGTATTCGTGCATGGACGTTGAGGCCCTGGGTGTGATTTGTCCCGGTTGTTCGGGACTGGTGTGCCAACTGAAGCCGTTCGGGCGATGCGAGGCCTGTGGGGAGTTCCTTTTTGAAGTGGATCCAGCAGTTGAGAAGCCGAGAACCATTTACTGCTGCCGTGCTGCAGGCAACACCACTCAGAGAGGAGGAATCACTGCTTTGACAGCCATCCCTGCGCGCACTGCAGCGACCGCGGAGGAGGTCATGAGTAGTCAATGGGAGAAATCCGAGGATGCTGACTCGGTCACCACTGTCTCGCAGCATCCACCACCGAAGATAAAGACCGGTATGGTAGCCCCGACCAGCGGTTGTGGTGGACCATCTCGCCCGCTTACGCCCAGCCCGGATGGATCCGTCGATAAGAGTTCCGGACGAGCCCCCACGTGTAGCGGCCTCCTCTCTCCCCTCTATTTATCAGATCATCTGTCTCTTGTCTAGGGGTACCTTAGAGGAGAGAGTGTGGGGTCACCACGCCAAGCCTTCACCGCAGATGTTTGTGTGGTGTAAGCAAAGTTCTTGTTTTACCTTCGGGTCAGTGTACTGCACCTGGAGTCTCCGAAGAGAGTTACCTTGAACAATGTCTGCCAGAAAATGAGCCCCACACCATTAGAGTCCAACACTCCTTTATTCTTCTCCATGCAAAATTGAACACAATCAGTTGGACTCCCTTAGAGAACAGAACAGACAAGGAGGTGTGGATGCGAGTAGGCCCAGACACAATGAACTCTCCACTTTCCTTCCTGAAAGTGGGTTGAGGTCTCCGAGCGAAGGGGGATTTCCTTCCAGGCGGTCTCCGATGGGAGACTCACCTGTCACTGGCAATATGCTGCACCGGGTCTTCAAGCAAGTATCTCCCACCGGTCCATTACGCCTTCCGGATTCGGGTACCCACTCCCGGGGTTCCCTAGGACCTCCTTCCCTCGTGAGCTCCAGACCTCCTTCCGAGTACCTCACCCCAGGCTAAAGGTGCCTGGGATGGAACACGACCTCCGAACGTCCTCTAGGTCTAGGCTGCCTAGGGGACTGTCACGAACCACCGCCCTCAGGCTGAAGGTGCCCGGGACTCGACTCCCGCCACCAAAAATGGCCGCCCCCTTTATACCCCCTCCCAGCAAGCACGGTGGGTTCCCCGCCCCACCATACAACCGCTGAGAGAGGCCAAAAGAGGCACGACACCGCAACGATGGCTCAACCCTGGGGCCCAAAGTGACAGCGCCACCTGGTGGGCCCCAGGGAACCATACATCACAGTTTCCCCACCAGATTCAAAAATAGGAAAGCATATACCCGCTACACTAGCATGCCATAACCATGTGCATTACACGCAGTTGTGGAGCGATTGCAGAGCAGCACCATTTACTTAAATGGGTCAAGTTCAGCAGGGCGTATAATTCATACTGCATGCCACTGGGATCAGTGGGAAGTGCCCTGGGCCCAGAGGGAAGGGCCCTGGGACCAATGGAAAGGGATAGGGGGGTCAGGGGGGCCCTTCATGGTTTCTTGCACCAGGGCCCTAAAGGTTCTAATTATGCCTCTGCTCCGTGCTGTACCCTATGCTAATACTCCACAGTGTGTGGTAGCGACGGAAACATTACCCGGTGCAGAGACCAGGGTGGTCAGTACAGGAGGGACAAAAAAAGTGTGTGTCATGCCTATGTCCACATTTTCTACAGAAATGACATCTTCTTTGGGGTGATCTTTTGGTAGGGGTACCAGGGAGGACATCCGGAAAATGCCTCTCATGATGCAGCCGGCTCACTGCATTTGCATTGGGAAGTTGGGCCACAGCACTGTCTGGAAACAGAAGGGCTGTGATGATCTCTCTCTGGAAGTTTAGGAAGGATTCAGTTCCTCCAGACGCTTTGTATAGCACATAAGCGTTAAACAGAGCCAATTGAAATAAGTACACAGACAATTTTTTGTACCAACATCTGGCCTTACGGGCAATTAAGTATGGCGCCATTATCTGGTTGTTGAAGTCCACCCCTTCCATTTTAAAGTTGTATTCGTGGAGGAAGCAGGGGTTTTGGTCTTGGAACGGCAGAGTGATGGCAGAGTGATGGCAGAGTGAGGAGGAACACGCTGCAGTTGTAGCCCTCTGACTCTCCCCCCGGACACCCAGCGATGTGACCAGCCATACAGCTCCAAGAGCAGCCCTATGTGGAAACAGCCCAGTAACCCAGCATACCTGGGATGAAGAGGAGAGAGAGAGCAGTGAAAAAAACGGGGTCGCAGCCAGAGATTGAATCCTTCTTTCCCCGCACACGAGCCGCGCTGACCAGGCTTCAAGCGGTGGAGTCACGTGGGGGAACAAGCGGTGAGAAGTAACAGTGCAGGCGCTCTGGAGAGAGACGGAACGAGGAGACACACGGACAGGAAGCACAGGAGGAGGTGGCAGTTCACAGCCCACAACTGCAAGTGCAGGTACGGGGGACAATGGAAGGGGCGAAGCAGACTGAGCAAGGGGGGCAGGAGTATAACCCCCGGGAGTCCCAGGACAGGAAGTCCCAGGGAATAGCAGATCTGGGAGACCTGGATCTTAGAGCTCTGCTGCAAGCCCTGCCAACTCGTGCGGACATAGAATCCCTCCCGACCCGTGATGATATAGAGTCAATGATGACACGTTTAGAAGAGATGCACCGAAGGGAGTGGAATCAGGTGCATACTGAGGTGAAGCATCTCTCAGAGAGACTGTTGGGGGAGGAAGGCCGGGTAACTACCCTAGAGAAACGGGTACAGCAGCTGGAACTGGTACAGGGTTTACACTCTGTACATGCTACCTCAATACAGTTACAGCTAGAGGAAATTGAGGACCGCGGCCATCGCTTGAATCTACGGTTTAGAGGGGTCCCCGAGACAGTAGGGAGAGAAACAATACATGCAACAATCCTAGCGATATGTCAGCGGCTGGCTATTCCAGCACCACCTCAAACATTGGAATTTGAGAGACTACATAGAGCCTTGGGACCCCCTTCGGTAAATATAGATAGACCAAGGGATGTCCTAGGCCGTTTTCATCGATACGCACATAAGGAACTAATAAGTCGCATGGCTTGGGAAAAAGGTGAAATAGAACATGAAGGATTCAGGGTAAAAATCCTGCCAGACCTCTTACGAGCTACATTGCAGCGTAGGGCTATGTTACGCCCGCTCCTGGATAAAATTAAACTACTGGGGGGGTCATATCGGTGGGGATACCCCATTGCTTTGATAGTGAAAAAGAACTCCCATACATTTACTTTGCGGCACCCGGGGGAATTACTAGACTTTTTTTCCTTTATAGAGATGGAAGCTATAGAGATTCCAAACTGGTTGCAGGAAATTCCAGGAACTGGGAGAAAAATGGAGACAATGGGGGACAGGAGATCTAAGGCTTCAAAGGGAAGGGGAGAAGGAAGCAATAAAGAACCCACTCCGCCAAAATAAAAGAGTACAGGAGTAATGGGGACAGGACTAATGTTTTCCTCTCTCTGCCCCTTTTTTTTTTTTTTCAGTAACATCAGGACTAGAATCAAAGGAATTCCTCTGAAGGAGACTTGCCCTGGTACCCTCCCCCCCTCTGGGAGAGGAAAAGGGGAAACGCCCCTTCTTTTTTTTTTGGACTCCCTATTTTGGGTAATTTTATTTTTTGCTTTTTTCTTCTCTCCTGACTGGTTAATTATTTTTTTCCCTTTTTTTCTTTTTTTTCCCCTGTTCTGGGTGTTGCTCCAGTGAACCCCCCCCCCCCCGTTTTTTTTTTTTGTTTTTTTTTAGGAAAACCCAAGAGGGAAGGGGTAGGTTGTTCTAGGAGGGGATATAACCCACTGGAGACAGTCACAGCCGGGGCCTAAATATATACCCCCCTTTTCTTTTTTTTTCCCCCTTCAAGAGACTTTGGGAGACTTTCGGAGTATGGAACTTTGGGGGAATGCCTCCGCTCCTGTCATCTGCCTCTCCCTTCTCATTTACTACTATTGCTGAACAGAGAAGAAAGAAAGAGAAAAAAGGGAGGGAGAAGGGAGGAAAAATAGAGGGAAGAGAAGAGAGAAAACAATTTTCTTTTTTTCCAAGGAGTGTTTTTTTTTTTTTTTTTTAGAAGTTAGGGTTATAGGGGACACTGTAAAGGGTGATGTGAAACAGGATGTGTTACATTGGAAGATACTGCAAAATGTAAGATGTAAGTTATGATAGTTGTGACCACCCTGCAGGTTTACATACACTTATCGCCCCCCCCCCCTGGGAGGGGAGCCCTTGGGGGGGAGTTTATCCCCCCCAATTTAGTGATTTATATACACTGGAATCATTGGGTGGCTTAGTTGTTTGTTTTTTTGGGGGGTTTTTTGGGGTTTTTTTCTCCCTTTTCTCTCGGTCGGTCGGGGCTAGAAGGAGCTTAGAAGATATAATGTACGAAGTTTAAATAATGTATAAATAATGTATAAATGTATAAATGCATAAATAATGTACAAATAATGTATGATGAAATGAAGGGGGGAGAAGGATTTTATTTTATTTGATTTTGAAAAGGAGGGGGTATAGGAGGGAGATAACAATAAGTAGGGGGGTTTAGAAATAGGAAGATAGGAGAAGAGATCAATAGAGACCAATGGAGTATTGGAGAGAAGAGAAGGGGAGGGAGAAGGGGGAAGAGGGGGAAAAAGAGAGGAGAAGGAGAGGAAGAGAGAAGGAGAGGGGAAGAGAGGAGCAAAAGGGAGAGGGGTTCCTATAATGGAATGGAATATTCTAGTAAGGGTAGTGGCCTGAATAGAAGAAAGCGAAGAAAATGCCAAGGATGGGGGGTGCAAATGTTATAGATACCACACAAGGGTCACACACTTACTTTTGTAGATTTAGAGAGACACATATAAGACACGTACACATATAATATCGGGAATAGGTTTTGAGGTATTGGTTAAGAAAGGAGTAGTTAGGAGCCAAACACATAGACACAAGGGGGAAGTAGGGAAATAGGGAGGTAGACAGAGGGTAGACTGAGATAACAAGGGTGGAAGGGGGGAGAATAAATAAGAGTTGGGGGCTAGGAATTAGGGGTGTTCACGAGAAGAAAGATTTTTAGAGAGTAGGAGGAGGGGGGCACTCACACATCACACTACACATGAATACAATAGGATAAAATAGGTGGTACACACACTTGGATATAACTGGATATAACTGAGGAGGCCAGAGGTTAGAAAGAGGAGGGAGCCCCAAGCAGGAAATAGGAGTAAGTTAGTACCCAGAAGATCCACCACTAGGGAAGAAGGAGGAGGGGGGGTAGAGGGATCAGGGTTAAAGAAGCAAAGGGAAATAGTACAGAGGGAATGGGAAGAAAGGTGAGAAAGGAGGAAAAATGGCCCTGGTATACGTTACTTAAATTCAGTTATACTAAAATCTCCAAAGTAAGAAGGTATTATATGTACTATATGTAAACAACTATAAACAAACACAAATGCAAAAGTTACATAAATGATAAATATTATTTGTTTATTTACTAGGATGATAAGGGGAAAAAATTTGGATAATTTAGGGTAAAATTAAAGGATGGAGGCCCCCTCGGATTTAAGGTTTTTTAAAGTAAGAGAAGGTGAGGGAAGGAGAAAAGAGGAGAAAAGAGAGAGGAAAAGGGAGAAAAAGTGGAGAGAGGAGCTGGAGAGAGGTAGATGAAAGGGGTGTCCGGGGTGGAGAGAGGGGGGTGCACCTCTGCCGTGCCAACCCAACACCCCAATTAGGCATGCACCCACCTGAACCGTAGGGTTAAAGGTCCAGAAGTGGGTGCCTCCCTTGGGGGCGGGGGTAAGGGGGGAGGGGTTAGTTGAATATTTAAGGGAGGGAAGTTGAATAGGGAGGGTTTGGTTTTAAGGGTTTGTTTTTTTTTTTTCCCTCTTTCTCTCTCCCCTCTCCCCCACACTCCATCCTCTGAATCTTTAGGGATGGAGGAAATAAAGATAACCACCATTAATGCTAAAGGACTTAATGTCCCACAAAAAAGGAGAATGCTCCTGAGCGAGTTAAAACGAACCCGCTCAGACGTAGTATTTGTGCAGGAAACACACTTTAAGATGGGCGGACTCCCATACCTACAAAATAGGTTCTACCCATGTACATACCACGCATGTAGTCAGACATCAAAGTCAAAAGGGGTGTCAATTTTAATCTCCAATAGGATACCTTGGTCCCTGTTGGATAAACGAGTAGATGTAGAGGGCCGTTTTATTTTTTTAAAAGGACAGATTGGAAGTACAAAGGTGACATTGGCGACCGTTTACGCACCAAATACACATCAAGACGCCTTTTTGAGTAAAACCTTGGATAAGCTGGTAGGGTTTGCAGAAGGGAAGCTGATAGTAGGGGGAGACTTTAATACAACATTGGAACCTAAGGTTGATACATCAACGGGGGTATCCTCCATATCAGGGGGGACCAGGAGGAATATCTTGCAGAAGTTGTGGGAATTGCAGATGGTAGATGTGTGGAGATTACTACATATCGGGGAAAGAGATTATACATTCTTCTCCAACCCACACCAACTGTATTCTCGTATAGACCTCTTCCTGGTACCACATTATCTGCTGACGGCGGTGAAGGAAGTAAAAATTGGGAATATAACATGGTCAGACCACGCACCAGTGACGCTACACATTGCGTTGTCCGACTCATCTACGGCTCCGGAGTGGCGTTGGCATCTGAATGAGAGTTTGCTGCAGATCCCCGAAGTTCGGGAAGATGTAGCAAAAGAAATGGAGGCATACTTCCAGACGAACGACACCCCGGGGAGTGACCCGGGAATGATATGGGAAGCGCATAAGGTAGTAATGAGAGGGGTTTTAATAAAACATGGTTCCCGATTAAAAAGAGCACGAGAAAGACGGATAGTCAACCTGCTAAAAGAAATCCAAGCATTAGAGGTACAACATAAGAAAATACAGATACTGCTAGTGGGGACAGAACTGGCACACCTGAGGAGACAACTGACAGACTTAGTCAGATATAAAGCAGAAGCGGCAATACAAGTAGGGAGAAAAGTAACCTATGAACTTGGGGAAAAATGTAGTAAAATATTAGCGGGGAAACTTAGAGAGAAAGGGAAGACAGTATATGTACCCCATATAAAGGGAAAAAACGGGCAGCTAATTTCACTCCCTAAAAAGATTGAGCAGAGATTCAGAGAATACTACTCATCCCTCTATAATTTAACCCCAACCCAGGTGCCTCAGGCCACGATGGAAGAATACCTCTTCTCAGCAAACCTGCCTAGGTTGGCCTTAGAAGACTGTAATAAACTGGAGATACCTATTTCAGTGGGGGAACTGGAGACAGTGATAAAGACAGTTAAACGAGGGAAGGCGCCGGGCACGGATGGCTTCACTATCCAATACTACAAATATTTTCTCCCAATATTAGGGGTCCATATGACAAAGGCATTCAGTGAGATCGTCCGGGCTGCCGCACTACCGCCGGATGCCCTTATGGCACATATTTCGGTTATCCCGAAAGAAGGGAAGGACCCGGCGGAGTGCGGGAGCTATCGCCCGATCTCACTGTTAAATACAGATTTAAAACTTTTCACTAAACTACTTGCCTCCCGTCTCCAGCCGTTTTTGAATCAGTTGGTACACCAAGACCAGGTTGGGTTTATCCCAACCCGCGAGGCCAGGGATAATACCGTAAAGGTCCTCAACCTGGTACATTATGCAAATGTTTCAAAAATGCCCAGTATTTTTTTGAGTACCGACGCTGAGAAAGCGTTTGATAGGGTCAGCTGGCGATTTATGTTTGAAGTATTGAGGCAAATGGGACTGGGAGAACATATACGGAGTTGGATAGCGGGGGTCTATGCTACACCCCAAGCCTCAGTAAAAGTGAACGGAGTCTACTCTGAGACATTTAAAATCTCAAATGGTACGCGTCAAGGATGCCCACTCTCTCCGATGCTGTTTTCTCTCTCTCTAGAACCCCTACTAAATAGGATTCGGCAAAACCCAGATATTCAGGGACTGCAAATAGGTGATCAAGAATATAAAATCGCTGCTTATGCAGATGATTTGATGTTCTCCCTATCACGACCCCATGTTTCACTGCCAAATTTGATTAAGGAAATAGAAGGATATGGGACATTAGCAAATTTAAAAATGAATTACGCAAAACCGGAAGCGATGGGGGTAGCCCTTCCCATAGAAGTCCAGCAAAATATACAACCAAATTTTAATTTTAAATGAGTAGGGTCCTCACTAAAATACTTAGGGATAAATATACCATCAAGATTAGAGAAGGTTTTCGCTGTAAATTTCCCCCCACTATATAAAGTAGTTAGATCCCTACTGGATAAATGGCAACAGGGATTCCACTCATGGTTTGGCCGATGTAACACTATTAAAATGAATATTCTGCCCAAATTTTTGTACTTATTTCAAGCTGTACCAATTAGAATTGATAAGGCCTACTTTCAGCAAATAAATGCACTCTTTACTAAGTTCATATGGGCCAACAGGCGACCGCGGATTAGCAGAAGTCAAATGACCCTCCCCAAATGCTATGGGGGCTTAGCAGTCCCAGATGTATCTAAATATCACCAAGCAGTTCATTTGGGAAGGGTCATAGACTGGTGCAGACATAAAGAACTTAAATTATGGATAAAATTGGAGCAAGAGATTAGTCAGATACCACTGGGTAGAGCACCATGGTGCTATACAAAACTACCAGACGCAATCAAAAAACATCCTTTGATAGGGCCAACACTGTCTATAGGGGCCAAAACATGTCTAAACCCTAAATACTCGTCAAGATATTCTCCACTTTACCCAATACTGGGAAACCCAAGTTTCGAGCCGGGGATGGAGATAAGGGCATTTCGGAGACTTTGAGAGAAGGGATACACGCAGGTATCGCCCTTTATGCAATCAGAAATATGGCCCACAATAGTGGAATTGACGAAATCAGGAGGCCAATTTGAAGTAGAGTATTGGCAGGCAATACAACTTCGACTTTATTTGGAGACACTAGGCCCAATGAGTAACTTTAAACGGGAGCTAACTAGGTTTGAAGTATACTGTGAGGAGAAGGAACCCATCAACCAAATAATATCAAAGATATATATGATGCTAATGACCCCACCAGAGAACTATGAAATGCCAGCAATTAGAAAGTGGGAAAGGGACCTTGGTAGGACTTTTACACCAGCTCAATATCAGAAGATAATATATCTTGCGTTACACTCATCATTAAGTACTAAAACGCAAGAATCAAATTACAAATTACTGACGAGGTGGTACTATATGCCCTCAAAACTGGGTAGGTTCTATCCTGATGCCTCAGATCAGTGTTGGCGATGTAATGGGGAGCGGGGAACTTTGTTCCATATATATTGGACATGCCCTCGAATTAGACAATATTGGATAGAGGTACGAAGGATTGCCCAAAAAATGTAGTCTTATCCTGTGCCAGACGACCCAGGCTTCTTCCTATTGCACGAAACGCAAATACCCACACAGACTTACAAAAACTCAGTATTATGTCACCTGGTCAATGAGGCCAAGGCATGCATTGCGAGAGGCTGGAAAAGCTCCAGCCCTCCAACAATTGCAGATTGGCTCAATAGGGTCGGGAAAGTGGGTGCCATAGAGGAGTTGGTGTTTTCGGCCCAAGACAGGAAAGAGCAACATATTAAGATTTGGTCATCATGGAATAAATTTATGCAGACAGAAGAAGGGAAAAGATTAATGGGGAAGTGAGTCCGCCCGGTCAGAGAAGTATTTAAGAGGTTGCGGTTTACTTAATGGGGGAGGGGGATGGAGGGGGAGGGGAGGGGGACTTTTTTTTTTCGTTTGTCCCCTTTTTTTTTTCTCTCGTTTAGGTTTGCTTTGGGAGGGAGGTAGGGTGGGAATAGATAAAAACGCAAGGGAGAATAAGTAAGGTTGTGAAAATTAAAGATAACTAAATAGAGAAAGGGACTTGGTGTGTTTCTCCCTTTAAGGAGAGACATATAAAGGACATAAGGGTAGGGAACCCATTGACACTGAGGTTTTGAGGCGAGACTGATGTTTAAATAAATAAGATTTAAGTAACGGATTGGGATGAGAAATATATTATGAATAGAAATGCAATGGAAAATGTATAAATAATGTATTGGATGTATTCCCCTTTTTGAAATATAAATAAAGAATATTTAAAAAAATAAAGTTGTATTCGTGGACACAGAGGGGCTTTTCAACAACACCAGTCGCCGTAATAATTTGGACTGTCATGTCTGCGTGAATGGAAGACAGAACAAAAACGTTCCGGTTGTTCTTTCATCTCATGGCAAGCAATTTGTCTGACCTCAAGCAGGCTCTCTCCCCTGTCTAAGTCTGATATCTACAAGCCGTTGGGGGAAGCCCTGGTGATATGATTGCATGGTGCCACATGCGCTAATTTGTAATTGAAAGAGGTGTCTAAAAAGTGGCACGCTTGTATAAAAGTTGTCCAGGTATAAATTGTACCCCTTTCCGAACAAAAGTGACACCAAGTCTAAAACAATCTTGCCACTGCTCCCTATGTAGTCTGGGCAGTTGGGGGGCTCCACACTCCTATATTTTCCCATATGTATAGCCTGTGGCCCTGTCACAGAGTTTATCCATCTTGATCCCATATCTGGCACGCTTGCTGGGGAGAAACTTGAACACAAGGCAGACAGAAAATGTAATCAGTGACTCATCATCAATGCAGACATCTTGATCAGGAATAAACAAGGCTGCAAACTGTTGGTTGAAATGGTTTATGAGGGGCTTGAATTTTGTGGTGCCGATCATATTCAGGGTCACCCCGAGGATGACAGAGTTCATTGTCATTGAAATGCATGTACCGCAAGATTTTCTCGTATCTAGCCCTTGCCATGCACGCATAGAACACAGGCATATGGTGAATTGCGTCGGTGGACCAATATGACCACAATTCACTCTTTTAATAATGCCCAAGAGAAGGGATAGGTCCAGAAAGGTTTTAAATTTGGGAACCGTAATAGGTTTACAGGCAAACTCTCTGGCAATGGTTAAATTTGGGTTTGCTGCAATAATTTGACCAGCATATAAATTGCTTTGGTCCACAACAGATCTGTACAGATCTTTCATAAAAGTCAAGGGAAGTAAAATTTGCTGTTTCCACCTGATCTCCATGTTGGCCAGTGAATGGGGGAAGTACGGGTGCTGCAGAAGTGGTGAGCTGCCAATTAGGATTTGCAAGCACATCAGGAAGAGAGCTATTGTCTCTATGGGCCTGTGCTCGATCTCTTGGTGGCTGCGGGACATTAATTGTGCTAGCCATCGCACAAGTTGAAATGCAGTGCTGGTTTGTCTATGACCAAGATGTACTAGGCCGCTGGTGCTTGCCAGTTCTCCAGAAGGTTGAGCAGCACTAGTATTGGCTCATACAAGAACCTTGTGGTTGTTGCACCTCAGCAACAGAAGAACGGGTTTGGGTATGTCTGACCTTAGCAGGGACTGCTACTCCATCGTCAGAGCTATGTATCAGGGTGCCGCTGCTCTACAGGTTCATATAGTGAGCCTGAATCAGATTGTTATTCTGACAGTGAGGCTTCCCCTTCACTCTCATCCTTCATGCTCAGGATTCCTGTAGGCCTCTTCACTAGTGTACCCTTTGTTAGACATTTTGGCCTCTGAATTTATAGGTACAACTAGTGCGACTCACAGGTAACAAAAGCACCTGGTTGTCAGAGACTGCTTCAATTGCTACCAAAAAAGTTAACTGTTAGCATTAGCAGGTATCAGGTGTGGCTCTGCTAACGCTGCAGTTTGTGTGTTGTGTTTCATAAAGTGACAGTAATCTATTGATCCTGCACTTTGGGTAGGCTGGGCTGGGCAGAGGGGCTAAACACAGGTGCTGGCAGGTGCCTGGGCTGATCCTGCTAACGCCACCTTTTTGGGAACACTATACTACTGGGGACGCTAATATAGGTCTAATCATATCAAAGATATTGATCCGTTCAGACGCTATACTCGTAATAGAGCTTTATAGTGTATGTGTGCGTGTTAGTGTACCTGCCACTAATCTGACGCTGCCTGGGATTTACGTTATCACTAACTGATGCTAAAACGTAACTGATGTCACCCATAACACTAATACGGTGATCAGAAAAGAGATTTGTACACTATACTAGTGACACTGTGACAGGGAGTGAAATGGTTAACTGGGGGGCGATCAGGGGGTTAGACCTTTATTATGCAATATACGGTGGATACCCTGACGCTATAAAAGACTGACGGTGACACTAACTAGCTAACTAGCGTCACCTGTGCCGTGACACTAATATGATGATCAGAAAAAAATCTGAACACTATACTAGAGACACTGGTGACAGGGGGTGAAAGGGTTAACTGGGGGGCGATCAAGGGGTTAAACATTTATTAGGTAATATATGGCAGGTACCCTGAGACTGACGGTGACTCTAACTAGCTAACTAGCTAACTAGCATAACCCGTGACACTAATACGGTGATCAGAAAAAATATCTGCACACTATATAGTGACACTGGTGACAGGGGGTGAAAGGGTTAACTGGGGGTGATCAAAAAGTTAAACCTTTATTAGGGGGTTAATAGGGGGGACCCTAAACCTACCTGGGCCTACCACTAACTACCCTAACGCTGTTTAGTGTGACACCAATACAGTAATCAGTGAAAAATCTGAACACTGCACTTCAGTGGCGGCTGGTGCTCAATTTTTTTTTGGGGGGGCAAAAATAAACGAAAAAAAAACCCCATCAATTGTAGCCTCACTGTGCCCATCAATTACCCCCATTGTGCCCATCAATTGCCGCCACTGTGCCCATCAAACGCAGCCACTGTGCCCATCAAACACAGCCACTGTGCCATAAAATTGTCGCCACTGTGCCATAAAACTGTCGCCACTGTGCCATGCCATCAAACGCAGCCACTGTGCCATGCCATCAAGTGCAGCCACTGTGCCCATCAATTGTCGCCACTGTGCCATGCCATCAAATGCAGCCGCTGTGCCATCAATTGTCGCCACTGTGCCATGCCATTGTCGCCAATTGTCGCCACTGTGCCATGCCAAATGCAGCCACTGTGCCATCAATTGTCACCACTGTGCCATGCCAAACGCAACCACTGTGCCATGCCATTGTCGCCACTGTGTCCATCAATTGTCGCCACTGTGCCATGCCAAACGCAGCCACTGTGCCATGCCATTGTCGCCACTGTGCCCTTCAATTGCCGCCAGTTTGCCCCTAAAATGCCGCCAGATTGCCCCCCCCGCCTGGCACTTACCTTTCTCAGTAAGCCATCCTCGGATCCTCCTCCACGATCCCTCGATGTAGTCCCGCCCTCAATGTCGCTTCAGCCAATCAGGTTACCGGTAACCAGATCCAGTGAACCTGATTGGCTGAGATGCATGTCAGTGTTAACCAAGGAACGAACCCCCCGTGCGTCCCCTGGGTAACTATTTGGAAGCCGATTACAGCCCTCAGGCTGTAATCGGAAAGCCTATCAGAGCCGCTGACTCTGATAGACACTTCCACAGCCAACCAGCTTCCGTTATTCAGATGGCCAGCGCTCGCCAGGGGGCCGGCCATCTGAATAGTGGGCGGCAGTGGCGACAATACATACATGAATGTATGTATTGTTTTTCAGTGGCGGTGCAGGAGCGAGAGGAGGCGGCGCTCCTGCGCCCTCTATGGACGCACCGCCACTGCTGCACTTGGTGACACAGTGTAATGAAAGTGCTATGAGTATTAGAAAAATATATATATGTGTGCTGGTGCCTTTGCCCCGTCAATTGTTGTATAAGAAAGGAAGAGGCTTGGGTGGACTATATTGGCACCATAGGTAAACTGATAGACAGTCAAAGATATAAATTTAAAAGGTTTTTATTTACAAAAATGTATAGAGAGTAGATTTTTTCCATGTACATATTTATAGAAAAAGGGGGTAGTTTGTGACAATTGTTGAACCATACCATTGCAACCAATGGGAAATCATACAGATATAGTTACATAATAAACAGTGCTCAACATGTTTCGCGTTCGTGATTCCAAAAAGAATCCGCTTCTTCAGGAGCTGAACATAAGTACTATTTTCAGTAGATATACAAAAGAATTGTCACGTGACATGGGAGCTGGGCCAATGGGCCAAGACGTGGACCGATGGATCACCAATCCAGGTGCGCCACCAGGGACATGGGACCCCACCAGAGACGCAGACACCCAGGAGGAAATAGTCTCCTAGGAGGACACATCCGAGACCATCCGCATAAATGGACGTATAAAATAAGGAAAAGGGAAAAAAACAAGAAACAGGTTTGGGTAGTAAACCCCTCTGGATATAGGTAGGTCTTTAGTCTTGTTCAAGGCAGTAGTAGATGTAGATGAGGGATATTTTGATAAGATGGCAAACTGATAGGATCCACTGGAACATATACACAATAATGACCAGAGATAATTTGTATGGCATGGAATAGTGTAGCCAAACAGATTGTAGAGCAGGGATTCCAGATGCCTGTATTTATCAGATTGCCCAAGTAGGAGAGGATTTGAAACGTCCGCGGGGATGTATCAGAATGTGTCCTCCAAGCAGCACACAGCTTGGTGACACAGTGATAGGGATTGAAAGGGTTAACTGGGGGGGGGCGATCAGGGAGTGATCAAAGGGTTAAATGTGTACCTATGTGTACTTGTGTCAGTGTAGTGTTGGTGTACTCACAGTAGATGTCTTCTCCTCTCAGAAATCATTGGCCTAGACCTGTAGACTGATCAGTTCTGTAATGAATCCGATTGCCGTGGGCACAGCAGGGGCACACAGCCGAGCCACCTTGCCGCAGTATAACTGCGGCGGGTGGTTGGCAACTGGTTAATTGGGCCACTATGTGGAAAATGAGGCTTAATTTTGATAAATGTAAAGTTATGCACTTGCGGGCTAAAAGCATGCATGAATCATACATGCTAAGTAGAGAATAACTGGGGGGAAATTGGTGGAAAAAGATCTGGGGTTTCTGGTAGATCATAGACTTAATAAAAGCATGCAATGCCAAGCTGCATTTTCCACCAAAATACTTTCTTGAATTAAAATAGGTATATACTCCAGAGAGAGAGAGAGAGAGAGAGACATAAATAATTTTGCCCCAGTAAACATTATTAGTAAAACATCATGTAGAACATACAGTTCAGCCTTGGGCACCAGCTTACAAAAAGGATAGTGGTATACTGGAAAAAGTGCAGAAGAGTTCAACCAAACTTATAAGAGGCATGGAGGAGCTCAGCTATGAGAAAATATTTCCTGAACTGAGTTTATTCTCTCTTGAGAAGAGGCGATTTGGTAGATGTGATCACCATGTGCAACTACATACCGTAAGTGGTCCATATAGTGAACTTGGTATAGAGTTATTCAGATTCAGGTTATTTTGTGCCTTTCTCTGAATCAACTGTGGTTATAGGATTGTGTACATGGAGCTTTTCTAATTGTGTGTGTATTTTTTTTAAATCTTTTTAATTAGATGCTGTCATGGATATGCAGTAGTGTTTGTCTGTCAGCTTACCTTCCTTCCCATGTGTTCATCTTAGAGGCCAGAACCCTTTCACCTGGCTTCCTTTATAATCTCCTCCCAGCCTGACTCCACCCCAGGTCCTATCACAGAACACTATATTAACCTGTGCACTGCAAGCCTGCTTGGCTGATCAACGTGTTTGTTAGGCATTGTGTGTTTGGGTTCCTGCCTGCCGTGTGCTACGTCTGTCTCTCTGTTACGTTATTGGCTTGTCCCCGACTATCCCTGTCTGCTCGTGACCCTTGACCTTCGGCTCGTTCTTTCGTTATCCTTGTCTGCTTGTGGCCCCTGACCTTCAGCTTGTTATTCGGTTCTCTCATATCTTGTGCTTCTGCTTCCCCTCTTTTCCCCTTATCCTACGGGGCGTGAGCTAGGAAACTCCAGGGGCCACGACCTGGTCCCAGCCTGCAGCATAACATCCTCACCACTAGAGGCCCTGGAGAAGACCTGCTGGGTCTTAGACTCCGTGCCCTGGGGAATCTTGGCTCTAGCTTCCGTTAGGATCCCGGTTGTGCTCCTCTGGTCCCGCTTTCCACAACCACCCAGTTTCCTATCCGCAGAAGCCAGCCATAGGGTTCACTACCTCGCGGTGCACTCCTGTCCCCCTACGGTGTGCATCTGTCACCTGGCCACAGGTGACCTTGACAGTTTGATCAGCCATGAACCCGGCTGACATCCCGCTTCCCGCGGATGATCCATTGCAGGGCATAGTTTGCAGACTTGAAACCCAGGAATCTAATCAGACTCAGGTGATGCGATTCCTCCAGGATCTGGCTTCTCGCTTTCGAGCAGCTTCAGGCCTCCTTGGGAACCCCGAATCTGCAACCTCAAATACAACCAGCGGCTGCACCTATTGCACCAGTCGCAGCCACACACTCACTACAACTGCCAGCTCCATCCCGTTTCTCTGGGGACTCCAAGGCTTGCAGGGGGTTCCTTAGCCAATGCACAATTCATTTTGAGCTCCAGCCCCAAAACTTCCTGTCTGATCGGGCTAAGGTAGCCTATATCATTTCCCTCCTCTCTGGTGAAGCTTTAGCCTGGGCAGCCCCTCTGTGGGAACTGAATGATCCAGTGGTTTCTAGCCTGTCTGGCTTCTTGAAACTTTTTCGGAATATCTTCGAAGAACCGGCTCGTGTCTCTTCAGCGGCCAGCGCCCTTTTACGTCTCCGCCAAAAGTCTGCTTCTGTGGGACAGTATGCCCTTCATTTCCGCATACTGTCGGCTGAGTTTAGCTGGAACAATGAAGCCTTAGTCGCAACCTTTTTGCATGGCCTGTCTGATAGAGTGAAGGATGAATTAGCAGGAAGAACCATCCCCACTGATCTGGCCGACGTTATCTCCTTGTGTAACCAGATCGATATTCGCTTTCAGGAGAGGACCTTAGAAAAGCAACGCCAGCACTCCTTGGTTCTTAGTCAGCCTGAGCTCCCCTCTCTTCGACCCGTAGAGCATCTCCTACCAGCTGAGGAACCCATGCAGCTGGGTCGGACCAGG
The DNA here is from genome assembly GCA_029206835.1 of Rana muscosa. Classification (NCBI taxonomy): domain Eukaryota; kingdom Metazoa; phylum Chordata; class Amphibia; order Anura; family Ranidae; genus Rana; species Rana muscosa. Next base: position 424,240,831 of record CM055122.1, read on the forward strand.
CTATCCCCCGAGGAACGTGCTAGGCGCAGAACTCTTGGTCTGTGTCTTTACTGTGGGGGCAAAGGTCATTTTCGTGACACTTGCTCTCTTTGTCCAGAAAAACGTTCGGGTCCACTTCATCTGGAAAGTGGAGTATTGGACCCAGAAATATCACCTTCCCCTTCTCGTCTTCTGCTTTCTGTGTTCCTTCATGTTGGTGCTTCTTCTCATTCGGTCTCAGCATATCTGGATTCCGGAGCCGCTGGTAACTTCATGGACTGGGAAATCGCATCGTCCATGAGACTTACTCTTTTGCCCCTCACCACGCCTCTGGTGGTCTTGGCGATTGATGGTACTGTTCTCCCAGGGGGACCTATCCGCTTCCAGACCCTCCCTGTTAAGATGTCGGTAGGGACACTCCACCAGGAGTGGATATCCTTCCTTATCTTACCCAAGGCCTCAACGCCTATAATTTTGGGTCTCCCATGGTTACAGCTCCATTCTCCTCATGTGGACTGGACTACTGGACAGACCCTGGCTTGGGGTCCCTCCTGTTCCTCGTCCTGCCTACCCAAGGTTGCCCCCTGTGAACCTGAGCCGGTCATTCATTCCAGGTTGCATAACCATTTACATTTCTCTGTCCCTAACCACCCTTGGACGCACAGCCAGGCTACCTTGTCTACAAGTCCTGCAGTCGCTACATCTTGCGATGCGATTCAGGTAGTCGCTACACCTGACTCAGCTATTCACTCTGCCTCTGTACTAGTTATGCCAGTCCAGCCCATGCCCAGTGAGCCTCCTACTTTTTTTTGTTCAGGACATTCTGCTTGTCCTTCAGCTATTCAGATTGACTCCAGCGACATGTCACCTTCTAACCAACCTGACTTCAGGGTTCCACTGACATCTGCCCAGTCTGATGGTCCTGTGCAAGATGACCAGTTCCCCTTTAAGGGTCTAGGGGACCCTCCTCAGATTCCTGTTGATCCTCTCATGCCCTTGCTTATTCCTAGAGAGCCTTTGGTCCTCAATAGATCTTCTTGTCATCTCCCTACCCCGTTTTCGGTCTCTGAGGATAATCTTAAGTACGAGGTTAGACAAATTCTGGATTCTCGGCTCTGCAGAGGCATTCTTCAGTACCTTGTGCATTGGAGAGGTTTTGGTCCTGAGGAGGCGTCTTGGATCGCTGCATCTGAGGTCGCTGCACCTCATCTGTTGAGGAGGTTTCATCAGAGATTTCCCTTTAAGCCTGGGCCCAGGCGGGGGAGGGCCCATAAGAGGGAGGGTACTGTCATGGATATGCAGTAGTGTTTGTCTGTCAGCTTACCTTCCTTCCCATGTGTTCATCTTAGAGGCCAGAACCCCTTCACCTGGCTTCCTTTATAATCTCCTCCCAGCCTGACTCCTGAGGTCCTATCACAGAACACTATATTAACCTGTGCACTGCAAGCCTGCTTGGCTGATCAACGTGTTTGTTAGGCATTGTGTGTTTGGATTCCTGCCTGCCGTGTGCTACGTCTGTCTCTCTGTTACGTTATTGGCTTGTCCCCGACTATCCCTGTCTGCTCGTGACCCTTGACCTTCGGCTCGTTCTTTCGTTATCCTTGTCTGCTTGTGGCCCCTGACCTTCAGCTTGTTATTCGGTTCTCTCATATCTTGTGCTGCTGCTTCCCCTCTTTTCCCCTTATCCTACGGGGCGTGAGCTAGGAAACTCCAGGGGCCGCGACTTGGTCCCAGCCTGCAGCATAACATCCTCACCACTAGAGGCCCTGGAGAAGACCTGCTGGGTCTTAGACTCCGCGCCCTGGGGAATCTTGGCTCTAGCTTCCGTTAGGATCCCGGTTGTGCTCCTCTGGTCCAGCTTTCCACAACCACCAAGTTTCCTATCCGCAGAAGCCAGCCATAGGGTTCACTACCTCGCGGTGCACTCCTGTCCCCCTACGGTGTGCATCTGTCACCTGGCCACAGGTGACCTTGACAGATGCATTAGTGTCTTTTTCAATCTGACTAAATATGTAACTATGCAATAGATGTTTATATGCATATATTGCCAACTTTGGCTGATCATGGTTATCATATCTTTTCTGATCTTAGCTTTATGAATTACAGTACTGTTTGTTTACCTGCCTTAGTGAAGAACTGTTTCCACCAATAAGAGAAAGGAACCATTGTTACCATACTAAGTTGGAGGAAATAGTATCAGTTTTACTTAACCACTTAACGACCGCCCACTGTAAATATACGTCGGCAGAATGGCACCGACAGGCAGAATCACGTATATGTACGTGATTGCCTTTGTATAGTTGGGGGGTCCGATCGGACCCCCCTTCTTTACAGTGGGTGGTCGTTTTACCTTCGGGAGCGATCCGGCATGAGGGGACGGCCGTTCGATTCCGGCCGCCCCCTCTCGATCGCTCCCGGCGAATGAGAGCTTCCCCTGCCTGTGTGCTTGTTTACACAGGCTGGAGGAAGTGATGTCATCTCTCCTGCGGCGCTCACATATACCGAGCGCCGTACAGGAGAAGATGCAGGTTAGTACACAAAACAGCACACTGACACCAGGACACATAGGCACATAAATCGCCCCCCCCAGGCCCCCCCCAGACACCCCCAGATCACCCCCCAGCCCCCCCAGCCCCCAGTCACAGTGTCACTGATTGCAGTAACCATTTATTTAGTGATCACTGCAATCAGTGACATTTGTGACTGTAAAAGTGTCACTACATTTAGTTTTAGGTCCAGTGTAGCCCCCTAACCCCCCCTAATAAAGGTTTAACCCCCTGATCACCCCCCAGGTAACCCTTTCACCCCCTAGCACCGCCGTCGCTAAGCAATCATTTTTCTAATCGATGTCTTAGCGTCGGTGATGCTGATCGGTAGCCAGTAATTTTTTTTAGGTTCGCCGCAGGTTTTTATAGCGTCGGGTACCCCCATATATTACCTAATAAAGGTTTAACCCCCTTGATCGCCCCCCAGGTAACCCTTTCACCCCCTATCACCACTGTCACTAAGCGATAGTTTTTCTGATCGATGTCTTAGCGTCGGCGATGCTGATCGGTAGCCAGTAATTTTTTTTAGGTTCGCCGCAGGTTTTTATAGCGTTGGGTACCCCCATATATTACCTAATAAAGGTTTAACCCCCTTGATCACCCCCCAGGTAACCCTTTCACCCCCTAGCACCGCCGTCGCTATGCAATCATTTTTCTGATCGATGTCTTAGCGTCGGTGATGCTGATCGGTAGCCAGTAATTTTTTTTTAGGTTCGCCGCAGGTTTTTATAGCGTCGGGTACCTCCATATATTACCTAATAAAGGTTTAACCCCCTTGATCGCCCCCCAGGTAACCCTTTCACCCCCTATCACCACTGTCACTAAGCGATCATTTTTCTGATCGATGTCTTAGCGTCGGCGATGCTGATCGGTAGCCAGTAATTTTTTTTAGGTTCGCCGCAGGTTTTTATAGCGTCGGGTACCCCCATATATTACCTAATAAACGTTTAACCCCCTTGATCACCCCCCAGGTAACCCTTTCACCCCCTAGCACCGCCGTCGCTATGCGATCATTTTTCTGATCGATGTCTTAGCGTCGGTGATGCTGATCGGTAGCCAGTAATTTTCTTTAGGTTCGCCGCAGGTTTTTATAGCGTCAGGTACCCCCATATATTATCTAATAAAGGTTTAACCCCCTGATCGCCCCCCAGGTAACCCTTTCACCCCCTATCACCACTGTCGCTAAGCTATCGTTTTTATGATCGTTGTCTTAGTGTCGGTGATGCCGATAGGTAGCCAGTAATTTTTTTTTAGGTTCGCCGTCAGGTTTTTATATAGCGTCAGGTACCCCCATATATTACCTAATAAAGGTTTTAACCCCCTAATTGCCCCTAGTTAACCCTTTCACCAGTGATCATCATATAAGTGTTACGGGTGACGCTGGTTAGTTAGTTTGCTTTTTATAGTGTCAGGGCACTCGCCGTATATAACCCAATAAAGGTTTAACCCCCTGATCTCCCGGTGGGTGATATCAATTAGGTTTTAGCGTCAGAGAGGGTCTGCGTCACACCCCAGGCAGCGTCAGGTTAGTGCCAGTAGCACTAACACCCACGCGTGAAGCATACACCCCCCTTAGTGGTATAGTATCTGAACAGATCAATATCTGATCTGATCAGATCTATACTAGCGTCCCCAGCAGTTTAGGGTTCCCAAAAACGCAGTGTTAGCGGGATCAGCCCAGATACCTGCTAGCACCTGCGTTTTGCCCCTCCGTCCAGCCCAGGCCACCCAAGTGCAGTATCGATCGATCACTGTCACTTGCAAAACACAACACACATAACTGCAGCGTTCGCAGAGACAGGCCTGATCCCTGCGACTCCAGTGCTGTAGGAGGTGATTTCACCACCACAGTTAAAAAAAAAAGCATATATGCCGAAGCATTGGGGCAGCAGGAGCGGAGGAGCGATTTTTCTCCTAATGCCGCGTACATACGGTCGAAATTCCGACGGAGGCTTGCCCGTGGGAAAGTCTGACCATGTGTACGCGGCATAACTTTTGCGAGAAGATGCCCCCATGCTTCGGCATATATAAATGGTGCATGTATGCCCATCATTAGAAGTGGGTGGATGAAGGGCCCATCATTAGAAGTGGGTGGATGAAGGGCGGTATTCTAATGGTGGGCATACCCACCGATCAATCTTTTTTTCTCATTCAGCCAACAGGCTGCATGAAAAAAAAGATTACAATACATGTCCAACAAGGACCAGCAACATACTGGTATGTTGCTGGACTTTGAATGTTTATACCAGAATGATGCCTGCGGGTTTAGGTATCATCTTGGTATCATTCTTTTCAGCCAGCGGCCGGCTTTCATGTAAAAGCAATCCTAGTGGCTAATTAGCCTCTGGACTGCTTTTACAAGCAGTGGGAGGGAATGTCCCCCCCCGGATATAAAAAGCGCCATTGGGAAATTGGGAAAGCATTTTATCACACCGATCTTGGTGTGGTCAGATGCTTTGAGGGCAGAGGAAAGATCTAGGGTCCAATAGACCCCAGTTTTTTCAAAAAAGAGTACCTGTCATTACCTATTGCTATCATAGGGGATATTTACATTCCCTGAGATAACAATAAAAGTGATAAAAATAAATAAATATGGAAGCAACAGTTTAAAAATAAAATAAAAAAGCAAAATTAATAATAATAAAAAAAAAAAAAGCACCCCTGTCCTGCCCTGCTCTTGCCCAATGATGAACGCAAGCGTCGGTCTGGCGTCATATGTAAACAGCAATTGCACCATGCATGTGAGGTATCACCGCGAAGGTCAGATCGAGGGCAGTCATTTTAGCAGTAGACCTCCTCTGTAAATCTAACGGGGTAACCTGTAAATGCTTTTAAAGGCTTTTAAAAATGTACGTAGTTTGCGCGTTTGTGCGAAATTTTAAAGCATGTCGTGTTTGGTATCTATGTACTCGGCCTAAGATCATCTTTTTTATTTCATCAAACATTTGGGCAATATAGTGTGTTTTAGTGCATTAAAATTAAAAAAAGTGTATTTTTTCCCCAAAAAATGCGTTTGAAAAATCGCTACGCAAATACTGTGTAGAAAAAAAAATGCAACACCCACCATTTTATTCTGTAGGGCCTTTGCTTTAAAAATATATATAATGTTTGGGGGTTCAACATAATTTTCTTGCAAAAAAAAAATATGTTTTCATGTAAACAAAAAGTGTCAAAAAGGGCTTTGTCTTCAAGTGGTTAGAAGAGTGGATGTAAGCTTCCTAATGTTGTGTATAAAATGCCAGAACAGTTCAAAACCCTCCCCAAATGACCCCATTTTGGAAAGTAGACACCCCAAGCTATATACTGAGAGGCATGTCGAGTCCATGGAATATTTTATATGTTGACACAAGTTGCGGAAAAAATACAATTTATTTTTTTTTGCACAAAGTTGTCACTAAATGATATATTGCTCAAACATGCCATGGGCATATGTGGAATTACACCCCAAAATACATTCTGTTGCTTCTCCTGAGTACGGGGATACCACATGTGTGAGACTTTTTGGGAGCCTAGCCGCGTACGGGACCACAAAAACCAATCACCGCCTTCAGGCTTTCTAAGGGTGTCAATTTTTGATTTCACTTCTCACTGCCTATCACAGTTTCGGAGGCCATGGAATGCCCAGATGGCACAACCCCCCCCCCCCAAATGACCCCATTTTGGAAAGTAGACACCCCAAGCTATTTGCTGAGAGGTATTGTGAGTATTTTGCAGATCTCGCTTTTTGTCACAAAGTTTTGAAAATTGAAAAAAAAAAAAGAAAAAAAAAAAAGAAATGTTCTTTCTTCATTTTCAAAAACAAATGAGAGCTGTAAAATACTCACCATGCCTCTCAGCAAACAGCTTGGGGTGTCTACTTTCCAAAATGGGGTCATTTGGGGGGGGTTTTGTGCTATTTTGGCATTTTATGGCCTTCAAAACTGTGATAGGTAGTGAGGAGTGAAATCAAAAATTTGCGCCCTTAGAAATCCTGGAGGCGGTGCTTGGTTTCCGGGGTCCCGTACGTGGCTAGGCTCCTAAAAAGCCCCACACATGTGGTATCCCCGTACTCAGGAGAAGCAGCAGAATGTATTTTGGGGTGCAATTTCACATATAACCATGGCATGTGTGAGCAATATATCATTTAGTGACAACTTTTTGTAATTTTATTTTATTTTATTTTTTTGTCATTATTCAATCACTTGGGACAAAAAAAAAATATTCAATGGGCTCAACAGGCCTCTCAGCAATTTCCTTGGGGTGTCTACTTTCTAAAATGGGGTCATTTGGGGGGGTTTTGTGCTATTTTGGCATTTTATGGCCTTCAAAACTGTGATAGGTACTGAGGAGTGAAATCAAAAATTTGCGCCCTTAGAAATCCTGAAGGCGGTGCTTGGTTTCCGGGGTCCCGTACGTGGCTAGGCTCCTAAAAAGCCCCACACATGTGGTATCCCCGTACTCAGGAGAAGCAGCAAAATTTATTTTGGGGTGAAATTCCACATATAACCATGGCATGTGTGAGCAATATATCATTTAGTGACAACTTTTTGTAATTTTTTTTTTTTTGTCATTATTCAATCACTTGGGACAAAAAAAAAAAATATTCAATGGGCTCAACATGCCTCTCAGCAATTTCCTTGGGGTGTCTACTTTCTAAAATGGGGTCATTTGGGGGGGGTTTTGTACTGCCCTGTCATTTTAGCACCTCAAGAAATGAGATAGGCAGTCATAAATTTAAAGCTGTGTAAATTCCAGAAAATGTACCCTAGTTTGTAAACGCTATAACTTTTGCGCAAACCAATAAATATATGCTTATTGACATTTTTTTTACTAAAGACATGTGGCTGAATACATTTTGGCCTAAATGTATGACTAAAATTGAGTTTATTCGATTTTTCTTATAACAAAAAGTAGAAAATATCATTTTTTTCAAAATTTTCGGTCTTTTTCCGTTTATATCGCAAAAAAGAAAAATCGCAGAGGCAATCAAATACCATTAAAAGAAAGCTCTATTTGTGGGAAGAAAAGGAGGCAAATTTCGTTTGGGTACAACATTGCATGTCCGCACAATTTACAGTTAAAGCAGCGCAGTGCAAAATTCTGAATTCACCTCTGGTCCTTTAGCTACCAAATGGTCCGGGGCTTAAGTGGTTAAAAAAATAAAAAATAAAACTTCCACACTGGTGTAAACTCCTCCTTACACAAAAAGAGTGGTGGCAGGAGCACAAGCTAATAAGGATCAGTTGCAGCCATGTTGTTGGAAGAACAGGTGACTGTGCCTAAAAACTCCTCAGGTAGATCCATAAATAGAGAAATAAGCAGACAGTCTGATCACTTACTATGGCAGAATGTGGAATGAGCGTTTTAGATTTCATTCCAGTTGGAACTAAATGGCTAGGCTCTGTGTTCTTTTTAATTTGGCTTGTTTTCATTTTTTGTACCTGAATAAAGCCTTTGAACAAATGCAGAAAGTTTCTGTTTCTCTGGATGGGATTTTTTTCTATTTTGTGAAGAGAACCAGGAGGTAATCACACTTTGCAATTTATATCCATATAAGGTATGTAAATCCCTGTTCATACATGAAAAACTGTCTTTCCTGGATTTATAGTTTACCACTTGATAATTTCTTTCTCCTAAGGTCTGACTAATGTTCTAGCTGTTGTTACTAACAACATTGCATACTTGGAATGTTGGCAGGAAGCATTTCACCAAGCAATTTATACCTGAACAAAGGCAAATGTTTCATGTAAAATATGGCATGGCAACATTCCATTGTATCTTACAGTGCCTTGAAAAAGTATTCATACCCCTGGAAATTTTCCAAATTTTGGCATGTTACATCCAAAAATCTAAATGTATTTTATTGTGATTTTATGTGATAAACCAATACAAAGTGGCACATAATTGTGAAGTAGAAGGAAAATGATAAATGGTTTTTATTTTTTTTAACAAAAAAATATCTGAAAAGTGTGGCATGCATTTGTATTCAGCCCCCTTTACTCTGATACCCCTAACTAAAATCTAGCAGAACCAATTGCCTTCGGAAGTCACCTAATTAGTAAATAAAGTCCACCTGCATGTAATTTAATATCAGTATAATTACAGATCTGTTCTGTAAAGCCCTCAGACGTTTGTTAGAGAACTATAGTGAACAAACAGCACCATGAAGGCCAAGTAACAAACTAGACTGGCTAGGGATGAAGTTGCAGAGAAGTTTAAAGCAGGGTTAGGTTTTAAAAAAATATCCCAAGCTTTGAACATCTCACAGAGCACTGTTCAATCCATCATCTGAAAATTGAAAGAGTATGGCACAACTGCAAACCTACCCAGACATGGCCATTCACCTTAACCACTTGCCGAACAGCTCCTGTACATATACGTCGGCAGAATGGCATGGCTGCGCAAAGTAACGTATATATGCCTTACTTTGAATTTGCTGCCGTGCGCTCGCTCGCGCGCGTGCCTGCTGCAAGCTCTGTGACCGTGCTCGCGGGACCCGCAAACTCGATGTCCGCCGGGTGCCTGTAAACGTGTCACGGAGTTGAAGAACGGGAGATGCCAGTGTAAACACAGCATCTCCCCTTTCTGCCTAGTGACAGGACACTGATCGTCTGCTCCCTCTCATCGGGAGCAGCGATCAGTGTTGTGTCACTGCTAGGCCATCCCCAGACAGTTAGAACACATCCCTATGACACACTTAACCCCTTAAGCGCCCCCTACTGGTTAACCCCTTCACTGCCAGTCACATTTACACAGTAATCAGTGCATTTTTATAGCACTGATCGCTGTATAAATGTGAATGGTCTCAAAATAGCGCCAAAAGTGTCCGATGTGTCCACCATAATGTCGCAGTCATGATAAAAATCGCTGATCGCCGCCATTACTAGTAAAAAAATAAAAATATTAATAAAAATGCCATAAAACTATCCCCTGTTTTGTAGACGCTATAACTTTTGGGCAAACCAATCAATAAACGCTTATTGCGGTTTGTTTTACCAAAAATATGTAGAAGAATACGTATCGCCTAAACTGAGGAAAAAAATTGTTTTATTATATATTTTTTTGGGGAATATTTATTATAACAAAAAGTTAAAAATATAGCATTTTTTTCAAAATTGATGCTATATTTTTGTTTATAGTGCAAAAAAAAGGTGATCAAATACCCCCAAAAGAAAGCTCTATTCATGGAAACAAAAGGACGTAAATTTTGTTTGGGAGCCACGTCGCACGTGCGTTAAAGCGACGCAGTGCTGAATCGCAAAAAGTGGCCTGGTCATTTGGCAGCTAAATGGTCTGGGGCTGAAGTGGTTAAATTGACATCCCGGACAAGGAGAGCATTATTCAGAGAAGCAGCTCAGAGGCTCATGGTAGCTCTGGAGGAGCTTCAGAGATCCACAGCTCAGGTGGGAGAATCTGTCCACAGGACAACTATTAGTCATGCACTCCACAAATCTGGCCTTTATGGAAGAGTGGCAAGAAGAAAGCCATTGTTAAAAGAAAGCCATAAGAATTCCCATTTGCAGTTTGCCAGAAGCCATTTGGAGGACACAGCAAACATGTGGAAGAAGGTGCTCTGGTCAGATGATGCCTAAGAGTAAAACACTATGTGTGGTGGAAAACTAACACTGCACATCACCCTGAACACACCATCCCCACTATGAAACATGGCGGTGGCAGCATCATGTTGTGGGGATGCCTTTCTTCAGCAGGGCCAGGGAAGCTGGTCAGAGTTGATGGGAAGATGGATTCTGCCAAATATAGTCCAATCTTAGAGGAAAACCTGTTAGAGTCTGCAAAAGACTTGAGACTGGGGCAGAGGTTCACCTTCCAGCTGGGCATTGACCTTAAACATACAGTCAGAGCTACAATGGAATGGTTTAGATCAAAGCATATTTATGTGTTAGAATGGCCCAGTAAAAGTCCAGATCTAAATCCAATTGAGAATCTGTGACAAAACTTCAAAATTGCTGTTCAATGATGCTCTCCGTCCAATCTGACACAGCTTGAGCTATTTTGCAAAGAAGAATGGGTAGAAATGTCACTCTCTAGTTATGCAAAGCTGGTACAGACATCCCCAAAAAAACTTGCAGCTGTGAATGCAGCGAAAGGTTGTTCCACAAAATGCACGCCACACTTTTCACATATTTATTTGTAAAACATTTTGAAAACCATTTATCATTTTCCTTCCATTTCACAATTGTGTGCCACTTTGTGTTGGTCTATCACATAAAATCACAATAACACTACATTTATGTTTTTGGTTGTAACATGACAAAATGTGGAAAATGTCCTATTAAATACTTTTTCAAGGCACTGTACGTGTATAACAGGGGAAAAAATAAGAAACTGATAGCTATATTGCTATTAGGCATGGGAAGTACTGCAATGGGAGAACCTTAGGAGGCAGAGGAGTGTTTTGGAGCTTGATCTGGCTATTTCTGGAATATCTGACGTTTTACTTCCTGGCATGGTGAAGCGAATGTGCTGCCACTGCTGGTTGCCAAGGTACCATACCAAAGAGTAAAGAAAATATTCACTGGCTGTTGATAAGGGTGAGATTGACGATGTGGAGCATTCTCATCACTATGTCCTAATTAGTATTCTGAAAGTCATGTTTCTACCAAGGCATCATTAATTTAGTAAGTAAATAATAACTTTTGGCCAGAAGAGGACTGGGCGTCATAGAGAGCAACAGCAGCAAAGCATAATGATGATAATGTAGCTTGTGTTCCTCGAATGCAAAAAGATGATGGGTAGAATGTTGTTTATCACTGTGTTTCTCCCATAGGAGAGTGAGATGACAAATCATTGGAGTATAGGGTTGATTTACTAAAGGCAAATAAACTGTACACTTTGCAAATGCAGTTGCACTCTGCAAATGCAGTTACTCCAGAGCTTAGTAAATGATGGGAAGATCGGGGGCGTAAGCTTGGTGCATGGAGTGGTGAGACGTGCTATACAGTGGCTCCCTGTCCCCATGGCTCATCCAACAATTATAACCCAGTACAGGCCCCACTCCACAGCTTCTATGGGCAAACCACATGTAAGAGAGGTGAAGCAGTCTGTGTCCGGCTCCTCTGCTAAGGACATGGATTGCTTTTTTACCCGATTATCATCCACTGCTAAACACCAGCAGAGCTCCAAGATGGCACAAGCACCTTCTTCCCCTTCTTAGACAGAGCCTCAGACTTCATTGCAGATGAGATCTCGAGGCAGCACACCATCCCGGGGGGAGGGGGGTCCGAAAGGATGTCCACCTGCTCCAGAAGCCTCTAAAAACCTAAATCTGTTCCAGAGATGGGTGGGCCCCGGAATCCTATATTAAAGCAAAAACTGGATTTTGAGCAGTATGTGAGGCTCATAGAGCACACATAGAGGCAAGAGATCTCAGAGCTCAAGAAAGACATAGGGGTGCCGATGGAGGACATTGAAAAATATCACGGATGGTCTATGCAGGGTTCTGCAATCACACAAGGAGACTTTAAGTAACAGCACAGTGTTAATCCACCAGCTAATGTATCAACAGGATGATATAGAAAACAGGAACTGCTGCATTGACATCACAATTTGGGGTGTCCCTGAGTCGGTAGAGGCGAATGATTTGGTTTCTGCAGTGATGTCCATTATTACTCAACTTCTTCAAAACCTAAATATTCGCCCATTGAAATTGATTGGATACACAAAGCCTCAGGCCCCAGGAAACCAGACCCTTACCTTGTGAGAGATAATGCAGGGTTAATTTTTTTAAGGTTAAAGAGGATATTATGTGGGTACCAGCACACAGGATACCATACTGCACAGGTGTCAAACACAAGGCCCGTGGGCCAAATCCGGCCCTCCAGGCCATTTCATGTGGCCCTCGCCCTTCTCTGGTCCTCCTCAAGACCCTTACTTTCTGCTTTTAAGCAATGCATCCAGCTTCTTCCCAGCAGCAGCATAAGGAAAGGGGGGTGCACTGTGATGTAAGGGAGAGTGTGGGACTCAACTTCTGATGGTGGGGTGGCTCTTAACATCTAATGTAAGGGGAGGGGATGCGCTGGACATCTAATCTTACAGATACAACCGGCCCTTTTGAGGGCAATCATAATGCTGATGCGGCCCTCGATGAAATTGAGTTTGACACCCCTGCCATACTGTTTAATGACACCAATTTAGTTTCTACCAGATCTTTCCTGCCAATTGTTGGCTATGCGATGAGAATTGAAACCACTTACTCAGTTGCTGCAAGACTGACTCTTTAACTATAAATGAAGGTTTCTCTTCCAACTACTAGTGCACCATGAAGGAAAAACTGCTACATTTTGCATGGTTGGAGACCTTCTGAACTTTCTAGGGATATTTGAGCTTCCTCAAGTTTCTCACTCTGATTGGCCTCTTACCCCTACCACACCGGGCCTCCCCCTCACTCCCTCGTGGCAATGCTAGGGCAAGAAGAAAAAGCTGATTCTCAAAAAGCTCCGGATGACTTAACTACACCAGTGAGCTTATTTGCGCTGTAGGACTACTTGAACTAGACTTTTGGTCTCAGTTTATGTTCCTTTTATTGTTTGCAGCATTTTCTGTCTACTGCCTTCAATGTAGGATTTCCTGTATACACCACTGTGGATGATTGTTATTTTTTATTGTTTTATACACTCACTTGCCCTATGGTTGGCGAGTTATGCCTTACTGAATTAAGATGAGTGATGATTCTTTTTATTGGTATTATGTTGATAGGCCTCTTGCACTTCAGTTTAATGTTGAGGTGTCCCTGTTCCCTCTCTCTCTTACCCCTTCCCTCCCCCCTCCAGTCATCCCATTTTTCCCCTTCCCTTACTCCTCCCTTGCCCTATCGCAATTCCATTTTCCCTAATTGATATGTACACTTGTGGGCTGTATAGTTACTCTATATATTTTTATGGATCTGTACATTATTCATTTTAGTTCCGTTGAACCCCTATGGTTAGCTATGCCCGGGGCCACTCCATGTGCCTATTATGATCCCCCACTTAGGCTGTCCAGTGCTGCAGATTATGCACTGTACAGTTTATAGTGTTTTCCTATTTCTTTATTTACAGCATTATTGTAACGATATTATTGTACTGCCATCTATTGCCTTTTTTCTGTACCATGCCTCATGTTATCGAGTCCAGTTCTCTTCCTGGATCTTAAATATGACTATAGGAGGCATTCACTTGCCTTTATCTCTCTCTTTTTTTCCCATTTTTTTTTCTATTACTTCTTCACTCTTTTTATGCTCCCTGTTGTTTTTTCTCTGTGATTCTGGAAGGTAATGTTTTCCTTTTGACCGTACTTTTGCTGTATGATGGGGGAATAAACACTTTTAACCAGGATAAGGGCTATTTCTTCTCGACCATAATTTTCAAGCTGGCATAATTTGGTGGTCCCTGTTTCACCATGGGTGGTTCCTTTGTCTCCTTCAGTGGATACCTCATTGGGTAGTTCCTCATCCTCAATATCTCCTACCTTGCTTATCTAAGATAAAAACAATCTTGGAGAAAGTGCAATTAGTTAACGTTTGGTACATCCTCCATCCTGCTGAGAGAGACTGCAGCTTTCATTCCATAGAACACAACTATAATAGTTTGACTATTTTTGATATCCCAGTATCTCTTAGATTCTACTTTGTGAGCTACCATAGGCCATATTTTGTAGTCAAACCATGCCCTGGTACACTTAACCCTGGACCATCCCTTTGTATCCAGACAAAAGTTATTGTGGCGCTTAAACGATAATTTGTTGAGAGACACTCCCTGCATTGCGGATGTTTTCCGGACTATAAACAATTTTATCCTATATCAGGCATCACTAAATGGGAGACTGAGGTCCAGATCCAGACCGAGTCACTGTCCGATCTGGTCCTCTGCAGTACCGCCATTTATGAGCTGGTTCTTTCCCTCTGCCTCCGCTGCTGTGACTATTACAGTAGAGAAAGGGATGCAGAACAGTTCCACACACACAGAGTGGAAGGCACAGCAGCACTAGATGGAGGGCCTGAGCTGCCAGAATTACTTTCATTTTGGCAAGTTGGTGATTGGTTTTGGTCCTAGTAACCTATCACCAGCTTCTTAAAATGAAAAGTTAACTCTTGCAGCTACTGCCCTCCATGTAATGCTGCTGTGGCTCCCACTCTGTGTGCCTAAGTAAGGTAGGAAGAGGTTGGCACATTGCCTCAATTATGTCTGCCGACAATATTAGGATCAGGGTATCAAGTCTGTGTTTTGTTAGTATTATTCCTCATCATATAATTTGCCTCTGGTTTCCAACACCTTACATCCCATGTCACAGACTGATACTATGAGTAATTACATTAATAATACTGCGTTACATGTGATAGACACTCATACTGCCTCTTCCCTGGAAAAACCTCTCTGAGATGCAGTTTTTGTGTTCCATTAAGAGCCTGATATCTGACAAATGTCCTGGACCAGAAAGTGTTTGTCCTTAAAGTGGAGGTCCACCTGTTTTCTGCCTAGTTCCTAGTCCGCGGTGAGAGAACTTCCTGTCCTAACACCCATTGCCTCCTGGGAAATTATTACATTCATTTCCCCAGGAATATCTAGGCAGTACTTTGCATAAAATTGCGTTATTTCCTTACAGGAAATGACGCGATTTAAGGTTGTATCTTAAACTTATTGTATCTTAAACTTATTGTTTAGGAGTCTAACTACCTTATCCAAGCGCTGCACACAGACTGCTTGGAAAGGGTGATTGGACTTTTATTGCATGAATGTTTTGTTACAACGGGGAGGGAAGTTCCTCCGTCGCCGCCCGTTGTCATGGCTACGTAAATAAACAATCAGCGCTACGAGCGCCGTTCAAATGCGCACGTGCAAGATGTAGCTTACCCAGCATGCACCGCTGGATGAATTCCAGGAAGGACAAGCAACTGGGCTTCACAATGCCCACACTTAGCATGGATACGGCCAGATGAAGAGATGTAACAAACGAGGTTAGTGAAAAAGAATGTTAGCTAAACGGCTGGGGAGCGATTCTGATTGTAGTGGGAATATGTTAGGCAGCAATTCTAAACAGTGAGAAAAAAAAACACCACTTTAATTCTCTAAATTGTTTTCAACATTTTTTGCCTTAAAGCCTTTGATTCTGTTGACGATACTCACCTCCCTTCTCCACAATTGTTGACTTTCAGTATTTCCATTCTTCCTATACCTGGTAAAGGCCCTTACCTTTACTAAAGTTTTAGCTAATAGTTTATCACCACTTCTACCTGATATTATCCACAGTGATCAGATGGGTTTTGTCCCTGGACAGGAAGCCAGGGACAACACTACCAGAACTCTCCATCTCATCTCATATATCTGTAAACATCATCTGAAAGCTTGTCATCTTTTGTTTGACACCAGAAAGGCCTTTGATAGAATACGTTGGAGGTTTATGCGCCTATTCCAGTAGCAAATTGGCTTAGGCCAAATAATTTTCAGCTAAATTTTATGCTTACTGTATATTCTCATCCCACTGCATCTGTGTTAGTGAATGGTTCCCTCTCTGCCCCGTTTACGACTTCCAACGGCCCCAGACAGGGATGTCCATTGTCCCCACTTCTCTTTGTCATCGTCATAGAACATTTAGCACAAGCCATTCTGAAGAAGGCTTTCATTTTAGGCATACAGACCCCGTTGATGCATGAAAACTCTGTCTATATGCAGATGACCTTCTCCTCTATATCCAGCAACCCCCATATCTCTATCCCCACACTTCTACAGGAATTCCCAATATATGGTTCCCTTGATAACTTTAAATAAAACAGTGGCATTAAGTATTTCCCTTCCCCTTACCTTGTTGACCCAACTTCGTTCCAATTTCCTGCTCCAATGGAAACCGAGATGCATTTCATATTTAGGTATTGTTGTCCCTGCAAACCTTTATGCACTTAATTATGGTCCTCTCTTAATGAAAATTTGCAAAGAATTCGAGGAATGAAGCACACCCTCTTTGGAAAAAATAATACCCTAAAGATGGACATTGCTAAATTGCTTTATTTTTTTTCCAGAGTGTCCCTAGATCCCTACCTAAATCCTTTTTCCATGCCATGCGCACTCTGTCTATCCAATTTATTTGGAACCATGGATCTTCGCATTTACATTAATCCGGGAAATTGGTTTAGTAATTCCCATTTGTCAGCTTTTTATGGGAGGCTGCGTTCCTCCGGACAAACCACTCGCTCTTTTGCAGAATTTGAGAAGTTATGTTCTCTCTGCGAGATGCCTAGGCATAGGTTTTCTATATTATATAAAAAACCTGCAATGACAAGCTACTAACTTATACAAGAGCCTGGTCCATTAAATTGGTATGTGAACTTTCAGCTGCTGATTGCCAGACTTCCTTTCTGCCTTTCTGTTTACCAAAAAGTCTACCATTTCCAGATATGCCCAGGAGAAAATTTTAAGATCCTTTTATGTTGGTTACAGGAACTCGGTTACTCTCCATCAAGCCTTCCCTTCCACTTATGGAGCCTTCTGGAGGTGCGGTTTTGCAAGGAGTTCTTATTTGCACATATGGTGAGAATGCCCAAAGATCAGGCCTTTTTGGTCAACAGTGTTTGCAACAAATAACAGGGTCTATGACAAATCCTTATTACCTACCCCAGAAATTACCCTGCTTTTAATTTTACTGGATTAAGTTGCATCTCAAAAACTAAAAATGAAACCTCAATTTTGGAAGTCCACCAATACACCTCCTATCACCTTATGGGTAGCTACTGTAAATTATATTAAGTGCATGGAGAAGATGCTGGCGATGGACTCTGATTATTTTGATTTGATTGTTTATCTTTATTTATTTATTTCCCTCAGACTCCATACAGCCCTTTCTTCCACACCCCAGTTCAGACCATGTACCTACCCCCCTGTGACAGCTGATTGTGAGGACATATTTATTTAGTCTAAATATTTCCCTTCTAGGGTTTTTCTTTTTCTTAATCTCTCTTCACTCGGATTCCTGTTTCACATAGATAGAAGATAATTTACCTTCTAGGATCTACACAACTCTTTTTTTTCTACTCTTTTTCTTTCCCATTCTACTCACCTTTGTGACTAAGGCATACTTTTGCTTTATTCCTTTACTCTGGCTTCCTTTTTACACCCTGTTCCAAATTATTATGCCAATGATTTTTTTCTCATTTACCTAAATAATTGATATAAACAACAGTCAGCATAATTCTCATGTTATCAACTATTAAGAGTACAATTCAAATTTTATTGAACAAACCTCCTAATGATAACAGTTTTTTTTTTTCAAAATAAAAAACTTACAATGCACTGTTCCAAATTATTACGCACAGTAAGTTTCAAAACACTTTATAGGTTGTAAAGAACTGAAAATTGCCATTTATTGTTGTTTGCAGCGTATTTACTGAACTCAAAAGCTATTGCAATCAAACTTTGAACAACATTTTAACTTTTTAAACATTTTAACAGGTCATGTTACATTTTAACATAGGACCCCTTATTTGATAGTAGCTTCACGAGTCTTGCATCCATTGAACTTGTGAGTTTTTGGGCAGATTCTGCTTGAATTTGTTTGCAAGATGCCAGAGCTGCTGTTTGGATGTAAACTTCCTCCCACCCTCATAGATCTTTTGCTTGAGGATGCTCCAAAGGTTCTCAATAGGATTGAGGTCAAGGGAGGATGGAGGCCACACCATGACTTTATCTCCTTTTATCCTCATAGCAGCCATTGATGCAGAGGTATTCTTTGCAGCATGAGATAGTGCATTGTCATGCATGAAGATGATTTTATTACGGAAAGCATAGTTCTTCCTTCTGTACCAGGGAAGGAAGTGGTCTGTCAGGAACTCCACATACTTTGCAGAGGTCATCTTTACACCTTCCGGAACCCTAAAGGGGCCTACCAGTTCTCTTCCCATGATTCCGGCCCAAAACATGACTCCACCACCACCTTGCTGATTTTGCAGCCTTATTGGAACAGGGTGGCCCTCCACCAACCATCCACTACCTCATCCATCTGGACCATCCAGGGTTGCACGGCACTCATCAGTGAACAGGATTGTTTGAAAATTATTCTCCATGTATTTTTCTGCCCAATGCAGCCGTTTCCACTTGTGAGCATTGATTAGTGGTGGCCGAATGGAAGGTTTATGCACAGTTGCAAGACTCTGGAGGACTCTACACCTTGATGTCCGTGGGACTCCAGAGGCACCCGCAGCTTCAAATATCTGTTTGCTGCTATTTAATGGTGTTTTAGCAGCTGCTCTCTTGATCCGATGCATGGATCTGGCAGAAATCTTCCTCAATGTGCCTTTATCTGCATGAAACCCATCTGTGCTCTGAATCAGCCACAAATCTCTTAAGAGTGTGATGATCACGCTTACGTTTTCGTGAAATATCTAATGTTTTCATACCTCGTCCAAGGCATTGAACTATTTCACTCTTTTCGGCAGCAGAGAGATCCTTTTTCTTCCCCATATTGCTTGAAAATGGTGCTCTGCTTAATAATGTGGAACACCCTCCTTTAGTAGTTTTTCCTTTATTTGGGCTTACCTGGCAATTTAATTATCACAGGTGTCCGAGATTGTTTTCAGTGATCAAAAGAACCCTGAGACACAATGCCATCCATGAGTTAAACTGAAAAACCAAATATTTAAGCTTTGTGACACTGAAATAGAATTTGCATAATAATTTGGAACAGGGTGGCATAAGGAAAACGGCAGAAATGGAGGAACTGATACACCAGGCTAATGATACGCCTTCTAAATTTAATAAGATATGGTCTTGCTGGATACATTTCACAACAACGACTGAATACACACAATTACTGACTTGAGATGACCTTAAGAACTGTGGCAGAGTAACAGGTATACCCACCCCTCCTTTCCCACCCTCCCCTCTTTATACCCTCATGAACTTGTGAAGCAGAACACTATTTCGGAACTCCAGTAGCACCCCTTCTCACGCCCACCTCCTTGGCACACCTACTCCTCACCTAGACCATAAGGTCGCTACCCTGAAGCCCTTAGATCCCTGACACCCGGTTAGACTTTTGAATTTTAGGATATGTTGATTTACCTGCCGGACCGACATTTAATATATTGATAACAACGGGTGCGATTATCTGACATTTTGTATGTTTTGTTGTCATAGATCTTTGTACCTAGTGGAAACGTGTATACGATATGTTAAATACCAGGTGCTATATAAGTTTTACTGTATAACCATACTGTTGAACGATTTTTGCCTATAATAGCGGCTGCGACCGCAGTTCTGCATTTATTGTATGCTTGTTTATATTCTCAATAAAAACTTTTGCAAAAAAAAAAAAAAAAATTGGAACAGGGTGTATATTCTTTTTCTTTTCAGATTTCTATTTTATCCTTGGTCCAATGGCTTTTATGGTCCAATACCTTTTATAGCGTTTTTGTGCAGATTAATTGTATACTATGAAACCTTAGCAAGTTCTCAGTTATTGTTCACTAGCAGGCGCCATCTTTACATGCCTCCATATGGTAATTTTTCCTTCATTTACTATGTCCTTGTTGTTCATATATATACTCTAAATCAATAAAAGGCATATGTGCCTTTAAATGAATGCTGGCTTATATCATTCAATCATTAGCAAGCAAAAATGCAGTTTATTTATTTTACCTCATTACCTCATTACCTAATTTACTAAGCTCTGTAGAAACTCCACTTGCAGAGTGCAACTGCACTTGCAAAGTGCACAGTCTATTTCCTTCAAATAAATTAACCCTTGCACCTTAACAGCAATGGTTAATCTTTTGCTTACATTTGTTACATGCAGCAGTGGTATCCAGTGAGGTTTAAAGAAAACACTAAACTGGAAATCCCCACAAAACAGCACTATCTATTAAGTCCCCCCAGTCAGAACCTGTATTGACACAAGTGTTCCCTCAATAAGACCCCTTTCACACTGAGGTGGTTTTCAGGCATTTTAGCACTAGAAATAGCACCTGTAAAGCACCTGAAAATTGCCTCCCATTCATTTCAGTGTGACTTTTGCTGTTGTCTTTTTGAGGACAAAAATGGCTCTAAAAAAGTAATGGAAAGGGCTAGAGGGCTGCAAATGGCAGCAAAATGTTGTTAAGAGCATGGCAAGTGCTCTGCAAACAAATGTGAATAGGGAAATAACTTAAAATAACATAAAAAAAAAATAATAATAATCTTGACCTAGGAGGACGAGGTCCATATGTGTCAGGACCTGGGCTTGAACCTGGGACCTCTTCTGTGTCTAGTATTGACTCTTCCCACTGAGCTATTTGGGATGCTGGATAGCTGCCTGCCTGATCTGTTGGATAAATATGATCCAATGGACAACCCTGCCTTGAGTCTTGATTACTGTTGAACCTTGAACTCCTTGCTCCTCCCATGAACTTCCTATAAAGCCTTGTCTCAGCACTTCCTCTTTGCCAGGTTATTGTGCCTTCCTGCCAGTGCCTTGCTGTTGTCTTTCCTGCTGCCATCTGTACCTACAACCACTCGTGATTGACCCTTGGCTTGTTCCTGGACTTCTCTACTGCTTGATCCCAACCTGCAGCCACTTGTGATTGATTCCTTGGCTTGTTTTCTGACCACGCTGCTGTTTCATCCTTGTCTGTTTATCCGCTATTGGACCCCGGCTTGCTCACACCCTTGTGGGGCAAACTTGAGGACCGCGACCTGGTACTAGCTTGCAGCTAAATCCATCTCCACCATCAGGAGCTCTGGGGAAAACCAGCTAGTACTTAGACTCCGCACCTCAGGGGAGCCTGTGTCATCTGCCAGAAGTGACTGCCTGTATGCCTGTCCTGCCACTGCTATTGCTATTGGTCTTCAAGCTAGACGCCTTATCGTGACAATATGGAGTAGGAGGTTGAGGTGGCGGTGGATGTGGTGGTGTAGGTGGAAGTGGCGGTGGAGGAGGACAAGGTAGCCAACACTGGTTTTTGTTTTTAATTTATTTATTTTTTTAAATTAGGGTACACCCCAAAAGAGTGAGAAAGATCAAAAATACAACAATGGCTGGGTAAGGCCGGTATACATGTCTATTCTGCACAAGGTACGGACAAGTCCTGTGGGATCCATGCCTGGTTCATTTTAATGAACTTGAGCTTGTCCACATTGGCTCTGGACAGGCGGCTGCGCTTGTCTCTGATAACACCCCCTGCCGTGCTAAATACACATTCAGATAATACACTGGCTGCAGGGCAGGCCATCACCTCCAAGGCGTAAAGGGCAAGCCCAGGCCATGTGCCCAATTTGGAGACCCAGAAGTTGAAGGGGGCAGACCCGTCATTCAGTATGTGTAGGCGTGTGCACACATACTGCTCCATCATGTTGGTTAAATGCTGCCTCCTGCTAAGACGTTCCATATCAGCTGGTGGTGCTAGTTGTTGTGGCGTGCCGACAAAGCTTTCCCACATTTCGGCCATGCTAACCCTGCCTTCTGAGGTGCTAGCGGTGCCCGGCTGCATTGGCGACCTCTTCCTCCTCCTCTGCCTTCACCTTGTGCTTCCACTGTGCCCTCGCTGTCAGGTGGGAATGCCACCAGCAGCGCGTCTACCAGCGTGCACTTGTTCTCACGCATCTTACATTCACGCTCCAGTGAGGGAATTAAGGACGGTACGTTGTCCTTGTAACGGGGATCCAGCAGCGTGGCCACCCAGTAATCCGCACCTGTTAGAATGTGGGCAACACGGCGGTCGTTGCGGAGACACTGCAGCATGTAATCGCTCATGTGTGCCAGGCTGCCCAGAGGCAACGAAAAGCTGTCCTCTGTGGGAGGTGTATCATCTGTGTCCTCTGTATCCCCCCAGCCACGCACCAGTGATGGCCATGAGCTGGTCTGGGTGCCATCCTGCTGTGAACATGGTTCCTCCTCCTCCATCTCTTCCTCCTCATCCTCCACCTCGTCATCCTCCAGAACTGTGCCCTTGCTAGACAATTGTGTACCTAGCGTTTATTGGTGCAGGAACCCACCCTCAGAGCCACTTGTAAATGACTGCCCTGAAAGCCTTGGAAATTATCCCTCTTCCTCCTCCTCCTCCTGTGCCACATCCTCTTCCATCATCGCCCAAAGTGTTTTTTCAAGGAGGCATAGAACTGGGATAGTAACGATGAGAACGGCGTCATCGGCACTGGCCATGTTGGTGGAGTACTCAAAACAGCGCAACAAGGCACACGGGTCTCGCATGGAGGCCCAGTTATTGGTGGTGAAGTGGTGCTGTTCCGCAGAGCGACTCACGCGTGCGTGCTGCAGCTGAAACTCCACTATCGCCTGCTGCTGCTCGCACAGTCTGGCCAGCATGTGCAAGGTGGAGTTCCACATCACATATGAGGCGGTGAGCGGGAAGGCCGAAGTTACGCTGCAGCGCTGACCGGCAAGCAGCAGCAGGGTGAGAACGCCGAAAGTGCGTACAGGCGGCCCGCACTTTCTGCAGCAGCTCTGGCATATCGGTGTAATTTTTAAGGAACCTCTGCACCACCAAATTCAGCACATGTGCCAGGCAAGGGATGTGAGTCAAACTTGCTAGGCCCAGAGCTGCTACGAGATTATCGCACACCACAAGGCCGGGCTTGAGGCTCACTGCCACCAACCACTCATTGGTCTGTTGTTCCATGTCCCTCCACAATTCCTGCGCGGTGTGGCGTTTTTCCCCCAAACAGGAACGTTTTAAAACTGCCTGCTGTCGTTTACCCCTGGCTGTGCTGAAGTTGGTGGTGAAGGTGTTACGCTGACCGGATGAGGATGCGGTAGAGGATGAGGAAACGGAGTAGGAGGAGTTAGCAACAGGAGGCAAACTGAAGTGCCCTGCAGTCCTCGGTGGTGGAAGGACATGCGCCAAACTGCTATCCGCCTCAGGCCCAGCCGCCACTGCATTTACCCAGTGTGCTGTTAGGGAGATATAACATCCCTGACCGTGCTTACTGGTCCACGTATCCGTAGTTAGGTGGACCTTGCCACAGAGGGCGTTGCGCAGTGCACACCTGATTTTGTCCCCCACTTGGTTGTGCAGGGAAGGAATGGCTCGCCTGGAAAAGTAGTGGTGGCTGGGCACGACGTACTGTGGGACAGCCAATGCCATCAGGCTTTTAAAACTCTGCGTCTCCACCAGACGGAATGACAGCATTTCAAAGGCCAGGAATTTTGAAATGCTGGCATTCAGGGCCAGGGATCGCGGGTGGGTAGGGGGGTACTTCCTCTTCCGTTCCAGTGTTTGGGAGATAGAGAGCTGAACACTTGCATGGGACTTTGTGGAGATGGTTGGTGACCCAGGTGGTAGTGTTGCTAGCAGATCCTCTGTTTGTGGGGTGGCTGGTGCCACTGTCACTACAGAGGTGGATGAAGAGGCCGAGACTGCAGCAGAAGAGGAAGCAGGAGGAGCCAGAGACCTTTCTTGGTTTTGAGGTGTCTACTCCACTGCAGCTCGTGCTTTGCACTTAGATGCCTGGTCATGCAGGTTGTGCTCAGGTTGAGAACGTTTATGCCTTGCTTCAGGCTCTGATTGCACAGTGTGCAAACCACACTCGTGTCTTGTCATCAGCACATTGTCTGAAGAATTGCCATGCTAGGGAACTCCTTGGACCTGGCTTTGGTGTGCTCGGTCCCTTGCTGCGTTGGGCAGTAGCAGGCGTACTGTGTAGGGGACGGACGCTCTGCTTTTGCACCCTGCTCCCTGTTCTGCTGTGCTGGTGGCTCTGTGCGACCACTGCCTATTCCTCCGAACTACACAGGTCACCTGCATGACGTTGATTCCAAGTGGGGTCGAGGACCTCATCGTCCTCCACATCATCTTCCACCCAGTCTTCACCCCTGCCCTCCTTGTCGGTCTGCTCAATTGCGAAAGCAGCAGCAGTTGAGACCTGTGTTTCTTCATCATCCGAGACGTGCTGCGATGGTCCTCCCATGTACTCATCTTGAAACATAAGTGGTTGGGCATCGGTGCACTCAATCTCTTCCACTTCTGGGGCAGGGCTAGGTGGATGGCCCTGGGAAACCCTGCTAACAGAGTAATCAAAAAGCAGAAGAGACTGCTGCATGATTTGGGGCTCAGACTGCTTGGCTGATTTGCAAGGGGGTGAGGTGAAAGACTGACGGACATCGGCTGCAGGTGCCAACTCTGATCTTTCAGCAGGAGACTGGGTGGGAGACAATGTGAAGGAACTGGAGGCACTGTCAGCAACCCAATCTACTATCGCCTGTACTTCTCCTGGCCTCAACATTCATAGAGCCGCATTAGGCCCGACCAAATACCGCTGCAGGCTTTGTCGCCTACTCGCACCTGAGGAAGGTGTTTCACTTGTGTGTGTAGCTGGCACAGATTGACCACGTCTTCTCCCTGCAACAGGAGCTCCACCAGCAGCACCACGACCGGGGCCACGTCCCTTATTTGACGTTCTCATATTTCTCAAATTTAGGATCTTGCCCTAAATGGGTGTTTTTTGAATAGCAGAATAGAAGAACAGTATCTAAAGTGTGTATCTCATATGTACAGATATGCAGGAAACGCACCCAAAAAATGTATTTGCCCTGAATAAAAAAGTTTGAATAGCAGAATAGAAGAACAGTATCTAAAGTGTGTATCTCACATGTACAGATATGCAGGAAACACTGCAAAATATATATTTTTGCCCTAAATGGGTGTTTTAGCAGAATAGAGCAGTAACATATGCAGTGCTGGTGCACTAAGCTTGCATAAAATGCCCGCCGACACCAACCTAGCTAACAGACGGATAAAAGTTATCTTTTTTCTGGCACTGGGCTCAGGGCAGGGTAAAAAGATTGTGCACTGCACCCACACAACAAAATCAAGGTAGATCGCTGAGTAATTTGATTTCTGAATCAGGACTCTAATTCTCTGCCTCAAAGCAGCAGCAGCAACCTTTCCCTACACTATCTAAAGCAGAGTGCTGTGCTATATGTGCCTCTAGCTTATATAGAGGCTGGGTCACATGCTGCACTGGCCAATCACAGCCATGCCATTAGTAGGCATGGCTGTGATGGCTTCTAAGGGCACACGAGTTAAACAAATGTTGATTGGCTGCCCTGCAGCGCGCCATTACATTGCCGAACACCGAACCCGAACCCAAACATACAGTAAATTGTTCGGGTTCGGGTCCAGGTACCAAAAACCTAAAAGTCCGGTATGAACTTTACAGTTCGGGTTCGCTCAACCCTAATCCTTATTTAAAATATTTATTTTTTTGCCTTGCCAGCGGTATAGCCATGCTGCGGTGGAGGAGCGGTATACACACTGCTCCTTCACTGCTCCAAAGATGCTGCTAGCAGGACTTTTTTAGCATCCTGCCAGCACGCTGCTCCAGTGTGAAAGCCCTCAGGCTTTCACATTGGAGAGACAGAAGCGGCTCTTTCAAGGCGCTTTGCAGGTGCTATTTTTAGCGCTGTAGCACCTGTAAAGCACCCCAGTGTGAAAGGGGTCTTAAGGGGGAGTCTTGTTATTAACTTCACATGATTAGAAATGTTATTTAATAGCAAAATATATGTATAGCTTATACTATAAAAAAAAATTGCTGTGTGCCCCTAAAGTTTTCGAGTTTGACTTGAAGAAAAGGTGGCAAGTGGCAACCCTAGATCTAACTCAGTGTTTCTCAACTCCAGCCCTCAAGTTGCACCAACAGGTCATGTTTTCAGGATTTCCATTATTTTGCACAGGTGATTTGATCAGTTTCACTGCCTTAGTAATTACCACAGCTGTTCCATCTGAGGGAAATCTTTAAAACATGACCTGTTGCGGCGCCTTGAGGACTGGAGTTGAGAAACAGTGATCCAACTAATATCTAATATTTTTCAATATTTAAAAACACTTCACTATACAAAAGTGGGTTAGGTTTATGTAAACCTAGATCACTGAGACATATGCCTCATTTCTTATATGCAGTAACTATATATAAACACAGATCATTTGATGTGTTATAGGATGATTCAGAACATATGAACCTGTGATAATAAAAATATTTTTTATTTTATTTACTAATGTAACATTAAATCCACAGAAAAGCACATGAAAAAATATGACTGTGTTATTTGTGCACAACCTATTTATGAGTATATTACATTACAGTTTAATAGATATTTGCTATAATTTTCCACTGACATTCTGTGAATTCAACTATTTAGCTTATAAAAGAAAGAATAACAAATGCCACAAAGCAGGAAGCAAACTGAGAGTCTGAAGGTTAATGATTGCTCATGAAAGCTACAGAAATAAATTATCTGCCTAGGGACACTATCACGTGACCAGCACAAAGCTGCAGCAGCCAAAAATGTTTATGTAGAGAAAATAACATTGTCAGCGTCACCAGCCCTTCCCCCCACTGCTAAATTTGAGTCCTCAACCAAACAGCTGCTCCTGACTGAGAACATTAAACTAATTCGTGCTGCAACATTGCAGCTGCTTAATTTTTTGTCTGAACTTTATCACCGATAAGTGTTAAAATAACGAGTGATATGACAGGATCTCTAAAGAAATATCAATCATTCCCAAAAGCAGTTATTAATATTGTGTAGATAAGAGCAAATAAAACAGTCGTTACAGAAACTGGAGGAAATGCAGGGCTTCTAAAAGCTTGTGGTTCTTTGCTTCCTGAGAGGAGGCTTTTTGTTTCTGACAAATATCTAAAATCATTTACAAAACATGCAACGGAAATACAACATTAAGCAGAACACAGTATGTGGTTATTTCTTCTGTGGATTAAATATTAACGTATATGCAAGTTAGTAAATATATTTTTACTACATTTTGAAATGACCTGATTGTCTGTCTTATGTTCAATTCATCATTACAGAATTAAAAGTGTGGGTTTCATGGCAGTGACATTGGAAGGAGAGCAGTAGGGGGAAACGACCACAGTCAGCTCCATGGCCCCAAGAGAGCCTTGCTATGACCTGAATTAAATAATGTTTGCCTCTTTACCCCTTCAGCGCACCAGTGGTATGTTAATCATGATCTGTTTAGTTATTTGAAAGGAAATAAAAAATAAAATAAAATAAAAACAAATAAAAATAAAAAAATGCTAAAAGCATTAACTACTAAGTAGTAAAAGCAAAAATGCATAGTCCCTGCTAATGTCAAAGTAAATTTGATCGCTGAAGACAAAAAGTCACATTTGCTAAATGCTTTATTGTGTATGAGCATGGTAATGATATAATTACACATGTATCCTAGTTGTTAAAACTGATGTTTTGCATCTATGAGTTCTCAAAGAGCTTAGGTCAGCTATTTCTAAAACACTGACCTTGATTTAATAAAATACTACAGCATGTAAAATTAAGTTTTCTTTTTGCCACTTAGCCTAGGGAATGCGGGGAAAATCCCCTTTGCAAAAAATACCAAATCACATGCAGACTTTTTTTTACAAAGCTGACATCAGCACACCTTTTCCACATTCATTAACCACTTAACGACCGCCCACTGTAAATATACGTCAGCAGAATGGCACCGACAGGCAGAATCACGTATATGTACGTGATTGCCTTTGTATAGTTGGGGGGTCCGATCGGACCCCCCTTCTTTACAGTGAGCGGTCGTTTTACCTTCGGGAGCGATCCGACATGAGGGGACGGCCGTTCGATTTCGGCCACCCCCTCTCGATCGCTCCCGGCGAATGAGAGAGCTTCCCCTGCCTGCCAGGAAGGAGGAAGTGATGTCATCTCTCCTGGGGCGCTCACATATACCGAGCGCCGTAAAGGAGAAGATGCAGGTTAGTACACAAAACAGCACACGGACACCAGGACACATAGGCACATAAATCGCCCCCCCAGGCCACCCAGACACCCCCAGATCACCCCCCAGCCCCCCCCAGCCCCCAGTCACAGTGTCACTGATTGCAGTGACCATTTATTTAGTGATCACTGCAATCAGTGACATTTGTGACTGTAAAAGTGTCACTACAATTTAGTTTTAGGTCCAGTGTAGCCCCCTAACCCCCCCTAATAAAGGTTTAACCCCCTGATCACCCCCCAGATAACCCTTTCACCCCCTATCACCACTGTCACTAAGCAATAATTTTTCTGATCGATGTCTTAGCGTCGGTGATGCTGATCGGTAGCCAGTAATTTTTTTTAGGTTCGCTGCAGGTTTTTATAGCGTCGGGTACCCCCATATATTACCTAATAAAGGTGTAACCCCCTTGATCACCCCCCAGGTAACCCTTTCACCCCCTAGCACCGCCGTCACTATGCGATCATTTTTCTGATCGATGTCTTAGCGTCGGTGATGCTGATCGGTAGCCAGTATTTTTTTTTAGGTTCGCCGCAGGTTTTTATAGCGTCAGGTACCCCCATATATTATCTAATAAAGGTTTAACCCCCTGATCGCCCCCCAGGTAACCCTTTCACCCCCTATCACCACTGTCGCTAAGCAATCGTTTTTATGATCGTTGTCTTAGTGTCGGTGATGCCGATAGGTAGCCAGTAATTTTTTTTTAGGTTCGCCGTCAGGTTTTTATATAGCGTCAGGTACCCCCATATATTACCTAATAAAGGTTTTAACCCCCTAATTGCCCCTAGTTAACCCTTTCACCAGTGATCATCATATAAGTGTTACGGGTGACGCTGGTTAGTTAGTTTGCTTTTTATAGTGTCAGGGCACCCGCCGTATATAACCCAATAAAGGTTTAACCCCCTGATCGCCCGGCGGGTGATAT
Organism: Rana muscosa; assembly: GCA_029206835.1. Lineage (NCBI taxonomy): Eukaryota > Metazoa > Chordata > Amphibia > Anura > Ranidae > Rana > Rana muscosa. Next base: position 424,269,974 of record CM055122.1, read on the forward strand.
CAATTAGGTTTTAGCGTCAGAGAGGGTCTGCGTCACACCCCAGGCAGCGTCAGGTTAGTGCCAGTCGCGCTAACACCCACGCGTGAAGCATACACCACCCTTAGTGGTATAGTATCTGATCAGCTCAATATCTGATCTGATCAGATCTATACTAGCGTCCCCAGCAGTTTAGGGTTCCCAAAAACACAGTGTTAGCGGGATCAGCCCAGATACCTGCTAGCACCTGCGTTTTGCCCCTCCGTCCAGCCCAGGCCACCGAAGTGCAGTATCGATCGATCACTGTCACTTGCAAAACACAACACACATAACTGCAGCGTTCGCAGAGACAGGCCTGATCCCTGCGACTCCAGTGCTGTAGGAGGTAATTTCACCACCACAGTTAAAAAAAAAAAGCATATATGCCGAAGCATTGGGGCAGCAGGAGCGGAGGAGCGATTTTGCTCCTAATGCCGCGTATATACGGTCGAAATTCCGACGGAGGCTTGCCCGTGGAAAAGTCTGACCATGTGTACGCGGCATAACTTTTGCGAGAAGATGCCCCCATGCTTCGGCATATATAAATGGTGCATGTATGCCCATCATTAGAAGTGGGTGGATGAAGGGCGGTATTCTAATGGTGGGCATACCCACCGATCAATCTTTTTTTTTCGTTCAGCCAACAGGCTGCATGAAAAAAAAAGATTACAATACATGTCCAACAAGGACCAGCAACGTACTGGTATGTTGCTGGAATTTGAATGTTTATACCAGAATGATGCCTGCGGGTTTAGGTATCATCTTGGTATCATTCTTTTCAGCCAGCGGCCGGCTTTCATGTAAAAGCAATCCTAGTGGCTAATTAGCCTCTGGACTGCTTTTACAAGCAGTGGGAGGGAATGTCCCCCCCCCGGATATAAAAAGCGCCATTGGGAAATTGGGAAAGCATTTTATCACACCGATCTTGGTGTGGTCAGATGCTTTGAGGGCAGAGGAAAGATCTAGGGTCCAATAGACCCCAGTTTTTTTTCAAAAAAGAGTACCTGTCATTACCTATTGCTATCATAGGGGATATTTACATTCCCTGAGATAACAATAAAAGTGATAAAAATAAATAAATATGGAAGCAACAGTTTAAAAATAAAATAAAAAAGCAAAATTAATAATAAAAAAAAAAAAAAAAAAAAAAAGCACCCCTGTCCTGCCCTGCTCTTGCCCAATGGCGAACGCAAGTGTGGGTCTGGCGTCATATGTAAACAGCAATTGCACCATGCATGTGAGGTATCACCGCGAAGGTCAGATCGAGGGCAGTAATTTTAGCAGTAGACCTCCTCTGTAAATCTAACGGGGTAACCTGTAAATGCTTTTAAAGGCTTTTAAAAATGTATGTAGTTTGTCGCCAATGCGCGTTTGTGCGAAATTTTAAAGCATGTCGTGTTTGGTATCTATGTACTCGGCCTAAGATCATATTTTTTATTTCATCAAACATTTGGGCAATATAGTGTGTTTTAGTGCATTAAATTTTAAAAAAGTGTATTTTTTCCCAAAAAAATGCGTTTGAAAAATCGCTGCGCAAATACTGTGTAGAAAAAAAAAATGCAACACCCACCATTTTATTCTGTAGGGCCTTTGCTTTAAAAATATATATAATGTTTGGGGGTTCAACATAATTTTCTTGCAAAAAAAAATATGTTTTCATGTAAACAAAAAGTGTCAAAAAGGGCTTTGTCTTCAAGTGGTTAGAAGAGTGGATGTAAGCTTCCTAATGTTGTGTATAAAATGCCAGAACAGTTCTAAACCCCCCCAAATGACCCCATTTTGGAAAGTAGACACCCCAAGCTATATACTGAGAGGCATGTCGAGTCCATGGAATATTTTATATGTTGACACAAGTTGCGGAAAAAATATATTTTTTTTTTTTTTTTGCACAAAGTTGTCACTAAATGATATATTGCTCAAACATGCCATGGGCATATGTGGAATTACACCCCAAAATACATTCTGTTGCTTCTCCTGAGTACGGGGATACCACATGTGTGAGACTTTTTGGGAGCCTAGCCGCGTACGGGACCCCAAAAACCAAGCACCGCCTTCAGGCTTTCTAAGGGTGTCAATTTTTGATTTCACTTCTCACTGCCTATCACAGTTTCGGAGGCCATGGAATGCCCAGATGGCACAAAACCCCCCCAAATGACCCCATTTTGGAAAGTAGACACCCCAAGCTATTTGCTGAGAGGTATTGTGAGTATTTTGCAGATCTCGCTTTTTGTCACAAAGTTTTGAAAATTGAAAAAAAAAAGAAAAAAAAAAAATGTTCTTTCTTCATTTTCAAAAACAAATGAGAGCTGTAAAATACTCACCATGCCTCTCAGCAAACAGCTTGGGGTGTCTACTTTCTAAAATGGGGTAATTTGGGGGGGTTTTGTGCTATTTTGGCATTTTATGGCCTTCAAAACTGTGATAGGTAGTGAGGAGTGAAATCAAAAATTTGCGCCCTTAGAAATCCTGGAGGCGGTGCTTGGTTTCCGGGGTCCCGTACGTGGCTAGGCTCCTAAAAAGTCCCACACATGTGGTATCCCCGTACTCAGGAGAAGCAGCAGAATGTATTTTGGGGTGCAATTCCACATATAACCATGGCATGTGTGAGCAATATATCATTTAGTGACAACTTTTTGTAATTTTTTTTTTTTTTTGTCATTATTCAATCACTTGGGACAAAAAAAAAATATTCAATGGGCTCAACAGGCCTCTCAGCAATTTCCTTGGGGTGTCTACTTTCTAAAATGGGGTCATTTGGGGGGGTTTTGTGCTATTTTGGCATTTTATGGCCTTCAAAACTGTGATAGGTAGTGAGGAGTGAAATCAAAAATTTGCGCCCTTAGAAATCCTGAAGGCGGTGCTTGGTTTCCGGGGTCCCGTACGTGGCTAGGCTCCTAAAAAGTCCCACACATGTGGTATCCCCGTACTCAGGAGAAGCAGCAGAATGTATTTTGGGGTGCAATTCTACATATAACCATGGCATGTGTGAGCAATATATCATTTAGTGACAACTTTTTGTAATTTTTTTTTTTTTTTGTCATTATTCAATCACTTGGGACAAAAAGAAAAAATATTCAATGGGCTCAACATGCCTCTCAGCAATTTCCTTGGGGTGTCTACTTTCTAAAATGGGGTCATTTGGGGGGGTTTTGTACTGCCCTGTCATTTTAGCACCTCAAGAAATGAGATAGGCAGTCATAAATTAAAAGCTGTGTAAATTCCAGAAAATGTACCCTAGTTTGTAAACGCTATAACTTTTGCGCAAACCGATAAATATACGCTTATTGACATTTTTTTTACTAAAGACATGTGGCTGAATACATTTTGGCCTAAATGTATGACTAAAAATAGGATTTTTTACTCACCGTAAAATCCTTTTCTCTGAGTCCATGGACCGACACAGCTTCTCTATTGACAAAGTGGGTATTATCCGTTAATTAGGAGTGACTAGGCAGAAAAACTTGTAAAAAGTGTTGCATCACACCTTCTACAGTACCGCCCAGGGGGCGGACCCTCTGGGTATACCCTCTCAGTCTGCACATCGCAGATCAGTTCGTCAAAAAGCAGTACAAACTTAAAAGGAGGGGTGGGTGCTGTGTCGGTCCATGGACTCAGAGAAAAGGATTTTACGGTGAGTAAAAAATCCTATTTACTCTTTCGTCCATGGACCGACACAGCTTCTCTATTGACAAAGTGGGACGTCCCAAAGCAGTGTCAGAGAAAAAAACGAGGGGTGGTAACAGCATAAAAACAAACTTCACCCCAAAACACAAAACAGCACTCCTCCAACGGAGGAGTTGCAACTCTAAACAGCCGCCTGCAAAACCTTGCGGCCGAAAGAGGCATCCGAAGATGCACCTACATCAACTTTGTAGAATTTTGTGAAAGTGTGAGCGGACGACCAAGTCGCCGCTTTACATAGTTGGGAAACAGACGCTTGATGTCGGAAAGCCCAAGAGGCACCTATTGCCCTGGTCGAATGCGCCGTGACAGGAAAGGGGGGCGCCTGACCCTTTAGGGCGTAAGCCTGGATTACTATCTGTCGGATCCACCTAGAGATGGTGGCCGATGAGACTGCTTGGCCCTTCTTGGGACCAGCCACCGAAACAAACAGTGAGTCTGACTTCCGGAACAGGGAAGTAGCAGATATGTATACTCTCAAAGCTCGGACAACGTCCAAGGAATGCAACGCCGACTCCTTAGGATTCGACGGCTGAGGACACAAGGATGGAAGTACAATGTCTTCGTTGAGATGAAAAGCCGAAACGACCTTCGGAAGAAAGGAAGGCTGCGGCCGCAGCACCACCTTATCCTTGTGGAAAATCAAATAGGGAGCCTTGCCGGACAAGGCTGCCAGCTCAGAGACTCGTCTAACTGACGTAACAGCCACCAAAAAGACCACCTTCTGAGAAAGTGTCAACGGGAATATCTCTAATATTCTCAAACGGTGCCTTCTGAAGCACCGAGAGGACCAGGTTCAAGTCCCACGGAGGTAACGGGGGGCGGACCGGAGGGGCCACATGTCGAACCCCCTGCACAAATGTACTCACGAGAGAGTGAGTTGCCAGGGGTCGCTGAGAAAAGACAGCCAGGGCAGATATCTGTCCCTTAATCGTACTTAGGGCAAGCCTTTGGTCTACCCCATGCTGTAAAAACAGCAGGATTCTGGAAACCAAATAGGTACGCGGATGCCATTTCATTTCCTCACACATGGAGATGTAGGCCCTCCAAGTGCGGTGATAGACCTTCCTAGAGGACGGTTTCCGAGCACTTCTCATAGTAGAAATTACTGAGTCTGACAGGCCCCGGTCTCTCAGTACCTGGTTCTCAACAGCCATGCCGTTAAAGCCAATGACTGTAAAGCAGGATGGAATATGGGACCTTGCGACAGCAGGTCCTTCCGTAGTGGTAGGCGCCAGGGGACGTCTGCTACCAGACGTACTAGATCGGCGTACCAAGGACGCTGAGGCCAATCTGGAGCGATTAGGATCATTGGAATTCCCTCTGCCTCCACTCTGCGGAGCAGAAGAGGAAGAAGCCTTAAGGGAGGGAAGGCATAGATTAGCCGATACTGGCCCCACGATGCTACCAACGCGTCCGTTGCGTCTGCCCATGGGTCTCTTGACCGGGCCACAAACCTCAATACCTTCCGATTGAGTCGGGAAGCCAGAAGATCTACGTCTGGTGTGCCCCATCTTTGGCAGAGGAGTTGGAACACCTCCGGGTGTAAGGACCATTCTCCCTGGTCCAGCATCTGGCGGCTCAGGTAGTCCGCCTGCCAGTTTTCCACACCCGGAATGTACACGGCCGACAGTGCCGGTACGCTCCTCTCTGCCCACTTCAGGATGCGAGCGATCTCCGATGCTGCAGCTGAGCTTCTTGTTCCTCCTTGATGATTGACATATGCCACTGCTGTGGCGTTGTCTGACTGGATCCTGACTGGACGCCCTTGCAGTCTCTGAGACCATTTGAAGAGGCACAGCTTGATCGCCCGGATCTCCAGGACATTGATCGGCAGGAGGGCTTCCTCTGGGGTCCAGCGACCTTGCGCCGACTGGACACCCCAGACTCCCCCCCCCCAACCTGTAAGGCTGGCGTCCGTCGTGATCACTATCCAGTAAACCGGAAGAAATGACTTCCCGGCCATTAGAGCCGGTGCTGTCAGCCACCATACCAGGGATCTCCTGACTAGGTGGCTCACTCGGATTTGATAATCCAGAGATGAAGGGCATCTGTTCCATCTGGACAGAACTTCCCTCTGTAACACTCGAGTGTGGTATTGAGCATATGGGACCGCCTCGAAGGAGGCTACCATGAGGCCCAACACTCGCATGCAAAAACGGAGTGACGACCAATTCCTGGAAGTCAGCTGCCGTACTGCAGCCCGGAGGGTCTGCAACTTCTCCACAGGGAGGAATACCCTTGCCTCTGAGGAATCCAGAATCAACCCCAGGTACACTAGGCGTTGAGTGGGCACCAATACTGACTTTTGCGTGTTTAGTATCCAACCACAGTCTCGAAGAGTCTGACAGGTAATGGACACGCTTACCTCTAATTCTGAGCTTGAAGGGCCCTTCAGCAGAAGGTCGTCCAAGTAACCTGTGATAGCGATACCCCGCTGTCTTAGAAGTGCCAGAATCGGAGCGAGCACCTTGGTGAACGTCCTGGGTGCTGAGGCAAGGCCAAACGGGAGGGCCACAAACTGGTAGTGGTTCTTCCCGATAGCAAATCGCAGAAACCTCTGGTGTCTGGAGTATATGGGGACATGCAGGTATGCGTCCTTGATGTCCAAGGAGGCCAGAAAGTCCCCCGGATGGAGAGCCGTGACTACAGATCGAACCGACTCCATCCGAAAACTTTGTACCTTCACAAAGCAATTGAGGGCTCTGAGATCCAAGCTTGGACGAACCCCCTCCTTCTTCGGCACAATGAACAGATTTGAGTAAAAACCCCGTTCCAGTTCTGGAACTGGAATAACTACCCCGCGTTCCAGTAGACCCTGGACCGCCCCATACAGGGCCTCCCGACGGGTCGGTAGTAGCTGGAGATTGGAGGTGTTGAATCTGTCCGGTGGACAAGAGAGAAACTATCTTGTAGCCTGAGGAGATTACTTCGCAAACACACCTGTCGGAGATTAGTGCTGTCCACTGAGTCGCGAATTTGCGAAGACGTCTCCCCACCCGAGAGCTGGGTGGGGGTGGACCTTCATGCGGACGCAAATTTGTCCGCCGGCTTATTGGGTATGCGGGACCAGGGACGCTTTTGTCCTTGGGCAGGCGCTTTATCGGCCTGGGGTCTTTTCCCTGTCGCCCTAGGGGGACGAAAAAACCACTTGTGTGCAGTAAAGGAGGGCCCTTGCCCTTGGCGTGGCCCCTTACCCTTGCTAATTTGGGGAAGCAAAGTGCTTTTACTTCCTGTGGCATCCTTGATGATGTCATCCAGAGAAGCCCCAAAAAGTCTGTCGCCCTTAAAAGGCAGATCCAACAGGGCTTTCTTGGAAGTCTGGTCCGCAGACCAGCCTTTTAGCCAGATCAGGTGGCGTATTGCTACTGCATAAACCGAAGTTTTAGACAGCAGGGGAATAGTATTCATGTCTGACTCGCAGACAAACCTAAGGCCCTGGACCAACAGGTCGGCCAATGTTATCTCATCAGGAGGAGCATCTCGCTCCTTAACCCCTGGAGTAGCAATCTTGCCCATTCAGTAAGTGTGTGAGACACTAGGGCCCCCGCCAATGCCGGGCGTACTGCCGAGCCTACCACTGAGTATAGGTAGCAAGCGAGTGCTTCAGCCTTCTTATCCACAGGGTCCTAGAAAACAGGAGCCCCTTCTACAGGAATTGTGGTGGCTCTATTAAGTCTGGACACCGGAGGGTCCACTATAGGGGGGAGAGGTCCATTTCTTCAGAAAACTCTCCTCAAAAGGGGTACCGTACCGCAAACCTCTTTGGGGCTGTAAAGACCCTCAGTGGGTTCTCCCATTCCTTGTATAAGAGTTTATCAAAAGACACACAAGGGAACACCTTAGCAGTGTGGGCAGGTCTATGAAACCCAAGTGGACCGGAGTCTCTGCTGCTTCTGCAGTATTTTCCAATTTTAGCATATCCCGCACTGCAGTAATAAGGTCAGATACCAAAGCCGTCTCGCGTACTGACCTGGACTTTGAGTCATTCTCACTGTCCGGTCACGGTCTGCAGTCTCTGGTGCGTCAGAATCTGGGCCCCGAGCCATAGCTGGACCTGGTTCTGCACCAGAATTATCTCCAGAAGCTTGCAGGGGATGGGGCGTTTACTACCCCCTGTATTCCCGTGTGCTGCTTCCACCCTGGCAGCAAACGCCTCTAGGATTGCCGACATAGCGTCCATAGACACCTCAGGGACACCAGCTGCTAAATCTGGTGTTTCAGGGGAGAAGACATCTGGCTCAGATGCCATGCTGACCACACGCTGACACTCACAGGGCTCCAGGCAAGATATCAATAGGCCACCCTCCTGCGCTGCAGAGATGCTGGGTCACCCAGAGGACTCACCACCCTGGATAGGTACTGCTATGCTGCGCCTATGATGCTGTCCCCTTGCTGCTGTGTCAGTCTGCTTCTTTTATCAGCACTTCCTGTGTGAATTTTCGCGCCAGTGTAATGCACCCTAGAGGCCGGAGGCTCTCGCAAAATGGTTGCCAAAACCGTCTGTATGGAAGATAATGTGGGCTCTAAGAAAATGGCCGCCGACAGAAGATAGAGGTCAGGCAGCCATAGCCCACAAAAAAGATGGCCGCCGAACGGCAATATCTGCATACAGGGTGGACAAACATGGCCGCCGATCACCTGATAGGGGCCAGTGGGTGTGGCCGAACTACAGGAAGATGGCCGCCAGGCAGTTACAAGAGGCCAAACTTGGCATGGACCACCTCAAAATGGCCGCCGACAGCATGGAGACACAGAAACACAGGTAAGCAAAAATGACATTTCTTTTAAATGTTAGTTACAGCCAGCCCCGCTCCAGTGGGACCCCCTAGGTGACCCCCAGCACCCAGCAACCTTTAGCTAGAAGCCCAGGGAGGAGGGAAAGGCAGGGAGAGAGGGAAGAAAGGGGCCACAACCACTTACTTGATCTCTCCAGGAATGTCCAGCTAAATCACCCAGCCGAGGCAGGGGAGTTTTACTTACCTATCCTGCATGTATTCTGCTGGAAGACATTCCAAACAGATCATCGTCCGCGCACGGAAGGTGACTGTTGGCCAGGCATGCTGTGATTGGACCCAGAAGGGACGATCATATGTATGCCCTGGAGCATGACGCTCACCGGACAGGCTGCTGCGACTCGGCCGTAAGGTCAGCCGAAGCTGAGCGGTCCGATGCAAGCCTTGGAGCGTAAGCTCACCGGCCAGGCTGCTGCGACTCGGCCGTAAGGTCAGCCGAAGCTGAGCGGTCCGATGCAGGCCCTGGAGCGTAGGCTCACCGGCCACCCGTGGAGCGACGGGCATGTCGTGGAAAACCCAGCGCGTAGCTAGGGTCGGCACACGCTCGATGGCCGAAACTGGGGAGACTACAAGGATCGAGGATCCAGCCTGTCACCCAGTCGGCAGTTGATCGAAGATCGCAGGAAACAACAAATGTAGCAAAAAAATAAAAATATATATATCTTTTTTCCCCGGACCAATGAGCCCGAAGGGAGCCATGTCCTACTCCTTGCTAGACAGAAAAAAACTGATCTGCGATGTGCAGACTGAGAGGGTATACCCAGAGGGTCCGCCCCCTGGGCGGTACTGTAGAAGGTGTGATGCAACACTTTTTACAAGTTTTTCTGCCTAGTCACTCCTAATTAACGGATAATACCCACTTTGTCAATAGAGAAGCTGTGTCGGTCCATGGACGAAAGAGTAATTGAGTTTATTCGATTTTTCTTATAACAAAAAGTAGAAAATATCATTTTTTTTCTAAATTTTCGGTCTTTTTCCGTTTATATCGCAAAAAATAAAAATCGCAGAGGCAATCAAATACCATTAAAAGAAAGCTCTATTTGTGGGAAGAAAAGGACGCAAATTTCGTTTGGGTACAACATTGCATGTCCGCACAATTTACAGTTAAAGCAGCGCAGTGCAAAATTCTGAATTCACCTCTGGTCCTTTAGCTACCAAATGGTCCGGGGCTTAAGTGGTTAAGGTAACTAAAAATTGCCTTTGCAAACAAAAATGCACTTAGCTTGGTGAATGAGTTAAAGTTTTGCTTACTTCAATAATCCAATTGTGTGCAAAAATTTCCTTAACCTGATCTGATAATTTTTTTGCAAAGTGAAGGTTTTGCTTTGTCTCACATTATTCACTAGGATACGTGAAAATTCCCTTGCAAAGTGAAAATGTTCAACTCCTTTAGTAAATGATCCAAATTATTATTATTATACAGGATTTATATAGAGCTAACAGTTTACGCATCACTTTACAACTTGAGGGTAGACAGTACAAATACAATACACTTTAATACAGTTGGAACCAGAGGGCCCTGCTCGTTAGCGCTTACAATTTAAGAGTGTATCCTTTTTAGAGTCCCTAGATGGGTTGGCAGGATTTTTATGGATTGGGATGAAGCATATTTTTTTCATACACTATATTGTCAAAAGTATTAGGACACCTGCCTTTACACGCACACAAACTTTAATAGCATCCCAGTCTTAGTCAGTAGGGTTCAATATTGAGTTGGCCAACTGTTTGCAGCTGTAACAGCTTCAACTCTTCTGGGAAGGCTGTCCACGAGGTTTAGGAGTGTGTCTATGGGAATGTTTGACCATTCTTGCAGAAGCACATCTGTGAGGTCAGGCACTGATGTTGAATGAGAAGGCCTGGCTTGCAGTCTCCGCTCTAATTCTATTGGGTTAAAGTCAGGACTCTGTGCAGGCCAGTCAAGTTCCTCCACCTTAAACTCGCTCATCCATGTCTTTATGGACCTTGCTTTGTGCACTGGTCCAAATCATTTGGTGGAGGGGTGATTATGGTGTGGGGTTGTTTTTCAGGGGCTGGGCTTGGCCCCTTAGTTTCAGTGAAGGGAACTTTTAAGGCATCAGCATACCAGGACATTTTGGAAAATGTCATGCTCCCAACTTTGTGGGAACCGTTTAGGGATTGCCCCTTTCTGTTCCAACATGACTGCGCACTAGTGCACATAACAAGGTCCATAAAGACATAGATGAGAGAGTTTGGGGTGGAGGAACTTGACTGGCCTGCATCTCAACCCGATAGAACACCTGTGGGAGGAATTAGAGTGGAGACTGCAAGCCAGGTCTTCTCGTCCAACATCAGTGCCTGACCTCACAAATGTGCTTCTGAAAGAATGGTCAAACATTCACATAGACACACTCCGTAACCTTGTGGACAGCCTTCCCAGAAGAGTTGAAGCTGTTATAGCTGCAAAGGGTGGGCCAACTCAATATTGAACCCTACAGGCTAAGACTGGGATGCCATTAAAGTTCATGTGCGTGTATAGGCAGGCGTCCTAATACTTTTGACAATATAGTGTATGAAAAACATATGCTTCATCCCAATCCATAATAATCATGGCAACCCAAGCTAAGATTGGGAAGCTATTAAATGGGTGTGCATGTAAAGGCAGGTGTCCCAATACTTTTGACAATATAGTGTATATACAAATAGAAATTTAGATATTGACTCAGTAATTATAAGTTTGTTTAACTTGTTAAAATGTTTTTTAAGTAGAACCCCAGACAATTGTTTTTATTCACCTTTCCCCAACCCCCTAAATACAAAAAAATGTCAATCCTCACTTACCCTTTCCACACTCCGGTGCAGTCCCCAACTTGCTTCTTGGTCCAGTGCCAGTGGTCCTCTTCCCACTTCTTGTGAGCCCAGCGTGTCATTTACATACCACTCATAGGGGGCACGTCTTCATGCAGGCCAGGCTCATATTAATCCAGTACTAAAGCAGGCCATACACGGTCGAATTTTGAACAAATTTTCTTTTCAAAATCAGAAAGTTCGTTTTTTTTGTGATCCGATGATGCCACCATTGATTTTCGAAATTCGGCCGGGAATATTCTTTTCTCTCCGGGAATATTCTTTTCTCTCTGGGAATTTTATTTTCTTGCACATGAGCATTTTTTTTTCTATTAAATTTCTCGCACGATTCTCCCATCATTTATTAGAAAATCAATATAGTTTTTCAAAAAATTTCCAACATGTCCGATTCCTCAAATTTGATTGCCGCACGAAAATCGGCTGTTGCTGCAGCCCACTAACGGTGCGAAATTCGTACGAAAATTCTTTGATGCGATTTTCGAAAGAAAATTATTTCGAAATTCGAACCGTATATGGCCGGATTTAGTGACACTCACACATTATAAGAGGGAAATCCTGGACTTCCAGTGAATACAATCCTGTTAATGGAAGAAGCTGTGTATGTACTGTTTTGTATTATGTATCATATCCCAAAATTATTTGGGAATTTGGAATGTCTACCTTTAGATGTCCAGTGAATACATAAAGTGACCCTGTCACCAATCTCAAAATTAAAATAGAGAATCTTCCTATGAAAAGAAGAATGCAAATGCTTACAGTACCTCTCTTGTTGCCCACACCAATGAATGCCAATCTTTTGAAGGAAAATCATCCTTCAAAGTATGCTGGAAAACCAACACTTTAAGGAATATCAATCTCCTGTGTCCCCTGCAGCAATCACTGGTTCCTCTTACTGGCATTTATGTCTATACTGTATCCTGTAGTGATGCAGAGGTCAATGGGAAGAACCAGTGAGTGCTGCAGGGGACACAGGAGATTGACATTCCTTAAAATGTTAGTTTCCCAGTAGAAACGTCAATGTGGGTGACTTTTTTACTTGAGCACTGTTCACTGGCATTGCAGGGGTATGTATTTACACCTTCCTTTACAGTGGAATGTTTTCAATTTTGATATCAGCAATAGGATCACTTTAAGGCTGTTACATTAGAAAATTCAGTGAATAGAAACTTGCTTAAAAGCCCATATAAGGTGTACTAAAATCAATGTCTAATATTTTTAATGGTATAAGGTAATGAGCATTTTACCTTTTTTTAGTTACCGTAGTTTAATTTTGGAATCAATATTATTGTAGATAAATATTATACTATTCAAGATGAAAGGAATTGTGTTTTTGCAGATGGCAAAACCCTTGATGACAATGTAAAATGATAAGGCTTTCATTTTAAAAGCTGACCTAGACATTCCAAATATAAAAGCAGCTACACGGCAGTTGAAGTTCCATATAGATTTATCCATAGTTATGAATTTGGAAGCAAAAATATGCACTCAACTTGGGGTTGATTTAATAAAGGAAAAATAGATTGTGCACTTTTCAAGTGCAGTTGCACTCTGCAAGTGCATTTACTCTGGAGCTTGGTGAATCATGTCAGGATTCACCTTACAAAGAATAGCCAATCACATGTAAGGAAAATAAAAAAATGCATTTTTTCTTGCACATGATTGGATGATGAAAGTCAACAGAGCCTCCTCTCATTTGGAGCAAAGTGCAGTCTGTTTGCCTTTAGTAAATCAACCCCATTGATTCAGTAATGAAAAAGGATCTGGGAGTTTTCAGCTTATAATATTAGCAAGATATACACTTATATATAAAAAATATACAAAATACCATAATAGACAATAGATAAGGGCAATTGTGTTAACAAGATAATAAAGAAAAAGTAAAAGGATTGAGCTGACAACTCTGTAGTTCATATAGCGATTTTAATGGTTGGTTACAAAAAGTGACAAGCAAAACAGCTGACGTGTTTGGGCAACAACCTTAGTCATAGCATGAAGAAAATGTAGCACCACATTTTAACAATCTAAATTGAAATTCCCAAGGGACCAAGTGCATATATCACTTGGTCCCCTTCAGATCTGTGCTGTAGTTGCTAAACTAGCATAGAAGACAACATGTGCCCTCACCCCCACTGCTGTCCTACCACGCTGCTCAAAAGGGGGTGAATATTTAATGAGGCCTGAATAACAGTGCTCTTCTCTGGCAGCAGGAACACACTGATGATGAGCTCTGCCATTCATCACTCCATAGAGTGAGGATCAGCATGGATCAAAATACAAGCACAAGAGTAAAATTTTCAGCCAGCCACTAGTAAACATTCAGCATTCTCTGTTACCTAGATGCACCTCAGAGAATTTGTGCCACAGTCAGCGCATGTTTGCTAGCAGCTGGCGTGTGTGTGTCAAAAATAGCTTGTATAACTTCCTTGAGGCTTATCAAAAAAACTGAGAATGAACAATATTTACTAGCAGCGAGCTGATTACACAGTCAGTGCAGACTTTGTCAAAAGGGCTTGTTTAACTTCCTTAAGGCACATCCAGGCAACTGAGAATGCCACATCCACTGCATCCTCAGTTGCCTGGATGTGCTTTGGGAAAGTATACATACTATATTGACTATGCAAGGGGCAGCAGGTGAATCTTCTGGAACAAAGTTACACAAGCTATTCTGAAACAGTTAGCATTGTGTAAGGGACAGCAGGTGAGGCTGGTGGAACAGTGCTATACAAAGTATCCTAATACAGTCAGAACTATGTAAGGGGCAGTAGGAGAGGTTGCTTGAATACTGTTAAACAAACTATTCTGACACAGCAGGTGTAAGGAGCAGCAGGTGCGGTAGCTGGAACACAGTGCACAATCCTTTTTAGATAGAAATTGAAAGGGTGGCGTGGCTATAGTGCTTTGCTAAAGCTCTCTTTTAGGAATGCCCATAAATTGGGCTTTAGCCTGGGGTGAGGCTACAGAAAGCAACAAAAAATGGACTTTCAATGCACAATAGGGCCACAAATTAGAACCAGACCAAGTGCTTCATGTTTTTGTGCCTTTGGAGGAACAAAGATGTTTTATGTTGTGGCAATACTTCTTCTTTAAGCTTGTGTAACTAGGGTCTATCTCTTATTTTTAATATTATAATTGCTATACATGTTTTTACAATACAACTGCACACACTTTCTGTTGAAAAATGTTATATGAAGCTGTTTATTTTAGAGTCACAACCAAATAAACAAAGACACCCTTTGTCTTGGAAAAGGGGTGTTTTACCTAAAACAACACTGTCATCACCCAAAAAATCCTAAAAGCAGTTCCCCACAAAAGAAAATGTAATATTTGTATATTATCAATGGTCAGCTTCCATTGAAGTCTTCAGCAATTGTCACTTGAAGTCACTGAAAGTGTTGGATGCCTGTGTTCTCTACTGCATGATGTTGTTCTATCTGCTGACTCTTGTACTACTACTGTGTTCTGAAGTGATGTAGGGGCTGGTGGATGGAAACATCCCATTGATGGAGGCTGATGTGAACTCTGATGGAAGCTGTAGTGCTTCAAATATATAGGCCATGTGGAACACTGGAGTGGTAAGCACAATACTTTTTTTTTTACAGAGAACTGTTTTTTTTGTGACAAAAGGTGTTGCTTTGCTGCCACTGACATAGGGGAACAGAACCATTTGTAGCTGGCCTGCTCAGTATCCCTTTATTTGGCTGCACCCCTAACTAGGGGTGCAACGGATCAAAAAACTCACAGTTCGGATCGTTCCTCGGATCAGAGTCACTGATCAGATAATTTTTCGGATCAGCAAAAAAAAAAAAAAAAATACAAGACAAAGTCCCCACTGTAATATCCACATCTCCCCCCACTGTAATATCCACATCTCCCCCCACTGTAATATCCACATCTCCCCCTACTGTAATATCCACATCTCCCCCCACTGTAATGTCCACATCTCCCCCCACTGTAATGTCCACACCCCCCCACTGTAATATCCACATCTCCCCCCCACTTTAATATCCACATCTCCCCCCCACTGTAATATCCCAATCTCCCCCCCCCACTGTAATATCCACATCTCCCCCCCCACTGTAATATCCACATCTCCCCCACTGTAATATCCACATCTCCCCCACTGGAATGTCCACATCTCCCCACTGTAATATCCACATCTCCCCCACTGTAATATCCACATCTCCCCCCCGCTGTAATATCCACATCTCCCCCACATCTCCCCCCACTGTAATATCCACATCTCCCCCCACTGTAATATCCACATCTCCCCCCACTGTAATATCCACATCTCCCCCACTGTAATATCATATTACAGTGGGGAGATGTGGATATTACAGTGGGGAGATGTGGAGCTCACCTAGGCTGCCGCCAGGTGTACCAAGATGGCCACCACTCCGGAACTAGGCCAAAGCCGCGGCCTTTCCTATGGCCAAGACAGCGGAGCTCAATCCACGGGTCGCGTGGTGTGCCGATCCGAACATGGTGACCCGTTCAGATCACGGATCACTGACGATCCATTGCACCACTACTCCAAACTATGCTATAAGCTCATAGTTGCTTCAGTGTAGATGAAATTATAATAGATCTCCTTGTTGGTCTCCTTAAAAGTGCTTATTAACCTCCCTGGCTGTATGATTATGTGAGATTTTTGAGGCTGAAAACGGTACCATTATTTTGCATGGAAATTTGGCGTTTCATATTGTAGGCCTGTAATTCTTAGAAATAACTCACTTAAATCTGTCCAAACAAGAGTCTAGTAGACATCACGGGTATGATAAAGTTTGAAACACAAAATCATAAATTATAATATAATAAATAACTATAAATAATTATAACAAATAATAATATAATAATAATAAAAATTATTCAATAATTTAATCAAATCAAAAACACTGAAATCTCAGTTGCAGAATTGTCGCTGTCATTACTTTTAGTGTTTGATGACGAATTTCCCCACAAATCGATATCGCTCAATTCTGCAAGCGATTCTAATTTATTATCGCTGTTTTCTAGCTGGTCTAAAAGCACTTTTGATGTAAAGGGACACTTTTTGGTTGCTATGGACAATCTCCAGTTTCCAGGCAGAAAGAACAGTATTTATAATATAAAACTGCATGCAGGATTCTGGACAAACCACTAGGGGATGTGTAATTATTTGATACAGTACTGTAATCTGTAAGATTACAGTATACTGTATCTATACTCTGTTTTTTACTTTTTGAATCTTGGCGCTGAACTCCGTCCCCGTGCATCGCAACGCTGGCGGGGAATGGAGCTCGGTACTCTGAATCGAGCGAGACACAGTGGCTTCCAGATCACAGCGGGGAGACATTGCAGGATCCAGGGGACAAGGTAAGTAACCTCTACATGGATCCTGCGATGCAATCCCGAGTGTGGCTCGGGATTACCACTTTTGGTATGAAAAATTCACCCCGGCGCATGTGTGGAGTCTAGCAGAGCAGACATGCACAGCTAGAGCTCTGCTCCGCTGAGGAGAGAAGCCCTTATTTCTAACGGCGACAATGCTACAAAAAGGTACTAGACAGAAGGATAAAGTACTCAGGAACCAACTGTGAAAATTTGGACCGGAAAGATTGCTCAGGGAGGCGGCCGTGTCAAAATGAAGAATCACCTCACAAAGGACACTCAGGTGCGCACTGCAGCTAGAATGGTGCCTGTCACCACCTCATACACTGCACACACAGACAGAAGCTTGTTCAGCCAGACTCCCCAGGTGAGTCAGAAACAGAACAAACTCCCTCACAATTCTCCTCACAAGCCTCATCAATAACACCAGCCATATTGCAGCAATTTGAACATATGCTGCATAAAGCTCTGAAACAGACATCAGAACAAATAACTAAAAGCCTCACAAAAGAAATCAGAGAGCTGAGAAACCGCACAGCGGCACTGGAACTCAAAGTAGAAGAAATTGAAATTAATTTACAAGACTGTATGATGGAATTGGAAAACCTAAAAGAAGAGAACCTGTCACTTCAATCTAGATGGGAAGACCAAGAGAACAGGGACAGACGTTCCAATATCTGAATAAGAGGAATCCCTGAAACAATCACAGATTTGCAATCTACAGTCACTGCACTGTTTCAGGAATTTCAACCTGCTATCCCCATTGAGCGCTTGGAACTTGACAGGGTGCACCGTGCACTCACAGCCAAAAAAGTGGATGGCCCTCCACGTGATATAATAACAAAATTACATTACTACAGGTCTAAAGAACAACTAATGTCTGCTGCAAGAGAAAAAAAAGATTTAACATTCCAAGGACACAACTATCAAATATTCGCCGACATAACACAGCTTACTATAGCAAAGAGAAGATCTATGAAACCCCAGTTTATGGAGCTGCAAAGGCACAACATAACTTACCAATGGGGCTTCCCCTTTTCAATTCGATTTACTTACCAAGGCACCAGAAACGTATGTAGATCTGCTGAGGAGCTACAACAGACTTTGCTAAAATTACATCTGACAGAAGATTCAACTAATGCCCCTTCAACACGAAGAACAGCAGCCTCATCATCACCTCCCACCAATGCCTCACAAACATTGCAGAAAAAAGGAGGCCATCATTCTCATAAGAGAAGCCGCTACGCCTCTTCCATAGTAGGGCCAGAAGATTCCATGGATTGAAGACATGCACCAGTTACATTCTCCTATTATTAAACTGACGCATAGTGGTTCAACAATAGTCTGACTGAAAGACAATATCAAGCAATTCTTATAGTCGCATGGCCTAAACAAGGTTATGCTTACTATAAACACAAAACTTTAAATTAGTTACCCTCCTTTGAGACCCCTAATTTCCCCAGAGGTATCCCCTTCCCATGTATCTATATATTCACAACAAGTTTTAATGATACACTCACTGTAGGATTGTAAAATGGAAGTTGGATGCATATGAAACTACCTCCTAACTGCATCCCTTAACCCTTCATTATCACAATTAACTTGTATTTACCCCCCCCCCCCACATTCCCTGGAACACTAGAATTACTTTATAAGGAAAGGTTAACTTAAGTATTAATAATTTAATCCTTGTTCTAGATAAATAAAATAGGTACTGAGTATATTGTGCTCACAAACATCACAAACAAACTACTTAAATCCTATCAATGGGTTATCTAGAGGTTAATTTTAGTTTATAAGTTAGTTATTATAATATTATAGTAATAGTCAAAATTCCCTTTCCCACCATGATTTCAATGGTACCAAAATATGCTGATGGGCGCAGTATGGGTTTAGCCCTCATACCTATTTAAATTAGCATAATGTCCATTGGCTACACTGTAATAAATTTACGCAAGCATCATTTAGATGCTTTCTTTATAGTGTTTTTCTCCTGTACGCGGAAGATCCGTGTGCACCCACCCATTATATGTGGGTGTCCGACGTGGGCATTTTTCCCCCTGATGGAGTTTCAAACCCTCTATCACGGGCTATTTTTAAAATTTTAATTATATTTGTACAAGCAATGTATTTATTCATTTTCTCTGTTAATAATGTTTTCTTTACTCCAGGCTTCACTGGATTCTTCTCTACTCTCATATCTTTCAAGTCCACACAGGTTGATCCACCCAGTCAGAAATGCAAGGTACTTGGTAAGTTCTATATTTTTGATCAGTTGCCATGGCACCATTGAACATCCTGTCCCTGAACTTTCAGGGTATTAATGTTCCACAGAAAAGGACTAAGGCATTTCACATGTTCCAGTCACGTAGGGCGCACATAGTGTGCTTACAGGAGACACATTTCACAAAAGAATCCACCCCCAAATTCATGTCCCCCTCATATCCACAATTTTTCACTGCTTCTGCCAACACTAAACAAAGAGGAACTCTAATAGCGTTCCATAGATCCACTCCATTCATACTCACAAAAGACATCATAGATCCAGAAGGGAGATATATATTATTAATAGGTCACATAGAGAATACCCCTATCATGATAATCTCGTATTATGCCCCCAATAAACAACCCACCTCATTTCTCTCCAAATTCATGCAAGTGATCAATGACCATAAATTCGGAACAGTAATTATGTGCGGGGATTCAAACCAGGTCCTTCTTCCATTCCTGGACAAATCACCTTATGTTCCACCGCAAGTCCAAACAAACTGTCTTTCTCACAGCTCCTTTCGAAATATAATATGGTGGACTCATGGAGATAAAGCAACCCGACTAAAAAAAGATTCACCTATTTCTCTCACCCGCACCAATTATTCACCCGTATCGATCATATCTTTTTAACTATCGGAATGATCCCAGAAATTCTTGAATCCGACATAATTCCCATACCATGGTCCAACCATAATGCAGTATGCACAACTATTGCGTCCACCATACCAAAAGCACGGGATCCAACCTGGTATCTCCCTGACACCTTGCTTAAGCACCAAATCCACCGCACTAAAGTTGAACAAGCTTTAAAGGAATATTTGCTCCACAATAGAACCCCTGACATATCCCCTTTAACACTCTGGGAGGCCCACAAACCTATGTTGCGTGGTACCCTACGAAAACAAATGGCTACACTTAAACGGGAACGAAAATCTTTGGCCCGCAAGTTAGAAATGGAATTCAATGCTGCGTTCATAGCATTTCAAGAAAATCCCTCGACAATCACGAAAACCCACCTAGAAAAAACTAGATTAAAATACGACCTATTTCTCACGGAATCCGTAGATACATCTTACAAACGTTCTAAACACAATTTCTATACCAGAAACAACAAACCAGGTACAGCTATGGCACGGGCTCTAAACTCAATAAACCAAAAGTTCAAGCCAATTCATTTAAAACTAGCAAATGATATATATACTTGCAACCCCACCAAAATAGTCCACAAATTTCATTCACACATTGCTTCTTTATATGACACAGCCAATGAATTTAACCTGGACGACATCATTTGTGACGAAACGACGTAGGGAGGAGCGGCGTGCTGACGTCACCGACATACCAACGAGTCCCGGAAGGAACGGGCTGTCTTAGCCGGCCGGCTGATTTATACTACACGCCTATATACTTGCGATCTATGTAAGTGCATTACTTTTTATATTAAACTTGTTTATATCGGATTCACGCTATGGTGGCTTTCTTTCCTTATGCACTATAACATTGTGATATGTGGAGAGGAGTGGCGTAGAATCTGGGAGAAAAGCTGATATTGATTATTCACCTAGAGACCCTGGCAGGGGAATAGCCATCTGTTTGTATTGATCTCTGAAGGGATCAACAGTTCTGGTAAGCGGCAGTAAGAACTGGTGGTGGTGGAATCTCTCTCTCTATCAAGTGTACGGCACTTTTCATTAAGTGTTTTTATGTTTGAAGTCACCAAATAGCTGAACAAGAAGATCCTCATCCACACTTTGTTGTTGCTTTGGTTTTCAGGACTTTTTAGTTTGAAAAATGTATTTTCATAATACAGGACTTTGCCCTCTTGCCGAATGTGATGTAGGTGTCTGGCAAATAGTCAGGACCTCTAATCAGATATAGTTGTCATCTCTTGGCAATAGAGACTGAGCTCTGTGTATACCAGAAGCAAAATCGTTCTTTTCCCAGATCACCCTACCGAAATGATCGCAAACCCAAAAAAATATGATGGAGGAACCTATAACCATTGAAGAAGTAGCTTCTTCCATCAGAGATTTAAAAATAAATAAGCGACCTGGTCCAGATGGATATTCAGCATTATATTATAGAACATTTTCAAAGACCCTATCCCCCATGTTAGCTGAGGCATTTAATACTAGACATGTGCATTCGTTTTCGTCCAAATGCATTTTCGTCAGAATTTCAGGTATTTTCGTTATCGTTTTAACAAACGAAAACGAAAATGCAGAATCCGAAAACCGAAAGTTCCGACATAAACAAATGCTTTATTTTCGTTTTCGTTGCAACAACAGTTCGATATAGATAGGATATTCGACGTGAGGCTGACAATAACAATCTGTGTCCATCGAACCTGTGGTCGAAAGTGCCTAACCTTAACTCTATTAGTCCAAGATTATTCTACATAGAGAGAAAAGATTCAACATTATAGAGAGAAAAGATTCGACATTATAGAGAGAAAAGATTCGACATTATGGAGAGAAAAGATCGCTGCTGGAATTGGGTGGGGGAAGTAAAATAAAAATAATGATGATGATGAATGTTATTGGCTGATTGTAACCAAAGAGGAGGAGCAGTAAAATAGCTAGAACTAACTTGACAATTCAACGTAAACGACGAAGATTCGACAAAGCATCGAAAAACATACAAACGTTGAATCTGTTATTGAAGGCTTATGGTGTCTGTTGAAAGTTCTAAGAAGATTCGACGGAGCAGATAAACTGTACGACGCTGCAATCGTACATTTCCAGTCAAATACTCTGCCCATAGGCTATAGAAAAATTCTAATGTTGGTTGACTAGTAATAATAAATAATAAATATAATTATTACTAGTCATACAACATTATAATTCTACTATAGCTTGTAGGCGGAACATTCGACCGGAAATGTATGATTGCGGCGTCGTACAGTTTCGCTGCTCCGTCTAATCTTCTTTGAACATTCGACAGACACCAAAAGCCTTCAATGACAGATTCGACCTTAATTAATTCAGATTTTCGGACGAATGCAACTTCTAACGAAAAACGAAATAGATAAAAACGAATTTCGGGAGTAACTAAATAAATGTATTTTTCGAACGAAAACGAAATTCCGAAACGAAATATTTTAGTGTGCACATGTCTATTTAATACATTACTAAATGGACATTCATTTACACAAGAATCATTATTAGCAATTGTTTGTATAATTCCAAAACCACACCTCATGTACAAACTACTGTCCCATTTCTCTCTTGAATCTGGATATCAAGCTGCTGGCAAAAATTATGGCTAAACGCCTTAACAGTATCATTAATAAACTTATACACAAAGATCAGGTTGGCTTTATGCCAAACAGACAAGCGGGTGACAATGTCCGCAGAGCAATGCTTCTTGCACATATAGCCAGAAAGTGACGTATCCCCTCATGCTTTTTATCCCTCGACATAAAAAGAGCTTTTGATACGGTATCCTGGCCTTATATGTATTATTCTTTATAAAAATGGGGTTTTGGTCCTCATTTTATAAATTGGATAGAGGCACTCTATAATAATCCAAAAGCATACATAAAATATGCCGGATACAAATCAGAATCTTTCAACATCAAGCGAGGTACACGTCAGGGATGCCCATTATCTCCCCTTTTATTCGCCCTATTATTAGAACCTTTAGCCCAACATATTAGAACCAATCCCACAATTACCGGCATTGATATTGGAGGTTATCCACATAAAATCTGTATGTTCGCGGATGACATCTTGCTATTCATGTCATCACCACAAGTATCAGGACCTAACCTTCTACCTATTCTAGATAAATTCGAAGCCTTTTCTGGCTTGGTCATTAACCCCAAAAAATGTTTAGCTCTTAATATTTCACTTACAGAATTAATCCCAACAAAAGCAGCACTCCCCTTCTCTTGGGCAGAGAAAACATTACCATGTTTAGGAATACACCTAACAGCCTCCATAACAGAATTATTCTCAGCCAATTATTCCCCCCTATTGAAACAGATCACAACCTTACTAAAACAATGGTCCCATCTCCCACTATCCTGGATAGGTAAGATCAATGCGTCTAAAATGACTATCCTGCCCAAACTACTTTATTTGTTTAGAGCCCTGCCAATCCCAATCCATTCCTATTTTCTAAGGTTGATCCAAAAAAGAACAAATACCTTTATATGGGGTACCTCTAAACTGTGCATACCGATCCGCACATTACATCTCCCTAAAACACATGGTGGTCTAGGCTACCCCAATTTTGATGCCTATTACAAGGCTGCTCACTTAGCTAGTCTTCCAAAGTACCACGCAACACAGGAATGTCCCCTATGGGTATCGATAGAGGCCTCAGATAGTGACCCTATGTTGATTTCCAATTTATTATGGATGAGGCCCAGAGATAGGCGTGATTTGAGTAATCCGATAATGTGACAGGGGTCACTTTGGGCCCAGGGTGAGCAAGAAAATAATGGACATTAAGAATGTGTCTTGGATTGCTTTAAAATGGGACAGTGATATTTTTCCACAATATTCAACAGGATATCTGTAAAGAGCTATTTACTGTTTGATTATGAACTCAACAGGTTAACTGAAAAGTGACTCCTTCATGATGTTGGGACACATACTGTTAGATGCTAATGTCACCACCTCCAGCCCCCCTGCCTGTGTGATGTAAATGAATCTAGTGTGGCTTCTGAGGATCTTTCATTGTGATAATTGGCCCTGTATTGTGTAAAGAATTCCTTTGATAATGGCTACTGTAGTCTATGAGACAGTCAGGCTAGCCTAAAGGTCATGTGTCTGAGTCATCAGCTGTAGTTAATTAGCTCATGTAAATTAGGTCTGGTCAAAGGTGTATCGTGAGAAGAAATGAGGAGAATGTAAGAACCTCCTCTCTGTGTGTATAAAACTTGGAGTTTGTCATTAAAGTTTGTCAGGCAAGTTGGAAACCTCAAACAGAGTGGTTGTCTCGTCTGTGGAGGGAGAAGTATTTGTATGGGGTCTTATTTGGCTGGTTGGAGTGTCTGGTGGCTGTTGTGTGGTTGGAAAAGGAATATCCTAACAGCGTTAACCCCTTTCATACTTGGGGTGTCGTTACAGATAACAAACACTTCTTATCCCTTTGGGATAGATCTAAAATTAAACATCATTTGCAGTCGGTTCACAATCCCCTCTTATCTTTCCTTAAAAATCCGGCCTTCTATCCGGCTTGGATATTCCCAAACACTTTTAAAGCTTGGACAACTTCAGGTATACTGACATTACATGACTTGGTCACTTCAGAAAATGTTGTACCTTTCTCTACAGAGAGAAGCACAAATTACCAGAATCAGAACAGTTCAGATACCTCCAAATCAAAAATGTATTTTCCCCACTCACACTAGTTGCAACACCCTTGACCCACTTATCTATTTTTGAGAAAATTTGTAAAAAAGATCCACTAACCAGAGGAATGATATCAATCCTCTATAACCAAATTCTAGTAGGCCCTAATTATGACAAACCAACCTATGTTCGAAAATGGGAGGAGGACCTGGGACGCACCCTAGATGACACTAAATGGACTAAGATCTGGTCAACCATAAAATCATCCTCGCCCAATGTCAACGCGATGGAAACAAATTACAAGGTCCTGACACGGTGGTACCTGGTACCAACAAGAGTAGCCAAGTTTGCACCTACAAATTCAGCTCTTTGCTTTAGGGGCTGTTCAGACTTGGGCACTCACTTGCATGTATGGTGGACGTGCCCGATAACACAACTTTTCTGGAAAGAAATCTTTGCAATGGCGTCTAAAATGTTCCGACAGCAGATACAACCTGACCCGTTTACTGGACTACTTAACCGGTGGGCATGAATACAATGTTACCCACCGACTATCTAGTTAGTGAAGATCTAACTAATTTAATTTAAATATTTTATGTTATGTATTATTTACTTATGTAGCGGGGTCTTCAAATTGATGGGATACACCTGGGGAATAGTGTGACCCAGGTGTATAATTGTGTTAGGGTTCAGACCCCTTTTTGTTTCGTGGAGGATTGGAGGATGTAGTATTCTCCTTTGCCTGTGGGTGGCGGGGTACCCACAGGCTTCAGGTAGAATCATCTCCTGCAGTGCTCCCTGTTTTGTCCCTTCTCGGAGATGGTATGGCTGGGGCGGGGAACCCGCCGGGCCGTTGATGGGAGGAGATAAAAGGGGGAGACGCCCTTACCACGAGGTCGTCTTGCGGAGAAGGAGGTCCTCGGAGGAGGAGGGTTGCGGTCCGCACCCAGGGCCCTTAGGCCTGGGTGCTGGAGATCCAGGAGTCTGGTCCAGGTGCCCATGGCCTGGTCCGGAGTCATGTTGGCGTCCATCCCAGGCACCTTTAGCCTGGGGTGAGGTACTATCGAGGAGGCCTGGGGCCCAGTACCTTCGACTGGGTCCCGCTAGGGTGGACTGTCCGAGGGTCCCTGAGCGGAGGGACTCGTACCTGAGGTGAGGAGGCCAGAGAG
The DNA here is from genome assembly GCA_029206835.1 of Rana muscosa. Lineage (NCBI taxonomy): Eukaryota > Metazoa > Chordata > Amphibia > Anura > Ranidae > Rana > Rana muscosa. Next base: position 424,295,402 of record CM055122.1, read on the forward strand.
GTTACCCACTGAAGACCCGGAGCAGCACCAACCCGGTGACAGTGGGCCTCTGGGAACTCTCTTGGGGGGACACATCCCCCTGATAGGGGCCACAGCGCATCGAAGAGGGCTCCATTGCTGTTCATAGGGGTTGCTGGAAGAGACCCCATCTTTCCTGTTCTGTAACAGCCGGATTGGCTTAGGCGCCGCTGGTCATAGTACAGTGGCATAGAACTTAAACTTTAGGAAGTGCCTCGATCTGCTCGCCCCACCGTTGGCAAGGTTATAGGTCCCAACCAGTTTGCTGCAAAAGAACTGTTTATTGTGCTTTGCGTATTGGAGTGTCAAATAAACAAGTGTTGGACCTTTCTCCGGTGTGTGAACTCCAGTTACTGGAAGCAAAGGGGAGGCTGGTGAGCTTGCAATTACAGACTCAGTGCATTCACAGAACACACCGGCCCGAGGAAACATCAGTAAGTGGCCTTCACCTCCCTACTACAATGGGGAGGACATGGGCCGTGGCGCATCTCACTCTCACAACCCAGGAACCCCTAGACATGAGTTGGTGTGTAACCGATAAAGATGGAGAGAGGGTGAGGCCGCTACACGTGGGGGCTCGTGAGTCCGGGATAGAGTGTGTTCTAAAGATGGACTTGAGAATGTCTACATTTGAACTTTGCTGCCCAGAGGAGTTCCGAGCAGATCGGCCATATTACTGGCCAAAGTGCGTCCCTGCTCGGAGTTGTGGAAATGACCCTAACACGGGAAAGGCCCATGCGGAGGAGCGGAAAAAGGGAGAGGTCCAGCCGTGTGACGTACTGCATGTGGGGACTGTTAATGCACTGCGCCATGAGGCACCCCATGGCGACATCGTTCGTGGGCGGAGTCAAGAAGAAGCCCGCGAAAATGTACAGCTCATGGGAGGAGTCTGGCCAAGTGTGGGGATACACGTGGAGACTCCGGCGCGGGGTCAGTGCATGATGGAGCAGCAGATAGTCGGGATGACCTCAAGTGCCCCGTGGATTATGGTTCCTCACCCCACGAGAATGACTTCCTTTGCTGCCCCCATCACAGACACGGGGATAAGACTCAGGCCCCAAGGGCGGTTGGCTCTGTACACTTGCAGAGACACGGAGGCCCTCGGTGTGATCTGTCCCGGCTGCTCGGGACTGGTGGTCACCCTGAAGCCATTCGGGCGATGTGAGGAGTGCAGAGAATTCCTTTTTGAGGTCGAGTCGTCCACAGCAGGGCCCCGGGCCCTTCGCCTCAACCACCTCACGGGTACCGCTACTCCGGAAGGGGAGATCAAGGCCTTTGTCGAGGTTCCCGTGCGCGCTGACCAGGGCGATGGACTGCCCAACAGAGAAAAATCCGAGGATGCTGCCTCGGTCGCCACAAGTTCTCTGCTCCCACCCCCGAAGAGGAAAGTTGGCCTAGTACAGGCATCCTATGGACGTGGTCGAGCTTCACCCCGCTGCTTGCCTGGCCTGGATGGCGCCGGTCGAGAAGGAAGTCCCGGACATCCCAGTCTTCTACAAGGGTCAGGTGAGCCAGGGGCTGGGACTGTGGTGGTGGTTGGAGGTGTCGGGGGCCCATTGGAGGTGGAGCCCCCCAGGGAGGATGATTCTGTGTCCACCGCAAGATATCTGCCTGCGGAGATGTATGACACCTCCGACCTAGAGTCGCTGTCTGACTGCGGAGATGATGGCGAGATAGACGAACTGTTCAGCCGCAAGGGCTGGGATAGAATGCCACTTCTTGCTTCCCGTGCGGTACGGGATTCACCTATGTACACGGGAGACAGCACACCTCGGGTGGAAGACCCACAGCCTACGAGGGAACCTACCCCTCCACCGGTGTCCTCATCTACTGTTACCTCACCTGCTTTGGTTGTGGGGACACCCCGCGCTTCTCTGAGAGCGCCGAAAGTCAGTTTCAGGGAGCTGGTAAAGGCACCTCGGCATCCGGAAGCTATTGTGCTGCCTGGAACTGGAGAGAAAGCCACTATTCCACCTTTGGCCCGCTTGCAGAGACTGTTTTGCCACAAAGTAGCTCGGGAATATGGGTGGGAGTACCCGTATCTGCCCCGGGACTTGCTGTATGAGGTGGAAGTCTGGAGAGCAAGATGGTATGACGAGTTTGTGTGGGACAAGTTGAAGGTGCCTCATGCTTGCAGGTACCTGGAATGTGTGCCGGCAGTGTCTAAGAGGTTTGAGGACTGCAGAGCTGAATGGAAATTGGGGCGCCATATCCATGCTGACAAGATAGTCATTTGCAGAAGAGAAGGAGAAGATGTCGAGTATTCGATAGAGGCATTTGACAAACACCTGAAACCCCTGTATCTGCCGGATCCAAAGTTTTACTTATAGGAGAGAAGAACTCCTGTTTATTTCCTTTGTGCACTTGAACTTTCTGGAAGAGCCATTCCCAGACACCCAGGACTGTGCCCTGCTTTTGTTTTTGTTTGGGTTTTTCTTTTTCTCGTTGGCAGACTTGGGGCTGTTGTGTTTTTTTTTTGTGTTTCCCCTTTTCTTCATGTGCCAAAGGCAAGGACATTTGGGAATAGTGGCAGAGTAGGGAAAAGCTGGAAGAACGAAGATTCGTTGAGTGTCATGACCGCGGAGCTGTCACCAGGTGGCAGTGTTGCGCAACAAATGTTTGAAAATGTTTCACACACACATCACCTTGCTTGTTGGAGTGAGTGGGTCTCTCGGCTGATGGGCCCACTCAAGCCAAATGACACGAAATTATGTTAGGATGTTGTTTTTTCTTTCCCCTGCAGGAGGATCGTCAATCAAGACTAGTGATGAGCCGAACACCCCCGGGTTCGGTTCGCACCAGAACCCGCAAACGGACCGAAAGTTCGAACGAACATTAGAACCCTATTAAATACAATGGATGCGAACGTTCGAATTCTAAAGTGCTAATTATAACAACTATTATGCATGTTATTGTCCTAAAAAGGGTTTGGGAACCCGGGTTCTGCACCAGGGGACATGTATCAATGCAAAAATAAGTTTTAAAAACGGTCGTTTTCCGGGAGCAGTCATTTTAATGATGCATAAAGTGAAAAAAAAAAAGTCAAATATTCCTTTAAATATCGTACCTGGGGGGTGTCTAAAGTATGCCTGTGAAGTGCCACGTGTTTCCCGTGTTTAGAACTGTCCCTGCACAAAATGACACTTCTAAAGGAAAAAAAAGCCATTTAAAACTGCTTGCGGCTTTAATGTAATGTCTGGTCCCGGTAATATGGATGAAAATCTTTAAGAAAAATGGCATAGCTACCCCATGACCCCCCCCCCTACCCCAGCCCATTACCAGCCCCTTTGGGTCTTGTATGGATATTAAGGGGAACCCCGCACATAAAATAAAAAAGGCCCTATATACTCTGAACAGCCGTATACAGGCGGTGCATACAAGACAGGGACTGTAGGTTTGTTCTTATGTAGAATCTGTTTGTAATTTTGAACAGGTACATTGTTGAAGTGTAGCTCCAGACCAAAAATCTATTTTTAAACTTTTTGGAAAACATAGGTAAGGGTTATCACCCCTGTAACATTTGTTTTGCTGTCTGTGCCCCTGTTCAGAACATTTCACCTCACTTTCCGTCCTAATGACAACTGTTTTTGAAATGTGGTGTTTTTCTTGAAACAAGGATTGCTGATAAAGCATCAGTACAGAGGAGACACCTTTCTCCCATATTTATTCTTACAGGAGAGAATTTTCCTTCCTAGTGGTAGATTTCCTCTCACTTCCTGTTGTCTTCTTGCGTTTGCAAGTAGGAGTCGTTTGTAAGTTGGATGTTTGAAAGTAGGGACCTGCCGTATATACTCTGCAGAAATAGGCCCCTTAGTTGTTGGTGTTGGCACAACACTGTAAGCACTCACAGTTACTCTTGGTTGGTGCTGGAACGCCCTGCTGTCAACTATTATATCAGGAATTTTAATTACATATAATTGTTGAACAGTGGTAGTAAAAATTGGGCCTTTGATGGTGGTGCTGGTGCCACAACACTGTAAGCCCTGACAGTTACTCTTGGTGGGTGCAGCAATGGGCCCTGCTGTGAATTATTAGATCAAGAATTGTAATTACATGCCCCTGTTGAACAGGGGCTGAAAAATTGGGCCTTAGGCACTGGTGGCACAACACTGCAACCCTTCACAGATACTGTACTTGGAGCACAGCAATGAGCCCTGTTGCAAAGTATTGCTTCAAAAATTGTAATGACACGCCCCTGTTAAACAGGGGCTGAAAAATTGGGCCTTAGGCACTGGTGGCACAACACTGCAACTCCTCACAGATACTGTACTTGGAGCACAGCAATGAGCCCTGTTGCAAAGTATTGCTTCAAAAATTGTAATTACACGCCACTGTTAAACAGGGGCTGAAAAATTGGGCGTTAGGCACTGGTGGCGGCACCCATAAACAAAAATGATCTTCCAAGCTATCATCATCAATCGTATCATTGAGGACTCGGAGGAGGAGGATAGGCAGTCAACATAACAGCACAGGCACTCAGCATCAGCATCAGTCTTGAAGGGATGTGACATTTTAAAATCAATTAGTCTGTTATATCAGCATCAGGTGTGTGGTAGCTGGTGGTGATCCAAGACTGGTTCATCTTGATGAAAGTCAGTCGATCAACCGAGTCGGTGGACAGGCGCACCCTGTGATCCGTGACAAATCCTCCAGCAGCACTGAATGTGCGTTCCGAAAGAACGCTGGATGCAGGACAGGCCAGTAGCTCAATTGCATACTGTGCAAGCTCTGGCCAGTGATCCATCCTCAAGACCCAGTAAGCCAGAGGATTTTCGGTGGGGAAGGTGTCCAAGTCTGACCTTGCCCCTAGATATTCCTGCACCATGTTTATCAGACGCTGGCGATGGTTGCTGGAACCGATCATACTTTGGGGCTGCGGACTAAAGAATTGTCTGAACGCATCGGTCAGACGGCCACCTTCCCCACCGCTCCTTCTTTGACTGGCCGAAGCCTCAGCAACTCGTTGTCCAGGACCAGGAGTTTGCAACCTCCCAGTCTCTGGGAACGCGTTGCACAGACCTTTCTGCAAGGCCTCCCGGAGTTGTCTCATCCTCTGCTCCCTCTGCGACGGTAACATAAGGTCCGCAACCTTACCCTTGTACCGTGGATCAAGGAGAGTGGCCAGCCAGTAATGGTCCCTCTCCTTGATCCGAAGAATACGAGGATCCTTCCGCAGACTTTGCAGGATCAGGGAGGCCATGCAGCGTAGGTTTGCTGAGGCATTCGCTCCGGAGTCCTCTGGGTCACTAAGGACGACATGATCCGCAGCCACCTCCTCCCAGCCACGTACAAGTCCACTGGTTTCTTGGGACTGTAAATCATCCCTAAAAGACTGCTGCTGATGATGCTGAGTGCCAGCCTCCACCTCCATGCTGACACAATCCTCCTCCTCCTCCTCCTCCTCCTCCTCCTCCTCTTCCTGTGCGATGGGTGGGACAGAAGGAACACTGTCTGGGTAAAGGGGGCCTTGAGAGGCAAGGAAGTCCTCCTCTTCCTGCCTCTGTTCTGCCTCAAGTGCCCTGTCCATTATTCCACGCAGCGTGTGCTCCAACAGGTGGACAAGAGGTACAGTGTCACTGATGCATGCACTGTCACTGCTCACCATCCTCGTGGCCTCCTCAAATGGTGCCAGGACAGTGCATGCATCCCTGATCATGCCCCACTGGCGTGGAGAAAAAAAACCAAGCTCCCCTGACCCTGTCCTGGTGCCGTAGTCGCACAGGTACTCATTGATGGCCCTCTGCTGCGTGTGCAGCCGCTGCAGCATGGCCAACGTTGAGTTCCACCTGGTGGGCATGTCACATATAAGGCGGTTCTTGGGCAGGTTCAACTCCTTTTGCAGCTCAGCCAGGCGAGCACTGGCATTATAAGATCTGCGGAAATGCACACAGACTTTCCTGGCCTGCCTCAGGACATCCTGTAAGCCCGGGTACCTGCCCAAGAACCGCTGCACCACCAGGTTAAGGACGTGAGCCACACAGGGCACATGGGTCAGTTGTCCCTGTCGGAGGGCGGAGAGGAGGTTGGTGCCATTGTCGCAAACCACCATTCCTGGCTTAAGCTGGCGTGGCGTCAACCACCTCTCGGCCTGGCCCTGCAGAGCAGACAGGACCTCTGCCCCAGTGTGGCTTCTGTCCCCCAAACACACCAGCGCAAGCACGGCATGGCATCTTTTTGCCTGCGTACTTGCGTAGCCCCGTGAACGGCTACGGAGCACCGCTGGTTCATAGGACAAACCACAGGAAGAGGCCATGGAGGAAGAAGAAGAGGAGGGGGTGGAGGAGAGAGGTGTGTCACAACCAGTAGTAGCATTTTGGAGGCGTGGCGGTGGGACAACCTCCAACACTACTGCACCTTGTCCTGAATCCTTCCCAGCTGCCAAAAGAGTGACCCAATGGGCCGTGAAAGAAAGGTAACGTCCCTGTCCATGCCTGCTGGACCATGAGTCAGCGGTAATATGCACCTTACCGCTGACCGCCCTGTCCAGCGAGGCCAAGACATTGCCTTCCACATGCCGGTAGAGAGCCGGAATAGCCTTCCGTGAGAAAAAGTGGCGTTTGGGAACCTGCCACTGAGGAACCGCACATTGCACAAACTCACGGAAGGGGGCCGAGTCTACCAACTGAAAAGGCAGCAGTTGAAGCGCTAGCAATTTAGCCAAGCTAGCATTCAACCGCTGGGCATGTGGATGGCTGGGAGTGAACTTCTTTCGACGGTCCAGCAGCTGGGGCAGGGAAATTTGCCTGCTAGAATCGGACGTCGGTGTACTGCTAGCAGAGTGGGCGCAAGTACTTGGCTGTGACACACCTAATTCTACACCTTCATTCCTCTCAGTGCATGTTTCAGAGAGGACTGAAGTTATAGTGGGGTTGGAGATCCCAGCTGATGCGGTGCAAGGAGAGGTCCGCTTTGTTCTTTGGTGTGGGTCTTTGAGGTAGGCTTGCCAACGAGCTGCATGGCAGGTCAACATATGTCTGGTCAGGCATGTGGTACCCAAGCGGCTGATGTTTTGGCCACGCGATATACGCTTGAGACATATGTTGCAAACAGCAGCTGTGCGATCTGATGCACTAGCCTCAAAAAAGGCCCACACCAAAGAACTTTTTGAATGACGGGCAGAGGCAGCGCCCTGCACAGGCGGAGCTCTGCGGTGTGATTCCGTCGGTGTACTGCCCTTACGCTGGCCACCAAAGGGCATCCTGCCTCGTTGGAGATGTGCCTCCTCCTCATCCTCCTCCTCCTCCTCTCTCCTATTAGGCACCCACGTGGAGTCATTGACCTCATCATCCCCTCCCTCCTCATCACTGGAGCCAATCTGGCAGTATGCTGCAGCTGCTGGAACATGACTGCCAGATTGGTGTCCTTCTTGAGCATCCCCTCTGTCTGCTCTCACGCTACTGCCTTCCTCTAGCTGGGTTTCATCATCAGACCCTTCGAAACGCTGGGCATCCTCCTGGAGCATGTACCCAACACTGTGCTGAAACAGTTCGGGGGACTCCTCAGGAGGAGGACATGGTGGGTCTAGGGAAGGAGTGACTGATGATTTGTCTGACATTGATACCAGGGAAGACGACGCTTTGGCAGCTGCTTTTCCAGTACCCTGAGCCTGGGTGAGAGAGGATGAGGAGGAGGAGGAGGGCTTGGTCATCCACTCTACCAAGTCTTCGGCATGATGTGGCTCAACATGTCCAGCTGCCGAAAAGAAGGACAAGCGTGTCCCATGGCCATGTGCTGATGACAATGCACCGCGTCCACGACCAGCACTGTTGCCCCCAGACACAGAGCCTGCTTGCCCTCTTTTATTGCCTCCTGACTGTCTGCCTCTCCTTGTTTGCCTTCCAGACATTCTAATAGATGGCCTGCAGGGAGATGGGAAAAAAGCAATAAGGGCTACCTTCAGGTGTCCTTCTCTGTCCCTTGAAACAAGGACTTTCACAGTGAAAGAAACTGACACTGTCCCTACCTAGAGTTTTCTATCCCTAGAATAAATGTTTTTTTTAATCACAATATAGCACAAGGACAATTCACTCAATGTCTCTCCAGGTCCCTGGAAACAAGGACTTGCAGAGTGAAAGAAACTGACACTGTCCCTACCTAGAGTTTTCTGTCCCTAGAATAAATGTTTTTTTTAATCACAATATAGCACAAGGACAATTCACTCAATGTCTCTCCAGGTCCCTGGAAACAAGGACTTGCAGAGTGAAAGAAACTGACACTGTCCCTACCTAGAGTTTTCTGTCCCTAGAATAAATGTTTTTTTTAAGCACAATATAGCACAAGGACAATTAACTCACTGTCCTTACAGGTCCCTGGAAACAAGGACTTGCAGAGTGAAAAAAAAAAAAAAACTCTCCCTACCTAGAGTTTTCTGTCCCTAGAAAAAATGTTCTTTTTAATCACAATATAGCACAAGGACAATTAACTCACTGTCCTTACAGGTCCCTGGAAACAAGGACTTGCAGAGTGAAAGAAAAAAAACACTCTCCCTACCTACAGTTTTCTGTCCCTAGAAAAAATGTTTTTTTTAATCACAATATAGCACAAGGAAAATTAACTCACTGTCCTTACAGGTCCCTGGAAACAAGGACTTGCAGAGTGAAAGAAACTGACACTGTCCCTACCTAGAGTTTTCTGTCCCTAGAATAAATGTTTTTTTTAATCACAATATAGCACAAGGAAAATTAACTCACTGTCCTTACAGGTCCCTGGAAACAAGGACTTGCAGAGTGAAAGAAAAAAAACACTCTCCCTACCTACAGTTTTCTGTCCCTAGAAAAAATGTTTTTTTTAATCACAATATAGCACAAGGAAAATTAACTCACTGTCCTTACAGGTCCCTGGAAACAAGGACTTGCAGAGTGAAAGAAACTGACACTGTCCCTACCTAGAGTTTTCTGTCCCTAGAATAAATGTTTTTTTTAATCACAATATAGCACAAGGACAATTCACTCAATGTCTCTCCAGGTCCCTGGAAACAAGGACTTGCAGAGTGAAAGAAACTGACACTGTCCCTACCTAGAGTTTTCTGTCCCTAGAATAAATGTTTTTTTTAAGCACAATATAGCACAAGGACAATTAACTCACTGTCCTTACAGGTCCCTGGAAACAAGGACTTGCAGAGTGAAAGAAAAAAAACACTCTCCCTACCTACAGTTTTCTGTCCCTAGAAAAAATGTTTTTTTTAATCACAATATAGCACAAGGAAAATTAACTCACTGTCCTTACAGGTCCCTGGAAACAAGGACTTGCAGAGTGAAAGAAAAAAAACACTCTCCCTACCTACAGTTTTCTGTCCCTAGAAAAAATGTTTTTTTTAATCACAATATAGCACAAGGAAAATTAACTCACTGTCCTTACAGGTCCCTGGAAACAAGGACTTGCAGAGTGAAAGAAACTGACACTGTCCCTACCTAGAGTTTTCTGTCCCTAGAATAAATGTTTTTTTTAAGCACAATATAGCACAAGGACAATTAACTCACTGTCCTTACAGGTCCCTGGAAACAAGGACTTGCAGAGTGAAAGAAACTGACACTGTCCCTACCTAGAGTTTTCTGTCCCTAGAATAAATGTTTTTTTTAAGCACAATATAGCACAAGGACAATTAACTCACTGTCCTTACAGGTCCCTGGAAACAAGGACTTGCAGAGTGAAAGAAAAAAAACACTCTCCCTACCTACAGTTTTCTGTCCCTAGAAAAAATGTTTTTTTTAATCACAATATAGCACAAGGAAAATTAACTCACTGTCCTTACAGGTCCCTGGAAACAAGGACTTGCAGAGTGAAAGAAAAAAAACACTCTCCCTACCTACAGTTTTCTGTCCCTAGAAAAAATGTTTTTTTTAATCACAATATAGCACAAGGAAAATTAACTCACTGTCCTTACAGGTCCCTGGAAACAAGGACTTGCAGAGTGAAAGAAACTGACACTGTCCCTACCTAGAGTTTTCTGTCCCTAGAATAAATGTTTTTTTTAATCACAATATAGCACAAGGAAAATTAACTCACTGTCCTTACAGGTCCCTGGAAACAAGGACTTGCAGAGTGAAAGAAACTGACACTGTCCCTACCTAGAGTTTTCTGTCCCTAGAATAAATGTTTTTTTTAAGCACAATATAGCACAAGGACAATTAACTCACTGTCCTTACAGGTCCCTGGAAACAAGGACTTGCAGAGTGAAAGAAAAAAAACACTCTCCCTACCTACAGTTTTCTGTCCCTAGAAAAAATGTTTTTTTTAATCACAATATAGCACAAGGAAAATTAACTCACTGTCCTTACAGGTCCCTGGAAACAAGGACTTGCAGAGTGAAAGAAACTGACACTGTCCCTACCTAGAGTTTTCTGTCCCTAGAATAAATGTTTTTTTTAATCACAATATAGCACAAGGAAAATTAACTCACTGTCCTTACAGGTCCCTGGAAACAAGGACTTGCAGAGTGAAAGAAACTGACACTGTCCCTACCTAGAGTTTTCTGTCCCTAGAATAAATGTTTTTTTTAAGCACAATATAGCACAAGGACAATTAACTCACTGTCCTTACAGGTCCCTGGAAACAAGGACTTGCAGAGTGAAAGAAACTGACACTGTCCCTACCTAGAGTTTTCTGTCCCTAGAATAAATGTTTTTTTTAATCACAATATAGCACAAGGAAAATTAACTCACTGTCCTTACAGGTCCCTGGAAACAAGGACTTGCAGAGTGAAAGAAACTGACACTGTCCCTACCTAGAGTTTTCTGTCCCTAGAATAAATGTTTTTTTTAAGCACAATATAGCACAAGGAAAATTAACTCACTGTCCTTACAGGTCCCTGGAAACAAGGACTTGCAGAGTGAAAGAAAAAAAACACTCTCCCTACCTACAGTTTTCTGTCCCTAGAAAAAATGTTTTTTTTAATCACAATATAGCACAAGGAAAATTAACTCACTGTCCTTACAGGTCCCTGGAAACAAGTACTTGCAGAGTGAAAGAAACTGACACTGTCCCTACCTAGAGTTTTCTGTCCCTAGAATAAATGTTTTTTTTAATCACAATATAGCACAAGGAAAATTAACTCACTGTCCTTACAGGTCCCTGGAAACAAGGACTTGCAGAGTGAAAGAAACTGACACTGTCCCTACCTAGAGTTTTCTGTCCCTAGAATAAATGTTTTTTTTAAGCACAATATAGCACAAGGACAATTAACTCACTGTCCTTACAGGTCCCTGGAAACAAGGACTTGCAGAGTGAAAGAAACTGACACTGTCCCTACCTAGAGTTTTCTGTCCCTAGAATAAATGTTTTTTTTAATCACAATATAGCACAAGGAAAATTAACTCACTGTCCTTACAGGTCCCTGGAAACAAGGACTTGCAGAGTGAAAGAAACTGACACTGTCCCTACCTAGAGTTTTCTGTCCCTAGAATAAATGTTTTTTTTAATCACAATATAGCACAAGGACAATTAACTCACTGTCCTTACAGGTCCCTGGAAACAAGGACTTGCAGAGTGAAAGAAACTGACACTGTCCCTACCTAGAGTTTTCTGTCCCTAGAATAAATGTTTTTTTTAAGCACAATATAGCACAAGGACAATTAACTCACTGTCCTTACAGGTCCCTGGAAACAAGGACTTGCAGAGTGAAAGAAACTGACACTGTCCCTACCTAGAGTTTTCTGTCCCTAGAATAAATGTTTTTTTTAAGCACAATATAGCACAAGGACAATTAACTCACTGTCCTTACAGGTCCCTGGAAACAAGGACTTGCAGAGTGAAAGAAACTGACACTGTCCCTACCTAGAGTTTTCTGTCCCTAGAATAAATGTTTTTTTTAATCACAATATAGCACAAGGAAAATTAACTCACTGTCCTTACAGGTCCCTGGAAACAAGGACTTGCAGAGTGAAAGAAACTGACACTGTCCCTACCTAGAGTTTTCTGTCCCTAGAATAAATGTTTTTTTTAATCACAATATAGCACAAGGACAATTAACTCACTGTCCTTACAGGTCCCTGGAAACAAGGACTTGCAGAGTGAAAGAAACTGACACTGTCCCTACCTAGAGTTTTCTGTCCCTAGAATAAATGTTTTTTTTAAGCACAATATAGCACAAGGACAATTAACTCACTGTCCTTACAGGTCCCTGGAAACAAGGACTTGCAGAGTGAAAGAAACTGACACTGTCCCTACCTAGAGTTTTCTGTCCCTAGAATAAATGTTTTTTTTAAGCACACTATAGCAGAAGCACAAAACACACTGACACTCTCCCTACCTATCCTTCTCTTTCCCTAAACTAAAGGAATCCAGGTTAAGCAAGAAAGAAATAACAGTCACTGTCCCTGCCTATGCTACTCTATCCCTGCTCCGGAACACACTACACTAGGCCGCCGTGCTGGCGGCCTTTTATAGTGTGGGGCGTGTACTAAACACCCTCAGCAATAATTGGCCACAGGCATCCTGCCTGTGGCCAATCATTGCTCTCCTCGCTGCCGGCGCTGTGATTGGCCAAGCATGCGGGGTCACAGTGCATGCTTGGCCAATCACAGCGCCTGGATGACACTGCGATGGCGTAGTGCATTGTGGGCCGTTCGCGTCACTCGAATTTGGCGCGAACGGCCCAAATCGTTCGATCTTCGTCGAACGATCGAACAGCCAATGTTCGAGTCGAACGTATGTTCGACTCGAACACGAAGCTCATCCCTAATCAAGACCATTGAGAGTGGGTGGCTCTTAGACAGTGTGGGAGAAGGGTTGTGATTATGCAGATGTTTAAAGTGTTTTATGACATAAGTTGTTTTATATGTTCCCCATTCCCTGAGCAGGTCTTGGCACTTGGGAAAAATTTAGAGGAACTGCCTCAGGGGTTTCACTCCATGTCACCACTTTATGGGAGGCATGGGTGTGCACCTGACGCTGGGGACCAGCGTCCAATCACAGGGGGGAATGTGTAGCGGGGTCTTCAAATTGATGGGATACACCTGGGGAATAGTGTGACCCAGGTGTATAATTGTGTTAGGGTTCAGACCCCTTTTTGTTTCGTGGAGGATTGGAGGATGTAGTATTCTCCTTTGCCTGTGGGTGGCGGGGTACCCACAGGCTTCAGGTAGAATCATCTCCTGCAGTGCTCCCTGTTTTGTCCCTTCTCGGAGATGGTATGGCTGGGGCGGGGAACCCGCCGGGCCGTTGATGGGAGGAGATAAAAGGGGGAGACGCCCTTACCACGAGGTCGTCTTGCGGAGAAGGAGGTCCTCGGAGGAGGAGGGTTGCGGTCCGCACCCAGGGCCCTTAGGCCTGGGTGCTGGAGATCCAGGAGTCTGGTCCAGGTGCCCATGGCCTGGTCCGGAGTCATGTTGGCGTCCATCCCAGGCACCTTTAGCCTGGGGTGAGGTACTATCGAGGAGGCCTGGGGCCCAGTACCTTCGACTGGGTCCCGCTAGGGTGGACTGTCCGAGGGTCCCTGAGCGGAGGGACTCGTACCTGAGGTGAGGAGGCCAGAGAGGTTACCCACTGAAGACCCGGAGCAGCACCAACCCGGTGACAGTGGGCCTCTGGGAACTCTCTTGGGGGGACACATCCCCCTGATAGGGGCCACAGCGCATCGAAGAGGGCTCCATTGCTGTTCATAGGGGTTGCTGGAAGAGACCCCATCTTTCCTGTTCTGTAACAGCCGGATTGGCTTAGGCGCCGCTGGTCATAGTACAGTGGCATAGAACTTAAACTTTAGGAAGTGCCTCGATCTGCTCGCCCCACCGTTGGCAAGGTTATAGGTCCCAACCAGTTTGCTGCAAAATAACTGTTTATTGTGCTTTGCGTATTGGAGTGTCAAATAAACAAGTGTTGGACCTTTCTCCGGTGTGTGAACTCCAGTTACTGGAAGCAAAGGGGAGGCTGGTGAGCTTGCAATTACAGACTCAGTGCATTCACAGAACACACCGGCCCGAGGAAACATCAGTAAGTGGCCTTCACCTCCCTACTACAATGGGGAGGACATGGGCCGTGGCGCATCTCACTCTCACAACCCAGGAACCCCTAGACATGAGTTGGTGTGTAACCGATAAAGATGGAGAGAGGGTGAGGCCGCTACACTTATAGAATATTTTTATGTAAATTGTATTTATCTGTATCCTTGCATAAATAACCAAAGTATGTATTTATTATTATGCAACCAATAAATATTATTGACAAGGAAAAATTCACCCCGAGCCATACTCAGAAATACCGCCAGGGAGGTTAACTGAATAGCTATGATCGGTGCCTAATTAAATGATCTTTATTTTACCACTGATATGTACAGTTGTGCTCAAAAATTTGCATACCCTGGTAGAAATTGTGAAATCTTGGCATTAATATTGAAAATATGACTGATCATGCCAAAAAACTGTCATTTATTTAGGGATAGCAATCACATGAAACCATTTATTATCATATAGTTTTTTGGATCCTTTTTAAACCATAATGATAACAGAAATCATTCAAATGGCCCTGATCAAAAGTTTACATACCCTGGCATGTTTGGCCTTGGTCCAGACACAGTAAGTGGCACACACAGATTATAATGTCAATTAAAGGTTAATTTCCCACATTTGTGGCTTTTTAAATCACAATAAGTGTCTGTGTATAAATAGTCAATGAGTTTGTTAGCTCTCACATGGATGCACTAAGCAGGCTAGACACTGAGCCATGATAAGGTAGAAAAGAACTGTCAAAAGACCTGCGTAACAAGGTAATGAAACTTTACAAAAATGGAAAAGGATATAAAAAGATATCCAAAGTCTTGAATATGGCAGTCAGTACTGTTTAATCACTTATTAAGAAGTGGAAAATTAAGGGCTCTTTTGAAACCAAGCCAAGGTCAGGTAGACCTTGTATGTACATCATCAGCGTGTATGAACTTTCAGCTTTTATTAAAACATTCACCTGAATTGAATTTTTCATTAATTAGAAATATTTCTTTGATGCACCATATGTTGATCATATTTCACATACATATTGTTAGGGGCATCCTCTAGTAAATAAATCTGGTTATGCGACTGTGCTTTGAGACACATTTGTTGACAATTAAAAACATGGCTACTTCTTATAATAAACTTGTCATAAAGCAGGGGAATTTAATCTGAACATATGGAGAACAAATGCATAAGCAAAGATTAGATTCAGTAAAAATCACATATCAAACATTTTGCAGATCCAGAGAAATAAACACCTAAAATTATATTTAAATGTAACTTTTCATGTAAAATTTAAGCCCACCTCACTACCTCTGCCTTTATTTTTATTGGTCAGAGGGGCCTCTTAATATTAATGGAACAAAAATGAAGAGCAGGAAGCAGAAAAAGGTGGGACCAAGTTGAATTTACAAGATTATTGAGATTAGCATGTATGTTTAGATATCTATAGCTCTGGACCTGCTGATATCATTTTGGCCTGCTGTTTCCACTAACAGCATCATCTGCCTATATTTTTAATCATATACTTAGGTTAAACAAACCATGATTCCTACAGGTTTACTTTAAAATTATTTTACAACAATGGACATATTTTAGAGTCAATTCACACCCACTATAATACATGTACAATAACATATACAGTATCTCACAAAAGTGAGTACACCCCTCACATTTTGGTAAATATGTTATTATATCTTTTTTATGTGACAACACTGAAGAAATTACACTTTGCTACAATGTAAAGTAGTGAGTATACGACTTGTATAACAGGGGAAATTTGCTGACCCCTCAAAATAACTTAACACACAGCCATTAATTAGGGTTACAAGATCTCAGGTGTGAACGGGGAGCAGGTGTGTTAAATTTGGTGTTATCGCTCTCACTCTCTCACTCTCTCATACTGGTCACTGGAAGTTCAACATGGCACCTCATGGCAAAGAACTCACTGAGGATCTGTTGCTCTACATAAAGATGGCCTAGGCTATAAGAAGAGTGACAAGACCCTAAAACTGAGCTGCAGCATAGTGGCCAAAACCATACAGCGGTTTAACAGGACAGGTTCCACTCAGAACAGACCTCGCCATGGTTGGCCAAAGAAGTTGAGTGCACGTGCTCAGCGTCATATCCAGAGGTTGTCTTTGGGAAATAGACGTATGACTGCTGCCAGCATTTCTGTAGAGGTTAAAGGGGTGGGGGGTCAGCCTGTCAGTGCTCAGACTATACATTGCACACTGAATCCACCTGATTTGCATGGCTGTCATCCCAGAAGGAAGCCTCTTCTAAAGATGATGCACAAGAAAGCCCGCAAACAGTTTGCTGAAAACAAGCAGACTAAGGACATGGATTACTGGAACCATGTCCTGTGGTCTGATGAGACCAAGATAAACTTATTTGGTTTAGATGGTGTCAAGTGTGTGTGGCAGCAACCAGATGAGGAGTACAAAGACAAATGTGTCTTGCCTACAGTCAGGGCCGTTTGAAGGAATTTGGGGGCCCCAAGCAAAATGGACATGGGGGCCCCCCAACCCCCCCTCCCGCACTCACGCAAAGCCTACAGGAACCACAGCATAGCGATACAGTTTAAGCTCACCCACACTTTATATAAATAAAAAAGGTTTACAGTGCAAATACTGCTGTTGCATATAATCCAACATACTTAAAACACACTCACATTAACATTAAGCTGCTGTTTAGGACTGTTTATGGATTGTGGGATGGACAGGGGGACCGTGGGATGGACAGGGGGGCTGTGGGATGGACAGGGGGACAGGGGGATGGACAGGGGGCAGAGGGATGGTGGGGGGGGCTGCTGTAGGTGTAGTGAGAGGCAAACAAGTAGTGGGAGAGAAGAGACAGCGAACAGCTGGACAGAAGGGCTGGGTGTGAGGAGTCATCAACATGTGTGCAGTGATGCAGGAAACATCTTCAGCTCTGAGGGGTTCATGCTGGGACCTGTAGTTCTTCACTTTTGGGGGGGTCACATGATTTCAAGTCCCAGCATGAACCCTCCCTGCCCTGCTATGATGTGTCTGTGTGTCCTTTCCTGCTCCAGTCCTGCCCACCCTTAAGATGTTGGTGACAATGGTGAGCAATGCATTTTACTTGCCTTTCTACTCTGTCTGTTTCACTAACACAGCTGCAATCTGTCTCTCTGTCACGTGTTTTTGTTCTGCAGCAGCATGTTGCTGCCTGAGTGCCTGGCTGGACTCGAGGACATACACGGAGCAGGAGGAGGTGGGTGGAGCTCGCTAGATCTTCCGAGTCCTCCGCTGTGATAGGCACAACTCTGCCTCTCTCCTGCTCTGCTCATGACGTTACTGGTTGCTACACGCCAAGCGGGCACAGTGCCAGCTAGGGGTCCACGGTCTCAGTTCGATCATGCATTAGATCGACCCAGGGCGGAAATCCAGGACAGTGACAGGCAGCAGGCAGGCACCCTAGGCTGGGGCCCCAGGCCAGCTCGGGGCCCCAAGCAATTGCTTGTTTTGCCTGTCCTGTTGCGACGGCCCTGCCTACAGTCAAGCATGGTGATGGGAGTGTCATGGTCTGGGACTGCATGAGTGCTGCCGGCACTGGGGAGCTACAGTTCATTGAGGGAACCATGAATGCCAACATGTACTGTGACATACTGAAGCAGAGCATAATCCCCTCCGTTTGGAGACTGGGCCGCAGGGCAGTATTCCAACATGATAACAACCCCAAACACACCTCCAAGACGACCACTGCCTTGCTAAAGAAGCTGAGGGTAAAGGTGATGGACTGGCCAAGCATGTCTTCAGACCTAAACCCTATTGAGCATCTGTGGGGCATCCTCAAATGGAAGGTGGAGGAGCGCAGGGTCTCTAACATCCACCAGCTCCGTGATGTCGTCATGGAGGAGTGGAAGAGGACTCCAGTGGCAACCTGTGAAGCTCTGGTGAACTCTATGCCCAAGAGGGTTTAGGCAGTGCTGGAAAATTATGGTGGCCATACAAAATATTGACACTTTGGGCCCAATTTTGACATTTTCACTTAGGGGTGTACTCACTTTTGTTGCCAACGGTTTAGACATTAATGGCTGTGTGTTGAGTTATTTTGAGGGGACAGCAAATTTATACAAGCTGTACACTCACTACTTTACATTGCAGCGAAGTGTAATTTCTTCAGTGTTGTGTCACATGAAAAGTTATAATAAAATATTTACAAAAATGTGAGGGGTGCACGCACTTTTGTCAGATACTGTATTTGTATGAGGCATTTTAAAATTCCCTGCAATGGTTTTTTTTTTTTAACTCCACTAAGCTTTATTTGTAAAGAAAATTTCAAATGACTGTTTTGGCTTTTTTTTACATGCACTATGCTGAAAAAATGTAGGGCGTGTTCAACGCACTGGTGTAAACTGCTCCTTTGGAAATACATTGCTTTTACAATATATATGTTCTGGAATGCGTTGATTAACGCATGCCAGTGCATCTGGTGTGAATGGAACCTTAGGGTCAGCTTACTTAAAGTGGAAGTCATGGGGGAGGTTAGTGGACTTAAGCCTCGTACACCCGATCCGATTTTCCTCAGACAAATGGTCAGACTTTTGTTCGAAGGGCGTTAGCCATGAACTTGTCTTACATACTAATGGCACACAATTGTCGGCCAACAAACACGAACGTAGTGACGTGCTACGTGAAATTTCAGCTCTTGAGCGCCACCCTTTGGGCACCTTCTGCTAATGTCATGTTTGGTGAGCATTGATTCCGAGCATGCGTCTTTGTACTTTGGACTTTTGTGTGACAGACTTGAGTACACACGATAGGAAAATCTGACAACAGACCGTTGTCCACGGAAAATTTATTAGCCTGCCATCCAACATTTGTCGGCAAAAAGTTGGACAACAATTGTCTGATGGAGCGTACAAAACGGAAGGATTTTAGGCCAACCGTCTGTCATCCCACAATTCAAGTAGGAAAATCCGATTGTGTGTACGAGGCTTTAGGCCTCATGCCCACGGGCGTTTTTTCAGCCGCGTTTTTGAGCGTTTTTTACAGCTTAAAAACGCCTGTCCATGTTAGTCTATAGCTTCATGCCCACCTAGGCGTTTTTGAGCTGTAAAGAGCATAGGCGTTTGTAAGCTGTAAAAAAAACCCAGGGCCAGTGCGTTCCTCAGCGTCAGAACTAGGCAGGAAAAAACGCGAGCGTCAAAAAACGCGCAAAAACGCGCACTAACGCTCGGTCGCGTTTTTAGCTCCGACGTTTTTTTTTTTTTTTTTTGTTTTTTTTTTTCAAAAAAAAAAAAAAAAAAATATTTACAATAACATGGACAGGCGTTTTTAAGCTGTAAAAAACGCTCAAAAACGCAGCTGTAAAAACGCCAGTGGGCATGAGGCCTTAGCCTCTGAAAATTTGATATAACTTGGATACTCCAACAGTTAGGTCTCTCTGCGATAATTCCTACCCTTGCTCCTGTACACCTGGTAGAGTGGAAACCACAATTAATATTCACAACAGGTGTGCAGATGTTATCAAACAGAATGTACATGAAAATTCAAATATTGTCTTGTGATTTAAATATCTACCGAAATATCAGTTTAGGTGGGTGCTCTTCTGGTATATATTTTTTTTTTTTCAAAAAATTCAGTGCAAAGCAATGGAAACAAGACTCTTAAAATAACAGCATGTTTCCGTATGTTTTTTGAAACATATGCAATTACACAACATAAACATGCATTAAACATACAAGTGTTCAGAGAGTTCAAAAACTGCAGAAATGTTCTAATTAGGTTTTTGTTATTATTGTAATGCCGCGTACACACGATCATTTTTCCCTTCGGGAAAAATTAAATTTTTTCTTTTGGACGAGAAAAACGACCGTGTGTGGGCTTTTTGTCATTTTTCCCGACGGGAAAAACGGCATTAATCACGACGAGAAAAATTAGAACATGCTCTAATTTTTCTCGTCGTGATTCCCGTCATTTTTTTCCGCGGCAGTTTTCCCATAGGGAAACACTGCCGGGGAGCCTACACAGAGTCGTTTTTTTCGACCAAGAAAAAAAATGTCATTTAAAACGGCCGTGTGTAGGGGAACAAGCTGTTCCTCGTTTTTCACGTCGATTTTCTCGACGGTGTTTTCACCGTCGAAAAAATAGATCGTGTGTACACGGCATAAGGGTGGCAGGAAAATTAGTAAATCCTGATCGTTATTTTCCCTACAGAAAGGAGTAGACATACTTGAATAAGGTAATATATTGCTTGTGAAGTCTAAAATACTATTGTCAGCTCATATGTTCCTTCTGTTTGTTATTTATCTCTTTATCCATCTCACCCTGTGCCTATTTTGCTGAAGCAAACACTGACCTGAACTTGTGGTAATTCCTGCCAAATATGCAGACTGTTTTTGCTACATTTTGGAATTTGACTTAGAACATGTGTCAAACATTTGCTTTTACTCAGCGAGCCAGAATGCCGCAATCCAAGCACATTTTTTTGTTTGGTATGCAAAGAAACAGTTCCTCTTACAGTTTTAATTAGTTTTAACTGCTTTGAAAATTATAAGTTATTGTGTGTTTGAGATTTTTAGATTATATGGAATTATGCAGTGCATGGAAGTATTTTTACATTATAAGGTTAAAATTGTATGTGTTTTTTCTACTGTTGCATGATTATGGTGATAATTATACAGTGTTCATGAAGTGCTGTAAGTTTATATTGTGTTGCACAATTCCTAAGAGCATTAGACATACATTACAAAAACAACATTTAAAATTATCCAGATACTGATCTTATTTCTTAACTTCCTTTATTCCTAAAGTATAACTAAAACTAAAATGTTTTTACTTACCTTGAAGGAAATGGTTAAAACCCATATGTTTTTTCTTCATTTCACATTGGGGAGATTTATTTTTACTTCTGTCCTAGGAAACAACAATAAAGTGTAAATCCACCCTAATGCCTCGTACACACGACCTGTTTTCCTGTCTAGAAAACTGCCATGAGAGCTTTTGGCCGGGAAAACCGGCCGTATGTATGCTCCATCGCAGTTTTTCCGACAAGAAAACTGTCGGAAAAAAAGAGAACCAGCTTTCTTTTTTCCCGTCAGGATTCCCGTCTGGAAAACCGGTCGTGTGTATGCTTTTCCGAGGGGAAAAAAAACGCGCATGCTCAGAATCAAGTATAAGACGGGAGCGCTCGTTCTGGTAAAACTAGCATTCGTAATGGAGATATCACATTTGTCACGCTGTAACGGACTGAAAAGCACGAAGACTGAAAAGAGCGAATCATCTCTCACCAAACTTTTACTAACACAAGGATCAGCAAAAGCACCCCAAAGGGTGGCACCGTTTGAATGGAACTTCCCCTTTATAGTCCCGTCATACGAGTTGTACATCACCGTGCTTTGGACGGGCGGTATTTGGCCTGAACGTGTGTATGCAAGGCAGGCTTGAGAGGAATCCCGTCGGGAAAAACTTTGTTTTTTTTCCTGCAGAGAAAAACGGTTGTGTGTACGAGGCAAACCAGCTTTCTTTTTTCCCGTCGGGATTCCCGGCGGACTTTTTCCCATCGGGAAAACCGGTCGTGTGTATGCTTTTCTGAGGGGGAAAAAAAAGGGATTTTTATAACAGCTTACCTGTAAAATCCTTTTCTTGGAGTACATCACGGGACACAGAGCGACTTAGTCATTACTAATGGGTTATATAGTTTACCTTCAGGTGTTGGCACTGGCCAATTCCAAACCGGAAGTACCCTCCCCTATATAAGCCCCTCCCACCCGGGAGCACCTCAGTTTTGTAGCCAAGCAATAAGTGTCCCAAAAAGAGGGGTGGGAGCTCTGTGTCCCGTGATGTACTCCAAGAAAAGGATTTTACAGGTAAGCTGTTATAAAAATCCCTTTTTCTTTTTCGTACATCACGGGACACAGAGCGACTTAGTCATTACTAATGGGACGTCCCAAAGCAATGCCAAATGAGGGGGGGGGTACATAAGCTGGGCGCCATCAGGCATGAGGATCTTTTGCGGCCTGCAACACACTGCGCCCAAAGGCGACATCCTCCTGACTTCTAACGTCTACCTGATAGAATCTAGTAAACGTGTGTACCGAAGACCATGTTGCGGCCTTACATACTTGAGCCAGGGAGGCCTGGTGATGCACTGCCCATGAAGTTCCAACCGCTCTTGTGGAGTGCGCCCTAACTTTGAACGGAGGCGGTCTCTTTCTCAAGCCATAGGCTTGTATTATGACCTGTCGAATCCACTTGGCTAAAGTAGATTTTGATGCTGCCTGACCCCTTCTGGGGCCTTCCGGCAGAACAAACAAAGAATCCGTTCTGCGAATCTGAGCAGTGGCTTTTAGATAAGCTTTAACTGCTCTTACCACATCCAAAGAATGTAATAACTTTTCCTCTACTGAGCTAGGTTTGGGGAAAAAAGAAGGAAGAACCACATCTTGGTTCAAATGAAACCTCGATACCACCTTAGGAAGAAAGGCTGGATGAGGACGTAATACTACTCTGTCCTTATGGATAACCAGATATGGCTCCTTACAGGACATAGCTGCTAATTCCGACACTCTTTTAGCCGAACAAATGGCTACTAAGAAAACCAATTTCCTGGTGAGAAGAACCAAGGAAATGTGTTGTAATGGTTCAAACGGTTGTTTCTGTAGAACCGACAGAACCAGGTTTAAGTCCCAAGGACATATGGGAATACTAACCGGAGGGCTAATACGCATCACTCCTTGTATAAAGGCTTTGACTAGTGAATGCGAAGCCAAGGGCCTTTGAAAAAATATTGACAAGGCCGAAATCTGACCCTTGATAGTACTCAAGGCCAGCTTCCTATCTACAGCCCACTGTAGGAAGTCCAGAATCCTCCCTATCATGTACTTACGTGGATGCCATTTCTTGGTCTCACACCACGTAATGTACGCTTTCCAGATCCTATAATAGATCTGCCTGGATACCGGTTTCCTGGCATTGATCATGGTAGATACCACAGAATTAGAGAGCCCTCTCTTTTTCAGAATGTGGGCTTCAATAGCCAGGCCGTCAAACCTAGGGCTGGTAAGGAAGGGTGGTATATCGGTCCTTGCGACAGCAGGTCCGGACGAAGTGGGAGGGTCCACGGACTCCTCACTGACATTTTTACAATCTCCGCGTACCATGCCCTTCGGGGCCACGCTGGAGCCACCAGAATCACTGGTTTCTTTTCTACCCTGATTCTGCGGAGTAATCGCGGTAACAATTGTGGCGGTGGGAATGCATATATCAGCTTGAACCGATCCCAAGGGAACACTAGGGCATCCGAGCCGCAAGCTAGGGGATCCCTTGTGCGAGACACAAACCTGTCCACCTTTGCGTTGAATCTGGATGCTAGCAGATCTACATCCGGTGTTCCCCACCGCTGGCATATTGCCTGGAAAACCTCGGGGTGAAGAGACCATTCCCCCGGGCATAATTGTTGGCGACTTAGAAAGTCCGCTCTCCAATTTTCCACTCCTGGGATGAAAACCGCGGATATGGCTGGGACATATCTTTCTGCCCACTCCAGGATGCAATTTGCTTCCTTCTGGGCTGCACGACTTTTGGTGCCACCCTGATGATTGATATATGCCACTGCCGTGGCATTGTCTGATTGAATTCTGACAGGGGACCCCTGGAGTTTGGATGTCCATGCTACTAGGGCATACCGGGCTGCTCGTATCTCTAAGAGATTGATGGGCAGGGCCTTTTCTGCTTCTGACCACCTGCCCTGGAGAGACCATTGCTCCAGCACTGCCCCCCAGCCGATGAGGCTGGCATCTGTAGTGACCACCTTCCAAGAAACCGGACTGAAGGGTTTCCCTCTTTCCAGATTCTGGGGCACCAACCACCAATGGAGGCTCTTGCGAACGGAAGGGGACAGGGACATTGGTAAGTCTAAAGCCTGAACTTTTTTGTTCCAGGCTGACAGTATGGCCCTTTGCAAATTCCTTGAATGGAATTGACCGTAGGGTACCGCTTCGAATGAAGCCACCATCTTTCCCAGCAGCCTCATGCAGAGACGTATGGATGGTTTTCTTTTTGTACCCACTAAGTGGGTCAAATTTCTTAAAGACGACACCTTCTCTGGAGGTAAGAAAATCTTTCTCTGATTTGAATCCAGCCTTAGCCCTAAGTATTCCAGACTTTTGACTGGTCTTAGAGCTGACTTGTCCCGGTTGATAATCCAACCGTGATATTCCAGATACTCGATTGTCTTGTGAATAGCTACTTCCAGCTTTTCCACTGAGTGGTCTATTAGTAGCAGGTCGTCTAGATATGCCATTATCGTTACACCCTGTGTTCTTAGATTGGCCAATAATGGGGCCAGAATTTTTGTGAACACTCGTGGTGCTGTGGCCAGACCGAAAGGTAAGGCTCTGAACTGAAAATGGCGCCCTTCTACTGCAAAGCGTAGAAATTTCTGATGGGCCGGAAAGATGGGAATATGCAGATAAGCATCCCTTATGTCGATCGAGGCTAGCCATTCCTGCCCCTGTAGGGCGGTGGCCACTGATCGGATCGACTCCATCCGAAAAGTCCTGATATTTAGGAACTTGTTTAGCCCTTTTAGATTTAATATGGGCCTCACGTCCCCATTTGGTTTGGGGACTGTGAAAAGGTTCGAGTAAAACCCGAATCCGCTTTCTTCCAGGGGAACCTTCATGATTACCCCTTGGAGCAATAGTTGTTCTAGTGCCAGAAGGAGGGATCCTCTCTTTTGGGGATCTCTTGGCACGTTTGACCTCATAAATTGGGCAGGAGGAGTGCCTTCGGGGGAGGTTTTGTACCTCTTTTGATCCAGGGCTTCTTGTTACCCTGTGATTGTCCCTGATTTCTGCCCCCTGAATTTGACCGCGGAGGCCGTCGGAACTGCTTCACAGCCGATGTGCCCGGGACTGGAGAGGTAGGCCTCTTAAAAGAAGGACTTCTACCCTTGTTCTTAACCGGTAAGAGTGAACTTTTACCGGCAGAAATTTTCTGGATATATTTGTCCAGATCTTCTCCAAATAAGCGTTCTCCATGAAATGGGAAGCTAACCAGCAGTTTTTTACAGGGAGCTTCAGCAGACCAGTTTTTGAGCCACAGAAGCCTACGCATATGTACTATAGACAGCGTAAAGCGGGAGGCCTGTTGGATTGTATCCTTTATGGCGTCCACCGCAAAACACAAGGCTCTAGGCAGGTCAGCTAGGGCATGAGCCTGCTGATCTGGTAAGTCCCTTAAGACTTGTTTCAACTGATCTTTCACTGCTTGGCAGACTCCAATCGCTGCTACCGCAGGTTGTGTCACCATACTTGCTGTAGAGAAAGCAGATTTTAGTAAAGACTCCAATTTTTTATCTATTGGGTCTTTGAACATTGGAACATTATCTACTGGACATGTCAGTGATTTGTTAACAGAAGAGATGGCTGCGTCCACTATAGGGACCCTCCATTTTCTTATGAACTTATCCTCCATGGGATAGATCACCGGAAATCTCTTGGGGGGAGCAAATATTTTATCAGGATGCTCCCAATCCTGGTAAATAAGCCCTTCTAATAAAGGGTGGATTGGGAAGGAACAGACCGCCTGGGGAGCTTTTAGCGACCCCAGCGAGGAAACCGTAGTGGATGGTGGTTCCGCCAGAGGCATTTTAAATGCTGATCGGACCATGTTAGTCAGAGACTGAACCCATAATCTTTCAGCCTGAGAAGCTGAGAAAGGTTCTTCCACTGTTGATTCCTCTATAAGTGAATCAACCTCATCCTGATCCCCTTCAGGTAGGTCGATCTCTGTGTGGGGCTGTTCCTCCACTAACAGGCACTCTGAAGGAGGAGACGGAGATCGGACGCGCTTTCCCTGAGATAGGGAAGCAGCGATCAATGCTGTTAATCTCTCTTCTAATCCTCCCAGAGTTGAGGATAAAACCTCCTCTGTTATATATACAGGAGCAGGTGGACTGGGGACAGCCGCAGCACCAGGCATTCCTGCGGGGTTTCTACGGCTACTGACCTCTGCATTCTCAGGGGAGATTGGTGCAGTGCAAGCATGCCCAATATCCTCAGAGCCCGATGGAGACCCCTTTGGCTTCCTGGAAGATTTATTTCCGGAGCGTCTGGACGACATATCCTTTAAGCACAAAGCTGAGGTATTCCCGTCGTCATACACCAATTTTTGCTGGTAATAGTCTAACACAGGTGCTGCTATATACCAGCTGGTGTCCACTAAAGTGCCTTTCTATGGGGATGCCTGCATCAACCGCCTCTGTGTGCCACTGTTTGTTGCTAGCTCTGTTTGCATGCAGCTGACACTTGTACTGTGTCTTTTAACCATGCTGGGACGCCCGCACATGCGCAGAAGCGCCGCGGCGCGCATCGAGCGTCATCCACCCGCCCCGCCCCTTTTTTTTCATAGGAGGCGCGTGCACGCGCCCGCGCGCGCGCCCGTGCGCCAACGGCGCCCTTTTCGAAAACCAACAGAGGACTAGGAGCCAGGGCCCTTTTTGCCGGAGGGCCTGTGCGGTGGATGAACGCAGCAACAGGGCAGAGGAAGTGGATTCCCACAGAGAAACTTACCAGCTGCCTGGACCTTTTGAGTTGAGAAAACCAAAGATCCACATTACAAGAAAAATGGACTACAGCGGCCTCTAGTGGTTTAACACAGGTACCGCGGTCCCTGTTTTTTTTTTTTTTTCTTGACTACTATTAAAATTTTACATTTTCAGTAGTTATAGGCAAACACAGATATTTAGCGGGAATACCGTTAGGTAACAGACAGAAAGACAAATTAGGCTTGGGGGTCCCCCAATAGAACCAAGTTCCTGGGGGCCCCCACTTACCTGATCCCCGCCGCAGGACTTTGTTTGGTCCACAAAAGTCCAAACTTCACCTATCACGGCAGGCATTGTAATTAAACCTTCAGGGACCGGGTTCCCAAGGATTCCACTCCCCTGGACCTGTATAGCACCCTGCACAGACAGCGTCTTGGTCGTGGGTATGACCAGAGCTCTGGATCCCAGGGTCCAGCCCTCCTAAGAGAAGCATTACAGGCAAAACCTTGCTCTTCTGCTGCAAGGCCCGGGTACCGACCGTTTAGCTATGAAGCTTTTTTGGTGGGATCCGGAACAGCTTACTAAGGCCCAAAAGAACCTGTACGCAAGCCCAGTGAAAACACATGTTACTCTTTGGCCAACACCTTAGACACTGGCAAAAAACTGAGGTGCTCCCGGGTGGGAGGGGCTTATATAGGGGAGGGTACTTCCGGTTTGGAATTGGCCAGTGCCAACACCTGAAGGTAAACTATATAACCCATTAGTAATGACTAAGTCGCTCTGTGTCCCGTGATGTACGAAAAAGAAAACGTGCATGCTCAGAATCAAGTATGAGACGGGAGTGCACTTTCTGGTAAAACTAGCATTCGTAATGGAGATAGCACATTCATCACGCTGTAACAGACTGAAAAGCACGAGGTTGAAAAGCGCGAATCGTCTCTCACCAAACTTTTACTAACACGAGGATCAGCAAAAGCAGCCCAAAGGGTGGCGCCGTTTGAATGGAACTTCCCCTTTATAGTCCCATCGTACGTGTTGTACGTCACCGCGCTATGGACGGGCAGTATTTGGCCTGAACGTGTGTATACAAGGCAGGCTTGAGAGGAATCCCGTCGGGAAAAACAACATTTTTTTTCCTGCCGAGAAAAACGATTGTGTGTACGAGGCATTACACTAAAATCCCTGCATCTACAGACATCCACGATCTAACACTAACCTATCTAGCCCTGTAAAGAAAAAATTCAGTATACATACCTTTTTTTAAGCTTATCCAATCTGGTCTTTAGTGGCGGAAGCTCTGCAGAGGACACAGCCAACAACAGCTGTGAAATGAATGGTAAGTGACGTCACCCATAGACTTACTCCTCTGCACCCACCTGCACAGTGAAACCGCAGTGACAGCTCAGCGTGGGCTCAGGTCGGATTGGCCTCAAAAAAGGTACAGTTTGTATACTAATTTCCTCTTTACAGGGCTAGATAGGTAAGTGTTAGATTGTGGGTGTAAGATGCAGGGATTTTAGTGTTAGGGTGGACATCTACTTGAATGAGAAGGAATCAATCCAATGTATGAAGGAAACCCCTCTTAGACAGCGGTTAACAGTATAGGTGTCCACTTGGTGACTTTTTTTTCTATACCTGTTCTAGTGACAATTGTAATATTTTGAAATAATTGTCACAAGGGCATCTGGAGAGGGTGGAGAATATAAAGGAAATTTTGGGACTTTGAATGAGGCCATAGACATTGTGGAGGTGGATTGAAAGGAAGTACATATTTAATAATCATGAAAACTTGTATAAAACATATCAGTAACAGAAACCACATAAAGTAAAAACATTGTAATAAATGTCATTTCATAAACATTCACCCACACATGTGTATGTGCACATGCAATATGGGCATCAAGGGTACATAGTGTATAGTAGCCAGGTGCCACTTAGTGGTCTGGGTTGATAGATAAATAAATTTCAAAAAGTTTATATATGTACGTGTATCATACGGACAGCACATAGCAAATAAAAAGTCTCATAAAAACAATAGGACCATGATTAGTTGACACAATATATTCAGAATTGATGATTTGGTGGGGGCATGGGTCTGCATCCCCACTGCCCAGAATTGATGGTTAAATGAGGGCATGTAACTGCATCCCAGAATGCCCGACACGTTTCATGTAAGACACTCATCAGAGGCGGATGCTCAAAGATATCTAAAAGGCATAATGGGATATGATCAATTAATATGGTTGGTGATTAGACACATCAAGGAGGGGGACAAATGAGCCCACCCTGAGTACTTACATGAAAACAATGAGATGAGGTATGGTAAGTATGGAGTCAAGGCCAGGGAAGTCTGGAAGTCTTTGGCTTTAGATATATTTTTATATCACCTTGGCCCTCAGTTATCATATTGTCTTAAAGTGTTACTAAACCCAGGACCCTGCATTCACTATATCTGTTCTCCCACAGTACACAGAACATGGAAATGCAATCATTTTAGGAAATATAAACTGCTAAAACCTTTTCTCAGTCTTGTGCTTTCTATCAGTGCCTGGTTAAAGCTTGTAGGAGGAGTTTTCATACTGCATTTGTTGTCCTATCAGGATGCACGACCCCTGATCACATGCACTCTCCCAAGAAAATCTCTCTAGCAACACACACCAAATTGAGCATGTGCAGATTCCACTAACTCTGTCTTATCCGTGTTTTGGGGGCAATGCAAGAAGGGAACAATCTGTGTATATAGGATCAAACAGCCTTTTTACATAATGCAGAGGATTAACCCCTTAGGTTCCACATTGAGTATAACAAGCATGATTTACTGCATATACAGACTGATTTTACTGTTGTGGGTTTAGTAACACTTTAATGAGAATGTATGTTGTTTATTATAGTTTTCTACACAGGATCAGGGATGAGCTGAACACCCCCCTGTTCGGTTCGCACCAGAACCTGCGAACAGACAGAATGTTTGCGTGAACTTTAGAACCCTATTAAATACAATGGACTCGAACGTTTGAAATTTAAAGTGCTAATTATAAAGGCTTATATGCAAGTTATTGTCCTAAAAAGGGATTGGGGACCCGGGTCCTGCTCCAGGGGACATGTATCAATGCAAAAAAAAGTTTTAAAAACGGCAGTTTTTTCGGGAGCAGTGTTTTTAATAATGCTCAAAGTGAAACAATAAAAGTGAAATATTCCTTTAAATTTCGTACCTAGGGGGTGTGTATGATATGCATGTGAAGTGGCGCATGTTTCCCGTGCTTAGAACTGTCCCTGCATAAAATGTCGTTTTTGAAGGAAAAAAAGTCATTTAAAACTCTCTCGCGGCTATTAATGAATTGTCGGCTCCCGGCAATACATAAAAAAGTAATTGATTAAAAAAAAAAAAAAAAGTGTGGGGGTCCCCCAGAATTCAATTACCAGGCCCTTCAGGTCTGATATAGATATTAAGGGGAACCCCGCCGCAAATTTAAAAAAAAAATGCGTGCGGTTCCCCCAAATATCCATACCAGGCCCTTCAGGTCAGGCATGGATTTTAAGGGGAACTCCACCTCAAATTAAAAATGGCGTGGAGTCCCCCCAAAAATCCATACCAGACCCTTATCCGAGCACGCAACCTGGCAGGCCGCAGGAAAAGAGGGGGGGACGAGAGAGCGCCCCCCCCTTCCTGAACTGTACCAGGCCACATGCCCTCAACATGGGGAGGATGTTGATGGGGACAAGGGCCTCATCCCCACAACCCTTGCCCGGTGGTTGTGGGGGTCTGCGGGCGGGGGGCTTATCGGAATCTGGAAGACCCCTTTAACAAAGGGGACTCCCAGATCCCGGCCCCCCCCCCCTATGTGAATTGGTAAAGGGTACATTGTACCCCTACCATTTCACGAAGAAAGTGTCCAAAAATGTAAAAAAAAACACACCAACACCTTGGAAAAGTCCTTTATTTAAAAAACAAAAACAAAAAACATTCCAGCGATGAAATCCAGTGTCCCGCGGCGATCTGATGTCCAGCGCTGTCCGTCATTGGCTGAGCCTGAGCGGACCTGATGGGGAACTTCCTCAGCAGTCTATTACAGGTCTGCTCAGCCAATGACTAGGTGTAAGGCTGAGGACCTGATGCGGAACTATTCATGAATTACACAGTGAAGGAAGTTCCCCATCAGGTCCGCCCCCTCGGTATGTCAGACCCCGCCTACGTCATTGGCCTGAGCGGGGAACTTCCTTCACTGTGTAATTTATACAGTGAAGGAAGTTCCCCATCAGGTCTGCTCAGGCCAATGACGTAGGCGCGGTCTGACATACCGAGGGGGCGGACCTGATGGGGAACTTCCTTCACTGTGTAATTCATGAATAGACTCGGCCCTTCTCATGTTCCGCATCAGGTCCTCAGCCTTACACCTAGTCATTGGCTGAGCGGACCTGATGGGGAACTTTAGAAGGGGCGGGTCTATACATGTAATAGACTGCGGAGGAAGTTCCCCATCAGGCTCAGCCAATGACGGACAGTGCTGGACATTGGATCGCCGCAGGACACTGGATTTCACCGCTGGAATGTTTTTTTAATTTTTTTTTAATAAAGGACTTTTCCAAGGTGTTGGTGTGTTTTTTTTTTACATTTTTGGACACTTTCTTTGTGAAATGGTAGGGGTACAATGTATCCCTTACCAATTCACATAGGGGGGGCCGGGATCTGGGGGTCCCCTTTGTTAAAGGGGTCTTCCAGATTCCGATAAGCCCCCCGCCCGCAGACCCCCACAACCACCGGGCAAGGGTTGTGGGGATGAGGCCCTTGTCCCCATCAACATCCTCCCCATGTTGAGGGCATGTGGCCTGGTACAGTTCAGGAGGGGGGCGCTCTCTCGTCCCCCCCTCTTTTCCTGCGGCCTGCCAGGTTGCGTGCTTGGATAAGGGTCTGGTGTGGATTTTTGGGGGGACTCCACGCCATTTTTAATTTGGGGTGGAGTTCCCCTTAAAATCCATGCCAGATCTGAAGGGCCTGGTATGGATATTTGGGGGAACCACACACATTTTTTTTTTTATTTGCGGCGGGGTTCCCCTTAATATCTATACCAGACCTGAAGGGCCTGGTAATTGAATTCTGGGGGACCCCCACGCTTTATTTTTTATTTTTATCAATGACTTTTCTATGTATTGCCGGGAGCCGACAATTCATTAATAGCCGCGAGTGAGTTTTAAATTACTTTTTTCCCTTCAAAAATGACATTGAATATTTCACTTTTATTGTTTCACTTTAAGCATTATTAAAATCACTGCTCCCAAAAAAACGGCTGTTTTTAAAACTTTTTTTTGCATTGATACATGTCCCCTGGGGCAGGACCCGGGTCCCCAAACACTTTTTATGACAATAACTTGCATATAAGCCTTTATAATTAGCACTTTCGATTTCTCCCATAGACTTTTCGAATTTGCCGCGAACACCCCAATTTGTTCGCTGTTCGGCGAACGGGCGAACAGGCAATGTTCGAGTCGAACATGAGTTCGACACGAACTCGAAGCTCATCCCTACACAGGATATGACAGCCATTTTCAATTGAATCAGGTGACACGTCTAAAGGCAACAGCAGAGGCTGCTGAATAATACTGCATGGAACAAATAGCAATTGCTAATGCTTCCTCCCAAAAGGGAATGCATAGTGGTTTTGTATATACTTTATGTTTTTATGTTTAGAATATAAAAATAACATATACATAATGCAAATTAAGCCAACAGGTTGAGATCACTGGTTACAGTTGTCCAATCTGCTTGAAAACTTAAAATATCAATAAACATACCATATTTTTCACTCCATAAGACGCACCTGACCATAAGGCGCACCTAGATTTTAGAGGAGGAAAACAAGAAAAAAAATATTCTGAACCAAATGGTGTACTGAAATATTTTCCAGTGCCCATGAAATGCAGTCTGACCATTGCCAAAGAAATGCAGAGTGACCATTGCCATAAAAAATGCAGAGTGACCATTGTCAAAGAAATGCAGTGTGACCATTGCCATAAAAAATGCAGAGTGATGTTAGAAAGTTACCATTGCCAAAGAAATGCAAAATAACCATTGCCATAAAAAATGCAGAGTGACCATTGACATAAAAAATGCAGAGTGACCATTGACATAAAAAATGCAGAGTGACCATTGCCATAAAAGATGCAGAGTGACCATTGCCACAAACGCAGCCTTACCTGATGTTATCCCATCCACCTGACAGAAGACAGAGCAGCCCGAGTGGCCGAATGCTCTGTTTTCTGTCTCAGGAACAGTGTCAGGCCCAGCCGGGAGATCGCCCGGCGCCCACGGGGGGTTTGTATGTCTGTCTCCCGCTCTCCTGCCTCCCTTCAGGTGGTGGCGGCGGGAGGCAATGCGAGCGGTGGCAGGGGGCGGTGCCAGCAGCGGCGGGGGCAGTGCATGTCATATATTTGCACCATAAGACGCAGAGACATTTTCCCCCATATTTCTGGGGGAAAAAAGTGCGTCTTATGGTGCGGAAAATACAATAATTCATTATAAGAAGATAGACCCCCAAATAGAGACTAAATTATATGCTCCTGGGATTTATGGATTACCATCCTAGAGAAAATAACAAGACAATTTGTGTTAAGGGATGTGTTATAACACCAATCACATTTTTAAGGCAAGATGTCCTGCACCTAGAGCTTTACATAGAACTTTGGAAGAAACAACAATTTTCGCTTACAAATGATTTTATTGAAAAAGTATTCAAAAACATTCAGCATGTACAGCCAAGTACGCAATACAATGTTTACATTGGATCATCAAGCAGGATGAGTGGAAGTCAGATCCTGTTGAACAAATGAGAAGAGAGTCAGGAATGCGTCAAGGTAAAAATTGTTTAGGCTTTATAGCCACTGTAAATTGGGGATAGAGGTGATAGGATCAGTAAGAAACAAAAACACATCATCAGTGTATAGGCTGAGCTTGAATTTCCCATCCCTCTTATAATAACTCTTGATGTTAACAATTTGTCTAATAGCATAGGCAATGGATTAGATGGGTATAGCAAAAAGAAGGGGTGAAGGAGGACACCCTTGACTGGCATAAATATCTAATCCTTAGTGCCATAGACCAGCTCATGTATGAGTAGGGAGTCATGTACGGGGAGGCAAATTGAAAAATACACTGAAATAAAAAGTACAAAAAATAACCATGTAAATGACACTCTAACTAGACATGTACAGAACATAAACATTTGCTTTGTTTCGTTTCGTTATTTACATACATTTGTTTAGTTAAATTAGTTTAACCACTTGTTGACCAGCTGCAGTCATTACACTGTGGCAAGGTGGCATGATCCCGCTAATTGTCATAGCTGTACGTCGGCTCGGGAACACTCTTTTGTGTGCGCATGTGCCGCAGGTGGCATACACGTGCTCCCATTGCCCAGCGGGGGAGCCAATCAGTGGGTCCGGCTGACTCAATGTCCGCCAGCCACCCGCAATCATTCCCCGCAGTGACAGAACAGGGATCTGCCTGTGTAAACAAGGTAGATCTCCGTTCTGACAGGGGAGATCACACAGATCCTGTCTTTCTTCTAAGCAGGAAGATGGATCTGTGTGTTTCCCCAGTCACACAGTCCCCCATACAGTTAAAAAACACCTGCAGGGAACACATTTAACCCCTTGATCACCACTAGTGTTAAACCCTTCCCTGCCAGTGTTATTTATACAGTAATCAGTCCATTTTTATAGCACTAATCGCTGTATAGATGTCACTGGTCCCAAAAAAGTGTCAAAACTGTCTGATCTATCTGCCGAAATGTCGCAGTCCCAAAAAAAACGCTGATCACCGCCATTACTAGTAATAAGTAAATAAAAATGCCATAAATCTATCCTCTATTTTGTAGACGCTAAAACTTTTGCCCAAACCAATCAATATACGCTTATTTCCATTTTTCTTACCACAAATATGTAGAGGAAAACACATTGGCCTAAACTAAGGAAGAAGTTTGCTTTTTTGGGGGTATTTATCATAGCAAAATGTAAAAAATATTGTTTTTTTTTTTCAAAATCTACACTCTTTTTTTGTTTATAGCGCAAAAAATAAAAACCGCACAGGTGATCAAATACCACCAAAAGAAAGCTCTATTTGTGGGAAAAAAGGACATATATTTTGTTTGAGTACAACGTCGCACGATCGTGCAATTGTCAGTTAAAGCAATGCAGTGCCGTATCGCAAACAATGGCCTGGTCATTAAATCCTTACGGTCCTTGACTGGTAAATTCGTTTTTGGAATTTGTATAGTTTATTCAAATTCAAATTGATTTAAATTCAATTTGATCAAATTCAGAATTTTTTTATCAACTTGAGTTCAAATTCAATTCCATTCAAATTGGTTATATGGTTCAATGGTTATATTGTTATATTCTTTCTTTTCTTTTTTATCGTTTTCTATTGTTTATTCTATTCTATCATTTTCTATTCTATTATTTTCTTTTCTATTCTATTCTATTCAAATTTAAATTTATTCTATTCAAAATTAGAATTTCAGAAGATGGTTATATTCTTTCCATTCCATTCTATTGTTTTTTTTTCTTCTATTTATTCTATTATATTATTTTCTATTCTAATTAATTCTCTTCTTTTATTTTCTATTCTATTTTATTCTATATATTTTCAAATTTATTCTATTTGAATTTTGAGAAATGGTTATATTTTTATATTCTATTCTATTCTGTTTTTTTAATCCTATTCTAATCTTTTATTTTATTTTCTATTATTTTCTATTTTATTTGAATTTAGAATTTATTCTATTTGAAATTCTAATTTGGTACTGAAAGGTTTTATTCTTTCTATTTTCCACTTTATTTTCTTTTTTACTATTCTATTCTATTCCTTTCTATTCTATAATTTTTTTTTATTCTAATATTTTTTATTCTATTAATTTTTAGTGTTATCAAATTCAAATTTATTTTATTTGACATTTAAATTTTACAAGATGGTTATATTCTTTCTATTCTATTGTATTTTTCATTGTATACTATTCTGTTCTAGTCTATTCTTTTTGATTCCTTTCTTTTGTAGTCTATTTTATTCTGTTCTTTTATTTTGTATTCTATGTTGTTCTGTTTTACACTATTCTTTTATTTTCTATTTAATCCCTTTATTTTCTCTTCTATTTTTTCCATTCAATTTTTTTTCTATTCTTTTATTTTCAGTTCTGTTTTACTCTATTATAATCTATTCTTGTATTTTCTATTCTATTCTATTATTTTCTTTTATATGCCTTT
Organism: Rana muscosa; assembly: GCA_029206835.1. Classification (NCBI taxonomy): domain Eukaryota; kingdom Metazoa; phylum Chordata; class Amphibia; order Anura; family Ranidae; genus Rana; species Rana muscosa. Next base: position 424,331,113 of record CM055122.1, read on the forward strand.
ATTTACTATTGTATTTAGTTTTCTTTGAAAATTTGGAATTTGATTTGAAAACAGTTCAAATTTGATTCAAACTATTCTAATTCTTATTTCATCCAAAATTTTGTTTCGTTATTTCGGATTCGTTTAACTTTGTTACTATTATAATTCCGAAATTCGGATACATCTAAATAACAAACAATTTTTCAGAATTTTAATTCGAAACAAAATGAACAGCACATGACTAACTCTAACAATCATTAAAAAAATAACCCAAACAGGTAGGCAGCACAATCATAGTGAGTAATAATATAATACTCACAAAAAGAAATGGAGCTTAACAGGTTTAGAGACCCAGACCTGAGTCTGACACAATAGAAACATATCTGCAGAGTAGGAGTTGATAATATATAGACCTTGGGGCTAAATAGTGAAGCCAGGTCATACTGCCAAGTCCCTGAGTCTCCTACAATCCCAGTGACAGGAGGGAGTAGCCCAGATTGGTGAGGGGCTAGGGGTCAATGGTGCCTGAGCAGTCAAGGTCAAATCCAAAAGGCCTAACTTGATCAGCACTTCCTTGCTATCCACTACTGTAGAAGCTGTAGAAGTGATGCAATTATGGGGGACCACTGCCTTAAAAGGGAACCCCCATCATGTAGGCTCTGCCCTTGATGATGTCACAGGTCATGCAGCCCCCCTGATAATGTCACGCATCACATATAAACTAACAACTTTTTTCCTACATAAATATGCACATTTATTATTTTTTTCTTAAAGGTGAACTTATAAGGGGAGTATCAGGTGGGCAGGAAGAAGTAGACCCAATCAAATGTAAGGATGTATGACCTAAATGTATTATTTGCTATGTAATTATCTTATCCCACATTTAAAAGAAACCTAGAACTGTGCATTCTACAGTTATATTTCAAGCAGTGTTGCCAGTCCTGCCACATTCACCTCTGTAGACTACAGAGCAGGAGTGATGAGAGGAGAAGGTGTTTTGTAAAGAATGAAGAGATGGGGAAGGTGGTCTTTAGCTCTAAAATATTTCCTGTTCTAGGCTGTCAACGTTGCTCCTTCATGGATACAATACAGTGAATCAGAGTTGTTATGCTAGGACAGGAGGTAATTTGTGCAGGATCATCAGGTAAAATTAAAGGAAAGTAAGCCAGGAAAAAAAAAAGGTACAGCCACCACATCTAAGGACTGAATCTGAATCTGAAATATATAACAATTTTGTTTTTGGTTTTATATACCTTTAAAATATAAACTAGACCGTAGAGCAGTGTAAAGCCTCGTACACACGACCGGTTTTCCCGGCAAGAAAACAGCTGGGAGAGCTTTTTGCCGTGAAAACGGGGCGTGTGTATGCTCCCTCGCCGAGAAAACTGCCGGGAATCCCAGCAGGAAAAATAGAGAACCTGCTCTCTATTTTCCCGCCGGGATTCCCAGCGGTTGTTTTTTCGCCAGATTTACTAAACTTGCCAATGGAAAACACTGCTGAGGGAGCATAAGCCCTGTACACATGGCCGGGATACCCAGCCAAAACTCTCCCTGCAGTTTTCCTGTCGGGATTCCCGGCGGACTTCATACAGCCGGGAATCCCGGCCACGTGTACAGGGCTTAAGGTTCACTCTCCTCTTCTTTAGGGCACAACACAGTATATTCTTTCATGCAAAGTGGAAGTGTAATGTCTGGCTGTCAATCAGAGGGCAGGGTCACTGGAAGAAAAATCCTGGAAGAGAATAAAATAGAGAGGCATTTTGGCACCTCAATCCCTCAATTACTAAATATTGTTTTAGTGGGCTATATGTTACACAGGTGGTTATTGACAGGGTTAATATGTGCAAAAAAGACAAGTATTATTGGTAATAATAATTTTAACAGTAAAATGCATTTCAAATATACAATATAATAACAGCATTCCCCGGTATTTATCAGTGGTATTAGCACAAACACAACTTAGACAGGAAGAGAATATACTGCAAAAGGCATTTCCCTTATAAATATTTACAAGTCATCTATACATAAATATGAATATTTTACTGTGCATTTGTAGGATATCATAATTGAAATTCCTCTGTTAATGTAATGAGATTTTGGGAATTTATTGAATTCCTAGCATATGTTATGTGTTTCTTAGAATGGCAAGTTTTTATTTATTGCATAAGTGTTGAAAAGGCTAGAAAGGTTATAGCCGTGGGCTGTACTTCTGTTTTAAAGGGAATGCAAAGTCTTTTTACGTTTTTTCATATATAAAAGAGTACAATTTCATGTAAACAATATTTTCAGTGTGTGTTAATGTTTAAAAAAAAAACTTCTTTCAGTGCATACTGTAGGTTGCATTTACATGGGTACAATTATTTTTTCTCATTACATACCTGAGCATCCCATGGATGATTCATTTTTTTTATTTAGCCAGCTGGTTAAATGGAAAAAAAATTACTTGACCCCCCCATCAACACATTTTAGGTGGATTGGGGAATCCTCCCTGCTAAACCTTTTCATTCTGACAGGAAGTCTTCCCTGCCGTCAGAATATACTGATTGGTGCTGCCGGCTATAGCCAGTGGTGCTGATTAACTGTCCCTGCTAAACTTGTTGAATTTCTTTTCATTAATATATATCTTTAAGCTCAGCTTGCAGCTTTACTATACTAATCATAAATAGTGTTGCTCTTACAATACAATATAAAAGTATATAGCAATATGTGTAAGACCAAATTTCTGGGAAAAAAATCCTTGTGACTTAAATAAAACATAAAGTGACTTCCAAAACAACATCCATATTTTTATATCCTCATAACAAAGTAGTATTCCTTTAACAGTCCCAAACAATAAAGGGCAAGTCATTTTTAGTGTTTCTTTCTTGTGCCTTCACTGTGTTTCCGATTTGTGCAACAGGTGGACTACGATACACCTCCGTGCTCTCCATCAGTGCTCGCACCCCAAATGTAGATATATTTACCAGATATGCAGACCCCTTAAATTAATAAGTGGGTCTGCATTAGCTTTATAAAGTATTCCACTTCTCTACAGCCACTTCCAAGTTGTTTATATCCTCCGATCCATAAATTTGCTGCAGCATTATAATAAAATGCTCTCCACCATCATGCCACTCATATTGGTCATAAAAGCCAAAAGAACAAACGTACCAGCCAGACAACACTGTCATACAGGAAGCTGGACACTACATGCGACCTTGCAGTTTTGTAGTACTACATGGTGGTTTTGTTTTATTGTTCCTTCTCAAAATACAAGTCTATGAGCCAGCTAAATCTTAAAAAAAAAACAACAACACACATACTATATCTTGAAGCGGAGTTTCACCCAAAAGTGGAAGCTCTGCTTATCCCCCCCTCTGATCCATTCCCACATTTGGCACCTTTCAGAGGGGAGAGGGGGATGGGTACCTTTTTTTGACAGGTACCCATCCCCACTTCCGTGAGACTGCGCTGCGGCGATGTCCCTCCGAAATTCAGCCCCCTCCTCCTTCCTCCGCCACTGGGCCAGTTCAAAAAGGGCATCGCGATTTGTGCATCCACGAATAGCGGCGGCACCAAAAGCCAATCTGAAAATCGGCTGGGGTGCCGGCATCGCGGGATCCCTGGACAGGTAAGTGTCCTATTATTAAAAGTCAGCAGCTGCAGTATTTGTTTTTCCTGGGGGGCAGAACTCTGCTTTAAAAGCTGTTAAGCAGTCAGGCTTTGTAGAAGCTAATCTACCCTGCCTCTGGGGTCTACATATAAATCTCTATATTTTACTACAATAACAAAAGTCTGAAAGACATGCCTGTCAAATTTAAAGGTTACATAAAAAATGACTGTACATCAATTTTGCATAAATATTGTAACTTACAATAAATAAATAAATTCAAAACACCCCTAAAAGCACTTTTCTGGTGGTAGTTCCCTTAAAGTGTCTGTAAACTCCCATACATGAATTGTACCTATAGGTAAGCCTATAATAGGGCTTACCTATAGGTACTGTAAATATCTCCTAAACGTGCACCGTTTAGGAGATATTTATTGTATATGCAGCCGATGACATTATCGGTGCATGCTTTCTGAAGGAACAGCCACCCGTTCCTTCAGAGCTCTGTGCCGTAACCGGTGGCTCCCGCGCAACGTCATGTGGCTCTGGCCACTTACACAGCTGGAGCCTGCGGACCCGGAAAGAAGATGGGTGAAGATAGATGCGGCCTCCAGCAGTGACAAAGCATCGGTGGGAGAGCTTAGTTTGCAGGTAAGTTTCACATAATGTGCTAGTATGCAATGAATACTGGCACATTATGGCTTTACTTTTCAGGTCAGAAATAAAGAAATGAACTCTGCGATTTACTTCCTCTTTAAGAACTACTTATAGCTAATTCAGGCAAGCATTTGCACCAGTGTTGTAACATTACCAACAGATGCAGAAAATTCAGGTAGGTTCTTACTACCACCACTTTAAGAAACTCTTGCTATGGCAGAAGCAAATTCTTAAATAAATGCTACCAATTATCATTTTAGGAAACTTGCCATAATTAAGCCAATCTCTGTGCTGGCGTACAGAGGTAATCAAGTACTGAGAGCAGGTAGTGCCTGTGGCAAACACAGATGTCAGGCACCTGCTCTTCTCACCAACTTGTGACAAATGACTGGTTAATCTCACACCGCGCTGTCACGTAACAATGCCACTCTCAGCTGCACCCTGCACAAAGATTCTCCAGCTCGTAGGACCACAATCTAGGTCCCAGCAGCCTGAGAGCGATTGTCACTGGGTTAAGGTAATTTGACGTTTAACCTATTAAACAGCCACCGAGAAGGAGGAAATTCACAATCTTAGCAATAACAATTATGATTTTAGAATAAATGTCTGTGACACGCACTGTCATCACAGACAAGTATGTTAAGAGATTTATACTACAGTAGTACACACTTCAAGAGACAGGGGTTCTTTTAGTTTGCATTAAAAGCTTTAGAGACAATTTCAACGCTTTTAAAAACAGGGTTTAATAATGAAAAGGTCACAGTGGTGCAATTAAAATATTTATAGAAAAAAGGTGTTACAAAGAACAAAGTGACAATAAAGCAACAGATAAATAAAAAAGAGTTGAAATATAAGAATATTTAACAATGTCCTGGTTTCAGCAGATTTCAGTCTGTGAGCAAAGTGATCAATTGGCTCTCATAACTTGACAGGTCTTCCTTGTCTTGATGGTACACGAGTGCTGTCAACGTTAAGAGCAGCCTCCTTTTTCTCTGATATCATAGGGGTGTTGTCGGAGACTATCTGACCAATTAATCGGCTGAGGAGTGGCCATGGGGTGTCCCCGTGTTTTTGACCACGTCCTAGATACAGTTTTCCAAAAGTATTCATAGCTTTAAATACCTACTTTTTACAGACTGCAAACATGCATATTATTGTCCAGCGTGGCATTTGCTTCGGAATGAATATAAATATGGCAGGTTTCAGATGTCTACTTTACCTGGGGGTTAAGGAGTGCCAGTGGTACCCCATATGGTCTGACATAGGGGAGTCTGTACTTGAAACATTGCGAATGAAGTGAGGAAAGTAAATATGTCCATATTCTGGCTGTGCTATTGCTATTTAATGAGTTATAAAATATGCTGAAGTTTTAGAGTCTTAGCTGTTAACCAGTCTAGCAGAAATGTTTATTGGCCATTCCCTTCAACTGAGCTATTTACAGCCGGGTACCTGCTAGTTCTCTGGATTGTTCAAGCTTGCAAAGGGTGACAGTTTTATTAGGGTTTTCAGACTGAAATTGTGGATTGGGTAATGAAGAGGTTAACAGTTTACATACTGTATAAACTAAAGGAAGGAGGGGGGAAAGGATACTGTGCTATGCTTTCTTATGACAAAATGGTATAGGAGATTGGTGACATGAACAAAATGGCTGCTCCACACACAGCTATTTGCATGCTCAGTACGCAGGGCCATTACAGTGCCTGTACTGGGAAGCTGTCATCTATGTGACAGCTTCCTGCACAGTACTCTATTCTCGACCTCATTTAGCTGTCAGCCGGAAGATTCCCTAACCAAAAATGAAATGTTAATGGGGATACAAGTGATGTTATTGCAATGTCCATATTTGTGAAGTGACTTATCACTGGGTAGGCGGAGACAGTAAGTGTACTTAGAGACTAGTTCCTTATTAGGTCCACTTTACATTTGGTTGATATTTCACAGCAGTGGCCAAATTCAAAAGCTGCTATTGGACTGAATAAGAGCTTGTTAGGTGATTGATAGAGCTCCAGCTCAGGTAGAGAGATGGGTCTGTGGACTTACAGGGTACTGAGAGACTGTGAATCTGTTAGAGAAATATAAGATACCCCTCCAGCAAAGATTATGTGAAGAAAGACATTCATGATGGACCAGCCCTGATCAGGCTAATCACAAAATATGCCAACAAGTAAGACTTATTCTTTCACCACCACTGATGAACATATGCGGAAGAATGTAAGAAGGCAATAAAGTAGACAGTTAATGGCGCTCAATTGCTCTGGTTAGGCATCTCACATCTATAGGGGCTTGGTCGGCCTTCCTGGGTGGAATCCTATGGTGAACAAAGTAATGACAGCACCAGGTCACTTATCTTACATTCTAAAATAATATCAGTATATTTCATAGGCAGGATAAGGTAAAATAAATCATCCAATGTTTTTAGGGGTTACAGACAAACCACCTTCATCAAAGCTTTAAATTCTGCATGTATAAAGAAGACTGGAGATAAATTTAGGTTTACTAGTTTCTCTGTGTTAAGAAATATTGACTAGTTAGCATGATACTCGTGCTAGATTATGAACATATAAAATCAAAGAACCATCACACTCTCTTCCAGCCAACCCAGTGTAGACGTGAAAACGGCCTGAGCCGATAAGTCTTAGCCAAAGCCACGCCCCTTTGCATGTTTCATTTCCCCCCTTAGATCTTAATCATAGGGACCCTATGATTAAGTTCTGGTGGGCAGAGCAAAACATGTCAGGAGTGGGGCTTTGGCACAGACTTATGGACTGAGGTAATTTTTAACTCTACACTAGGTTGGCTGGATAGAAGTGTGGCACTTCTTTCATAGTTAGCACTATAGATGCCTCTTTTTTTTTTAAGCACAATGAAACAAGCTAATCTATCTTTTAAGAAGCTCAGTTTCCATCCTTTTTGGAAAGGCGGTGTTTAAAACTTTGAGTAAAAATGGGATGTTTACAACCCCTTAAGCGCATTGGCTGTTTCATTTCATGTTATTCTGCTTGTGAAATAAAAGAATATAATTTTGGACTTCAGAACCAGCTTGTGGTACTATCATTACTTATTCTTTATGAGGTCTTTGTATTATTACATTGTTGCTGTTTAAATTTCTTGCATCCCCCTGTTTTTTTTTTTTTTACCAGTTTCTGTATGACCAATGTCTAACATCATATGGTTATTGTTTTAATGATTTTTCTTCTTTTTCTATCCCCAAGACTTCTATGCATTTGTAATATATAAGTATGACAAAATGAGTAAGAAAAATGCCATCATCACATACATGTCAAGAAATCTTATATAGCAAACAAAATGTAGCACAAATTATTATGAAAGAGATAATTTGTGGGTATACAGTTTGACAGCTTTGTTCTTTGTCTTGATGTCAAATGTAGCCTGCTTAGAGAAACAATAATGCACGTTAACAACATTTACAATTACATCTTTTATTAACTACCTTTTTAAATAAATGGCTTTTAAACCTTTGAGCTGTTGCCATTAAACTAATGATAGATTAATGCTTTCAATGGTGCATGCAGTCAACAAGCTATAGCCTTATTACTGAACATCATATAATATGGGTCTGTTTGTTAATACATGCAGTTTATCTCTTATTTGCAATTTCACATGATGTTTAATTGCATTAAATCATACACTGACTGAAGTCATTTTTTTTTAATTGTTAACATAATAAATAAATGTTTAGAAACAAGAAACAAATGTTACTTTAAATATGTCACATATGAGCCATGATTACAGCAAATGCTGAATGAAGCAATGTAAAAAAAAAAAAAAAAAAAGATAATTTTGGCATTTACTTTGGAAACATATGATTATATAGCAAAAAGTTGATCCCCACTCTAAGGTCTATTTAAAAACAAATGTTTGCCAATGTTGAAATATACCAGTAATGTTTGTAATTTGCATGAATTGTCACTTTCTAATCAAGGCCTTTTGCAGGGTGAACATAACATTTCTTAATATTTGATGCTAGGAAAAAAAAGGCTTAGGAACCTTTTCCCAGTGGAGTTAAAGTGGATGTAAACCTGATTCATGAAATTTGATCTAAGCACATATATCTGTAGTGTTTACTTATCTCTCTCCAAAGCCCTGAGTCTTGTGTATTTCTGCAGTTTTGTTCCTCTGTTATCAGCATGATAACTTCTGCCAAGTTCTCAGAGACGGGAGACAAAACCATCCTGAAATGTGTGTTGGGAGTGGGTGCTATAAATAGATTAGTAGAGAGTTGATCTTGTCACAGCACAGCTCTGAAAGTATCTTTGTTCTTTTGCCTATGTGGAGTGGGGATGTGTGCCTTTCCTCCAATCAGCTGTCTAGGCATAAACAGCAGCATAGACAGAAACCTGAATAGAGTGATATTGCATGGACCAAGGGTCCCCTCACCCAGCCTGAGAATTGAAGATAATAGTCCTATGTTGCAGGGTCTGTCCTCTCCATGTCAATAGGAAGTATTCACAGCAGATGATGTGGCCGTGATTGGCATATTAGCCCCGTGCGGGGGTTAAAGGTGCTGTTCCTCCTAGATGGGAGGGATATTAGTACCCTGTATAAATCTTCCAGGACTCAGTCGTCCAGGATATTCTCCAGGGCGGGGGCATGGGTAAAGAGCAGAAAGTCCCGCCCAGACACCGCATCTCCTGCTGAATGAGGAAGTAAAAATTCTAACACAATGTAAGAATACTACAGAATAGAGCAAGCTGAAGACAGCAGATATACATGTAAAATGTATGTAAGAAGATTTGTTTCATCCCTGTGTATCATCTGAGGCTGTTCACTTCACTGGGTAAAGAAGAAGGTTTACATCCACTTTAAGCCTGGGTTCACACTGAATGAGGATTTGAAATCGTGCGAGTTCAGTTGAGCTTGAACAATTTCAAACCGGTATTTCAGTCTGACTTCGGGGGCAATTTGAGAGACATCTGTGCGGGTTCCTGCACAGATGTCTATTGAAATCGCCCCTGAAGTCACCAAAAGTAGTGCAGGAACTACTTTGGGAATCGGTGCTGAGCCGCAAATTCGGCATTGCACTGATTTGGACGGTACCGTTGCAGACAATAGGCTGTGATTTGGAATGCGATTTGACATGTCAAATCGCATGTCAAATTGCCCCGACATGAATTAAGGACATTCGACCAATTGAGAAAATAGTCTAACATTTTAAATTCATCCAGAAGCAGAAATAATATGGGGAACCACGTGTATGGAAATTCCTATTTATACCCTGACAGTGAACTGCAATACAGAATAATGCAAGGTTGCAGAAACGGAACTTAATATTTCACCTCTGGGGAGTTGATGCTCATTTGTGAAGGGTATCATTCGATTAACCTTGTCAAACAATGTCGTTCCATCTATGCACCTTTGTATTAATTCTGTATAGCATTTCACTCTGTTCTGTTCAAAAGTTTTTAGTCTACAGTGTTGTGCTTTTTTCTCTATTTGTCAAATATTCTTTGATTCTTCTGGTCAAATACTTTTTTGTCTTAGGCTGGAATATTAGTGAGTGTTACATGCGCCCTTTGTAAACTGATATTTCCCACATATTACACACATTATGGGTATGATTCATGACTTTTGTGCAAATACTGAAGTATTCACAAAGCAATTTTTTTGAAAAGTGTTTATTTAGAAAAAGTTTATTTGAACACTTTACTTGTTCATGCTGCAATTTTGGGGCTTTGAAACTGAATCTATGTGGATTCAGTGTGATGGAGATTTTTCCCCACCATTGGTTTCTTGATATGATTTCTTGGCAGGCTCCCCTTTAAACTTCTAATATCCATGAGAAAAGCATGCAACAAAATTATTCAAAATATGTGTTACGCCTACTTGCAAGGTGTATTTTTGTTTAGACCATCCAAAAATTTCCGTACAATCCAAAATACTCATAGTAGATATCTAATTTGCTGTTTGAGAAAAATGTTTGTGTTGGAAAAAGTGTCAATAAACAATTAAATTGCATCCTAACAAGTAATCTGGTTTTGTTCTTAACCACTTGCTGACCGCCACACACACATACACATAAGCAGAATGGCACAGGCAGGCAAATGGGCATACAGGTACATCCCTTTGAATTTGCTGCCTTGCGGGAGCGTACTCGCCGCCGACTGCGTGCGAGCGCACCTGCCGCATGCCGCAGGAGTGTGCCCGCGATCGTGAGACCGAGAGGCAGAACGGGGAGATGCCTATGTAAACATGGCATTTTTCCTTGTTCTGCCTAGTGACATGACAGGGATCTACTGCTCCCTGTCATCGGGAGCAGTGATCTCTGTCATGTCAGTGGTAGCCCATCCCCCCCACAGTTAGAATCACTCCCTAGGACACACTTAACCCCTTGATCGCCCCCTAGTGTTTAACCCCTTCCCTGCCAGTGTCATTTGCACAGTAATCCGTGCATTTTTATAGCACTGATCGCTGTATAAATGACAATGGTCCCAAAATAGTGTCAAAAGTGTCCAACGTGCGCCCTGTTTGCAGACGACCTATTAATCTTCGTCACGTCAACAACAATCTCACTCCCAAATATCTGCAAATTACTAGAAGACTTTTCCAAGTCCTAAGGGTTGCAGGTCAACTTCTGTAAGTCACAAATTCTAAATATAACAATCCCTCATCATACTGCCCAGGCCCTTAAAACCTCCTTCCAATTTGAATGGAGTGACTCCACCATTCGTTACCTGGGAGTAGAACTCTCCTCGAAAGTCTAACAACTTTATCAAGTTAACTTCCCCCCGCTGTACAATAAACTTGAAACGGAACTAAAAGGCTGGGCCCTCCACGAATTGTCCTGGCTAGGGAGGATAAACGCGATCAAGATGAAGCTCCTTCCCAAATTACTTTATCTTTTCAGATCCCTTCCGATTCCCCTGAGGACAGATCACCTACGAAAATTCCAGGGCAAACTTTTGAAATTTATCTGGGGAACCTCGGGCCACCGCCTAGCGAAGAGAACCCTATACAGACCAAGAAAACAGGGAGGACTGGGGATTCCTAACTTACTGTGGTACTACCGGGCGGCATCTTGGCACAACTATTGGTAATCTACACAAGCCTGGATAAACCTGATTGGGTACATACAGAGCAACAAGCAGTCTCGACTCACACAAAGGACTTTCTTCTATGGTGCCCTCCAAGAGACCGCCCACCAATTATGTCTCCAGTGCTATCTAGCTCGATAGCCTATTGGGATAGCCTGAAAAACCTTCCCCCCCTAACTTCAAATATTCAACCGTTAGCACATATTTTTCATAACCCAAAACTTTCCCCGGGTATGAACATACAGGCCTTTCGATGGTGGTTGGATAAGGGGTTATACCGCTTTGGACACTTCCTAACTCCCAAGGGCCCACTTTCGCTTACTCACTGCAAAAAGAATCTTAAAATGCCAGACACGGAACGGTATAGATGTCTACAAATTTCCCACTTCTTAAATTCCCTATGGAAGAACAAATCAGAACCCCCAAGGTTAATGAGGTATGAACAATGGTGTGGCCAAGCCACAGAGCAGAGGGGGGGCATTTCGACTATATACCTGTCACTGGCCTCAGATAGTACCAAGCTACCCTACATGCATGCATGGGATAATGAAATCAAAGTCAACTGGAATATCGAAACCTGGAATAAAAACGTTTTCCATGCCTACAGGGGCATACGAAATATCGCTCTTATAGAGGAGAACCTCAAGGTAATTACCAGATGGTACTTAGTCCCAACCAGATTAGCGAAAATGTTTCCATCCACCTCACCTCTCTGCTTCAGAGACTGTGCAACAGCAGGATCTATGATCCACATATGGTGGGAATGCCCAAAACTGAGGGGATTTTGGAACAGAATCTTCTATATGATCCGCAAGGTAACAGGTTACCAGATCCCCAAAAGCACTTCTATAGCCCTGCTCAATGAGCATTTACCCGACATCAATAGAGCTACCAGGAACTTAATCTTCTATATCCTTTTGGGTGCTAAATTGACCATAGCAAGAGCTTGGAAACAACCTAAGGTCCCTTTATCGGCAGCTAAAAGGAAAATTTCCTGGATAATGGCCCAGGAGAAAATGGTGAGCTCCCTGACAGACATAGCAGCTAGGTTCAATTCGACATGGGACCCCTGGGCGACCTATATAGGTTATCCGAGATAAAAAGGCACGCTTCAGAAGATGTGGAGGGCTCATGGAAGATTAGCTGAATTGCTTTCTTTTCTCCTTTTTCTTCTTTTCTCCCCTTTCTGTTTCCTCTGTGCAAATCTTCTTTGTACTCTCTTGTACGGCACATCAGTATTTGATCTTACTTGCTAGATCAAAGATCAATCCTACAGCACGACTGCGCAATTGTCAGTTAAAGCGACGCAGTGGCGTATAGCAAAAAGTGCTTTGATCAGGAAGGGGATAAATTCTTTCCGGGGCTGAAGTGGTTAAGCACACATTGGGGGGGCCTAAATTTTTCCCTTTTACTGAATACTAGTTGTCAGATTTCAACACTAGGAATTGTGAAAGAATCATTTTATACGTATATTGAAATATAATGTCGTTTATGAGATCGGTTTTGTTTTTAAATAGTAAAGTTTAAATTGTTAAAAATGTCCTAAGGGACCAATCCACCTGAGTCTATTATTTCAGCTTTTGTCTGATGCTAGACAGGCAAACCAGTTCAAGATTCCCCCTGTCTTTGAGTGATTAACATCAAACGCAGCTCAGCAAAATTCCATTGACTTCAATGGAGCTGTACAGACAGCAGTTCAGAGGCTGCATTTGGTCATCTTTGCATTGTCTTTTAAATTGCATTTGAACCACAGGCAAAGCATGTTAAAGCGGAGGTTCACCCTAAATCTAAACTTTATCTTCCCAATATCCTTTCAATATGAACATTAACATGTCACCAACCTTTTTTATTTTTTGCGGCTCTAATTGTGTATAATCAGCTGTGTTCGGTTTCACTTCCTTGTTTTACTCCCGCGGGAGTAGGCGGGTCTTTCTTTTTGTAATGTGGAAAATCCGCGCTATCTCCCTAGGCTAATATAGTACCCAAGTGCTAACACACTAAGCCAAAATATAAATTTAATTGAATAAATGGAGTGAATATATGTATATGCTAGTCATACAACGAGTCTGTAACACATAAATGAAATGAAAAAATGATGATAGTGCTGCAAATAAAAATTAAGCTGGAATATTCAGCTAGGAAAACATGCAATAAAATAATAATAAATGCGCAACCTTGTGACTAGCAACCAACGTGCCAAGATGATATAAGTGTATATATAAACTCATGAATTATATGAACACAAACAATAAAAAGGATAAACTTAATGAGTGAATGTGTCAAACCACACTCAGGAAGTCCATTCACTTCTACTGCCAAACTGTCACAACAGCAGAAAAAACAAAGACTTCACATAAGCAAAAAGAAGTGTCCATTGATGAAGCAAACAATCAGCATATATCGAGGGATGGTAGATCTTCAAAGATTAAACTTCACTTCAGCAGAACTATACAAACAGGAGGCTTACCGGAACAGATGGGTCCCTGTCACGGGGACCAAACGGGCTCAGCAACTACACCAGATCCAGGTGTCAGCAATGCGGTCCTCTGAGTCCTCACTCCACTCACCGATCTGCGGGTGTTAGTGCACCTTCAGTCCGTAGGAACGCTCGTACAGCGTGATGAATGCCAATTTTAAGGGGAGAAATAAAGAAGCTTCATGGTGCAATAGGTTGGTAAAAAAATTGAATACCCTTTATTTGACAAGCGGGTAGACTGACATCCATGCAAAGATAGAAAGAGAACTTTTCAAAACAGCACTGTAACCCTGCCGCGGCAAGAGCCAATCAGCTGGGGGCGTGGTGACGTATAGATCCTGAGCTCCACCCGGGGGTATTTCTTTTTCCCCGGCGGCGCTGTGTGTGCTGGGATGTCGGCGCAATGTCTCCTGGAAGCAAAGTGTCATGCTTCCCAGGAGATGCCATCCAGCGAAATCCCTCGAGAGTTCACTCGTCACGTGACTCATATACCCGGTACATACAGCGGAGAATGCCGGGAGACGTGCATTCACCGCTACCCGGAAGTCTATGCTTGTGGGCTTCAAGATGCCCACAAGCAAAATGGAAAAGCACATGAAATGATTTTAGAAATGTTTATTTGTAAGGAAAACGGACGGGGGATGTTTTGAATCGCTGGACGAGTGAGTACCAAATGCTCATCTTTAATCACATTGAATGCACTGAAAGAAAAAAAAATATGGACCGCGGAACCTCCACTTTAAATACAGCTTTTTCTTGTCAAACACTATTCTTAAATAGAAAACACCACGTTTGACAAGTGTGCACATCAACACGAACTCCTGTGGTGACTGCACTTGCATGTGTGAGTGTTGGCTTATTCACTTTCTTCCACTGACATAATTTTTTATATGAAATTGAAAAGCTTATATATAACATTTACATGTGATTACATTGTTTGATGCTGGCTATACATGGGCAGATTTTTTTTCCTACTGATAACATTAAAGATCGTTAAATCAAGTAATCAGCAGTAAAATAGTATGGTACTTTAGCCTGGTGCTCTTTTATCAGGGAAAGAGACATGTATACAAAAAACTTTTATCAAATAGTTTATTAATATTAATTTCTCCACAAAAATATTGATAAAAACCATTGCACTCATGCTCGTAACCCCATTGGGTGATGCTGGGCACCCTTCAAGTTTATTGTGATGATCACACCCCTGAGGGGTGGAATCTGTTTCCTCCATCATTTTTGTGATGTATGTACAATGCATTCCCAGTGGCAAACTCACCCTGCAAAACCCAGCCTCGGCCTACATGCCAACACTGTGTATGGTGGGAAGAATCAGGGGGTGCAAGTCCCCTATATAAAGAGGCCAGATTTGGCAGCAAATTGCCAGTCTGGTCAAAAGGAGGAAATACTACACTGCAGCTGTTCAATTACAAGCATTTTATTCTCGATTAGGGGTCATTTCATAATTTATTTGTATGCCTTTAAATGCCATGGGACCACTTATTGAGTACTGTTTTCACATGATAGGAATCTACTCCAATTGGGGATCCTTCTCTCATAAAGGCATAAATTGGGTACCTTAAATACATGGATTATATGATAACAATATGTCAGCCTTGGGGGTTAGCTATATGCTTAATATCTTTAAAAGTGAACAAGGTCCTAGCTCATTGTTTTTCTGATTGCTCTATTTACCAGTAGATTATTAATCTATGCAAGTACATACATCTGGTTCCTTCAGCACTCTTCCTTCTTGTAGGGACACCTAGCTGAGTTTAGAGATGTATAGAGATGTTCTCAAATAAAATAACCATTATTCTTTCTCCTAAAATAAAATTCTTTTTGAACTGTTAATATATTGTTCCTTCTATTATTAGCATGAAATATTCTTTTAAGATATCATTGGACTCTATGACATAGAAGGTTTTAAGAGGTATGAAACAAATTGCTTAGTGATGTGTAAAAAAAATGAATTTACTTCTCTATGCTTCATTTAATTACCATAACTTGTAATGATTTAAAAATGTATCTTGAAATGTAAAGGCTAAAGAGCTTCTAAATATATGTATGTCCCTAAAACTGTATGCCTGAAAATAATTGAATTGAATCTTTATTAATATGGTAGTTCAGTTTATACAGTAAATATTGTAATTAGCTAGTGCTTTTTAATGAAGAAAACATTGTGAAAGTACAAAACTCAACAAAAAAGAATGACAGCCAAGATCAGATGGAAAAATATATGAGGAGCTGTCAGTCAGAATCACTGCATTTCACATTTTTTAATAAATGTTAACTAGAGTGCTTGGGATTTACTACAGGAAGTCATGTTTATGCCAGCCATAATGTGGCCTCAAATCTGCTGCTCAGTTCTCATTTGAAGACTTTTCTTCTTCTTTTCTGAATAGATCATACAGTATTTTTAAGCTCACACAAAAGTCTTGAAAGGCATAAAACAACTAACTATGATACTTTTAGAGCTCCAGATGCATGCTAGAAACAGTCTCTTTTTTATTAATTGTTTTTTTATTGAGTATTACAAGTTTTACAATTCAAACAGTACACAATTCCAAAAGATGGTGGGCTAAAACCCAAACGGAAAACACCATGGATAACAATAAAACAGTAATAGAAGATTGAAGTCTATTGGCAGCACATGGACATTCTTATTATTACATCAGTAGTACAGCCTAATATGAGCGAGGCAGCATATCAGTTGATATTGCAATACACTCTAGAAAGTTTGTGATAGCTGCTATTGCTGAGTAGTTGTTCTACAGTTACAAACATGTACAGAAGTAAAAACAAAACAGAGTGATTGAAGCATATCTAAACCCAAAACCAAAAATGTAATATATTGCAGCTTATCAGTAGAGATGGGCCGCACACCCCTTGATTTGGATTGCAGCAGAACTCTCGAACATCGCAAAAGTACGGACCCGAGCGGCGAAACCCCATTGAAGTCTATTGGACCCGAACTTGAAAAATCAAAAGTTCCCATTTTGAAGGCTTATATGCAAGTTATTGGCCATAAAAAGGATATGGGGGGCCAGCTACTGCCCTGGAGGACATGTACCAATGCAAAAACAACTTTTAAAAAATATAGTTTTTAAAGGAATAGAGATTTTAATGATGCTTAAAGTGAAACAATAAAAATGAAAAGTCTGCCTGTAAAGTGGCACATTTGTACCGTGTATAGAACCAGCTGCAGCAAAACTGACATAAAGAAAGGAAAAATTACATTTAAATTGTCAGCAACACAAAGATGTTTAAAAAATGGTGTGGGAGATCCCCCCAATCCACATTGTAGTAGGGCAGTCCATTTATTTTGAATTAAATGAAATGCAGCACAATGGACATTTGAGGCTCATTTACATTATTCGCTGTGTTGATGCACCAACAGGTGTTTGAATAGGCTGACAATGCATCTTAACTGGAAAATTGACAGGTCATTTTCTTTTTAACATAGCAAACCAGAAAGCTCAGCATGTGTGTTGCGGTGCTCTGCAGTGTGGGTATCTTGCTCATTACTGTTATACTGCATGGGGAGGCATTCAACATGAATGTCACCACAATATGCTTTACATGTTACTGTGCATTGCAGTAATGTGGAGTTAAAAATTTATTTTACCCTACCTTACCATAACAAATAAATGTGAATTCATCCTTAACTCACCTGTACCTTTTTTTTCAGTTCACCATAATGTTTAGATTGTTTACATGTGTTCATTGCAGTGTGCTAAATAAATTATGAATGGTTCCGTAATGTACCACTGTTCATACTATACCGCAGTGCAAAGATGTCAATCCCGCTTTAAGGTTAGTGTTAGGATTACAGGTAAGTATTATGGGGAGGTAGTCTTGAGTAGGTTATCACTTTTTGCATTAGGAACTATCAGTGCCAATCTGCCGACACTGAGAGTTCATGTATTATAGAAATAGTAACTAAATAGAGAAACTAAACAATTAAGCATAAGACTATACACCCTGTTTTTATGTGGGTGGGAAATGATTACTGTTCTCATCCTGTGTATTATATTACAAGGATATTATACAAGGATCAATTACCGATTTTCTCCCCAAATCCATTATATGCTTTACTTTAATTTGTAACATGTAGTAATCACCCCTTTGGTCATATCATGCACAGCTCCCATTTGAATTTAGACATGGGTAAGGAAAGCCAGATATTTTGGTAACCTGTTGACATGGGGGGTAGGGTATGTGGAATTTTAGGTCAAATAGGATAAGCAAAAGGCAAGGACAGAAATAGCCTTGAAATCACAGCATCTCCTTGTAAATGCAAAGAACAAAGGACTTGAGCTTGCATGCTAGATCAAGACCCAGGTCTCTTAAAATGTAAAAGTGTGACCATGAAACAGTGGATTTAATGTACAGTGTAATATGCATATACTGTATGTTCATGTTAATTCAAGCATAAATCAATAAAACATATGCCAAATGGTGCACTCATTAATATTCATGATGTTACATTTAACCACAGTAAATCTAGCAACACAGCCAATGTGCATACATGCCCCTGACTTTGATGTGTAATGCTATTTAAGTGGAACTATACTCACTTTCCCTCCAGCAATGCAACATCTGTGAGTTCCTTTGATAAAGTCAACATCTTTGCCTGGTCTTATATTGAGTTCAGGATCTTTGGCCATCTTTACATATTTATTGGAACGCAGCAAGGAGTTTGTTCATCCCAGCAGCTGATATAGTCCAGAATTTTACACTAAGCTGTGCATGCACAGCTCAGCATACAATATCAAGAAGGCTGTGAATGGTTTATATTGCAGAAGAGGTATAGTCCCGTGTCTCCTCTGCAATAATAAGCCTGCCTGTTTGCACATTTTTATTTTTTTATGTAACGTTCCGCTTTAATGCCAGTTGCTTATTTTTACTTGGCCAATGGTCATCTCTGAGTACACCTTGTAAGTGAATCATGTTATGCTATTAAATATTCAATCATAATATTTGATTTTATCTACACATTTATTGCAATACAAACAAAACAGGAAGTTGTTTGTGGTATTTTTATTTAGAATTACTTCTTATATCAATCACCTATAAAATGTGTTTAGATCTTTATTCGGAATTATTTCTTATATGGATTAGTTTAATTTCTCTATAAATATGCACTCGAGATCAGCACATTTCTTAAAACGAAGTTTGATTATTTTCCTTATCTGTTCTCCTGAACTATTTAAACTCCTGTAGCTACCCTAAACAGGGGTGGCTAATTAAATTTAGCCTTGATGGATGGTAGTCAGCTCAAGCTGTTTATAGTTGATTTATTCACTTTGCCCTCCTCTAGCTCAGTGTTGCTTTTGTTTCTCTTTGCTGCCAGTAAGTGGTGTCACTGGTACCTCTGGCAATTGAATGAGATACCACAGTGATGTTGAGTTCTGAATATTTATGTTTCCTCTAGCCAGCCAGTAGGAGGTTTATTGCCCCCTAATGCATGCTGTTCTTCTCCTGGCCTGCAACCTGGAGAGATGCTGCAGATTGTCCTGAATTGTTAGGCCCAAAGCCTGGTTGTGGCTTAGCATGTGCTCTGTTCTGGGAGCTGGAGTTAGGGCAGAAGTGGTCCTCGGAAGCTGTCCTGTCTAATTAAGTGGAAAGCTGAACCAAGAGTGACACCCAGAAGGAGGACCTTGCTTTAGGAAGGCCTGATAACTCTCTTGGGAGGATCTGGAAAGATATACAGATGCATGGGAACAAGCAGAGAAGTCTAACTAACCTAATGTTGAACAAAAATTTACAAGGCTAACAGGTATGCTGAACCTGAAGGGAATTAAAAAGTGAGGAAGTATTAATTGTGCATTTATACAAACTTAAAAGGCATGTACACAAATGCTAGAAGTCTGGATAATAAAATGGAAGAACTAGAACTTCTGCTATCTGAGGAAAATGTTGACTTTGTGGGGATATCAGAAACCTGATTTTACAGCTCATATGACTGGCTTGCCACTGCCCAGGGGTACTCCCTGTTTCCGAGGGACAAGGAGGGTAGAAGAAGGGAAGAGGTGTGCTTTTATGGGAAGAGCAATTTGTTAGTGAATGTGGGGAATGACGTTGCTAACAGGCTGGTGAGAAAGGAGAGTTTTTGTACCTGGAGCTTTAAAGCTTTAAAAGCTTTAAAAGCTTTTAAGCTTTTGTTTAAAAGCTTTAAACAAACAGTAATTTAATTGTGGGTGTATTTAATTAAGGTAGAGGAGTAGACCCATCTACTTTCGCAGTTGGAGATGGCAGGGAGGCAGGTCAATGTTTTAATCATGAGGGACTTCAGCTATCCTGATATTGACTGAGCAGATGGAATTGTTCACACAGCTAAGGGTCATCATTCCTTGACTGTAATACAGAACAGTTTTATAAGTCAAATTGTGATAGCCCCAACAAGAGATAATGCTCTTCTGGACCTACTAATTACAAATAACAGAGCTGATTGCAGATGTAGATGTAAGGGATAATTTAGGTAACAGTGATAACAAAGTAACTATATTTTTCATAAATTATAGGAAAAGGACACGAGAGTAGGACAAAAATGCTTCATTTTAAAAGAGCCAACTTTTTTAAGCTGCCCTCTATACTGCATTAGACTAAATGGAATCAAATTCTTGCAACAAAGATCACTGAAGAGAAATGGGAGTGCTTTAAGGGCATATTAAACAATTGCACTCATCAATGCGTTGCACTGGGCAACAAATATAAAAGAACAATAAAATGTGGGTGGCTAAATACTAACATAAAAAGGCATATTACCGAGATAAAACAGCACTTTATTAACCACTTGACAACTGGGCACTTAAACCCCCTTCCTAACCAGACCAGTTTTCAGCTTTCGGTGCTCTCACAAATTGGATGACAATTACTCAGTCATACAAAATTGTACCCATAAAAAAAATTTGTCCTTTTTTTCCCACAAATAGAGCTTTCTTTTGGTGGTATTTAATCACCTTTGGGTTTTTTATTTTTTGCGCTATAAAATAAAAAAGACTGAAAATTCTGTATAAAAAATGCATTTTTCTTCGTTTCTGTTATTAAGTTTAGCAAATTAGTAATTTTTCTTCATAAATTTTGGCCAAAATGTATACTGCTACATATCTTTGGTAAAAATAAGTACAAATTGGTGTATATTATTTGGTCTTTGTGAAAGTTATAGAGTCCACAACTATGGTGCCAATCTCTAAAAATTTATCACACCTGAAGTACTGACGGCCTATCTCCTTTCTTGAGATCCTAACATGCCAGAAAAGTACAAATACCCCCCAAATGACCCCTTTTTGGAAATAAGACATTCAAAGGTATTTAGAAAGAGGCATGGTGAGTTTTTTGAAGTTGTAATTTTTTCCCACAATTCTTTTCAAAATCAAGATTTTTATTTTATTTTTATTTTTTCCACTAAATTGTCATATTAGCAGGTTATTTCTCGCACACAGCATATTCATACCACAAATTACACCCCAAAACACATTCTGCTATTACTCCTGAGTATGGCGATACCACATGTGTGAGACTTTTACACAGCGTGGCCACATACAGAGGCCCAACATGCAGGGAGCACCTTCAGGCGTTCTGGAGCACCCAGGCCAATTCTGATATTTCTCTCCTACATGTAAAAATCATAATTTATTTGCTAGAAAATTACATAGAACCCCAAAAAATATATACTTTTTTTAGCAAAGACCCTAGAGAATACAATGGCGGTCGTTGCAAATTTTTATCTTGCACGGTATTTGCGCAGCAATTTTTCAAATGTGTTTTTTTGGGGAAAACGGTTTTGTGCTTTAAAAAAAACTAAACGGTAAAGTTATCCCAATGTTTTTGCATAATGTGAAAAATGAAGTTACGCCGAGTAAATAGATACCTAACATGTCACCCTTCAAAATTGCACACGCTCGTGAAATGGCGCCAAACTTCGGTACTTAAAAATCCCCATAGGGGACGCTTTAAATTTTTTTTACTGGTTACATGTTTTGAGTTACAGAGGAGGTCTAGGGCCAAAATTATTGCTCTCACTCAAACGTTCGCAGAGATACCTCACATGTGTGATTTGAAAACCGTTTTCATATCTGGGTGGGACTTACGTATGCGTTCGCTTCTGTATGCAAACTACCGGGCACAGGGGCGCTTTAAATTTTTTATTTTTTTTATTGTTCATTTTACTTTATTTATTTTAGTTTGACACTTTTTTCCCCATAAATACATTTTTTGATCACTTTTATTCCTATTACAAGGAATGTAAACATCCCTTGTAATAGAAATATGGCATGACAGGTCCTATTTACAGTGAGATATGGGGTCAATAAGACCCCACATCTCACCTCTAGGCTGGGAAGCCTGTAAAAAAAAAAAACAATCCTGACTTCGATCGTAGCAGTGAGTCGTTAGAAGCACCGGAGGGCGGTCGGAGGGGGGGGGGGGGGACGTCCCCTCTCGCCTCCTGTAAGAATGATCAAGCGACGGAACAGCTGCTATGATCGTTCTTATGGTATAGGGAATCGCCGGTTGAAAAAGCTGATATCTGAATGATGCCTTAAGCAGCACCCATCATTCAGATATCCCTGCACAAAGTCAAGGACGTCATATGACGACCGACGGGGGGGAAGTGGTTAAAACTCATTTTTTTTAACACAAAGTTGTCCATTTATACAATATTTCTAACACATAGCATGTACATACCAAAAACAACACCCCAAAATAGATTCTCCTACTTCTCCTGAGTATGGCAATACCACATGTGTGAGACTTCCACAGCCTGGCCTCATGCAGCAGCCGAGTATGGCCGAGTATGACTGGGTATCACTGAGTATGGCAGAGTATGGCTGGGTATGGCCGAGCATGGCTGAGTATGGCTGGGTATCACAGAATATAGCTGGGTATGGCAGAGTATGGCTGGGTATGGCAGAGTATGGCTGGGTATGGCAGGGTATTGCGTATTGCAGGGTATTGCAGAATATTGCATGGTATTGCAGAGTATTGCAGAATATTGCAGAGTATTGCAGGGTATTGCTGAGTATTGCAGGGTATTGCAGGGTATTGCAGGGTATGGCAGAGTATTGCATTGTATTGCAGAGTATTGCAGGGTATTGCAAGGTATTGCAGAGCATTGCAGAGTATTGCAGGTTATTGCAGTGTATTGCAGGGTATTACAGGGATGGCTGAGCAGGGAGGGATGGATCTGTGACTGCAATTGTCACAGAGCAGCGCTGCTGCCATCCGATCCCTCCCCCTCTCCTCTCACAATGTACCGATCGGTACAGAGAGGAGAGAGAGGAACCGGCGTCATCACATGACACCGGTTTGTTTACAAGTGATCGCGCCGTCATTTGACGGTGTGATAACGTGGTAAACAGCCAGCGATCAGCGGCCTTTTACCGTGATCCGTGATGCGCCGGGTCTTCTGGACCCGGCGGTCACGGATATTTCCTGGGAGCGCGCCCCAGGGGGCGCGCGGGAGCAAGATTCTGCGAGGACGTCCAATGGACGTCCACCCAGAATAAAACGACCGCGCTGCAGCCGTTTTTCGGCTATGGCCCGGTCGTCAAGTGGTTAAATATAAAGTGAATGGGGTCATCATCAGCATTCTAAAGCTACAAGAGTGCAATAACAAATGCAAAAGTGGGTTAAGGGCAGTTAAAATAGATCATGAAAGAAACATTGCCGAGGAGAGTAAAGAATATACCCCAAATTCTTTCAAATATATATTTATATAATAGTAAAAATGACAAGGTCAGAACAAGGTGACCAGGGGAAGTTGGTCACAAGTGACAAGTGGAAGGCAACTGTATTTAATAAATACTTCTCGGTATATACAAAAGAAAAGGAGACGTATAATAAACAAGACAGTAATATAATTACCAGTATACTGAATGTAATGTATCCTTGTGGCTGTTAAAAAAAAGTAGAAAAACTTAATGTGAAAAAGACACCAGGTCTGAATGGCTTACACCCGAGAGTTCTCAAATAACTTAGCTATGTTATAGCCAGACCATTGTTCCTAATTTTTAAGGACAGGTTACTGATTGGAATGGTAGCAACATTTGACAAAAAGCAAATATGGTGCCAATAATCAAAAAAGGGCCAAGATATATACCCGGAAACTACAGACCAGTCAACCTAATATCAATAATATGTAACTTTGCAAAGGAATGATAAGGAACCATATTCCAGAATTTGATAAAAATAGTATCATTAGTAGTAATCGACATGGTTTTATGAAAACTGTTCTTGCCAGACCAACCTTTTAACATTCTTTGAGGAGGTGAGCTGTAATTTGGATAGAGGAAGGCATGTGGATATAGTGCATCTAGATTTTCCTAAGACATTTGACACAGTACCTCACAAGCAATTCATTTACATTGAAGCCACATCTCTAGGCCACACCATAATAGTCTTTGTTGTTGCTTTACTGGCTTTCAGCAAAGGGTGGTAGTAAGGGACCAACATGTTGGAAATGTGGTTGAAAAGGCCAAGGTGAGGATGATAAATAGCTTTATATACCCTCTGTCTATTTGCATATACTTGATCAAGCATGTTCACTCAGATGAAAATATTGACTCGCTGATGATTTTTTTTTTATAAAGTATGTCTAGACAACACTCTTGATATTACCAGAAATCACAAAGAGAGCCTCTGGGTACCTATTTTGTAGTGAGCAGATATTGTAATGAAGTTACATAGTTACATAGTCAGTAAGGTTGAAAAAAGACACCAGTCCATCCTGTTCAACTTGTGGTGTGTGAGTGTGCTTGTGTTTATGTCAATAATACATTGTATATCCCTGTATGTCATGATCGTCAAGGTGCCCATCTAATAGTTTTTTAAACTATCGACGTTTCCTGTTGATACCAGTGCCTGTGGAAGAGAATTTCACATCCTTACCGCTTTGACAGTAAAGAACGCTCTATGCAGTTTAAGGTTAAACCACTTCTTTTGCAATTTTAGTGATTGGCCGCATGTCTTTTTAAACTCCCTTTTACTGAAAAGTTTTTTACCTATGCTATGGTCACTATTGAGGTATTTGTACATTGCTATCATATCCCCTCTCAAGCATCTCCTCTCCAGAGAGAATAAGTCCAATTCTTGTAGTCTTTCCCAATAGCTGAGATCCTCTAGTCCTTCAATGCATCATTAGCCATAGCACTAGGGGAACATATAAAGTAATTTAGAACACTACTGTACCTTCGCATAGCAAATAATATAGCCAGAACTGTGCTATGAGATAGTCAACTGCCTCAGAGCAGTAACTACCAACTAGGGAACATTTTGTGCATCCATCTCCTTAAGTTCTCCCTAAAAGAAAATTATAATATGCCCAGAAGAGTAACATCCAATTGAGTTGGAAAGTCAATATGATATTGCCACCAGTCTATTTGTGCTTTTTTCTTTTTCTATTTTGTTATCTAGCGAATGAATACTGGACAGAAAGACTGATATAATGGCTGGCCTGGTCATGTTGTTCTAGGCTAAACAAAACAACTGACCCATTTGCTCCTCTTCTACACAACACTTTCTCTTACATCTTACAGCAAGCTGTTGCAGTCTACAGTATTACGCCAATCTTCTTACGCCGGGCCCTATGTCCACAGAAGCTGTATTCTGCTAGCGCTGCTCTAAACTAGAACGGAAATTAGTCAGGTGAAATATTATTAATGTGCAGAAATTTGGCTGGATGTTCCTTCTTGGTGTAGTTACACTGTTCGTATCATCTGCATCCTCTACACCAGGGGTGTCAATTTCATTATGGGCCACATCACCATTATGATTGTTCTCAAAAGGGCCAATTGCATCTGTAAGATTAGATGTCCAGCGCATCCCCTCCTCTTACATTAGATGTCAAGAGCCACCCCACCATCAGAAGTTGAGTCCCCCTCTCTCCCTTACATCACAGTGCCCCCCCTGTCCTTATGCTGCTGCCGGGAAGAAGCTGGATGCATTGCTTTAATGCAGGAAGTAGGGGTCTTGAGGAGGACCAGAGGAGGGCTGGAGCTCTCCTGCAGCTGCAGGAGAGGTGCGAGGGCCTCATGAAATGACCTGGAGGGCCAGATTCGGCCCGCGGTCCTTGTGTTTGACACCTGTGCTCTACACCATAACTGGGAGCCAGAGGAGATGCTATGATAGCAAAACCTAAAATGTAACTGAACTACGGTTCAGGATTGAAATAGGATATTCTTTGATACAGTTTACTATTTTGCTATACCTACCTGTACTTCCAGGCATGCAGCTGGATAGGCTCAATGTAATGAACTCAGCTCCTGATCTCCTTTTACCCAGACAAAATACAGATCTTTCAGGGTTTTGTGACAAATGATTCCCTGCCCATAAACTCACCCACACTAACCGGGGAGGCTCAGGCACCAAATCCTTACAATTATAACCCTACAGCCTGATAGCCCAGTGCTCTAGTTGCATGTCCTATATGAGTCAAATTATAACGGCATTTTTAATAGTGTAATGAAACTTTATTACAGTATTTTAACCCCTCTCCAATGAGCAGAATATAGAGTCTCTTGTATGCAAACGTCTAAACGGATTTGTAAATTAATATGCTGGTGTAGTAGCTTCATTATTGTGCTGTTAAAATTATGCAGCAAGTGAATCCACACATGAATACCAATACAGTATATGACCTTAATGAAACATTCTCCTAGAACTCTCACTTTCTTTCCTGCATCATCATACTTTTTCTAGGGAATGTTAAAGAGGAATGCACTCTACATTAGTTAGGAAGCATGTGTGTCATTTCTCTCTAGCCTGGATGAAAACCTCTAAAGGCTAAACTACCTGGGTGTTTTATTCTGATGCTACAGAATGTTTCTACTACTTGTTGAAAAAGTACAATGATTTTTGTAATCTTTCATCATCAGCTGCTGCACACCTCAGTTCAACTAAGGGCCACATTTCTATTATATATACAGTATCCAGCTTACTTAATCTTATTGTGCTACCTTTATGCCCAAAAAATATTTAACAGTCTATAAATCTCATAAAATAAATAAGTGTAATACACAAAGAGTGTATATTCTAGGATAGTACAGACAATAATATAATCCCTTATTTATAGTCTATTTCAAATGATATTAAAGGTTGAGGGTTTTTTCTTTAAAAATAACACTTACCTGCACTGTTCAATGGTTTTGCACAGAGCAGCCCCAATCCTCCTCTTCTCGAATCCCCTGGCAGTGCTCCTGGCCCCTCCCTCCTGCCAAGTGCCTCCACGGCAAGCCGCTTGCTATAGGGGGTACTCGGACCGCTGCTCTGTCTGTCTATTCAGACACAGAGCCGTGGCTCAGCCCTGTCCCCACTCTCTCCTCATTGGCTTACTGGCTGTGATTGACAGTAGTGGGAGCCAGTTACTCCCACTGCTGTCCCAGCCAAAGAGGAGGCAGAAACCCATGAACCTTGAACCTTTACAACCACTTTAACTTCTACAGAAGTAAATACTAGGCTTGTGCAATTCGTTTCGTAACGAATCGAAATTCGTCCGAATTTAGCAACTTTCGGACATTCGGAAGCATTCGAATTTCCGAACAAAGCAATTACGAATAAAACCGAATCCGAAATAAATTATACCGCAAAATAGCGAATGCCCGAATGTCTTCGGCATAATTCGTTATGAAAAAAGTTACGAATGTACGAATCCATTCGAAGCACAATAACACTCACTCTGCTCTCTGCTTCTCCCTCACCATGCTGAACTCCCTCTCAAAATGGTGTACAGGGGCGGAGGCTATAGCCGCATGTAAAAAACGAAAGTAAAATACGAGATTTCGAATCCATTCGAAGCACAATAACACTCACTCTGCTCTGCTCTCTGCTTCTCCCTCACCGTGCTGAACCCTCTCAAAATGGTGTACAGGGGCGGAGGCTATAGCCGCATGTAAAAAACGAAAGTAAAATACGAGATTTCGAATCGTTACAAATAACCACTATGTATTTAGAAAAGTACAAATCTATTCGAAGCACATTAGGCATAATAGGCAGCATCGTTGTGAGAGAGACACGGAAAATTACGAATCAACGAACCCAAAAAAAGTTACGAAAGTAGGAGTTGTGTCCAGAATCAACGAAAAACAACGTACTCTACCGAAAGTACGAATTATAAAGCAACAAAAAATTCAACGAAAAATGTCGCTTGCGAAAATACGAATGAGTCCGAACACGAAAAATCCCGTCTAGCAAAATTACGAATGATTACGAATCAACAGGACCGGAAAGAAACGAACCGAAACGGAACAAATTTTTCCGTTGTGCACAAGAAGCGAACCGAAACAGAACGAATTTTGCCGTTGTGCACAAGTCTAGTAAATACTGCTTTCTGTGTCAGCTCTATATAGGAAAACAGATTTAGGCTGGGTCTACATATATGTGAATTGGATGAGTTTTTTTTTAAAAGCATCCAATTCGCATAACGTGAATATGACCAGCTTTCAATGGAGCCAGTTCACACATGTCCGGGGTGGCCTCGGTGCAGTTTTTAAAAGGGTCATGTGCCTTTTTGGATCTGGTTCAGTTGCAAATTCAGGCAAAAATTTGCACCTAAATCGCACCTGAACCGGTGAACAGAAACGCACCGGACTCTGGACTGCAAACCACAGTTGGACATGTGTGAACCCAGCCTTAAGGAAACCATGAGATCAAGAAGCAAATGAGTGGCATATTGGAGAACACTACTCAGTGTTAGGATAGCCATGCATGTTTAGGCTAACTGGGCTGAACAAGAGAACTCACTCTATTCTCCATCTATGCTAAACAACAGGAAATTGACAAAGTTCAAGCCAGCTATGATCGTAACATCAATGTTTTGCTTAATAAAAATATAATTAAAGTGTATGTCAAGGCATGTTTTTTCTAGTCTTGAAAAGAGTGGGGAAGAATGAGAACAACTGTAATAACTGCTACCCATGGGTCTTTTAGAGAGGTTTGCTTAAATTTTTTTGTCCTGCAGACAACAATTTCACCAGACAAGAAGTGAGGATAAATCTGTAACAGGAACACAAAAATAAAAATCTGATAGGAATTTTTGCCTTTTCATACTCAATGACTAAATGGGATAAATCATTTAATGCCTTCATCCACACTCAACAGCATCAATGGATGAATCTGAAGTGCAGGCAAATGTATTCAGACAGCCAGCACCTGAAGCTGAACAGTCACTGCATCTGATTGGATAGAGAAGCTGTTCAACCAATCATTTTCCACCTGCTCCTTTGACAAAAGTAAATTTAAAGATCGACTTTTGTTAAGCCAGGTTGTGCTGACAGGCCACCCATGAAACAAGTTTTGTTTCAGCAGGAATTAACCAAAATGTAATACGTGTATGGTCAGCTTTACTTTCTGTCTTTCACTGCTCTATCCAAAACAAAGTAAAAAGGTTTTTGGCTGGACGTAAACTTTAAAGTTTTACACAGGAAACATGTGTCCCTGGATAAAGTGGCCTTGTATAACATGCTATGTGCTAGGAATTTCTTTAGGGCTTGTGGTATTAAGGATAAAAGGGTAAGGGATAAATCTATTCATATATGGTGGTAGTGTATGTTGTTAAAATGTGTTTATTACTCAAAACAAAATGTGGTACACTTGACATGGTGATATACTAGGAACCACTATATTTTTGAAGGAGAGGAAATTGCAATGCTTATCTGCACCTCCTCCATTCACAAGACACCTTGCATTCTGGAAAATAATGCAAGATATTTTCTGAATGGAAGAGGTGCTGAGTTAGCGACCCACTGTGATCTGTTTACTACAGCCATATCTGCAAGTTTTAGATCCAAAAGTCCATTTTTTTCTGTACTGTTTGAACATAATCAAAGTAAAACTTTCCCTACTTTCCCTGTGATCAAGGCCTTTTGTACCGAAACACGTTAGCCTTTGCACTGTTCTTATACCCTTCCTGTATGTAGCAATAAAAAAATTATTTGGATTACTGTCAAGCTTTTTTTGACAGATAAACTTTCCCTAACACAGCAGCAGCTATAGATGTCACACACTTTATTAGTGGAAATTTATTTTTACAGTGCAAATGTCCAAAAGTCAGTTTTGCCAGGAGTTCAGTTTAAATTTATTTTCCCTACCTATCAAATAGAAAATAAACTATGTAGAAATATTTTTTATGATACAAGAATTCCTTCACAATTCTTTTCTCAAATTATTCCTACATCTAGAGAGAATAATTAAATAGTGCTGCTAATATTAGACTTATTCAGGTAAAATATACATAAATCATATTTATGGGCACATCGGGTACAGACTCAAGTGTGCTCAAGTCACAGAGCCAACACACCAGGAAAAGAGCCTTATTTAAAAAATATAAATAAATGACAGGTATTTTCAGATAAGTTCAATGAAATTTGAAAATTATAGTCACATTTTTAAAAGTTGAGAGCCTTAAACTTAGTTCACAAAGCCTATATTGAGAGAAAATAATACAATTTTTATTACATGCTTACATACTGTGGCTAGTATGGTCTGTTTACACAGTGTTACAGTATTGTTTCTTTTTATGAGGCTAACTGATATATTGGATCATAATACTAAACTGATCCTAGACTATAAACTTAAAATATAAAACGGGTTTGTTGTAATGGGTTGTCTATTTATGTGCAATATATTGCAATTAAACTCTCTTTCCTCTATTTTCTCACTAAAATGTAAGTGGAACTAAAGTTTTGTTGAGAAGGCAAACCCATTAAGAGCAGCTTTATACATTGCAAGTGGTTTATCATATTTTACCTACTTTTGTTCTGTAGATATTGTAATAGACCTGCCCAGTGCACTTGCCTTTCAGATAAACAGTACCTTTAGCATGTATCTTATAAAGAATTAAAATTTTCTTCCAAAACACTGCTGAGGATATTTGAAATTTGACCTATAGATCTCCTGTTCTTTCTAGGAAAGACAAATAAAAAAAGTTGAGAGGTGAGAATTCTGGGAAAACCTATCTACAAAATATTTTTTTTATACTTGACAAATTAGAATATTTAGGAAAATCATAGTTTACCAGAGTATGAAAAAGAGATGTAATATTTAACAACATTGAGCTACATACAGTAATGAATGGTGCAGCAATTATGGCATAAATGTTATATAATTTTTTTAAACTATAGTTTATCTTTACATAGGAGAAATAGTAATGGGCAAAAGATTTTGTGACATGGCAATTATCTCAACAGCCACTATAATCTTGTTAGTTTACAATTGGTCTTTGTGCTTCAGTTAAGAGCTGCAATACTTCTCTTTTACATCTCCATTTTTCAAATTTTCCTAGTTTAAGTGAGGCTAAACCTGAATGCTTACTCACAAATTGGCCATGTGCGCTAGGATTTCTCTCATTCTCATGGGCTGGACAAGAAAAATCACCTGATTCCCTCAGCCATGCTAAACAGTGTACATTGACAAGTCTACAGTACCATGTATTGTATTCTGACAGCTACCAACTGTGGATGTCAGAATACCTGAACACTGCTTGCATCTGATTGGATGCAGTCATTGTTTGACCAAGAATCTGCCTGGCTCTTTCAACAAAAGTCAACAGAAAAACAACTTTTGTCAAGTCATATGGGTGTCCTTTTATGAAACTGCGGTAAAATACAGCTATTCTGTTCTCAGGCATTCACAGAGGAGATCGCTCTCCTCTGAGTGCCTGTGTATGAAGCTCTGTAGCTCGCTTCTCATGTTGAGTTGAGAAGCGAGCTACAAACGCCGGGAACTCCTGAGAAGGGCTCCTCTCACTGTAATCTCGCGCGATGTAGTATGCAGTATGAGGAAGTGAAAAATACAAAAGTTGAACACGAATCAGCACACGTTATACACTACATATTAATAAAATAATAAAGTTACATTCCCACTACACAATATACATTAACCAATTTTTTTTTTTAAACATTGTTTTTTATCAATATTTAAAGATCATACATGTGCCTATTTAAATGTGAATGGTGTATAGTAAATGAATGGAATCCACATATGTAATGCAGCTATACACCATTCATATAAATGAAAAATACATTTATAATCATTAAATTTTTTTTTTAATAAAGTATACAAATATAAACCCCGTATAACTGTAATAGAACAGTCCATGGGTAAAACCATATTTTAGGGTTTACAATTTTTTTTTACTAATAAATTAAAAATTATATAAAAATTACTTTAATAATAGCATTTTAATGCAGGTAGAATTATATATACTGATTATATATATATATATATAAAGAAAAGTTAATAACAGTGATTTCAGCTGCCATCATCACAGCATAACCACTTGCAGTACAGCGACTTAGGCCCCTTTCACACTGGGGCGTGCATGTGCGGTGGCAGTATAGCGGCACGATTTTTAGCGCTGCTATACCGTCGTATTTTAACCCCCGCTAGCGGCCGAAGAAGGGTTAATACCGCCCGCAAACCGCGGCTACAGCCGCGGTTTGCGGGCAGTATTACCACGGTGTCCCATTGATTTCAATAGGAAGGAGCGGTAAAGGAGCGGTATACACACGGCTCCTTCACCGCTCCAATGATGCGGCTTGCAGGAGATTTTTTTTATCTCCTGCCAGCGCATCGCCTTAGTGTGAAAGCCCTCGGGCTTTCACATTGAGAATACTGGGGCAGCAGTATTTCAGGCGTTATTTATGCGCTATTTTTAGCGCTAAAACGCCTGAAATACGCCTCAGTGTGAAAGGGGCCTTACTGCTATGTCACTGGTCATCAAGTGGATATATTATTTAGATGTATATACATAGATATACAATATCTCACAAAAGTGAGTACACCCCTAAAATTTTTATTTTTTTTTTATATCTTTTCATGTGATAACACTGGAGAAATTACACTTTGCTATAATGTAAAGTAGTAAGTGTACAGCTTGTATAACAGTGTAAATTTGCTATCCCCTCAAAAGAACTCAACGCACAGCCATTAATGTTTAAACCGCTGGCAACAAAAGTGAGTACACCCCTAAGTGAAAATGTCCAAATTGGGCTCAAAGTGTCAATATTTTGTGTGGCCACCATTATTTTCCAGCACTGCCTTAACCCTCTTGGGCATGGAGTTCCCCATAGCTTCACAGGTTGCCACTGGAGTCCTCTTCCACTCCTCCATGATGACATCACGGAGCTGGTGGATGTTAGAGACCTTGTGCTCCTCCACCTTCCGTTTGAGGATGCCCCACAAATGCTTAATAGGGTTTAGGTCTGAAGACATGCTTGGCCAGTCAATGACCTTTACCCTCAGCTTCTTTAGCAACGCAGTGGTCGTCTTGGAGGAGTGTTTGGGGTCGTTATCATGTTGGAATACTGCCCTGTGGTCCAGTCTCTGAAAGGAGGGGATCATGTCACAGAACATGTTGGCATTCATGGTTGTCTCAATGAACTGTAGCTCACCAGTGCTGCCAGCACTCACGAAGCCCCAGACCATGACACTCCCACCACCATAATTGAGTGTAGGCAAGACACACTTGTCTTTGTACTCCTCACCTGGTTGCCGCCAAACACGCTTGACACCATCTGAACCAAATAAGTTTATCTTGGTCCTTAGTCTGCTTGTCTTCAGCAAACTGTTTGCAGGCTTTCTTGTGCATCATCTTTAAAAGAGGCTTCATTCTGTGACGACAGCCATGCAGACCAATTTGATGCAGTGTGCAGCATATGTTCTGAGCACTGACAGGCTGACCCACCACCCCTTCGACCTTTGCAGCAATGCTGGCAGCACTCATACGTCTATTTTCCAAAGACAACCTCAGGATATGACGCTGAGCAGGTGCACTCAACGTCAACCATATTGAGGCCTGCTCTGATTGAAACCCGTCCTGTTCAACATGTATATATATATAGAAAGTAAAGGTGCAAAATAACTGGCCCAAATTTGCACTTCTCGGCGCCTAGGTGCTAGTATGCGATACCTGTGGCTCACTCCTCCAACTGTTTAGCTGGAAAAGTAATGGGGAATAGACGATATACTCAGCTCAAGAATTTATATCAGAGTTGTTAAACTGTGATACAAATTATGTAAAAGGAAGCAGCTATTTAAATTTATATGAAATGAGAACCTCATACATATAAAAAATAAAATACAATAAATATCATATAAAAAGCATAAAACTCATAGAGTCCATATGATAAACAGCGCTGGTTATGAATAAATGTCCAAAAACATATAAAACACTTGAGTGATGACTTTGCAACAGTCAAACTAGTAGTGGTATTCCTTCTATGGATACGGTCTGTAGTGCACCCTACACCAATCCCAAGTCTTCACCACAAGTGAGGCACGCTCCCCCTCTGGGGTACAAACTCACCACAAAGATGAAAAAGATAAGCCTTTTTAGTCTGTAGGTAGTCTCACTCCAACATCCGTCATCACCACCAGGGCAGTATGGGTTAAAATCCTCAGGCAAACATATAAGGACATAAAGGCACCAATAGTGTAATATTGCTTTAATCAAGAAATCCCCCAATACAAAGTCCCTTTTTCAAATGCACGTACATTTCAATCACTTGTAAAAAAGCACATAAAGTATAGAGTGTATTCACCGCTATCCTGTCCCAAGAGGGCGCCCGTGTTGCAAACGTAACGCTGCAGTCTTTGTTCCGGGTTTGAGACAGCTGCCGTGGAGTTCACTCTGTACTTCCTGGTTACAGAGACGCTGCGGTATCTGGGCCCTGACCGGTTTTGTCACAAGCTGACTTCAACTGAGGGCATGGATAGCCCAGCGTCAGCGTGCGTGGTATAACCCCCCCGCTCGTCGCCTATTGGCTGGAGTGCCGCAATCCGTCCGCCCTGATTGGTGCTTGTCAGGGCGGAACTGAGATTTGCTCGTCCTCAAACAGGAGCTTTTGGGGAGTGTTCCAACAGCACGTATTACTGCACAGTTTGTTATATAACAGATAACAAAACGAAAATTTGAACATAGAGGGGCTAAAAGTTGCTATCAAACTAAGACAGCAAACATATAAATAAAACCATCACGATTTTAAAACAATATCTCAGTCACTATTACATAGAAGCGAAAAGCTTGCACTATGATAATGTCCACCTGTCGGTGTTTGAATGTTTCTTAAAAAAGATGATTTGTTTGCAGAAGGAAAGCTGCAGTTACTTGGTGTTAGCTGCACAATATAGCTCAATGGGACAGGTCTAGTGAAACACCTAATCTGTCCCCTGAGAGATGCAGTGTACATCTTTACACTACATTAGACATATTCGGGCTTTGCAACCACTATGTGTATATGCGTGTATTCTAGCAGCAGAAGATGTTCAAAAAAATGGGAATTTAAACCCGCTAATCCAAATATTGAAAATAAATCAATATAAGATACATACATATAATAAATGCATATATATATATATGTATAGTCTACACATATACAGGTGTATATAGAACTACGTGAGGTAAGTTTTAATTAAAATTCGATCTAAATTATTTAAAATAAAATAAAAATTGGACCGTCAAAATTTATGAGTGTATAATTAATTAACCTTAGATAGGTGAAATTAGATAAATAAACATATATATAAATATAAATAAATATATCAACATATATGTACATAAGTCTATAAGTTTCAGAGGTTTGGGCCGAGAAAGGGTGCCATTGGGAGGCGGTATTCAAATCAATTGTTAAAAGTATAGATAAAATTGCTAAAACAGTCAATAAAAAATTAATCAGAAATACTGTTAATAAAAACAATATATCAATAATCACTAATAAAACAATTGATGTCTAGATCTATGTTTAACCCCTTCGGAGATAAAGTATCTACGGAATAAATCCATTGGGTCTCAAGCTTGGATAATTCTCTTACTAGATTGGACCCCCTCCAAGGTGGTTTTAGGTGGTCCACTCCCCAAAACTTGAGACCTGCGGGGTTTTGGTCGTGGAACAATTTAAAATGTAAGGAAACATTATGATCCTTATACCCAATTTTGATGTTTGCCACATGCTCAGCTACACGTATTTTAAGAGCCCTCTTAGTGCGGCCTATGTACAGTAACTTGCAGGGGCATTCTAAAACATACACTACATAGGTAGTGTTACAGGTAATAAAATCTTTAATGGTAAACTCTCTGGTATTGGACGTAGATGTAAAGTTTTCAAGTGCTCTAAGGGGTTTATTCACCTCTCTGCAAGGGCGGCACTTTCTGCAGGCATGAAAGCCATCCTTATCCCAAAAAGAAGGGGGTTTGTGTGGTACGTCTAGTATCTTCTTGACGACCCTGTCTCCATAGTTAGGAGCTTTCCTATAGATAAAAGTAGGTCTTGTTGGTATATAGTTTTTAAGGATCTTGTCAAGAAGGAGTATATGCCAATGAGAAAAGAAGATATGTTCCACGTCTTTATACTGTGAGTGGTATCCTGATATAAAACTCCATTCATGATTATTTTTATTATTTTGCCCTTGGAGAGTGTTTTTATTCAAATAGTTGGTTCTTGGAGTAGCTGCGAGGTCTTCAATAATTTTGATTAGTTGTGTTTCTTTATAACCCTTTTCCATAAATTTATTCTTTAGTACATCAGCCTGGAATAGGAAATCTGCATCCTCGGTACAATTGCGTCTTACCCGCATCAATTGGCCTTTAGGAATGTTTTTTAGCCATGCGGGGTGGTGACCGCTTTGTGTGGGAAGAAAGCTATTAGCATCTGTGGGCTTAAAGTAAACTTTAGTGCCCAATTTATTCCCATTCCTATATATATGAACATCCAGAAAATGAATACTTTCCTTATTATATTCACAAGTAAGGTTAATATTGTTAGTGTTCTGGTTTAGTTCTTCCAGGAAGGTTTCTAGTGATGTTGTTGATCCTGCCCATATGAGAAATAGATCATCAATATATCGTCGGTACAGTATCAGTTCTTTACGTTTCATGTGGAATACTGTTTTGTCCTCCCACTCTGCCATAAATAAATTCGCTATGCTTGGAGCAAATTTAGCTCCCATGGCTACTCCCCTTCTTTGTGAGTAAAAGCTTCCATCAAACCAAAAATAATTGTGTCCTAAACAAAAATCCAGAGCATTACGTAGGAACAATTTCTGTGAATGGGAGATGTCATCTCTTTTAGACAGTGCCCAATTCAGGGCTAAGAGGGCGTCGTCATGTTGTATTATTGTGTATAACGATGAAACGTCTGCGGTTACTAAGAACACTTCTTCTTTTCCAGTCAGATCTATTTCCTGTAATAGAGATAGGAGGTCCTTAGTGTCTTTAAGATAGGCGTGTGTTGATGTCACACTGCTTTGGAGGTAATGGTCAAGATATTGGCCCAAACGTGATGTAATCGATCCGATCCCATTCACAATGGGTCTTGCTGGTGGAAGGTTGAGGTCTTTATGGATCTTAGGGAGAGTATATATAGTAGGTATCCTACTACTACTCGGTACCAAATATTTACTCTCCCTCAAAGACAAAGCTCTGGTTTGAAAACCCATTTCCACCAGTTTCTGTAGATTGATTTCATATTGTGGAGTGGGGTCTCTTTCCAGCTTCAAGTATGTTGCCTCTTCAGATAGCATTTGTGTTAGCTGGTTGTGGTAACACCCGTATAAAGAAAAAACTAGAAAAAGTGGATAAGGAAACTCAGAAAAAGAAAACCAAAAAATTCCACAGAGATCTAGGAGACTTTCGTTCAAACATGGTTTATCTATGGCAGCAAGTGAACCCTACTGAAGCAAGAGATACAGAAGGTCTGACTATGGAAACCCATCAACACTGGAAGTCAACTGCCCTCTAATAGTCAACCATTACCTATAGTGGATAGAAGAGATTTGGGCACACAACAGACCCCTATCAATCATTCCACACCTATCAGAAATGATCATAACTATGGTAGAGGGAAACCAAGAAGACCTGGACCACCGAATCCTCAGTATCGACCTCCACCTACACAAGATTACTATCAAGTACCGATATATAATCATTATGACCCTTTATGGGATGATAGGAATAGACAACAATATCAATCACCCCGGTCCTCTTTTTTAGGGAGAGGCAGGGGATGGCAGAAGAGGGGCAGAGGGTCAAACAACCAGAGAGGAAGAATGCCAACATATCCACAGCAAGTGACAGAATACAGGGGACCGCAACATGGACCGACACAGAAAGATCCCCAATGGAGGGACCCCCCACATTGGGAACGGGAAAGGATGCAACAACCAGGCCCAAGGAGAGAAGGAGCAGAGGCTGTAGGGCCGGACAAAGGACACAAAAAAAGAAGTCGAAAGGAATACGAGAAGGAGTACGAGTAGGCGGGATCTTTAATTTAACCGATGTGGTCTTAACAGATAAAGAAACTAATATTTTAAATTTGGGGTTCAAATGTGGTCTACATCGCCCAATTAACAAATTTAATGTGTTTATAGACATTAATAAATATATGAGGAAATTGAATATGAAAAAATACTTTTTAAACAAGAATTCAAACCCTGTAACAAGTACCTTATCAGTACCAACTGATAGTGGTTTGCGAAACAAATCACTTTTTAACCCCTTATTGGGGACCAATCAGCCCTTGGATGTTTTTAAAGGACTCATACTTCGTGATTTGGAACACATCAAACCCAAAAGAAATGTCAAAGAAATGTCAATCCACGCTATATCAAAGAAGGCATAGAACTTCTAGAGAAGAGAAAGGAGATAATAGTGAGACCAGCAGACAAGGGAGGTGGAGTGGTAATCCTTACCAAAGATTTTTACCACAACCAGCTAACACAAATGCTATCTGAAGAGGCAACATACTTGAAGCTGGAAAGAGACCCCACTCCACAATATGAAATCAATCTACAGAAA
The DNA here is from genome assembly GCA_029206835.1 of Rana muscosa. NCBI lineage: Eukaryota > Metazoa > Chordata > Amphibia > Anura > Ranidae > Rana > Rana muscosa. Next base: position 424,369,653 of record CM055122.1, read on the forward strand.
CTGGTGGAAATGGGTTTTCAAACCAGAGCTTTGTCTTTGAGGGAGAGTAAATATTTGGTACCGAGTAGTAGTAGTGAAAGTATGGTAAATATTGCGCTGAATGTGAAAAAAGAAAAAAAGAAAAAAGCTGCTACATAACAATATGACAAAAATTGCAAACGTGATGGGGATAAAGAAAGTAGCGCTGCCAAGAATGAAGAAGAAACAAATGAATGTCTCTCAAGGTGACAAGGTGGAACTAATAAACAATAAAACAATAATGTGAATGTGTAAGCAAAAAGTCAAAAAAATACACCAACATGTAACTCGCAAAAAGAGTTATACAATGTGTCCATCAAAATAATGTGAAAAGAATCAATGTAAGGACATGCAGGTGTATAGTTCGTCAAACAAAGAACATCTTCCGGTTACAGGAATAGATGAAATACTCTTACCAGAGCCCGTGGATCTGCCTGTCGATGACAGCAGATCATGAAAGCATATGAAATCCACCCACGACAACGAACAGCTTGTCTGATGACATCTGTTGCTTTAGAGTCTTGATTTTAGCCGTTGGAACACCGTGATCGTCTACTTCAAAGCTTGGAGGGAAATCCTGGATAGTGTGAGCAAATCTGAGCTTGTGAGAAATCAGCCCGACTCCCAATCAATGTACAGGGAATTCTACCTCAAAAGAGACCGACCATGGGTAGCTGGATAGTATAGAGTGGATCCAAGTAGAAATCGCTTTACCTCACATGCATGAAAAAGAAGAGACAAGGCTCCAATGGTATAGATCGAAAAAAATTTGTATAGGTTTTATTGGAATAAAACCAAAAATGTAACAATAAAAGTGATCACAGAAACAGAATAAAAAAGGCAATATGGGGAGTGGCGTACCAAGCCCTACGCGTTTCGTCCAAATAGGACTTCTACTGGGGCATCAACCTGCTCCCCCATATTGCACATGCATATATACACCAAACAATCAAAGTAAGAAGGGGAAACAACCAATCAGGTGAGTTCCAACCTTCTTGGTCCGTGATTGGAGGAGAGACGACTGGATATCCAATCAAACTCGCAACCTCCAGGCAGGGACCAATAAAAACATAGTAATGGAAAAAGCTCCTCCCAAGTCGACTGACATAACTCATTTGACCCCGGAAGTAATAGTGATCTAGCCAATGGTAGCCTTGTTTAAAAGGACCGCCAAAATGACAGAGGAGGTGATATACAGAAATCAACTCCCACACAATCAACTACCACTTCCCATTGGTCAATTGAAATAGCCAATGGTGGACTCGCTCACCACTGACCAATCGGCTCAGATGAAAGGGCTCATAGGATCGGTGGAGGGATAGGGGAGGTGCGTCGCATATCAAGGCAACGCACCTACATTAATGTAATCCCTCATTGGGTGCCTTACCCGTTATGGCTTCAGGGTATGGCCACTGGATATTTAAAGGCTATAAATGTCATTTACTGGCGTCTCTTCTCATGAGACGCCAGTTACTATAAAAATGACGTCATGACGCATTGCGTCGTAACGATCACGTGGACCGCGGTGTGAACCGCAGCGCCACCACGCTGGAACGCAGCGCCGACCGGAAAAGGATCGGCCGCATCGGCTGCGCTCCAGCCCCGCGTAAAGGGAGGGACATGTATCTCCTATAAGAAAAGGAGACACACGCCCCCGTCACGTGAGTCGCAAAGCTGGGACGCAACGCAAGCCAAGACCGCCGCGTAAACTGCGTTCCAGCTCTGCGTAGAAAAGAGGAAACACATCTCCATCATCCCAACAATTAGGATGATTAGAGACAAGTACCTCAATATACTATATGGCGCCCCACATCCATGCCAGAAGCTCTCCAGTGAGCGCACACCCGACAGGAGTGGGGGCAGAGCTAATATAGGCAAAAATAAAAAGGAAAAAGAGAAGCATTCCTGTTAAGCATGGAGTGCCATCTTGTGGACATAAAGGAAAAACAAAAAATCATAAGGAATCACTCCCCATAATGTTACCAATATCACAAACTGGGGTTCAAACAAGTCAAACACAAAGGTTTGCACTGCTGAACGCCAGCGTAATTAGTATTTAATAACTTAGATACACATGAATCCTAAAAAGTATATCTACACCTCGGAGATGGAAAATAAAAGGTATAGACCCACATATATGTATATATACATGTAATAATTATGCCAGATTGATGAACGAATTTATGTCCCATTCCACGTTCATACCAAACGGTTGGTATGTACGGAGTTCATGGATCCAAAAAGTTTCCAAACGGGACACTCCACGTATGCGGGATTCGCCCCTCCAATGGGGAACAAACTGGTCAATCACCAAAAATTGTGTCCCCATAGGATTACGATCGTGGTGTTGGAGGTAATGTCGGGGAACGCTGTGATTGGTTTTCCCCAGTTTAATATTATTTATGTGTTCATTGACCCGAATCGAAAAGGTCCTGATGGTACGACCAATATACTGTTTTTTACATGGGCAGGTCAAGAGATACACAATAAACTGTGTGGCACACGTGGTGAAACGTTTCATCTGGTATACCCGTAAGGTGACCGTGGACTGAAAGGTCTCGCTTTTCCGTCTGCCATGGGTGTTATGTAGGCATACGTTACACTTACGGCAAGGGAAATATCCCTTGTATTCTTGGAAAAATGTCAATCTTTTAGGGGGGTCGATGATATTTGGAGCAATCTGACCTTGAATAGATCTGGCTCCCCTGAAGATGACATTTGACCGTTCGGGTAAAACAGGTCCCAGAATCCTATCGTTTTGGAGAACACCCCAGTGTTTCTTCAGAATTTCTTTTATTTGTCTAGACTGGACAGAGTAAGTGGTAACAAAAGACCATTTAAATCTTTCGTCCTTCACTTTTTTTGGACGTTCCTGGAGTAATGTGTTTCGATCGATCCGTAAGATCCGATCGATTTCCATATCCAGGTCGCCACTCTCATATCCCTTCTCTATAAATCTTTTCTTAAGAATAGCTGATTGAGTGACGAAATCTTCAACCTTAGTGCAGTTACGTCTTAATCGGAGAAACTGACCACCGGGTATGGATTTCAGCCACTGGGGATGATGGCAACTGTCTATCGGGATATACCCATTACGGTCTGTGGGTTTGAAATAAGTATTGAACTCCAGATGTTGGTCAATCACTTTAATCTCTATGTCCAAGAAATGTATAGAGGAAGAGCTAGCCGCATGGCTCAGCCTAATCCCTCTATCATTCAAATTGAGTGTGGACATAAATTGGTCCAGTGATTCCTGGTCTCCCTTCCATAGGAGGAGGATGTCGTCTATATACCTCGCCCAAAGGACCAGTTCAGGTCTCCTGAGGGCATAGACGACATCCTCCTCCCATTTGGCCATGAATAAATTGGCCAGGCTGGGAGCAAACTTTGCCCCCATAGCAACCCCCTTGGTCTGTAAATAAAAATTATTCTGAAACCAAAAATAATTGTGTTTCGCTGCAAACCTCAGGAGCTGCATAATGAAATTACGTTGGATAATTGAAAGGATGTCGTCTATGCCCTCAGGAGACCTGAACTGGTCCTTTGGGTGAGGTATATAGACGACATCCTCCTCCTATGGAAGGGAGACCAGGAATCACTGGACCAATTTATGTCCACACTCAATTTGAATGATAGAGGGATTAGGCTGAGCCATGCGGCTAGCTCTTCCTCTATACATTTCTTGGACATAGAGATTAAAGTGATTGACCAACATCTGGAGTTCAATACTTATTTCAAACCCACAGACCGTAATGGGTATATCCCGATAGACAGTTGCCATCATCCCCAGTGGCTGAAATCCATACCCGGTGGTCAGTTTCTCCAATTAAGACGTAACTGCACTAAGGTTGAAGATTTCGTCACTCAATCAGCTATTCTTAAGAAAAGATTTATAGAGAAGGGATATGAGAGTGGCGACCTGGATATGGAAATCGATCGGATCTTACGGATCGATCGAAACACATTACTCCAGGAACGTCCAAAAAAAGTGAAGGACGAAAGATTTAAATGGTCTTTTGTTACCACTTACTCTGTCCAGTCTAGACAAATAAAAGAAATTCTGAAGAAACACTGGGGTGTTCTCCAAAACGATAGGATTCTGGGACCTGTTTTACCCGAACGGTCAAATGTCATCTTCAGGGGAGCCAGATCTATTCAAGGTCAGATTGCTCCAAATATCATCGACCCCCCTAAAAGATTGACATTTTTCCAAGAATACAAGGGATATTTCCCTTGCCGTAAGTGTAACGTATGCCTACATAACACCCATGGCAGACGGAAAAGCGAGACCTTTCAGTCCACGGTCACCTTACGGGTATACCAGATGAAACGTTTCACCACGTGTGCCACACAGTTTATTGTGTATCTCTTGACCTGCCCATGTAAAAAACAGTATATTGGTCGTACCATCAGGACCTTTTCGATTCGGGTCAATGAACACATAAATAATATTAAACTGGGGAAAACCAATCACAGCGTTCCCCGACATTACCTCCAACACCACGATCGTAATCCTATGGGGACACAATTTTTGGTGATTGACCAGTTTGTTCCCCATTGGAGGGGCGAATCCCGCATACGTGGAGTGTCCCGTTTGGAAACTTTTTGGATCCATGAACTCCGTACATACCAACCGTTTGGTATGAACGTGGAATGGGACATAAATTCGTTCATCAATCTGGCATAATTATTACATGTATATATACATATATGTGGGTCTATACCTTTTATTTTCCATCTCCGAGGTGTAGATATACTTTTTAGGATTCATGTGTATCTAAGTTATTAAATACTAATTACGCTGGCGTTCAGCAGTGCAAACCTTTGTGTTTGACTTGTTTGAACCCCAGTTTGTGATATTGGTAACATTATGGGGAGTGATTCCTTATGATTTTTTGTTTTTCCTTTATGTCCACAAGATGGCACTCCATGCTTAACAGGAATGCTTCTCTTTTTCCTTTTTATTTTTGCCTATATTAGCTCTGCCCCCACTCCTGTCGGGTGTGCGCTCACTGGAGAGCTTCTGGCATGGATGTGGGGCGCCATATAGTATATTGAGGTACTTGTCTCTAATCATCCTAATTGTTGGGATGATGGAGATGTGTTTCCTCTTTTCTACGCAGAGCTGGAACGCAGTTTACGCGGCGGTCTTGGCTTGCGTTGCGTCCCAGCTTTGCGACTCACGTGACGGGGGCGTGTGTCTCCTTTTCTTATAGGAGATACATGTCCCTCCCTTTACGCGGGGCTGGAGCGCAGCCGATGCGGCCAATCCTTTTCCGGTCGGCGCTGCGTTCCAGCGTGGTGGCGCTGCGGTTCACACCGCGGTCCACGTGATCGTTACGACGCAATGCGTCATGACGTCATTTTTATAGTAACTGGCGTCTCATGAGAAGAGACGCCAGTAAATGACATTTATAGCCTTTAAATATCCAGTGGCCATACCCTGAAGCCATAACGGGTAAGGCACCCAATGAGGGATTACATTAATGTAGGTGCGTTGCCTTGATATGCGATGCACCTCCCCTATCCCTCCACCGATCCTATGAGCCCTTTCATCTGAGCCGATTGGTCAGTGGTGAGCGAGTCCACCATTGGCTATTTCAATTGACCAATGGGAAGTGGTAGTTGATTGTGTGGGAGTTGATTTCTGTATATCACCTCCTCTGTCATTTTGGCGGTCCTTTTAAACAAGGCTACCATTGGCTAGATCACTATTACTTCCGGGGTCAAATGAGTTATGTCAGTCGACTTGGGAGGAGCTTTTTCCATTACTATGTTTTTATTGGTCCCTGCCTGGAGGTTGCGAGTTTGATTGGATATCCAGTCGTCTCTCCTCCAATCACGGACCAAGAAGGTTGGAACTCACCTGATTGGTTGTTTCCCCTTCTTACTTTGATTGTTTGGTGTATATATGCATGTGCAATATGGGGGAGCAGGTTGATGCCCCAGTAGAAGTCCTATTTGGACGAAACGCATAGGGCTTGGTACGCCACTCCCCATATTGCCTTTTTTATTCTGTTTCTGTGATCACTTTTATTGTTACATTTTTGGTTTTATTCCAATAAAACCTATACAATTTTTTTTCGATCTATACCATTGGAGCCTTGTCTCTTCTTTTTCATGCATGTGAGGTAAAGAGATTTCTACTTGGATCCACTCTATACTATCCAGCTACCCATGGTCGGTCTCTTTTGAGGTAGAATTCCCTGTACATTGATTGGGAGTCGGGCTGATTTCTCACAAGCTCAGATTTGCTCACACTATCCAGGATTTCCCTCCAAGCTTTGAAGTAGACGATCACGGTGTTCCAACGGCTAAAATCAAGACTCTAAAGCAACAGATGTCATCAGACAAGCTGTTCGTTGTCGTGGGTGGATTTCATATGCTTTCATGATCTGCTGTCATCGACAGGCAGATCCACGGGCTCTGGTAAGAGTATTTCATCTATTCCTGTAACCGGAAGATGTTCTTTGTTTGACGAACTATACACCTGCATGTCCTTACATTGATTCTTTTCACATTATTTTGATGGACACATTGTATAACTCTTTTTGCGAGTTACATGTTGGTGTATTTTTTTGACTTTTTGCTTACACATTCACATTATTGTTTTATTGTTTATTAGTTCCACCTTGTCACCTTGAGAGACATTCATTTGTTTCTTCTTCATTCTTGGCAGCGCTACTTTCTTTATCCCCATCACGTTTGCAATTTTTGTCATATTGTTATGTAGCAGCTTTTTTCTTTTTTTCTTTTTTCACATTCAGCGCAATATTTACCATACTTTCACTGTTTATTATTGACTTTTATTTATTGCCGCTTTTTGTATTTTATTTGTGTCACTATGGATGTGTTCGAGTATAGAACAGCCAGGTCATTCAACACTGAGGGTGTGTTTACTACCACTGGACCTGACACTGAAATTAGCGGTATGTTCATGAGATTAAAAAATCTGATGACCACGGAGGTACACCTACAATGGGATACGGCCTTTTTGGAGCAATATATTAAGGAACACATGGTTCCGAGAGGCCTCCGTTGGGATGTATCTCCACAACAAGGAGATTCAGATACCGCATCCTGGTTTCAATATTTTAATGAAGTGGGTATGAAACTTCTTGCCTTTTTGATAGAGAAGAAGCGTCATAAACTCTCACTCATAGATAAAGAAATCAAGGATTTAAAGGAGAAACTTACTCCTCATAGAACATCTCCTGAGTATACTTCTCTTTCAACAGGTTTGAAAAACCACCTTGAGAAGGAAGAAAAAGATCAGAGATCTAAAAAACAAAAGAAGTATAACAGGGATATCATGGATTATAAATCCAATCTGGTTTTCAATTGGCAGAAGAAATTAAATCAGCCTTTGCCTTCTGAAGACGAGATGTCTGGGATGGACATTACGCAACCTGATTCCCAGAATCCCGAAAGAATACTCACTCTAGAGTCTTCTGCTAGAAATGGCCCCGTTCGGATGTCCAATCCCCCACAACTTCCGAAGGCGAGACCGCCTAAAACTTCTGATGTTCGAAATAAACCTCGAACACCTAAACCTTATTCCAACTACCCTCCCCCTAATAGGGGTAGAGGCTCCAACAATAGAGGAAGGGGTTCCCAAAGGGGCCATTCGGGGGAGGTCTACCAATATAGGAGCCCTAGAAGACCCTCGTTTGGTTGGCAGGACCACCGGGGTAAGTATCCCCGTGATGATCGTGACTACCAACATAGAACTCCTATCCGGGTCCAAAATAGGTTCCTTCCCCTACAGGAGAACTATAGAGGAGAGGAACACTATGGGCCCCGTAGTTACCACAATAGAGATGAGGATTTTCTTTCTAGATCCCCTTATAATTACAACCAGAACTTCCCAGGACCTTCATATCAGCCGGGTTTTCACAGGGTAATGCAGGATTACCCAGGAAGCCCGGAAGACAAAGAGGTACCCGAGGCGGGTGGAGGGCCCAAGCCAAAAAAAAGACCAAGGGTCTAAGTGGCTCGGGTGTCTTTAACCTTAGCTCGGTGAGTCTAACAGACGAGGAGAAACTTGTCCTTGATAAAGGGTTGAAATATGTCCCTCCTAGGACATTAAACAAGTTTTCCACGTTTATAGATGTACAAAAATTCATCCGTAAGCTCAGTATTCAAAGACACTTTCTAGTTCCACCCACCAACACAGTTACCACTGTCCCGATGGTTTCCAATGATCATGTACATACAGGGTTGGCTAACCCATCCTTGTTCAACCCTCCGGGAAACATAGCTCCTGCTATAAGTGTTTTCCGTAGTTTGGTTTTAGATGATTTAGAAAAAATGCCTAGTAAAAAGATACACATGAATCCTAGAGTCAAAGTTGGTTTAAAACAGCTTTGTGAGCGAAAAGATCTGATTATTCGTCCGGCCGACAAAGGCGGTGCCATTGTTGTGCTGGACAAATCAGACTACGTCAAGGAGATGGATAAAATATTGGGTGACTCGGAGACTTACATTCTAATGAATGGGAATCCCACCGTCCAATATAAGAAGGCTCTGACAGAACTGATTAATGAGGGTTTCTCCTTGGGGATCCTTGATAAGAAAGAGAAGAGCTACTTAGTTCCAGTAGCACCCAGGATTCCAGCTATATATTACCTCCCTAAGGTGCATAAAGATCCTGTCAACCCTCCTGGTCGTCCCATAGTGAGCGGGATTGACTCTGTGATGGCCAGGATTGGGAAATACATAGATTTCCATCTCCAACCATTGGTTAGACTTATGCCTTCCTTTCTAAAAGACACCGGTGATACTATTAGGCTTTTGGAATCCGTTGATTTCCAGGCTGGGACGATTTTGGCTACGGCTGATGTCACAGCCTTATACACGAGCATTCCCCACGAGTTGGGCTTTAATGCTGTGGAACACTATTTATCCACCAACAGCACCCTTTCAATTATCCAACGTAATTTCATTATGCAGCTCCTGAGGTTTGCAGCGAAACACAATTATTTTTGGTTTCAGAATAATTTTTATTTACAGACCAAGGGGGTTGCTATGGGGGCAAAGTTTGCTCCCAGCCTGGCCAATTTATTCATGGCCAAATGGGAGGAGGATGTCGTCTATGCCCTCAGGAGACCTGAACTGGTCCTTTGGGCGAGGTATATAGACGACATCCTCCTCCTATGGAAGGGAGACCAGGAATCACTGGACCAATTTATGTCCACACTCAATTTGAATGATAGAGGGATTAGGCTGAGCCATGCGGCTAGCTCTTCCTCTATACATTTCTTGGACATAGAGATTAAAGTGATTGACCAACATCTGGAGTTCAATACTTATTTCAAACCCACAGACCGTAATGGGTATATCCCGATAGACAGTTGCCATCATCCCCAGTGGCTGAAATCCATACCCGGTGGTCAGTTTCTCCGATTAAGACGTAACTGCACTAAGGTTGAAGATTTCGTCACTCAATCAGCTATTCTTAAGAAAAGATTTATAGAGAAGGGATATGAGAGTGGCGACCTGGATATGGAAATCGATCGGATCTTACGGATCGATCGAAACACATTACTCCAGGAACGTCCAAAAAAAGTGAAGGACGAAAGATTTAAATGGTCTTTTGTTACCACTTACTCTGTCCAGTCTAGACAAATAAAAGAAATTCTGAAGAAACACTGGGGTGTTCTCCAAAACGATAGGATTCTGGGACCTGTTTTACCCGAACGGTCAAATGTCATCTTCAGGGGAGCCAGATCTATTCAAGGTCAGATTGCTCCAAATATCATCGACCCCCCTAAAAGATTGACATTTTTCCAAGAATACAAGGGATATTTCCCTTGCCGTAAGTGTAACGTATGCCTACATAACACCCATGGCAGACGGAAAAGCGAGACCTTTCAGTCCACGGTCACCTTACGGGTATACCAGATGAAACGTTTCACCACGTGTGCCACACAGTTTATTGTGTATCTCTTGACCTGCCCATGTAAAAAACAGTATATTGGTCGTACCATCAGGACCTTTTCGATTCGGGTCAATGAACACATAAATAATATTAAACTGGGGAAAACCAATCACAGCGTTCCCCGACATTACCTCCAACACCACGATCGTAATCCTATGGGGACACAATTTTTGGTGATTGACCAGTTTGTTCCCCATTGGAGGGGCGAATCCCGCATACGTGGAGTGTCCCGTTTGGAAACTTTTTGGATCCATGAACTCCGTACATACCAACCATTTGGTATGAACGTGGAATGGGACATAAATTCGTTCATCAATCTGGCATAATTATTACATGTATATATACATATATGTGGGTCTATACCTTTTATTTTCCATCTCCGAGGTGTAGATATACTTTTTAGGATTCATGTGTATCTAAGTTATTAAATACTAATTACGCTGGCGTTCAGCAGTGCAAACCTTTGTGTTTGACTTGTTTGAACCCCAGTTTGTGATATTGGTAACATTATGGGGAGTGATTCCTTATGATTTTTTGTTTTTCCTTTATGTCCACAAGATGGCACTCCATGCTTAACAGGAATGCTTCTCTTTTTCCTTTTTATTTTTGCCTATATTAGCTCTGCCCCCACTCCTGTCGGGTGTGCGCTCACTGGAGAGCTTCTGGCATGGATGTGGGGCGCCATATAGTATATTGAGGTACTTGTCTCTAATCATCCTAATTGTTGGGATGATGGAGATGTGTTTCCTCTTTTCTACGCAGAGCTGGAACGCAGTTTACGCGGCGGTCTTGGCTTGCGTTGCGTCCCAGCTTTGCGACTCACGTGACGGGGGCGTGTGTCTCCTTTTCTTATAGGAGATACATGTCCCTCCCTTTACGCGGGGCTGGAGCGCAGCCGATGCGGCCGATCCTTTTCCGGTCGGCGCTGCGTTCCAGCGTGGTGGCGCTGCGGTTCACACCGCGGTCCACGTGATCGTTACGACGCAATGCGTCATGACGTCATTTTTATAGTAACTGGCGTCTCATGAGAAGAGACGCCAGTAAATGACATTTATAGCCTTTAAATATCCAGTGGCCATACCCTGAAGCCATAACGGGTAAGGCACCCAATGAGGGATTACATTAATGTAGGTGCGTTGCCTTGATATGCGACGCACCTCCCCTATCCCTCCACCGATCCTATGAGCCCTTTCATCTGAGCCGATTGGTCAGTGGTGAGCGAGTCCACCATTGGCTATTTCAATTGACCAATGGGAAGTGGTAGTTGATTGTGTGGGAGTTGATTTCTGTATATCACCTCCTCTGTCATTTTGGCGGTCCTTTTAAACAAGGCTACCATTGGCTAGATCACTATTACTTCCGGGGTCAAATGAGTTATGTCAGTCGACTTGGGAGGAGCTTTTTCCATTACTATGTTTTTATTGGTCCCTGCCTGGAGGTTGCGAGTTTGATTGGATATCCAGTCGTCTCTCCTCCAATCACGGACCAAGAAGGTTGGAACTCACCTGATTGGTTGTTTCCCCTTCTTACTTTGATTGTTTGGTGTATATATGCATGTGCAATATGGGGGAGCAGGTTGATGCCCCAGTAGAAGTCCTATTTGGACGAAACGCGTAGGGCTTGGTACGCCACTCCCCATATTGCCTTTTTTATTCTGTTTCTGTGATCACTTTTATTGTTACATTTTTGGTTTTATTCCAATAAAACCTATACACATTTTTTTCGATCTATACCATTGGAGCCTTGTCTCTTCTTTTTCATGCATGTGAGGTAAAGAGATTTCTACTTGGATCCACTCTATACTATCCAGCTACCCATGGTCGGTCTCTTTTGAGGTAGAATTCCCTGTACATTGATTGGGAGTCGGGCTGATTTCTCACAAGCTCAGATTTGCTCACACTATCCAGGATTTCCCTCCAAGCTTTGAAGTAGACGATCACGGTGTTCCAACGGCTAAAATCAAGACTCTAAAGCAACAGATGTCATCAGACAAGCTGTTCGTTGTCGTGGGTGGATTTCATATGCTTTCATGATCTGCTGTCATCGACAGGCAGATCCACGGGCTCTGGTAAGAGTATTTCATCTATTCCTGTAACCGGAAGATGTTCTTTGTTTGACGAACTATACACCTGCATGTCCTTACATTGATTCTTTTCACATTATTTTGATGGACACATTGTATAACTCTTTTTGCGAGTTACATGTTGGTGTATTTTTTTGACTTTTTGCTTACACATTCACATTATTGTTTTATTGTTTATTAGTTCCACCTTGTCACCTTGAGAGACATTCATTTGTTTCTTCTTCATTCTTGGCAGCGCTACTTTCTTTATCCCCACCGAGTAGTAGTAGGATACCTACTATATATACTCTCCCTAAGATCCATAAAGACCTCAAGCTTCCACCAGCAAGACCCATTGTGAATGGGATCGGATCGATTACATCACGTTTGGGCCAATATCTTGACCATTACCTCCAAAGCAGTGTGACATCAACACACGCCTATCTTAAAGACACTAAGGACCTCCTATCTCTATTACAGGAAATAGATCTGACTGGAAAAGAAGAAGTGTTCTTAGTAACCGCAGACGTTTCATCGTTATACACAATAATACAACATGACGACGCCCTCTTAGCCCTGAATTGGGCACTGTCTAAAAGAGATGACATCTCCCATTCACAGAAATTGTTCCTACGTAATGCTCTGGATTTTTGTTTAAGACACAATTATTTTTGGTTTGATGGAAGCTTTTACTCACAAAGAAGGGGAGTAGCCATGGGAGCTAAATTTGCTCCAAGCATAGCGAATTTATTTATGGCAGAGTGGGAGGACAAAACAGTATTCCACACGAAACGTAAAGAACTGATACTGTACCGACGATATATTGACGATCTATTTCTCATATGGGCAGGATCAACAACATCACTAGAAACCTTCCTGGAAGAACTAAACCAGAACACTAACAATATTAACCTTACTTGTGAATATAATAAGGAAAGTATTCATTTTCTGGATGTTCATATATATAGGAATGGGAATAAATTGGGCACTAAAGTTTACTTTAAGCCCACAGATGCTAATAGCTTTCTTCCCACACAAAGCGGCCACCACCCCGCATGGCTAAAAAACATTCCTAAAGGCCAATTGATGCGGGTAAGACGCAATTGTACCGAGGATGCAGATTTCCTATTCCAGGCTGATGTACTAAAGAATACATTTATGGAAAAGGGTTATAAAGAAACACAACTAATCAAAATTATTGAAGACCTCGCAGCTACTCCAAGAACCAACTATTTGAATAAAAACACTCTCCAAGGGCAAAATAATAAAAATAATCATGAATGGAGTTTTATATCAGGATACCACTCACAGTATAAAGAAGTGGAACATATCTTCTTTTCTCATTGGCATATACTCCTTCTTGACAAGATCCTTAAAAACTATACAGGCATACCCCACTTTTAAGTACACAATGGGACCAGAGCATGTATGTAAAACGAAAATGTACTTAAAGTGAAACAATACCTTTTTTCACTTCTAGGTTGTAGTGGGGGGGTCATGGGTTGTAGTGGGAGTGTCAGGAGCTGTAGTGGGAGTTCCAGGAGCTGTAGTGGGAGTTCCAGGAGCTGTAGTTGAGGTCTCAGGGGCTGTAGTGGGGGTGTCAGGGGCACACTGGAACAGGGCGGGCTATGCTCTCAGAGCTTCAGCTCCTTCTACTGCGGCTGCAAAATGTCTGTACAGTACTTGTGAGGCACTTTGCATACACGTGCGGGTATGTCCTTACTCGCGAGTGTATGTAAAGTGAGTGTACTTAAAGCGGGGTATGCCTGTATACCCACAAGACCTACTTTTATCTATAGGAAAGCTCCTAACTATGGAGACAGGGTCGTCAAGAAGATACTAGACGTACCACACAAACCCCCTTCTTTTTGGGATAAGGATGAAAGTGCCGCCCTTGCAGAGAGGTGAATAAACCCCTTAGAGCACTTGAAAACTTTACATCTATGTCCAATAACAGAGAGTTTACCATTAAAGATTTTATTACCTGTAACACTACCTATGTAGTGTATGTTTTAGAATGCCCCTGCAAGTTACTGTACATAGGCCGCACTAAGAGGGCTCTTAAAATACGTGTAGCTGAGCATGTGGCAAACATCAAAATTGGGTATAAGGATCATAATGTTTCCTTACATTTTAAATTGTTCCACGACCAAAACCCCGCAGGTCTCAAGTTTTGGGGAGTGGACCACCTAAAACCACATTGGAGGGGGTCCAATCTAGTAAGAGAATTATCCAAGCTTGAGACCCAATGGATTTATTCCGTAGATACTTTATCTCCGAAGGGGTTAAACATAGATCTAGACATCAATTGTTTTATTAGTGATTATTGATATATTGTTTTTATTAACAGTTTTTATGATTAATTTTTTATTGACTGTTTTAGCAATTTTATCTATACTTTTAACAATTGATTTGAATACCGCCTCCCAATGGCACCCTTTCTCGGCCCAAACCTCTGAAACTTTTAGACTTATGTACATATATGTTGATATATTTATTTATATTTATATATATGTTTATTTATCTAATTTCACCTATCTAAGGTTAATTAATTATACACTCATAAATTTTGACGGTCCAATTTTTATTTTATTTTAAATAATTTAGATCGAATTTTAATTAAAACTTACCTCACGTAGTTCTATATACACCTGTATATGTGTAGACTATACATATTGTGAGGGGGTTAACTCGGTAGCGGGTGTGTGTGACCCCCTGGTTGGGCTCCCCACACAAAAACAGGGCCAGCAGACGGAGGTTGTGGTTTTCAAAATCAAAAGGTGCGGTTTATTTCTCTATGTACAGTGACAAAAACACAGCAAAGCCAAAAAGAAACAAACAAAATAAATCCTAGTCAGTTTGACCTCTGACTAAACATGCAGGTTTCCTAAACTAACAACTGGGATCAGCCTGGTGCTGTCCTAGTCCCTAAGTCCCTGGTTTAGTAAAAGTCCAAACAAATAGCCACACAGGCTTTGCCTCACCGCACAGGGGTTCACTCTCCCTAGACAGTCCACACAGGTCTGGTTCCAGGCATGAGCAAACACCTAATGAATCTGGGAGTTTTTATAGAGGCCTTAAACGAACTGACAGGCTTCAGCTGGTCTCATCAACTCCCTGCCTCACGACGCCCAGCACTCTCCCTAGAGGTATGAGTCATTCATGAGCCCACTAGCCTCAGCTGGGCTTCATCAACTCCCTAGTTGTATAAGTCGGCATAAAGCCTGAATCTGGGAGAAATATATCTACCCCCCTGGATGCAACCAGGTGACTTTACCTTCCTGCTGTCACAATATATATATATGCATTTATTATATGCATGTATCTTATATTGATTTATTTTCAATATTTGGATTAGCGGGTTTAAATTCCCATTTTTTTGAACATCTTCTGCTGCTAGAATACACGCATATACACATAGTGGTTGCAAAGCCCGAATATGTCTAATGTAGTGTAAAGATGTACACTGCATCTCTCAGGGGACAGATTAGGTGTTTCACTAGACCTGTCCCATTGAGCTATATTGTGCAGCTAACACCAAGTAACTGCAGCTTTCCTTCTGCAAACAAATCATCTTTTTTAAGAAACATTCAAACACCGACAGGTGGACATTATCATAGTGCAAGCTTTTCGCTTCTATGTAATAGTGACTGAGATATTGTTTTAAAATCTTGATGGTTTTATTTATATGTTTGCTGTCTTAGTTTGATAGCAACTTTTAGCCCCTCTATGTTCAAATTTTCGTTTTGTTATCTGTTATATAACAAACTGTGCAGTAATACGTGCTGTTGGAACACTCCCCAAAAGCTCCTGTTTGAGGACGAGCATATCTCAGTTCCGCCCTGACAAGCACCAATCAGGGCGGACGGATTGCGGCACTCCAGCCAATAGGTGACGAGCGCGGGGGGGTTATACCACGCACGCTGACGCTGGGCTATCCATGCCCTCAGTTGAAGTCAGCTTGTGACGAAACCGGTCAGGGCCCAGATACCGCAGCGTCTCTGTAACCAGGAAGTACAGAGTGAACTCCACGGCGGCTGTCTCAAACCCGGAACAAAGACTGCAGCGTTACGTTTGCAACACGGGCGCCCTCTTCGGACAGGATAGCGGTGAATACACTCTATACTTTATGTGCTTTTTTACAAGTGATTGAAATGTACGTGCATTTGAAACAGGGACTTTGTATTGGGGGATTTCTTGATTAAAGCAATATTACACTATTGGTGCCTTTATGTCCTTATATGTTTGCCTGAGGATTTTAACCCATACTGCCCTGGTGGTGATGACGGATGTTGGAGTGAGACTACCTACAGACTAAAAAGGCTTATCTTTTTCATCTTTGTGGTGAGTTTGTACCCCAGAGGGGGAGCGTGCCTCACTTGTGGTGAAGACTTGGGATTGGTGTAGGGTGCACTACAGACCGTATCCATAGAAGGAATACCACTACTAGTTTGACTGTTGCAAAGTCATCACTCAAGTGTTTTATATGTTTTTGGACATTTATCCATAACCAGCGCTGTTTATCATATGGACTCTATGAGTTTTATGCTTTTTATATGATATTTATTGTATGTATATATATATATGTATATATATATATATATATACATATATATACATTATAGATTTCTAATCTGCTCATTTTGGGGTGTGCAATGGTGGGGAAGATGTGCTCTGACTGTATGGCTGCTCGTGGGTGAAAGAAGGAAGTCAAAAGACTTCCTTCTTCCTCCAGAATACTCAGCCAGCTTCACGCTTCTCTCTCTGATTCTCAACCTCTGAGATGGTGAATCAGAAAGTGAGAATTCTGTCACAGATCGCCAGTGAGGTGCCGAGATCGCACCTTCATACACTGGCCGTTTCTGTGACAGTCAGTTACAGATTCTCACTGTACTGAGATAATCAGTGGAGAACATGTTCTCCGCTGATTACCTCAGTTTCATACACTGGTAATGACCTGGGATCAGCGGCGAGACTCGTGATCGCCGCTGATCCCAGTTTCATAAAAGGACACCACGGTGACAACAGGACCACCAACAGAATGAAATACAGTCAATGAAGGAGGGAAATTTACTTTTATCTTAATTCCTTATTCATTAGTGGAAATAGAAAATGGATGTACAGAGTATAGGGGAATATACATTACTGACATGTTTGGGTTGTTTATAGCATTTATAGCATTTCTGAGTTATAAAATGTAATTTTTACAGTTAAAAATAAATTCAATTGTGTCTATTTTTGCTTCATCACTTTTGCTATCTACATATGGTATAATTCATTACAGGACATATGTTTCCATCAGGATCATTTGTGAGTATTAACAATTACATAAAATCAAGAGGGGTTTAAATGAATATAACTTGAAAGGATTTTGAAATAAACACTGAATTCTTGAGCTGCCTTTAAATCGCTACCTGTATATAGAGACCTAATTAGTAAAGCAATGAACAATGAATGAACGAATGAACAATGAATGTGTACAATGCAAGTGATCCATAGCAACCAGTCAGTAATAATTTTTTAGGCCTCATACACACGGACGTTTTAACAGCGGCTTTTTTGAGCTTTTTTTGCTGTTTGAGAACGCCACTCCATGGTATTCAATGGGCTCATACACACCATGGCGTTTTGAGCTGTAACAGACATGGTCGTTTTTAAGCTCCAAAAAAAACAAGGACCAGCGCGTTCTGAGGCTCCAGCGATAGAGCTGTTTTGACGCTGACGCCGAAAAAAGCTCAGAAACGTGCATTAGCGCTATACCAACGTTTTATAGCGTCAGCGTTTTTAAGCTGTAAATTGTGATATCGCAGTAATTTGGGAGTGGAAAATAGCAGAGGGATATTTTTTTTTTTAAAAACGCGCCTTAGTGATAACGCTTACAAACGACGTTTAACGCGCATTGACGCCAAGTCAAAACGCTAATAAAATCGCGTTTTTAACGCCGCTTTTTTTCCAGGCGTCGTTACTACTTTTTCCAGCCTGTATTTTAAAACGTCCGTGTGTTTGAGGCCTTATTGTTCTGATTTGAAGGAACGCTATAATCTGATTGGTTATTCTTGATTTCAATGCAACACCATTATCTTTTATTCCTTGTGAATAAATTGTTTGTGTTTAGGGACAATTTCCATCTCACAATAATGTAAGGTAAAGGGGGATTTGAACTAAAAAAGATAATAGACTGTTTAGTTGCCATCTGTTATTCACTTTCAAACATTTAGTTTAAATCCACATTTTAAAGATCACACTACAATATTTAAACACTTTTTCCACAGTTATGGACTTTTTCAGGTACAACAAGCACATGATCAAACAAATTATACCTAATATATATATCCCTCCCTGTGAACTGGAAACAAGTATCACTTGTATCAATTAAATTCATAAATAGTTCATCAATTAAAGCAGACCTTTGAAATTCTGAGACTGGTCCACACAATTTGTGTAGCAATTCACTGGTTGATAGTGTTCCATTGGAAATCTTCAGTAGTTCCTTTAACCCATTTGAAAACACGCATAAACAATATTGACCTTATGGAAAAAATATTCCATACCTTACACAATACAAAACACATTTATGAAAAAAAATGGAATCCATGGTTCATCCATTCTAAACATTTCTTCATTTCTTCTATACCCTAGACCAGCCTTTCTCAACCTTTTTACCCCAGGGGAACCCTTAAAATAATTTTCAGATCTCGGGGAACCCCTGATAAAACTTATTTATTTGGAGTCAGTGGGAAAAATGCCCCTTTCTTTGGTGGTCAGTGAGAAGAATGCCCTTTTTACAGTGGTGGCAAGAATGGCCCCCTTTACAGAGAGCTATAAAGATTATTGGTGTCATATCACTGGCTCCTCCAAGTGGAATTGGCTCAGAACTATGTAGGCACCATCAAACAGGAGGTAAATCAGCCACAGCTCAAGGAACCCCTAGCCACCTCTGGTTGAGAATGGCTGCCCTAGACTATTGATACTCATTAGAAAAATACTTGAATTATAGTTCCCTCTATTTATATTTCATACCACCATAGTATTGTTCCTCCATCAATATTTATATAGCTTGATATAATTTTTCAGATATATATACCATATGAATGGCATTTCCATGTATTTTTGTTACTACTGTCTGTACCACTTTTGTTGTATTATGTACCAAATAAAAAAGTTTGTAAACAAAAAATGTATTCTGAATACACTATTAAAATAAGCTCAGTCTGAATTTGTAACTTGCCATTGTCGCTTTTTCAATTTGCTGTGCCTGATCTTCCTCCTTGTCTTGTCCTCTTGATCCCTGCTACCACACTACTGTTTAAAAAAAAAAAAAAAAATCATCATTGTAGGCAGGCATCTTGTTCATGTTCCCTTTGCCAGCCCAAAATGATGTGTGTGCAAAATTGTGTGCTCTAATTCTGACACATCTTTTTTATTGGGTTTTAAATGTAAGATTATACTGGCCCTAGAAGTTGGTAACTGTTGGTGAGTTTGAGCTTCATTTTAGACTTCCAACAGATTTGGCAAAAGCAACTCTATTTTTGATATACCTCTATCGGTAACCCACCATCCCCAGCATGTCTTAGAGGAAGGAAACAAAGCACCCACCTCCTGAAGCTCGTTTATTTAAATGGGGCATCTAAACATGTCTGCTGGGAGTATGCTAAGTAAGGTAAAGAAATGGACTGCAAATACTTTAACAGCTCCTCCTGCTTTTAAAGTGGTTGTAAACCCTTATAATTTTTTTTTTTTAAACTACCTGTAGGAGAAAGGCATAATGAGCTAATATGACTAGCATAATAGCTCATTATGCATCACTTACCTTAGATCGGGGCCCCCGAAGCCGTCCTCGTCTCCCTCTTCAGCCGCAGCCATCTCTGCGGTGATAGCCGGAAGGTTACTTCCGGGTATCGCCGCTCCAGCCAATCACAGCACCGCTCCGGCGCTGTGATTGCCCGGAGCGGCGGAGACGTCAATCTGCGCATGCGCGGGAGCCGTCACATTTGGCTACACCCAGCGATTGCTGGGAAGTAGCCAAATTTGTGAATGGGATTAACCCCATGAATGCGCCGTTGTCTACGGCGCACATGCGCTGTAGACAGCGGCGCCTGTGATTTAACTAAATATCTCCTAAACCGTGTAGGTTTAGGAGATATTTCTTGCACCTACAGGTAAGCCTTAATCTAGGCTTACCTGTAGGTGCAAGTTGAAAAAGTGGGTTTACAACCACTTTAAGAGGCCCTAGAGGCACAAAGGTCAGAGTAAAAATTAATAGTAAACAGTGTATTAACTAGATGAACATTAGGTAGTTTCAGAGCCCCAATAGCAGGAACAGCAGGTCTCACATTTACAATTTTGTCAAGGAGACGACCGGTCTCCTCCCCTCTTCATAAAAAGTAACCTTGAAAAAAAAAATTCTCAGCCTTTGAATTGATCAAGTTAGTTAACTCATCCTGAGCAGATAGGCAGGATGTTTTAGATTGGTCTGTAGGATTAGAGATATATTCCTACTCTAACCTCCTGACATGTTGAGTTAGGTGCAATTCGTGCTCCTTACTACCCGATTTAATAGGATTTATGTTTAAAAAAATACCCCTAAGATAGCATTTAAATGCATCCCATCTAACAAGTCTATTTGCATGGGGATCATTGTCAAGAAAGAAATTCTCAACATTTTGTGCAATGGTGTTATTAGGTGGGAGTAGTTTCAACCAAAACCCATTAAGACGCCACAGGGCCCGCTACAAGGTACTGTGTTGCTGAACCGATGACCAGATTACCAACGGGGAATGATCAGACACCCCCCTCGATTCATACAATATTTTAGACACTAAGGGGAAAGCAGATGCAGTGCCCAAACAGAGATCAATAAAGGAAAGTGAGTTATGTGTTTTAGAGAAGCAGGAAAATTGAATGGCATTTGGTTATTTCAACCTCCATAGATCCATCCAACCTAATTCTGTGACAAAGAGGGAGAGAGTAGTGGCCCTAAAGGAGGGATCCACGTGGGTTGGAGGATGAATATCCAAACTAGGGCTTAAAATACCATTAAGGTTCCTCCATTATAAATATTGAAACAACAGGCTTCGTCAGTATAAAAGACATCAATTCCTGTAACACTACCGTTGAAAGCGGAGGAGAGATATGTACCATTGCATTATACAAGTAAGTGTATACAATCTACAGTAGATACAAATATAACGGCCTTTCGTTGTCCACAGCCAACTGAAATTCTTGGAAGGTAATGCTTTGTGAACAAGTACACTCACACCCCTAGAGTATGATGTATGGGTGGAGTGCCCTACCCAAGAGTATAGCAAACAACCATTCGGTGTCTCTTGTAATATGTGTTTCCTGCATTCCAATAATAGCTGGATGGTATTTGTGGAGAACAGAGGCCATCATTGTTCTTTTTAAAGGACTATTAAGGCCTTAGACATTCCAAGTAACTAGTGATGTTTCAACCATGGTTTAGTAGGGACATATAATGAAAAAGGGGAATCAGAAGCCAACATCAGTACAGAGTCAGGAAGGAGTCCCAAGTAAAAAATCTGATGGTGAGCATTGCAGTTTCAATAGTGCCTGGGTAGAGTAACAGCTGTGAGACCTCTCTTGCATAAAATAGTATTGTTTGCAATAACCAAAAGTGGTAAGACACAATAGTGCCACAGAAAAAAATTTGCTCCCAGGTGTCTGCATTGTTGGGTTGGCATATCCTCAGTGAGGGCTCATTCACATCCAACCAATCTGCCGCACTGTGTTGAAAAAATGTGCCCAACCCTGTGCAGTAATTGCAGAGTGAGCCAGATATAGCATTGCGTATGACAATCCCAGATGCTGTAGCCATCGCTTGACATCCATGAGCTTGGCTCTATTGCTGTGCTCTCAGCAGAGAAATCTAGGTAGAAGGAGACCTTTGTCCCGTTATATAAAATGTTAGGCCTTTCTTTCACCAGACAAAGCACTTTTTCTCTGTCGTGGGAATGGAGAAGACGAGCAAGAACTGGCCTGGGCGTATTGCCCGGCAAGGCTCTGGTGGGGATACGCTAAGCCCCCTCTACAGCAAACAGGGTGTGAACGCATCCTTGCCAAAGGTGTCCAGCAACCACTTTTCAACAAACTCAGTGGGGTCCCTGCCCTCCACCTTCTCTGTGAGGCCCACAATACAAACATTGTTGCATCTCACCCTGTTTTCTATGTCATCTGCTTTATCTCTATTGTTGTAGGCTAAGCGTGTGGTTGAGCAGGATTTAGCAATTAGGGTAGGAAGCTTATCTTTTAAGTTGCTAATGCAACTTTCCGTTGATGTGGTTCTTTTTCTAGCTTGTGAGACCTCCTCTGTCCGACCCCTAAATGATCAGCCTGTAAGATATGGTTCAGTGTAGGCTGCACCTCTCCCTCAGCTATGTCTTCACAACCTGGCAAGTGCTCAGAATCTGGTAGGGAAATGTTGTCTTCCTAAGCCCCAAGGTCTGACCCAGTATCATGCTGTATCTCAGAAGATTCAAGGTGTTTGGGGCACCCCAAAGCACCCTCCTCATGTTGAGCACAAGCAGCCTTTTATGGTTCAGGAGGGGGGGTCGCTTGCTCATCCCCCCTTTTCTGGCCTGCCAGGCTGCATGCTTGGATAAGGGTCTGGTATAGATTTTAGGGTGACCCCACGCCAATTTTTTTTATTTTGCCGTGGGGTTCCCCTTAAAATCCACACCAGACCCAAAGAGCTGGCAATTAGGGATGAACCCAACACCCCCCGGTTCGGTTCGCACCATAACCTGCGAACGGACCGAAAGTTTGCGCGTACTTTAGAACCCTATTAAATACAATGGACGCGGAACGTTCAAAATCAAAAGTGCTAATTATAAACGGCTAATATGCAAGTTATTGTCTTAAAAAAGGGTTTGGGGGCCCGGGTCCTGCCCCAGGGGACATGTATCAATGCAAAAAGAAGTTTTAAAAATGGCAGTTTTTTTGGGAGCAGTGATTTAATGATGCATAAAGTGAAAAAAAAGTGAAATATTCCTTTAAATATCGTACCTAGGGGGTGTCTAAAGTATGCCTGTGAAGTGGCACGTGTTTCCCGTGTTTAGAACTGTCCCTGCACAAAATGACATTTCTAAAGGAAAAAAAGTCATTTAAAACTGCTTGCGGCTTTAATGTAATGTATGGTCCCGGCAATATGGATGAAAATCATTGAGAAAAATGGCATTGGTAGCCCCCCCAGCCCACTACCAGCCCCTTTGGGTCTTGTATGGATATTAAGGGGACCCCTGCACCCAAAGTAAAAAAAAGGCCCTATATACTCTGAACAGCAGTATACAGGTGGTGCAAACAAGACAGAGACTGTAGGTTTGTTCTTAAGTAGAATCTGTTTGTAATTTGGAACAGGTACATTTTTTAAGTGTAGCTCCAGTCAAAAACTCTATTTTTAAGCTTTTTGGAAAACATAGGGAAGGGTTATCACCCCTGTAACATTTGTATTGCTGTCTGTGCACCTGTTCAGAACATTTCACCTCACTTTCCGTCCCAATGACAAATGTTTTTAGAACATTTGGGGTTTTTAGTGAAACAAGGATTGGTGATAAAGCATCAGTGGAGAGGAGACACCTTTTTCCCATATTAACTCTTACAGGAGAAAATTTCCCTTCCTAGGGATAGATTTCCTCTCACTTCCGTTTGCAAGTAGGAGTCGTTTGTAAGTTGGATGTTTGAAAGTAGGGGCCTGCCATATATACTCAGAAATTTGGCCCTCACAGTTACTCTTGGTGGGCGCTGGAACGCCCTGCTGTAAACTAGTATATCAAGAATTGTAATTGCATGCCATTTTTGAACAGTGGTAGGAAAAATTGGGCCTTTGGTGGTGGTGCTGGTGCCACAACACTGTAAGTCCTCACAGTTACTCTTGGTGGTCGCAGGAATGGGCCCAGCTATGAAATATTAGATCAAGAAATGTAATCAGATGCCCCTGTTGAACAGTGGCAGAAAAATTGGGCCTTTGGTGGTGGTGGTGTTGCCACAACATTGTAAGCCCTCACAGTTACTCTTGGTGGGTGCAGGAATGGGCCCTGCTGTGAATTATTTGATCAAGAACTGTAATTACATGCCCCTGTTGAACAGGGGCTGCAAAATTAGGCCTTTGTTGGTGGTGGTGGTGGTGGAGGTGTTGCCACAACACTGTAAGCCCTCACAGATACTGTAGTTAGAGCACAGCAATGAGCCCTGCTGCAAAGCATTGCATCAAAAATTGTAAATACATGCCCCTGTTAAGCAGGGGCTGAAAAATTGGGCCTTAGGCACTGGTGCTGGTGCCACAACACTGCAACCCCTCACAGATACTGTTGTTGGAGCACAGAAATGAGCCCTGCTGCAAAGCATTGCATCAAAAATTGTAAATACACGCCCCTGTTAAACAGGGGCTAAAAAATTGGGCCTTAGCCACTGGTGGCGGTGCCCAGAACCAAAAATGTTCTTTCAAGTTATCAGCATGATTATTGAGGAGGAAGAGGATAGTCACTCAGCATAACAGGATAGTCAGTCAGCATCAGCATAGGCAGTCTTGAAGGGATCTGACATTTCCCCAAAAATTATTCGGTTACATCAGCATCAGGTGCTTGGTAGCTGGTGGTGATCCAAGACTGATTCATTTTTATGAAGGTCAGTCGATCGAACCTGTGATCGGTTACAAAGCCTCCAGCAGCACTGAATGTGCGTTCCGAAAGAACGCTGGATGCAGGACAGGCCAGTACTTCAATTGCATACTGTGCAAGCTCTGGCCAGTGATCCATCCTCAGGACCCAGTAACCAGGGATGAGCCGAACACCCCCCTGTTCGATTCGCACCAGAACCTGCGAACAGACAGAATGTTTGCGTGAACTTTAGAACCCTATTGAATACAATGGACTCGTACGTTCAAAATCGAAAGTGCTAATTATAAAGGCTTATATGCAAGTTATTGTCCTAAAAAGTGTTTGGGGACCCGGGTTCTGCCCCAGGGGACATGTATCAATGCAAAAAAAAGTTTTAAAAATTGACGTTTTTACGGGAGCAGTGATTTTAATAATGCTTAAAATGAAAAAATAAAAGTGAAATTTTCCTTAAAATTTCGTACCTGGGGGGTGTGTATAATATACATGTGAAGTGGCGCTTGTTTCCCGTGCTTAGAACTGTCCCTGCACAAAATGTCATTTTTGAAGAAAAAAAAGTCATTTAAAACTCACTCTATTAATGGCTATTAATGAATTGTCAGCTCCCGGCAATAGAAAGGTCATTGATAAAAAAAAAGCGTGGGGGTCCCCCCAAATTAAATTACCAGGCCCCTCAGGTCTGGTATAGATATTAAGGGGAACCCCGCCGCAAATTTAAAAGAAAAATGCGTGCGGTTCCCCCCAAATATCTATACCAGGCCCTTCAGATCTGGCATGGATTTTAAGGGGAACTCCACTCCAAATAAAAAAAAATGGTGTGGAGTCCCCCCAAAAATCCATACCAGACCCTTATCTGAGCATGCAACCTGGCAGGCCGCAGGAAAAGAGGGGGGGACGAGAGAGCGCCCCCCCCCTCCTGAACCATACCAGGCCACATGCCCTCAACATGGGGAGGATGTCCCCATGTTGATGGGGACAAGGGCCTCATCCCCACAACCCTTGCCCGGTGGTTGTGGGGGTCTGCGGGCAGGGGGCTTATCAGAATCTGGAAGACCCCTTTAACAAAGGGGACCCCCAGATCCTGCCCCCCTCTATGTGAATTGGTAAGGGGTACATTGTACCCATACCATTTCACAAAGAAAGTGTAACAAAAATGTAAAAAAAACACACAAACACTTTGGAAAAGTCCTTGATTAAAAAAAAAACAAAAAAAAAACATTCCAGCGATGAAATCCAGTGTCCCGCGGCGATCCGATGTCCAGCGCTGTCCGTCATTGGCTGAGCCTGAGCGGACCTGATGGGGAACTTCCTCCGCAGTCTATTAAATGTATAGACCCGCCCCTTCTAAAGTTCCCCATCAGGTCCGCTCAGCCAATGAATAGGTGTAAGGCTAAGCGGACCAGATGCGGAACGTGAGAAGGGGCGGGTCTATTCATGAATTACACAGTGAAGGAAGTTCCCCATCAGGTCCGCCCCCTCGGTATGTCAGACCCCGCCTATGTCATTGGCCTGAGCGGACCTGATGGAGAACTTCCTTCACTGTGTAATACATGAATAGACCCGCCACTTCTCACGTTCCGCATCTGGTCCGCTTAGCCTTACACCTATTCATTGGCTGAGTGGACCTGATCTGGAACTTTAGAAGGGGCAGTCTATTCATGTATTACACAGTGAAGGAAGTTCCCCATCAGGTCTGCTCAGGCTCAGCCAATGACGGACAGCGATGGACATCGGATCGCCGCGGGACACTGGATTTCACCGCTGGAATGTTTTTTTTTGTTTGTTTTTTAATAAAGGACTTTTCCAAAGTGTTTGTGTGTTTTTTTTACATTTTTTTACACTTTCTTTGTGAAATGGTAGGGGTACAATGTACCCCTTACCAATTCACATGGGGGGGCCGGGATCTGGGGGTCCCCTTTGTTAAAGGAGTCTTCCAGATTCCGATAAGCCCCCTGCCCGCAGACCCCCACAACCACCGGGCAAGGGTTGTGGGGATGAGGCCCTTGTCCCCATCAACATGGGGACATCCTCCCCATGTTGAGGGCATGTGGCCTGGTACGGTTCAGGAGGGGGGGCGCTCTCTTGTCCCCCCTCTTTTCCTGCGGCCTGCCAGGTTGCGTGCTCAGATAAGGGTCTGGTATGGATTTTTGGGGGGACTCCACGCCATTTTTTTTTTATTTGGGGTGGAGTTCCCCTTAAAATCCATGCCAGATCTGAAGGGCCTGGTATGGATATTTGGGGGGAACCGCACGCATTTTTTATTTAAATTTGCTGCGGGGTTCCCCTTAATATCTATACCAGACCTGAAGGGCCTGGTAATTAAATTTGGGGGGACCCCCACGCTTTTTTTTTTCTTTTTTATCAATGACTTTTCTATGTATTGCTGGGAGCCGACAATTCATTATAGCCGCGAGTGAGTTTTAAATGACTTTTTTTCCTTCAGAAATGAAATTTTGTGCAGGGACAGTTCTAAGCACGGGAAACAAGCACCACTTTACATGCATATTATACACACCCCCCATGTACGAAATTTAAAGGAATATTTCACTTTTATTGTTTCACTTTAAGCATTATTAAAATCACTGCTCCCAAAAAAACGTCAGTTTATAAAACTTTTTTTGCATTGATACATGTCCCCTGGGGCAGAACCCAGGTCCCCAAACACTTTTTATGACAATAACTTGCATTAAAGCCTTTATAATTAGAACTTTAGATTTCTCCCACAGACTTTTCGAATTTGCCGCGAACACCCCAATTTGTTCGCTGTTCGGCGAACGGGCGAACAGGCAATGTTCGAGTCGAACATGAGTTCGACTCGAACTCGAAGCTCATCCCTACCAGTAACCCAGAGGATTTTCGGTGGGAAAGGTGTCCAAGTCTGATCTTGCCCCTAGGTATTCCTGCACCATGTAAACCAGACGCTGGCGATGGTTGCTGGAACCGATCATACCTTGGGGCTGCGGACTAAAAAATTGTCTAAACGCATCGGTCAGACGGCCACCTTCTCCACCGCTCCTTCTTTGACTGACCGGAGCCTCAGCAACACGTTGTCCAGGACCAGGAATTTGTAACCTCCCAGTCTCTGGTAACGCGTTGCACAGACCTTTCTGCAAGGCCTCCCGAAGATGCTTCATCCTCTGCTCCCTCTGCGATGGCAAGATAAGGTCCGCAACCTTACCTTTGTAACGTGGATCAAGGAGGGTTGCCATCCAGTAATGGTCCCTCTCCTTGATCGCACGAATACGAGGATCCTTCCGCAGGCTTTGCAGGATCAGGGAGGCCATACAGCGTAGGTTTGCTGAGGCGTTCGGTGCAGAGTCCTCTAGGTCACTGAGGATGACATGATCTGCAGCCACCTCCTCCCAGCCACGTACAAGTCCATGGGTGTCTTGGACTCTAATTGATCCCTTGAAGACTGCTGCTGATGCTGAGTGCTAGGCTCCACCTCCATGCTGACACAATAATCCTCCTCCTCCTCCTTCTCCTCTTCCTGTGTGATAGCCGGGCCAGCAGGAACACTGTCTGGATAAAGGGGCCTTGAGAGGTAAGGAAGTCCTCCTCTTCCTGCCTCTGTTCTGCCTCAAGTGCCCTGTCCATCATTCCACGCAGTGTGTGCTCCAACAGGTGGACAAGAGGGACAGTGTCACTGATGCATGCACTGTCACTGCTCACCATCCTCGTGGCCTCCTCAAATGGTGCTAGGACAGTGCATGCATCCCTGATCATGGCCCACTGGCATTGGGAAAAAATCCAAGCTCCCCTGACCCTGTCCTGGTGCCATATTGCAACAGATACTCATTGATGGCCCTCTGCTGTGTGTGCAGCCGCTGCAGCATGGCCAACGTAGAGTTCCACCTGGTGGGCATGTCACAGATTAGGCGGTTCTTGGTCAGGTTAAAATCCTTTTGCAGATCAGCCAGCCGAGCACTGGCATTATATGACTGGCGGAAATGCCCACAGAGTTTCCTGGCCTGCTTCAGGACCTCCTGTAAGCCAGGGTACCTGCCCAAGAACCGCTGCACCACCAAGTTAAGGACGTGAGCCAAACAGGGCACATGGGTCAGTTGTCCATGTCAGAGGGTGGAGAGGAGGTTGGTGCCATTGTCAGAAACCACCTTTTCTGGCTTAAGCTGGCGTGGCAACAACCACCTCTGAGCCTGCCCCTGCAGAGCTGACAGAATCTCTGCCCCAGTGTGGCTCCTGTCCCCCAAGCACACCAGCTCAAGCACCACATGGCATCTTTTTGCCTGCATACTTGCGTAGCCCCTTGAACGCCTACGGAGCACCGCTGGTTCCGAGGACAAAGCACAGGTAGAGGCCATGGAGGAAGAAGAAGAGGAGGGGGTGGAGGAGAGAGGTGTGTCAGAATCACCAGTAGTAACATTTTGGAGGCGTGGTGGCCAAACAACCTCCAACACTACTGCACCTTGTCCTGCATCCTTCCCAGCTGCCAGCAGAGTCACCCAATGCACCGTGAAAGATAGGTAACGTCCCTGTCCATGCCTGCTGGACCATGAGTCAGCGGTAATATGCACCTTACCGCTGATCGCCCTGTCCAGCGAGGCTAAGACATTTCCTTCCAGATGCCGGTAGAGAGCCGGAATCGCCTTCCATGAGAAAAAGTGGCGTTTCGGAACCTGCCACTGAGGAACCGCACATTCAACAAACTCACGGAAGAGGCAGAGTCTACCAACTGAAAAGGCAGCAGTTGAAGTGCTAGCAATTTAACCAAGCTAGCATTCAACTGCTGGGCATGTGGATGGCTAGGAGCGAACTTCTTTCGGTGGTGCAGCAGCTGGGGCAGGGAAATTTTCCTGGTACAATCGGACGTCGGTGTACCGATAGCAGATTGTCCGCAAGTACTTGGCTGTGACACACCAAATTCTACACCTTCATTCCTCTCAGTGCAGGTTTCAGAGAGGACTTAAGGTATAGTGGGGTTGGAGATCCCAGCTGATGAGGAGCAAGGAGAGGTCCGCTTTGTTCTTTGGTGTGGGTCTTTTAGGTATGCTTGCCAATGCATGGCATGGCAGGTCGACATATGTCTGGTCAAGCACGTGGTGCCCAAGCGGCTGATATTATGGCCACGCGAGACACGCTTTAGACATATGTTGCAAATGGCAACGGTGCGATCTGCTGCACACGTCTCAAAAAAGGCCCACACCAAAGAACTTTTGGAATAATGCGCAGAGACAGCAGCGCCCTGCACGTGCAGAGCTCTGCGGTGTGATGCGGTCGGTGTGCTGCCCTTAAGCTGGCCCCTGGAGGGCTTCCTGCCTCGTTGGAGATGTGCCTCCTCCTCCTCCTTCTCTTCTCTCCTATCAGGCACCCACATGGAGTCAGTGACCTCATCATCCCCTCCCTCCTCATCACTGGAGCAAATCTGGCAGTATGCTGCAGCTGGGGGAACATGACTGCCAGATAGCTGACCTTGTTGGGCACCCCCTCTCTCTGGACTCACGTTACTACGCCCTCTCTCTGGGCTCACGTTACTGCCTTCCTCTAGCTGGGTTCCATCATCGGAGCCTTCAAAACGCTGGGCATTCTCCTGGAGCATGTACGCAACACTGTGGTCAAACAGTTTGGGGGACTCCTCAGGAGGACATGGTGGGGCTAGGGAAGGAGTGACTGATGCCATTGAGCTGAGGGAAGTGGCCGCTTTGGCAGCTGCTTTGCCAGACAAAGTACCCTGAGCCTGGGTGAGAGGGGACGAGGAGGAGGAGGATGGATTGGTCATCCACTCTACCAAGTCTTGGGCATGTTGCGGCTCAACATGGCCAGCTGCCGAAAACAAGGACAAGCGTGTCCCACGGCCACGTGCTGATGAGGATGCACCGTGTCCACGACCAGCAGCACTGTTGCCTCTAGACACAGAGCCTGCTTGCCCTCTTTTATTGCCTCGTGACTGTCTGTCTCTCCTTGTTTGCCTTCCAGACATACTAATGGCAGTGAGATGTAGCTGCACAAAGGTGGAATGTATATATATATATATATATATATATATATATATATATATATATTTGTCTGTACTGATAATGCAGCTATCAGAATCAACTGCCTGCTGTGGTATTAGTATGGGAAATACAGCAGCAGCAGCAGTTAGTTTTAGGTGAAAACTGTGCAGAGAGGGACACAGTACACTGAAAATACTTGCAGCTCTCTGCCTGTGGTTTAATTATGAGAACACCACTATTAGTCACTCACTAACTGTATTCAGGTAAGCTTTAGGTGAACGCTATGCAAAGCACACAGAACACTAAGTGAAACACTGGCTGTCTACAGCTAGCACAATCACCTGCCTGCCTGTCACAGTATAGAGAAAACCAGGAACGGATCTAGCTAAACTAAATACAGTGTATAAATATATATACAACACCTAGGTTGCATATATATCCTCTACACACTGTAACTGCAGCTAACTGACTCGCCTGCCTGCTCTATCTAACTCAATATAAATGACTGTCTGTCTCTGTAAACTCTTGTTTCACAACTTCAACACACTACACAAGGCCGCCGAGCCGGCGGCCTTATATAGTGTGAGGCGTGTACTAAACCCCCTGAGCCATAATTGGCCAAAGCCACCCTGGCTTTGGCCAATTACGGCTCTGTTTTTTCTGCGCTGTGATTGGCCAAAGCATGCGGGTCATAGTGCATGCTTGGCCAATCATCAGCCAGCAATGCACTGCGATGCCGCAGTGAATTATGGGCCGTGACGCGCCACTCAAATTTGGCACGAACCGCCCATAATGTTCAATCTTCGTCGAACGATCGAACAGCCGATGTTCGAGTCGATATGGAAAAGCCCACCAGGGAGAAACCTAAGAAATTGGACTCCCCCTGGATAAAGAAGCCACAGGTGGACCACGCCGCTTATGAAAACAGATTACTTTAATTGGTACAAAAAAATTTGAAAAATCAATACACAATTTACTGATGCTCAGAAAACCCATACCAGCACCCACAGACAATTAAAATTAATATGATGACGTCATCAATATTAAAAACCACAGACTACTAAGTGCGGACGCAAGCATTCAGTATAACAGGGTGATCAACTGGAAAGAGAATCCAGGTAATATCCCTGTATGTAATGGGGTCAGCCAATAGGGCTAGACCAGTTCCAAAGGAACATAGAAAATGCAAAAAAAGGGCTGTGCGGTAAAAAACTGGAACTAGGATGAAAAAAGTGACACCACGCAAAATTACAGTTCTAACTGAATGTTTCAGTATGAGAGAGCAATGGTAAGTGGTTAAATAGGTCACATTGAGTCAATCTGTTCACTGGTGGAAGCAAGCAAATAGCAAAAAAACAAAAGCCAAAAGCGCAGGTCAATGCAGGGTAGCAAAATAGCAGCAGACAAGGAAAACCACTTGGTGTAGATAAGACAGGCAGCTGTAATCATCAAGGTGGCTAGATAAAACAGCAGCATGGACAGAAACCTGAATAGAGTAATATTGCTTGGACCAAGGGTCCCCTCACCCAGCCTGGGAATTGTAGATAATCGTCCTGTGTTGCAGGGTTTATCCTCTCTGTGTCAGTAGGAAGTATTCACAGCAGATGATGCGGCCGTGATTGGCATATTCGCCCCGTGCGGGGGTCAAAGGTGCTGTTTCTCCTAGATAGGAGGGATATTAGTGCCCTGTGTAAATCTTCCAGGCGTCAGTCGTCCAGGAATTTCTCCAGGGTGGGGGCTCGGGTAAAGAGCTGAAAGTCCCGCTCTTACGGTCATTCAAACCGGCATATAGGAAGCCTGCTACACAGCGTGATGCTACAGCTCAGTCCAGTCTAAGCGCAGAGCGCATGCGTCCGTACAGCGTAGCTGTGAGTAACGGAAGGACGTTACTACAACATGTAATCCAACATGGGTTCGACTCTAACACGAAGCTCATCCCTGCCGGTAATACATTACAGCTGCGAGCAAGTTTAAATGACTTGTTTTCCTTTAGAAATGTCATTATTGCTGGAGCATTTTCTATACATTGTACAGATGCGCCACTTTATAGGCAGACTAAGGGGACCCCCAGGCATGATATTTAAAGGAATATTGCATTTTTATTGTTTCACTTTAACCACTTGCCTACCACCGTATTGTAAAATATAGGCGCTAGGAACCCTTCGTCCCTCCGGGCGGAAGTAATATGACATCCTCAGCTTCCCAGTATTGTGGAGAGTGCGCGCGCCGGCGGCGGCCGCGATGTCCACCGGGCACCCGCAATTTCTCATCACAGAGCAGGGACATGGATCTGTGTGTGTAAACACACAGATCCATGTCCTATCAGGGGAGAGGAGAACTGATCGTATGTTCCTTGTATATAGGAACACCGATCCGTCTCCTCCCCTCATCAGTCCCCTCCCCCCACAGTTATGCCCCATACACACGATCATTTTTCATGCCGTTAAAAATGCCATTAAAAAAAATGGCCCTGAAAAATGATCGTGTGTATGCTCCAGAGCATTTTTAACGACGTGAAAAACGGGCATTAAAAATTTCGAACATGCTCTCTTTTTTCACGTCGTTTTTCATGTCGTTTTTTTTAACGACGTGAAAAACGATAGTGTGTATGCTTTAACGACGTGAAAAAAAATGCGCATGCTCAGAATCAAGTATGAGACGGGAGCGCTCGTTCTGGTAAAACTAGCGTTCGTAATGGAGATAGCACATTCGTCATGCTGTAACGGACTGAAAAGCACTAGACTGAAAAGAGCGAATCGTCTCTCAACAAACTTTACTAACATGAAGGGTGGCGCCATTCGAATGGAACTTCCCCTTTATAGTGCCGTCGTACGTGGTGTACGTCACTGCGCTTTTCTTGAACATTTTTTAAAATGATGGTGTGTACGCAAGACAGGCTTGAGAGGAAACAAGAAAAAAAATGACAAGAAGAACGTCAGTTTTAAAAATGACATTAAAAATGATCGTGTGTATGTGGCATTAGAATCACTCCCTAGGACACACATTTAACCCCTTCAGCGCCCCCTAGTGTTTACCCCTTCCCTGCCAGTGACATTTATACAGTAATCAGTGCATTTTTATAGCACTGATCGCTTTATAAATGTCAATGGTCCCAAAATAGTGTCAAAAGTGTCCGATCTGTCTGCCGCAATGTCACAGTCATGATAAAAATCGCAGATAGTATTAAAAAAAAATAATAATAAAAATTACATAAATCTATCCCCTATTTTGCAGACACTATAACTTTTGTGCAAACCAATCAATATACTGTAGAAGAATACATATCAGCCTAAACTGAGGAAAACAATTGTTTTTTAAAAAACAAATTGGGATATTTATTATAACAAAAAGTAAAAAATATTGTGTTTTTTTCAAAATTGTCGGTCTTTTTTTGTTTATAGCACAAAAAATAAAAAACTCAGAGGTGATCAAATACCATCAAAAGAAAGCTCTATTTGTGGGGAAAAAATTATCAAAATGTTATTTGGGTACAACGTCGCATGACCGTGCAATTGTCATTCAAAGTGTGACAGCGCTGAAAGCTGAAAATTGGCCTGGGCAGGAAGGGGGTGAAAATGCCCTGTATTGAAGTGGTTAAGCATCATTAAAATCACTGCTCTTTTAAAAACAATCATTTAAAAAAAAAATTGCATTGATACATGTCCCCTAGGGCAGTACTCACTACCCAGGTCCCTATACACATTTTATGGCAATAACTTGCATATAAGCCTTCGTGTCCCATAGACTTTAATAGAGTTTGCATGTTCGCTAGAACATTTTGCCTGTTCAAAGTGTTCTGGTGAGAACCGAACCGGGGGATGTTCGGCCCATCCCTACTCTTGAACTCTGTGTAAACTTAACCCTGACCCCTGAACTCTGGTTGTTACTTACTCCTGACCCCTGAACTCTGTGCGGTACTTAATCCAGTCTGATGCATTCTGGGCATTAGTTTTTCCTGACCCCTGAACTCTGTCTTATTTATTCCTGTCCCCTGCACTCTGTGTGTAACTTATTCCTGACGCCTGAACTCTGTGCATTACCTAGTCCTTACTCCTGAAATCTGTGAATCACTTAATCTGGACCCCTGAACTCTGGGTGTTATTTAATCCTGACCCCTGAACTCTCTGCATTACCTCTTATTTTGCAATCGTGTCTGCTGCACTCTGGGTGTTACTTTTTTCTGACTCCTGAACTCTGTGCATTACTTAACTCTAACCCCTGAACTCTGTGTGTTACTTAATCTTGACCTCTGAACTCTCATCATTAACTAACCCTGACCCCTGAACTCTGTGCATTACTTAATCCTGGCCCCAAGTTATGTGTGAAGTTAAATCGGAATAGCAAGATAGCACACAGATGAAGATAAAAAGCCAATTCCACAATCCACAAGATCAAGACAACATGACAGCAATCCAACAGAGAGAGAGAGACAGAACCTACTGACGCGTTTCACGCCAGATGGTGCTTAGTCATAGCATAACCATAACTCATTCAGAACACTTAAATTCCTTCAACATATATCATTAACAAAAGCTCAACATGACAGCTTACCGATCCTCCCACACCCATCATAATGCTTAAAAACTATTAGCTAGGTGGAGAGAACTCAACATCAAGCTGAAAAATACAATATTCATAAAAACAAGGATGATCCTGCAAACACACAAATACTATAATATAGATATGTAGCACCCTCTACCTTAGGTAAGTAGGTGCTAGTGTAGGTTTTTGTGTAAGCTGCCAGCGCAGGTAAATTTAGGCAGGCCTATGCTGTGAGCTATGCCTGTTTGTTTTTATCTGGGGGCAGGGGAGTGGTTTTAGTGTAGCAGCAGGTGACTGACATGTGTTTCAGCTCTTGGGCGCCTCCTCTGTTTCCAAAGAGAAGGTTCTGAAAAAGGGGCAGGGCAGAAAGCTGGAGTGACATGGGGTGCATGTGGGAGCCCTGACCAATCCCCAACTATGATTGGCAGGGGACAGGCCTCCTAAATATACCCATGGTCAGCCTGCTGTGGGAGGAGTTGTCGGCTGGGTGAACTGGATGATGAAGTGTTAGACTGTCGTGTCTGAGGGAACCCCCTTTCTGGGGGCTGTACCTCAGGCGGGGAGCTCGGGAGCTGGGAGGGAGCCTCTCCTTACACGGTCATGAAGAGGTGTCCTGGAATAGGATCTGGAAGGACAATTGATCAGTACGTCCGGAGTAAAGTAATTTAGGAAGGATACCGGACAGGTGTCGGTGGGTGGAAAGCACAGTGGAAAGCTCTGGAAGAGACATGCCAGGGGAGCTGGATGTAGAGTCAGAGGGAGAGACTGTGGGAGTTTTGTGTCAAGTCGCTGTAGCCAGGAGGGCGGGCAGGATTTGCAATTGGACTTGCTGGGATTAGTAGTCCATCTACATTTATTCTTCTCTTTTAAATCGGTTGCTACCACAAAGGGGTACTGCAGACCCCGGCCTACAAAGGGCTATTAAAAAAGGACACTAGGACTTATTCAGAGTGAGGCTTAATCATGTGCTGATGGTGTGACAGGAGACTAAAGTTGAACATTGAAGTAAGAGCTCCTAAGTAGTGTGCTGGAGGAAGTGTTCTGAGGGAAGGACTGTCAAGTTTAGAATCAAACATCTTTTGTTCTATTGAGAAGTATATGCGCAGTTACTTTTACTCTGCTGAGAAGTGTGACACAGCTACTTTTATTCTGTCAAGCAATATTCATACTATGGGCATCCCATGTCCCTTTTCCGCAACCAAGTTCAATCCCCTAATAAAAACAACAACAAAAACAAGCAGGAGGCTATTCAGAAGTGTGTCTAATGCATGTCTGGGAACAGGGTGAAATGTGTGGATGCTGTAACTCGTAGCAACCCCACAGGGCCATCACTATATATATATATATATATATATATATATATATATATATATCACACAAACCCTCTTTCTACCATCCTCAGTCCGCAGTTGGGCACACCTGCTACTTGCCCGGTATCCCCCCTTGTGTAAAGGGGCGAGCAGTGTTGTTGTTTGGGCCTTGTAGCAATTACCTCTTTCTAATTGTTACCTTGCTCCGTTGTCTAGGTAGAGAATAAGTCCAATGTCCACACAGGAGTAAAACCTAAGCAGTAAGGTTTTATTCTTTATCTTTTCAGTAAACTTGAAGAGAGAGTAGGGAAATGAGAGAAGGAGGGAAATGTTCAGGTACCAAGCACTTAAAACACAGTGCAACTCTTTCGTCGCCACTCAAGCCTGAGTGGGTATTGCTCACCCGGATAGTCCCCTTGTGAGTGGTCCTAGCAGCTGGGATGGAGCACGAATAAATTGTGGACTTTTAGGGGATGCGATCAGGAATCCTCTGCCACAGGATTGTTAGTCCCGAACCTCCCAGCCAAGCAATGGAAAAAAAAGAACCTTTATGCCAGATTGGCGCATTGCGAGGCCTCCTATATATTGGATCCCTCCTCAGACAAGGTGCCAGGCCTCTCCCGAGACAGCAACACCATCGCCAGTCTCCTCATGGGACCGATCCTCCCTCGGCTTCCTCTTTCTGGAGTGGGCTTCCCACAGGTGGGTAGCCTGGGATCCTTCTTCAGGTGTAGGCCCTAGCTAAAGGTGCTGGGCCTACCAGGTAGCGATGTAGCCTCGGGCTGAAGGTGCCCGGGACTA
Organism: Rana muscosa; assembly: GCA_029206835.1. NCBI lineage: Eukaryota > Metazoa > Chordata > Amphibia > Anura > Ranidae > Rana > Rana muscosa. The sequence continues at coordinate 424,406,909 of CM055122.1, forward strand.
TTTCACACACACGCAACCCTGGGCTGGTGGGCCATGAGGCACACAAGAACCAACATTAATGGCATCTGCCCCTTATGTACCCTCTCCCAGCATGCACAGCGGGTAGACCACGCCCACTGCACGGCTTCCGAGAAAGGACACCCAAGGTGTTGTGATACCCCCTGTAGTTCAACCTATGCCGGTGATGACAGTGCCACCTACAGGCAAACAGGGAACACTGCCGCCAGGCAGCATCACACCCAGAGCAGAAGCAAATCCAGAACAATCAATTGATGTAAATATATTATAAAGATGCATAGGATATCATTAGTAGACATAAAGTGAAAATAGTGACAATTACGAAATAAACAGTAACATTATGTCAGCAGATGTCACAGAATAAACAAAAGAAAAACAGAATAAAGGACAGCAAGAGCAAAAGGAGCCAGAACGAAACAAAAAATAAAACAAAACACAACAATATAATGACTGAAAAGTAGTAATTAGATCCACAGGAGGGAGGAACATAGAGCTATTCATAGAAGTGAGTGACATCTCATGCACAGTTTAATCCACTAGGTATTCTAGTTTGCAAACAGAAAATCCATTTGCACAAGATCCTTCAAAAGCCTCTCACTCAAAACCCCCTTTCCTTAACCACTTGCCACCCGCCCTATAGAGGATTGACGGCGGCAAAGTGGTTGCAGAATCCTGACAGGATGCGGGGGCGCGCATCGCGGCGATCGTTGCTGCGGGGTGTCAGTCTGACACCCCGCAACACCAATCTAGGTAAAGAGTCTCAGACGGAGACTCTTTACCACGTGATCAGCCGTGTCCAATCACGGCTGATCACAGTGTAAACAGGAAAAGCCGGTCATCGGCTTTTCCTCACTCGCGTCTGGGGTTTGTGCTGATCGATTATCAGCACAGCCCCCCCGAGGATGCCCACTGGACCACCAGGGATGCCACTAGACCACCAGGGATGCCACTGGACCACCAGGGAAGCACACCATGTAAGGTATGCCACCCTAGACCACCAGGGATAATGGATGCCAATCAGTGCCACAATGGATGCCAATCAGTGCCCACAATGGGCACCACTGATTGGCAGGCATTATTGTTTGGCACTGATTGGCATCCATTAGTACAGTACAGTGCCACCTATCAGTGCCCACCCATGCCACCTATCAGTGCCCACCCATGCCACCTATCAGTGCCCATCCATGCCGCCTATCCGTGCCCATCTGTGCCCACCCGTGCCGCCTATCTGTGCCCACCCGTGCTGCCTATCTGTGCCCACCCGTGCCGCTGATCGTTGCCCACCCGTGCCGCTGATCGTTGCCCACCCATGCCGCCGATCGTTGCCCACCTGTGCCGCCGATCGTTGCCCATCCGTGCCGCCGATCGTTGCCCATCCGTGCCGCCGATCGTTGCCCATCCGTGCCACCTAATCATTGCCCATCCGTGCCGCCTTATCCATGCCCGTCAGTGCAGCCCCATCAGTGCCTATCAGTGAAGGAGAAAACAAACTTATTTACAAAGTTTTTGTAACTGAAACCCAAAAAAAACTTTTTTTTTTTCAAAATTTTCGGTCTTTTTTTTATTTTTTAGCAGAAAATAAAAATCGCAGAGGTGATCAAATACCACCAAAAGAAAGCTCTATTTGTGGGAACAAAATGATAAAAATTTAGTTTGGGTACAGTGTACCATGACCGCGCAATTGTCATTCAAATTGCAACAGCGCAGAAAGCTGAAAATTGGTCTGGGCAGGAAGGTGTTTAAGTGCCCAGTATGGAAGTGGTTTAAAAAACCCTTAAAGGTTCACCTTTTTTTTCTAAAATCCAGCTCCCCTATGTATCAATATACCATTACTGTACCTTGTTTTCAGAAAAATTCAATTTTTTTTTGATTTTGAGAACAAGTGGGTGAAAGGTGGGTGAAAGGTGGTATTGTAATGAGGAAGGTGTGAGCTGTGAACACACCCTATCACACCCTCTTCTGTGATGCAACAAGGAAGTGAAGGCTTCTGGGCGATGACCTAACAGGAAGTGAAAGCTGAGGAAGTGATGGAATCTGAAAATCCTTTAAAAAAAAAACAAATAAACTGACAAGATTTTAAACCTCCTGTGGAAAAGCACATTGGGATGGCTGGGCCAGAAATGGCATTGGAAAACGCTTCTATTTATTATGAAAACTGAAATTCTGCCTGAAAAGGTGAGCTTATCTTTTAATCAAACAATATATTTCCCTTAAAGGGGTTGTAAAGGTTTGTTTTTTATTTTCTAAATAGGTTCCTTTAAGCTAGTGCATTGTTGCTTCACTTACCTTTTCCTTTGATTTACCTTCTTAAATGTTTGTTTTCTTTGTCTGAATTTCTCACTTCCTGTTTCTCCTCACTAAACTTCACACCATCATCCGAGTGGTGTGGAGTCAGCCAGAACAGCTTACTGAACAGCTTACTGAGGAGGAACAGGAAGTGAGAAATTCAGACAAAGAAAACAAAGAAAAAAAATATTTAGAAGGGAAATCTAAGGAAAAGGTAAGTGAACCAACAATGCACTAGCTTAAAGGAACCTATTTAGAAAATAAAAAACAAACCTTTACAACTCCTTTAAGTTGGTACCACATCTAGGAACACTCACTAAACATTCACTGCAAGTAAATCTTCTTGGTGCAAACTACAATTTGTGATGTTTTCCTACAGGTAAGTCTATAATAAGGCTTATCTGTAGGTAAAATTAATATCTCCTAAACGTGTACCATTTAGGAGATATTCACCCTAATGCTAGACATGTGCACACTGAAATATTTTGTTTTGGAATTTCTTTTTCATCCGAAAAATGTCTTTATTTAGTTACTCCCGAAATTAGTTTTTATTTATTTTGTTTAGTTAAAAAATGCATTTGTCCGCAAATCCGAATTAATTAAGGTCAAATCTGTCATTGAAGGCTTATGGTGTCTGTCGAATGTTCTAAGAAGATTCAACGGAGCAGCTAAAAGATTTGACGCCGCAATGGTACTTTTCCGGTCGAATGTTCCGCCTACAAGCTATAGAAGAATTCTAATGTTGTATGACACTAGTAATAATTATATTTATAAATTATTATTACTAGTCAACAAACATTCAAATTCTTCTATAGCCTATGGGCGGAGCATTTGACCGGACATGTACGATTGTGGCGTCGTACAGTTTAGCTGCTTGTCGAATCTTCTTAGAACTTTCGACAGACAACATAAGCCTTCAATGACAGATTCGACATTTGTATGTTTTTCGCTGCTTCGTCGATTCTTCGTCGTTCATGTCAAATGGTCTACCCCAACACTGTCTCTATAATGTCAAATCTTTTCTCTCTATGTCGAGTCTTTCCTCTCTATGTAGAATAATCTTGGACTAATAGAGTTAAGGTTAGGCACATTCGACCACAGGTTCGATAGACACAGATTGCTATTTTCAGCGTCATGTCGATTCTACTATCTATATCAAACTGTTGTAGCAACAAAAACGAAAATAAAGCATTTTTTTATGTCGGATCTTTCAGATTTCGGATTCTGCACGTTCTTTTTCGTTTGTTAACGAAAATACCCGAAATTCGGACGAAAATGCATTCATACGAAAACGAATGCACAGGTCTACTGGATGCAGCCGGTGATGCCACCGGCACATGTACTCTAAAGGTCCGGCATACCGTGCCAGACCTTCAGAGCTTTGTGCCGCAACCAAGGGCTCCCGCACACATGTGCTGGAGTGATGTCATCATGGCTCCGGCTACTCACAGTGCCGGAGCCTGCGAACCCAAAAGAAAGACCGGGGAAAGATGTCAGCTCTCTCGGCGGTGACAGCATGCCGCTGGAGGGCTTCGTTCTAAGATAAGTATTTCATAATGTGCTACTAGCACATTATGCCATTGTCTTACAGGGTTTTTTTTTTTTTTAACTCTGCCACTGTTTACTACCGCTTTAAGGTCTTCATCTTTGGTTGTGTCTCCACTGACAACATTCATACTGACCTCCTCAATAATGCACACATTATTTTCAGGCCTAAACTTTTAGCTGGTCCTAAATGCCTTAGCCAGATCACAGCCAACTTCCCCATTAGTAACTTATAATAAAATATTCAGACATAAAGGAAAAGATATTAAAGCAACAATCCATGATCATTGCTAAGGAAGTGCCCTTCTAAGATAGTGAATGATCAATGTAAAATATGGTGTATGGAAATGTAATCAAGTGTTTCTTTGTTAACCATTAACACAGAATGTTCGGAAGTAAAAAATTTCCATGCTCACAAATTCCAAACAACAACCAACAAACCAGTCCATGTGACCATTTTACTTAGAAAAACATATATGCTAATACTTTCCTATCCATTTGGTGGATGAATTAAATTATAATAATTTTATAGAAATGGGTGCCTGCCCTCTCTAACCATGATACATCTTGCCAGAGAAGATTATTTTTATTTTTTTCACTCAACCCATTTTCAGACGGCAGATGGAAAGTCTAGCCTAGTCAGGAAGCTGCAGGATTTGACAAGAGACCATTTTATACCTGAAGACGCAAGCATTGTCTTTTCTTCAGAGTCACTCTAGACAGCTGCAAAATTGAGCAGAATTCAGCTAGGCGATGGAGCAGAAAATCTTAAAAGTCATATAAAGCAGCTACTGGAATGATCCTGGTGAACCATCCTGAATAACAATCAAAACTGAGATTTATCTTTAGAAACCTGGGACAATAAAAGTGATAGTATAAAATGTTTAAGATCATTAAAATCATATTATTCTTATTGTTTTTGACCATAACAGCTTTAAATTAAATGTTTCTTGCATGGATGTAATTTTAATAATGAGTTATTTGCATCACAGTCTTCTATAATGAAATACCAGTATTAAAATGGCCCATTATCACATTGATTTGCCTGAAGATCCTCTTTAAATATATTGGTTTTTATGTAATTGTAAATATTTTTTGTGCCACATAAGCAAGATTGGTGTTAATGCAGTGCATCTAATTTAATGGCTGACAGCTTAATTCCACAAATTTTTTTTTTATAAATCAGACAAGCACTGTCTGTATTGTACTTACAGTTCCAAGAAATGTTCAGCAAGTGCCTTATTTTACATAACATGAAATGAGCTGACAGGCAGCCGAGTAAGATGTGTGAATTGTGCAATTATGTAAACGTTCAGTTTAAGTCCCTGTTTTGTCTAATCTCTGCCTTCAGCCATAGTATCTACCCAAAGCAGGCTTTGTCAGATATTTGTAAAGTACGTATAGAAAACCTTGAGAGGTTTAACAGATCTTCTCCCTGGCTTGTCACACAGTTTTTCAGTACCAAGAGTTGCTTGTCTAAAATATATATCTATTTGCCAGATATCATTTGTATTATTCTGAGCTAGGATATGTTTTATCCTACCACTATGTGCAATGACCTAACAGTGTAATCTATTTGCAGTGTTGTCATGTGATCTGTGACCTGCGGAAGCTGACTGCATTGTTCTTTTTATGTTTGCTGTGCTTTCAAGCTCACATTATCAGTAACCGTGGAAATCTTGATTTCATTTGGATCATACAAGACATTTGTGAGGCCATAGAAGAACACTGACACCACTTAGCAATAGGATATATTGCCAAGAAGCCATTTAATGTTGTAAATACATTTTCACCTGTGTTTCAGCTAAATAATTACCGGTAATAATTTTTCCAAATTATAATATAGCTTAAAAATAAATGTTTGGCATGTTCAATCAACTAGGTATTTGACAAAAAAAAAAATATGCCATTAATTTTTGCACCTGTGTTAGGGACAAGTAGACAGAAGAACCCTGCACACAAATGTGTTTAACACATGTCCTGCACAAACATCTCATAGTTATGCTTGTTCTTTGGCCAAATACAACATATCAAGTGCCCCATTGTGACATGCTCTAAATACAGTGTGTATTAACTCTTAAAGTTGAAGTTTAGCTAAAAACTATTTTTAGCCCTACAGCTTTATTGACCTAACTTACCTGGAAAGTTATGCCTACAGCTGGATCCTGTAGAAACATATATTTCAATCTTCTTCCTTTCTCTGAACTTCCGGAGCACTGGAGGTTAGGAGCAATAACTTTGGAGGTTGTACTTGGACCCTGCTGGACAGGAAGATCACAAGGCCTACCTGGAATGTGAACTTCAGGAATTGGGATCTGCTTGTGGTGCTTTCCAGAACTTTGTGTACTGTGTTAGTTAGCAGCAGAGCACTTTCCAGGTCCACAGCTGTGGCACATCCTTCAGTATGACTTATTCTCAGAAGACTCATTTAATGACTAGGTCATGTGCGCTGAGCACCAATGGGAACTACTTCACTTATTTGAACAGTTGGGTATACATTACAAGTTTCCCACCAGCCAATCAGAGAACACCTTGTATTTATTGATAAAAATACAAGCTGCTTCCTGAATGGCTGATTTACCACATGACTTATTATGTCTCTTTCCAGCAACACAAGGGAAGTGCCGACAGACAGTTCTCAACATGCTGACATCACTCATAATTCCACTATATGCGTTACATCCCAAGATGTTACATCAGGGCCATGGAGTGAGTGACACTACCTACATTCTTATGTTTCAAATGTTACCATGCAAACCAGTATGCCCCATAACTGCCTACTAGCTACATTGGGAAAGCAGAAGTAGAGTTGCTCTCCTGTGCCTCTATATTACAACTATAGTAAAGCTTAGAGAAGGAGTTCAAATTTCACCACTATTCTGGGTTTGCAACAAACTTAACCTGTTCACATTTTACATGGGCAAACTAAATAGCTAGGTTTGACCTGTTCAACAGTGCAAATTCTTGGCTGTTACTGCAGACAGAAGTAATTTATTTAGTGGTGGTATTGCTACAATTATCATCTACATATAGCGATATAGATCCATGTTCACATTCAGCTGCCTGGTCAGGAAATGTAATATAGGGCATCATGTCCACTGGTTAGGGTGTTTTGCTTCAATGGTCGGTAGATAATGTTTGTTGAGATTGACATGGATGTACCTCACTGGATCATGTAATTAATGATGCATTCGTATCATAGGGATTTTTTTTTTATAAACAAAGGACTTTGTCATATATGTTTTGTTTTTATTTACATTGTATCTATTTTATGTGAATGAGTAAATGAGTGCTCATTCATGTACCTTATTTAAATGGGCTTTCAGACTCTGATAAGCCCCTCCTGCAGATCTCCCATTCACCGAACCAGAGATGTGGGGAAGCGGCCCTTGTCCTCATCAACATGGGGTCAAAGTAATTTGCCAGGTTGGGTCATGGCAAGGTATACTCCCCATGCTGAGGGCATGGGTACTGGTATTGTTCAAGAGGTTGAGGGCACATGCTCTGTACCCCCCTCTTTCCTGGGGATCCAGGATGCATGCTCGGATAAGGGTCTGGAATAAATTTTGGGGGACCCCATGCATAAAACAAAATAAAAAAAAAGCATGGGGCTTTACCTGGCTACAATTATAGCACTGGCCACAATAGAAGAAGCCTCAAGCCCTGTACACACGATCGGATTTCCTATGGATTCTAATCCGATGGATTTCTCCATTGGAAATCTGATGAAGCTGACTTCCATCAGTCTTGCCTACACACCATCAGTCAAAAAACCGATCGTCCCAAACGCCGTGACGTACGACGGCACTATAAAGGGGAAGTTCAAATCCAATGGCGCCACCCTTTGGTCTGCTTTTCCTGATTTTGTGTTACCGCGTGTTAGTAAAAGTTTGGTGAGAGCCGATTCGCGCTTTTCAGTCTCCGCGCTTTTCAGTCTGTTACAGCATGACGAATGTGCTATCTCCATTACAAATGCTAGTTTTACCAGAACGATCGCTCCCGTCTCATAATTCAGTCTGAGCATGCGTGGGTTTTTTATCCGATGGAGTTCCACACAGACGATCGGATTTTGTTATCGTTTTTTTTCCCATCGGAAAAATTTAAAACATGTTCTATTTTTTCACACCGATGGAAAAAAGACCGATGGGGCCCATACACGATCGTTTTTTCCGATGAAAACAGTCCATCGGACTGTTTTCATCTGTGAAACCGATCGTGTGTACACGGCTGTAGTCCCAGTTCAAAAAATGGTCCTTCTTGTTTTCTGGGGGATCCACTTTACTTTAACCTTTTTATCTCTTACAACTGGAGCTCTTTTATAAATCTTTGGTTTATCCGGTAAAACAGATTTCAAAAGTTTATTTTATTTTCATAATGCTCCAATGTCTGTTAAAAATATGCTTTCTTATGCTGCATATTGTAGTCTAAAATAAGCGTCTTAAAGAGTTGGGCGAACAGTTGGAGCACAGCAAAAGTTTGGCCCAAACATCGCCTGTTCGCTTGTTCAGTGAACACCCAAATTTTCGGGGCACTGGGCAGGATGTTCGCTCGCTGAGCGCCCCACAATGCACTGTGTGCTGCACGGTGCATTCTAAGCCCCGATTGGGCAAAGGTGAAAAGCTAGTTGTAAAGGAGCAGGCTGGGAAGTCGGGATCCACATCTGGGAATTTTTTTTTTTTTTTTTTTAATAAAGGATTTGTAAAAACTGTGTGTGTGTTTTTATTTCTTTTTGACACTTTTTTGGTGAATGGGTAGGGGGACGATGTACCCTATACTCATTCACATGGGGGGCTGGTATCTGGGGGCCCCCTTGTTAAGGGGGCTTCCAGATAATGATAAGCCCCCTGCCCGCAAATCCCCACAGCTCAGGGTTGTGGGGAAGAGGCCCTTGCCCCCATCAACATGAGCCCCTCCAAAGCACCCCCCCTTATGTTGAGGGCATGTGGCCTGGTATTGTTCAGCCCCCCTTTTCCTGACCTGCTGGGCTACATGCTCTGGTCTGGTCTGGTCTGGTACGGATTTTGGGGGGGTTGCATGCTTTTTTATTTTGGTGTGGGGTTCCCCTTAAAATTCATACCAGACCCAAAGTGCCTAGAATGGATTGGAAGGGGACCCCCACACCATTTTCTTTAAACGTTTTTGTATTGCTAGCAATGGTATTATATTTATGCCCTGCCCAGGACAATTTTCAGCTTTCAGCGCTGTCACACTTTAGCCTCATACACACGATCGGACTTCCATCTGACTTTTCTGTGGATTTTGGTCCGCAGGGCATTGGCCGTGAACTTGTTCTGCATACACACAGCAGAACATTTTCAGCCAACATTAACCAAACCATGTTGTTTTTCTGCTCTTTACCGCCACTCTTTGGGCAACTTCTGCTATTGTTGTCTGATGTTTAATGTGGAAATTCCAACAACAATTGTCCGATGGAGCATACAGACGGTCAGATTGTCCGATAAAACACATCCGTCGGACTGTTGTTGTCAAAAAGTCTGCTCGTGTGTATGGGCCTTTTGAATGACACTTGCGTGTCCATGCAACACTGTGTCCAAACTTAATTGTTACCATTTTTCCCCACAAATAGAGCTTTCTTTTGGTGGCACTTGATCACCTCTGCGGTTTTTATTTTTTGCGCTATAAACAAAAAAAGACAGACAATTTTGAAAAAACAAACAAACTGATGGGCACTGATAGGTGGCACTGATGGCACTGATAGGCAGCACTGATGGACACTGATGGGCACTGATAGGTGGCACTGATGGGCAGTGATAGGTGGCACTAAATAGGCAGCACTGATGAGGAGCTACTGACAGGCATTACTGAGTGGCAGTTGAAGGGCACTGACAGGCATTACTGATGGGGCACTGATTGGCACTTTTATGGGCACTGTTGTGGGCACTGATTGGCACTGTTATGGGCACTGATAGGCGTTCTTTGCGTACCACAGGCTGGCAGGTGATGGGCACTGATTGGCAGCTAATTGGCACCTCTGATGTGGGCTGCACTGATAATCAATGTGCTGATTATCAGTGCAGACCCCCTCTGACAGTGAGAGACGCCGATCGGCTCTCCCTGTCAGTGTGAACCGGGTAAAGCTGTTTACCGGCACTTCCTGGTTCACACAAAGATAAGCTGTGATTGGTTTACAGCTGATCACGTGGTAAGAAGCCTCTGTCAGAGGCCCTATACCATGATCAGAGTTGCGGTGTGCGGGTGCGCGCCGGCTTGTTATCCTGATCACGTCATATGACGTCCGATCAGGATAACGAAACCACTTTACCAACGTCATATTGCTATTTACTTTTTTGCATTGGTACATGTCCCCCAGAACAGTAGCCATACCCCATACCCTTTTTATGGCCAAAAACTTTCATATAAGCCTTAAAAATTGGGACTTTTTATTTTTCAAGTTCGAGTCCTATTGACTTCAATGGGGTTTGGCGGTCGGGTCCGAACGTTTGCGATTTTGAGAATTCTGGCGCAAACCAAATGGGGGAAGTTTTTAATCAAACCAGTTTAAGAAAGCTTTTCTAACAAACACACCTTTATTGGGGGGGGGGGGGAGTCATATACCAATATTTAATCATTTTTGTTATAACTAATACTGGAACAGAGATAAACTCCTCACCTTAGGCTATTTATAAGCAAAAATGTCCCAATATATTAAATTATACAGGATACCTGAATAATTACATTTATCTTTAGCTCTTGATAAATATTTAAACCTTTTATAGTTCATCCAATTTCCTAATTCTTATACATGTTATTATAACCGAGCATAAGCATCTTACTTCATGGTGGCTCATCCAAGTTAAACAACAAAGTGTACACACATGCCTAATAAAGATTGTATCCAAGTAAATCCTATATTAGAAAAAAATGTAAAGATATTGTAATCCAAGTTCCAAATACTCTAAAGTGATGCATACATACCGTATACATTATTCATCTTATACTGTATATTGACCATATTCTCATAATGCTTGAATATGTTGCCCCAAACCTCATACTTCTACCACCTTGCTGTACTTGTATTACCAGCTATTGAATCATTTGATACTTTGATCTCCATCAGGCTAAGCGATGCCTCTACAGAGTGCTACTGTCTCCTATGGCATATGGGGGCTGATGTTTCAATGCCACATAGAGACTCACAGGACAATACACCACTTGTGACCTGAAACATTTCCTTCTTTAAACGTTGAAATAGTCTATTCAATATTACATTGGCCTTCACTAAATTAAATAAACAGAAAAGGGGTTGAGGAGCATAGGCGTGCGCAGAGGGTGTGCTAAGTACGCCTGGGCACACCCTAATTACTCCATGTGGTGCAGATTCCCCCTACTGCCCGGGCTTCCCCCTGTGTTGCCCCCCCCCCCCCCCCCCGCAGTGCTGCTGGCTTCCCCCTCTTCTCTTCTCTCCCCTCGGCTGCTGTGGGGGATGTTTCAGGATGGAGAGCAGGGGAAAGGACTAGTCAATATGTCATTTACCGACACTTCCTTTTCTAAATGAACCCAGTGAACACACTTGCTTACTGTGGTCATCTACAAACTGAAGCATAGTAAACACAGTTTATTTATGCTTCAGTGTGTTTGAGCTATGGGGTGCACACCCTAATGGAATAGGCTGCACACACTTATGTTGAGGGCTATCTTTCCAGCTCAAGAATAGGCCCCAATGCATAACACCAATAAACAGCTAATAGTATCCATGACATTTGTCATTGAGCGAAAAATTCTGTAGCCTATATATAGAAAATATAGATCAGATAATTCTATCTTTGAAATAGCTGGCCTTCTAAATGTAATATATTGGTCACTGTATTATTATATCCAACAATAATATACATTTTATATATGTGTTACATAAACATAGTCCTTGAACATCATAGGTGGTAGTGAAAGAATAGATTTCCCATAGAAGAACATGCAATTGCTTGTCTTATATCAGAGAGAACTAGGGGTGCACCGAATGGAAATTTTGGTGTCAAAACCGAAACCAAAAATGCAGGATGCACTTTGCCGAAAACCGAAGCCAAAAATGACAGTTTTAAAAAAATATTTATATTGTCATATATAATTGTATTGTAATAGACTTTTTAATTAATATCATCAATTTAAATTAATATGAATTTATTGTTGGACATTATTGGCACCTTTAGTGCAAGAAAAGCTCAAGAAAAATACAGTCTGCAGTCTCTAGCCATCTGCATGTCAGTTGCAGCCTACCAGTACATGGCAGATGCAGCCTACCAGTGCTAGTCACATGCAGCCTTGCCAGTGCCTGTCGGATGCAGCCTACCTGTGCCTGTGGGATGCAGCCTTTCCAGTGCATGTCAGATGCAGCCTTGCCAGTGCATGTCAGATGAAGCCTTGCCAGTGCCTGTGGATGCAGCCTGCCTGTGACCATCAAATGCAGCCTCATTAATGCCTGTGGATGCAGCCTGCCTGTGCACATAAGGCGCAGCCTCACCAGTGCTTGTGGATGCTGCCTGCCTGTGCCCATAAGATGCAGCCTCACCAGTGCCTGTGGATGCAGCCTGCCTGTGCCCATAAGATGCAGCCTCACCAGTGCCTGTGGATGCAATCTGCCTGTGCCCATAAGATGCAGCCTCACCAGTGCCTGTGGATGCAATCTGCCTGTGCCCCTCAGATGCAGTCTCACCAGTGCCTGTGGATGCAGCCTGCCTGTGCCTATAAGATGCAGCCTCACCAGTGCCTGTTGATGCAGCCTGCCTGTGCCCATAAAATGCAGCCTCACCAGTGCCTGTGGATGCAGTCTGCCTGTGTCTGTCAGATGCAGCCTTTCCAGTGCCTGTGGATGCAGCCTGCCTGTGCCCATAAGATGCAGCCTCACCAGTGTCTTTGGATGCAGCCTGCCTGTGCCCGGGTCAGAGCAGCGATCTCCAGGGGTGTCACAGAGCTATATTTGAATTGCCTGGGCCACAGTAACAATGTCCCGCCTCCTGTGATCACATCACACTGATTCAATGTCCCGGCATTGGATCAGTGTGCTGATTCAATGTCCCGGCATTGGATCAGTGTGCCGTCTATCGCAGAAGGCGGGACATTGTTACTACGGCCGCCTGGACAATTCAGCTCCCTGATAAAGGGAGATTGCTGCTGTGCAAGGAGAGGAGGGAGAGGAGGAGGAGGGAGGGGAGGACGGGACCTTGAGCCACCAGGGTGATACGCCGCAATGGGCGGCACCCGGCGGTGCAGCCACCGCTACTGTGCATGCTCTATTATCGGCACTTTTTTCTTTCGGCAATAAGCCAAAAACAAAATTTTCGGACAAAATTTTGCTGCATCCCTAGTGAGAACACATAAATATAATCTGCCAATACATGCTATAGTAAACAAGTAAAGGAAATTTCTCCATTTATCCCTGGGTCTTCAATGACCCTCAAGTGGTGATCCATCGACACCCACTTTGTAGGAGGAGGTTACTCCATTTCCTACTTCTTGCATTTACAAAGTAACAAATACAGTATATAACTCCTTGTGTTTGACAATTGGCAAAATGCTGTTGTACACTGTGTACATCAAGCATATAGTTACTGTTGATCCGGTCTGAATATATTTGCAGTATGTCCATTGCATGTTACTTTGTATTTAAAACAAATCCTATTGGTGTGGCTGTCAAATTCACTGGAAACCAATTTGTTCTTTAAAAACTTGGCCCTCCCATATACTGTTTGACAGTTGCTCACAGTGAATTTAATTAGTTTGAGGTCTTTCCTCAGGATCCAACAATGTGTTTGTATCTTTATATGTATCATTTGATGTTGTTTACAGTATGTCTCACCTTATCCTTTATTGTTTTTTGGGGACACTTTTGCACTCTATGTTTTCAACCTCTTTATTCAAAGAACTTTATTTTTATAACCTTATGTAGCACCACCCCTGCAGGGGTGACTGATTTTAACTGTTTCTCTCCTAAACTGTACAGAGGCCACTATCCACCCAAGCAACAGTCAATTTACTTGGGTTCCAATAAACAGCCTAGGGGTTGTCTTTTTGTGATTTATTGCCTGTAGAACTTGTAACAGGAGAGGGAATGAGGCATGGGATACTTCAAAACTGCTAGCATCATCAATGAGAGGACACTCTAAATCAGCCTTTCTCAACCTTTTCAACACAGAGGAACCCTTGAAATAGTTCTCCGGTCTCGGGGAACCCCTGCTAAAATTGAGAAATCTACAACTCATGATACATTGGTGTGACAGTCAGTTGGAAGAATGGTCCTTACACTTGTGGCAATTGGGAAGAATTACCTCCTTACAGATAGCTAAAAAGATCAATGGTGTCAGTAGGAAATGATCTGAGAGGCAGAAATTGCCCAATGCTGAAGGAACCCCTAGCAACCTCTGGAGGAACCCTAGGGTTCCACGGAACCCTGGTTGAGAATCACTGCTCTAAACCCTCAAAGCCGGGGAACATGAGGTGTCTTTGTGAACAGTCTGAAATTCTCACATCTAGAGACCAAGTCTCTTTGACACCTGGTTATTCTGCACAGCTGTAGGTTACCAGTGAAACTTCAGGAACACTGCACAGTACAGGAAAGCACTCTTCACAAAGCTCACAGTCCAGAATACTGCCAAATTCATGGGAATGGCCAGTATCTGAGACCCTATGAGAGCAGTTTCAGTTAGGGGAACATCTGGCACTATTATCCCAAACTCACACAGTCACCAGGAATCAGTACAGGGTCATTACTCACAACTCCCCAAGATAGCTGACACCTCCCAGCTTCCTCCAGACACCACCCAGTAAGTATGGAAAATCTTTCTCAAGACCAGATTGCTTTGGGGAAGTCCTGCAGCCAGTCCAGGTCTTTTCTAGGTCTTCTGCCCCAAGACCTCAGAGAACAGCAACACAATCCAACAACTACCTCTAAGGCTGGAACTTTTCCTTACTAGGAAAGACAATCTCTCCAGGGCTTCAGACTATTTATCACACTCCCCAGCCACCATCTGGGCACACCTACCCAGGCATTGACTAGGCCCTGATAAATATTTAGACTGGTCATTTAACGTCTCCCTCACTAAGCTCTAGAAACTTCTTCTAGAGGCGGGGGAAGCAATCCAGCTCCCTGCCTGTGAACATCTTAAACAGACCAGAACAAACAATCACTACTTCCTTGATTACAGAAGGAGCCACAAACTAAATTTATTTAGCATCATACACTGAGAGGGTGCTACGTCAGTCTCCTAAATATATTTCTTTCAAAGTCCTCACTTCAATCACAGTTTCTTTGAATTCTTAAATATTATCTGCATGAGATAAGTTTGAGAAAAGGTTTTGGATGGCCAATACTTGCTTCTAGTGTAATATTTCCAACTGTCTTTTCTCAGTATAGAATCGTATATAACTTACCCCCATCATCTTTACATATCTTGACTTCTAGAAAGGGGAGTGTTCACCCATGACATATGTGAACTTCAAATTATAGATTGAATTATCATTTTAAAAGATAAAAACATCATCTGCGTACTTGTGCCAGGATAAAATGTGGCACAGATACATAAAGAGGTCATCCCTAGATCATATATTTTGGCCCCACCTCCCCAGGTACAGGTTGGCATATGAAGTGCCATATGAAGGCACTTCTGGTCGCTGTCACCTGTCACAAAAACTTCTGATGGAGACTACAACAAATGGTCATTTCAACACACATTATGTAGGTATGATCCCATGCTATCACCTGGGGAAACTGTCCTAGGAAATTCCATGCAGCCATTACTGGAGTGCATGCATGTAGTCAGGAAATAGCTGCTAAGATTCTGAAGAAGATCGATACACAGAGAAAACAAGGGATAAAAACAAACAGAGAAAATTGTGTTATATACAGTATTAATAAACTTGGCAATTGTTGATGATATGCACTGCTTTAGCAAACTAAATGGCATTCATTTAAGTATTACATCTACTTTAATGTCAACTTAAGTGACATCATTGAAGTCTAGGCACATGTTTGGTGAATATCTGCATAAACATATACAGGACAAGAGGCCAATCATAAAATGCAATTCTTAAAAAAAAAAAATCCTTCTGAAATTTTGTAGTCAGAATAATATGAATTTAATCCATAATACAAAAATCTCCTCTTAGTTTTGGTCCCTGATAGGGTTGAGCGGACACCTGGATGTTCGGGTTCGACGGGTTCGGCCGAACTTCGGAAAAAAGTTTGAGTTCGGGACCCAAACTTGACCCCGAACCCGAACCCCATTGAAGTCAATGGGGACCCGAACTTTTGAGGACTAAAATGGCTCTAAAATAGTAATGGAAAGGGCTAGAGGGCTGCAAATGGCAGCAAAATGTTGTTAAGAGCATGGTAAGTGCTCTGCAAACAAATGTGGATAGGGAAATAATAACTTAAAATAACATAAAATACATAAAAATAAAAAATAATAATCTTGACCTAGGAGGACGAGGTCCATATGGAGTAGGAGGTTGAGGTGGCGGTGGATGTGGCGGTGTACGTGGAAGCGGTGGTGGAGGAGGACGAGGTAGCCAACACTGGTTTTTGTTTAAAAAATGTTTTTTTTTAAATTAGGGTACACCCCAAAAAAAGTGAGAGAGATCAAAAATACAACAATGGCTGGGTAAGGCTGGGTATACATGTCTATTCTGCACAAGGTATGGACAAGTCCTGTGGGATCCATGCCTGGTTAATTTTAATGAAAACATTTTTTTTTGCCCTAATTTTTTTTTTTTTTGAAGATCAGAATAGGAGAACAGTATCTAAAGTGTGTATCTCACACATACAGATATGCAGAAAATGCACCAAAAACGTTTTTTTGCCAGAAAACGCACCAAAAAAAATTTGGGCAGAAAACGCACCAAAAATGTTTTTTTTGCCCTAAATAAATTTTTTGAAGAGCAGAATAGGAGAACAGTATCTAAAGTGTGCACTGCACCCACACAACAAAAGCAAGGTAGATCGCTGAGTAATTTGATTTCTGAATCAGGACTCCTATCTAATTCTCTCCCTCAAAGCAGCAGCAGCAGCAGCAACCTTTCCCTACACTAACTGAAGCAGAGTGACGTGCTGTGCTATGTGCCTCTAGCTTATATAGAGGCTGGGTCACATGCTGCACTGGCCAATCACAGCCATGCCATTAGTAGGCATGGCTGTGATGGCTTCTAAGGGCACACAAGTTAAACAAATGTTGATTGGCTGCCCTGCAGCTTTTTAAAATACGCCATTACATTGCCGAACACCGAACCTGAACCCGAACATACAGTAAATTGTTCGGGTTCGGGTCCGGTACCAAAAACCCAAAAGTCCAGTACGAACCCGAACTTTACAGGTTCGCTCAACCCTAGTCCCTGATCTAAATGTTAAGATGGCCATGGATGGGAAAAGCTATCTCCCATAGTATATTGAATGAGACATATAATTTATCCTTGGGAGAGTCGTCAGAGTGCAGGAATCCTCTGCCATTTTTGAAATGTGGACACCAGCATACATGGCATACTCTCTTTCTTCACTCTTCTACATAAAAGTGCAACTTTAATCAGAAAATTAGGTTCTGATTAGGGATGAGCCGAACACCCCCCTGTTCGGTTCACACCAGAACATGCGAACAGGCAAAAAATGTGTTCGAACACCGTTAAAGTCTATGGGACACGAACATGAAAGATCAAAAGTGCTAATTTTAAAGGCTAATATGCAAGGGGACATGTATCAATGGAAAAAAAAGTTAAAAAAACTGAAGTTTTTTCGGGAGCAGTAATTTTAATAATGCTTAAAGTGAAACAATAAAAGTTAAATATTCCTTTAAATTTTCGTACCTGGGGTGTGTATGGTATGCCTGTAAAGTAGCGTACGTTTCCCGTGTTTACAACTATCCCTGCACAAAATGTAATTTCTAAAGGAAAAAAAAGTAATTTAAAACTACTAGCGGCTATTCATGAATTGTCGGGTCCCTGCAATACAGATAAAAGTCATTGAAAAAAACAGTCCATTACCAGGCCCTTTGGATCTGGTATGAATATTAAGGGAAACCCCGAACCAAAACAATGTGGGGGTCCCCCCAAATTCCATATCAGGCCCTTCAGGTTCGGTATGGATATTAAGGGGAAACCAAATGTAAAAAAAAAAAATGGTGTGGGTCCCCCCAAAAATCCATACCAGACGGATTTTAAGGGGAACCCCACACCAAAAAAAAAAATGGTGTGGGGTCCCCCCAAAAATTCACACCAGACCCTTATCCGAGCACGCAACCTGGCAGGCCGCAGGAAAAGAGGGGGGACGAGAGAGCGCCCCCCCCTCCTGAACCATACCAGGCCACATTCCCTCAACATGGGGAGGCTGTCCCCATGTTGATGAGGACAAGGGCCTCATCCCCACAACCCTTGCCCGGTGGTTGTGGGGGTCTGTGGGTGGGGGGTTTATCGAAATCTGGAAGCCCCCTTTAACAAAGGGGAACTCCAGATCCCAGCCCCCCTATGTGAATTGGTAACGGGGTACATTGTACCCCTACCATTTCACAAAGAAAGTGTAAAAAATTTTAAAAAACCCACAGACACAGTTGGACAAGTCCTTTATTTAAAAAAAAAATTCCAGCGATGTAATCCTGTCGATGTCCAACGATGATCCATTCTCCATCGATGCTGCAGTCTCCCCTCTCCAGCAGGAATGAAACCCCCATGACGGGCTCACCCGTCCTTATCATAGGAAACCCCCGGGGTGAGGAAAAACTTGTCATTGTGTGTTAATTGTGCCCATGAAACCTACACCAAAAGTTTCTTCCAGATGAAATAAACACCCACAAAGCTAGACAGCCTAGACAGTCTTTCAGAGATTCGAGATCCGGAAAGCACTCAATCAGTGAAATTGGCTTCAGGGATCTAATAGCTGCTGCTAATCTAGGACTTATTCATTTTGTGTCAGTCAGTCCACGGAGTCTGTGGACAGACACACTCTCTTATCTGTCAAAAAACCTCCGGCGGCACTGAATGCCCGTTTGGAAAGCACAATGGGCATACCAGGAGCTCTATTGCATACTGGGCAAGTTATGGCCAGTGGCCTATTCTCATGACCCAGTAACCCAGTGGATCATCAACTGAAAAGCTCTCCATATCTGTTTTCGCCCCTAGATAATCTCCTACCATTTGTTGAATGAGATGTGGAAGCTGACAGCCATGGGCACTGAGTCGGCCCTCTTCTCCACTGCTCCTCTCTTGACCAACAGAAGCCTCAAAACTAAGTTTTACACCAAACTGTAACCTACCAGAGTCGGGAAAGGCGTTACATAAACTCCTCTTTAAGGTGCCCTCGTAATGGTGGTCAAGGAGGGTTGCCAACCAATAGTGATCCTTCTCCTTGATGACAGGTATTCTCAGGTCCTTTTGCAGGCTTTGAAGGGTGAGGGAGTCCATGCATCACAAGTTTGCGGAGGCATGAGAAGCAGACTCCTCTGGGTCACTAAAAATTACAGTATCTGGAACTGCCTACACCCAGCCACGTACTACTCCCAAGGGTTTTGGGGATGGAAAACCATCTGTTAAGGGTTGATGTCTTGCTCTGCTTCAATGCCTCCAAAGCTACCAGAATCCTCCTCCTCCCCCTCTTCTCTTGTGTGTTCTGTGGCATAGGAAGAATGGTGTCTGCATAAAGCAGGCTATGAGAGGAAAGGAAGCCCTGCTTTTCTTCCTGTTGCTCTGCCTCGAGCGCCCTGTCCATAATGCCACGCAGAGTCTGCTCCAGCAGAAACACAACAGGGATTGTGTCACTGAGGCATGCATTGTCATGGCTCACCATCCTTGTGGCCTCCTCAAATGGTGACAGTAAAGTGCATGCATCCTTTATCATCAGCCATAGTTGTGGGGAAAAAAAGCTGAGCCAGCCTGTGCCTGTTGTTGTGGCATCCTCACACAGCTACTTGTTGACGGCCCTCTGCTGCATGTACACCCCCTGCAGCATTGCCAAAGTCGAGTTTCACCTCGTGGGCATGTCACAAATCAGGAAGTTTACAGGCGAACAGCCAATGTTCAGCCCAAACTCATGCTCGGGCCGAACCGTTCGCCCAACTCTAATTATTAATGTGCAATGTATGTTCCTTGCTAAAGAACATTATTTTTTTCATCAGGTTGTTATGGGTAAAGTTCTGCTTTAAAAGAAGTAATGATCTGGATAGCAGGGCGATCCCTTTGCCCCATTTAGCATCCCTTGCCCCAGAGCTGCTTGTTATCACCTCCATGGAGATCAGATATGTCCTGATAATGTCAAGCAGTGTTAAAAAACTGTAAGCATTGTTAGCCGGCCCTTTTATGATCAACCATAAGGTGAATGCATTTAAAGGCAGAATGTTGATGAGATAAGAAATGGATAAAAATTAAAGAGTTACATTTCTGGTATTAAAGCGGTATTAAATTCTCATTATTATTTTTTTCAATTAAAATAACAAACATGCCTATACTTACCTGCTCTGTGCAATGCTTTTGCATAGAGCAGCTCCCCTCCTATCCTTGGGTCATCCGGTGGCGCTCCAGGCCCCTCCTCTTCAGCTGATGCCCCCATGGAAAGCCACTTTCCCTGGGGGCACCCATGTGTGCTTGCTCCTGAGTCCCGCTGCTGCGTCCATTGACCCAGACAGCGGGACTCGGCCCCACCCCCCACTTCCGTGTCACAGCTTTTGATTGACAGGAGTAGTAGCCAATGGCTCCCTCTCCTATCAATCAGTCCAATGAGGAACTATTGCGCTCATGCACATCGCTGGATTGGATTGGGCTCAGGTAAGAAAAAATGGTGTACTAGGGGGAGCTGCAGCACAGAAGGTTTTTCACCTTAATGCATATGCATATGCATTAAGGTGAAAAACCTTAAGGCTTTAGAACCACTTTAACTGAATCATATCAATATGCTCTATGCAATTTGCAAATATAAAATTGAATACTACCATGCTCAGCAAATTGTTAAGGGATAATGTTCCACAGTGTAATATATTTTCTAGCACTAAGATATTTATTAAGGATATTAGTCACTGAAGCACTGCCTTAATTATATTTATTCATCAGGTAATAAAAAACACAGCAGTTTTAATGCATTATTATTAATATTATTATTTCCAAGATCCCAGCACATTCACAATTATAACATGTTTATTGGTTTTGGCACACATTATTAAAAGTGCAGCTAGGGAGAATTACTTCATTCTGCAGTAAGATTGATATGTTAACAAGCACTTCAGAATGATAATGGAACAAAAAAAATGTTAAACTGACCCTGTTGTTAGAAAATTAAAGGATTTAAATAAAACCAGCATGTAAAAGAATATTAATAATACCTATCTGCCCAGCTCCAACCACTTAAATATTCCCTCCTTTGCAGACCTATGGCCAGGTGAGGGCTGGCAATCTTTAGCCTGGGAGCCAAATACAAGTGTCTGGTATGGAATTTGGGGGGAGGGGGGACATGCTATTTTGTGTTGTTTTTTTGTGTGAGGTTACCCTTGAAATGCATACCATTCCCTCATGTAAGATAAGGGTTTGGTACATAATATCTTTTGGTTGTTGTGTGGCTCCTATTAACATTCATATCAGACACTCACCTAGGATAAGGGTCTGGTACAGATTAATCACATTGCCGGCTGGCCAATGATTTATGGCTGGTCAGCTGTGTGCAATCACAGCCCAGAGCCCTGTGTTGACAATCAAAGCAGAAATAATAAACAAAGAGATCTGTAGTAAAAAGCAGCACACATTACACATTGTTCGGCTTCATGTACACGGGATGTGGTTTAACCTCTCCTGAATGACTTAACTTGACAGCTAGAAACCGCCGTCTAAAAACATCCATTTAGCCACGTTTACATGCCGCGTTTAGCCGTGTTTAGCCGCTTTTGCGTCTAGAAGCGTTTGATAAAAATAATTTGTTAAAATAAAAAATGTCTGTAAACGAAACCCTGCTAAATGCAAGTTACCGTGTTTAGCAGTGTTTACAAGCTGTTACAGGCATTTGGCATTTCAAATGCCTCTAAACATCCATCTGAACCCATTTTTTTGCGTTCCAAAAAATGCTTCTAAACTCAACTGCCTAGAAACGACTATAAACAACCCTGTGTACATGTACTGATAAGATAACATAGAGGAGGGTTCAGGGGCAGCTGAAAAAATGCCCAACTGCTCCTAAACGTCCGTTTTCTAGCAGCAGTGTACATGAGGCCTCAAAATAACTCAACACACAGCCATGTCTAAACCATTGGCAACAAAAGTGAGTACACCCCTAAGTGAAAATTTCCAAATTGGGCCCAATAAGCCATTTTCCCTCCCCAGTGTCATGTGACTCGTTAGTGTTACAAGGTCTCAGGTGTGAATGGGGAGCAGGTGTATTAAATTTGGTGTTATCGCTCTCATACTGGTCTCATACTGGTCTCATACTAGTCACTGGAAGTTCAACATTGCACCTCATGAGGATCTAAAAAAAGAATTGTTGCTCTACATAATGATGGCCTAGGCTATAAGAAGATTGCAATGGCCTCGCCATGGTCGACCCAAGAAGTTCAGTACCCGTGCTCAGCATTAGGGATGAGCTTCGAGTTCGAGTCAAACTCATGTTCGACTCGAACATTGCCTGTTCGCCCGTTCGCCGAACAGCGAACAAATTGGGGTGTTCGTGGCAAATTCGAAAAATCTATGGGAGAAATCTAAAGTGCTAATTATAAAGGCTTATATGCAAGTTATTGTCCTAAAAAGTGTTTGGGGACCCGGGTCCTGCCCCAGGGGACATGTATCAATGCAAAAATAAGTTTTAAAAACGGCCGTTTTTTCGGGAGCAGTGATTTTAATAATGCTTAAAATGAAAAAATAAAAGTGAAATATTCCTTTAAATTTCGTACCTGGGGGGTGTGTATGATATGCATGTGAAGTGGCGCATGTTTCCCGTGCTTAGAACTGTCCCTGCAAAAAATGTCATTTTTGAAAGAAAAAAATGCATTTAAAACTCACTCGCGGCTATTAATGAATTGTCGGCTCCCGGCAATACATACAAAAGTCATTGATAAAAAAAAAAAAAAAAAGCGTGGGGGTTCCCCAGAATTCAATTACCAGGCCCTTCAGGTCTGGAATGGATATTAAGGGGAACCCCGCCGCAAATTTAAAAAAAAATTGACGTGGGGTTCCCCCAAATATCCATTCCAGGCCCTTCAGATCTGGCATGGATTTTAAGGGGAACTCCACCCCAAATTTAAAAAAAAATGGCGTGGAGTCCCCCCAAAAATCCATACCAGACCCCTTATCTGAGCACGCAACCTGGCCGGCCGCAGGGGAAAAGGGGGGGACGAGAGAGCGGCCCCCCCTCCCTCCTGAACCGTACCAAGCCACATGCCCTCAACATGGGGAGGATGTCCCCATGTTGATGGGGACAAGGGCCTCATCCCCACAACCCTTGCCCGGTGGTTGTGGGGGTCTGCGGGCGGGGGGCTTATCGGAATCTGGAAGACCCCTTTAACAAAGAGGACCCCCAGATCCCGGCCCCCCCCCTATGTGAATTGGTAAGGGGTACATTGTACCCCTACCATTTCACGAAGAAAGCGTAAAAAAATGTTTAAAAAAACACACAAACACCTTGAAAAAGTCCTTTATTTAAAAAAATAAATAAAAAAACATTCCAGCGGTGAAATCCAGTGTCCCGCGGCGATCCCGATGTCCAGCGCTGTCCTTCATTGGTTGTGCCTGAGCGGACCTGATGGGGAACTCCCTCTCAGTATTTTAAATGTATAGACCCGCCCCTTCTAAAGTTCCCCATCAGGTCCGCTCAGCGGACGAGATGCAGAACATGAGAAGGGGCGGGTCTATACATGTATTACCAAAGTGAGAGCAGTTCCCCATCAGGTCCGCCCCCTCGGTATGTCGGACCCGCCTACGTCATTGGCCTGAGCGGGGAACTTCCTTCACTATGTAAATTTAAATTTACATAGTGAAGGAAGTTCCCCGCTCAAGCCAATGACGTAGGCGGGTCCGACATACCGAGGGGGCGGACCTGATGGGGAACTGCTCTCACTTTGGTAATACATGTATAGACCCGCCCCTTCTCATGTTCCGCATCTGGTCCGCTGAGCGGACCTGATGGGGAACTTTAGAAGGGGCGGGTCTATACATTTAAAAATACTGAGAGGGAGTTCCCCATCAGGTCCGCTCAGGCACAACCAATGAAGGACAGCGCTGGACATCGGGATCGCCGCGGGACACTGGATTTCACCGCTGGAATGTTTTTTTTTTTTTTTTTTTAAATAAAGGACTTTTTCAAGGTGTTTGTGTGTTTTTTTAAACATTTTTTTACGCTTTCTTCGTGAAATGGTAGGGGTACAATGTACCCCTTACCAATTCACATAGGGGGGGGCCGGGATCTGGGGGTCCTCTTTGTTAAAGGGGTCTTCCAGATTCCGATAAGCCCCCCGCCCGCAGACCCCCACAACCACCGGGCAAGGGTTGTGGGGATGAGGCCCTTGTCCCCATCAACATGGGGACATCCTCCCCATGTTGAGGGCATGTGGCTTGGTACGGTTCAGGAGGGAGGGGGGGCCGCTCTCTCGTCCCCCCCTTTTCCCCTGCGGCCGGCCAGGTTGCGTGCTCGGATAAGGGGTCTGGTATGGATTTGTAGGGGGACTCCACGCCATTTTTTTTTAAATTTGGGGTGGAGTTCCCCTTAAAATCCATGCCAGATCTGAAGGGCCTGGAATGGATATTTGGGGGAACCCCACGTCAATTTTTTTTTAAATTTGCGGCGGGGTTCCCCTTAATATCCATTCCAGACCTGAAGGGCCTGGTAATTGAATTCTGGGGAACCCCCACGCTTTTTTTTTTTTTTTTTTTTATCAATTACTTTTGTATGTATTGCCGGGAGCCGACAATTCATTAATAGCCGCGAGTCAGTTTTAAATGCATTTTTTTCTTTCAAAAATGACATTTTTTGCAGGGACAGTTCTAAGCACGGGAAACATGCGCCACTTCACATGCATATCATACACACCCCCCAGGTACGAAATTTAAAGGAATATTTCACTTTTATTTTTTCATTTTAAGCATTATTAAAATCACTGCTCCCGAAAAAACGGCCGTTTTTAAAACTTCTTTTTGCATTGATACATGTCCCCTGGGGCAGGACCCGGGTCCCCAAACACTTTTTAGGACAATAACTTGCATATTAGCCTTTATAATTAACACTTTAGATTTCGAACGTTCGAGTCCATTGTATTTAATAGGGTTCTAAAGTTTACACGAACATTTTGTCTGTTCGCAGGTTCTGGTGCGAACCGAACAGGGGGGTGTTCGGCTCATCCCTGCTCAGCATCATATCCAGAGGTTGTCTTTGGGAAATAGACATATGAGTGCTGCCAGCATTGCTGCAGAGGTTGAAGGGGTGGGGGGTCAGCCTGTCAGTGCTCAGACCATACTCCACACACTGCATCAAATTGGTCCGCATGGCTGTCATCTTAGACGGATGCATCCTCTAAAGTAGATGCAAAAGAAAGCCCACAAACAGTTTGCTGAAGACAAGCAGACTAAGGACATTGATTACTGGAACCATGTCCTGTGGTCTGATGAGACCAAGATAAAATTATTTGGTTCAGATGGTGTCAAGTGTGTGTGGCGATAAATAAAAATTACTACAGCGCTAATATGTAAATAGTGTAAACCACAAACCAACGATACCTAAATGGTGCTAGCTGCAAACATAAAAAGAGAATCTGTGCCCTCCAAAGTGAATAAATGTTAAAATATATGATGCGCTTACACCAACCTATTGTTTGTGCACAGTGAACTAATTTAACGTGCTTAATACAATGTGCTAAAAACACAATATGCTCAGTGCTAATATAATCAACTTAAACAGTGATAATATGCAGTGCTTATAAAGAAAAACAGCATAAATGGATTCCAATGTGGTGGACACGACAGTCCTGCTCACAACTCCTTGCTTCCACTATGCGAACTGTAACCTCAGATGATTCATCCAAGCAATCACAAAACACTGCTGAACAATTCACACTGAACTCATAATAAAAAGGTCCGCCAGTCTCCCTGGCCAGTTGAAAAATCAAATAATGAAAAAATGGACTGCCGCACTCCAAAAACCTTTCGGTGGCTTTTATTTAAAATGACATCAAACAAATGGCACTGCAAGTCACAGCAAAGCAAAGGAACAGCTAACGCGTTTCACACTTTTAAATAGTGCTTACTCAGCTATGAGTAAGCACTATTTAAAAGTGTGAAACGCGTTAGCTGTTCCTTTGCTTTGCTGTGACTTGCAGTGCCATTTGTTTGATGTCATTTTAAATAAAAGCCACCAAAAGGTTTTTGGAGTGCGGCAGTCCATTTTTTCATTATTTGATTTTTCAACTGCCTAGTGCATCGCCAGCACCCTTGATTTCTTGACTACTGAGTGATCAGCGGAATCCACCCACCTGGAGCGGCAATCTTTCTTCCTCCCACTAGTCTCCCTGGCCACCCGTGGCGAGACCGCTTCAAAACAAGGCTCCCCTTCTCTAGATCACTCGGGGTTCCAAAGATGTCATCATATAAGGGATACAAAGAAAAGAGATCATTGCGCAATAATCACTACACCATCAGCTTCAAAACAGCTGTGGCTGCACTCACATAACCCTGGATAATCAGCGCTCAAGCTCAGCTCAGTTTGATGTAATCCTCCTCAGGCTGTTGGTAGTGTCACTAGGCTCCTCCCCCTTACGTCATCGGCACTTGACTTATTCATGCTTACCAGTGGCAACCTGTGAAGCTCTGGTGAACTCCATGCCCAAGAGGGTTAAGGCAATGCTGGAAAATAATCATGGCCACACAAAATATTGACACTTAGGCCCAATTTGGATATTTTCACTTAGAGGGGTACTCACTTTTGTTGCCAGTGGTTTAGACATTAATGGCTGTCTTGAGTTATTTTGAGGGGACAGCAAATTTACACTATTATACAAGCTGTACATTCACTACTTTACATTGTAGCAAAGTGTCGTCATATGAAAAGATATAATAAAATATTTACAAAATGTGAAGGGTGTACTCACTTTTGAGAGATACTGTATATACCATAGTTTGTAGACACTATAACTTTCACGCAAACCAACCGATATACACTTATGCCCTGTACACACGATCGGATTTCCGATGGAATAAAATCGGATGGAGTTTTCCGTCAGAATTTCCAATGAAGCTGACTTTCATCATTCTTGCCTACACAACATCAGACAAAATTCCGACCGTCCAAAACGCTGTGACGTAAAACACTCCGACGAGCTGGGAAAAATTAAGTTCAATGCTTCTGAGCATGCGTCGATTTGATTCTGAGCATGCGTGGGTTTTTTCTCCGTTGGAGTTCCACACAGATGATCAGAATTTCCTATCGTTTTTTTTCCATCGAAAAAATTTAAAACATGTTCTATTTTTTAACACCGATGGGAAAAAGTCCGATGGGGCCCACACACAATCGTTTTTTCCGATGAAAAAAGTCCATCAGACTTTTTTCATATGAAAAACCGACCGTGTGTACAGGGCATAAGTGTTTTTTTTTTCTCTATCAAACACATGAAGAAAACATTTTGGCCAAAAGTTATGAAGAAATTTGATTTTACATTTTTTATGGGATATGTTTTGTAGCAGAAAGTAAAAACAACCCAGTGGTGATCAAATACCACCAAAAGAAAGCTCTATTTTTGTGATAAAGAAAATAGTTTGGGTATAGCGTTGCATGACCGTGCAATTACCAGTCAAAGTATGCAGTGCTAAATAGCAAAGAATGTCCTGATCATGAAGAGGTAAAACCTTCTGGAGCTCCAATGGTTAATAGAATACCCAACTTTTTGTTTACAAACATAGGTAATGCTGCTGAAGCTGCCATTTACTGGCAATTTAAACAGCATATTTTTTTTTGTAAATGTTAGTTTTGCTGTAGTAGGTTGCATATATCATGCAGAGGCACTAGTTCATAGAAAGGTTAAGGGCATCACCCACACATGTTATTTTAAAGGAATTTAACATTTTTAATGTTGCTCCTAAAGCATAACCAAACCAAAACCAGAACATTTTATATAATATAGCTTACCAATCATTGGATATGGTGGCTGCATTCGTTTTCTTTTTTTCAAGCTCTAATTCCTTCATCTGGTGCTCGACCAGTAACACACCTCCTGTCTTGGGGTGGATACATTTACTATCTATGGAGGAGCAATGTAGCCACCTTTGGACAGCAGCATTGTCAATCAGTGCAAAGGGTAGTGTTAGAAGGGCTAGTGGGTTTAAATGGACTTCACATAAGTGATTAAGTAAAGCTAAACTCCAGGTAAAGCTGGCCATACTTGGATCCAAAGTCAGCCAGTTCAGCCGGGACCAATTTCAATCTATGTGTGGGCAGGCTTGTTTATCTATTGATTTCAGTAGAGCCAACCCTGTTGGGGTTTTCCTGATAAATTAGTGCAGCCGGCTATAGCACACAGCATTGATCAGTATATTCTGACAGCGGGTAAGTCTCCCTTCTGTCAGAATACAATAACTAAGCAGAAGAGACTTCCCCATCCATATAAAATGCGTGGATGGGGGAATTAAGTATTTTTTATTTTTTTTCAACCCACTGTTTGAATGAAAATGACCGATGGGCTGCCTAATGCCCTGTACACACGATCGAAATTTCCGATTAAAAAAGTCAGATGGAATTTTTTCATCGGATATTCCGACCATGTGTGGGCCCCATCAGAGTTTTTTCCGTCGGAGTTTAGAAATAGAACATGTTTTATTTTTTTCCCCTGGAAAAAAATCCGTTAGGAAATTCCTATCGTCTGTGGTGAACTCTGACGGAGAAAAAACCACGCATGCTCAGAATCAAGTCGACACATGCTCGGAAGCATTGAACTCAATTTTTCTCGGCTCGTCGTAGTGTTTTACGTCACCGCGTTTTGGACAGTCGGAATTTGGTCTGACAGGTATGCAAGACAGCTTGAACAGAGTTTGGATGAAAAATTCCATCGGATTTTAGGCCATCGAAAATTCCGATCGTGCGTACAGGGCATAACTCTGCAGAAACATTGTTTTCCCTTTTGGGATAAAAGTTTTAAATAAATAAACAAAAGCTGAGCACTGTATACACCACTGTCAGTGTTGAATGGTTTGCCTCAACCCTCTAACTGATACTTGTGCTGGACAGCTTGGTCTGTAGAAGGAAGTTAAAAAAGTGACAGACTTACTTGTCGGATAAGCAGGTAATAAATTATGTTACAGGGGAGACTCTTTAACAAAGACTGCTCTGTTAATGCTAGTGACAAACTGTATCGTATATGTCATTTTTTATTTTGGTCATAGCTACACTTTAAAGCATTATTAAAATTGCTGCTCTCCACTAAATGTGAATGTTGAATTTTTTTTTATTGCTTTGGTACATGTTGCCCAGGGCAGTACCCAGCCCCATGTGTCATTTGATTGCCAATCTCTTGCCTATTAGCCTATAAAATGGTCTGTTAGGCCAAAACGCGTCAGTATTTTGGATTATGTGATTGCTATGATGCTTGAATAAAAGTTTTCCAATGAAGAAGCTGTTGAATCGTTTTGACGGGTTCCCTGAAAAGAACTTTGCAACTTGTGTAAGGTGCCTAACTAAAGAATTAATAAACAATGTAAATAAATATGTGTACATTTATAGTTTCATACATTCTATGATTGACACAAAATTGAAATCAGATAATGAAAACATATAACAGAGGACCCTACCCTATTTTATTTATATATTATGGTACAAGCTCTCTTGTTATCTGTTGGCAATCTTTACCTCAATCCGAATGAGAAAACAAAATAAACCAATTTGAAGTACTAGGGTTATTAAACCTGTTCATACTATCAGTAGAATGAAATCTAAGGTTTGAATATTAATCACTGTAAATAATGCAGCTAATTTAATGTTAAGCTATACATCTCATTGGTTACATCAACATTTTACAGGAACTAATTTGATTTCCAGAAAAACAAAACTAGGTCTTTCATGCCATCAAATTTATGTATGTAAACTACTCACAAAACAAATTTAATTTAAAAGAAACTCAAGGTTTCCACACCCTGTGGGGAATTAATTTGCTGTTGCAATCCTGATATAATATGCTAATGGATTTCTAATTAAGTGTGTAAGAAGGGTCCTGTAGTTCTTAGAGTTTATAGCCAGAGCATTGGGAAATGTAGGTTGGGCTGATGATTGTATTGCTTCCCAACTGATTCTATTTGATAGCCAGCTAACCGCAACTTTGACTATAATCGAGAAAATCTAACCACAATACTTTTTTTCCTATGAACATGTGTCATATACATAATTTTCTCTCTGAGAGTCTCATGGATTTTCATCAAGCTAAACTGCAACTTGGGGAAGGACTGGTCTGGAACCTCTTTCTTTCAATTCTTCCTGTAGTACCCATAACAATATAACAGTTTAATATCCCCTGCCCTCTACCAAAACATCTTTACCAATGTTGCAAATGTATTCCTAGAAAGAAAAAAACGACACACTTGAAATCTTAGCTCTTTTTGAAAAACTTTAATGATGTGATTCACCCACATTAGGTTTAATCGTAGAGGTAAGCATGTCCTGTAGCACAGGGATTATATGCACACACATTACAAGCCAGATGGAAAGCTTAATGATTATAGACAGTACCTGTTCAAATTGATACCAAAAAAATGCGAACAGCCAAAGAAAGACATGTTCAGTGTACATTGTTCATGGTAAACTTACATAAATATTTAATGATGTAAAATTGTCCACTTTCTAAATTCTGCAAACCAACTGTGAGAAACCACCAGTGTCAGTCTCCTCTGCCACCTTAAATAAACCACCTCTTACTAAAAATTAAGACCTCAAGATTAAAGGAGATCACATGCGCTGACCCAAAGCAATGGGAAAGTCCATGGCAAATCCCAGTTATGGTGAACAGACATCAAGGAATAGGATTGCACCACCTGCTGGTGTGCGCTATGGCGTCAAAGCGTTAGCTCCGTCCAACGCATTTCATCACAATTTACATCATCAGGGGACTGGGACAATCTGGCCAACTGATAATCTCAATTGTGACAAAATGTGTCATCTGTTCACTGTTTTCTTTTGTGGGTATATATAGTTTTTATTAAATACATGATCTGTTGTGGTATTATGCTGTGTGGAGTTTTCTTTTCTTCAATGGCATTATTTAAGACTGGATGCTGTGGGGCTAACTGTTGAAGACCTTAAGCGGGATTAACTATGTTCTTACCCTTTTTTTGGTGCAGTGCATGTGACCTCCTATAATCCAGAAGTTCAATTTTTGGAGGTGTGTTATCTAAGGTGTCAGAGGAGACTGACACTTGGTTTGTGGAATTTAGAAAGTGGACAATTTTTCACCATTAACTAGTATAATAATGCCAAAGAGGACACACTTGAGGGACACTTGATTGGGAGACCTTGACTGGAGGCTGACTATGGAGAGTGGTAATACTGGATGTGCTTGCTAGCTTATTACTGTATATTGACAGTTTGTGATTGCTGGACTTTTGTCTTTGGTTCTTTAGGTACATCTTCCACTGATGAAGTCCAAGCCCAGGACGATACGTGTTTGGGAATTGAAGCCAGACCCTCAGATGTCATCCCACGGTCACAGCCACCCATGTTGAAGCACACTGGGATCATGCTTTTTGTTTGACATGCCAGCATGGTTGAGTGCCTTCTATGTGAGTGTTTTATCTCTATTTCATTTGACAATAAAGCGTTTACAGAGAGCACTAGATATATTTTATTTATTTGCATATACCGCTGAACAACAGTATGAATCATTGAAAGGAGGTGTTGGCGATTAAGAGCAGAGTGGAGCACAAACCCTGATTTTACCCCATTAGGGGACTGCTTACTTGGACCCACTGGTAAAGCAGGGATCTAAGTATAAGGTCAGTTGCCATCTAATCACTTGTGGAGGATTGTTCATGAGCACTGTTATAATCATCTAAAACGGAGGTGGAGGATCATAGTATTTTGTCATTTTATATTTTGAACTATTAACCCAATGAACTGTAGATTTATTCTAACTATTCATTGTGGCATTTTTCTTGAACTCACTTTCACTGTTTATTTTGTGAACGGCAATCATTGTTTTTGGTTACATAATTGTTGCAGTTTTATTTACACATATTCACTAATGATTTTGCTAGTTTGTTGCACTATAAATATATATGGTTTATTTTACGTCTTCCATGAGGCACAGGTTGTATTGCTTGATTGTATTGGGTCCTATTGCTGCTAATCTTTCCCTGTTATTTATTTGCCACCTGGAAATTGGCTACTGTTATTATGTAGTTTAAGTAATATCTCCCTTTCTGTAACCAAGCTGTCCATGTTAATTCTCTTTCAACTACAGTTTGTGTTGTGTGTTTCTTTCCTGACCTACCCCTAAAAGAACCGTGAGAAGTGGGAAGGGATTAAAAATATTGATATTATTTATTAATGTCCATTTTATTATTTGCTTATTAACCACTTCCCTACCCAGCCATAGTCAAATGACGTCCACAGATGGGATCTCCCATCCTGGGTGGACGTCATATGACGTCCTCGGCTTTGTAGGGGGATATCTGAATGATACCTGCAGCTAGAGGCATCATTCAGATATCCTTTTGAAGTGCCGGCGATTCTGTGCACAATAAGAACGATCATAGCGGTGGTTCTGCCGCTTGATCGTTCTTATAGGCGGCGGGAGGGGACACCCCCCCTCCCACCGACATCCGATGCGTCTCCGGGCTTCCCCGTGCGATCGGGGACCCGGAGCGAATCTTCCGGCGTCGTTGGTGGGGTCACGTGATGAGCATAGAGATGACTGGTGACCAGATGGTCACCAGTCATCTCTATGATCGTCGGAGGCCCAGGCGCGATGTGATGACGTCACGCCCGGGTCTCAAATGTAAACAAAGCCGCCATTGCGGCTGTAAGTATGAGATCAGTGAAATTTTTTTCACTGATCTCATGCTTTCCAGCCTGGAGGAGAGATGTGGGGTCTTATTGACCCCGCATCTCTCAATAAAGAGAACCTGTCACACACATTCCTATTACAAGGGATGTTTACATTCCTTGTAATAGGAATAAAAGTGATCAAAAAAAAAAAAAAAAAGTAAAATCATTGTAAAAAAATTAATAAATAAGTAAAAAAAAAAAAAAAAAGATTAAAACGCCCCTGTCCCCGGTAGCTTGCGATCAGAAGCGAATGCACATGTAAGTCACCCACATATGTAAACGCCGTTCAAACCACGCATGTGAGGTATCGCCGCGTGGGTTAGAGCGCGTGCAACAATTCTAGCACTAGACCTCCTCTGTAATTCTAACCTGGTGACCTGTAAAAAAAATGAAAGCGTCGCCTATGGAGATTTTTAAGTACCAAAGTTTGGCGCCATTCCATGAGTGTGCGCAATTTTAAAGCGTGACATGTTAGGTATCTATTTGCTTGGCGTAACATTATCTTTCATATTTTCCCAAAAAATTGGGCTAACTTTACTGTTTTGTTCTTTTTTAATTCATGAAACCATTTTTTTGTTATAAAAAAGGCGTTTGAAAAATTATTGCGCAAATATTGTGCAAGAAAAAATGTTGCAATGTCATTTTATTCCCTAGGGTGTCTGCTAAAAAAACATATATAATGTTTGGGGGTTCTGAGTAATTTTCTAGCAAAAGAATGATGATTTGTACATGTAGGAGAGAAGTGCCAAAATAGGCCCGGTATTGAATAGGTACAAAAAGCCCTGTATTGAAGTGGTTAACCCCCCCCCCCCTTTGTTTTTCTTACATGCAGTGCTAAATGGTGGGTGTGGTCAACAACGCAGTACAATATTTTTTTTCAAATATATAACTATACCATTACATAAGTTTTTAATTCTACCTTAAAGAAGAACCTCAGAAAATAGTCAGTGGCAACTGATTATACTTGTTGTCAGTGGCTGGATGTAAAAATTACCCCCTTTCCCAAGCCTTGGCGGTCAGTGGCTGGCTGTGAAAATAACCCCCTTTCCCAAGCATTGGTGGTCAGCAGTTGGCTGTAAAAATAACCCTTCCAGCACTGGTGGTCAGTATCTGCCTCTAACCCTTACCACCACCACCACCACCCAGCATTAATGATTAGTAGTTGGCTGTAAAAATAAGCCCCCAGCATTGGTGGTCAGTTGTCAGCTGCTGAAATTTCCACTGGCATTGGTGGTTAGTGACTGGCTGTAAAATGAACGCCCTGACATTGGGAGTCAATAACTCCCCCCACCACAGAACTGGTGGTTAGTAGCGGTTTATAAATTAACCCCTGGTCAGTAACTGGCTGGAACAATATCCCCCTTAGCAATGGGGGTTAATGGCTGCCTTAACAATTCCCCCCCTTCTCCCAGCAACAGTGGCAGGCTGGAAGGTGTCCATAATATTCCCTGGTGGTCTATTGGGGCACTCTGTTATGAAAGATCAAAATAAACACTTACATGCCCTACAGTCCTGTGCAGCTCTCTTTACATGGTGACCACACACACTATGACAGTAAAAGTGCCTCAGAGATGGCACTCCTTTTCCTATAATACCTGGAAGTCTTTGGAAGTATTTTCCAGGTATCAGAGGGAAATTGCAACAGCACTGATATCTGAGCTGTGAGGCATCCTTGCAGTGTTAGTCATTGTCTGCCTGCGTTCATTCAGGCTGTCAGCACTTTTCCTCTATCCTGGATGCCAAATTGTATACAGGGAATGAGTCAAGTCTGCATATACGGATCAATGCAATGAATCTTGCTCTGTAATGACAACTCTCAGCTATTGTGAATGCAATTCTTTGTCTTTTATTATCGTTAATAAATTGTTCTACCTACACTATCCAGTGCATGTCACTTATTCTTTTGTTATGTAGTCACAGCTTTAACACTTCCCAAGTGTTCTCATAAGAGATCTGCAAGAATTGCGTGCATTACCTTTACTACCTTTACTACTATTTTGGACTGCTTTTGTCCATGCCTTATCCCATTCAAGAATAGTGATTATTTTTAGGGATTTATATTGCACTGGTGATACAAAAAGGAGCCATCAACGTGATGTAGTACACGTTTTTGCTTATGTGTCATAGTTTAACCACTTCAGCCCCAGAAGAATTTACCCCCTTAATGACCAGGCTATTTTTTGTGATAAGGCACTGTGTCGTTTTAAATGATTGCACGGTCATGCGACGTTGTACACAAACAACCTAATGTCCTCTTTTTCCCCACAAATAGAGCTTTCTTTTGGTGGTATTTGATCACTTTTTTTTTTTATTCGTGCTATAAACAAAAAAGTCAGACAATTGAAAAAATATATATATATATATTTTTTACCTTTTGCTATAATAAATATGCCCAAAAAAATAAAAAATAAAACTAATTTCTTTATCAGTTTAGGGCAATATGTATTCTTCTACATATTTTTGGTAAAAAAATAAATAAGCGTATATTGATTGGTTTGCACAAAAGTTATAGCGTCTACAAAATAGGGGATCTATTTATGTAATTTTTATCATTAATATTGTTTTTTTTTTACTAGTAGTGGCAGTGATCAGCAATTTTTAGCCCGACTGTGACATTGTGGCATACAGATCGGACACTTTTGACACTTTTTTGGGACCAGTGACATCTATACAGCGATCAGTGCTAAAAATAGCCACTAATTACTGTATAAATGATACTGGCAGGGAAGTGGTTAAGACTAGGGGGCGATCAAGGGGTTAAGTGTTCCCTAGGAAGGTGTCTCTAACTGTGGGGGGAGTGGACTGACTGGGAGTAGAAAGAAATTGCTGTTTCTAATCACTAGAAACAGACAATCTCTCTCTAATCCCCTGTCAGAACAGGGATCTGTTTGTTTACATTGACAGACCCCCATTTTGGCTCTCTGTAGAGTGATTGTGGGTGGCCAGCGGACATTGCGGCCACCAGCCACGCACATTGGCTCCGGCATCAAGCTGCGGGTGCGCACACCTGCTATTGCTCTTAAAGCGGCCGAAATACACCTACAGTAATTCGTGCAGTCGTGCCAACCTGCCGCAGTATAATGATGGCGGCTGGTCGGCAAGCGGTTAAATCACTTCTTAAGTTCTAATGAGTGTCAGGAACATGCCCCAACTTTTATATCCACACAGGTAGCACAGACACCTTAACCAACTATCATGGAAAGGCAGATCTTATTGTCCAAGAACAGCATAGGAAGGTTAGTATAGTGAAAGTTGTGGAACCACCCTGTTCTAGTTACATAATTTCTTTCTTGGTGTAAAACTGGAAAAGCCATAACTGAATAGGTGTAGGCGGTCTTCAACACCAGAGGCGGCTCTTTAATTAGGCAAATTAGGCGGTCGCCTAAGGCCTCACACTCACAGGGGCCTCGCGGCCGCCTAACTTACCCAATGCATTACCCCAGTTTTGAGGGGAGCTTAACGTTGCTGTGCTCAGGCAGCGTTAAGAGTCCTGACTCAGGAGCAAGGCCTCCAGCGTCCCTAACAACCAGTATATATCGGTGACACCACCCCTTGTGACGTCAATGACCCAGCATGCCCTCAGTCAATGACGTCACAAGGGGGCGGGTTCAGCAGGTGACATCACCGGGTGGCCCCCGCCCCTTAGGTATTAAAGAGCAAGATCTGGGGGCCACCTTATTAAAGGGGGCTTCCAGATTCTGATAAGTCCCCTGCCCGCAGACCCCCATAACCACCGGCCAGGGTTGTGGGGAAGAGGCTCTTGTCCTTAAATTATTTTTCCCATCATGGATGTGAGTGGGCCCCATGTCAAGTTTTGCCTAAGGCCTCACAAAGCCTAGAACCGCCTCTGTTCAACACCATCTGCCTTCCACATATAATGCTGTTTAAACCTCTATAACCTAGCATTTTGACAACACTTGACACTTTCAGCCATGTAAATCAAAGGATTACTACCTATGAAGTCTTTCTGACACCAAGGATGGAATTAAGTAACTAGAACACTTTACCCACTTCAGATCCATGCTGTAGCCGAAAGACGGCCGCAGCGCGGACCTGAACTGCTGGGAGGGCGTCCCTGGACATCCTCATGTTTACTTCCGCGTTGCACACCGCCGCAGGCACGCATCGCAGAATAGCTGTGCCCGCTGTGTCACGCGGGTGCCGATGGGTGTGCCTGGCAGCCGCGATGTCCTACCAGGTACCCACGATCAGCAGTCACAGAGCAGGATCGTGGATCTCTGTGTGTAAACACAGAGATCCACGTCCTGTCAGGGAGAGGAGACCGATGGTGTGTCCCAACGTATTTGCGCAGCGGTCTTACAAGCGCACTTTTTTGAATTAAAAAATAAGACAACAGTAAAGTTAGCACAATTTTTTTTTTATATTTTTTGTTCCATCACTTCTCTGAGTTGACCCCTCAATTGTTATTTTTTGATGTAATTCTCTGTCTTGTTGTTTTTTATCTTTTTGTTCCAGGTCATGTAATTGCTTTAACAGATTTTTCATTTTTTGCTCTCTTTCCTTCTTTTTCCCCGCCCCTATAGAGATCAATTTGCCCCTTATATATGCCTTGTGGGCTTCCCATATTGTTGCCACGCTTACTTCTGGTGTTTTATTTATTTTAAAATATTCTCCAATTTCCCTTGATATTATCTCTCCTAATTCTTTTTCGTCTAAGAGGTCTTCATTTAGACTCCACGTACCCTTTATTTGTTCTGTGTTATTAAATCAAATTTTCACTGTTACCGGGGCGTGATCTGAGATTGATTTTACCCCTATCGAGGTTTCTACTACATTTTCCAGGAGCCTATGGTCCACAAGCATATAATCTAATCTCGAATACGTGTCGTGCACCGATGAATAATAGGTATAATATTTTTTACTTGGATGTGCCACTCTCCAAGGGTCTACTAATTGATGATTGTATATTTTTTTTTTGACCAATTTTAATTGTTTACTGTCTCGTATCGGTGCACCAGACGTATTGTCTAGCCTGTGATCCATTGAGAAATTGAAATCTCCAGCAAGAATTACATATCCTTGCTTAAAGTCCATTAAAGTGTTTAAGATTCCATTCAAGTATTTTTTAGGGTAACTATTTGGACAATATACATTTACTAGCGTATATTTTTTTCCCTGTAGATTTCCTTTTAGGAACAAGTACCGGCCCTCTGGGTCAACTCTTCTATCTTATACTGTGAAATTTATATTCTTCCCTATACCTATAGCTACTTCCTTTGCTCTTTTATTTGGGGAGTCTCCGTAGTACCAGGTGGGAATCGCTCGTGAGTACATTTTTGTATTAGAGTCTAGTGCTAAATGTGTCTCCTGAAGAAATACGATTTCTGCGGAATACCTTTCAAGCTCCCTTAATATCATGTGCCTTTTTTCTGGGGAGTTCAAACCTCTTACATTGTAAGTAATAAAATTTACGTCAGTCATCTTGCACCCTTCCTCTTTCCCCTTTCTTAAGTTGAACAGATCCTATTTCTTTCCTCTCTATCACCTCCCCGCTCCCCTCCCTCTCCTTCCCCACCCCTACCTCCGCACTCCCCCCTCTCTCGTTGAACCCTTGACCTCATGGTCTTAGTGCAGGATTTTTTATTTTCCTTTAAAGCCCCTTTGGGCATTCTGCACTCCTAGGCCCGAGGTGGAGTTCTGTTTGGCACCTTTAGACCCTTCTCCCCTTCTACTTGGGAAGTGGTGTCCGAGCGGTCAATGGGCCCAGGTCTCCTTTTCCCTCTCCACGACTCTCTATTTCTATTTAATTCGCCCCCTCAGCCCCCTCCCCCCCTCCACATCTCAAAAAAAAAAAAGAAAGAAAACCAAAAGGAAAAAATCCAAAATATAGAAAACGGAGGCTGGGGCGGGGGAAGGGAGTAAGGGCAAAAAGAGAGAGCGGAGAAACCGAGAATTTCCTCTCACCATCACCCCTCCCCCCCCATCTAAATATCTGGCATTGGGATTTCCAGTTTTTTACAGAATTCCGGTATCTCTTCTACGAATCTCAATCTCGCAGAGATGCCGTTTTTTCTTCCAATCAGGCATGCCGGGAAACCCCAATTGTATTGGATCTCGTGTTCCAGGAGTACCTTCAATAAAGGTTTTAAGTTCCTTCTTCTGTTCAGTGTTTCTTGTGACAGATCTTGGAAAATCTGAATCTGGTTTTCTTCCATCTTTAATGGTGATTTTCCCCTTAAGTTTCTCCATAGTTGATTTTTTTCTTCCCAACTTTCAAATCGCACAATAATATCTCTCGGTTTTTCCTGCAATATTTCCCTTGGTCTTCTTATTCTGTGAGCTCTCTCAATTCTTATTGGAGATGTTGTTTCTCTATCTAGCAATGGATTACAGATTTTGATTATTATTTCTGATAGATTCTCTGGTTGGGGGGACTCGGGTACTCCTCGAATTCTTATGTTCTTTCTTCTGTCTCTGTTCTCTTGATCCTCCAGTTTGTATGCTTGTTCCTGTTGTTCTCTCCTTATTAACTTTATTTCTCCCTCGAGTTTTTTTATCGTGATTTCATTGCAGTCTGTTTTCTCTTCCACTCCCTGCACTCTTTCGCGCAGGTACCCCATATTTTCCTGTATTACCTCCATTTGCGATTTTAATGATTTTTCCAAAGCCGCAAACATGCCCTCTATCTCTACCTTTGTTGGTAGAAGAGCCTTATTTTGTTGTACTTCTTCTTTTCTCTGCTCTTGCTCTACTTCGGTCTCTTGTTCTATTCTGGACTCTGATAGTGTGTCTGTTTCCGCCGAGTTTTTATTCTGCGCTTTTTTCTTTTCCTTTTTCTTCTCTTTATTGTCTATCTGGTTACTTTTTACTCTGTTTTTCCACCGCCTGTTTGTCTCCGTTTCTACCATGAGTTACATACTTATTCATTGGACCCGGGCTAGGGGTCAGACTTAGGCGGGGGAATTTTGGGGTTACTCCCCCTCTTGCTCCCTTTGCCCGTGTGCTCATGGTGATTCTTTTGATCTCTTCCCTTGGGGCCTTATCCCCTCTGCTAAGTTCCAACCAATTATCTGTTACTGCACCTCTCTCTACTTTCCCTCTATAGCCGCCTTGCCCTCCCTGTAGTACCCTTTTCTATATTCCGATCTTTGGGCCACAACGTTAATATCAGGCAGTTAATATCAGGCAAATACCAGTAACATTAGGAGTAAGGAATACAAAAAAAAATAAAAAATTCAAAACAGCACAGCTTATGCAGCACACAAAAAAAAAATACATATCAAGCAGCTGCCTTTAAAGTTAACCAAATCTTCGGGGGGAGAAGGCAGAGAGGGCAAACAAAGCAACCAACAAGATGGCACAGCGTCCTGATGTTTAAGAGTCTTACTGTTGGTACAGTTCAAGTTCAGTCCAGCGCACGAATGCCTAGGCTAATAGTTGTGATTGCCCCCCCTTTTTTTTTGTATAATGCTCGCTACTTGCATCTGGGTCCAATCAGCTCAAGTTCCAACAGATGTATACAGGCCACAATGGCGATAATGGCAAATTAGTGGCTTATTATCTGTGCGCTTTCTACTACTCACTGCTCATTGCTATCGCCCCATTTTCTTCTGCCATTTTTTAGGAGGAAAAAAAATATTAAAGAAAAAGGAAATCACGGCAGTCAATATTATTCACTTTCAAAATGCTTTCTTAGCATATAGAACTTTCCCCGAAGTCCACTTTTTCTTCAAACTCGCCATACAAATGTTACTCACATGTCTTCGGTACTTTGTTTCTACTAATCGCTTCCTCGTTGGTATAACAGGGGGGCACTCCTGGTGAAAGGTAGGTAGTGGAGAGCTGGTGGAGCCTTAGGATCCAAGCGAGCCTGCCAGAGGTGGGGGTCTCGTACTTTGGAGACGTCGGGGCTACGACTCAGCCTCTTTCTCACTGCCTCTGCTGCTGCTGCCCATTGTTGTCTCCAACTTCCTCACCTTTCTTTTCCGGGTCTCACTCAGGGTCACTGCTCTGTCTGGCTCGGCTCATGCAGACACCAGGCTCTCTCTCTCAGCCTTTTTGCCTGCTTGCTGTGTCCCCGCCAATCGGGTTGCTAGATCCCTCCGTAGCTGACTGCTCCAGAGCGTGCGGGGGGATCAATGTGCTTCGGAGCGGGGGGGGGTAGAGCATACTGCGGGGCGAAGTGTCCTAGGGTTGGTCCTTCATTTCGTGGAGGGGGATCCGGAGACCCGTCCCATCTACTAGCTCCAGCGAGCTGATGGCGCCATTACTAGGCTCCTCCCTCGAATAACGTAAGTGACGTTTTGACGCCGCTTCCACCCTGCTATGGTATAGAGACGGGTGAGGGCCATCTTCCCCTCACTCGTCTCCATACCCAGCAAGGAACAGGACCCGATCGCCTCCGCCGCTACCGACGGCTCCGGAAAGTGGCGGAGGGCACGGGAGAGCGGCGGGAGGACCCCTCTCCCGCCACCTATAACGGTGATCTTGCGGCAAATCCCCTGCAGAGACCACCATTATCGTTTACAGGACCGGTTCCTGAAAAGATGGATATCTCGGTTGTGGCAGCAGCTGCTGCCGTTACCGAAATATCCCTCTTCAAAGTGCCAACGTATATGTACATGAGCCGGTCCTTAAGTGGTTAAGGAGTAAACCGATGAAACAAAAGTGTGCTGAGTTATTCACTTCAAGGTCATCACAGAGGACAACTTTATGTCTGGAGGAAATAAGATTTCATCCCCAAATGCTTAAAGGCTTCTTTACAGTATTTGAGGGGGTTAACTCGGCAGTGGGCGTGTGTGACCCCCTGGCTGGGTTCACCACACAAAAACAGGCACAGCAGACAGAGTTTGTAGTTGCAAAAAACAAAAGGTGCGGCTTATTTTAACTATTTACAGGGGAAAAACAGCAAAACAACAAGAAACATACAAAAAGAAATCCTGGTCAGCTTGACCGCTTACTACACACGTAGGTTCCCTGTCTGACAACTAGGTGCAGCCTTGTGCTGCCCCAGCCCCTGTCTCCCTGTTTTTGAAGGTTTTAGCCACACAGGCTTTGTCTCACCGCACAGGACAGAAACACACTCCCCAGTCTTGCACAACACAGAACTGGTTCCAGGGTGGAGCATCTCCCTTAGCATGCTGGGAGTTCTTGTAGAGGCCTTAATGAGCCACTTGATTCGGCTGGGCTCATTAACTCTTCCCCCGCAAGACTCCCAGCACTCCCTCTAGTGGTATGAATTTGCATAAAGCCTGAATCTAGGGCATACATACCTACCATCCTGGATGCAACCTGGTGATTTTACCTGCCTGCTGTCACATACCCCCCCTCTTGTTTTAACCTTGGGGTTGGAACACAAGCAATCAGGCATGCATGTACTCGAGACAAAGCATCCACATTCCCCATTTGAACGCCAGGGCGATGCTTTACTGTAAAGTTGAATTCCTGTAGGGCCAGGAACCACCTATTCACTCTTCTATTTGTCTCTTTGTTTTGAGCCATCCACTTTAAAGGAGCGTGATCAGTAATCATGTCAAAGTGCCTACCTAGCAGATAGTACCGAAGGGAATCTAGAGCCCACTTCACCGCTAAAAACTCCTTCTCAATCGTGGCGTAATTTACCTCATGGGACTTCAATTTCCTGCTGAGGTAAATGACTGGGTGCTCTTCCCCGTTCCAGACCTGGGACAATACTGCTCCTAACCCAACGTCTGATGCATCACTTTGTACGACAAAGTCCCTAGAGAAGTCTGGTGAGTACAACACTGGCTGGCTACATAAGGCTTTTTTTAAGAATTGGAATGCTGCCTCAGCCTCTGGGGTCCATTTAATCATGACCGACTCTTTCCCTTTTGTCAGGTTGGTTAGGGGCACAGCCTGAGAAGCAAAGTGGGGAATGAATCGCCGATAATAACCAGCGATTCCCAGAAAGGCTCATACCTGCTTCTTGCTGTTGGGACGTGGCCGATTCTGTATTGCCTCGACTTTGTTGACTTGGGGCTTTATTACTCCCCTCCCAATGGTGTACCCAAGATATTTGGCCTCCTCCTGCCCAATGGTACACTTCTTGGGGTTGGCGGTAAACCCAGCTTCCCGGATAGAGTCTAGGACTGCTTGCACTTTTGGCAGATGTGAGGCCCAATCTGTGCTATAGATAATTACATCATCCAGGTAAGCCACAGCATACTTCTGATGGGGCCTCAGTATCTGGTCCATTTTCCACTGGAATGTGGCTGGCGCATTCTGTAACCCAAATGGCATTCTTTTATATTGGAACGCCCCGTCTGGGGTTACAAATGCGGTTTTCTCCTTGGCCGACTTGGCCAGGGGAATTTGCCAATACCCTTTTGTGAGATCAAGAGTTGTCATGTATCGGGCTGTTCCCAGCCGGTCGATCAACTCCTCTATACGTGGCATGGGGTAGGTGTCAAATTTTGTAACTTTGTTCAGTTGTCGAAAATCGTTACAAAATCGCCAGCTCCCATCCGGTTTAGGCACTAACACAATGGGACTTGACCAATCACTTTGGGACTCCTCTATCACCCCTAACTTAAGCATTTTCTGTACTTCCTCACGTATTGCCTCCCGTTGGGCCTCCGGGATCCGATAGGGTTTTAGTTTCACCCTTTCACCGGGTGGGGTAATAATATTATGCTCTACCCCAGACGTTTGTCCCGGCAGCTCACAGAAAACCTCCTTGTTGCGAAGCACAAACTCCTTAACCTCCTGTTGTTGGGGTTTTGACAAGGTGACTGCTATTCCAACCTCAGGAATCACGCAATCAGAGTGAGCTGGTGACAAAGTTTCCACGACTAGGGATTCCCTATCCCTCCAGGCTTTCAACAGATTAACGTGATAGATCTGTTCGGGCTTTCGCCTTCCTGGTTGTCTGACCTTGTAATTCACTTCGGTCACTTTTTCCAATATCTCATAGGGGCCTTGCCATTTGGTGAGGAATTT
Organism: Rana muscosa; assembly: GCA_029206835.1. Lineage (NCBI taxonomy): Eukaryota > Metazoa > Chordata > Amphibia > Anura > Ranidae > Rana > Rana muscosa. Next base: position 424,450,644 of record CM055122.1, read on the forward strand.
GCTTTCAACCGTAGGGACAAGTACCAATACCCTATCCCCCGGGGAAAAGGTACAGGTCTTGGCTCCATGGTTGTACACTCTCTGCTGTGCCAACTGCGCTTGGGCCAAATGTTCCTTTATGATTTGCATTACCTGTGCAATTCTATCTTGCATCAGGGTGACATGCTAAATCACACTCCTGTGGGGAGAACTCTCACTTTCCCAGGTTTCCTTGGCGATATCCAACAGCCCTCTGGGGTGTCTCCCATAAAGTAACTCAAAGGGTGAGAAACCCGTAGAGGATTGGGGTACCTCCCTTATGGCAAACATTAAATAGGGAATTAGACAGTTCCAATCCTTTCCATCTCTATCCACCACTTTCTTTAACATTTGTTTTAGGGTTTTGTTGAATCTTTCAACCAACCCATCTGTTTGGGGGTGATACACAGATGTACGCAATTGTGTCACTTTGAACAACTTACACAGCTCTTCCATAACCCGGGACATAAAGGGTGTACCTTGGTCCATGAGCAGTTCTTTACAAATACCCACACGGCTAAAAACAAGAGATAGCTCTTTGGCTATGGTTTTGGCCGAGGTATTTCGGAGAGGAATCGCTTCTGGATAACGGGTGGCATAGTCCATTATAACCAAGATGTACTGGTGCCCCCTAGCGGACTTCATTATCGGACCTACCAAATCCATTGCGATCCTCTCAAAGGGGACCTCAATGATGGGAAGAGGTACCAGCGGGTTACGGAAATGTGGCATCGGTGCCGACCTCTGACACACAGGGCAGGAGGAACAATAATTTTCTGTTTCCTTCATGACCCCAGGCCAATAGAATCTCTGCAATACTCTCTCTCTGGTTTTCTCTGTCCCCAGATGACCTCCAAGAATGTGCCCATGGGCCAACTCTAACACCAACTTCCTGTAAGGTTTGGGCACCACAAGCTGCTCAATGGTTTCTTCTGCCCTTTTAGCCACCCAATACAGTAGGTCCTTTTCCACGATGAAGTATGGGTAAGTGCAGGTCTCATCTGGGTTCAGTAACTGGCCATCTCTTTCCACTACGTTTTCCCGTGCCTTTATTAGGGTGGGGTCTTTTAACTGTTCTGTGGCAAAATTTTCCTTGTGAACCTCGAGATCAGAAAACTCCACAGATGGCATGTTTTCGTCTGAGGATGTTGGCTCCTCCCCAGTTTCTCGAGTCTCCCCTGCCAATACCGACAAGGGAAATTCTGGAGAGTCCTCACCACTCTCCGAGGAATTCTGCCTATCACATTCGTGGTATATAGGGGCACCAGTGGGGGGCTCAGGACAATCCCATAGTTCCCAGAACTTTGGAAAATCCCTTCTCACAATGGCATCATGAGGCAAGTGAGACACTAATCCCACCCGATGAGAGAGGGTACCTTTGGGGGTCTCAAAACACACTGTAGTCACCGGATACTCTCGGGTGTCCCCATGCACACAAATAACCGCTACCTTGCTATTCCCAGAAACCTCTGTAGTAACTAATTCAGCCTTTATCAGTGTCACCAGGCTACCTGAATCCAGCAATACAACAACATTTCTACCATTAACACACATTTTGCATAAATGTTTCTCAGTTCCCCGAATGGCAGTGCATGCGACTGTCACAAACAGCGACTGACGTCTGTCCGTTAGAAAGTCACATTGCATGGGTTCATCCACAACCGGGCAATTTGCTGCAATATGTCCCTCTTGTCGGCAGCAGTAACAAACAATCCTTCTTGCTGCCTCTTGAACCCCTGATTTCCCAGGCTGTTCTCACCAAACCTTGGGTAGAACTCCCACCCTCTCACTCTCTCCACCCTCACCCCTTGGAATCATCTTACCCGCCACTGGGGATGGTCTGGTCTTAGGGTGGAAAGTCTGTGAGTCTCTGGAAGAGGCAGTCAGGTTCTCTGTATCCAAGTACTTCTCTACACGATCCACAAGATTATCGGCCGTTTCTGGGTCTCCATGGCTTACCCACTTTTGGATGGCAGTAGGAAGAGCTCTCAAGAAACGATCCATCACAACACGTTCCACAATCTTTGGTGCGGACAAAGTCTCTGGCTGTAGCCACTTCCTGCTCAGGTGAATGAGATCATACATTTGAGACCTGGGGGGTTTTCCAAGCCGGAAAGTCCAGTTATGCACACGCTGAGCCTGGACAGCCAGGGTGACACCCAGCCGTGCCAATATTTCAGTTTTTAGCATCACATAGTCTTTTGCTTGGTCAGGCTCTAGGTCATAGTAAGCTTTCTGCAATTCACCAGTTAACAGAGGAGCCACCAGTCCAGCCCACTGCTCCTTAGGCCACTTTTCTCTTTCAGCAGTCCTTTCAAATGTGGTCAAAAACACCTCTGGATCATCCTCTCCAGTCATTTTTGTCAATAAACGACTCACCCCAAAGGACGCGGTATTAGTGGAAAGACTTTCCTCACTGGTCTGCGGACGTTGCTGCATCACTGTTTCCATTTGTTGTAGTCTCTGCTCTTGCTTCTGCAACACGTCTATGAAACGGGCCTCCGATTGCTGCAGGGCTTGTTGCTGAGCTTCCAGACTCTGTTGATGAGCATGCTGCTGGGCTTCCAGACTCTGTTGGTGAGCTTGCTGCTGGGCTGCAAGGCTCTGTTGATAATCTTGCTGGTAGGCTGCAAAGCTCTGTTGTTGAGCTGCAAGGCTCTTTTGCAAACCTGCATTTGTCTGCTGCTGATTGGCATTTGCTAGAGCCAGCTGTTTCAATATCTCCTCCATGCTGGTCTTAAAAAAAAACTGCCCGCATTCTCCACCAACTGTGATGGGGTTAACTCGGCAGCGGGTGTGTGTGACTCCCTGGATGGTTTCACCACACAAAAACAGGCACAGCAGACAGAGTTTGTAGTTGCAAAAAACAAAAGTTGCGGTTTATTTAAACTATTTACAGGGGAAAAACAGCAAAACAAAAAGAAACATACAAAAAGAAATCCTGGTCAGCTTGACCACTTACTACACATGTAGGTTCCCTGTCTGACAACTAGGTGCAGCCTTGTGCTGCCCCAGCCCCTGTCTCCCTGTTTTTGAAGGTTTTAGCCACACAGGCTTTGTCTCACCGCACAGGACAGAAACACACTCCCCAGTCTTGCACAACACAGAACTGGTTCCAGGATGGAGCATCTCTCTTAGCATGCCTTAATTAGCCACTTGATTCAGCTGGGCTCATTAACTCTTCTCCCGCAAGACTCCCAGCACTCCCCCTAGTGGTATGAATTTGCATAAAGCCTGAATCTAGGGCATACATACCTACCATCCTGGATGCAACCTGGTGATCTTACCTGCCTGCTGTCACAAGTAAGAGCTGTGAAAATGTGGAATAGACTCCCTCAAGAGCTGATTCTGGCCAGCTCAGTAGATTGTTTTAAGAAAGACCTTTCCTTTTCCTAGATACACATAATATACAGTAACTGAATACTAATATTTATAGGTAAAGTGGATCCAGGGAATATCCAATTGCCTCCTGGGGGATCAGGAAGGAATTTTCTCCCCCTACTGGAGTAAATTGGATCATGCTTTTTTTTTTTTTGGGGCTGGGGGTTGCCCTCCTCTGGATCAACTGTGGGTATAGGATTGTATGTAATTATGTGTGTGTGTGTGTGTGTATATATATATATATATATATATATATATATATATATATATATATATATATATTATACAAAATAATTCTGGCCTTTAGCACAAGTGATTTTGGTGAAGGAGAGGTAAGGAGGGGTAAGTATGCAAAGAAAGAATTAAATTTAGCAGGGAAGTTTGATATCAGGGTTGGATTAACAAGGAGGTCTTTTATGAGGGAAATTTAGGGCAGGGAATCACTCTCAACAACTGGCAGCACTGCATCGAAAACTAGGAGCCGCAATCTTCTGTCACAGAAAGCTTTAATGTAGGGCATACATTTATTGGCATAAATCTATAGCAAAATATTTCTCATATTCAATCATATTTCTCAAAAACTGAACACCTTGGAAACCCAAGCCGCAGAGGTCCCTTACCGCTTACCTTCTCCGCACCACTGCAAAGTCAGGCATGACTAAAGATGGCGCCCAAGCACAGCGTGGTTCCCCGTCGCCGGCGGTGTCTCCGGAGGCTTCAGCTTCGACTTTCGCAGATGGTGAGTGTCACACTCAGCTCACCAAGGCTGACCTGGAGGACAGCCTGTCCTCCATGTATGAAAAACTAGCTGGAAAGTTCCAAAGTGAACTACACAAAGCCACAAGTACACTCTCGCTGGAGATCACTACACTGGGGGGTCGCACTGATCTTTTAGAAGCAAAGCGCGACGAATTGGCCGGGGCGCACGCTGATCTCCGCAAAGATTATGAGGCACTGGCTAAAAATTTCCAGCTAGTACAATCACAGGTCGAGGATCTCGACAACAGGAACAGGAGGAACAACCTCAGACTGCGTGGTATTCCTGAAATGGTCGTAGACCTCCCTGCCGCAGCCACTAAGCTATTCCTCAGTCTCCTTCCCTCTGCGCCTCCTTCTGCGTTTGTATGTGACAGGATTCACAGGGCATTGCGCCCCAATCCCCCAGCAGAGAAACCGCCGCGAGACATAATCCTATGTCTCAAGGACTTCTTAATTAAGGAAGATATTCTCCGGGCAGCTAGGAATGCTGTAGCAATCGACTTGGATGGGGTGAGGATTCAGATTTACCCAGATATATCACAGGCAACCCTCGACCGCAGACGTCGGATGAAGGAAGTCACATCTGTCCTTCAATCCGCTCATATTTGCTACAGATGGGGCTTTCCATTTAAGCTCACCATCCCTCATAATGGAACCACCTACATTGCCTACAATGTCATGGAAGCGAAGGAGATCTTAATCAAGTTGGGCCTTTTGGAACCGGAAGCTGTAAACCGCAGACCCCCCACTCCAGGACCTAACCCAATCTGGAACACCCCTTCTTCACGCAGGAACCAAGGCAGATGGCGCCAACCGTTCCGTGACCAACCTGCTTAAAGATCCATAAGTGGAGTTTCTGCAGACGTTTCCGAGGCTCCTGGTTCCGGGCAGGTATGACTTCCCCTTGTCTGGGTTTAGTCCTCGGACCGGGCTTGAGACTTTGCTATCATGGTTACATTATCCCCAGTCTCACATTGTATGAGAAAGGAAACAAGGGTGCACCAGCCTAGTGCATTATCGTTTAGGATAGATTTTATTAAAAAAGCATAGATACTACTTACAAGTGTAGTAGAAAAAGTCCATGAAGGGCTGCAAAGCCGGTGTTAGTATCGTGCAAGATTGACTGCTAGAGGATCCACTTGTGCGCAGGAGTTTTTGTGTGCTGTTTTCACATTGTATGAGCCCGGGCCCCCTCGGTGGACTTGATACCCACATTACCTAGCAGCCTGCTTAACTGTCCATGCTTGGAGCTTATACAGTGGTTTCCACACCACAGATTTCTACATACATCTGACTTTCCCCTGTATAAGTTCAATACCCGAGCCAGGCTGGAGTCTTTGCCGATAACATTTGATTACCCCCTATGTTATGTTGTATCGGACCAGGCCCTCTCGGTGGTTGTTCTACCCTCATTATACGGACATTCCGTTCCCCTCCTGCAGGATGGCATGCACCAGTAACTTTTTTCTCTCACTTTATTTTTCTTTTTTTCTTAAAGCGGAGCTCCGCTGGAAAAAAAAAATTAAAAGCCAGCAGCTACAGCTACAGCAGCTGCTGGCTTTTAATATTTGGACACTTACCTGTCCTGGAGTCCAGCGACGTCCACAGCAGAGGACGAGCGACCGCTCTGCTGCTCCCTCCGACATCCTCGCTGAGGGAACCAGGAAGTGAAGCCCTGCGGCTTCATGCCCGGTTCCCTACTGCGCATGCGCGAGTCGCGCTGCGCCGTTCTGATTCGTCCTCCTGTGTTCTGGGAGCCGAGTGTCTCCCAGAACACTACGGGAAGTCTGGGGGAAGTGACGTCACTCCTGCAGATTCCCGGAGAGAGGACTCCCGGATGTGGGTGAAAATACCTGTCTTAGACAGGTATCTTCACCCCCCTCCCCCCTGAAAGGTGTCAATTGTGACACCGGAGGGGGGGAGGGTTCCGATTACCAAAAGTGAAAATTTAGGGTGGAGCTCCACTTTAAGTTGTTCTCTTATTTGGCTCTGACATGCTCTGAGGTGGTATGTCTCCTCTCGTTCACTGTTCCCCCCCCTGCTGACTTCGGGACCCAGGCCGCTGTGAGGTTCAGGGTGATGTGCATGTTATGGTCACCCTGTTCATCGCTGCGACCCCATCGGGGTCCATCGGTTGGTATAGGACTGCATAGTCCAATGAAAAAGTTTTTTTGGTCATATGGAATGTTTTCCTCTGACCCCCATACTCATGAATGGTTTGTGAGCACTGTTGTGTTAAATTCTATTTGTTCTTATCATACCTTTGCATTTTACCCTGAAATGTCATTCATATTGTTTTTATATCAGATTATCGATCAGACGCTTAATTTCACTATTCAGAGACAGGCATGCTATGTTAAAGCTTTGACAGAGGTTCAAATGGCCATTCCACGTGGTATCCCTTCCTGTACACGCTCCTCCCATCCCTGTGCCCCATCCCTGTTAGTTCATGATGGCTCTTAAGATCTTTTCCCACAATGTCCAGGGTTTTAACCTACCCCAGAAACGAAGGAAGGCCTTTAGGCACTATAAAAACCTGGGAGCAGACATTCTCCTGCTACAGGAGACCCATTTTTCTAACTCGCACCACCCACAATATTTTGATCGATCATTCAAGCAGTTTTATTGTACCTCCCATCCCAACAAAACACGTGGAGTGGCCATTTTTATTAGGAACTCAGTTCTCTTCGAGGTGGTACACATATATAAAGACCCGGGTAGCAGGTTTATAATCCTACAAGGCAAAATCCAGGGCCGGGCAGTTACTATAACGTCTTTATATGCCCCCAATAAGGCACAGGCCTCCTTCTTTAAAAGTTTTTTCTCGATCCTGGAACGATACCTCTCGCCACATTTAATAATAGGCAGAGATTTTAATCTCACAGCTAATCCGAGCCTAGACAGGAGCAGGAGCACCCCCGCCACTAAAGCATTTCCTAAAACCCTGTCTGGTAGCCTGAACGCCCTGCAACTTATTGACACGTTGCGAGCACATAATGTCAGATGCAGGTCCTACACGTTCTACTCGAATCCTCATGACAGTTCTGCTCGTTTGGACTATATTTTTAGTTCCTCAACTATCCTAGCTAACTCCTCCGGTGCAGACATTCACGTTTGCCCCTGGTCCGACCACAACATAGTTGAATTCACAATCCAAGGGATGGGCCTCAAACCCAGGACCTACTCTTGGAGATTGAACGATTCACTGCTCACTGACTCCCCCATGGTTGAGGCACTCAGCACCAAACTCCAGGAGTACTTTGTAGATAACCACTTACCTGACACCTCTCCGAGTACATTGTGGACTGCCCATAAGGCAGTCATGAAGGGCAACCTAATTGATTTAGCCTCCAAGAGGAACAAAGCAAAAATATCCGACCTCCGTTCGCTCACAAGGGCCCTGGATACCCTGTATAACCGATATAATCAAGATCCCTCCCCGGCCCTTCTTCAACAAATTCACAGTAAAAAACAAGCATTAGACCTCCTGCTCTCGGAGGGTACAGAAAAGGCCTTGAGGTGGGCCAAAGCTAAATTTATGCTACATAGTAATACATCATCTACCATGTTCGCACGGAAACTAAACCAGGCCACAAAACCCTCACATACCTATAGACTTCGAAATTCGGCAGGCATACTAGTCTCTCACCCTAATGATGTCATGGAGATTTTTGTAGATTATTATAAGAATCTGTTCAAAATGTCTCACCCCACCTCTGTCCCTTCGGCGCAATCTTGGTTCTCAGACCTAGCCCTACCCACTTTAATGGACCAGCAATTAGAATCCCTAAATGCCCCTTGTACTGACTTAGAAATACAGACTATCATCAAATCTCTCAAATCCTGAAGAGCCCCTGGCCCGGATGGCTACTCCACCTCCTATTATAAGAAATGTTCTCACATATTATCCCCTCATCTGACCTCCCTTTATAACCACATCTTGAAAGGAAATGATTTTCCAGCTGAGATGCTCTTGGCCAACATGTCCCTTATCCCCAAACCCCAAAAAGATCATTCCCTGCCCCAGAACGAGAAGGAACCTCAAGTAAATGGATAAACAGCATAACAAAACAGGTCATCAACTCACAGGAGAAGCAACCTATGGATTCAGGGCTGTGGTGCATCCCCAGCCACCCCATCCCGTGCATCCTCCAGGGACCCCTCCCCCCAGGCATCTATCCATCCCGACCATATTTTATCAAATTTGTTGGGGCAGTTCCGATTAAGGTAGGTAAGTTTGTAGAGTGGTAACACTGAGTTCACAACCGTACGCCACATAGAAACTGTAGGTGGCACCGGGTCTTTCCAATGGAGGAATATCACCTTTCGTGCATAAAAGGTGGCATAGCCCAGAAACAGCCTGGTATACTTGCCCCGGACCGTTGCCCCAAAGATGTTAAGCAGTAATGCCCGAGAATCAGGTCTCAAGTCCAGGGCCGCTATTCCATTGAGGCTGTCCACTACCCCCGTCCAGTAATCCACCAGACGTGGGCAGGTCCAGATCATGTGTAGGAAGGAGGCAGCCTGCAGGTCACACCGAGGACAATTCACCGGGGTCTCCGGGTTCATAAGGGTCAGTCGTTTTGGAGTGAAGTAGGCCCTGTGGAGGAACTTAACCTGCAAAAATCGGTCTTTGGCCGAGATCATGTTCGTCACAAAGGAGGATAGGGTAGACTCCCATTCCTCCTCCGTCAGGTCAGGGATGTCCCCCCTCCATTTAATCATAGCTTTCTCAAGCTTTCCTTTGGGGCTTACGGACAAACAGAAATACAGGGAGGATAGGGGTTTATCTATGACCCTGGCAGTAAGAAGTCTCTCCACAGAGTCCGATCCGAGGGCAATGGAAGGTGGGAATTGCTTATTGTACGCATGGCGTAGTTGGTAATAATGAAACAACATCCAGCCCGGCAACTGATAGGCATCTCTGAGGTCGGGGAACGAGCGCAATTTACCGCCGGCAACTATGTGTTTAAGGTTCACTATCCCTTTCTTTGCCCACACCTGGGGGTCCGGGACCGTGTTCAAGTGTGGAAGGGTGGGATTACCCCATAGGGGGAGATGGGGGGAGTATTTAACAGGGGAGCTATTACGTGCGCTAACCCTACGCCACACTGATATCGTCGTACGCATAGGCTCCGTAAGACCGGGGTGAGATTTCGGACCCCTGAACACCAAGTTGCTGAGGAAGGAGTATGAACCCATAATCGCCGCAGGGTTGTCTTTAGGCTGAGAGAACCACCACCTGACTGTGACCAAAACCGCCGCCCAAAAATACACCTGGAAATCCGGTAGGGACAAGCCACCTCGCGCAATGGGGAGCTGTAAGGTGGAGATGGCCAACCGTGGAGGTCTGCCATTCCACACAAAGGAGGATATGATACCATTTAATGTGGCGAAAAATGTGGCCGGGGGGATCAATGGGGAATTACGAAAAAAGTATAGGAATTTAGGAAGGTAGACCATTTTCACCAGATTGACCCTACCCACCGGTGAAAGAGAGAGGGATCTCCAGGCCGCACATCTCCTCGAGAAGGTCTTCAGCAGTGGTATGAGATTCAAGTCTATGTAGGAGGACAGGGGCGCTCTAATCAGTATCCCAAGATATTTGAATTCCAACGTCCAGTTTAAGGGGGTACCCGTGGGGGGCGGGGTCCCGACAGATGGAGTGAAAAAAGGAGTGACTTTCCCCAGTTTACCTTAATTCCAGAAAACGAGCCAAACACATCCACAATGTGGAGAGCCGGTGGGAGGGAAGAAACGTCCTTAAGGAACAGGAGGGTATCGTCAGCATATAGGGATATTTTGTCCGTGACCACCCCCACAGGGATGCCCTCAACCAGGGGAGCTGTCCTAATACGTGCCGCCATGGGTTCCATGGCCAACGCAAACAAGCCAGGGGAGAGTGGGCAGACCTGCCTAGTGCCCCGGGACAGGGGGAATGGAGACGAAAGCGAGTTGTTCGTGCGAATACGAGCTGTGGGGTCGCGGTAAAGCAGTTGGACCCATTTAACAAATTGGGGGCCAAACCCGAATTTACGCAGGACGGCCCAGAGGTAGCGCCACTCCACCGAGTCAAACGCTTTCTCGGCATCTAGAGAGGCCACCACCCCCGAGCCGCCCCCGTCCGCCCTGGCAAGATGTGTGAGGAGCCGTCGTATATTAATATCAGTTCCCCGCCCCGGCATAAACCCAGATTGATCAGCGTGCACCAATGCAGTGATCACAACATTCAGGCGTCCGGCTAATACCTTGGCCAATATCTTGGCATCGACATTTAGGAGAGATATCGGCCGGTACGAGGAGCACTGGTCAGGGGCCTTGCCTGGTTTGAGAATGACTACTATAACTGCTTCGGCCATGGTCTGGGGGAGACAATCCCCCTCCGCAGCCTTTTGTAGCATAAGTTTAAATGCGGGAAGCAGCTCCTCCACATACGTCTTAAAGAGTTCGGCAGGGATGCCATCCGGGCCCGGCGTCTTACCTCCCTGTAGGGAGGACACCGCCCGCCGAATCTCGTCTAGCGTGATAGGGGCGTCTAATGCATCTCTGCAGGCGGACGTCAAGCAGGTCAGCTCTGTCTCCTCCAGATATGCCGTGAGCTCCTCGTCCGTGCATGTCAGCCAGGAGCTGTACAGCTCCTGGTAGAAGGATGCAAAGCGGCCGTTGATGGCGGCAGGATCGGTCAGCAGCGACCCATCCGAGTCAGCTATTGCCGATATGGTCACAGGTGAAGAGCTCTCCCTTGACAGCCATGCCAGCATGCTACCTGTTTTATCCCCATGTTCGAATATGCGTTGGGATTGGTGCAGAAATTTAGTTTTGGTAGCGGATGTGCGGAGCAGAAGCACATCCCTCAGTGCGGCCTGAAAGTCAGAGTATACCCCAGAGTCCCTGGTAGCAGTGTATTCTGTCTCAAGTGTAGTCACCCTTGCCTCAGCCCGCTTTATATCCTCCCTCATGTCCCTGCGAGTCCTCCGGATATGCGTCTGCAGGCTGCCCCTAGAGAAGGCCTTGAATGCATCCCAAGACACGGTAAGGGGCACAGTAGGGTCCAGGTCTCGCCAGTATTGTATCACCTCAGAACGATATGGTTCAGAGATCCTGGAGTCGGACAGCCAAAATCTGGACAATCTCCACAATCCCTCCCCCGGAGCCGCGGACACACACAGCCTCAATTGCAGAGGAGCATGATCAAAGATGCCCCGAGGAAGGATGGAGACACCCCTGACCCTAGGGAGGACAGACCCCCCACATAGGCCAGATCTATGCGCGAGAATGTTTTATGTGAGGCCGAGTGACATGTGTAGGCCCGCTGATCAGGGTAGCGCCACCGCCACACATCAGTCAAATTGGAGGCCTCTGCCCAGGAGGACAGGTCTGAAACTGGGCCCGCCACGCCGGAAAGTCTGTCCAACCCAGGGTCCGGGACCAGGTTAAAATCGCCCATGATCACCACATTATCCGTACCAAACACAACAATCTTAGAAACTAGCTGGTTGAGTATTCTCATGGAGGCCGGGGGGGGGCAGGTAAAGACCCACCACCACCAGCTCCACCCTATCTATCACAGCATGCATTATGACATATCTCCCATCCGGGTCCAGCTCCAGCGCCAGCAACCTAAAAGGCAGGGATTTGTGAACTAGAATGCTAACTCCCCGGGAGTAGTTGGTATGAGTGGAGTGGTAGAGGTGTCCCACCCAGGAACGCTTCAGGCTTAAAAGTTTGCTGCCAGTTAAATGCGTCTCTTGAAGGATACATATCTGGGGGCGGTGAGCATTAAGGAACTGAAACACCAGTGACCTCTTTATAGAGGAGTTGAGACCCCTAGTGTTCCACGAAACTATGGTGCACTCAGCCATAGTCACCCTGTGGTACTAGATAGAGCTGGAACAAGACTACCGGACCCTGGGACCGGCCCGGCCATTACATAAATCAAAACATACCGACCCACACATCCTAAGTCACACTGTAAAACATCGCTTTTAAAAATATAAGAAAATAACAAAACATAACCAAACAGTCCACACAGTAGCACATATGGCCCGTCAGGACCCAGGAAGAAGACCCAGGCCAGTGTGTAGAAAAAAGAAAGGGATACAAAAATAGAAAATAACAAGGCACGTGAGAAAAGACATCAGTTGAAACAGCCCACATCAGTAGGCAATCAGCAGGAATACTCATCCTCGCGGGAGTGTGTCGATCCACATGGAGGCCTCCTCTGGGGACACGAAGAACCGAAGAGACTCACCATCTTCCACCCTCAGCCTGGCCGGGAACAACATACTGTACTTGATGTGTTTGGAGCGAAACCGAGCTCTCACAGCATCAAAGGATTTACGCTGTTTCTGGGTTTCCAGCGAATAGTCCGGAAAGATTAGAAGCTTGGCATTGTCGAAGCGTAATTCACCTTGAGCCCTGGCCTCCTTCATCACCGTATCTCTGTCCCGGAAGTGGAGAAGTTTAAGGATAAAAGTGCGGGGCGGTGCTCCCTGGGGCCCCCTGGTGGCGGGTATGCGATGAGCCCGCTCCACAGTAAAAAACAGAGAGAAGCGTGCTGAAGGGAGTATTTGTTGTAATAAGCGTTCAGCAAAGGCCGTGGGGTCAGCACCCTCAGCCCCCTCGGGGAGTCCCAGAACACGCAAATTATTTCTTCTGTTGCGATTCTCTGCGTCTTCTGCGCGGGACTCCAGCACCTTGACCCTGGCCTTAAGTGAGTGAATGTCAGCCCCATGGTCGCGTACCGTGTCTTCGGTCTGGGAGACCCTGTGCTCCACCTCAGTCATTCTACCACGAAAAGCGTCAAAGTCTTTTCTAATAAACTCCACATTTGCCTGTATATGGTCCACCTTACCAGTCAGGGTAGTTATGGCATGCAGGACCGCTTTAAAATCGGCCGCCGTGGCAGGCAGCCGGTCGGGGTCTTCAGCCTGGTTTTCCATCGGGGCACAGGCTTTTGGTGAGGCCGCGGCTGCGGCCTTGTCCGCAGCGTCTAACTTAGCGGCTTTCTTTTTGGAGCGTGGTTGACTTTTCCTCCTCTGCATACCCCAGGGAAACTACAGGGGATCAGGAGGCAGAGGAGGATGGCAGGAGGGGTTTATGCCCAACAGCAAACAAAAAAAAAAAGAAAAAAGAGGGTCTTACTGCGCCGGCCCTGCGGATGTCCGGGCCGGAATTCCAGGCGAGTCCCCGGCTTCGGCCTAGTCAACAACGCCCGATCTGCAACTTTTCCTGGAGTCACAGCCGGCCATCCCCACTTCACCAGCGTCCGGATAGGGTCCCAAGGCTGGGGAGATGCAGGAGAGAAGGATCTGAGGCGTCGTACCGCGCTGGCCCCGCGGAGCTTCGGGCCGGGATTCTAGGCGAGTCCCCGGCTTCGGCCTAGTCTGCGACGTCCGGCCGCGGCCTTTCCTGGGGTCACTGCTGGCCAATCTCACCCCCGAGCTGTCCAGGGCAGGGTCCCAGGGCTAGGGGGACACAGGAGGAGGAATCTGGGAGGGTCTGCACCCTATAAAAGGACTTATATAGCGCCGGTCCTGGGGAGCTCAGACAAGCACGTTTGCTCCCAGCGCCATCCCGGACACGCCCCCCCACTTATAGCATTACTGAATCTCACATCTTTACTAGATTCTTTTCACACAATTTCAGGGCTGGGGGTTAATCTGGCTAAATGTTCGGCCATGCCAATTAATATACCTCATGATCTTGAGGCTTCCCTGAGACATCACTTCGCATTTACTTGGTGCACAGACACTTCCGCTACTTAGGGATACAGCTTACCCCTGCTTTTCAATCCCTGTTCCGTGTAAATTATCACCCCATAGTCTCTCATGTTAAAACCCTGCTTAAAACCTGGGATAAATACCACGTCTCATTTCTGGGTAGGGTCACAGCCATAAAAATGGCCATTTTGCCTAAGCTATTGTTTTTCTTCAGGGCCCTCCCTATATACGTCTCTAGGACCTATATCGATTCAATTCAGAAGGAAGTCAATAAATTTGTGTGGCATAATAAGAAACCAAGATTCCATAAATCCTTGCTATATAGACCCCAACCCTTAGGAGGTCTAGGCCTTCCAGACCTTTGGCACTATTACTTAGTGTCCAGATTTGCACAAACCGCACAATGGCACACATCCTCAGTCTGTATTCCCTGGTTGGCCTTCGAGACTCAGTCTATCCTCCCCTTCCACTTGCCGGGACTTTTATGGTCCAGGACCATAAAGACAGGCCAACTACCCCCACTAAACTCTATTGTCAGCCAGACGGTCCACCTTTGGTTGCTGTATAACCATAAATTCGGTTTATCCTCCCCTCTTTCCCCGTTATACTCTTTTTTATAGGTGATCCTGATTTCCCACCGGCCTTTCAAGATAGGGCTGGATTCTCCAGATGGTTGACATCAGCGGTTATAACGTTTCAATCCATGAAAGAGGGCCGTCATTCTAAATCCTTCCAGCAATTACAAGCAGAGTGCGATCTCCCACCCTCTGAAGTATATAGGTACATGCAGATCAGACATTTCTTCCAGCATAGGGGCCCCCTAGACTCCCAAATCCATAGTACCCCTTATGAACGCATATGTTCTCACTCTTCCAGAGACAGAGGGGTTATATCCAGGATGTACACCATGCTTAATGAATATGCCCTGCCAGTCAAAATTAAACCAATGCTTAAATGGGAAGGGGAGTTGGGCATGACTTTTGACCCTCCAGAATGGGAAGAGATGCTGACGAATATGTACAAACACACCAGAGCCTACTCTATTCGGGAAACTGCTGTCAAACTACATCTCAGGTGGTATCTGACCCCCGCACACCTACACACTATCTACCCGGCGGTTTCCCCGCTCTGTTTTCGGGGCTGTTCTGAGGCTGGCACACTGATACACACCTTCTGGAGCTGTAGACATCTTCAGCCCGTCTGGCAAGCGGCAGCCCTAAAAGTGTCAACCATAGCTGGCAGTACCATTACCCTCACAGCCCAAATGTGCCTATGCTTTACACCCATCCCTGATATCCCTACACCTTGTGCAAAATTAATACACTCCCTCTTCTTAGCCATCCATTGGGTAACTGCACTTAACTGGCGCTCTTCTTCCCTTTCATGGTCCCAGGTGCTGGCACGAATGGAAGCAATCAAGCTAGCAGAATGCATTCACCACACGCTCTATGACACTATGCTAATATATGATAATAAATGGAAACACTGGATTAATGTGCCTTAATAATGTCATATAACTTTTTCTGTAAGCACCTTATATAACCTCTCCACCTGTACCTTAATCCTCTACTAGTTGGATGTATTCACATGTACTGTTAGTTCTGTTGTTGACCCCTATCTCTTTCCCATGTCCTGTGATTTTCAACCATCCTCTGATTTGATTATGCTGTCTGACATTTTCATTGTATGATGTTGATACTTGAATAAAAGCGTTTGTAATAGAAAAACTGGACACCTTGGGGCATGACATTTTAAAAATGATTAGACATATAAATTATTATTTTACATGTTTGTATACTGCCACCTATACAGAGGCATAGATTTGAGCAAAACATCGATTTACCATTATATTGGTTTTGGCAAAACGTATTTTGTAAGTTTCAATGCTTTTAGTAATATATACAAAGTTTGGTAACCAAACATTTAATAATAATTTATTTATTGATTTATATATATGTGTAGCGACCTCATTTCTCACTCCCTCCTTCTCTTCTCGATCAATGGCTCTCATCTAGGGGACCAGGGAGGAGGGTGTGGCACACCACCAACTCGTATCCTCTTGTTTGAAGAGGTGTGAGCTATAACCTTTTACCTTCGGGCCTGTGTCCCTGTCCAGAGCCAAAACTTCCCTTGAGGATGATTCCCACCCTCCACGCAGGTGGAGGTAGGACCCTTTACTCCCAGAAAGTCAAGTTCCACACCACTGAAAGTCCAACGCTTATTTATTCTTCAGAGCAATAAATAGTCCTTTGAGAGCGACTGGTTAGACATAGAACAGTTCAGAACACAGTGGGGATGAGGTCCAGGCACAAACTTGAACTTGGGTTTTCTCCTGTTCCGTTATAGCGCGAACAGGCATGGCGCACAGTCGCTGCCACCGACCGTGAGGGGGTCTCTGCCACAGACCTGATTCACGATGGGTCCCTGCCACAGACCATGAGAACGTGGACTACCTTCTATGAGAAATGGCCCCTGTCAGAGAGAGGACATCCATCCGGACAGTTACCAGAGGCCCCGCCGTCACCAGCAAATACTGCACTGGGTCTTCGGAAGAGTCACCTCCCTGGCCTCCTCGTCCCAGATTCGGGTGTTCACACCGGGGACACCCTAGGAGCCCTCGATCCCTTGCAGGACCCAGTCGAAGGTACTGGGCCCCAGGCCTCCGGAGAGTACCTCACCCCAGACCAAAGGTGTCTGAGGTGGAATCGCAACTCCGTCCACGGGCCCAGGGCACCCGGAGACCACCATCACGCACCCCCAGGCTGAAGGTGCCTGGGAGTGGACCCCGAGCGGAAGATGTCTGCCCCCTTTATACTCTCTCCCAGCATGCACAGCAGGTTCCCCGCCCCGCTGTACTACTGCCGCGAGAGGACACAAAGGGGCGCAGCCCTCCAATGGCGATTCAACCCCGGCCTATGGCAACAGTGCCACCTATAGGCCGCAGAGAACTAGACACCATTGATATCCTCCACTGGCATAAATTGGTCTAGGAATCCTAACAATTGTTGCATCTGAGCCTGGTACCACTCAGATGCCTCCCCTAAATATGACCACCCGCTACATATATATATACACACTGTATATATCTGAGGGGTTTTCCAAACGTTTCCACACTTTTAGATTTTCGTTGGAAACTGTGAGGATGGGAGAAGTAGTAATTGGTTGTGTCTGAGAGTGTCATGTGACTAGTCATAAAAGTTGTCACGCTGTGGTAAAGATGGCTGTGAAACCTATTAAAAAAGTGCATAAACTATTAGAAGAACCTATATAGGTGAAACTCGAAAAATTTGAATATCGTGCAAAAGTTCATTTATTTCACTAATGCAACACTTGGGTCCACTGTGCTTCATTAAGTCCAGGGTCAACGCAGCCGTCTACCAGGAGATTTTGGAGCACTTCATGCTTCCTTCCGCAGCTCTATGGGGATGCTGACTTCATTTTCCAGCAGGACTTGGCACCTGCCCACACTGACAAAAGCACCAAAACCTGGTTCAATAACCATAGGATTACTGTGCTTGATTGGCCAGAAAACTCGCCTGACCTGAACCCCATAGAGAATCTATGGGGCATTGCCAAGAGAAAGATGAGAGACATGAGACCGAACAATGCAGAAGAGCTGAAGGCCGCTATTGAAGCATCCTGGTCTTCCATAACACCTCAGCAGTGCCACAGGCTGATAGCTTCCATGTCACGCCACATTGAGGCAATATTTGCTACAAAAGGGGCCCAAACCAAGTACTGAGTACATATGCATGCTTATACTTTTCAGAGGTCCGATATTGTTCTTTGTACAATCCTGGTTTTATTGATTGCATGTAATATTCTAATTTTCTGAGATTGTGGATTTGGGGTTTTCATGAGCTGTAAGCCATAATCCTCACAATTATGACAAATCACGGCTTGAACTATCTTGCTTTGCATATAATGAGTCTATCTCTTATATTAATTTCACCTTTTAAGTTGCATTAGTGATATAAATTTACTTTTGCACGATATTGAAATTTTTCGAATTTCACCTGTGTGTATATATATATATATATATATATACACCGTATATACTCGAGTATAAGCCGAACCGAGTATAAGCCGAGGTACCTAATGTTACCACAAAAACCTGGGAAAACTTACTGACTTGAGTATAAGCCGAGGCTCAACAATGCCCATTTGCACGCCTCACTGTGCCCATTGCAACTTCACTAAGCCCATTGCCAACTTACTGTTCCCATCCCCACTGTTCCCATCCTCACATGTGCCCATCCTCACTGTGCCCATCCTCACTGTGCCCCTAGAATTAAAATTGAACATTGTACCTGAAGGCTGCGGCATCCATCGTTTAAAACTTGCGGTCTCTTCCTGGTCTCTTCCGTGATAGGCGGAACTGTGTCTGCTGAGAATCGCCTATCACGAACGTTCTCTCATCCTCACCCATCCCAGCAGACACTGTGTTCAGTTTCCGCTATTCGTGGACGTCTTCTGGGAAACTGAGGATGAGAGAACGTTCGTGATAGGCGATTCTCAGCAGACACAGTTCCGCCTATCACGGAAGGGACCAGGAAGAGACTGCGAGTTTTAAACGATGGACGCCGCAGCCTTCAGGTACAATTTACAAAAAAAGGGCTGAAAATCTCGGCTTATACTCGAGTATATACAGTATATATATATATATATATATATATATATATATACAGTATATATATATATAAATAATATACAGACACACAGACACAATCATTTATTTACATACTGTACATACAATGGGGCAAAAAAGTATTTAGTCAGCCACCAATTGTGCAAGTTCTCCCACTTAAAAAGATGAGCGAGGCCTGTAATTGTCATCATAGGTATACCTCAACTATCATTGTCTGATTTGGAAAGAATTTATTTGCAAATTATGGTGGAAAATAAGTATTTGGTCACCTACAAACAAGCAAGATTTCTGGCTCTCACAGACCTGTATCTTCTTCTTCATTACCTGTATTAATGGCACCTGTTTGAACTTGTTATCAGTATAAAAGACGCCTGTCCACAACCTCAAACAGTCACACTCCAAACTCCACTACGGTGAAGACCAAAGAGCTGTCGAAGGACACCAGAAACAAAATTGTAGACCTGCACCAGGCTGGAAAGACTGAATCTGCAATAGGCAAGCAGCTTGGTGTGAAGAAATCAACTGTGGGAGCAATAATTAGAAAATGGAAGACATACAAGACCACTGATAATCTCCCTCAATCTGGGGCTCCACGCAATATCTCACCCGTGGGGTCAAAATGATCACAAGAACGGTGAGCAAAAATCCCACAACCACACCGGGGGACCTAGTGAATGAGCTGCAGAGAGCTGGGACCAACACAACAAAGGCTACCATCAGTAACACACTACGCCGCCAGGGACTCAGATCTTGCAGTGCCAGACGTGTCCCCCTGCTTAAGCCAGTACATGTCCGGGCCTGTGGTTTGCTAGAGAGCATTTGGATGATCCAGAACAGGATTGGGAGAATGTCATATGGTCAGATGAAATAAAAGTAGAACTGTTTGGTAGAAACACAACTCGTCGTGTTTGGAGGAGAGAGAATGCTGAGTTGCATCCAAAGAACACCATACCTACTGTGAAGCATGGGGGTGGCAACATCATGCTTTGGAGCTGTTTCTTTGCAAAGGGAACAGGACGACTGATCCGTGTACATGACAGAATGAATGGGGCCATGTATCGTGAGATTTTGAGTGCAAACCTCCTCCCATCAGCAAGGGCATTGAAAATGAAACGTGGCTGGGTCTTTCAGCATGACAATGATCCCAAACACACCGCCCGGGCAACGAAGGAGTGGCTTCGTAATAAGCATTTCAAGGTCCTGAAGTGGCCTAGCCAGTCTCCAGATCTCAAGCCCATAGAAAACCTTTGGAGGGAGTTGAAAGTCTGTGTTGCCCAGCGACAGCCCCAAAACATCACTGCTCTAGAGGAGATCTGCATGGAGGAATGGGCCAACATACCAGCAACAGTGTGTGACAACCTTGTGAAGACTTACAGAAAATGTTCGACCTCTGTCATTGCCAACAAAGGATATATAACAAAGTATTGAGATGAACTTTTGATATTGACCAAATACTTATTTTCCACCATAATTTGCAAATAAATTCTTTCCAAATCAGACAATGTGATTGTCTGGATTTGTTTCCACATTTTGTCTCTCATAGTTGAGTTATACCTATGATGACAATTACAGGCCTCTCTCATCTTTTTAAGTGGGAGAACTTGCACAATTGGCGGCTGACTAAATACTTTTTTGACCCACTGTATAGATACATGTTAGAAACCTAATATTTTTCTTCAAATACAAGCATTAGTCAGAGACATGATCTAGGCAAATCTGACCAAGGAGTGAAAACAAAATACAGTTCTGTGGACAAAAAACATCATGTGACAAGGAGAGGCAAAAAGGAAGCCCCAAATTCACATTTTTATGTGAAGTATACCTGTATATTTTGTAAAAAAATAAAATTTTGAGCCTTTGCCTTAAGCAAGCCTGATGCTTTCCAGGAATAAGAGATGGGGGAGGAGGGTGCAACTCAGAGTGTGCTGCAACAAATTATAGCTGGTGATTCTTATGGCCACAGATGTTTATTTTGCACAGCTGTACACTGCTAGAAAAACAGAAACTTCCATGTGAATACTGTCCAGAGGTTTCACAACTAGAAACACTGGGAGGAATCCTTGTTACACAAATGACACTTGACTATTACAAATATGCCTCTTAGAAAATTGGTCCTGCCCCCATTCTTCCTCTTCTTGGCCAAGTATATCCAAACAAAGGCATGATACCAATGATAGGGGTTACATATTTGTCAGAGTCCCAGGCTGTGCAAAGACCCTTATTTTTTATTTTTATTTTTTCAAAAAGTTTTTATTGAGAAATATAAAAGCCGTAAATAATAATAATAACAGCATTTGTTGGAACATTTTACATAGTATTGTTGTTATTTAAAACCATGTACTCTAGGGGTCTTGGACAAACAAACCAGGGTGGGCTAATTAGAATGATATACCATAATACATCAGGGCAGTATCTATCGTCAAAAAGGAACTATCTGGATGGATCTAGTTTACAAATTTTCCTAGGATTACAAGATGGAACAACAGAAAATAACAAGAGGGGGGAGGGTAGTAGGAGTCAAGGAGGAGGGGGGGAGGTGGAGTGGAGAACAAGTTCTTGTTATATAGGTAAAGGGAGGGGGGCCACGACTGTTGTAGAGTTATTGTGAGCAGTAGTTTTCTTCACGGTGTTAGTATAGAAGATTGGAGATGGTGAGTGAAGACAGTGAGAAAAGACTTTTGGGACATATTGAGTCCAGATGGCAACTAAAGTCCACTGGTGGTGGGTTGTCCAACAGGGGAGACTGCCTCCCCTGAGCTTGAGGGGGGGAGTCCCATAATATGAGAACGAGTACTGCCCAAAGTTTGCTAGGTCTTCTGGAGAGACTGCTGAGTGCATGAAGGGTTGCCACCTGGAGAAGAAGCAGGATTTAGATCTTTCATGTTTATAGTCGGTGTTGAGTCGGTCCTTGAATACTAGTATGAGTAGGAGCTCTCGTTTTATTTGGGTGGTATTAGGACAGTGAGATGAAGTCCAGTTTTTTTATATGGTTCTCCGTGTGATCAGGAGACAAATCAAAGACCAGTCTTTTTGGGAGGGGCGATTATTTGAGCTCTCAGTGGTAGTTATATTTGCATTTTGGGACCATGGCAGCAGTTGGGGGTCCCAGTGGCCAAAGATGAGAAGCACTGGGTCCTTTGGTAGCTTTAGTAGGGTTACTTCAAAAATGTAGGATAACACCTGATCCCAAAAGGTAGAGATGTAGGAGCATGCCCAGAAACGGTGGAACAGGGACGGTCTCAGTTGATGGCAGAAGGGGGCAGTTGGCATCACTCTTTTCTATTGTGGAAGAGAGGAAGGGTATGTAGGCTCGATGGACAATCTTTAGTTGAGTTTCTTTCCATGTTTCATTGGGAATTAATCATTGTACTTGATTTTGTCTACTAGGTCCGCATCCGGGAAATCCTTTCCCCAGTTGGCTACAGATGAGAATGTCACAGGGGGGGTGGTCTTTCGTAGAATAGGTTTATAAATGTCAGAGATTTTATAGGAGCCTTCCAGGAGTAGCAGGTCTGTGAAGTTTGGTTCGAATATTTTACAATCCTCTCTGCATGCGTCCTTTAGGAAGCTGAAGCATTGCCCAACGTGGAATGCATGTGCTTGTGGAAGTGAGAAAGTTTCAGCTATGGTTGAGAAGGATAGAGGTTGCCCTGTTTCCATGTTGCATAAAGAGGAGAATTTTGCCTTTTTCTTGCCAGATGGTGAATGGTGTATGTTCCAGTCCAGAGGGGAAGCTAGGGTTCCCTTGTATTGGTAGGTGACTTGACATGAAAGGAGAGAGCTTGAGGCTTTTCTTGGCTTCTCTCCAGGCAATAACTGCAATAGCTGTGTCTCTCAGCAGGACGTTGTGTTGGTATAAAGGTGGGATTGATTTCCACTTGCAGTGGAGAAGGGTCACTAAGGAATACGAGTGGGCCATTGCGGACTCCATGGAGAAATTGGAATAGCGGGAGGTTTGCGATATTCAGTCCAGACTGGTTCTCAGTAAGCATGCCAAATTATAAGTTCGAACACTTGGAAGACCTCTTCGCGTCTGGGAAGATATTGTTTCTTTAAAGCTATACGTGGTCTTTTGTTTTGCCATAGGAATTTTGATATGGCTGAATTGAGGAGTTTAACATCTTTATTGTGAAGGAGTAGAGTAATAGTTTGGCGTGGATACAATCAGGGGCTTTTTTTCAGCAGGAACGCGGGGGAACGCAGTTCCGGCACCTCCAGCTCTGAATGTATGTAATGGCAAGGGGTCCTGGGGTGTACTGGAGGGTCTATTAATGCCGGGGGATCTATTGTTGCTGGAGGGGATCTATTTTTACAGGGGGAGGGTCTATTGTTGCTGGGGAGGTCAGTTGTCGCTGGTAGGGGATCTATTGTTGCTGGGGGTCTCTTATGCTACTGGGAGACAATCGTTGCTGGGAGACATCAACTGTTGAGGGAGGGGGTCTATTGTTGCTAGCTGTTCAGTCTATTGGTTCTGGGGGAGCTCCATTGTTGCTGGCTGCAGTGGATCTATTTTACTTCCTATCATATACAAATTACTTAGCACCAGAAATGTATACTTAGTTCTGTATCCATTACTGAGAGGTGAGTAGGGGGTGGAACCAAGGAATGGTGCTCGGAGGTTGGTAGGGAGCGGAACCAAGGAATGGTGCTCGGAGGTAGTTAGGGGGTGGAACCAACGAATGGTTCTCAGAGGTGGGTAGGGGGTGGAACCAAGGAATGGTGCTCGGAGTTGGGTAGGGCGTGGACACAACAGGTGACTCGGAAGTAGGGAGTTCCTGCACCTATTCTCTGAGAAAAAAAGCCCTGGATACAATAGTCTAGCAAAACTGACAATTTTCACCAGGTGGCATCTTTCCAGAAGCGAGAGGGGCAGATCCATCAAGTTAACTAATTCCTTAGAGATTTTTGTAATCAGAGGAGGGTACTTGAGGTGATATTAGGAGGAAGGTAATTTACCTATTTTGATTCCAAGATAGGTGATGTGGGACTTAGCGACTGAAAAGATGGAGTTTTGGGCCATGGGGGGTTGGATACAGTTCCTATTGGGAGGATTTCACTCTTGTCAAAATTAATTCGGACGCCTGAGCAGGATCTAAATTCGTCAAATACCTTTTTGATAGTGGACATGTCCGAGGAGGCGTTTGACTAAAATATAAAGACATCATCTGCAAAGAGGGAAGTGCGAAGATCATGTTTGCCAATTTTAATGCCATGTAGATGGGCTATGTAAGCTAAGTATCTGGATAGGGGTTCTAGTGCGATGTTGAAGAGGAGTGGGGATAAGGGGCAGAATTGTCGTGTGCCCTTGTGGAGATGAAATTCATCTGAGAGTAGGCCTGCTGCCACTAGACTAGCTGCAGGGGCTGTGTACATGGTGGTAATGAGTTGACAGAAGGGGCCTGTGAAACCCATTTTTGTCGTAGCCATGGAGAGCCATTCGAAGCTGGCATTGTCAAAGGCTTTCTCCGCATCTAACGTGATGAAGGCGTAGTCTCCGCCTGGATTATGTTTAGCATGTTCCAGGGCCTGCATGACCTTGCGAATGTTCAGGGTGGCTGTTCTGCCTTTTTTTCTCAATGAATTGCTGGAAATCAGTGTTATTGTGGAGGTATGAAGGAAAGCGAAATTTTTTGGGGTGGTGGGGTAAGTCAAGATTGTCGAGGTGCACTGAGATTGGAGTGGTCAGATATAGTAATGTCATGGATGTCTGCACCAGATAACATGGGGATTAAGTTGTCAGAGCCAAAGAGGTAATTGATTCTGGTGAATCCATTATGTGGGTTGGAGTAGAAGGTGAATTCCCTGTCAGCTGGGTGGGTTAGGTGCCAAAGGTCTTGGAGGTGAAGGGATTCCACGGTGGATGCAAAATGCGTAGGAATGGTGGGGTCAGAACCTGCCCTGAGGCCTTTAGGGGATGACCTGTCATCAGTCTGATGTAGGATGTCATTGAAATCTCCTCCAATTATGTGGGGGAGGTGGGTGTTTTGAAGTAACCATGAAGACAGTTCACTGTAAAAGGTTTACTGGGGTTGTTTGGGGCGTAGATATTTGATACCACTAGGTCCTTGGATCCTATTCGGATGTGTGCTGAAAGGAAACATCCCTGGCTGTCTGATTGTATGGATAAGACTGTACAGGGGAGGTTTTTGTGTATCAGCAGTAGAACTCCTGCTTTACGCCCAATGGCATCTGAGCCAATAACTGTGCCTACCCAGAGCTTTTTCATACAATGAAAATCAGGGGTTAATAAGTGTGTTTCCTGGAGTAGGGCGATGTCAGTTTTAATTATTTTGAGATGTCGGAGGATCTTCATCCTCTTGTTGGGGGATCTGAGACCTTTGACGGTCCAGGAGACGATTTTCATATTGGGGGTTGGAAAAAGGATTTGGGCCGATGTTGCAAATTTGTCATTTGTGTAGGTGGTATTGTGGGGTTATTACTATATCAGGAGGTAAGATACTATTCTCGCAATAGGAGTGTGGGTTCAGGGATTCTGTTGTTGTGCAAGTGCCCCAGGGTAATAAGATGTGGGAGAGGGGTTAGGGGGGGGAAAACTGAAACAAAAATAATACATGCAATCGAAAAAACTAAATTTTTTTCCCACATGGAGTCACTGTGTAAGCCAGCTCCCAATACAAGACCCTGGTAGTATGGCATATAAGAGCCCATTTCCAATTAAAAGATTTTAAAAGATTTTAAGCGACTGACACGGGTCATGCATGGGGGGGCGGGCTTGGTGGGGCTGGAGAGGCAGTAGAGCATCTTGGAAACATTTGAGAAAGAAAGTAAATATTATTAGCTGAAAAAACATTTTAACATAGAGCACAGTAGTACATATATGGCCACCATAACGGTGGTGGCCACAGCAGTTGAAACTGGTGGAAAAGGGAGTAACGGTAGGGTATGTACACAAACTGAGTCAAACCTGAGGTACTGCAGTGTATGCGACCTCGAGAGAATAAGAGACAGGAACAGAAGTCGCGCCTCCCATCTCAGTGAGGAGTAGCACGGTGTTGATCCTGGGCTGAAGGCCTGAAGCGTTTAGGGGAGTGTTTTCGCGGGCTCCTTTGGTCCAGGGAGTAATTGAGTGGAGTGGCTCTGGATGGGGTGTGGGGATGCGGGCCTGCATGCAGAGACCGTAAGAAAGTTTCTGCTTCAGAGGGGTCTTGGAAGGATAATTGTTCGCCATTAGCGGTCTTGAGGCGGAGAGTGGCCGGAAAGGCTAAAGTGAATTTGAATTGCTGTTTATAGAGTTCCGTGCAGACTTGCTGAAAAGCTTTCCTTTTCTTTGAGACCTCAATTGAGTAATCAGCAAATATCAGGACCCTTATTCCATCAATTTGGAGGGAACGGGATTGTCTGAACTTTTGTAAAATAAGCGCCTTGTCAGAGTAGTTTAGGTATTTGGCGATTATTGGTTGGGGTGTCTTGCGTTCAGTGTTGAAAGATCCCATGTGGTGGGCCCGTTCCACTGTGCAGGGGCCTGGAAGGCCTAGTGCTTCCGGAATGCGCATGGTGCAGAATTCAGAGAGAGCAGGTGTGTGCAGCGATTCTGGGATACCCACGAATCGCAGGTTGTTCCTTCTGGACCTATTTTCTAAATCGTCCAGTTTTTGGATGATATATTGATTTGTCTTGTCCTGAGCTTGTTCCGTGGCCTGTGCCTGGTAAAGCTGCTTTTCCACACTAGATAAGCGGTGCTCTAATTCATTAAGTCTGGTGGTGTGTTCCCCTAGCTGGGCCTTGATTTGTTTCATCCCTGCATTAACAGCTTTCTCCAGAGATGCAGCTATCATGGGGGATAGGAGAGCAGCCACAGCCTGGGCTATGCGCTCTATGCTGTTGTCCCCAGTTTGCTGTGGCAGAGAGGCATGTGGAGAGAAGGGGGAGGCCGTGCAGCCGCTTACCTCCATAGCCACCATCAGCGTGTCAGCAGGCAGATCCGTGTAGGCCGAGATCGGGGCCTTGATTTGCGGCTGGGCCAGCGGTGCCGACAGGGCCGTTTGCGTGCGGGTGCCGGTTTTCTCCATGAATCGGTCCATGTGAGGGGGGATGTTACCCGGAGGAGGATATGAGGTTTTGGGGTGGCTCAGGCTGGCTTTTTAGGCAGATTTGGGGTCATGCTGCGGGTGCCGAGGAGAGGAGCAGCTACTCCGTGCGGCACCGGAACCGGAAGTTAAGACCCTTATTTTGATAGGGAAGAAGTAAAGAGCACAGTCCACCTTCCTTCAGCAACTTCCTATTCCAACAACATCAAACCACTCCTGTGGAGCAGGGATTCTGATGTCACTTTACTGTAGTAAGACAGAGCAGTCAATAGCATCAGTAAGCCCAAATTCTGGCAATCTCAGCAATCAGAATGAGAGTCCAACCAAAAACCAGAGACTTCCAGGTCCTATCAGTGAGAAAAACTGACGCTGCAAAAATTCTTAGGTCTAAGCTCTGGGCAGAATTTAAGAAAGCAAAAAATATATACTTTTGTTGGACTATTTTACTTACTTAATTTACTTTTCACTAATTCCTCAAACAACATGGTGAAACTTGTGATAAATAAAAAAAAAAGTTAAATATCCAGTATACACTAAGGATTATTTACTAAACAAGTAGCAATTTTTCAGTTAGCAAAGTAAATGATCACTAGTGAATAACATAACGTTGTGTTCCCTTTTTTCAATTATGTGTTGGAGAAATTAATGAGAACATAGGGATTGATTTAATGAGTATGTAAACCCAACACTTGACTTTGATAAATGAACAATCTCTATTTGTTTAGTAAACCAACCCCATAATGTTTGGTAGCATGAGGTTGAATGTTTGAGATGAACACAGCTTCATTTTATCTTATTAAATTTCCTTAGTATATTTACCAATCAGATAACTGCTAGTTGGAAAAGTGGGTGAGAGTGAGTTTTCTCAAATTCATTGAATGTTGGGACTGATGCCTCGTACACACGACCGAGTTTCTCGTCCAAAACCGGCAAGAAAAGTGCCGCGTGAGCTTTTTTGTCGAGAAAACCGTTCGTGTGTATTGTTTTACGATGAGAAAATTTCCGTGAATCTCGACGAGAAAATAGAGAACCTGCTCTCTATTTTCTCGTCAGGATTCCAGATTTCCTCATCGTGTTTCTCGTCGGCCTGTTTTGTGACGAGAAAATGGTTTGTGTGTATGCTTTTACGACTCTTCCAAAAGCGCGCATGCTCACAAGCAACTATGAGACGGGAGCGCATCTTCTGGTAAAACAAGCCTTCATAATGGAGATAGCACATTCGTCACGCTCCAAATTTTTGCATCGTTTAAATGTTGTGCATTGAAATCTTCGTTAGAATGTGACATTAATCCAAACGAATGAACTTCTTTTGCTGCTGATATTCACACAGAGTTATGACTATGTTTTTTTAACATTTTTCTTGTTGTTCTTAAGAAGATTTATGTGTATTATATCGTGCAAGTTTTTAGGAATATTAAAAAATTTGTTATTTTACTAACTGATGTTAATTGTAATTTCGCAATGTTTTGGTAGTGATCTCCCATTGAATCTTTTAATATATATTATTTAAATTTTACACACTTTTTTGGGAAATACGATTTAGTTATTTTTTTAGGGGGTTGTTATCTGTCCCTTTTTTGGTCAGTCAAATGTATCTGCTTACTCCAAAGCTAGATTTTACATTTTTACAAATACACATAGTCAAGTATGAACTTAAAGAAAAATAACATTTATTCATGTTTGAACTAAAATAAAGAGAAGGCAGCGCTGGAGAAGCTGCTGCCATTTGTGCATCCCAGGGACCCCAGAGCACACAGCAACCCTGTGTGGACACTAAAATTGGGAGCTTGAGAAGGCCAACATTTCTGAACACAATCTGATGCTGGCCTCCCAGAGGTCAGGAACAGCAGCAGGTGATTAGGGATGAGCTTCGAGTTCGAGTCGAGCTCATGTTCGACTCGAACATTGCCTGTTCGCCCGTTCGCCGAACAGCGAACAAATTGGGGTGTTCGCGGCAAATTCGAAAAATCTATGGGAGAAATCTAAAGTGCTAATTATAAAGGCTTATATGCAAGTTATTGTCCTAAAAAGTGTTTGGGGACCGGGGTCCTGCCCCAGGGGACATGTATCAATGCAAAAAGAAGTTTTAAAAACGGCCGTTTTTTCGGGAGCAGTGATTTTAATAATGCTTAAAATGAAAAAATAAAAGTGAAATATTCCTTTAAATTTCGTACCTGGGGGGTGTGTATGATATGCATGTGAAGTGGCGCATGTTTCCCATGCTTAGAACTGTCCCTGCAAAAAATGTCATTTTTGAAAGAAAAAAAGTCTTTTAAAACTGACTCGCGGCTATTAATGAATTGTCGGCTCCCGGCAATACATACAAAAGTCATTGATAAAAAAAAAAAAAAAGCGTGGGGGTTCCCCAGAATTCAATTACCAGGCCCTTCAGGTCTGGAATGGATATTAAGGGGAACCCCGCCGCAAATTTTAAAAAAATTTGACGTGGGGTTCCCCCAAATATCCATTCCAGGCCCTTCAGATCTGGCATGGATTTTAAGGGGAACTCCACCCCAAATTTTAAAAAAATGGCGTGGAGTCCCCCTAAAAATCCATACCAGACCCCTTATCCGAGCACGCAACCTGGCCGGCCGCAGGGGAAAAGGGGGAGACGAGAGAGCGCCCCCCCCTCCCTCCTGAACCGTACCAAGCCACATGCCCTCAACATGGGGAGGATGTCCCCATGTTGATGGGGACAAGGGCCTCATCCCCACAACCCTTGCCCGGTGGTTGTGGGGGTCTGCGGGCGGGGGGCTTATCGGAATCTGGAAGACCCCTTTAACAAAGGGGACCCCCAGATCCCGCCCCCCCCTATGTGAATTGGTAAGGGGTACATTGTACCCCTACCATTTCACGAAGAAAGCGTAAAAAAATGTTTAAAAAAAACACACAAACACCTTGAAAAAGTCCTTTATTTAAAATAATAATAAAAAAAAAAACATTCCAGCGCTGAAATCCAGTGTCCCGCGGCGATCCCGATGTCCAGCGCTGTCCTTCATTGGTTGTGCCTGAGCGGACCTGATGGGGAACTCCCTCTCAGTATTTTAAATGTATAGACCCGCCCCTTCTAAAGTTCCCCATCAGGTCCGCTCCCTCGGTATGTCGGACCCGCCTACGTCATTGGCTTGAGCGGGGAACTTCCTTCACTGTGTAATTTAAATTTACATAGTGAAGGAAGTTCCCCGCTCAAGCCAATGATGTAGGCGGGTCCGACATACCGAGGGGGCGGACCTGATGGGGAACTGCTGTCACTTTGGCAATACATGTATAGACCCGCCCCTTCTCATGTTCCGCATCTGGTCCGCTGAGCGGACCTGATGGGGAACATTAGAAGGGG
Organism: Rana muscosa; assembly: GCA_029206835.1. Lineage (NCBI taxonomy): Eukaryota > Metazoa > Chordata > Amphibia > Anura > Ranidae > Rana > Rana muscosa. Next base: position 424,480,557 of record CM055122.1, read on the forward strand.
CGGGTCTATACATTTAAAATACTGAGAGGGAGTTCCCCATCAGGTCCACTCAGGCACAACCAATAAAGGACAGCGCTGGACATCGGGATCGCCGCGGGACACTGGATTTCACCGCTGGAATGTTTTATTTTATTTTTTTAAATAAAGGACTTTTTCAAGGTGTTTGTGTGTTTTTTTTAAACATTTTTTTACGCTTTCTTCGTGAAATGGTAGGGGTACAATGTACCCCTTACCAATTCACATAGGGGGGGGGCCGGGATCTGGGGGTCCCCTTTGTTAAAGGGGTCTTCCAGATTCCGATAAGCCCCCCGCCCGCAGACCCCCACAACCACCGGGCAAGGGTTGTGGGGATGAGGCCCTTGTCCCCATCAACATGGGGACATCCTCCCCATGTTGAGGGCATGTGGCTTGGTACGGTTCAGGAGGGAGGGGGGGTCGCTCTCTCGTCCCCCCCTTTTCCCCTGCGGCCGGCCAGTTTGCGTGCTCGGATAAGGGGTCTGATATGGATTTTTAGGGGGACTCCATGCCATTTTTTTAAAATTTGGGGTGGAGTTCCCCTTAAAATCCATGCCAGATCTGAAGGGCCTGGAATGGATATTTGGGGGAACCCCACGTCAATTCTTTTTTTAATTTGCGGCGGGGTTCCCCTTAATATCCATTTCAGACCTGAAGGGCCTGGTAATTGAATTCTGGGGAACCCCCACGCTTTTTTTTTTTTTTTTTATCAATGACTTTTGTATGTATTGCCGGGAGCCGACAATTCATTAATAGCCGCGAGTCAGTTTTAAAATACTTTTTTTCTTTCAAAAATGACATTTTTTGCAGGGACAGTTCTAAGCACGGGAAACATGCGCCACTTCACATGCATATCATACACACACCCCAGGTACGAAATTTAAAGGAATATTTCACTTTTATTTTTTCATTTTAAGCATTATTAAAATCACTGCTCCGGAAAAAACGGCGGTTTTTAAAACTTCTTTTTGCATTGATACATGTCCCCTGGGGCAGGACCCGGGTCCCCAAACACTTTTTAGGACAATAACTTGCATATCAGCCTTTATAATTAACACTTTAGATTTCGAACGTTCAAGTCCATTGTATTTAATAGGGTTCTAAAGTTTACACAAACATTTTGTCTGTTCGCAGGTTCTGGTGCGAACCGAACAGGGGGGTGTTCGGCTCATCCCTGCAGGTGATATATATGTCCCAAGTGTGTGGTACTACAACAGGCTGCCTTCTGTCCGACCACAATGAAGCAAGGCCATCACTTCCTCGTCTTCCTGGCAACCTTCCCTGCAACCTTTCCTGAAGCCTTCCCTGCAGCCTTCCTTCTTCGTTTGGCTGGAGGCTGGGCCACTGGAGGGGTACTCCTGTCAGGAGGAGGAGGAGGTGGAGGAGAAGGGGGTGGCGCAGAAGAACAAGGTGGAGGTGGAGGAGAAGGGGGTGGGGCGGAAGAACAAGGTGGAGGTGGAGGAGAAGGGGGTGGGGCAGAAGAAGAATGTGGAGGTGGAGGAGGAGGTTGAGGTTGGGACAGTTGTGCCACCTCACAAATGGCGGTATTGGGGGTAATTTTTTCCATCACCCCCTTGTTGAGCAAGGTGATGAATAGGGGCTCGCATAGGAGGCGTTGCTCCATGCTCATCACCTTGAACTTTGCCTCCACTAGGCCGGCAATGGCCTCTTCAGGGGATGTGGGCTCTTTGAGGGTGGCATGGGCCTCTTTAATAAGGGCCATTGCTGCCTCACTGGTGGTCCTGTCCCTCCTGCCTCTTTTGGGAAGCTGGATGGGAGGCACCTGGGATCTGGTGCTTCTCCTTTGCCCTGCCACCTCCTGGCTGCCACTGGGCCCTGCCACCTCCTGGCTGCCACTGGGCCCTGCCACCTCCTGGCTGCCACTGGGCCCTTCCTCCTCCTGCCTGACAGTTTCCAGACCCTCCTCCTGGCTGATTTCATCCTGTGTATGAAAAAGGGACATAGTTTAATATGTTGGTTTAATCTTTGCATCAAACTTTATAAACATGATTGAAGCAATTAGAATGTAAATTCAGAAATCATTTTTTCTAATTTACACCTACATCAGATTGACTATTTAGCACCCAATTAAGTGCAGACTAATGTCTCGAGATCTTGATTTCACTTGTGGAACCCAAAATATTGTATGTTTCTCATCTTGACATATTTGTCAAACATTAATTTTATCCCAATGCAATTTCATTTAATACTATACCTGGCTCCAGATGGCCAAATCAGGATCATCCAGGATGGCTGCCTCCTCTTGCTCCAGAGAAGGCTCAAGTTGGCTGCAGGGAAGTCTGGGGGGAAGAGTGGAGAGTGATGGCCTTGCCTCAATGTGGTCATCCAGGAAGGACATCCTGCTGTAGTACCACAAATTCGGGACATACACATCATCTGCTGCTGCTCCTGATCTCTGAGAAGCCAGGACCTTAGAGCGTTCAGTCCTTTAGGTGCCTCTCAAGCTCCCAATTTTAGTGTCCACTTGTTTTGCTGTGGCTGTGGGCACCTTGGTCTGCACAAATGGGAGCAGCTTCTCCAGCGCTGCTTTTCTCACCCCTCTTTTTTTATGGATGGGGTTTTTCGGCTCCCACAGAGCGGGCAGCTCCCTTACCCGGTCAATAAATTCCACCAGGAACTCTTTGTCGCTAATAAAGACATTCATATTGTATCTGCAAGTTTAAGAAATAATATATAACTAATGTGAGGCAAACAGTCTAACCTCCTTAACATCGTAGTCACCATATATATCCTACAACATTCTCAAAACAGTATAGGCCAACAATTTGTCCAAGTCACAAAATCACATACCTTCGTTCGCACGTCCGTCACTTGAACTCCTCTCTCCGCACACCGAACGTACTATAGTCACATGTGTGTTTGCTATATACACACCACGCATGCGTCAAAATTCGAACACGTCGCTCCGCACACGTCGCCCGCCCATGACGTTCTAACTAACATCTTTTCCCCGCCCCTTCTCTTTCGACGCGCAGACAGATATGGCGGAGTTACAGCAGGTGTCTGATAATTCCGCAACTAACGAGGAGGAGACAAGCTCGGAGACCGAGGAAACGTCACGATCAAGGAGGAGATTCAAGGCATCGAATATGTCTTTTGCCGAGATGGCGGAGATGGTGGACATCTTGCTCAAGTCGGATTATGATGCAAAGCATGGGCCGTATAGCAAACCAAATAGAAGGAAGGCCAAAATCCTCACTAAAGTTGTGAAGAGTCTGAAGACGAATTTCGGGGTGAAACGCTCAAATGAGCAGCTCAGAAAGAGGTGGTCAGACCTCAAACTGAGGGAGCCAGACCAGTTAAGGAGCATTAAGAGAATGCTCGCAAAAAAAAAGTAAAATCTACACTTTTATGCTATTAATCCTTTTCTAAACTGACATGTTGCTGGTTTATTTTTTTTTTCTTATTGGACTTCCTTCCAAAATGTTATATTTTGAACTTGGTTGGGCACAGTAATCGTTCGTTACGTTACAGACACTTCATTCGGCCACTATCCGCTGTTTTGGCGTATTTTACAGCCACAAAAGTAATTAGACATCTGCCTTTTTTTTGGAAATTTGGGGTACAAAGTTTTAGGCTAGATGATGTGTTTGTAAAGAGAATGAAATGCAAACTTTTGTCAGTGTAAAGGAGAGGACACTCAGCAGCTGCTTCCACATCTGTACTTTGGAGCACTATAGTGTGGGCCACCAGACCCGCCTTTTTTGGGTGTCCCACACAGGTGCATCAGAGAATTTTTGTGTTGCCTACATGTCTAAAAAAATGACAGACAAAGGTGAATACTAAACATATACTTGGTCAGAAATAATGCATTCATCTTTAACTTCCGCCCAAACACACACTTGTACCCCACTTCCAAGCAATTTAGCCTGTTTTTTTGTTTAACATAGAGAATTTCTGTGTGATAACTCTACCTTTTGTTTGATTCTCATAGGGGAGAGAAGACTGGGAGGAGGACACTCCAGGGAGCACAAGAACCCCACAGCTTCACAACAACCCCAAACTCCCAAAGACCCACAAACGAAGGATGTAGAGGAAGTTGAGGTGGAGGAAGGAGAAGTGCAGGAAGGAGAGGTGGATGACGTTGTGGAACTGGTCACCACAACAGGTCAGTATCTGTCACCACAGCTTCAGGTAAGAGAGGTAGGCCTGCAGAGTTATAATACCTTGTTATTTTGTTTTTAGGGGATGTGAATGTTGGGGTGAAGGATAGTACAGGTTTCTCTGCTGACAGTGCCCTCCACCTCATCCAGCAAGTGATGGAATGTAGCACGGAACTGGACAAAATTAAAGAAAGAATACATGTGATGGATCAAACATTTAAAGACATTCTCGATGTTTTGGGGAGAATTCAATAAGGCATCCCAAACCCCTTTTGTTCATGTTTATTCTTCTACTTGTAAAAAACTTTTTGACAATCAAACCAGCCAAAAATTGAATCTGCACACAGTGTGTCAACATGTGCTATCTGCCATCAGGGGATATCCATGTACGTCTTTTGGGGGTGCAACCCCTTCCTCGTATCTGAAGTAGGTGAACTGAGGAAGGGTTTGCACCCCCAAAACACGTCCATTGATCACCCCTGATGGCAGATAGCACATGTTGACAATAGGGATCAGGAGTCTAAAATCCCTATAGGAAAATAATCCCAATTGTGTGCATATTCAATTTTTGGCTGGGCAAGGGGTGGCAGGACCCCATATTAGGACGGGCACATAGAGACATATAGTTTGTGTAAGTGAATGTCTCAGATTGCTCCGAGGTATCCAATTTTGTAATTTTTGTAATGCAACTCTTGTTTTTGTATTTTCCTAAGAAAACAATTGCCGGTTTGTGGCCAGGCAACCAAAACATGTAAAAAAAAAAAGTGTGTGAATTTGCACATAGTAAAAGATTTGAACACAAACAACGTGTAGCTTCTTTTTCTAATATGCTCTAACCTTATTTGGTACATTTTTTAATGTTACATAGTGAAATGGTTGGTATTTACTAAAGGAAAATACACTTGGCACTAAAAATGCACTAAGACAAACTAGGAGACAGGAAACCAAGAAAAGTTAGAAGTTTAAACAAGATTTTTATTTGGATCGTTAGACAGCAATCTTTAGACATAGCCTGGCATAGGAATTGCCCCCCTACCCGTGAAATAGTCCATGTATTTGTCCCGAACATCACGGGCATTTCGGGGGGGGCAAGCCAGCACGGGCAGATTCCAGGCCCGGCAGGGGATTATCAGGGGAAAGTCCAGCCTCAGGCAAAACTGAGGCCATATATGAATTAGATTTGCGGCAAAGAAAATTGTGTAGCACACAGCAGCATAACACTACATAGTTTATTTTGTAGTCCGCCAAGTGGATGGGAGTCCTAAAAAGGCGGAACCGGCTGGCCATTATGCCGAAGGCATTTTCAACGACTCTTCGGCCCCTGGCCAGCCGGTAATTGAACACCCTCTTCTCTGGGGTCAGGGTCCTCTGAGGAAATGGCCTCATAAGATGTGGTCTGAGCCCGAAGGCTTCATCAGCCAAAAAACAAAGGGGAGTCCTTCAATATTCCCTGCATCCGGTGGCAATGCAAGGTCGTCACTCTGGAGACGGAGGGCAAACTCCGTCTGGATGAAGGATCCCCCATCGGACATCCGGCCATTCTTCCCTACATCAACATAGAGGAATTCATACCGTGCTGACACCACCGCCATCAGCACAATGCTATGAAACCCCTTGTAATTGAAGTAGTAGGACCCAGAACGGGGTGGCGGCACGATGCGGACGTGCTTCCCGTCTATAGCACCACTGCAGTTGGGGAAGTCCCACCGCGTGGCAAACTCCGATGCCACAGTCTGCCATTCCTGTGGCGTGGAAGGAAGCTGTGGAGTCAAACAAGATGAAAAAATATTAGAATACACAAATCAAACATTACAAGGAGATTCTAAGAAAATACATTAGAGGCCAACATCAAGCAAAGTCTACGTTTATTAAGGTGTTTTAAATAAGTATAATGGAAGGCTCATGTATCATATTCATCACCCCCTATGATGGTCCATTAATAAATTATAATGGGGAGGGGGGTAGATGTGTTTGGCCACAGGATAGCATTGCAGTGGCGGTGCGTCCAGAGTGGGCGCTGGAGCACTGCCCCCTCTCTCCTGTGCCCGTCACTCAGAACAATACATAGGTTTATGCCTTGCATTAACCTATGTATTGTCTATGCCGCCCACTATTCAGGTGGATGGCCCCCTGTTAAGCGACCGACATATGAAGAACTGCGGCATTTATAGGCTTAAAATTGCACATCAGAAACAGTAAGGAAAATTGTCTTGCACATTAAAGCCTGAGGGATGTAATTGGATGCAGAAAAGTTAAATAGGGGACGCAGGGGGGGCATTCCTTGGGTAAACACTGACAGGCTGCTCTGCCAATCATGTTCACCAAGTCTGTTTAATGGTAACATGATTGGCTGATGCAACATCAAGGGAAGGAGAAGACATCAAGGACAGAAGAAGGATGGCGCTGACCACAAGAAGGTAAGTGCAGGGCAGGGGGGGGAACTGGCTGCATTGGAGGGGACAAAATGGCTGCATTGGAGGGAACAAATGGGGGCGTTTAATAGGCACTAGAGCAAAAAAGGAGGAAGTTTATTTCCTAAATTGGGGTTTGAACCCCCAAACATTTGGAGCACCAGGCGCCCCTGCTGGAAAGGTTAGTGAAGGGAAATATGCATGGAGGAGAAAAAAGGGGCAATCTAAAGCTTCCAGCATGCATGAGGACAAAGGGGACATTCTCAGCATATTACAATCATGGTAATTAGGGAAGGATGAAAGAAATACAATACATTAGCATACATGTAATACATAAAATGTGATGTTAATGGAGAAAACTTACCCTAATATAGTCCTCCTGCAGGACTTGTATAATAGCAGAACAGGTGTCTGGGATTATGAGGCCCAGAGCCTGGGGGGAGATGCCTGTCGTGAACTTCAAGTCCGGAAGACTTCTCCCTGTCGCCAGATAACGTAACGTGGCGATGAGCCTCTGCTCAGCACTGATGGATTCCCGCATAACGGTGTCCTTCCTGGTAATATAGGGGGACACCAAAGCCAACAGTTCCTGAAAAACGGGGTCAGACATCCACAGAAAATTCCTATAGTCCTCAGGATTATTCTCGACGATCTCCCGCAGCAGAGGCATGTGGCAGAATTGGTCCCGCTGGAGCAACCAATTCTTGGTCCATGAACTCCTCCTCACACCATTCATGGACTGGTCTTGGTCCAAAACAAGCAGACCAACACCAAGCGCACGCACAGCACGAACTCGACGACGAGAACATCCAGGCGACATGGCTAGGAAACGGTCGTCTTATCAGAACGTACAGAACAGAACGCACTTTAGAACAGCAAGGCCTATGAATAACGAACTGAAAAACAGAAACGAACAGGCAAGAACGCACTGTAAAACAGATACGACCTGCCTAGACGCCCTGAAAGTCAAGATACGATCCCACAAGCACAAACTGAACCGCAGAAAACGATCTGAAAAGTACGAAGACTGAAAAGCGGGAATCGTCTCTTCCCAAACTTTTACTTCACAGCCGGTAACACGAGATCAGCAAAAGCAGCCCAAGGGGTGGCGCCAAGAAAAAAGATCTTCCCCTTTATAGTGCCGTCGTACGTGCTGGACGTGACCACGGAGAACAACGAGGAAATTGGGAAATGTCAGTGTGTACGCATGGAAAGCTTGATGAGAAAATCGACAAGCTTAACAAGAATCTCGTCGAAAAAAACGACGTGTTTTTTACGACGAGAAACTCGGTCGTGTGTACGAGGCTTCAGAGACATAGAGCACAAAATACTAATTTAGCTTTTTGCTCACAGTAGCAGGTCAATATCCCGAATAGAATGCCAGATTGCAATACTACTGTATTATTAAAATACCCTTATTTATCACAGCATAACATAAATAAAGGATGAATAATATACAATATCAAGAAATATGACCAGTAAGGTCTCTTGATTGTTTACTATGTTGTCCCTGACATTAATGTAGCCAAGGGTTGTGGCAGTATTTTCTCATGTACAATAGGTCCTAATGTGTTTTAGATGTTTGATATCATATTTCAAAAAGCTAGCAAAATAATATCTTGAAATCAATGGTTTATCTCCAGTATGCCACTTCTTTTCATTACATTGTTTATATCACCTCTAGATGCTAGTGATTTTGTGGCCACGTTTATCGTGGTATCAGATTTATGTAAAGTAACACAGTGACTACAAACATCTAATGTTGTCTGGAATACAGGGCATGAGACTTCACACAGTTTCATCTTAGGGTGAGGCCAGCAGGTTTTTGTGTAAAAGATGTTTTACCTCTTATATACTAAACCTGTACTGGGGATAGTTTCACTCTGAATCCTCACAGGCAGAGTTTGGAGGATTTCTAATCGAGTCAACCATGTGTTTTTTTTTCTTTTTGCAACTGGACCTTCTCTGTAAAAAAAGGGGAAGCAAGTTAGTCTATCCAGTGTGTGTGTAGGCTTACAAATCTGAACTAAACTATAAAGGTGGAGGCTGCTGAAGTGCATATAACAGCCTGCTGCTATATGATGGACCTTTTAACTGCTGCTGTTTTTAAATAGGAACATTACTTGGATCAAAGTACTCATCGATGACTCATCCTTGACATGGACTATGTAAGGTTCAGTTGAGAAGAAGTGTGATTTCCACATTGATGCCTTGCCTTGTGTGCTTGTGCATACTTTAGTTTCATTCTGCTAGAATAAAAAGCCTACTTTTGGGCAAGAATTTCATATGTGTTTTGATCCCCACTATATATACAGTATATACAGTATCTCACAAAAGTGAGTACACTCCTCACATTTTTGTAAATATTTTATTATATCTTTTCATGTGACAACACTGAAGAAATTGCACTTTGCTACAACGTAAAGTAGTGAGTGTACAGCTTGTATAACAGTGTAAATTTGTTGTCCCCCCAAAATAACTCAACACACAGCCATTAATGTCTAAACCGTTGGCAACAAAAGTGAGTACACCCCTAAGTGAAAATGTTTAAATTGAGCCCAATTAGCCATTTTCCCTCCCCGGTGTCATTTGACTCATTTAGTGTTACAAGATCTTAGGTGTGAATGGGGAGCAGGTGTGTTAAATTTGGTGTTATCATTCTCACTCTCTACTGGTCACTGGAAGTTCAAAATGGCACCTCATGGCAAAGAACTTTCTAAGGATCTGATAAAAATAATTGTTGCTCTACATAAAGATGGCCTAGGCTATAAGTAGATTGCCAATACCCTGAAACTGAGCTGAAGCACGGTGGCCAAGACCATACAGTGGTTTAACAGGACAGGTTCCACTCAGAACAGGAATCATCATGGTCTACCAAAGAAGTTGAATGCACGTGCTCAGCATCAAATACAGAGGTTGTCTTTGGGAAATAGACGTATGAGTGCTGCCAGTAGTGATGAGCCGAACACCCCCGGGTTCGGTTCGCACCAGAACCCGCGAACGGACCGAAAGTTCGTACGAACATTAGAACCCTATTAAATACAATGGATGCGAACGTTCGAATTCTAAAGTGCTAATTATAACAACTATTATGCATGTTATTGTCCTAAAAAGGGTTTGGGAACCCGGGTTCTGCACCAGGGGACATGTATCAATGCAAAAAGAAGTTTTAAAAACGGTCGTTTTTCGGGAGCAGTCATTTTAATGATGCATAAAGTGAAAAAAAAAAGGTCAAATATTCCTTTAAATATCGTACCTGGGGGGTGTCTAAAGTATGCCTGTGAAGTGCCACGTGTTTCCCGTGTTTAGAACTGTCCCTGCACAAAATGACACTTCTAAAGGAAAAAAAAGCCATTTAAAACTGCTTGCGGCTTTAATGTAATGTCTGGTCCCAGGTATAATATGGATGAAAATCTTTAAGAAAAATGGCATAGCTACCCCATGACCCCCCCCCCCACCCCAGCCCATTACCAGCCCCTTTGGGTCTTGTATGGATATTAAGGGGAACCCCGCACATAAAATAAAAAAGGCCCTATATACTCTGAACAGCCGTATACAGGCGGTGCATACAAGACAGGGACTGTATGTTTGTTCTTATGTAGAATGTGTTTGTAATTTTGAACAGGTACATTGTTTAAGTGTAGAAAAAATTGGAAAAGGGGTGCCCCTGGGATTGTGTGGATTGGAGTAAATTATGGATTGCCACCAAGTATATATAGAAAAATATAAAGAATTTTATTTATACATAATACACTTATATATCAAAAATGGTTTAAAAGCAGGGATGAGCCGAACACCCCCCTGTTCGGTTCGCACCAGAACCTGCGAACAGACAAAATGTTCGTGTAAACTTTAGAACCCTATTAAATACAATGGACTCGAACGTTCGAAATCTAAAGTGTTAATTATAAAGGCTAATATGCAAGTTATTGTCCTAAAAAGTGTTTGGGGACCTGGGTCCTGCCCCAGGGGACATGTATCAATGCAAAAAGAAGTTTTAAAAACGGCCGTTTTTTCGGGAGCAGTGATTTTAATAATGCTTAAAATGAAAAAATAAAAGTGAAATATTCCTTTAAATTTCGTACCTGGGGGGTGTGTATGATATGCATGTGAAGTGGCGCATGTTTCCCGTGCTTAGAACTGTCCCTGCAAAAAATGTCATTTTTGAAAGAAAAAAAATGCATTTAAAACTGACTCGCGGCTATTAATGAATTGTCGGCTCCCGGCAATACATATAAAAGTCATTGAGAAAAAAAAAAAAAAAAAGCGTGGGGGTTCCCCAGAATTCAATTACCAGGCCCTTCAGATCTGGCATGGATTTTAAGGGGAACTCCACCCCAAGTTTAAAAAAAAAATGGCGTGGAGTCCCCCTAAAAATCCATACCAGACCCCTTATCCGAGCACGCAACCTGGCCGGCCGCAGGGGAAAAGGGGGGGACGAGAGAGTGGCCCCCCCTCCCTCCTGAACCGTACCAAGCCACATGCCCTCAACATGGGGAGGATGTCCCCATGTTGATGGGGACAAGGGCCTCATCCCCACAACCCTTGCCCGGTGGTTGTGGGGGTCTGCGGGCGGGGGGCTTATCGGAATCTGGAAGACCCCTTTAACAAAGGGGACCCCCAGATCCCGCCCCCCCCCTATGTGAATTGGTAAGGGGTACATTGTACCCCTACCATTTCACGAAGAAAGCGTAAAAAAAATGTTTAAAAAAACACACAAACACCTTAAAAAAGTCCTTTATTAAAAAAAACAAAAACATTCCAGCGGTGAAATCCAGTGTCCCGCGGCGATCCCGATGTCCAGCGCTGTCCTTCATTGGTTGTGCCTGAGCGGACCTGATGGGGAACTCCCTCTCAGTATTTTAAATGTATAGACCCGCCCCTTCTAAAGTTCCCCATCAGGTCCGCTCAGCGGACGAGATGCGGAACATGAGAAGGGGCGGGTCTATACATGTATTACCAAAGTGAGAGCAGTTCCCCATCAGGTCCGCCCCCTCGGTATGTCGGACACGCCTACGTCATTGGCTTGAGCGGGGAACTTCCTTCACTGTGTAATTTAAATTTACATAGTGAAGGAAGTTCCCCGCTCAAGCCAATGACGTAGGCGGGTCCGACATACCGAGGAGGCGGACCTGATGGGGAACTGCTCTCACTTTGGCAATACATGTATAGACCCGCCCCTTCTCATGTTCCGCATCTGGTCCGCTGAGCGGACCTGATGGGGAACTTTAGAAGGGGCGGGTCTATACATTTAAAATACTGAGAGGGAGTTCCCCATCAGGTCCGCTCAGGCACAACCAATGACGGACAGCGCTGGACATCGGGATCGCCGCGGGACACTGGATTTCACCGCTGGAATGTTTTTTTTTTTTTTTTTTTTAAATAAAGGACTTTTTCAAGGTGTTTGTGTGTTTTTTTAAACATTTTTTTACGCTTTCTTCGTGAAATGGTAGGGGTACAATGTACCCCTTACCAATTCACATAGGGGGGGGCGGGATCTGGGGGTCCTCTTTGTTAAAGGGGTCTTCCAGATTCCGATAAGCCCCCCGCCCGCAGACCCCCACAACCACCGGGCAAGGGTTGTGGGGATGAGGCCCTTGTCCCCATCAACATGGGGACATCCTCCCCATGTTGAGGGCATGTGGCTTGGTACGGTTCAGGAGGGAGGGGGGGCCGCTCTCTCGTCCCCCCCTTTTCCCCTGCGGCCGGCCAGGTTGCGTGCTCGGATAAGGGGTCTGGTATGGATTTTTAGGGGGACTCCACGCCATTTTTTTTTAAATTTGGGGTGGAGTTCCCCTTAAAATCCATGCCAGATCTGAAGGGCCTGGAATGGATATTTGGGGGAACCCCACGTCAATTTTTTTTTTATTTGCGGCGGGGTTCCCCTTAATATCCATTCCAGACCTGAAGGGCCTGGTAATTGAATTCTGGGGAACCCCCACGCTTTTTTTTTTTTTTTTATCAATGACTTTTGTATGTATTGCCGGGAGCCGACAATTCATTAATAGCCGCGAGTCAGTTTTAAATGCATTTTTTTCTTTCAAAAATGACACTTTTTGCAGGGACAGTTCTAAGCACGGGAAACATGCGCCACTTCACATGCATATCATACACACCCCCCAGGTATGAAATTTAAAGGAATATTTCACTTTTATTGTTTCACTTTAAGCATTATTAAAATCACTGCTCCCGAAAAAACGGCCGTTTTTAAAACTTCTTTTTGCATTGATACATGTCCCCTGGGGCAGGACCCGGGTCCCCAAACACTTTTTAGGACAATAACTTGCATATAAGCCTTTATAATTAGCACTTTAGATTTCTCCCATAGATTTTTCGAATTTGCCGCGAACACCCCAATTTGTTCGCTGTTCGGCGAACGGGCGAACAGGCAATGTTCGAGTCGAACATGAGTTCGACTCGAACTCGAAGCTCATCCCTATTTAAAAGCAAAGAGAGGAACAGACATATACAGTCATTGAAAAACAATTGCATGAGGACACCTTACTACTTGAGACATATAAGTCATATAGCTAGTGGTGACACAACCGACATGTTTCGGATACTCGAGCTATATCTGTGATAGCCTCCATTATTTCCTTCTTCAAGGTTCATGCAATAGTTTGAAGACAATTTAGTCTCTATATAAGAGAAAAAACAACATAGTATGTGATAGCTATATAATACACAACAGTGTATTGACATGATTAAATTATTTTGAATTTCTCCCATATGTGGGCAGCTAGAAGATAGACATTGTTGCAGAGAGAAAATAAAATAAACTAAAATAAACAATAAGAGAAAAAGAAAAAGGCGGGGAAGAGAAACAAAGGAAGAGAAAAAGAAAAAGAAGAATAAATATACATGGAGGTTCATTTAAGAATACATGAATGCATATATACATTGTATAATTGTATGTCTATAGGATACAGTACATCTATATCAAATAGTGTTGCATACATACATTTCCAATGGTGATATAAACATCAGCCGTTTGGAGGAATTATCCCGGTGATATAAGGCCCAAACGTATATGGTGCGAGTTTGCTGGTCGCATAAAGACAAATACAGCGGCCAAAGAAACACTGCAGGCAAGATGACAGAGCCACGGGGAAATATGTAGGAGGACCAACCCAAAAACGCCCCTCAAAGCTCACAGGGAAGCCTCAAATTGCAGCGGAAAGACTGCCACGGCCTCTCTGTAAAAACATACACAAATGGATTATAGTTTATAGGTCGCAGACTAGCCCTGTAACTAGGCATCCCATAACTATGATGAAGTGTTTGAAAAAAAGGGCTTGGTACCTGTCAATGTGGCGCAAGGACATCCACACTCTGGCTGTGCAGCAATTGGCCAAGTCAGGTGGGACTTTTTATAGAGCTGTCGCTGGTGTTGCAGCCAATCAGCTCAAATGGCGCCAAGGGTGAAGCTGTAAAAGGAAGGAATTCAGCCAATGAGGTAGAGCGTGGGAGGCCACAACAGGGCTAGACTGTGCGTCCGGGTAGAGCTGATTGGCTGCAACACCAGCGACAGCTCTATAAAAAGTCCCACCTGACTTGGCCAATTGCTGCACAGCCAGAGTGTGGATGTCCTTGCGCCACATTGACAGGTACCAAGCCCTTTTTTTCAAACACTTCATCATAGTTATGGGATGCCTAGTTACAGGGCTAGTCTGCGACCTATAAACTATAATCCATTTGTGTATGTTTTTACAGAGAGGCCGTGGCAGTCTTTCCGCTGCAATTTGAGGCTTCCCTGTGAGCTTTGAGGGGCGTTTTTGGGTTGGTCCTCCTACATATTTCCCCGTGGCTCTGTCATCTTGCCTGCAGTGTTTCTTTGGCCGCTGTATTTGTCTTTATGCGACCAGCAAACTCGCACCATATACGTTTGGGCCTTATATCACCGGGATAATTCCTCCAAACGGCTGATGTTTATATCACCATTGGAAATGTATGTATGCAACACTATTTGATATAGATGTACTGTATCCTATAGACATACAATTATACAATGTATATATGCATTCATGTATTCTTAAATGAACCTCCATGTATATTTATTCTTCTTTTTCTTTTTCTCTTCCTTTGTTTCTCTTCCCCGCCTTTTTCTTTTTCTCTTATTGTTTATTTTAGTTTATTTTATTTTCTCTCTGCAACAATGTCTATCTTCTAGCTGCCCACATATGGGAGAAATTCAAAATAATTTAATCATGTCAATACACTGTTGTGTATTATATAGCTATCACATACTATGTTGTTTTTTCTCTTATATAGAGACTAAATTGTCTTCAAACTATTGCATGAACCTTGAAGAAGGAAATAATGGAGGCTATCACAGATATAGCTCGAGTATCCGAAACATGTCGGTTGTGTCACCACTAGCTATATGACTTATATGTCTCAAGTAGTAAGGTGTCCTCATGCAATTGTTTTTCAATGACTGTATATGTCTGTTCCTCTCTTTGCTTTTAAACCATTTTTGATATATAAGTGTATTATGTATAAATAAAATTCTTTATATTTTTCTATATATACTTGGTGGCAATCCATAATTTACTCCAATCCACACAATCCCAGGGGCACCCCTTTTCCAATTTTTTCAAAATTACCGGGATGCGATTGGTAAAAATGGTAACTTGCCCTGTATCTGCTGGCTAATGGCTTCATCTTCCCCTAATTAATACATTGTTTAAGTGTAGCTCCAGCCCAAAAATCTATTTTTAAACTTTTTGGAAAACATAGGTAAGGGTTATCACCCCTGTAACATTTGTTTTGCTGTCTGTGCCCCTGTTCAGAACATTTCACCTCACTTTCCGTCCCAATGACAACTGTTTTTGAAATGTGGTGTTTTTCTTGAAACAAGGATTGCTGATAAAGCATCAGTACAGAGGAGACACCTTTCTCCCATATTAATTCTTACAGGAGAGAATTTTCCTTCCTAGGGGTAGATTTCCTCTCACTTCCTGTTGTCTTCTTGCGTTTGCAAGTAGGAGTCGTTTGTAAGTTGGATGTTTGAAAGTAGGGACCTGCCGTATATAATCTGCAGAAATAGGCCCCTTAGTTGGTGTTGGCACAACACTGTAAGCACTCACAGTTACTCTTGGTTGGTGCTGGAACGCCCTGCTGTCAACTATTATATCAGGAATTGTAATTACATATAATTGTTGAACAGTGGTAGTAAAAATTGGGCCTTTGATGGTGGTGCTGGTGCCACAACACTGTAAGCCCTGACAGTTACTCTTGGTGGGTGCAGCAATGGGCCCTGCTGTGAATTATTAGATCAAGAATTGTAATTGAATGCCCCTGTTGAACAGGGGCTGAAAAATTGGGCCTTTCGTGGTGGTGGTGGTGGTGGTGGTGTTGCCACAACACTGTAAGCCCTCAGAGTTACTCTTGCTTGGTGGGTGCAGGAATGGGCCCTGCTGTGAATTATTAGATCAATAATTGTAATTACATGCCCCTGTTGAACAGGGGCTGAAAAATTGGGCCTTAGGCACTGGTGGCACAACACTGCAACCCCTCACAGATACTGTACTTGGAGCACAGCAATGAGCCCTGTTGCAAAGTATTGCTTCAAAAATTGTAATGACACGCCCCTGTTAAACAGGGGCTGAAAAATTGGGCCTTAGGCACTGGTGGCACAACACTCCAACCCCTCACACATACTGTACTTGGAGCACAGCAATGAGCCCTGTTGCAAAGTATTGCTTCAAAAATTGTAATTACACGCCCCTGTTAAACAGGGGCTGAAAAATTGGGCCTTAGCCACTGGTGGCGGCACCCATAAACAAAAATGATCTTCCAAGCTATCATCATCAATCGTATCATTGAGGACTCGGAGGAGGAGGATAGCCAGTCAACATAACAGCACAGGCACTCAGCATCAGCATCAGTCTTGAAGGGATGTGACATGTTAAAATCAATTAGTCTGTTATATCAGCATCAGGTGTGTGGTAGCTGGTGGTGATCCAAGACTGGTTCATCTTGATGAAAGTCAGTCGATCAACCGAGTCGGTGGACAGGCGCACCCTGTGATCCGTGACAAATCCTCCAGCAGCACTGAATGTGCGTTCCGAAAGAACGCTGGATGCAGGACAGGCCAGTAGCTCAATTGCATACTATGCAAGCTCTGGCCAGTGATCCATCCTCAAGACCCAGTAAGCCAGAGGATTTTCGGTGGGGAAGGTGTCCAAGTCTGACCTTGCCCCTAGATATTCCTGCACCATGTTTATCAGACGCTGGCGATGGTTGCTGGAACCGATCATACTTTGGGGCTGCGGACTAAAGAATTGTCTGAACGCATCGGTCAGACGGCCACCTTCCCCACCGCTCCTTCTTTGACTGGCCGAAGCCTCAGCAACTCGTTGTCCAGGACCAGGAGTTTGTAACCTCCCAGTCTCTGGGAACGCGTTGCACAGACCTTTCTGCAAGGCCTCCCGGAGTTGTCTCATCCTCTGCTCCCTCTGCGACGGTAACATAAGGTCCGCAACCTTACCCTTGTACCGTGGATCAAGGAGAGTGGCCAGCCAGTAATGGTCCCTCTCCTTGATCCGAAGAATACGAGGATCCTTCCGCAGACTTTGCAGGATCAGGGAGGCCATGCAGCGTAGGTTTGCTGAGGCATTCGCTCCGGAGTCCTCTGGGTCACTAAGGACGACATGATCCGCAGTCACCTCCTCCCAGCCACGTACAAGTCCACTGGTTTCTTGGGACTGTAAATCATCCCTAAAAGACTGCTGCTGATGATGCTGAGTGCCAGCCTCCACCTCCATGCTGACACAATCCTCCTCCTCCTCCTCCTCCTCTTCCTGTGCGATGGGTGGGACAGAAGGAACACTGTCTGGGTAAAGGGGGCCTTGAGAGGCAAGGAAGTCCTCCTCTTCCTGCCTCTGTTCTGCCTCAAGTGCCCTGTCCATTATTCCACGCAGCGTGTGCTCCAACAGGTGGACAAGAGGTACAGTGTCACTGATGCATGCACTGTCACTGCTCACCATCCTCGTGGCCTCCTCAAATGGTGCCAGGACAGTGCATGCATCCCTGATCATGCCCCACTGGCGTGGAGAAAAAAAACCAAGCTCCCCTGACCCTGTCCTGGTGCCGTAGTCGCACAGGTACTCATTGATGGCCCTCTGCTGCGTGTGCAGCCGCTGCAGCATGGCCAACGTTGAGTTCCACCTGGTGGGCATGTCACATATAAGGCGGTTCTTGGGCAGGTTCAACTCCTTTTGCAGCTCAGCCAGGCGAGCACTGGCATTATAAGATCTGCGGAAATGCACACAGACTTTCCTGGCCTGCCTCAGGACATCCTGTAAGCCCGGGTACCTGCCCAAGAAACGCTGCACCACCAGGTTAAGGACGTGAGCCACACAGGGCACATGGGTCAGTTGTCCCTGTCGAAGGGTGGAGAGGAGGTTGGTGCCATTGTCGCAAACCACCATTCCTGGCTTAAGCTGGCGTGGCGTCAACCACCTCTCGGCCTGGCCCTGCAGAGCAGACAGGACCTCTGCCCCAGTGTGGCTTCTGTCCCCCAAACACACCAGCGCAAGCACGGCATGGCATCTTTTTGCCTGCGTACTTGCGTAGCCCCGTGAACGGCTACGGAGCACCGCTGGTTCATAGGACAAACCACAGGAAGAGGCCATGGAGGAAGAAGAAGAGGAGGGGGTGGAGGAGAGAGGTGTGTCACAACCAGTAGTAGCATTTTGGAGGCGTGGCGGTGGGACAACCTCCAACACTACTGCACCTTGTCCTGCATCCTTCCCAGCTGCCAAAAGAGTGACCCAATGGGCCGTGAAAGAAAGGTAACGTCCCTGTCCATGCCTGCTGGACCATGAGTCAGCGGTAATATGCACCTTACCGCTGACCGCCCTGTCCAGCGAGGCCAAGACATTGCCTTCCACATGCCGGTAGAGAGCCGGAATAGCCTTCCGTGAGAAAAAGTGGCGTTTGGGAACCTGCCACTGAGGAACTGCACATTGCACAAACTCACGGAAGGGGGCCGAGTCTACCAACTGAAAAGGCAGCAGTTGAAGCGCTAGCAATTTAGCCAAGCTAGCATTCAACCGCTGGGCATGTGGATGGCTGGGAGTGAACTTCTTTCGACGGTCCAGCAGCTGGGGCAGGGAAATTTGCCTGCTAGAATCGGACGTCGGTGTACTGCTAGCAGAGTGGCCGCAAGTACTTGGCTGTGACACACCTAATTCTACACCTTCATTCCTCTCAGTGCATGTTTCAGAGAGGACTGAAGTTATAGTGGGGTTGGAGATCCCAGCTGATGCGGTGCAAGGAGAGGTCCGCTTTGTTCTTTGGTGTGGGTCTTTGAGGTAGGCTTGCCAACGAGCTGCATGGCAGGTCAACATATGTCTTGTCAGGCATGTGGTACCCAAGCGGCTGATGTTTTGGCCACGCGATATACGCTTGAGACATATGTTGCAAACAGCAGCTGTGCGATCTGATGCACTAGCCTCAAAAAAGGCCCACACCAAGGAACTTTTTGAATGACGGGCAGAGGCAGCGCCCTGCACAGGCGGAGCTCTGCGGTGTGATTCCGTCGGTGTACTGCCCTTACGCTGGCCACCAAAGGGCATCCTGCCTCGTTGGAGATGTGCCTCCTCCTCATCCTCCTCCTCCTCCTCTCTCCTATTAGGCACCCATGTGGAGTCAGTGACCTCATCATCCCCTCCCTCCTCATCACTGGAGCCAATCTGGCAGTATGCTGCAGCTGCTGGAACATGACTGCCAGATTGGTGTCCTTTTTGAGCATCCCCTCTGTCTGCTCTCACCCTACTGCCTTCCTGTAGCTGGGTTTCATCATCAGACCCTTCGAAACGCTGGGCATCCTCCTGGAGCATGTACCCAACACTGTGCTCAAACAGTTCGGGGGACTCCTCAGGAGGAGGACATGGTGGGTCTAGGGAAGGAGTGACTGATGATGAGTCTGACATTGATACCAGGGAAGAGGACGCTTTTGCAGCTGCTTTGCCAGTACCCTGAGCCTGGGTGAGAGAGGAGGAGGAGGAGGAGGAGGGCTTGGTCATCCACTCTACCAAGTCTTCGGCATGATGTGGCTCAACATGTCCAGCTGCCGAAAAGAAGGACAAGCGTGTCCCATGGCCATGTGCTGATGACAATGCACCGCGTCCACGACCAGCACTGTTGCCCCCAGACACAGAGCCTGCTTGCCCTCTTTTATTGCCTCCTGACTGTCTGCCTCTCCTTGTTTGCCTTCCAGACATTCTAATAGATGGCCTGCAGGGAGATGGGAAAAAAGCAATAAGGGCTACCTTCAGGTGTCCTTCTCTGTCCCTTTACTTAAGGATTTCTAAATATGGTTCAGGATGATTGCTTTTGCACAGAATAGCACAACGACAATTTCCCTGACTGTCCAAAAAACAAGGATTTCAAAGATGGTTGATGAGGAATGCTTTAGCACACTATAGCACAAGGAGAATTCACTCACTGTCCTTCCCAGTCCCTAGAAACAAGGACTTGCACAGTGAAAGAAACTGACACTCTCCCTACCTACAGTTTTCTGTCCCTAGAAAAAATGTTTTTTTTAAGCACACTATAGCACAAGGAGAATTCACTCACTGTCCTTCCCAGTCCCTAGAAACAAGGACTTGCACAGTGAAAGAAACTGACACTCTCCCTACCTACAGTTTTCTGTCCCTAGAAAAAATGTTTTTTTTAAGCACACTATAGCACAAGGAGAATTCACTCACTGTCCTTCCCAGTCCCTAGAAACAAGGACTTGCACAGTGAAAGAAACTGACACTCTCCCTACCTACAGTTTTCTGTCCCTAGAAAAAATGTTTTTTTTAAGCACACTATAGCACAAGGAGAATTCACTCACTGTCCTTCCCAGTCCCTAGAAACAAGGACTTGCACAGTGAAAGAAACTGACACTCTCCCTACCTACAGTTTTCTGTCCCTAGAAAAAATGTTTTTTTTAAGCACACTATAGCACAAGGAGAATTCACTCACTGTCCTTCCCAGTCCCTAGAAACAAGGACTTGCACAGTGAAATTAACTGACACTCTCCCTACCTACAGTTTTCTGTCCCTAGAAAAAATGTTTTTTTTAAGCACACTATAGCACAAGGAGAATTCACTCACTGTCCTTCCCAGTCCCTAGAAACAAGGACTTGCACAGTGAAAGAAACTGACACTCTCCCTACCTACAGTTTTCTGTCCCTAGAAAAAATGTTTTTTTTAAGCACACTATAGCACAAGGAGAATTCACTCACTGTCCTTCCCAGTCCCTAGAAACAAGGACTTGCACAGTGAAAGAAACTGACACTCTCCCTACCTACAGTTTTCTGTCCCTAGAAAAAATGTTTTTTTTAAGCACACTATAGCACAAGGAGAATTCACTCACTGTCCTTCCCAGTCCCTAGAAACAAGGACTTGCACAGTGAAAGAAACTGACACTCTCCCTACCTACAGTTTTCTGTCCCTAGAAAAAATGTTTTTTTTAAGCACACTATAGCACAAGGAGAATTCACTCACTGTCCTTCCCAGTCCCTAGAAACAAGGACTTGCACAGTGAAAGAAACTGACACTCTCCCTACCTACAGTTTTCTGTCCCTAGAAAAAATGTTTTTTTTAAGCACACTATAGCACAAGGAGAATTCACTCACTGTCCTCCCCAGTCCCTAGAAACAAGGACTTGCACAGTGAAAGAAACTGACACTCTCCCTACCTACAGTTTTCTGTCCCTAGAAAAAATGTTTTTTTTAAGCACACTATAGCACAAGGAGAATTCACTCACTGTCCTTCCCAGTCCCTAGAAACAAGGACTTGCACAGTGAAAGAAACTGACACTCTCCCTACCTACAGTTTTCTGTCCCTAGAAAAAATGTTTTTTTAAGCACACTATAGCACAAGGAGAATTCACTCACTGTCCTTCCCAGTCCCTAGAAACAAGGACTTGCACAGTGAAAGAAACTGACACTCTCCCTACCTACAGTTTTCTGTCCCTAGAAAAAATGTTTTTTTTAAGCACACTATAGCACAAGGAGAATTCACTCACTGTCCTTCCCAGTCCCTAGAAACAAGGACTTGCACAGTGAAAGAAACTGACACTCTCCCTACCTACAGTTTTCTGTCCCTAGAAAAAATGTTTTTTTTTAAGCACACTATAGCACAAGGAGAATTCACTCACTGTCCTTCCCAGTCCCTAGAAACAAAGACTTGCACAGTGAAAGAAACTGACACTCTCCCTACCTACAGTTTTCTGTCCCTAGAAAAATTTTTTTTTTTAAGCACACTATAGCACAAGGAGAATTCACTCACTGTCCTTCCCAGTCCCTAGAAACAAGGACTTGCACAGTGAAAGAAACTGACACTCTCCCTACCTACAGTTTTCTGTCCCTAGAAAAAATGTTTTTTTAAGCACACTATAGCACAAGGAGAATTCACTCACTGTCCTTCCCAGTCCCTAGAAACAAGGACTTGCACAGTGAAATAAACTGACACTCTCCCTACCTACAGTTTTCTGTCCCTAGAAAAAATGTTTTTTTTAAGCACACTATAGCACAAGGAGAATTCACTCACTGTCCTTCCCAGTCCCTAGAAACAAGGACTTGCACAGTGAAAGAAACTGACACTCTCCCTACCTACAGTTTTCTGTCCCTAGAAAAAATGTTTTTTTTAAGCACACTATAGCACAAGGAGAATTCACTCACTGTCCTCCCCAGTCCCTAGAAACAAGGACTTGCACAGTGAAAGAAACTGACACTCTCCCTACCTACAGTTTTCTGTCCCTAGAAAAAATGTTTTTTTTAAGCACACTATAGCACAAGGAGAATTCACTCACTGTCCTTCCCAGTCCCTAGAAACAAGGACTTGCACAGTGAAAGAAACTGACACTCTCCCTACCTACAGTTTTCTGTCCCTAGAAAAAATGTTTTTTTTAAGCACACTATAGCACAAGGAGAATTCACTCACTGTCCTTCCCAGTCCCTAGAAACAAGGACTTGCACAGTGAAAGAAACTGACACTCTCCCTACCTACAGTTTTCTGTCCCTAGAAAAAATGTTTTTTTTAAGCACACTATAGCACAAGGAGAATTCACTCACTGTCCTTCCCAGTCCCTAGAAACAAGGACTTGCACAGTGAAAGAAACTGACACTCTCCCTACCTACAGTTTTCTGTCCCTAGAAAAAATGTTTTTTTTAAGCACACTATAGCACAAGGAGAATTCACTCACTGTCCTTCCCAGTCCCTAGAAACAAGGACTTGCACAGTGAAAGAAACTGACACTCTCCCTACCTACAGTTTTCTGTCCCTAGAAAAAATGTTTTTTTTAAGCACACTATAGCACAAGGAGACTTCACTCACTGTCCTTCCCAGTCCCTAGAAACAAGGACTTGCACAGTGAAAGAAACTGACACTCTCCCTACCTACAGTTTTCTGTCCCTAGAAAAAATGTTTTTTTTAAGCACACTATAGCACAAGGAGAATTCACTCACTGTCCTCCCCAGTCCCTAGAAACAAGGACTTGCACAGTGAAAGAAACTGACACTCTCCCTACCTACAGTTTTCTGTCCCTAGAAAAAATGTTTTTTTAAAGCACACTATAGCACAAGGAGAATTCACTCACTGTCCTTCCCAGTCCCTAGAAACAAGGACTTGCACAGTGAAAGAAACTGACACTCTCCCTACCTACAGTTTTCTGTCCCTAGAAAAAATGTTTTTTTTAAGCACACTATAGCACAAGGAGAATTCACTCACTGTCCTTCCCAGTCCCTAGAAACAAGGACTTGCACGGTGAAAGAAACTGACACTCTCCCTACCTACAGTTTTCTGTCCCTAGAAAAAATGTTTTTTTTAAGCACACTATAGCACAAGGAGAATTCACTCACTGTCCTTCCCAGTCCCTAGAAACAAGGACTTGCACAGTGAAAGAAACTGACACTCTCCCTACCTACAGTTTTCTGTCCCTAGAAAAAATGTTTTTTTTAAGCACACTATAGCACAAGGAGAATTCACTCACTGTCCTTCCCAGTCCCTAGAAACAAGGACTTGCACAGTGAAAGAAACTGACACTCTCCCTACCTACAGTTTTCTGTCCCTAGAAAAAATGTTTTTTTTAAGCACACTATAGCACAAGGAGAATTCACTCACTGTCCTCCCCAGTCCCTAGAAACAAGGACTTGCACAGTGAAAGAAACTGACACTCTCCCTACCTACAGTTTTCTGTCCCTAGAAAAAATGTTTTTTTTAAGCACACTATAGCACAAGGAGAATTCACTCACTGTCCTTCCCAGTCCCTAGAAACAAGGACTTGCACAGTGAAAGAAACTGACACTCTCCCTACCTACAGTTTTCTGTCCCTAGAAAAAATGTTTTTTTAAGCACACTATAGCACAAGGAGAATTCACTCACTGTCCTTCCCAGTCCCTAGAAACAAGGACTTGCACAGTGAAAGAAACTGACACTCTCCCTACCTACAGTTTTCTGTCCCTAGAAAAAATGTTTTTTTTAAGCACACTATAGCACAAGGAGAATTCACTCACTGTCCTTCCCAGTCCCTAGAAACAAGGACTTGCACAGTGAAATAAACTGACACTCTCCCTACCTACAGTTTTCTGTCCCTAGAAAAAATGTTTTTTTTAAGCACACTATAGCACAAGGAGAATTCACTCACTGTCCTTCCCAGTCCCTAGAAACAAGGACTTGCACAGTGAAAGAAACTGACACTCTCCCTACCTACAGTTTTCTGTCCCTAGAAAAAATGTTTTTTTTAAGCACACTATAGCACAAGGAGAATTCACTCACTGTCCTTCCCAGTCCCTAGAAACAAAGACTTGCACAGTGAAAGAAACTGACACTCTCCCTACCTACAGTTTTCTGTCCCTAGAAAAAATGTTTTTTTTAAGCACACTATAGCACAAGGAGAATTCACTCACTGTCCTTCCCAGTCCCTAGAAACAAGGACTTGCACAGTGAAATAAACTGACACTCTCCCTACCTACAGTTTTCTGTCCCTAGAAAAAATGTTTTTTTTAAGCACACTATAGCACAAGGAGAATTCACTCACTGTCCTTCCCAGTCCCTAGAAACAAGGACTTGCACAGTGAAAGAAACTGACACTCTCCCTACCTACAGTTTTCTGTCCCTAGAAAAAATGTTTTTTTTAAGCACACTATAGCACAAGGAGAATTCACTCACTGTCCTTCCCAGTCCCTAGAAACAAGGACTTGCACAGTGAAAGAAACTGACACTCTCCCTACCTACAGTTTTCTGTCCCTAGAAAAAATGTTTTTTTTAAGCACACTATAGCACAAGGAGAATTCACTCACTGTCCTTCCCAGTCCCTAGAAACAAGGACTTGCACAGTGAAAGAAACTGACACTCTCCCTACCTACAGTTTTCTGTCCCTAGAAAAAATGTTTTTTTTAAGCACACTATAGCACAAGGAGAATTCACTCACTGTCCTTCCCAGTCCCTAGAAACAAGGACTTGCACAGTGAAAGAAACTGACACTCTCCCTACCTACAGTTTTCTGTCCCTAGAAAAAATGTTTTTTTTAAGCACACTATAGCACAAGGAGAATTCACTCACTGTCCTTCCCAGTCCCTAGAAACAAGGACTTGCACAGTGAAAGAAACTGACACTCTCCCTACCTACAGTTTTCTGTCCCTAGAAAAAATGTTTTTTTTAAGCACACTATAGCACAAGGAGAATTCACTCACTGTCCTTCCCAGTCCCTAGAAACAAGGACTTGCACAGTGAAAGAAACTGACACTCTCCCTACCTACAGTTTTCTGTCCCTAGAAAAAATGTTTTTTTTAAGCACACTATAGCACAAGGAGAATTCACTCACTGTCCTTCCCAGTCCCTAGAAACAAGGACTTGCACAGTGAAAGAAACTGACACTCTCCCTACCTACAGTTTTCTGTCCCTAGAAAAAATGTTTTTTTTAAGCACACTATAGCACAAGGAGAATTCA
Organism: Rana muscosa; assembly: GCA_029206835.1. Classification (NCBI taxonomy): domain Eukaryota; kingdom Metazoa; phylum Chordata; class Amphibia; order Anura; family Ranidae; genus Rana; species Rana muscosa. The sequence goes on from CM055122.1 coordinate 424,506,058, forward strand.
CTCACTGTCCTTCCCAGTCCCTAGAAACAAGGACTTGCACAGTGAAAGAAACTGACACTCTCCCTACCTACAGTTTTCTGTCCCTAGAAAAAATGTTTTTTTTAAGCACACTATAGCACAAGGAGACTTCACTCACTGTCCTTCCCAGTCCCTAGAAACAAGGACTTGCACAGTGAAAGAAACTGACACTCTCCCTACCTACAGTTTTCTGTCCCTAGAAAAAATGTTTTTTTTAAGCACACTATAGCACAAGGAGAATTCACTCACTGTCCTCCCCAGTCCCTAGAAACAAGGACTTGCACAGTGAAAGAAACTGACACTCTCCCTACCTACAGTTTTCTGTCCCTAGAAAAAATGTTTTTTTAAAGCACACTATAGCACAAGGAGAATTCACTCACTGTCCTTCCCAGTCCCTAGAAACAAGGACTTGCACAGTGAAAGAAACTGACACTCTCCCTACCTACAGTTTTCTGTCCCTAGAAAAAATGTTTTTTTTAAGCACACTATAGCACAAGGAGAATTCACTCACTGTCCTTCCCAGTCCCTAGAAACAAGGACTTGCACGGTGAAAGAAACTGACACTCTCCCTACCTACAGTTTTCTGTCCCTAGAAAAAATGTTTTTTTTAAGCACACTATAGCACAAGGAGAATTCACTCACTGTCCTTCCCAGTCCCTAGAAACAAGGACTTGCACAGTGAAAGAAACTGACACTCTCCCTACCTACAGTTTTCTGTCCCTAGAAAAAATGTTTTTTTTAAGCACACTATAGCACAAGGAGAATTCACTCACTGTCCTTCCCAGTCCCTAGAAACAAGGACTTGCACAGTGAAAGAAACTGACACTCTCCCTACCTACAGTTTTCTGTCCCTAGAAAAAATGTTTTTTTTAAGCACACTATAGCACAAGGAGAATTCACTCACTGTCCTTCCCAGTCCCTAGAAACAAGGACTTGCACAGTGAAAGAAACTGACACTCTCCCTACCTACAGTTTTCTGTCCCTAGAAAAAATGTTTTTTTAAGCACACTATAGCACAAGGAGAATTCACTCACTGTCCTCCCCAGTCCCTAGAAACAAGGACTTGCACAGTGAAAGAAACTGACACTCTCCCTACCTACAGTTTTCTGTCCCTAGAAAAAATGTTTTTTTAAAGCACACTATAGCACAAGGAGAATTCACTCACTGTCCTTCCCAGTCCCTAGAAACAAGGACTTGCACAGTGAAAGAAACTGACACTCTCCCTACCTACAGTTTTCTGTCCCTAGAAAAAATGTTTTTTTTAAGCACACTATAGCACAAGGAGAATTCACTCACTGTCCTTCCCATTCCCTAGAAACAAGGACTTGCACAGTGAAAGAAACTGACACTCTCCCTACCTACAGTTTTCTGTCCCTAGAAAAAATGTTTTTTTTAAGCACACTATAGCACAAGGAGAATTCACTCACTGTCCTTCCCAGTCCCTAGAAACAAGGACTTGCACAGTGAAAGAAACTGACACTCTCCCTACCTACAGTTTTCTGTCCCTAGAAAAAATGTTTTTTTTAAGCACACTATAGCACAAGGAGAATTCACTCACTGTCCTTCCCAGTCCCTAGAAACAAGGACTTGCACAGTGAAAGAAACTGACACTCTCCCTACCTACAGTTTTCTGTCCCTAGAAAAAATGTTTTTTTTTAAGCACACTATAGCACAAGGAGAATTCACTCACTGTCCTTCCCAGTCCCTAGAAACAAGGACTTGCACAGTGAAAGAAACTGACACTCTCCCTACCTACAGTTTTCTGTCCCTAGAAAAAATGTTTTTTTTAAGCACACTATAGCACAAGGAGAATTCACTCACTGTCCTTCCCAGTCCCTAGAAACAAGGACTTGCACAGTGAAATAAACTGACACTCTCCCTACCTACAGTTTTCTGTCCCTAGAAAAAATGTTTTTTTTAAGCACACTATAGCACAAGGAGAATTCACTCACTGTCCTTCCCAGTCCCTAGAAACAAGGACTTGCACAGTTAAAGAAACTGACACTCTCCCCACCTACAGTTTTCTGTCCCTAGAAAAAATGTTTTTTTTAAGCACACTATAGCACAAGCACAAAACACACTGACACTCTCCCTACCTATCCTTCTCTTTCCCTAAACTAAAGGAATCCAGGTTAAGCAAGAAAGAAATAAAAGTCACTGTCCCTGCCTATGCTGCTCTTTCCCTGCTCCGGAACACACTACACTAGGCCGCCGTGCTGGCGGCCTTTTATAGTGTGGGGCGTGTACTAAACACCCTCAGCAATAATTGGCCACAGGCATCCTGCCTGTGGCCAATCATTGCTCTCCTCGCTGCCGGCGCTGTGATTGGCCAAGCATGCGGGGTCACAGTGCATGCTTGGCCAATCACAGCGCCTGGATGACACTGCGATGGCGTAGTGCATTGTGGGCCGTTCGCGTCACTCGAATTTGGCGCGAACGGCCCAAATCGTTCGATCTTCGTCGAACGATCGAACAGCCGATGTTCGAGTCGAACGTATGTTCGACTCGAACACGAAGCTCATCCCTAGCTGCCAGCATTGCTGCAGAGGTTAAAGGGGTGGGGAGTCAGCCTGTGAGTGCTCAGACAATATGCCGCACACTGCATCAAACTGGTCTGCATGATTATGCACAAGAAAGCCCGCAAACAGTTTGCTGAAGACAAGCAGACTAAGGACATGGATTACTGTAACTATGTCCTGTGGTCTGATAAGACCAAGATAAATGTATTTGGTGTCAAGGTGTCAAGCGTGTGTGGCAGTAACCAGGTGAGGAGTACAAAGGCAAGTGTGTCTTGTCTACAGTCAAGCATGGTGGTGGGAGCGTCATGGTCTGTGGCTGCATTAGTGCTGCTGGCACTGGGGAGCTACAGTTCATTGAGGGAACTATGAATGCCAACATGTACTATGACATACTGAAGCAGAGCATGATCCCTTCAGAGACTGGGCCGCAGGGCAGTATTCCAACATAACAACCCAAAACACACCTCCAAGGCGACCACTGCCTTGCTAAAGAAGCTGAGGGTGAAGGTGATGGACTGGCCAAGCATGTCTCCAGACCTAAACCCTATATGTGGGGAATCATCAAATGGAAGGTGGAGGAGCTCAAGGTCTCTAACATCCACCAGCTCTGTGACATCATCTTGGAGGAGTGGAAGAGGACTCCAGTGGCAACCTATGAAGCTCTGGTGAACTCCATGCCCAAGAAGGTTAAGACAGTGCTGGAAAATAGTGGTGGCCACACAAAATATTGACACTTTGGGCCCAATTCAAATGTTATACAAGCTGTACACTCACTACTTTACATTGTAGCAAAGTGTTATTTCTTCAGTGTTGTCACGTGAAAAGTTAATACTAAAATATTTACAAAAATGTGAGGGATGTACTCACTACCTCTGTGAGATACTACAGTATATTTTTGTGTGTGTGTGTGTGATTTTTTGCCTCCAAAGTGCAGTTTGGTTGCCTCCAGGTTACAAAACACAAAGTATTCTGAGAGGAGTTTTAGGGATGCATAAGCCCTTACTTTCCTTGCTTGCAAAAGCTGGTAACGCCTTCTGTGCACGGAGAAGGACCAGGGTTTCCATTAAAAGTACAGTGAACGAGAGAGTTGAGATCATTCTGACTAAACTGAATAAACTCCAGAGAGAGAGAGATATAATTTTGCCCCTGTTCAAATCATTAGTAAGACTTCACCTGGAATATGCAGTTCAGTTTTGGGCACCAGTTCTCAAAAAGGATATCGGGGAACTGGAGAAAGTGCAGAGAAGGGCAACCAAACTGATAAGAGGCATGGAGGAACTCAGTTATGAGGAAAGATTAGAGGAACTGAATTTATTCACTCTTGAGAAGAGGAGATTAAGGGTGTATATGATCAACATGTTCAAATATATAAGGGGTCCATATAGTGAACTTGGTGTTGAGTTATTCACTTTACGGTCAACACAGAGGACACGTGGGCACTCTTTACGTCTAGAGGAAAACGTCTAGAGGAAAAGAGATTTCATCTCCAAATACGGAAAGGTTTCTTCACAGTAAGAGCTGTAAAAATGTGGAATAGACTCCCTCCAGAGGTGGTTCTGGCAAGCTCAGTAGATTGCTTTAAGAAAGGCCTGGATAATTTCCTAAATGTACATAATATAACTGGGTAGTAACATTTATAGGTAAAGTTGATCCAGGGAAAATCTGATTGACTCTTGGGGGATCAGGAAGGAATTTTTTCCCCTGCTGTAGCAAATTGGAGCATGCTCTGCTGGGGTTTTTTGCCTTCCTCTGGATCAACTGTGGGTATTGAATTGGGTATATGGAAATGTACGATATTTTTTTTATTTTTTATGGTTGACCTGGATAGACTTGTGTCTTTTTTCAACCTGACTAACTATGTAACTATGTAAACTGTGGGAAGGTGAGAGCAATTGGGCAAGTACATCTGGTCTGTATTAGTTAGGAGGTTAAGGAAAAAACAAATAAATGTGTTCCCCTCCCCCATAATTAGAGGGTTCACAATGTTAAGAGGGTTTAGTTTGGACTTGTATGTTGAGATTTTTGCCTTTGGTGCTGTCCATGTAATGCTAATTTATTGGTTATATATAAATTAGTAGTAACTTCAGAAGGATGGTGTCATCTTCATTCAAAACATTTCCACTTACTGGACTGAGATGTTGGCTTTAGGATAATACTGTTGTATAAATCCTGGTGCGTGTGTATGTAGCGCTACCCCCTGTAGGGGCTGCTGATAGATGTGGTCCGCCTCTCACCCTGCACAGCCAGGCACACAAATCTTCAGACGCTCAGTAGTCAAGAAGCAGTCCTTGTCCTTTGTGTTTTTTTTGTTTTATTTAGGGGATTGTAACTTGGATGGGGATAGGGTAGATATGGGATGCCAAAATGATTGTAAAAGCAATAGGGACTGAGAACGATATACACCTGCGGTATGTACAACTTCCTCTCTTCTACCTTAAGCACAAACTTTCTTGTAGAACCACAACTCCCAGGACCAGCTAGGACTAAATTGCTGGCCTGACACTGGCTCAGGCAGGCCCAAAGCATAAAATGCCCTTTGCAGGCAGGGACTGCGGGCACCTATGGTGTAGCAAAATTGGTAGTGCTAGTTCTAGCTGTCAGACGTAGCTACTGATCCCAGTACCACCTCTTCAGGCCCTGCCAGCCCTCCTGGCTGCAGCTGCCTCTTCCCACTGTCTGTGCCACCACAGTCCTCTCCACTGGCTCTGCACCCATCCCAAACTGCTTGCACCCAGTCCTCTCAGGCGTGCTTCCCAGTCCTCCTTACTATGTGTCACTCACCAGCCCCTTTGGCTGCACCTTTGTTGTTCCTTCTGGAGACTTGCTTGGCTGTGTTCTCCTGCTGTCCTCTCCTTGCTCCCGTGCCTCCTGTCCAGGAAACCGCCGTGTGTCTTTAGAGAGTCCTGTCTGCACCTGACCTCAGGCTCCAGGTCACCCCCTCCAGACAGGGGAGCTCCACCAATGGCTACTGACATATGGATATATTGGAAAAAATCTGCGCTAACCTTAAAATAAACTAGTGAATTAATCTTCAAAAGGTGACTAAAATTAATTATAATAGTCAATATGATAAAACAATTATATGGGTGCTGCTATAGTGAAAAAATTAGCTGGAATAACTGCTACATAAAACGTGCAAAAATTAGAAATAACAATGCGCTACCCTTTAAATAAGCAAACAAAGTGCTAATTGGAACATGTGAGTTCTCACACACAGAAAACACCAATAAGAAAGTCCCGTGTAATTCTCATTAGGCATATGATGTTACATGTGAGCAGAAATAAAATAACTGAATAAAAATAAAAATAAAAACATGTGTATATATATATGCAAAGTTCCAAATAACGTTGATTCAGCCGAACAATCACATCTGCTGATGTATGTGCGATGTAATCTTCTAAGCTGTTATGAGTGGAGACTCCATATCCAAATGGTTCAGATAAGAAATAGAAGAAATAGCAGCTTACCGAATCCGGTGGATCTCTGTGACGGAGATCTTTAAGGGCTCAAGCTCATATATATTTCCCACCAAGCTGACAACCAAAGAGCACTGGACTCGGACGATATCTTCCTCCACTTCCAAGGCTGAAAGAAATCTCCCTCCTGGTATCAGCTGGCGTGCTTATCTCATACGAAAAAGGGTATTTTTGGAAGAAAAAAATGGAGAACTCATGGTGCAGTATTTCTTTGTTAAAAAGATAAGATATCCTTTATTTAGGCTGGATAAAAAATGCATCAAACAGGTTGTCCATTAAGGAGCGACAAGTTCAAAAACGCTGCAAGTACCTTTTTGAACTTGTCGCTCCTTAAAGTGGAGCTCCACCCTAAATAGCAACTTTTGCTATTTGGAACCCTCCCCCCCTCCGGTGTCACAATTGACACCTTTCAGGGGGGAGGGGGGTGAAGATACCTGTCTAAGACAGGTATTTTCACCCACATCCGGGAGTCCTGTCTCCGGGAATCTGCGGGAGTTACGTCACTTCCCGCAGACTTCCCTTGGTGTTCTGGGAGACACTCGGCTCCCAGAACACAGGAGCACCAATCAGAACGGCGCAGCGCGACTCGCGCATGCGCCGTAGGGAACCGGGCATGAAGCCGCAGGGCTTCACTTCCTGGTTCCCTCAGCGAGGATGGCGGAGGGAGCAGCAGAGCGACGAGCGGTCGCTCGTCCTCTGCTGCGGACGTCGCTGAACTCCAGGACAGGTAAGTGTCCAAATATTAAAAGCCAGCAGCTGCTGTAGCTGTAGCTGCTGGCTTGAAATTTTTTTTTTCCGGTGGAGCAACCCCTTTAATGAACAACCTGTTTGATGCATTTTTTATCCAGCCTAAATAAAGGATATCTTATCTTTTTAACAAAGAAATACTGCACCATGAGTTCTCCATTTTTTTCTTCCAAAAATACCTTTTTTCGTATGAGATAAGCACGCCAGCTGATACCAGGAGGGAGATTTCTTTCAGCCTTGGAAGTGGAGGAAGATATCGTCCGAGTCCAGTGCTCTTTGGTTGTCAGCTTGGTGGGAAGTATATATGAGCTTGAGCCCTTAAAGATCTCCGTCACAGAGATCCACCGGATTCGGTAAGCTGCTATTTCTTCTATTTCTTATCTGAACCATTTGGATATGGAGTCTCCACTCATAACAGCTTAGAAGATTACATCGCACATACATCAGCAGATGTGATTGTTCGGCTGAATCAACGTTATTTGGAACTTTGCATATATATACACATGTTTTTATTTTTATTTTTATTCAGTTATTTTATTTCTGCTCACATGTAACATCATATGCCTAATGAGAATTACACGGGACTTTCTTATTGGTGTTTTCTGTGTGTGAGAACTCACATGTTCCAATTAGCACTTTGTTTTCTTATTTAAAGGGTAGCTCATTGTTATTTCTAATGGCTACTGACAGCCTAACACTCCAGCCTCCACCCAAACAACTCCTCCCCAGCTGGGCTGACACTGAGTATTTGAGGAGGCCTGCTCCCTGCCAATCCAGGTTGGGATTGGTGAGGGCCCTCAGAAAGTCCAGACAGCTACATCTCACCTCTCCTCCTTTCTTTCTGGAAGGTTCCAGCACATTCTGGAAATAAGTGGGAGGTCTTAGTGATGCTGCCTGTGAGTCACCCAGTCCTTCCTGGATTTCTGCCAACCCAGAAACTAAAACAAGCAGGACTGGCTGCCAGCCAAGCCTGCATAAATTTGCCTACACTGACAAAAACCTATCTCTCACACCTAGCACACTAGAGGGTGCTACATGTATAAAACAGCTGTCCCAAATTGTCTGATACATGTCAGCCTTTCACCTCAAGACTTGCTACAAAGCTACAGTGTTGCAGTGTGATCGCTAGGAGAAAGGAGACTGAAGAAATGCTTACTACTGCATGCAGCACACTGATAACAACATCTTAGACTAGACCTAGACACTTGACTAGACATCAATGATTGTTTTTATTGATACAAATATACCTTTATTGAAACATGATATTGTTGCTGTATATTGTGACATGTCAGGAATAAAGTACAATAAAAAGAATGTCACAGCACACTCAAACTCTCATCAAAATTTAACATAACAAAAAGGCATGTACACACCCCAAAGCTACTTCCTCATAAATTTATTATAAACATTTTAAAAGTAACAGCATCACATGTCCCAAATCCCTCCTTCCCTCTCCTCACACACCCATCAGAACCCCCCTCCCATAGCCCTCCGACACACTGCAAACCACCAGGACGACCTGTTGTCTCCGGTATAGGTAGTTCTCTGGAAAGAATAGGTAAATACATAGACTAATGTATTAAACATCTTATAAGAAAATTGCCCTCTTTTGTGCTTGACTCAGCAGATATCTTATGGAGACTAATAGACCTTACTATTCATGATGAATGTTCTGGCAGAAGTGAACGTTGAGTCCTTATACTCCTCCATTCCACAAGCTGTGGGAGTACATGTGGTCTCGCAATTGTTGGATACTGGCCATCCACTGGTGGGTTCCCAAAATGAGTTCTTGTTGATATTGCTGGAAACAGTGTTAAATAACAACCTTTTTGCCATCAACAAGAAATACTACCGCCAAAAGGGAGGAGTAGCCATGGGGGCCACATGTGTCCCATCATATACATGTTTGCATTTGGGTTTGTGGGAGAGGGAAGAGGTTTACACCAATCTAGCATTTGAGGAACATGTGACTCTATGGGTTTGCTACATTGATGATGTGCTGGTTGTGTGGAGAGGGTCTCAAGAACAATTAGAAACCCTCCACCTCCTCAATGCTGCTAAGAAATGCTTACCTGTGCTTTGGAGGAAAGTCATTCCTCCAACTACTTCAGAATGGTTTCTTCATATAGACAGAATTGCAGACATGGAGGCTATCATTCACCAGGCTAGAGAGACCCCAACAAAATTCCAGAAGATTTGGGCCTGTTGCTTACAATTTAAGGAAACGGCAGAGTTTCGAAATTCCCAAAACTGAAATACTTCTACCCTACTGGAGGTATTCCGGCGAAATGCTATCTACCTTAAACATGTTTATGAGTGAGATATGGTCCCTCTTACCCCCACCCCCCCTCACCTATTGCCCTCCCCTGATATTGACCGAATGTAGTGTTACTGATGACAGTTCTTTAATAGAATCTCAATGAGTTTGATGGTTATAATACATTTGGGACCTTTCCCCGGCTATACACCCAGTTCAGGTGCTCAGATTGATACTTCCGTCCCACTGGTATAATTTTAATTACCCCATTGTGATAAAAAGAACAATTAGAAAAATGTATCTTGGATCGTAATCAAAATGATAGAAATATTTACCTTACTTTCGTCGATACTTATATCTCTGTCCGGCACATAGGTCTGCTGGAAATTCGTAAGAATAAGTTGGTAAATCTCCCAAAAAATTTTCAGCTTAGTAGCTGGATGAGAACTCTCATCAAAGTCATCATTATTTGCAAAATGCAAATATTTCATAATAAGAGAAAATTTATATTCGGACATAACTGTGCCAAAAAAAGGCGTGGCCAGCAATTTGTTGGTGGTCCAATACCACTTCTGCAGGGGTTTCCCCACCACTCCCTGTAGAATTATAAGGCCCAAAAAGTTCCATATGTCCTCTCTGGTTACTGGCTCCCATTTTCTGCTCCTTGAAAAGCGATGATGGGTAGCAACTTGTTGCTCCTGATAGCGATTCGTCGAGGTATGCCAAGGGGTTATTGTCCTCAACTTCCACTTTGATCCCAAGTGCTCCTGTAAATGGAAATCTGGGGGACGCTGCATGCTCTGTACCGCAATCAATTGAGCACCAAGTCCGCACATCGCTGGGCACAGTCGCAGGATCGTTGCTAAAAATCACTTTCTGTGTCCGATGAAGAGCTTCCCCATTAATCGCTGTCACTCAACTCCTCTGCAACCCATTCTGAGTCGCTGTCGCTGACTTCCAGCAGGTCATATAGCGACTTTGAGGTGGAGGCGCGTTTTTTGGATGCCATGGTCGCTGTGCAGTTTCCAGATACTAAGTGCAGTAAAACTGCAGACAAGGGCACTGGAGAAAGCACTGGGGGGCAATCTAAGGTCAATTTATTTAATTTTTTATTGTAATCCAATAGGATTACATTGTATCAGTGTGTTTTGTGTTTTATACATTTGAATTTGCCGCCGGTTCTGCCCCCCTGCGTCGCGACGCTCGCAGGGAAGGGAATCCAGGGCACACAGTGCATCGGGCGGAAGATCCGGCCGCCGTACACTGCGGGAATACATTGCGGGATCCCATAGACAAGGTAAGTCACCTCTTCCAGGATCCAGCGAGGCAATCCCGAGTGTGGCTCGGGGTTACCACTTTAGGTACTGAAATCTCACCCCGAGCCTCACTCGGGAATACCGCCAGGGAGGTTAAGTATTATGTGGAAAGTTCTCTTCCAGTGTAACATGACAGTTCTTTTAATTCAATGAATCCCTCTGCAAATGAGTAGGGGATCTCTATACATGTGAAAAAGACAAATTAATTTACCATAAATGGTTAAAGCTGTCATAAAGATTACAAGTGACTCAGATTGGCAGGGAAAAATTGGCCTTTAATCTAGACGCAGATTCTCTAAACATGAACTTTGGCATTGTGCTACCATTAATGCTTAATCTATGTAGAAAGGCAGAGAGAATTGCTGCAGACATCTCCTACTCACACTTATCAGGAGGAAACAAAAGCAACCAGAAAAGGTTCTACAGCAAAAAACCCTTGTCCAATGGTGTCTTATAGTACTCCATAAACATCAACCTATCTGGCAAGAATACCTTGAGTATCTAGGAATTATATCACCTAGGGCTTTAACAAATATGTAATGAAGGAACTGTGTTTAAAGTGGAACTGAACTCAAAAAGATGAACATCTGCTACAGTATTTTATAGAGAACAATTAGAGGCGTTAAAGGGGTTGTAAAGGCAGAAGGTTTTTTATCTTAATGCATTCTATGCATCAAGATAAAAAGCCCTCTGTGTGCAGCAGCCCCCGTAAATGCCCTTAACACTTACCCAAGGTCCCTCTCTGTCCAGCGATGTCCACGAGTGTCTCAGTCGTCCAAGATTCTGCATCCTGATTGGCTGAGACACAGCAGCGGCGCCATTGGCTGCCGCGGCTGTCAATCAAAGTCAGCTAGCCAATCAGGGGAGAGAGGGTGCAGGGTCGGGTTGGGACACTGTGTCTGAATGGTCACAGGGAGCTGTGACTCAGGTCAGGTGCCCCCATGGCAAGTTGCTTGCTGTGGAGGCACTGAGCAGGAGGGAGGGGCCAGGAGCACAGAACAGGGACCCAAGAAGAGGAGGATCAGGGTGGCTTTGTGCAAATCCACTGCAACAGAGCAGGTAAGTATAACATGTTTGTTATTTTTATAGGAAAAAAAAGTGACTTTACAATCACTTTAAAATATCCCTAAACCCAGGACCCTCCATTCACTATATCTGGTCTCCCACAGTACACAGAACATGGAAATGCAATTATTTTAGTAAATATATGTCAGAAACCATGAATCAGACTGAGATAGAAGTGCAGTAAAATCACACTGTTTAATAATAATAATAATGGTAAAAGGTATATAGAGCAAACGTAGTCAAAACATAGCCAGAGTTCGGTAACCGGAACAGATAGTCAGACAAGCCAGGATGTCAGGGAGCCAGGGATCAGAGTACTTGAGAACAGGCCAGGAAATCAGGAAACCGGCGAATCTGTGTAATGGAACAGCAAGCAGGATCTGGAATCAGAAGGGACTTCAGCCAAGCAAGTCTTTAACAGGCACATAGGAGAGAGTCTCTTGATATGTTGACCAAGGCGAAGGCAGAGAGGATCTGGACTGAACAGCTTAAGTAACCAGCAGGAATGACGAGCAGTATATAATCACCAGGTGATTCATTGTGGAAAGATTAGAGCTGTCAATTAACCGACAGCTGAGCGGCCTGCTCTGAGAAGGAAGGGCTGAGACCAGCCCTGACAATACCCCCTCCTCAACGACCCCTCTCCCTCAGAGGACCACCAGGTTTGAGGGGAAAAGGGTATATGGAAAGCACAGAGGAGGACAGGGGCATGTACGTCTGAGAATCAGACTCAAGAGCGTTCCTCCGGACCGTACCCTTTCCAATGAACCAGGTACTGTATGCGTCCATAAAACCTACGGGAGTCAACAATGGACTGTACTTCATACTCCTCATGGTTCTCAACCTGTACTGGGTGAGAAAGTGGCACTGAGGTGGTGAAATGGTTGCAGACCAAAGGTTTTAATAAGGAGGTATGGAATACATTTGAGATACGCATATTAGAAGAAAGGTCTAAAGCGTAAGCCACTGGGTTAATCCTGTGGAGAATACAGAAAGGCCCGATAAACTGAGGTGCCAACTTCAGTGAGGGAACACGGAGTCGGAGGTTGTGAGATGACAGCTAAACCCTGTCTCCAACCTGGTAGGAAAGCGTAGGCAGGCGTCTTTGGCCAGCATGGAGTCTGTAACAATCATTGGCATGTCACAAGGCCTCCCGGACTTGTACCCAAGTGGAACGAAGACCACCGAGATGCTCCTCTAATGGAGGAATGCTCTGAGGGACAAATGAGTCAGGCGGCCCCATTAGACTGCGAGTGATACGCAGAGGAGAAAGAAAGCTGAATTCCCAACTGTGCACAAAAGGCTCGCCAGAACCGGGACACAAAATGACTACCCCTGTCCGAGACAATCACCTTGGGTAGCCCATGTGAGCGAAAGATTTCCTGACTAAAAATGGAAGCCAGTTCCTTAGACGTGGGTAACTTCATAAGTGGAATACAATGAGACATTTTCACGAACCCGGTAAACCACCATAAGGATAATAGTGTTGCCCTGAGAATTGGGTAACTCCACAATAAAATACATGGACAGTTGGGCCCAAGGCCTCTCTCCATTGGGTATGGGTTGTAGGAGGCCCACTGGAAGGTGTCGTGGTGTCTTACTCTGAGCCTACACAGAACAAGCAGCTATGAAGGTGGCTACATCAGCACGTAGACTAGGCCACCAGAATTGTTGGGAAATGGCCCAAAAGAGTTGATGCTTCCCTGGGTGGCCAGCAGCCTTGGGAGAATGGTAAGTCTGGAGCAGTACGGAGACTCTCAGGGACAAAGCAGCGATCACAAGGTTTCTCAGGAGGAGCATGGATATGAGCAGCAAGAATTTTGTCACCCAAATGAGAAGTAAGACTGTTGAAAACCGTAGCGAGAATACGATCAGGAGGAATAACAGGAACAGGAAGTGGAGGAAAACTGTTGCAGCAAAGCATAAAAAAAACTTGACAAGAAAAGAGCCCATCGCGCCCTTCTGGGAGAGAGGTGTTTAGCCTCAGACAAGAATGTGAGATTCTTATGATCAGTCAGAATGAGAACCAGCACAGTGGTACGTTCGAGGAGATACCTCCGTTTCTTAAGGGCTAAAATGATTGCTAACAACTCTGTTGCCTTATGGGTTATGTGAAATCTCCATTTAATAGCTGTAAAATATTGTAATTATGAATATATTTCAATTAGCTTGCTGTATATATATTTCATTTAGCTAACAGAATATATTTCATTTAGCACCTAGGAAAGCCCTTTTGTTAAGAGCAGACTATGCGGGTCCGAGGCTTGTATATACAGACAATGGCGAGCCAATTCCATTGTTTGCATCTACACACCTCAAAGGATCCCATGCTGGGTCATGCAATATCCTGTAATCCTGAGAAAATTCAATTAAATCTCCTGCCCAGATAGAGAGACCAGGATTTGCATGAAAGGGGGCTGACTTATGTAGTAAGTGCTCCAATCATGATACCAGCTTGGCCAACCAATGGGACATCAGCATAGAGAGATATACTCAAGAGGGGAGGAGAAGGGAGCTCTCTCTTGAGGAAAAGGTAGCCTGCAGGATGGTTCTGAAAGGGTAACTATGGTAAAGGTCTGTCTGACCTGCAACTACACATGCTTGTATATTGAATTGAAACTAAGAGGTTGGGACTTTTAGGTGAGGCCAGCTAGATGTACCTCCATCCCCGATAGGTTGATATAGAAGAACTAAATTTTTGGGGACTTTGAATTGAAGCGTGCAGCCAGGAAAATAGCATTGCATGGTACTATAATGCTGTCTGGTGGTGAAGCCATCTATAGTGCCATATAGTAAATGCATAGACATGTAGTAACCATCATAGTAAAGTAAAAAACTTTTATTCCATGACATGATACATAGTAATAAATTAACAGAATAGCATAATGACACACTGATAGCATATTGGCCTAGAGCCACAGTAATGACATAATGATGACACACCAGACTAGTTGCAACGTATTCCCACAGTGAAGCCTCGTACACACGACCGAGTTTCTCGTCGTAAAAAACACGTCGTTTTCGACGAGATTCTTGTTAAGCTTGTCGATTTTCTCGTCAAGCTTTCCATGCGTACACACTGACATTTCCCAATTTCCTCGCTGTTCTCCGTGGTCACGTCCAGCACGTACGACGGCACTATAAAGGGGAAGATCTTTTTTCTTGGCGCCACCCCTTGGGCTGCTTTTGCTGATCTCGTGTTACCGCGTGTGAAGTAAAAGTTTGGGAAGAGACGATTCGCGCTTTTCAGTCTTCGTACTTTTCAGATTGTTTTCTGCGGTTCAGTTTGTGCTTGTGGGTTCGTATCTTGACTTTCAGGGCGTCTAGGCAGGTCTTATCTGTTTTACAGTGCGTTCTTGCCTGTTCGTTTCTGTTTTTCAGTTCGTTATTCATAGGCCTTGCTGTTCTAAAGTGCGTTCTGTTCTGTACGTTCTGATAAGACGACCGTTTCCTAGCCATGTCGCCTGGACGTTCTTGTCGTTGAGTTCATGCTGTGCGTGCGCTTGGTGTTGGTCTGCATGTTTTGGACCAAGACCAGTCCATGAATGGTGTGAGGAGGAGTTCATGGACCAAGAATTGGTTGCTCCAGCGGGACCAATTCTGCCACATGCCTCTGCTGCGGGAGATCGTCGAGAATAATCCTGAGGACTACAGGAATTTTCTGCGGATGTCTGACCCCGTTTTTCAGGAACTGTTGGCTTTGGTGTCCCCCTATATTACCAGGAAGGACACCGTTATGCGGGAAGCCATCAGTGCTGAGCAGAGGCTCATCGCCACCTTACGGTACCTGGCGACAGGGAGAAGTCTTCAGGACTTGAAGTTCACGACAGGCATCTCCCCCCAGGCTCTGGGCCTCATAATCCCAGACACCTGTTCTGCCATTATACAAGTCCTGCAGGAAGACTATATTAGGGTAAGTTTTCTCCATTAACATCACATTTTATGTATTACATGTATGCTAATGTATTGTATTTCTTTCATCCTTCCCTAATTACCATGATTGTAATATGCTGAGAATGTCCCCTTTGTCCTCATGTATGCCTGAAGCTTTAGATTGCCCCTTTTTTCTCCTCCATGCATATTTCCCTTCACTAACCTTTCCAGCAGGGGCGCCTGTTGCTCCAAATGTTTGGGGGTTCAAACCCCAATTTTGGAAATAAACTTCCTCCTTTTTTGCTCTGGTGCCTATTAAACGCCCCCATTTGTTCCCTCCAATGCAGCCATTTTGTCCCCTCCAATGCAGCCATTTTGTTCCCTCTAATGCAGCCATTTTGTCCCCTCCAATGCAGCCAGTTCCCCCCCAGCCCTGCACTTACCTTCTTGTGGTCAGCGCCATCCTTCTTCTGTCCTTGATGTCTTCTCCTCCCCTTGATGTTGCATCAGCCAATCATGTTACCATTAAACAGACATGGTGAACATGATTGGCAGAGCAGCCTGTCAGTGTTTACCCAAGGAATGCCCCCCCCCTGCGTCCCCTATTTAACTTTTCTGCAGCCAATTACATCCCTCAGGCTGTAATGTGCAAGACAATTTTCCTTACTGTTTCTGCTATGCAATTTTAAGCCCATAAATGTCGCAGTTCTTCATATGTCGGTCGCTTAACAGGGGGACATCCACCTGAATAGTGGGCGGCATAGACAATACATAGGTTAATGCAAGGCATAAACCTATGTATTGTTCTGAGTGACGGGCACAGGAGAGAGGGGGCAGTGCTCCAGCGCCCACTCTGGACGCACCGCCACTGCAATGCTATCCTGTGGCCAAACACATCTACCCCCCCTCCCCATTATAATTTATTAATGGACCATCATAGGGGGTGATGAATATGATACATGAGCCTTCCATTATACTTATTTGAAACACCTTAATAAACGTAGACTTTGTTTGATGTTGGCCTCTAATGTATTTTCTTAGAATATACTTGTAATGTTTGATTTGTGTATTCTAATATTTTTTCATCTTGTTTGACTCCACAGCTTCCTTCCACGCCACAGGAATGGCAGACTGTGGCATCGGAGTTTGCCACGCGGTGGGACTTCCCCAACTGCAGTGGTGCTATAGACGGGAAGCACGTCCGCATCATGCCGCCACCCCGTTCTGGGTCCTACTACTTCAATTACAAGGGGTTTCATAGCATTGTGCTGATGGCGGTGGTGTCAGCACGGTATGAATTCCTCTATGTTGATGTAGGGAAGAATGGCCGGATGTCCGATGGGGGATCCTTCATCCAGACGGTGTTTGCCCTCCGTCTCCAGAGTGACGACCTTGCATTGCCACCGGATGCAGGGAATATTGAAGGACTCCCCTTTGTTTTTTTGGCTGATGAAGCCTTCGGGCTCAGACCACATCTTATGAGGCCATTTCCTCAGAGGACCCTGACCCCAGAGAAGAGGGTGTTCAATTACCGGCTGGCCAGGGGCCGAAGAGTCGTTGAAAATGCCTTCGGCATAATGGCCAGCCGGTTCCGCCTTTTTAGGACTCCCATCCACTTGGCGGACTACAAAATAAACTATGTAGTGTTATGCTGCTGTGTGCTACACAATTTTCTTTGCCGCAAATCGAATTCATATATGGCCTCAGTTTTGCCTGAGGCTGGACTTTCCCCTGATAATCCCCTGCCGGGCCTGGAATCTGCCCGTGCTGGCTTGCCCCCCCAAAATGCCCGTGAGGTTCGGGACAAATACATGGACTATTTCACGGGTAGGGGGGCAATTCCTATGCCAGGCTATGTCTAAAGATTGCTGTCTAACGATCCAAATAAAAATCTTGTTTAAACTTCTAACTTTTCTTGGTTTCCTGTCTCCTAGTTTGTCTTAGTGCATTTGTAGTGCCAAGTGTATTTTCCTTTAGTAAATACCAACCTTTTCACTATGTAACCTTAAAAAAATTACCAAATAAGGTTAGAGCATATTAGAAAAAGAAGCTACACGTTGTTTGTGTTCAAATCTTTTACTATGTGCAAATTCACACACCTTTTTTTTTTATTTTTACATTTTTTGTTTGCCTGGCCACAAACCGGCAATTGTTTTCTTAGGAAAATACAAAAACAACAGTTGCATTCCAAAAATTACAAAATTGGATACCTCGGAGCAATCTGAGACATTCACTTACACAAACTATATGTCTCTATGTGCCCGTCCTAATATGGGGTCCTGCCACCCCTTGCCCAGCCAAAAATTGAATATGCACACAATTGGGATTATTTTCCTATAGGGATTTTAGACTCCTGATCCCTATTGTCAACATGTGCTATCTGCCATCAGGGGTGATCAATGGATGTGTTTTGGGGGTGCAACCCCTTCCTCAGGTCACCTACTTTAGATACGAGGAAGGGGTTGCACCCCCAAAAGACGTACATGGATATCCCCTGATGGCAGATAGCACATGTTGACACACTGTGTGCAGATTCAATTTTTGGCTGGTTTGATTGTCAAAAAGTTTTTTAATAGTTGAAGAACAAACATGAGAAAAAAGGGGGTTGGGATGCCTTATTGAATTCTCCCCAAAACATTGAGAATGTCTTTAAATGTTTGATCCATCACATGTATTCTTTCTTTAATTTTGTCCAGTTCCGTGCTACATTCCATCACTTGCTGGATGAGGCGGAGGGCACTGTCAGCAGAGAAACCTGTACTATCCTTCACCCCAACATTCACATCCCCTAAAAACAAAATAAAAAGGTATTATAACTCTGCAGGCCTACCTCTCTTACCTGAAGCTGTGGTGACAGATACTGACCTGTTGTGGTGACCAGTTCCACAACGTCATCCACCTCTCCTTCCTGCACTTCTCCTTCCTCCACCTCAACTTCCTCTACATCCTTCGTTTGTGGGTCTTTGGGAGTTTGGGGTTGTTGTGAAGCTGTGGGGTTCTTGTGCTCCCTGGAGTGTCCTCCTCCCAGTCTTCTCTCCCCTATGAGAATCAAACAAAAGGTAGAGTTATCACACAGAAATTCTCTATGTTAAACAAAAAAACAGGCTAAATTGCTTGGAAGTGGGGTACAAGTGTGTGTTTGGGCGGAAGTTAAAGAAGAATGCATTATTTCTGACCAAGAATATGCTTAGTATTCTCCTTTGTCTGTCATTTTTTAGACATGTAGGCAACACAAAAATTCTCTGAAGCACCTGTGTGGGACACCCAAAAAAGGCGGGTCTGGTGGCCCACACTATAGTGCTCCAAAGTACAGATGTGGAAGCAGCTGCTGAGTGTCCTCTCCTTTACACTGACAAAAGTTTTCATTTCATTCTCTTTACAAACACATCATCTAGCCTAAAACTTTGTGCCCCAAATTTGCGAAAAAATGGCAGATGTCTAATTACTTTTGTGGCTGTAAAATAATCCAAAACAGCGGACAGTGGCCGAACGAAGTGTCTGTAACGTAACAAACGATTACTGTGCCCACCCAAGTTCAAAATTTAACATTTTGGAAGGGAGTCCAATAAGAAAAACAAAAAAAAACAGCAACATGTCAGTTTAGAAAAGGATTAATAGCATAAAAGTGTACATTTTACTTACTTTTAGCGAGCATTCTCTTAATGCTCCTTAACTGCTCTGGCTCCCTCAGTTTGAGGTCTGACCACCTCTTTCTGAGCTGCTCATTTGAGCGTTTCACCCCGAAATTCGTCTTCATACTCTTCACGACTTTAGTGAGGATTTTGGCCTTCCTTCTATTTGGTTTGCTATACGGCCCATGCTTTGCGTCATAATCAGACTTGAGCAAGATGTCCACCATCTCCGCCATCTCCACAAAAGACATATTCGATGCCTTGAATCTCCTCCTTGATCGTGACGTTTCCTCGGTCTCCGGGCTTGTCTCCTCCTCGTTAGTTGTGGAATTATCAGACACCTGCTGTAACTCCGCCATATCTGTCTGCGCGCCGAAAGAGAAGGGGCGGGGAAAAGATGTTAGTTAGAACGTCATGGGCTGGCGACGTGTGCGGAGCGACGTGTTCGAATTTTGACGCATGCGTGGTGTGTATATAGCAAACACACATGTGACTATAGTACGTTCGGTGTGCGGAGAGAGGAGTTCAAGTGACGGACGTGCGAACGAAGGTATGTGATTTTGTGACTTGTACAAATTGTTGGCCTATACTGTTTTGAGAATGTTGTAGGATATATATGGTGACTACGATGTTAAGGAGGTTAGACTGTTTGCCTCACATTAGTTATATATTATTTCTTAAACTTGCAGATACAATATGAATGTCTTTATTAGCGACAAAGAGTTCCTGGCGGAATTTATTGACCGGGTAAGGGAGCTGCCCGCTCTGTGGGAGACGAAAAACCCCATCCATAAAAAAAGAGGGGTGAGAAAAGCAGCGCTGGAGAAGCTGCTCCCATTTGTGCAGACCAAGGTGCCCACAGCCACAGCAAAACAAGTGGACACTAAAATTGGGAGCTTGAGAGGCACCTACAGGACTGAACGCTCTAAGGTCCTGTCTTCTCAGAGGTCAGGAGCAGCAGCAGATGATGTGTATGTCCTTATTTTGTGGTACTACAGCAGGATGTCCTTCCTGGGTGACCACATTGAGGCAAGGCCATCACTCTCCACTCTTCCCCCCAGACTTCCCTGCAGCCAACCTGAGCCTTCTCTGGAGAAAGAGGAGGCAGCCATCCTGGATGATCCTGATTTGGCCATCTGGAGCCAGGTATAGTATTAAATGAAAATGTATTGGGATAAAATTAATGTTTGACAAATATGTCAAGATGAGAAACATACAATATTTTGGGTTCCACAAGTGAAATCAAGATCTCGAGACATTAGTCTGCACTTAATTGGGTGCTAAATAGTCAATCTGATGTAGGTGTAAATTATAAAAAATGATTTCCGGATTTACATTCTAATTGCTTCAATCATGTTTATAAAGTTTGATGCAAAGATTAAAACAACATATTAAACTATGTCCCTTTTTCATACACAGGATGAAATCAGCCAGGAGGAGGGTCTGGAAACTGTCAGGCAGGAGGAGGAAGGGCCCAGTGGCAGCCAGGAGGTGGCAGGGCCCAGTGGCAGCCAGGAGGTGGCAGGGCCCAGTGGCAGCCAGGAGGTGGCAGGGCAAAGGAGAAGCACCAGATCCCAGGTGCCTCCCATCCGGCTTCCCAAAAGAGGCAGGAGGGACAGGACCACCAGTGAGGCAGCAATGGCCCTTATTAAAGAGGCCCATGCCACCCTCAAAGAGCCCACATCCCCTGAAGAGGCCATTGCCGGCCTAGTGGAGGCAAAGTTCAAGGTGATGAGCATGGAGCAATGCCTCCTATGCGAGCCCCTGCTCATCACCTTGCTCAACAAGGGGGTGATGGAAAAAATTACCCCCAATACCGCCATTTGTGAGGTGGCACAACTGTCCCAACCTCAACCTCCTCCTCCACCTCCACCTTGTTCTTCCACCCCACCCCCTTCTCCTCCACCTCCACCTTGTTCTTCCGCCCCACCCCTTCTTCTCCACCTCCACCTTGTTTTTCCGTCCCACCCCCTTCTCCTCCACCTCCACCTTGTTCTTCTGCGCCACCCCCTTCTCCTCCACCTCCTCCTCCTCCTGACAGGAGTACCCCTCCAGTGGCCCAGCCTCCAGCCAAACGAAGAAGGAAGGCTGCAGGGAAGGCTTCAGGAAAGGTTGCAGGGAAGGTTGCCAGGAAGACGAGGAAGTGATGGCCTTGCTTCATTGCGGTCGGACAGAAGGCAGCCTGTTGTAGTACCACACACTTGGGACATATATATCACCTGCTGCTGTTCCTGACCTCTGGGAGGCCAGCATCAGATTGTGTTCAGAAATATTGGCCTTCTCAAGCTCCCAATTTTAGTGTCCACACAGGGTTGCTGTGTGCTCTGGGGTCCCTGGGATGCACAAATGGCAGCAGCTTCTCCAGCGCTGCCTTCTCTTTATTTTAGTTCAAACATGAATAAATGTTATTTTTCTTTAAGTTCATACTTGACTATGTGTATTTGTAAAAATGTAAAATCTAGCTTTGGAGTAAGCACATACATTTGACTGACAAAAAAAGGGACAGATAACAACCCCCCAAAAAAAGAACTAAATCGTGTTTCCCAAAAAAGTGTGTAAAATTTTAATAATATATATTAAAAGATTCAATGGGAGATCACTACCAAAACATTGCGAAATTACAATTAACATCAGTTATAAAAATAACTAAAATATTCCTAAAAACTTGCACGATATAATACACATAAATCTTCTTAAGAGCAACAAGAAAAATGTTAAAAAAAGATAGTCATAACTCTGTGTGAATATCAGCAGCAAAAGAAGTTCATTCGTTTTCATTAATGTCACATTCTAACGAAGATTTCAATGCACAACATTTAAACGATGCAAAAATTTGGAGCGTGACGAATGTGCTATCTCCATTACGAAGGCTTGTTTTACCAGAAGATGCGCTCCCGTCTCATAGTTGCTTGTGAGCATGCGCGCTTTTGGAAGAGTCGTAAAAGCATACACACGAACCATTTTCTCGTCACAAAACAGGCCGACGAGAAACACGACGAGGAAATCTGGAATCCTGACGAGAAAATAGAGATCAGGTTCTCTATTTTCTCGTCGAGATTCACGGCAATTTTCTCGTCATAAAACCATACACACGAACGGTTTTCTCGACAAAAAAGCTCACGCGGCACTTTTCTTGCCGGTTTTGGACGAGAAACTCGTTCGTGTGTACGAGGCTTGAGTAATATATATGTATATTCCAGTGAACCGTAATCATGGTATCTTGAATATAAAGAACAGCAGGGAAGGCATCTATTGGCTTGACGTGTTTTGTAGCTGTAGCGCTACTCTTCAGGAGCAGATGCAGAGATATTGTCTAAGGTTTTTTAAAAGTAGATATGATAAGTGATCATGTAAAAATGTAATAAAGACTATAAAAAAATAAAAATAGTAAGAATTGGTCACTCATACTTGCAAGTCAAATCAGAGTCTGGACATGGACTGAGGGAACTGAAGGTAGGCTGGTATCTCAGTCCGCCCCGAAACCTGAGGTGGCTAACCCCAAAAGCATCAAGATGGAAAAACCAACCAGGGGAAGAACATTCCGAGGGTAGTTGCCCCATGGATTGTAAAAAGGACATAAGGGTGTATACCATCTGAAAAAAATATAATATATAGTATTAATAGTAAATAAATGTAGGGATCAATATAGGAATTATAATATAGTAGATGGTGCATGGCATAGTGATTATTTATGGGTTAAAAAAAAATTTGTAGGATTTAATTCATTAATATAATACTGTAGGTGCAGTGGTAGCTAAATAAGTAATGTTGTATTATTGTTAAAATAATAATAACAGTGAAAACCAAAAAGTGGACCAAGAATACCCTAGGTGATACAAAGGAGGAGGGGGGAAGATAACCCCCCAAAAACTAAATGGAGTGGAATAGTGTAAGAAAACATAGTAGTGATAAAAAGTGAAATGTGTAACAATGTCATACCTGGATCACCTATGTGAAAGGTTAAGTCCAAATAATGGTGTAGAAGTGTACATGGGGGAGGTCCCAGGGAAGGCTTCCTAGGGTGGACTGAAGTAATAAAACTTCAGTGTATGGGGATAGCCGCCAACGTCACGCTGCGGCACACAAGTTAGAGACGGAGCCGACAGCCGAGTGAGGACCACGACTCGCCTGCTGACCAACCATCGCTGAGTGTATGGCGCTGATGTTTTAGGCATCACGCCGACGCACTAACGCCATCAATGATGACGTAGCACGTACGGCGTGGAGGGGGTGTGATGCCGATCGGCAGCAGGACGCCCGCCCCCACCCAGACAACACCAGCAAACGGGAGGTGGGGAAAGGGGAGGATACCTGAAGCTGATCACATGGTTGGTTTTTCCATCTTGATGCTTTTGGGGTTAGCCGCCTCAGGTTCCGGGGCGGACTGACATTCCAGCCTACCTCCAGTTCCCTTAGTCCATGTCCAGACACTGAGTTGACTGGCAAGTATGAGTGACCAATTTTTACTATTTTTTTTTCTATAGTCTTTATTAGATTTTGACATGATCACTCATCATATCTACTTTTAAACATCCTTAGACAATATCTCTGCATCTTCTCCTGAAGAGTAGCGCTACAGCTACGAAACGCGTCAAGCTAATAGATGCCTTCCCTGCTGTTCTTTTTATTCAAGATACGGTTCACTGGAATATACCTATATATTACTTACTGTGGGAATACGTTGCAACTAGTCTGGTGTGTCATCATTATGTCATTACTGTGGCTCTAGGCCAATATGCTATCAGTGTGTCATTATGCTATTCTGTTAATTTATTACTATGTATCATGTCATGGAATAAAAGTTTTTTACTTTACTATGATGGTTACTACATGTCTATGCATTTACTATATGGCACTATAGATGGCTTCACCACCAGACAGCATTATAGTACCATGCAATGCTATTTTCCTGGCTGCACGCTTCAATTCAAAGCCCTCTTCTATATACACATGCTTGTACTTTAATGTTTCAGAGGAATATGCTCTATATTCCTCCATGTAAATACTTTGTATATTTTAACCTACTATTTCCTGCTTGTTTAAGACTATGTAGATAGTTTCTGTGTGTTAGTTTAGATTTTAACAAATACATAATACATGTTCATTATGTTAAAGCTTTCACTTCTGGTCAAAAGAACTCTTATTTAACCCATATCATATCTTTGAGATATTAAATCTTAAATATAGATTTTAAACGGCAACAGCTCTTTGTCCCCAATCACTTAAATTGCATTCCGCAGGTGACAATTCCTTGGAAAAGTAGCCACAAGGATGCATATCGCTCTCAGAGGTAGAACGTTGAGACAGAAGGGTGCCAACTCCAGTCTCAGAAGCACCAACCTCAAGAATAAAGGGTAACGTAGGATCAGGATGTGCCAATACAGGAGCAGAAACAAAGGCAGCCTTGAGACTCTCAAAGGCCTTAATGGACTCCGGAGACCAACTCTGTGGGTTACCATCCTTTCTGGTCATATCAGTCAGGGGCTTGACCAGAGATGGGAAGTTACGAATAAACTTCCGATAATAATTGGCGAAGGCAATAAAACGTTGCAGAGTGCGTAACCCCATGGGTCAGGGCCACTGTAGGACTACTGAATGTTTCTCTGGGTCCATCGAAAAATCAGCAGTGGAAATGACATAACCCAGGAATTTAACCTGTCCATGAAAAAGAGAGAGTCTCTTGATATGTTGACCAAGACGAAGGCAGAGAGCATATGGACTGAACAGCTTAAGGAACCAGCAGGACTGACGAGCAGGATATCATCTCTAGGTGAGGCACTGTGGAAAGATTAGAGCTGGCAATTAACTGACAGTTGAGGGGCCTGCTCTGAGAAGGAAGGGCTGAGCCAAGCCCTGACAATATAAACTGTCTAATACCTTTTCTCATCAGCAGTTAGAGCAGTCTTGAGACTTCAATCAGTGTCTGGTTAAAGCTTGTAGGAGGAGTTTTTATTGTCCCCTGATTGTCCTATGAGGCTGCAGGACCCCTGACCCTCTGTCTGGACAGTACTGATTGGCCCTGTACTGATCATATGCACTCTCCCAAGAAGAATAAAAAAAGAAAAAAATTAAGCATGTGTCGCTTGCCCCCAAGGCTCTGTTCTATCAGCAGATTGGGGACAGTGGAAGAAAGGGAGGATCAGAGAGGACCGGATAAAACAGCCTTTTTACACAATGCAGAGGATTAACCGGTTAGGTTCCACAGTGAGTATAACAAGCATGCTTTACTGCATATACAGTACAGAGTGATTTTACTGTTGTGCGTTTAGTAACACTTTAATTGTGCACTACTCTGAAAAATGTACCTGTTGTCTTTAATTCCTCCTGAAAAATAGCAGTGCCCTGTCTTGTATGTGAGGGTGCCTAGGTACTCCTATGCCTACAGACTCATAGCATTATATTTACCCCCGAAAAGCATGATTTTAAAACTTTATATTTTTTACACTGTACAACAAAGTAAAACATTTATTGATCATTGGAGGAGAACACACGGAGTTACCAGTCTAACTAGAGTACTGACCATGCTGTGCGCTCCTGCCTAGTCTGGTTAGTTTTTAATAGGAAAGCAGAGGGACTGACCATATCACCAGGGATTTCACATAAATGAAGTAATACATTGGGTGCGGATCCTATGAAGCAATCATAGGATCAATTAAATCTGACCTGGGAAATGGGATCAGTAACAGTGCTGGTGGGGAGGAGGGATGGGATCAGTGGAAGTGCTGGTGTTGAGGGGGGGTGGCAGCGGTTGTACTTGAGGGGGGTGGCTGCAGTGGCAGTGGTGGTGCCATCCTCTCCCACCACCACCTGTGCCTCTTACTGATCCCATCCCCCCACCACTGATCTCATCCCTATCCCCCCCATCACCTCTGTTGTAGAAGTAATGGGGGGGATAGGGATGAGATTAGTGGTGGGGGGGATAGGGTTCAGTAAGGAGGCACAGGTGGTGGTGGGAGAGGATGGTACCACCACTGCCACCACCCTCAAGTACCACCACAGCCACCCCCCCTCAAGAACCACTGCTACCAGCCCCCTTTAAGTACCACTGCTGCCACTCCCTCTCAAGGATCACCGCTACCATCCCCCTCAAGTACCAGCGGTGGTACTTGAGGGAGGTGGCAGCGGTGGTGCCAACCTCTCCCACCACCACCTGTGCCTCTTACTGATCCCATCCCCCCCACCACTGATCTCATCCCTATCCAACCCCATCACCTCTGTTGTAGAAGTAATGGGGGGGATAGGGATGAGATCAGTGGTGGGGGGATGGGATCAGTAAGAGGCACAGTGGTGGAGGTTGGCATCGATTTGCTCAGCTCTGTCACTTGATTGACTTACCATTGGTGTCACCTGGTGCGGAAAAAATTGGTGTCACCCCCCCTTCACCAACTATAGTCCCCCCTCAGTACAGACCTCCCCTCAGTACAGACCCCTCTCTACTAACTACAGACCTCCCTCCTGCAGTATATATCCCCCTCACTAAGAACAGACCCCCCTCCCTCAGTACAGACCCCCCTCACTAAGTACGGACCCTCCTCCCTCAGTACAGACCCCCCTTATCAGTACAGACCCCCCCTCACTAAGTACTGACCCCCTCCCTCAGTACAGACCCCCCTCATCAGTACAGACCCCCCTTATCAGTGTAGAATCCCCCCCTCTTAGTGCAGACACCCCCTTTAGTGCAGACCCTCATCAGTATAGAATCCCCCTTTAGTGCAGAACCCCCCATCAGTATAGAATCCCCCTTAGTGCAGACCCCCGCAGTATAGACACATTCCTTAGTGCAGACCCCCATCAGTAAAGACACCCCCCTTTAGTACAGACCCCCCATCAGTAAAGACACCCCCCTTTAGTACAGACCCCCCATCAGTATAGACCCCTCCTTAGTACAGACCCCCATCAGTATAGACCCCCCCATCAGTATAGACACCCCCTTAGTGCAAACCCCTGCAGTATAGACACCCCCACAGTGCAGACTCCCCCATCAGTATAGACACCCCCTTAGTGCAAACCCCGCAGTATACACACCCTCTTAGTGCAGACCCCCCATCAGTATAGAATCCCCCCTTAGTACAGACCCCCACAGTATACACCCCCCTTAGTACAGACCCCCGCAGTATACACACACACCAGTAGTACAGACTCCCGCAGTATACACACCCCTGCAGTATACACACACCCCCTTAGTACAGACTCCCGCAGTATACACCCCTCTTAGTACAGACCCCTGCAGTATACACACACACCCTTAGTACAGACCCCTGCAGTATACACACACACCCCCTTAGTACAGACCCCTGCAGTATACACACCCCCCTTAGTACAGACCCCTGCAGTATACACACACCATTTAGTACAGACCCCTGCAGTATACACACACCCCCTTAGTACAGACCCCTGCAGTATACACACACCCCCTTAGTACAGACCCCTGCAGTATACACACACCCCCTTAGTACAGACCCCTGCAGTATACACCCCCCCTTAGTACAGACCCACGCAGTATACACACACCCCCTTAGTACAGACCCCTGCAGTATACACACCCCCCCTTAGTACAGACCCCCGCAGTATAAACACCCCCTTAGTGCAGACCCCCGCAGTATAGACACCCCCTTAGTGCAGACCCCCACAGTATAGACACCCCCTTAGTGCAGACCCACGGTGTATTACATAGCCCCCTTAGTACAGACCCCCACAGTATACACAGCCCCCTTAGTACAGACCCCCACAGTATAAACACCCCACTTGGTGCAGACCCCCGCAGTATAGACACCCCCTTAGTGCAGACCCACAGTGTATTACACAGCTCCCCTTAGTACAGACCCCTATACATACAGTATATACACACACACACACACTATACATACACACACATACAGTATATATATATATTTATATACACACAGTATACATACAGTATATACACACACTATACATACAGTATATACACACAATATACATACAGTATGTAGCGGCCTCACCCCCTTCACATGTTTATCAGTTATCCGATAGCTCTTGTCTAGGGGTACCTGGGTTTCGAGAGTGAGGTGCGCTACGGCCCATGTCCTCCCCACGGCTGTGGGTGAGGTGAAGGCCAGTATCAATATCTTCCTCGGGCCAAATGTGCATTGGGTTGCGGAACTTAACCCTGCTATGCTGGAATCTCCCTTTTGCTCCCATCAACAGAGTCCATACACCGATCACAGTCCAACTGTTAGTTTTATTTCGTAGCTCCACAACAAACAATGTATGGCAGGATACGGTGGGATGAGCAGGCCGAGGCACTATCCGGATTGTAGTCCCTACACCCCCTGTGCTATGACCAGGGGTTGCAGGAGTCTTGATTAGAACAACTTCGCTGCGCTGCGGCCCCTATCAGGGGAAGATGACCCTCCAAGGGAGTTACCGGAGGCCCGTCCGTCACCGGGTTGACGCTGCTCCGGAGTCTCCAGACGGGTGACCTCCCCAGCCTCCTCACCTCAGATGCGGGTCCCCTCGCAAGGGGCACCCTGGAATCACTTCACCCTCGCGGGACCCGGTCAAAGTCACCAAGTCCCAGGCCTTCTATAAAGTACCTCACCCCAGGCTGAAGGTGCCTGGGATGGACTCCGACTCCAGCTTCATTCCGGCCAGGCCTAGGGTGCCCAGACCGGAACCTTAGACCGCCCGCACCCAGGCCTAGGGCGCCTGGGTACGTGAAGAGATGATCCCCGAAAAAAGACCTCGTGGCGAGGGCGTCTCCCCCTTTTATCTCCTCCCATCGACACCACGGCGGGTTCCCCGCCCCAGCCGTACCATCTCCAGGAAGGGACAAAAAGGGTAGCACTGTGGTAGTGATTCTACCTCGAGCCTGTAGGTACCCCGCCACCCACAGGCCAAGGAGAATATTGCACCACCCAATCCTCCACGAATAACAAAAAGGGGTCTAAACCCTGTCATAATTACACACCTGGGTCACTCTACCCCCAGGTGTATCCCACTAACTTTGAAGACCCCGCTACACACTCCCCCTGGTGATTTGACGCTGGTCCCCAGCGTCAGGTGCACACCCATGTCTCCCAAGGAGTGGTGACATGAAGTGGGCCCCAGAGGCTATCCCTCAAATTTTTGGATACTGTGTGTGCCAAGACCTGCTCCAGGGAAAGGGAACTATAAAACAATAAAACCTTTGTATAAAACATCTGTCATGTACACATATACAATCCCTCCCGTCACTGTCTAAGAACCACCCCATACTCCGTAGTCTTGACCGACGAATCTCCTGCAGAAGGGAAAACAACAAAAAGAAAACACATCCTAACACTCTGTGTTAACTTGGCATGAGTGGGTCCGTCAGCCGAGAGACCCGCTCACTCCAATAAGTAAGTAATGCATGTGTAGCATTTTGAACAACCGTTGCACAACACTGCCACCTGGTGACAGAGCTGCGGTAATGACACTTCGTGAGATCTTCATTCTTCCTGCTTTCCTACTCTGACTCTACCCCAAAAGTCTCTGCCTTTGGCACATGAAGAAAAGGGAGAAAAAAAAACAACAGCTCCCAAGTCTCCAGTGAGTAAAAGAAAAGCCCAAATCAAAACAAAAGTAGGGCACAGTTCTAGGCGTCTGGGAATGTCTCTTCCAGAAAGTTTAACAGCAACAAGATAGGAGCTCACTTCTCCTATAAGTAGAACCTTGGATCCGGCAAAAACAGAGGCTTCAGGTGCCCGTCAAACACTTCCACCGAATACTCGACATCCTCTCCTTCCTTCCTGCAGATTAGCACCTTATCGGCATGAATATGGCGCCCAAGTCTCCAATCAGCTCTGCAGTCCTTGAACTTTTTAGACACAGGCGGCGAACATGACAGGTATCGCCTGGCATGGGGTACTTTAAGCTTTTCCCATACAAACTCGTCATACCACCTTGGTCGCAGGACCTCGACTTCATACAATAAGTCCCGAGGCAAGTAGGGGTACTCCCACCCATATTCACGGGCGACTCTCTGGGAGAAAAGTCTCTGCAACCTGGCTAGAGGCGGCATCACATCTCGCTCACCTTCTCCTGGCTGTACGATGGCCTCCGGGTGCCGAGGTACCTTCACCATCTCGGGTTGCTATGTCTTTGGTGCCCGCAACGAAGCACGCTGCGTCCCCTCCATCAGAGCGGGTGATGTAGTTGAATGAGGAAAGTTGGTCGGAGGATTAGATTTCCTCGGGAACTCCGGGGCCTGCGCCCGGAGCGTACTGTCTTCTATGGACATGGGGGAATCCTGTGGTTTACTCAGCACAGGTAGCGGGCGTCTGTCCCAGCCCTTCCGGTGAAACAGCTTGTCTATTTCTCCGTCATCCCCACAGTCTGACAGCGACTCTAGGTCGGAGGTGTCATACATCTCGGCGGGAAGGTAGTCTCTAGTAGACGGAAGGCTACCCTCCCTTTCGGGCTCCACCGACTGTGGACCCCCGACACCTCCAACCAACACCACAGTCCCAGCCCCTGGCTCACCTGGACCTTCTGAAGAACTGGGATGTCCGGGACTCTCTTCTCTACCGGCGCCATCTAGGCCAGGCAAGCGGCGGGGTGAAGCTCGACCACGACCATAGGATGCCTGTACCAGGCCGACTTTCCTCTTCGGGGGTGGGAGCAGGGAGTCTGTGGTGACCGAAGCAGCGTCCTCGGATTTTTCTCTCTCAGTCTCTGATCGGGCAGTCCCGTCGCCCTGGTCAGCGCGCACGGGGACCTCCGCAAAAGCCTGGATCTCTCCCTCCGGAGTGGCGGTTCCTGTGATGCAGTTGAGGCGAAGGGCCCGGGGCCTTACTGTGGATGATTCGACCTCAAAAAGAAATTCTTTGCACGCTTCACATCGCCCGAATGGCTTCAGTTGGACCACCAGTCCCGAGCATCCGGGACAGATCACACCGAGGGCCTCTGTGTCTCTGCATGAATACAGAGCCAACTGTCCTCGGGGCCTGAGCCTTATCCTTGTGTCTGTAATGGGTGCAGCAAATGCAGTCATTTTCGTGGGGTAAGGTACCGGCATCCACGGGGAGCTTGAGGCCATCCCGACCACCTGCTGTTCCATCACGCGCTCACCTCGCGCCGGAGTCTCCATGTGTATCTCCACACGTGGCCAGACTCCTCCCACGACTTGCACGTTTTCGCGGGCTTCCTTCAGTCTCCTCCCACGAATTGCGCAGTCATGGGGTGCCTCGTGGCGCAGTGCATTAACAGTCCCCACATGTAGTACTTCACACGGCTGGACCTCTCCCTTTTCACGCTCCTCCGCGTGGGCCTTTCCCGACTTAGGGTCATGTCCACAACTCCGAGCAGGGATGCACTTTGGCCAATCACATGGCCAACCTGCTCGGACCTCCTCCGGGCAGCAAAGTCCAGACACAGCCGTTCCAACCCTTAGGATCAATACACATTTCATCCCGGACGAGCCCCCACGTGTAGCGGCCTCACCCCTTCACATGTTTATCGGTTATCCGATAGCTCTTGTCTAGGGGTACCTGGGTTTCGAGAGTGAGGTGCGCTACGGCCCATGTCCTCCCCACGGCTGTGGGTGAGGTGAAGGCCAGTATCAATATCTTCCTCGGGCCAAATGTGCATTGGGTTGCGGAACTTAACCCTGCTATGCTGGAATCTCCCTTTTGCTCCCATCAACAGAGTCCATACACCGATCACAGTCCAACTGTTAGTTTTATTTCGTAGCTCCACAACAAACAATGTATGGCAGGATACGGTGGGATGAGCAGGCCGAGGCACTATCCGGATTGTAGTCCCTACACCCCCTGTGCTATGACCAGGGGTTGCAGGAGTCTTGATTAGAACAACTTCGCTGCGCTGCGGCCCCTATCAGGGGAAGATGACCCTCCAAGGGAGTTACCGGAGGCCCGTCCGTCACCGGGTTGACGCTGCTCCGGAGTCTCCAGACGGGTGACCTCCCCAGCCTCCTCACCTCAGATGCGGGTCCCCTCGCAAGGGGCACCCTGGAATCACTTCACCCTCGCGGGACCCGGTCGAAGTCACCAAGTCCCAGGCCTTCTATAAAGTACCTCACCCCAGGCTGAAGGTGCCTGGGATGGACTCCGACTCCAGCTTCATTCCGGCCAGGCCTAGGGTGCCCAGACCGGAACCTTAGACCGCCCGCACCCAGGCCTAGGGCGCCTGGGTACGTGAAGAGATGATCCCCGAAAAAAGACCTCGTGGCGAGGGCGTCTCCCCCTTTTATCTCCTCCCATCGACACCACGGCGGGTTCCCCGCCCCAGCCGTACCATCTCCAGGAAGGGACAAAAAGGGTAGCACTGTGGTAGTGATTCTACCTCGAGCCTGTAGGTACCCCGCCACCCACAAGCCAAGGAGAATATTGCACCACCCAATCCTCCACGAATAACAAAAAGGGGTCTAAACCCTGTCATAATTACACACCTGGGTCACTCTACCCCCAGGTGTATCCCACTAACTTTGAAGACCCCGCTACAAGTATATACACACACACACAGTATACATACATTATATACACACACTATATACACACACACACACACAGTATACACACACCAGGATTTTTCACCCAAAAATCAGCCTGATTGAACACACTGCTGCCCTCATCTCCTGGCATGCTGGGACTTGTAGTGCCCTAGCAGCTCACAGACACATTAGTTGGTAATACAGGAGAGGAGGGGACTGTGCTTGTTTAGTGGTGGGCAGCTAATGAGTAGGGAGATGTAGTTAGTAGAGATTGGGGAGACATTCATGTTCTTCCTCCAGCAGCAGTGCACTTCTCACACACAAAATCGATCTAATAGCCTTAGAGACAGGAGGAGCCATGCTAGAGGTAACACATCCTCTCCCTCACTGCTCACCAGGCTAATCCACTGACAAGAACCCATTATGTAAAGCTCAGACAGCTTACCTTATCATGCAGCAGTCCGTCCCACACTGCAGGCTGTTTCCCCGCATCCCTCTCTTCTCTTCCAGCAGTCAGCATCTGCTCTTGGGTCAAAAAAGCCGCGCTGTGTAAGGGGGCATGTACAGCATGTTCCTATTGGCTGAGGGGGCAGTGCAGAGGCGGGGCAGCTATAATCTGACCGAATGGTCAGTCCGCCCCTGCCAGCAACGCCGTGACGGGCGGCGGTTGGGTCCCTCACACGGGCGGGTGGTGGCGAGCCCCCCGGACTTGGCGGAACTACAGGGCCCAGTCGCAACTGCGACTGTTGCGGCCACTGTCAGCATTATGAAATGTAGGCTACTTCTGCCTTTGACTATTAGTCTAAGGAGATTTGGATTGAGATTTGGTGAAGCTCATACTGTACTTTTCACTATTGTCTTTGCTGAACGGATGGTTCTGACACAAGAAAGCAAAGCCCTGCCTTTATTAAGATGGCTGCCCTTACACAGAGACGCAGTGCAGAACAAGGCAATGTAAGTCAGTAATGGGGATAGAGCAGCTGAAGAGAGATCAAAGGAAACTGTTTCGTTTCTGATTAAAAGTTGAAAAATAAATGGTCTTTTGTTTTGTTGAATATGCAGCATATCGACAGTCCCTTCCTATCAGTTAAAAAGCCCAAAAAAATTCAGGCAGTGAAAAATAATCTTATTGAAAAAAAAAAAGGTGGAAAACCATAGTGAAATGAAGTGTTTTTCTTGCATAATCTTTATTACAAGTTATTTACAGTATGCAAAATCAATTATCCTTTCTGCTACTTTATCTTAATGGAAAAATCACACTCATTAGATTATGCATTTTCCCTCTTTTTAATGTATGTTATCCTCCCGCTGTTATGCACTTCAGTCTCCTGTGGGTTCTTCAGGGTGGGCAACTCCCTCTACATCTCCTTTGGAACATCTCATGGCAGAAAAACAACAATAAAAAGAAAAGTGCGCACCGACCTAGTACATTACCTTAATAAACTTTATTTCAAGATAAAAACAGCAACAGAAATAAACACATGTCATAGCAAATGATATTGACTGCCTGAAGGTCTAATCAAGTCCATTGGTACTGTCGGAAGACCAGGAGGCGTCCAAAAGTGTTCTGACACGTTTCAAGGGTAAATCCTCTTCCTCAGAGCCAGGATAGTGATAGTGATTGTTTGTTAACACCTCATGGCAGACCCTGATGTTGTAAAATTTTTAACTACCTTTTATAAAACATTGCAATCTTCAGGTTCACACAACGCTGTATCCTTCCTGGCTTAGGCCAACAAGGCCCAGGCCTAGGGCAGCACTTTGCAGGTGGGCAGCACGGAAAGAGTCCCCTCCACACTGTTAGTGTAACGCAAGCTGCTTCTAATTTTGACTGCCCTGTCATCCTGGACCACAAACCTTCCTCACTGTGCTATATGTTTTCTGCTGCACCATTGGCATTGCTATATCTTCTTAGTCCTCTCCATAAAATTATCAGAAGTTTGTACTTAAAGTAGAACTATAGGCGAGACTTTTTTTTTCATTTTGGATAGAGTAAGGGGGGGGGGGGGTTA
This sequence comes from Rana muscosa, assembly GCA_029206835.1. Classification (NCBI taxonomy): domain Eukaryota; kingdom Metazoa; phylum Chordata; class Amphibia; order Anura; family Ranidae; genus Rana; species Rana muscosa. The sequence continues at coordinate 424,540,427 of CM055122.1, forward strand.
TTGCACCCGTCAGTTTATTTTTTACCATCCCTGTCCCATTGCAGAGATTTCCCTTCACTTTCTGCCCCATAGTCAAACAGGAAGTGAGAGGAAATCTATACAAAATAAGGGAATCTTTTGCCCCCTGTCCCTCAGAACTAGTGTCCCCACTCGAAAATTTCAGGGCGGGTCTTAAACAGAAAGGAGTGTGGCCTCAACAGGAAGTTAGGGGCATATTTAAATTAGGGGGTGCACGAGTTTAGTCAGGCCTAGGGCAGCACAAAACCTAAATACACTACTGGGTTCACACCCCTTTGCTTCCTATTATGGGAAATGGCATGCTTACCTTCCTGATCATATGGATGAGGATTGGGAGGAGGTTACTGAAACATTCTTACAGGATGTTATTAGTATGACTGATATGTTTTCACATTTCAAATGTATTCACCAAGTGCATTATACTCCTGCTAAACTGAATCTCATGGGGGTTGACGGAACAGGCCTTCTGTCCCAGATGTGGGGAAGTTCCTGCTAATGTTTTGCATATGTTTTGATCTTGTCCAATCTTGTCCTCTTTTTGGGCTGAATTGTTCGATATGCTAACAACCAGTCTTAGTCTGCAAGCTCCAAAAACTCTGTAGATTCGCCTACTTGGTGTACTGGATAACTATGTTCCACTTACTTGTAATCATATTCTGTTTCATTTAATTTTTTTTATGACAAAAAATAGATTTTGCTGCATTGGAAGAATATGGCTCTGCCCACGTTGCCATACATGTATTGCCTGATAAGCCAGGCATTCCCTTTGTATATATATATAAACTTATTTACAAGGGATGTGCCTACTAAAGTATGGAAACCTTGGCTAGACATTTCGGCTTCTCAAATGGCGTCAGATATGAATCTTCCACCTGGGTCTGAAGAGAGCACTGTGTGTGTTTGCCGTGGGTGGTTATATGTGTGGATTAGGGATGAGTCGAACACCCCCCAGTTCGGTTCGCATCAGAACATGTGAACAGGCAATAAATTTGTTCGAACATCCGAACACCGTTAAAGTCTATGGGACTCGAACATGAAAAATCTAAAGTGCTAATTTTAAAGGCTTATATGCAAGTTATTGTCATAAAAAGTGTTTGGGGAAACCCGGGTCCTGCCCCAGGGGACATGTATCAATGCAAAAAAAATTTTTTTAAACGGCCGTTTTTTCGGGAGCAGTGATTTTAATAATGCTTAAAGTGAAACAATAAAAGTGAGATATTCCTTTCAATTTCGTACCTAGGGGGTGTGTATAGTATGCTTGTAAAGTAGCGCTTGTTTCCTGTGCTTAGAACTGTCCCTGCACAAAGTGTCATTTCTGAAGGAGAAAAAGTAATTTAAAAGTACTCGCGGCTATAATGAATTGTCGGCTCCCGGCAATACAGAGAAAAGTCATTGAAAGTCATTGATAAAAAAAAAATGCTTGGGGGTCCCCCCAAATTCAATTACCAGGCCCTTCAGGTCTGGTATGGATATTAAGGGGAACCCCCGCGTCAAATTTAAAAACAAAATGACGTGGGGTTCCCCCCACATATCCTTAAAGAATAGAGGAACAATTCCCCGTGGGGTTTTTTAGCAGCAAAAAAATTATTCAATGTAAATGAATCATTTTCTTTTTATTGATGAAAGAGTGGAAAAGACACATATAAATATTAAAATTTATGAGCTCTGGTTTACAAGGAAGCGAATGCAGACAATAGTTATTCAGGCAAACACGCATATAGTGTTACATTATTGGCCAAAAAGCCAAATGGCTTCAATGCAGTTAGATGCTGGAAAAAGGCCTTTTTCCAGCATCTAACTGTGTTGAAGCCATTTGGCTTTTTAGCCAATAATGTAACACTATATGCGTGTTTGTCTGAATAACTATTGTCTGCATTCGCTTCCTTGTAAACCAGAGCTCATAAATTTTAATATTTATATGTGTCTTTTTCCACTCTTTTATCAATAAAAAGAAAATGATTCATTTACATTGAATAATTTTTTTGCTGCTAAAAAACCCCACGGGGAATTGTTCCTCTATACTTTAAGTTCCAAATTCAGGGTGCGCAGCCCTCTCAGATTTGTGTATGTGTCATCTCATGTTATAGTTCCCGCCAAATATCTATACCAGACCCTTCAGGTCTGGTATGGATTTTAACCACTTAACGACCGCCCACCGCCGATTTACGTCGGCAGAATGGCACGGACAGGCAGAATCACGTAGATCTACGTGATCGCCTTTGTGCAGTTGGGGGGTCCATCCGGACCCCCCTTCACTGCAGTGAGCGGCCGTTAAGTGTTCTGGAGCGATCAGGCAAGAGGGGGCGGCCGCTCGATTCCGCCCCCACCCCTCGCGATCGCTCCCGGCCAATGAAAATGCTTCCTCCGCCATGTGATGTAAACACAGGCTGGAGGAAGTGATGTCATCTCCCTCGCCGCGGTCTTTTCGTTCCCGGCGCCGAGCAGAGAAGAAGCAGGTTAGTGCTCCAACAGTCCACTGACACGTAGGTACACATAGGCACACAAATCACCCCCCAGTCACCCCCAGATCACCCCCCAGGTCACCCCAAAGCCCCCAATCACAGTGTCACTGATTGCAGTGATCATTTATTTTACTGATCACTGCATTTAGTGTCATCTGTGATTGTAAAAAGTTGCAGGGCAGTTAGGATTAGGCCCCTTTAGGTCCAGGGTAGCCCCCTAACCCCCCCTAATAAAGGTTTAACCCCTTGATCACCCCCCAGGTAACCCTTTCACCCCCTAACTTCAGCGTCACTAAGCGATTGTTTTTCCGATCGCTGTATTTGTGTCGCTGGTGTTTTAGATAGGCAGTTATTTTTTTTTAGGTTCGCCGCAGGTTTTTATTAGTGTCAGGTACCCCCATATATTATTTTAACCCCCTGATTGCCCCTAGAGTTAACCCTTTCACCAGTGATCGCCGTATAAGCGTCACTGGTGTCACTGGTTAGCCAGTAAGTTATCTAGTTATTTAGGTAACCCGTCAGGTTTTTATATAGCGTCGGGTACCCCCATATTTAACCTAATAAAGGTTTTAACCCCCTGATTGCCCCTAGTTAACCCTTTCACCAGTGATCACCATATAAAGGTTACAGGTGACGCTGGTTGATTAGTTTGCTTTTTATAGCATCAGGGCACCCGCCGTATATAACCCAATAAAGGTTTAACCCCCCTGATCGCCCGGCGGGTGAGATCAATTAGGTTTTAGCGCCAGAGAGGGTCTGCGTCGCCCCAGGCAGTGTTAGGTTAGTTCCAGTAACGCTAACACCCACGCGCAAAGCATACACCCCCCTTAGTGGTATAGTATCTGATCAGATCTATACTAGCATCCCCAGCGGTTTAGGGTTCCCAAAAACGCAGTGTTAGCGGGATCAGCCCAGATACCTGCTAGCACCTGCGTTTAGCCCCTCCGCCCAGCCCAGCCCAGCCCAGCCCACCCAAGTGCAGTATCGATCGATCACTGTCACTTACCAAACACAACACACATAACTGCAGCGTTCGCAGAGACAGGCCTGATCCCTGCGATCGCTAACAGTTTTTTTGTAGCGTTTGATATATTTGCTGACGACAGTCAGGTGCTTTTTTTCCTGTGAATCTTACTAGTGTACCCCTAAATTTAGAGCCCAAAATGGCAAGACGAAGGTACACTAGTAAAGAGGCCTACGAGATTCTGAGCATGACAGATAGTGAAGAGGAGGTCACGTATCTGTCAGATTCAGGCTCAGAATATCTTCCCGTAGAAGACAGTGACGTCAGCGGCCCCACGTCAGATAGCTCTGACGACGAAGTTGAGGTCCCTGCTAAGGTCAGGTGTACCCGATCCCGATCTTCTGAGGTTGTTGAGGAGCAAGAACCGCAGGTCTCTCGTATCATGGAGCAGAGTAGTACTAGCGCCGCTATTCCTTCTGGTGAACTGGCAAGCACCAGCGGCCTAGTACAGCCTGGACGTACATCCAGCACTGCAGTAACACTTGGTGACGTGGCGAGTCCCATAAGTGCAGTTCAAGCTGACGAGGTGGCAAGCACAAGTAGTGTCCCGCTGCCACCAAGAAGACAAAGGCAGGCCCGTCGTGCCCATACTGCCCTTCCTGCAGAATTCGCCTATCCTGATTGGGTCCCCACCACTTCTGCAGAACCCGTACTTCCCCCATTCACTGCCCAACCCGGTATTCAGGTGGAAACAGCTGATTTTATTCCAATTGATTTTTATTCGCTGTTTTTCACTGAAGATCTCTATAGATCTATTGTGGACCAGAGTAATTTATATGCTGGTCAATTTATCGCCGCTAACCCCCAGTTGCCTAAAATTGCCAGAAATTGGAAACCAATTACGGTTTCCGAATTTAAGACCTTTCTGGGCCTTTCCCTCAACATGGGCACACATAAATTTCCGTCATTGCGTGCTTATTGGTCCACGCACCCAATTGACCACATGCCCGTGTTCTCTGCCTCCATGTCCAGGGCACGATACGAGCAGATTTTGCGGTTCATGCACTTCAACGACAATGAACTTTGTCGTCCACGTGGGGACCCTGAATACGACCGGCTCTATAAAATTCGGCCCCTCATAAACCACTTCAACGAACGTTTTGCAGCCTTGTTTACTCCCGATCAAGTTGTCTGCGTTGATGAGTCCCTGATTAAATTTTCTGGCCGCTTGTCTTTCAAGCAGTACCTTTCCAGCAAGCGTGCCAGATACGGGGTCAAGCTCTACAAGTTCTGTGACAGGGCAACAGGCTATGTAGTGAACTTTACGGTTTATGAGGGAAAAGACAGTCAGATTGAGTCGGTCAACTGCCCGGATTACATAGGCAGCGCTGGCAAGATAGTGTGGAACTTGGTGTCACCCTTATTCGGAAAGGGGTACCACTTGTATGTGGACAATTATTACACGAGCGTGCCACTGTTTAGTCACTTGTTTGATCATAAGATTGGAGCATGTGGCACCGTGCGACCTAATCGCCGGGGCTTTCCCCAGCGGCTTGTAGATGCCCGTCTTAGGCTGGGGGAGAGAGCCTGCTTGAAGTGTAATAACTTGCTCGCTATGAAGTGGAGGGACAATAAGAATGTTTTCCTTCTTACCTCCCTTCATGCAGACACGACAGTCCAAATTCGTACGGCGACTGGTGTTGTGGAGAAACCCCTCTGTGTCCACGAATATAACCAAAATATGGGAGGGGTGGACCTCAACGACCAGTTGATGGCGCCGTATCTAATTGACCGTAAGGCGAGACGCTGGTACAAAAAAGTGTCTCTATCATTATTCCAATTGGCTTTGCTGAACGCTCATGTGCTATACAGAGCTTCAGGCGGGACGTTATCTCTTCTAAAATTCCAGAATGAGATAGTCACAGAACTCCTGTATCCAGGCGGTTCTGCACCTCACCATCCCCAACCAAATGCAGTAAGCCGGCTGCATGAGAGGCATTATTCGTATGTCCTCCCGAGTACCCCTACCCAAAGCCACCCCCAAAAAAGATGTCGTGTCTGTACCAAGCGCGGATTTAGGCGTGACACCCGTAGTTTTTGTCCACTCTGTCCTGACAAGCCTGGTCTTTGCCAAGGTGAATATTTTGAACGCTACCACTCAAAAGTGAAGTTTTAGCGTAGGGTACAGCATTTCACAGACAAGGACACACTTACACAGGGTCTCCCAAGATGCCATTACATTTTGAGAGGCCCGAACCATTACAGTTGTAAAGTTACAAAAAAAAGTGTAAAAAAGAAAAAAAAAACGTAAAAAACAAAACACAAAAAAATATAAAATAAAAAAACCAAAAATAGTTGTCGTTTTATTGTTCTCTCTCTCTCTATTTTCTCTCTATTGTTCTGCTCTTTTTTACTGTATTCTATTCTGCAATGTTTTATCATGCTTGCTTTTCAGGTATGTAATTTTTTGTTTTCAGGTGCGCCATTCAACTGCAGCGCGGAATTATTTATCTTGACAGCAACAGCGTTTGCTCCCACGATACATAAAGCCGTGACTCCAACGCTGTAGGAGGTGATTTCACCACCACAGTTAAAAAAAGAGCATATATGCCGAAGCATGGGGGCAGCAGGGGCGGAGGAGCGATTTTGCTCCTAATGCCGCGTACATACGGTCGAAATTCCGACGGAGGCCTGCCCGTGGAAAATTCCGACCGTGTGTACGCGGCATAACTTTTTTGCGGGAGGATGCCCCCATGCTTCGGCATATATATATTTTAGGCACAGGTTGCGTTAAAACATTTTTTTATTTTTTACTAGGTTTTGTTTTGGTATTTGCTTTGCAGGTATGGCATGGTAAGGTCTTACTGTTGTACTGTAATGTTACTTTGTTTTAATGTTAACCACCATTTGCTTAGCAGGTACGCCATTCAGTTGCAGCGCGGATCTATTTATCTTGACAGCAACAGCGTTTGCTCCCACGATACATAAAGCCGTGACTCCAACGCTGTAGGAGGTGATTTCACCACCACAGTTAAAAAAAAGAGCATATATGCCGAAGCATGGGGGCAGCAGGGGCGGAGGAGCGATTTTGCTCCTAATGCCGCGTACATACGGTCGAAATTCCGACGGAGGCCTGCCCGTGGAAAATTCCGACCGTGTGTACGCGGCATAACTTTTTTGCGGGAGGATGCCCCCATGCTTCGGCATATATATATTTTAGGCACAGGTTGCGTTAAAACATTTTTTTATTTTTTACTAGGTTTTGTTTTGGTATTTGCTTTGCAGGTATGGCATGGTAAGGTCTTACTGTTGTACTGTAATGTTACTTTGTTTTAATGTTAACCACCATTTGCTTAGCAGGTACGCCATTCAGTTGCAGCGCGGATCTATTTATCTTGACAGCAACAGCGTTTGCTCCCACGATACATAAAGCCGTGACTCCAACGCTGTAGAAGGTGATTTCACCACCACAGTTAAAAAAAAGAGCATATATGCCGAAGCATGGGGGCAGCAGGGGCGGAGGAGCGATTTTGCTCCTAATGCCGCGTACATACGGTCGAAATTCCGACGGAGGCCTGCCCGTGGAAAATTCCGACCGTGTGTACGCGGCATAACTTTTTTGCGGGAGGATGCCCCCATGCTTCGGCATATATATATTTTAGGCACAGGTTGCGTTAAAACATTTTTTTATTTTTTACTAGGTTTTGTTTTGGTATTTGCTTTGCAGGTATGGCATGGTAAGGTCTTACTGTTGTACTGTAATGTTACTTTGTTTTAATGTTAACCACCATTTGCTTAGCAGGTACGCCATTCAGTTGCAGCGCGGATCTATTTATCTTGACAGCAACAGCGTTTGCTCCCTCGATACATAAAGCCGTGACTCCAACGCTGTAGGAGGTGATTTCACCACCACAGTTAAAAAAAAGAGCATATATGCCGAAGCATGGGGGCAGCAGGGGCGGAGGAGCGATTTTGCTCCTAATGCCGCGTATATACGGTCGAAATTCCAACGGAGGCTTGCCCGTGGAAAAGTCCGACCGTGTGTACGCGGCATAACCTTTTATGCTGCGTACATACGGTCGAAATTCCGACGAAGGCTTGACCGTGTGTACGCGGCATAACTTTTTTGCGGGAGGATGCCCCCATGCTTCGGCATATATGCCCATCATTAGAAGTGGGTGGATGAAGGGAGGTATTCTAATGGTGGGCATACCCACCAATCAATCTCTTTTTTTCGTTCAGCCAATAAGCTGTATGAAAAAAAAGATTACAATACATGTCCAACAAGGACCAGCAACGTACTGGTATGTTGCTGGACTTTGAATGTTTATACCAGAATGATGCCTGCGGGTTTAGGTATCATCTTGGTATCATTCTTTTCAGCCAGCGGCCGGCTTTCATGTAAAAGCAATTCTAGCAGATAATTAGCCTCTAGACTGCTTTTACAAGCAGTGGGAGGGAATGCCCCCCCCGGATATAAAAAGCGCCATTGGGAAATTGGGAAAGCATTTTATCACACCGATCTTGGTGTGGTCAGATGCTTTGAGGGCAGAGGAAAGATCTAGGGTCTAACCCCCCAATTTTTTTCAAAAAAAGAGTGCCTGTCACTACCTATTGCTATCATAGGGGATATTTACATTCCCTGAGATAACGATAAAAATGGTAAAAAAATAAAATATGGAAGGCACAGTTTAAAAATAAAATAAAAAAGCCAAATAAATAATAAAAAAAAAAAAAAAAAAGCACCGCTGTCCCCCCCTGCTCTTGCGCAAAGGCGAACGCAAGCGTCGGTCTAGCGTCATATGTAAACAGCAATTGCATCATGCATGTGAGGTATCACCGCGAAGGTCAGATCGAGGGCAGTCATTTTAGCAGTAGACCTCCTCTGTAAATCTAACGTGGTAACCTGTAAAGGCTTTTAAATGCTTTTAAAAATGAATGTAGTTTGTCGCCGCTGCGCGTTTGTGGGCAATTTTAAAGCATGTAGTGTTTGGTATCCATGTACTCGGCCTATGATCATCTTTTTTATTTCATCAAACATTTGGGCAATATAGTGTTTTTTAGTGCATTAAAAATAAAAAAAGTGTGTTTTTCCCCCAAAAAATGCGTTTGAAAAATCGCTGCGCAAATACTGTGTGGAAAAAAAAATGCAACACCCACTATTTTAATCTGTAGGGCCTTTGCTTTAAAAAAATATATAATGTTTGGGGGTTCAACATAATTTTCTTGCAAAAAAAATTTTTTTTTCATGTAAACAAAAAGTGTCAGAAAGGGCTTTCTCTTCAAGTGGTTAGAAGAGTGGATGATGTGTGACATAAGCTTCCTAATGTTGTGCATAAAATGCCAGGACAGTTCAAAACCCCCCCAAATGACCCCATTTTGTAAAGTAGACACCCCAAGCTATTTGCTGAGAGGCATGTTGAGCCCATTGAATATTTTTTTTTTGTCCCAAGTGATTGAATAATGACCAAAAAAAAAAAATGTACAAAAAGTTGTCACTAAATTATATATTGCTCAAACATGCCATGGGCATATGTGGAATTACACCCCAAAATACATTCTGTTGCTTCTCCTGAGTACGGGGATACCACATGTGTGGGACTTTTTGGGAGCCTAGTCGCGTACGGGACCCCAAAAACCAAGCACCGCCTTCAGGATTTCTATGGGTGTAAATTTTTGATTTCACTCCTCACTGCCTATCACAGTTTCGGAGGCCATGGAATGCCCAGATGGCACAAAACCCCCCCAAATGACCCCATTTTGGAAAGTAGACACCCCAAGCTATTTGCTGAGAGGTATGTTGAGTATTTTGCAGATCTCGCTTTTTGTCACAAAGTTTTGAAAATGTAAAAAAAGAAAAAAAAAAAGAAAAAAAAATGTCTTTCTTAATTTTCAAAAACAAATGAGAGCTGTAAAATACTCACCATGCCTCTCAGCAAATAGCTTGGGGTGTCTACTTTCCAAAATGGGGTCATTTGTGGGGGTTTTGGGCTATTTTGACATTTTATGGCCTTCAAAACTGTGATAGGTAGTGAGGAGTGAAATCAAAAATGTATGCCCTTAGAAACCTTGAAGGCGGTGCTTGGTTTTTGGGGTCCCGTACGCGGCTAGGCTCCCAAAAAGTCCCACACATGTGGTATCCCCGTACTCAGGAGAAGCAGCAGAATGTATTTTGGGGTGTAATTTCACATATAACCATGGCATGTGTGAGCAATATATCATTTAGTGACAACTTTTTGTACATTTTTTTTTTCTTTTTGTCATTATTCAATCATTTGGGACAAAAAAAATATATATATTCAATGGGCTCAACATGCCTCTCAGCAAATAGCTTGGGGTGTCTACTTTCCAAAATGGGGTCATTTGGGGGGGTTTTGTGCCATCTTGGCATTTTATGGCCTTCAAAACTGTGATAGGTAGTGAGGAGCGAAATCAAAAATTTATGCCCTTAGAAACCTTGAAGGCGGTGCTTGGTTTTTGGGGTCCCGTACGCGGCTAGGCTCCCAAAAAGTCCCACACATGTGGTATCCCCGTACTCAGGAGAAGCAGCAGAATGTATTTTGGGGTGTAATTTCACATATGCCCATGGCATGTGTGAGCAATATATCATTTAGTGACAACTTTGTGCAAAAAAAAAAAAGTTTGTCATATTCCCGCAACCTGTGGCAAAATATAAAATATTCCATGGACTCAACATGCCTCTCAGCAAATAGCTTGGGGTGTCTACTTTCCAAAATGGGGTAATTTGGGGGGGTTTTGTGCTATTTTGGCATTTTATGGCCTTCGAAACTGTGATAGGTAGTGAGGAGTGAAATCAAAAATTTACGCCCTTAGAAATCCTGAAGGCGGTGCTTGGTTTTTGGGGCCCTGTACGCGGCTAGGCTCCCAAAAAGTCCCACACATGTGGTATCCCCGTACTCAGGAAAAGCAGCAGAATGTATTTTGGGGTGCAATTCCACATATAACCATGGCATGTGTGAGCAATATATCATTTAGTGACAACTTTTTGTACATTTTTTTTTTCTTTTTGTCATTATTCAATCATTTGGGACAAAAAAAAAATATTCAATGGGGTCAACATGCCTCTCAGCAAATAGCTTGGGGTGTCTACTTTCCAAAATGGGGTCATTTGGGGGGGTTTTGTGCCATCTTGGCATTTTATGGCCTTCAAAACAGTGATAGGTAGTGAGGAGTGAAATCAAAAATTTATGCCCTTAGAAACCTTGAAGGCGGTGCTTGGTTTTTGGGGTCCCGTACGCGGCTAGGCTCCCAAAAAGTCCCACACATGTGGTATCCCCGTACTCAGGAGAAGCAGCAGAATGTATTGTGGGGTGTAATTTCACATATGCCCATGGCATGTGTGAGCAATATATCATTTAGTGACAACTTTGTGCAAAAAAAAAAAAGTTTGTCATATTCCCGCAACCTGTGGCAAAATATAAAATATTCCATGGACTCAACATGCCTCTCAGCAAATAGCTTGGGGTGTCTACTTTCCAAAATGGGGTAATTTGGGGGGGTTTTGTGCTATTTTGGCATTTTATGGCCTTCGAAACTGTGATAGGTAGTGAGGAGTGAAATCAAAAATTTACGCCCTTAGAAATCCTGAAGGCGGTGAATGGTTTTTGGGGCCCTGTACGCGGCTAGGCTCCCAAAAAGTCCCACACATGTGGTATCCCTGTACTCAGGAAAAGCAGCAGAATGTATTTTGGGGTGCAATTCCACATATAACCATGGCATGTGTGAGCAATATATCATTTAGTGACAACTTTTTGTACATTTTTTTTTTCTTTTTGTCATTATTCAATCATTTGGGACAAAAAAAAATATTCAATGGGGTCAACATGCCTCTCAGCAAATACCTTGGGGTGTCTACTTTCCAAAATGGGGTCATTTGGGGGGGTTTTGTGCCATCTTGGCATTTTATGGCCTTCAAAACTGTGATAGGTAGTGAGGAGTGAAATCAAAAATGTATGCCCTTAGAAACCTTGAAGGCGGTGCTTGGTTTTTGGGGTCCCGTACGCGGCTAGGCTCCCAAAAAGTCCCACACATGTGGTATCCCCGTACTCAGGAGAAGCAGCAGAATGTATTTTGGGGTGTAATTTCACATATGCCCATGGCATGTGTGAGCAATATATCATTTAGTGACAACTTTGTGCAAAAAAAAAAAGGTTTGTCATATTCCCGCAACTTGTGGCAAAATATAAAATATTCCATGGACTGAACATGCCTCTCAGTAAATAGCTTGGGGTGTCTACTTTCCAAAATGGGGTCATTTGGGGGGGTTTTGTGCTATTTTGGCATTTTATGGCCTTCGAAACTGTGATAGGTAGTGAGGAGTGAAATCAAAAATTTGCGCCCTTAGAAATCCTGAAGGCGGTGCTTGGTTTCCGGGGTCCCGTACGTGGCTAGGCTCCTAAAAAGTCCAACACATGTGGTATCCCCATACTCAGGAGAAGCAGCAGAATGTATTTTGGGGTGCAATTCCACATATAACCATGGCATGTGTGAGCAATATATCATTTAGTGACAACTTTTTGTAATTTTTTTTTTTTTTTTGTCATTATTCAATCACTTGGGACAAAAAAAAAAATATTCAATGGGCTCAACATGCCTCTCAGCAATTTCCTTGGGGTGTCTACTTTCCAAAATGGGGTCATTTGGGGGGGTTTTGTACTGCCCTGCCATTTTAGCACCTCAAGAATAGAGATAGGCAGTCATAAATTTAAAGCTGTGTAAATTTCAGAAAATGTACCCTAGTTTGTAAACGCTATAACTTTTGTGCAAACCAATAAATATACGCTTATTGACATTTTTTTTACTAAAGACATGTGGCTGAATACATTTTGGCCTAAATGTATGACTAAAATTTAGTTTATTCGATTTTTCTTATAACAAAAAGTAGAAAATATAATTTTTTTTCAAAATTTTCGTTTTTTTCTGTTTATATCGCAAAAAATAAAAATCGCAGAGGCAATCAAATACCATTAAAAGAAAGCTCTATTTGTGGGAAGAAAAGGACGCAAATTTCATTTGGGTACAACATTGCATGTCCGCACAATTTACAGTTAAAACAGCGCAGTGCCGAATCCCAAAAACAGGCCTGGTCCTAATGGCCCGAAATGGTCCGGGGCTTAAGTGGTTAAGGGGAACTCCACCCCAAATTTAAAAAAAAATGGCGTGGAGTTTCCCACAAAAATCCATACCAGACCCTTTATCCGAGCACGCAACCTGGCAGGCCGCAGGAAAAGAGGGGGGACGAGAGAGCGCCCCCCCCTCCTGAACCATACCAGGCCACATGCCCTCAACATGGGGAGGATGCTTTGGGGGTCTGTGACCCCTCAAAACACCATGTCTCCATGTTGATGAGGACAAGGGCCTCATCCCCACAACCCTTGCCCGGTGGTTGTGGGGGTCTGCGGGCGGGGGGCTTATCGGAATCTGGAAGACCTCCTTAACAAAGGGGACACCCAGATCCCAGCCCCCCTATGTGAATTGGTAAGGGGTACATTGTACCCCTACCATTTCACAAAGAAAGTGTAAAAAATAAAAAATAAAACACACAGACACCATTAGGATAAGTCCTTTATTAAAAATAAAAAAATAAAAAAAATATTCCAGCGGTGGAAATCCACTCTCGGTCTCCACTCCAACGCTGTAGGTATCCTGCAATGGATGCTCTCCTCTCTGGGGTCCAGCGGTGGATGATCTCCTCTCCATCCAGGTCCAGGCTCCAGCGATGAGATGTCCAGCGCAGCGCATCCTGTCTGCACCGGAGACACCCCGGGAATATCGTCGCCGCAGCCTGACAGGTCTTATGTAGCTGAGGACGGGGACACCTGTCACGTGACCCCGTCCCCCTCTGACGCAAGGGGAAACCCGGGCTTACCCAGTGATGTGCGGGTGACTCCGCCCCCTCTGATGTAATGCAGGTCTCCGTTGCATCAGAGGGGGGCGGGGTCACCCACACGTCACTGGGTAAGCCCGGGTTTCCCCTTGCATCAGAGGGGGATGGAGTCACGTGATGGGTGTCATAGGTAGGGGCAGTGACAGTTGTTGTTTTTTTTGTTTTGTTTTTTTCCAAACACTTTTTATGACAATAACTTGCATATAAGCCTTTAAAATTAGCACTTTAGATTTCTCCCATAGACTTTTACAGGGTGTTTTGCGGCTTTTCGAATTTGCCGTGAACACCGCAAATTGTTCGGCAAACGGGCGAACAGGCAATGTTCGAGTCGAACATGAGTTTGACTCGAACTCGAAGCTCATCCCTAGTGTGGATGTTATGTGGCCTTGCTTGTTCTTTTTATTTGATGGCTAATACGAATTGCCCATTTTTATTATACAACTGTCTATTATTACTTTTGCTAATGGATGTGATATATTATAAGTATAGTATATTATATAGTATCCTATTTTCTTACTATTTTTGGGCTCTGCGTTAGCAGACATTAATGCCGTTGCCTTGGTTTAGATGGGAATTGTTCTGTTTTGTATATTAACAAAACAAAAGCTTAAAAAAAAAACACCTTTAAAAAAGAAAGGGGGTGGGGGGCCATTCATCATGGAAAAGTATAAGTAAGGGGTATGAGTAAGCTGCAAACAGGGTAAATGCATTGGAGCTTGTACGTATCGGGTGATAAAGTCTGCACGATAGAGAGTTTTAATAACATGGAATGAAGGATTTTTCATGGTGAGTGGCTTCCCTTCCTCAAAGAGTTTGTGTGGAGATACTTTCCATTGTGCATGGTTCTTATATCTTGCTTTAATGTCACTCCTAATAAAAACCACTATTTAATGTTAAGAAAAAAAAAATCCCAAAAAACAAAGACACTCGCAAAGCGCCAGCTTTCAAGTATGTGATGCTTGTTATACGTGTGTGTCTAAGAACAGGGTTAAGACTTAACATATTTAGTGAAAATCAAGGTGACAGCCCCATCCCCGTAAAGTTAAAAGAAGATCTAATTCTAAGACTGTTATCCTTTTTATATATAAAATATTATTAGTCTTTAGCAAAATACATTTATATACAATACAATATTTTTTCTAATAGTTTTAAGCTGAAAAAAATGTCAATAGATACAGAGTTATTCAGATAAGATCCAAACATTATATTTTGTTTAATTTCTAACAGGATTAATATGGATTTTATAATGATATATACAAACTGATGTGCTATTGATTTTGTAATCATATTAAATAGTAAATGTAAGTAAACTAGCACTTTTGCCATTTGCATCCTGACCCCTAAATAGTTTATAAAAGTGTACAAAAAAATCAATAAACCAGCTTATCAGATTTTTAAGACCTTTTATTTAAGAGTGCAGTGGCTAAATCATTTCTTTTGTGGTAGTTAATACAATCCCCCGAGTTTTATCTATTATCTATTTTTGACTGTGCTTTTGTTTTGTGCTGTTAAATTGACCTCTGTCCAGTTCCTTTTTACTTTATTTAGCTGTGAATTATATGCTATCTGTAAAATAAATGTGTTTCATGAGTCAGAAACAGTAAACTAATTACATATTCCCTGTGCAGCAGTATTTTATTACTGATGTTACTTAGTGTCTCTTGATTTTACATTTTTAGCACAAGGATGTTTGTTTGTGTAGAGTATAACATGATAAATGAGCCTAACATATCTTTTACCACTTGGAGTATGTTTTTTATTTATAGCTAGGTATTCACAAGGTGACTACTTGTCTGGTTACCCTTGGGCTTTTTTTTATTGTGCATATCTTAGATTTACAAAGCTTTACTTCCTCAAATAAAACATGCTAAATTGTCTCTTATTATTCATATGATTGTACTAATTACTATTATTATTAGGTGTGGAACTGTTTGATTTTATATAAATTAATTTCAATAGTTTTTTATTGAGTTTCAAGACATGCAATCAGCGTTGGTGCGAAACATTGTCAAAATAAATGTCATACACTTTCATACACAAGTTGTAAGTAATACAAAAGCATAACTTATGTCAACATGATGTTTGAAGCATGTTTTAAGATTTTAAGATTTAGTTACCTCTATTATAACGTAGAACAGAGTACAACATGAGAATATTATCATACTGATAACAAATCAGAAACTAAAAAGAAAGAAAGGAGGTATTAGTCGTGTCTACTATCTCTGTAATCGGAGGTGGTCTTAGGTCCTTCCAGTGTCTCAAGTAGAATATGTGTAACAATGACTCTTTAAGCCTCTGGGACGAATTCTATTCCCAAGGACAGAATCGCCATCCCAGCAGATAGGGGAACTCACGTCCCTATAATTTGTGTAATTAGGCTGAATGTTTTGGACCAAAAAGGCATGAATCGCTGGGCGTGTCCACATTATATGGTACAATGTGCCTATATATCTGCAGTTTCTCCAACAAAGTGGGGAAGCTTGAGGACTGAATTAGAAAATTCGAAAGGGTGTCATATACCAGCGTAGCAGTATTTTATGGGTGAGTTCCCATAAGTTGGCACTCTTGCTCTGTGGTATAAGACATGCCTATTTCTTTTTTCCCATGCTTTAACGGTTATAGACTTTGTAAATTCGTTTTTGTTGTGTAGCATGTTGTAGAAAAACGAGATACCTTTAATTTTAGTAGATAGATTGGTGAGATAGAGAACCACTCTCCACGGTAGATAAGTTGTGGAATGAGGGTTAGTATAGAGGAAATGAGCAATTTGTAGATATCTATAATGGTCATGTTCTTCAATGCCATATTCTAATTGTACAGACCTGAATGTTTTCAGTGTAGGACCTACCATAAGATCCTCCATTGTTGTTATGCCTTTAGTTACCGTACCCAGTGTGAGATGTGTAGGTCTGGAATGAGCATGGCTATACTGGCTAAGGCGAGTGGTAAGGGTTTAGTCGCAGCTCCTTCGAACTGCATGGAAGAAAGGGCTTTCCATGCTTGAAGTGTGGCCACTATTGTGGGTGACAGATCGGGATTACTATATAAATGGTGTCTACTAGCCAGTAGCAGATCATATAGATGGTGAGTGACCCTGAATCTGCGATTTCTCTAATTCCAGCCACCTGGTGATTTTATATATATTATTATATATTCTCACTAAAGAAATTTACCTGGAGTATACAACTGTGTGCATTTGCTACACAGAATTGTAAGTCTAAATCTCACCTCCAAGAGTGCGCATGCCCGAGGCTCCGTGTATGGCTGCTAGAGCCGTGAGCCCCGCACCAGCACGGTTGAACGGAGCTTCACCAAATTTCCCAGGCAAACTCCGGAGGGTACCGGGCACATTTCTGGCTACTTTTTTCTAAATATTAAAGGACTCAAAAGCCGTAATTTGACCCGGTGGTCGCCGCTGAAAATTCAAGATAGCCACCGCAGCACTGCCTCCTGTGTCCGGTACTTTTCTCATCACAGACCACAGACAAAATTTTACCTCAGAGGGTCTGACTATTTCCTCAGAATTACAAGCAGGACCACCACAGACACCTAATACCTCCTCGGCCACTAGTGAACCCCTACTTTTCCTCACAAAGCCAGACAGTATCCATTCTTCCACAGGGCATATTATTGTCTCTCATCCCAGCCCTATTACCTCAGAAACTATCCCAAGGGACCAGGCATTTCAAATGGCAGACCTGTTCCAAAAATTCTCAGAACTCCTGGACAGGGGTTTAGCTCAAACTGCAGCCAAAATTACTAGTGACTTAAAAGCTGACTTTCACAATCTTGGAACAAGTATAGACTCTATTGAACATAAATTGGAGGAAACGGTGGCTTCTTCTAACCAAACTGCTAAAAACGTATCCTCGGTACAAGAACAACTGGACTATGCAATTTCTAGAATCGATGACCTTGAGAACAGGTCTCGCAGGTATAACCTCAGAATCAGGGACTTATCTGAATCTGTAATGTCTCACTAGTAGGGATGAGCCGAACACCCCCCAGTTCGGTTCGCACCAGAACATGCGAAAAGGCAATAAATTTGTTCGAACATCCGAACCCCGTTAAAGCCTATGGGACACGAACATGAAAAATCAAAAGTTCTAATTTTACAGGCTTATATGCAAGTTATTGTCATGTCATAGCAGAGATACCCCAAAATATCATATTTTGTTATTCTTGTTGTAGTCTAGTAAAGTCAGCGATACCAAAAAGGACACTTCCCCCTCCCATCAGAATTAGGTGACTAATTTATATGACCTATTGAAAAGCTGGGTTGCAACAAACAGTCTCAGGTTGACTCAGGTTGAAGCCACAAAAAAAACTTTTAATTCAAGGAAAGTTAGGGTAAATAAACCTATTGTATCAGAGAATGAACAGATACCATAAAGTCAACCTCAATACGGACTCAGATGTTAAAAAGACAATGACCAGAATACGAAGTGAAGGTTTCTCCCAACAGGACAAATAAAGGCACCCCTAGTAGAAAAGTAAACAATGGGATTGTGTCCCGAGTTTCAAAGTTAATTTGAGACACTGTGAGGAAACATTGAAAACCTGTGTATATTTTCTATTTTTTTTCATGAATACACGTATATTAGAAGTAGGGTTATGATATTTTACCATCGTGCAAATGAAAAATTGTGTTTTAAGTACCCATCATCAGTATAAAGACAAGCTATGACCACATACATACGAAAACCAACAAATTACATGTGTTGTCTCAAGACAATTAGGTTAAAATAGGAAATACGTCAGTGTCCATATAAGCATACATTTTTGCATGATTCTAATTAATCACATCGATAAATCATTGATTGTATTACGCACCAAATACTAGAAATCCCTGAGACATATAGACACATATTCACGTCCCCAAAAATATAAACACTCATGAAGAAAAAGTTAAATATACATTTGTGATCCTCAGACGCCCCCCAGTGGCTGAAAGTAATATTACCTTTGCTACTCGGCCGATCATAAAAAAATTCCCCAACCAATGGAGAGTAAGCCGAACCTTCTGGGCTGAGCTCATGATCAATTTTATAGGGTTATTGTCCCAAAATGGTATAAAGGTTGGGAAAGCCCTGAGGAAGAGAAAAGAGAGGAACACCAAATACACCCCCGACATCAAGGAGTCTGTGATATTTGACCATTCTCCATCTGGCTGGGCTTTATGACTGAAACCATTCGATGTGCGTAGATTTTGGCGGATATCTTCCCTTCTAAGCTGATTGGTAAGATCCAGGCCACACAAATTTTATTTTATTTACACTCTTGTATTCATAGGAATCATATTTGTAGAGGTTATGTATTGGTGTTTATTGACTGTCGGGGGGTGTATTATTATAACCAGGTTTTAGGGAATTCAATCAACATTTTACATCAATTTAACTTTCGGGGTCCCCAGGGAAGTCTTATTGCTCCATGTAATTTGAGTAGCTCTGTTGGTTTAATAATCAATTCAAATCGGCAATATTATCCTGTTGGCTTTGTGAGACATACTTTGAACTTCTTCCGGCCGGAGAAGTTTAGAGGACACTCCCCTGAGCGACAAGGGATATTGCGTTCTTGAATATAAGGGGTAAAGTACTACCCATATTTTTCCAACAGACCAATCTTGACTCCAATGAGAAATTATATTAGTTTTCCTTAGTAAGAAAAAAAAAAAAGAAAATGATGTTTTGATAATGCATGTGTGAAATCTCAATCACCAGAAAATTTTGTTCTGTATCAAATTGTATGGATATACTCGTTAATTAATAAAGTCAAAATTATTTTACTTATTAATTTTGTTGGGAGATATTGTATACTTTGGTAAGAAAACCCCATAAATTAACTAACTCAGGAAAGGATTGTGGTATGCACTGATCGTCAGAGAAAAATTTATAAAATTACCGTAAGGTTAGAGGCACTAAAAATAATCACTGAGATCTTCTTTAAGATTCCATACCACAATCACAACATAAAATTGGCAGGCACTGCTGAGATATTTTGTAAGAGGGAATCTTGCCACATTACAGAACATACTGGTGATTGTGTTTGCATATACGTTGTGAAAAATATCAGTTGTATATAAACATGGGTGGTAGTGATAATGAAGATTGTTCATCCAGAGACAGCCAGGATGATGAGACCGCCCCAGCAGTAGTCACCCCAAGCCAGAAAAAGGCTAGTGGGTCTCGGGAAAACTTAGGTAGGATCCTTGACTATGGTGTGACCGATCATATTCGCAAAAGATTAGAAAATAAAGAAAATTTTGAGGAATTTGTTAAAGAGGAGAGAGAACAGGCACATAGGTTAAGTGATGATATTTATACTGAAGATGGTCGGGTGGTCCAAATGATTGTGGCTTTTGCTGGCGCAAAAGACACGAAAAGCCAAGACAGAATCATATTACAGTCTTGGCCGATTCTGTGGTTTTTATGTAATATATTTGCAGAATTAATTACAGCCTTAAAAAAAGAATTGTTAGCCACTCGCACCGCCGTAAAAGATAAAGCAGAAAAAATAGAATCCCTGATAACAAAAAATCAACAGGATGAGAGTAGACTCAGACAATCTAAAGAAAGTCTGGAAGAGCTGGAGGTCCGACTCCAGGATGCCTATCACCAAATCAAAAAACTGCAAGGGAAATATTATAAATGTAAACAAATCGATGATGACAAAGATAAAGAGAAGGAGGCAGAAATTGAGAAACTTAGATCTGAAAAGAAAGCAATGGAGGGACAGATAGAAAGATTAATGGAACAGGTAGACCATAAAGCCATGAGCCAAAGTCGTCTAGAGGAACAGGAAAAGGAAAAACTGAAATATCCATATTTCCGGGGGACACAGGTAAGTTACGAAGAGACAGATTCAGAAGACAGGTCACCCCCTAAGCTGCACAGATACTCCCCAGAATGTACAGAGGAGGAAGCTGAAAATTTTTCAAATAGACAGAAAAGGAAGACTAGGAGCCCAATAAAAAAATATGACACCCCCAAGGTGATAAAATTTGTAAAAGAAACTGTTCCGGTTTTCTCCAAGAAGGATTCCCAAACTATTACTGACCATATAGGAACCTACGAACGTACCCTGGAAATCTTAAACATTCAGGACGATCGTACCAAAATTTAATTATTGCCATGGATATTTGAAGAAAAATACAGACAATTCTTTGATTCATTGCAGGATCTATACGGTCAGTCATGGAAAGAAATCAAACATAGGTGTCAAATGGAGTTTGGGCCCTACAAAACTGTTACCGCTGCCAAAGCCGCGGCCTACAATTTGAAATGTGGCCATAATCAGAGTCCCACAGAATTCCTAGCTGTATTAAGAAACGCATATTTTCTAGCTGAAAAGGATCCCAATCCGGATCAGCCAGAATTCCTGACTTTATTTTTTGAAGCACTACCTGCGTATATCAAATTGGGACTAGCAAGGGATTTTAAGAGAGGATGTTCCCTGGATTGGTTAATCAGGGAGAGCGATCACCTGTACCCAATCCAGCAGGCCAGTGAAGGTGGGCCGAAAAGGGAAACCAAACCCCACCTTAAAACCATAGCAGCCACTACCATAAACCCCCAACTTCACGAGCTACAGACCGAGAGGAAGTCATACGCTGAGGTAGTCCAAAATGGGAAACCCATAGGGTCGACTGGAGTTCCACCCCAGTCACCACAGATGATAGAGGATAGACAAAGGTTGCCAGGCTACGGTAGTGAGGGTGAAAGGGACCTCAGGTACAGAAATAGCCAGAGGGGAAATCTACAGGGATCCCATAACAACCAACAATCAAATTGGAATCGAGATCCCACTGCCAATAGGTACCCCTACTATAACAGGAACCCCAACTTTGTCAGACACCAACATTTTAACAGAAACCCAAATTTTCAAGGGTACCCACGCTCTAATAGAAGTCCCAACTTTCACGGCCACTCTGGTTACTACAGAGAACCAAATTTTATAAGAGATCCAAACTCTAATACAAATCCTGATAATCACAGGACACCTCCCAATCAGGAACAGATCAATCACCCCAGGGCTAGGGTAGCTCCTCCAATTCCCCAAAATCAAAGGGAACCACAGGAACCCCCAAGAGAAGGGCCTCAGCACCAAGACCCGAGGAGTGGTGATGAATCTGATGCATCACTACAGTCCCGCCCGGAACACAACCGGGTCAGACGAGATCGGGTAAATCGCCAAGATACCCTGGGTCGGCGAATCGAGCAGGTAGAGGCACTAATTAACCAGATGCGCGAACAAATGACACACCTGAGAAATTACCAATCTACCGACCCATCTTTTTTAGGGGCCGCTCCTGTGGCCAACACAGGGCCACAGAATGTTTAGAATCCCAGACAATCCTACTGCAGGGAACAACCCTAGGTGCGATGACAGGAGACACACAACACGCCCCTGACATGCCCCTAAAAGGGGGGAATCAAGGTGGGATTGTTAATTCTGCTCCTACTTTTCAGTATCCTTCCAACCCTTCAAATGTAACTGAGCCTCCGAGAACCAATGTAAGTGACCAATCGGGTGGGATGCCTTCCACTCCATATGCCTCCATCTCAAGTAGGCCCCGTAGGCCATCCCGCAGGAATCATAAACACAGAGAAGCTGTGACATGCGGTGAGATAAATGCCAAATGCAAATTGTTAAAAAAAACCACAGATCTTCAATCATGCTAATTTTATGTGTGAGCTGACTGAATCTGATGGAAGATATTTCACTCGTGTAAAGGTACATGAGGCCGGTGATCATACCATTTCAGGGTTAATTGACACAGGATCTCAAGCTACCATCCTGGCGCAGGAACAATTTAATGAAGTAATAAAATCAATGCCCAGCGAACCAAAACTTAGGAGCTTTGATGGCTCACTAATCGGGGTGGCGGGAGAGCCACTGCAAGTCATGGGTACTGCATGGCTTAAACTTAAATTAGGTAATCAGGAAATCAGGCACCCCGTTATCATTGCAGATCTCCCAAACCATCACATGATCATTGGAATGGATCTCCTTAAGAGGCTTAACACAATTGTTGATTGCGTGAATCAAGTAATGTGGTCACAGGTCAACTCCCCGATTAAATATGGAAGGCTTCAAATTCCCCATTCCCGACGACACTGCCACCTGGTGGAAGAAAGGCCTGGTTCTCTAGAAATCCACTTCAGGAATAGTCAGTTCCCCGATGTCACGGTCATCCAACCTGACAATCATGGCCTGGAAGTAGAAAACAAGGAACATATTTTTAAAATTCCCAGAGATAAAATAAAAGAAATTTCCCTACAGGATAACGTACTGACCATATCCTTCCACCAAAAAGATACAACCAGGAAAGGGGGAAATCACGCCCAGTTCCTGACAGAAATAGAAAGGGTTAACCATGACCTCTTTATACCTGTCTGGATAAATGGTTTTAATAGGTCAAAATATGCCAAAATTGATCTAAAACAAGAATATAGCTTTGTGACCCACGGCCTTGTTAGCCACCTTTGTGACAGAGAAATTATACGCTTCCCCACTCCTCAGAGGCATTGGATGACAGACACCATCAATGACTCTGAGGACCATGACTCAGTCGCGAGATGCCTCTTAAATATCACTATAGGTAATAAGACAACCACTCACGTGTTCATAGTGCTGGATACTCCACAATCTCAAATTTACCTCGGCAACGACCTATTGCATCGTTTTGCCACCCAAATTGACCTGATAAACGACTGCATATGGAGTCGACTAAAGGGGGACCCGGAGGGATACCAGGATATGACCTCGGCCCTGAAGTTCCAGCAACAGATGCCCTACGCTGTTGAGATTCAGGTAGCTCGAGAAATTATCATCCCTAGGGGCATTAAAGATTTTCTACTCCCCATCAACGTAAAAATAGGATTTTTTGTACTCACCGTAAAATCCTTTTCTCTGACATCCATGGACTGACACGGTGTCTCTTTACACTTTACACGTGGGTTATGTCCCTGCTTGCAGGAGAAGACCTAGGCAGAATGTGAGATGTTATACATACATTCTAAAAGCCAGAGCTGAACAGCCCCACCCAGGGGGCGGTCCCTCCGGGCATAACCCTCCCACTACAGTCAGCAGACTTCAGTTCGTAACAAAGCAGTACAAACTTAAAAAGGAAGGGTGGGTGCCGTGTCAGTCCATGGATGTCAGAGAAAAGGATTTTACGGTGAGTACAAAAAATCCTATTTTCTCTTATCATCCGTGGACTGACACGGTGTCTCTTTACACTTTACACGTGGGATGTCCCAAAGCAGTGTCAAGAGGGATGGGAGCAGTATAAATGGAAAAACCAAAAACTTTCACTCCACGAAGGCAGATCTCCTCAACGGAGGAGTCGCAACTTTAAACAGCGGCCTGCAGCACCCTGCGGCCGAAGGAAGCATCCGAAGATGCAGCCACATCAACCTTATAAAAAACTTAAAAGGTTTGAACAGACGACCAGGTCGCCGCCTTGCACACTTGTGCAACCAACGCTTGATGTCGGAAAACCCAGGAAGCACCAATTGCCCTGGTGGAATGCGCCGTAACCGGAAAGGGAGGCGCCCGCCCTTTGAGAGCATAGGCTTGAATGACGGTTTGTCTGATTCCCCTAAAAATGATGGCAGACGAAACCGCTTGGCCCTGTTATGGACCAGGGGCAGTCACAAACAGTGAGTCGGACTTCCGAATAGAAGCAGTAGCAGACAGGCAGCGCAAACTCTCTGGGATGCGATGGGTGAGGACACAAGGACGGGAGGACAATGTCCTCATGTAGGTGAAAGGTAGACACCACCTTTGGCAAAAGGGAAGGTCGCGGATGCAACACCGCCTTATCCTTATGGATGACTAAATATGGCGACTTGCAGGACAAAGCCGCCAACTCAGACACTCGTCAAACAGAAGTGATTGCCACTAAAAGGCCACCTTCTGAGACAAGACAAGAGAGGAATATCCCGGATATTCCCAAAAAGGAGGTTCCTGGAGGACCTAGAGCACCAAATTCAGATCCCACGGTGGGAGAGAAGGCTTGACAGGAGGGAGCACATGGCGAACCCCCAACACAAGGTGCTAACCAAGAAATTACCCGCTAGAGGTCGCTGAAAGAAGACGGCCAAGGCCGAAATCTGA
Source organism: Rana muscosa (assembly GCA_029206835.1). Lineage (NCBI taxonomy): Eukaryota > Metazoa > Chordata > Amphibia > Anura > Ranidae > Rana > Rana muscosa. The sequence goes on from CM055122.1 coordinate 424,564,899, forward strand.
TCCTTGATGGTACTCAAAGCAAGCTTTTGGGTCACTCCACACTGTAGAGGACGCAGGATTCTGGGGACGGAATACGTCCGAGGACGCCAGTCCAGCGCTTTGCATATGGCGATATAAGCTTTCCAGGCACGGTGATAGATCTGCCTGGAGGAAGACTTCCGTGTCCTTAACATGGTCAAAATGACAGAGTCCGAGAGACCTCGGTCCCTCAACACCTGGCTTTTAACAGCTCTGCGGTTAAAGCCAGAGACTGTAAACCGGATGAAACATAGGACCTTGAGACTGAAGGTCCTCCCTCATCGGCAACCGCCAGGGAACGTCCGCAACGAGACGTACCAGATCAGCGTACCAGTGACGCTGAGGCCAATCCGGAACAATTAGGATCACCGGAGTTTATATCAGGCGATAAGGACCCTATGGGGCCACCAACGCATCCGAGTCATCGCCCAAGGATCCCTGGATCTGGCCACAACCTCGACCCTTGCGACTGAGTCGAGAGGCCATCAGGTCCACATCCGACATGCCCCCCCGTCGGCAAAGGAGTTGAAATATGCAAGGACCACTTTTCCTGGTCCGGCGTCTGGCGATTGGCGACTCAGATAGTCCGCCCCTACAGAGCCGGCACGTTTCTTCCGGCCCACTTCAGGATACGGATTACCTCGGAAGCCGCAGCTGAGCTCCGAATCCCCCCGTGATGGTTTACATACGCCACCGCCATGGCGTTGTCCGACTGGCTCCTGATGGAGCGACCCCGTACTCTCTCCGACCTGAGGAGAGACACAGTCTGATGGCCCGCATTTCCAGAACAGTGATTGGTAAACGGGCTCGTCCGGAGTCCAAGGCCTTGAGCCGACAGGACTCCCCAGACTCCACCCCAGCCCGTCAGGCTGGCGTCCGTCGTGAGTACCGTCCATTGGATGGGAGGGGAACGACTTTCCGGACCGAAGAGCCGAGGGTCCCAACCACCCTGTCAGGGACGCCCTGACCAGGTGAATCACCTGGATCCGAAGATCCAAGGACAACGGGGATTTGTCCCAGGTGGACAAGATCTCCTTCTGCAATGCCCTGGTGTGTGATTGGGCATACGGAATGGCCGCGAAGGAGGCCACCAGGAGTCCCGGGACTCTCATGCAAACAACGGATTGACAACCATGTTCGGGATGTCAGCACCCGCACCGCAGACTGAAGTGTCAGCAACTTCTCCAGAGGTAGGATACCTTTTCCTCCAAGGAGTCCAGAACCATAACTAGAGACTCCAGACACTGAGTCGGGACCAGGACTGACTCCTGAATGTTCAGGAACCACCCGAAGTCCCTGAGGGTCTAATTGACGATAGTCACCTTTCCTCTAAGTCTGAGCCACTTTCTGCTCATAGCAGAAGACCGTCCAGATAGCCCACGACAGCAATACCTCGCTGTAACAGAAGGCTAGAACCGGAGCAAGCACCTTGGTGAACACCCTGGGTGCCGAGGCAAGGCCGAAAGGAAGAGCCACAATAGAGAGTGGACTTCGCTGATCGCAAGGCGCAGAAACTTCTGGTGACTTGCGAAGATCGGAACATGCAAGTAGGCGTCCTTGAAGTCCAAGGACGCCAGAAGAAAATCCCTTTGGTGGAGTGTAGCGATCACCGTGCGAATGGATCCCATGCGGAATTTCTGCACCTTCTCGAAGGCATTCAGGGCCTTGAGGTCCAGGATAGGTCGAACCACGTCCTATTTTTGGGACGACAAACAGATTCGAGCAGAATCCCTGAAAACTCTCCTGTGACGGAACCGGCACAATCACTCCGGACCTGATCAAATCCTGTACAGCCCCCAAGAGGGCTGCCCGACAGGTAGGAAGGAGAGGAAGATTCAAGGGAAAGAATCTGTGTGGGGGCCAGGATCGGAATACTATCCTATAACCTGAGGTGACCACCTCGCACACCCACCAGTCGGAGATTCGGGAGGTCCACCGATCCGTGAACCTGCGAAGTCGTCCCCCCACCCCAGAGTCGGGCGGAGGCAAGACTTCACGCGGAGGCGGGCTTGGGAGCCGCTTGTTTGGCTTACGCACCCAGGGGCACTTGTGCCCACCAGCCGCACTGCCGTCAGTCTGAGAGGGCCTACCTGTGGACTGACTGACGAAAAAACCCCTGTTTTGCTGGAAAGGAAGGCCCCTGTTTGCGGCGGGCCTCCTCACCCTTGCTAGTCTAAGGAAGAAGAGTGCGTTTACCTCCCGTGACATCCATGACGATGTCATCCAGAGCAGCACCGAAAGGTCTACCGCCTTAAAAATAGTAGATCCGTCAGGAGCTTCCTAAGGCTAGGTCAGCAGACCAGCATTTCAACCAGATAAGACGACGCAATACCACCGCCGAGACAGAGGCCCTGAATATTAAAGGGGCCGCGTTCAGCGTGGCGTCGCACACAGAAACCAGGCCCTGAACCAGTTGGTGGGCCAGAGCAACTGTGTCTGGAGGAAGAATATGCTCCTGTACAGCTAGGTGCAACATTTTTGCCCAACCTGTAAGTGTTTTAGACACAAGGGTCGCCGCTACCACAGGTCGTAGGGCGGATCCCAACAAGGCAAACATGGTTCTGCTCACCACTTCTGACCTCCTGTCAGTGGGGTCCTCAAATGCAGGAGTCCCGTCCATCGGGAGAGTGATGGCCTTGTTCAACCGGGCGACTGGAGGGTCGACCACTGGGGGAGAAGCCCACTTTTTAAGTAGGGCATCTTCAAGGGGTACCTGATAGACAAACGCCGCGGGACCATAAAAAAATTCTTCTGCGGCTTTTCCCAGACCTTATCAATGGGCTGGTCAAAGAAAGTACATATGGAAAAACCTCTTTAGAAGGCCTGGCCTTAAAAGAACCAAAGGAGACAGTATCCGCCTGAGGTTCTGCATCCGCAGCATTTGAGCTTGAGAGTGTCCCTCACCGCAGTCATGAGCACACTAACAAGCGCCCTGTCATTTACTGACTCAGAACTGGAGTTTCTCTCATAAGGAATGTCCTGTTCAAAACCATCCATACATTCAGAACTAGGGTCCTGAGCGATAGTGGCTAGGCCCATATCTGAATCAGCGCACTGCCCTCGAGTAGATAAAGTGGGGAGAGGGCGCCTTTTTGCACCTTGCGCTTGCACACAGCTCCCATCCTGGTCAGAAATTGATTCCAGGGCTGCCCACAACAGGTCCATAGGGACCGCAGTGCTGAAGCACTGCCTGTTGCCACTGACATTTTTAGGGGAAGCTGGTGACACAGACTCCATATTGTCCCTCTCTGAGACTCTCTCAGATAAAAAGTCCACCCACAGGCTGTGCTGACTGAGGAGGGGGCGCCCAGGGGACTCACCAAACCGGACCAGGGACCGCTTAGTTCCGCTGTCTGTACCGCGCTGTGTCAGCGCTGGTAAGCTGTGAGGAGACTGAGGAGATTCGCGCTGCTATAGCAGCGCTAGAGGCCAAACTAGTGCTGAAAAGCGCGCGGGCTACAAGAAAATGGCCGCCGCACTTCACTGAGGCGATCCGCGGCAAGATGGCCGCCATGACGCAGTTAAAATGAAACAGCACACACGCACAGCGCCACTCGGCGCTCAGGCCCCAAAAAAAAAAACCACACAAAAAAGCCCCAAGGCATACATTGCAGACCAGCATGAGCCCCCCAAGAACAGTGTGACCCCCAAGCACCCCACACAGTCAGCGCCAGTAATGGTGACAGAGAGCGACAATAAAATACAGGGGGAGACAGGGAAAATCCCCCACAGAGAAACACACAGCCCTTTGTACTCACCTGCAGGCAGGAGAGACTACTTACCCGTCCCCTGAGGGACACACTGGTGTTTCTGACAGGACTATCACAGTGCAGTACTGAGTAGCTGTCGGCCCGGTCCACCGCGAAAGATACAGTCAGTCAGGAGCTGTTCAGTCTTGAGAGGACCGTGGGAGCATGAAAGCAAACCCGGCCACCCCTGGAGTCGTGGGGCCTGTCGTGAACTGAGTCTCACGCACAGAAGGCGAGGATCAGCACGCTCGATGGTCGGACAGGGAAGACTACGAGGATATCTTGTACCCAACCTGTTGCCCAGCCGACAGTTGATAGAAGATTCTCAAAAATAAAATAAAAAAGAATCCCAAAAAGGAATAAAATAGGTCAGGAGACTGGCTCCTGAGGGAGCCACGTCTTCTCCTTCTGCTAGGCAGAAAAAAACTGAAGTCTGCTGACTGTAGTGGGAGGGTTATGCCCGGAGGGACCGCCCCCTGGGTGGGGCTGTTCAGCTCTGGCTTTTAGAATGTATGTATAACATCTCACATTCTGCCTAGGTCTTCTCCTGCAAGCAGGGACATAACCCACGTGTAAAGTGTAAAGAGACACCGTGTCAGTCCATGGATGATAAGAGAAAAGGGGACAAAAACTGAAGGGACCAGATGCATTAATATGCCTGTCCCAGAAAATACAAGAAGAGGGAATAAAAATTACCCATACACCCTTGATAAATACACATCAGTCAATAATGTCCGTCTACATACACAACCTCTCAAATCAGGACCTTAACCTACCCAAGGGCACCCTTATCGGCCTGGCGGTAGAGACGGGGTATCACACATTCGGGGTCACCAACCAAGTGATTGGGCTCATACCGGATGAATATTTACCCGACGAGAAATTAATCGAACAATCATTCAGTTCTATACCTGAGGGCATATTCACCATAGAATCCATTTACCCCTTTGATTCTAAGGATGGTACCTGTCGAAGGTTGAAGCCACAAAAAAAACTTTTAATTCAAGGAAAGTTAGGGTAAATAAACCTATTGTATCAGAGAATGAACAGATACCATAAAGTCAACCTCAATACGGACTCAGATGTTAATAAGACAATGACCAGAATACGAAGTGAAGGTTTCTCCCAACAGGACAAATAAAGGCACCCCTAGTAGAAAAGTAAACAATGGGATTGTGTCCCGAGTTTCAAAGTTCATTTGAGACACTGTGAGGAAACATTGAAAACCTGTGTATATTTTCTATTTTTTTTCATGAATACACGTATATTAGAAGTAGGGTTATGATATTTTACCATCGTGCAAATGAAAAATTGTGTTTTAAGTACCCATCATTAGGGATGGGCCCGGTGCTCGATTCGAACCCATGTTCGAATCGAGCACCGGGCGTTCGCTCGCTCGTCGAGCCCAGAACTATTTGGGCCGTTCGCATCACATTCGTGTGATGCGAGCGGCCCCGCAATGCATTGCGGCCGGCGCGGCCGGCGCAGTGCATTGCTGGCTGATGATTCGCCAAGCATGCACTGTGACCCCGCATGCTTGGCCAATCACAGCGCCCGAAACTCGGAGAGCAATAATTGGCTACAGGCAGGACGCCTGTAGCCAATTACAGCTCAGGGGCTTTAGTACATGCCCCACCATTTAAAAGGCCGCCACGCCATCGGCCCCGGTCACATGAGTTCCGGCTTTAGGAGAGATCAGTCTGCTGATTCTGTCTTTGCTTGATACTGAAAGATTTGCTCTTCTTTGCTAAACCATTGGCTATTTCTTTGCTAAACCATTGCTACCTAAGTCATTGATCGTTCATTGCTGCTGATTGCACAGTTAGCGTGTTATTAGCTGCTGCTGGGGATTAGTCTGGTGCGTGCTTACTGTTAGTACAGTATTGCAGTAGTACCAACCGCAGTGCTGTTAGCACAGCATTGCACCCCAACAGCACCCATAGGACTTCTAGTGTGTTAGTGGCAGCAAACAGAGCTCCTATATTTTCTTCTCAGCAGCACCCATAGGACTTCTAGTGTGTTAGTGGCAGCAAACAGAGCTCCTATATTTTCTTCTCAGCAGCACCCATAGGACTTCTAGTGTGTTAGTGGCATCACACAGAGTTCCTATATTTTCATCTCAGCAGCACCCATAGGACTTCTAGTGTGTTAGTGGCATCACACAGAGCTCCTATATTTTCTTCTCAGCAGCACCCATAGGACTTCTAGTGTGTTAGTGGCAGCAAACAGAGCTCCTATATTTTCATCTCAGAAGCACCCATAGGACTTCTAGTGTGTTAGTGGCATCACACAGAGCTCCTATATTTTCTTCTCAGCAGCACCCATAGGACTTCTAGTGTGTTAGTGGCAGCAAACAGAGCTCCTATATTTTCTTCTCAGCAGCACCCATAGGACTTCTAGTGTGTTAGTGGCATCACACAGAGCTCCTATATTTTCTTCTCAGCAGCACCCATAGGACTTCTAGTGTGTTAGTGGCAGCAAACAGAGCTCCTATATTTTCTTCTCAGCAGCACCCATAGGACTTCTAGTGTGTTAGTGGCATCACACAGAGCTCCTATATTTTCATCTCAGAAGCACCCATAGGACTTCTAGTGTGTTAGTGGCATCACACAGAGCTCCTATATTTTCTTCTCAGCAGCACCCATAGGACTTCTAGTGTGTTAGTGGCAGCAAACAGAGCTCCTATATTTTCATCTCAGAAGCACCCATAGGACTTCTAGTGTGTTAGTGGCATCACACAGAGCTCCTATATTTTCATCTCAGAAGCACCCATAGGACTTCTAGTGTGTTAGTGGCATCACACATAGCTCCTATATTTTCTTCTCAGCAGCACCCATAGGACTTCTAGTGTGTTAGTGGCATCACACAGAGCTCCTATATTTTCATCTCAGAAGCACCCATAGGACTTCTAGTGTGTTAGTGGCATCACACAGAGCTCCTATATTTTCTTCTCAGCAGCACCCATAGGACTTCTAGTGTGTTAGTGGCAGCAAACAGAGCTCCTATATTTTCTTCTCAGAAGCACCCATAGGACTTCTAGTGTGTTAGTGGTATCACACAGAGTTCCTATATTTTCATCTCAGAAGCACCCATAGGACTTCTAGTGTGTTAGTGGCATCACACAGAGCTCCTATATTTTCTTCTCAGCAGCACCCATAGGACTTCTAGTGTGTTAGTGGCATCACACAGAGCTCCTATATTTTCATCTCAGAAGCACCAATAGGACTTCTAGTGTGTTAGTGGCAGCAAACAGAGCTCCTATATTTTCTTGTCAGCAGCACACATAGTACCTATAGTGTGTTAGTGTCAGCACCCATAGGACCTACAGTGTGTTGTGAGCACACATAGGAGTTCTATTTTTTATACTATATACACTACCGACTACAATGGCTGGAAGACCGCCAAGGAGAGGCAGAGCGTGCCGAGGCAAGAACACAGGGCAGGCAGGCTCTGTTTCTAGAGACAACAGTGCTGGCCGTGGACGTGGTCGTGCATCGTCATCAGCACGTGGCCATGGGACACGCTTGTCTTTGTTTTCGGCAGCTGGACATGTGGAGCCGCATCATGCCGAAGGCTTGGTAGAATGGATGACCAAGCCCTCCTCATCCTCCTCATCCTCTCTCACCCAGGCTCAGGGTACTGGCAGAGCAGCTGCCAACGCGTACTCAATGGCATCATCAGCCACCCCTTCCCTAGACCCACCATGTCCTCCTGAGGAGTCCCCCGAACTGTTTGAGCACAGTGTTGGGTACATGCTCCAGGAGGATGCCCAACGATTCGAAGGCTCGGATGATGATACCCAGCTTGAGGAAGTCAGTAGTGTGCGCGCAGAGAGAGGGGATGCTGAAGGACAGCAATCTGGCAGTAGTGTTCCACCAGCTGCAGCTTACTGCCAGGTTTGCTCTAGTGGTGAAGAGGGAGGGGATGATGAGGTCACTGACTCCACGTGGGTGCCTGAAGGGAGAGAGGAGGAGGAGGAGGAGGATGCAGCGTCACATGTCCAACGAGGCAGGATGCCCCCTGGAGGCCAGCTAGAGGCCAGCACAGCAACTGTACCACACCGCAGAGCTCCGCCTGTGCAGGGCGCTGCCTCTGCACGTTATCACAAAAGTTCTTTGGTGTGGGCCTTTTTTGAGACGAGTGCATCAGATCGCACCACTGCTATTTGCAATATTTGTCTCAAGCGTATCTCGCGTGGCCAAAACATCAGCCGCTTGGGCACCACAAGCATGAGCAGACATATGTCGACCTGCCATGCAGCTCGTTGGCAAGCACACATAAAAGACCCACACCAAAGAACAAAGCGGACCTCTCCTTGCTCCTCATCAGCTGGGATCTCCATCCCCACTATATCTTCAGTCCTCTCTGAAAGCTGCTCTGAGAGGACTGAAGGTGTAGAATTAGGTGTGTCACAACCAAGTACTTGCAGTACACCGACGTCCGATTGTAGCAGGCAAATTTCCCTGCCCCAGCTGCTGGACCGTCGAAAGAAGTATACTCCCAGCCATCCACATGCCCAGCGGTTGAATGCTAGCTTGGCTAAATTGCTAGCACTTCAACTGCTGCCTTTTCAGTTGATAGACTCGGCCCCCTTCCGTGAGTTTGTTCAATGTGCGGTTCCTCAGTGGCAGGTTCCCAAACGCCACTTTTTCTCACGGAAGGCGATTCCGTCTCTCTACTGGCATGTGGAAGGCAATGTCCATGCCTCGCTGGACAGGGCGGTCAGCGGTAAGGTGCATATTACCGCTGACTCATGGTCCAGCAGGCATGGACAGGGACGTTATCTTTCTTTCACGGCCCATTGGGTCACTCTATTGGCAGCTGGGAGGGATGCAGGACAAGGTGCAGTAGTGTTGGAGGTTGTTCCGCCACCACGCCTCCAAAATGCTACTACTGGTTGTGACACACCTCTCTCCTCCACCCCCTCCTCTTCTTCTTCCTCCATGTCCTCTTCGAGTGCTCTGTCCTCGGAACCAGCGGTGCTCCGTAGGCGTACAAGGGGCTACGCGAGTACGCAGGCAAAAAGATGCCATGCCGTGCTTGCGCTGGTGTGTTTGGGGGACAGGAGCCACACTGGGCCAGAGGTTCTGGCAGCTCTGCAGGGCCAGGCCGAGAGGTGGTTGACGCCACGCCAGCTTAAGCCAGGAATGGTCGTTTCTGATAATGGCACCAACCTCCTCTCCGCCCTGCGACAGGGGCAGCTCACCCATGTGCCCTGTATGGCTCACGTCCTCAACCTGGTGGTGCAGCGGTTCTTGGGCAGGTTCCCAGGCTTACAGGATGTCCTGAGGCAGGCCAGGAAAGTCTGTGTGCATTTCCGCCGATCTTATAATGCCAGTGCTCGGCTGACTGAGCTGCAAAAGGAGCTGAACCTGCCCAAGAACCGCCTAATATGTGACATGCCCACCAGGTGGAACTCAACGTTGGCCATGCTGCAGCGACTGCACACGCAGCAGAGGGCCATCAATGAGTACCTTTGCGACTACGGCACCAGGACAGGGTCAGGGGAGCTTGGCTTTTTTTCCCCACGCCAGTGGAGCATGATCAGGGATGCATGCACTGTCCTCTCACCATTTGAGGAGGCCACGAGGATGGTGAGCAGTGACAGTGCATGCATCAGTGACACTGTACCTCTTGTCCACCTGTTGGAGCATACGCTGCGTGGGATAATGGACAGGGCACTTGAGGCAGAACAGAGGCAGGAAGAGGAGGACTTCCTTGTCTCTCAAGGCCCCCTTTATCCAGACAATGTTCCTTCTGTCCCACCCATCACACAGGAAGAGGAGGAGGAGGAGGAGGAGGAGGAGGATTGTGTGAGCATGGAGGTGGAGCCTGGCACTCAGCATCAGCAGCAGCAGTCTTTTAGGGATGATGTACAGTCCCAACAAACCAGTGGACTTGTACGTGGCTGGGAGGAGGTGGCTGGCGATCATGTCATCCTCAGTGACCCAGAAGACTCCGGACCGAATGCCTCAGCTAACCTACGCTGCATGGCCTCCCTGATCCTGCAAAGCCTGCGGAAGGATCCTCGTGTTCTTCGGATCAAGGAGAGTGACCATTACTGGCTGGCCACTCTCCTTGATCCACGGTACAAGGGTAAGGTTGCGGACCTTATCTTGCCGTCGCAGAGGGAGCAGAGGATGAGACATCTCAGGGAGGCCTTGCAGAAAGGTCTGTGCAACGCGTTCCCAGAAACTGGGAGGTTACAAACTCCTGGTCCTGGACGACGAGTTGCTGAGGCTTCGGTCAGTAGCAGAAGGAGCGGTGGGGAAGGTGGACGTCTGACCGATGCGTTCAGACAATTTTTTAGTCCGCAGCCCCAAGGTATGATCGGTTCCAGCAACCATCGCCAGCGTCTGATATACATGGTGCAGGAATACCTAGGGGCAAGGTCAGACTTGGACACCTTTCCCACCGAAAATCCTCTGGCTTACTGGGTCCTGAGGATGGATCACTGGCCAGAGCTTGCACAGTATGCAATTGAGCTACTGGCCTGTCCTGCATCCAGCGTTCTTTCCGAACGCACATTCAGTGCTGCTGGAGGATTTGTCACCGATCATAGGGTGCGCCTGTCCACCGACTCGGTTGATCGACTGACCTTCATAAAAATGAATCAGTCTTGGATCACCACCAGCTACCAGACACCTGAAGCGGATATAACGGAATAATTTATAATGTCACATCCCTTCAAGACTGCCTATGCTGATGCTGAGTGACTGTCCTGTTATGTTCACTGACTATCCTCTTCCTCCTCCTCAATGATCCATGCCACCACACCAGTGCCTAAGGCACAATTTTTCAGCCCCTGTATAACAGGGACGTGTAATTACAATTTTTTAAAAAGATGCTTCGCAACAGGTCTGACTGCTGTGCTCAGAGTACAGTATCTGTGAGGGGTTGCAGTGTTGTGGCACCAGCACCAGTGCCTAAGGCACAATTTTTCAGCCCCTGTTGGGGCGTGTAATTACAATTTTTAGGCAATGCTTTGCAACAGGTCTCATTGCTGTGCTCAGAGTACAGTATCTGTGAGGGGTTGCAGTGTTGTGGCACCAGCACCAGTGCCTAAGGCACAATTTTTCAGCCCCTGTATAACAGGGGCGTGTAATTACAATTTTTTAAAAAGATGCTTCGCAACAGGTGTGACTGCTGTGCTCCAAGTACAGTATCTGTGAGGGGTTGCAGTGTTGTGGCACCAGCACCAATGCCTAAGGCACAATTTTTCAGCCCCTGTTTAACAGGGGCGTGTAATTACAAATCTTGATCTAATAGTTCACAGCAGGGCCCATTCCTGCGCCCACCAAGAGTAACTATGAGGGCCTACAGTCTTGTGGCAACACCGTCCACCACCACCACCACCACCAAAGGCCCAATTTTTCTGCCCTGTTCAACAGGTGCATGCAATTACAAATCTTGATCTAATAACTCACAGCAGGGCCCATTCCTGCACCCACCAAGAGTAACTGTGAGGGCTTACAGTCTTGTGGCAACACCGTCCACCACCACCACCACCACCACCAAAGGCCCAATTTTTCTGCCCGGTTCAACAGGTGCATGCAAGTACAAATCTTGATCTATTAACTCACAGCAGGGCCCATTCCTGTGCCCACCAGTCTTGTGGCTACACCAACATCTAATAGGGCAAATTTCTGCAGAGTATATACGGCAGGCCCCTACTTTCAAACATCCAACTTACAAACGACTCCTACTTGCAAACGGCAAGAGAAAACAGGAAGTGAGAGGAAATCTACCCCTAGGAAGGAAAATTCTATCCTGTTAGATTTAATTTGGGAAAAAGGTATCTCCTCTCTACTGATGCTTTATCACCAATCCTTGTTTCAATTAAAACCCCACTTTTCCAAAAACATTTGTCATTGGGACGGAAAGTGAGGTGACATGTTCTGAACAGATGTGCAAAGACAGCAAATGTTAGAGGGGTGATAACCCCTCCCTATGTTCTCCAAAAAGCTTAAAAATTGATTTTTTTGGGATGTAGCTACACTTCATAATGTACCTGTTCAGATTCTACTTAAGAACAAACCTACAGTCCATGTCTTGTTTGCACCACCTATATACTGCTGTTCAGAGTATATAGGGTTGTAGGTATAGGGTTTTATTTTGGGTGCGGGGTCCCCCTTAGTATCCATACAAGACCCAAAGGGGCTGGGGTGGGGGGGGGGGGGGTGATGGGGTAGCCATGCCATTTTTCTCAAGGATTTTCAGCCATATGGCGGCCAGGACAAGACATGACATTAAAGCCGCAAGTGGTTTTAAATGGCTTCTTTTTTTCCTTTACAAATGTCATTTTGTGCAAGGACAGTTCTAAACACGGGAAACACATGCCACTTCACAGGCATACTTTAGACACCCCCCAGGTACCATATTTAAAGGAAAATTTCACTTTTTTTTTTTTCACTTTATGCATCATTAAAATGACTGCTCCCGAAAAAACTTTAGTTTTTAAAATTTATTTTTGCATTGATATATGTCCCCTGGGGCAGGACCCGGGTCCCCAAACCTGTTTTATGACATTAACATGCATATTGGCCGTTGTAATTAGCAATTTTGATTTCGAACGTTCGCGTCCATTATAACGAATAGGGTTCGAAAATTCGCGCGAACTTTCGGTCCGTTCGAAGGTTCTGGTGCGAACCGAACCCGGGGGTGTTCGGCTCATCCCTACCCATCATCAGTATAAAGACAAGCTATGACCACATACATACGAAAACAAACAAATTACATGTGTTGTCTCAAGACAATTAGGTTGAAATAGGAAATACGTCAGTGTCCATATAAGCATACATTTTTGCATGATTCTAATTAATCACATCGATAAATCATTGATTGTATTACGCACCAAATACTAGAAATCCCTGAGATATATAGACACATATTCACGTCCCCAAAAATATAAACACTCATGAAGAAAAAGTTAAATATACATTTGTGATCCTCAGACGCCCCCCAGTGGCTGAAAGTAATATTACCTTCGCTACTCGGCCGATCATAAAAAATTTCCCCAACCAATGGAGAGTAAGCCGAACCTTCTGGGCTGAGCTCATGATCAATTTTATAGGGTTATTGTCCCAAAATGGTATAAAGGTTGGGAAAGCCCTAAGGAAGAGAAAAGAGAGGAACACCAAATACACCCCCGACATCAAGGAGTCTGTGATATTTGACCATTCTCCATCTGGCTGGGCTTTATGACTGAAACCATTCGATGTGCGTAGATTTTGGCGGATATCTTCCCTTCTAAGCTGATTGGTAAGATCCAGGCCACACAAATTTTATTTTATTTACACTCTTGTATTCATAGGAATCATATTTGTAGAGGTTATGTATTGGTGTTTATTGACTGTCGGGGGGTGTATTATTATAACCAGGTTTTAGGGAATTCAATCAACATTTTACATCAATTTAACTTTCGGGGTCCCCAGGGAAGTCTTATTGCTCCATGTAATTTGAGTAGCTCTGTTGGTTTAATAATCAATTCAAATCGGCAATATTATCCTGTTGGCTTTGTGATACATACTTTGAACTTCTTCCGGCCGGAGAAGTTTAGAGGACACTCCCCTGAGCGACAAGGGATATTGCGTTCTTGAATATAAGGGGTAAAGTACTACCCATATTTTTCCAACAGACCAATCTTGACTCCAATGAGAAATTATATTAGTTTTCCTTAGTAAGAAAAAAAAAAAGAAAATGATGTTTTGATAATGCATGTGTGAAATCTCAATCACCAGAAAATTTTGTTCTGTATCAAATTGTATGGATATACTCGTTAATTAATAAAGTCAAAATTATTTTACTTATTAATTTTGTTGGGAGATATTGTATACTTTGGTAAGAAAACCCCATAAATTAACTAACTCAGGAAAGGATTGTGGTATGCACTGATCGTCAGAGAAAAATTTATAAAATTACCGTAAGGTTGGAGGCACTAAAAATAATCACTGAAATCTTCTTTAAGATTCCATACCACAATCACAACAGTCATAAAAAGTGTTTGGGGACCCGGATCCTGCCCCAGGGGACACGTATCAATGCAAAAAAAAGTTTGAAAAACGTCAGTTTTTTCGGGAGCAGTGATTTTAATAATGCTTAAAGTGAAACAATAAAAGTGAAATATTCCTTTAAATTTCGTACCTGGGGGGTGTATATAGTATGCCTCTAAAGCAGCGCTTGTTTCCCGTGCTTAGAACAGTCACTGCACAAAATGTCATTTCTGAAAGAAAAAAAGTCATTTAAAAGTACTCGCGGCTGTAATGAATTGCCGGTCCCAGCAATACAGAGAAAAGTAATTGAAAGTCATTGATAAAAAAAAAATGCATTGGGGTCCCCCCAAATTCAATTACCAGGCCCTTCAGGTCTGGTATGGATATTAAGAGGAACCCTGCGCCAAATGTAAAAAAAAAAATGGTGTGTGGTTCCCTCCAAATATCCATACCAGACCCTTCAGGTCTGGTATGGATTTTAAGGGGAACTGCGCCAAATGTAAAAAAAAAATGGCATGGGGTTCCCCCCCAAAAATCCATACCAGACCCCTATCCGAGCACGCAACCTGGCAGGCCACAGGAAAAGAGGGGGGACGAGAGAGCTCCCCCCTCCTGAACCGTACCAGGCCACATGCCCTCAACATGGGGAGGATGCTTTGGGGTCTGGACCCCAAAGCACCATGCCCCCATGTTGATGGGGACAAGGGCCTCATCCCCCAACCCTTGCCCGGTCGTTGTGGGGGTCTGCGGGCAAGGGGCTTATCGGAATCTGGAAGACCCCTTTAACAAAGGGGACCCCCAGATCCCACCCCCCCTGGTTGAATTGGTAACGGGTGCATTGTACCCCTACCATTTCACAAAGAAAGTGTAAATTTTTTAAAAAAAACACACAGACACAGTTGGGATAAGTCCTTTATTAAAAAAAAAAAAGAAGAAAAAAAAAAGACTCCAGCGTTGGTAATCCACTCTCGATTTCCACTCCAGTGATGCCGGTATCCTCGATTGGATGATCTCTCCAGACTCCAGCGACGATGTCCAGCTACGAGGAACAGCACACATTCCTCTCTTCACCGGAGTGGAGACACCCCGGGAATGACGCTGCTTCAGCCAGTGACAGCTCTTATGTAGCTGAGGGCGGGGCCACCCATCACGTGACCCCGTCCCCCTCTGACACAAGGGGAAACCCGGACTTCCCCAGTGATGTGATGGGTGACCTGCGTTGCATCAGATGGGGGTGGGGTCACCCGCACGTCACTGGGAAAGCCTGGGTTTCCCCTTGCGTCAGAGGGGGACGGGATCACGTGAGGGGTGGCCCCGTCCTCGGCTACATAAGACCTGTCAGGCTTTGGCAGCGTCATTCCCTGGGTGTCTCCGCTCCGGTGAAGAGAGGATCGTGTGCTGTTTCTAGTCGCTGGAGCCTGGATAGATCATCCTCCGCAGGATACCGACATCGCTGGAGTGGAGATCGAGAGTGGATTACCACCGCTGGAGTCTTTTTTTTTTTTTAATAAAGGACTTATCCCAACTGTGTCTGTGTGTTTATTTTTTATTTTTTACACTTTCTTTGTGAAATGGTAGGGGTACAATGTACCCCTTACCAATTCACATAGGGGGGCTGGGATCTGGGGGTCCCCTTTGTTAAAGGGGTCTTCCAGATTCCGATAAGACCCCTGCCCGCAGACCCCCACAACCACTGGGCAAGGGTTGTGGGGATGAGGCCCTGGTCCCCATCAACATGGGGACATGGTGCTTTGGGGTCCAGACCCCAAAGCATCCTCCCCATGTTGAGGGCATGTGGCCTGGTACGGTTCAGGAGGGGGGCGCTCTCTCGCCTCCCCCTCTTTTCCTGCGGCCTGCCTGGTTGCTTGCTTGGATAAGGGCCTGGTATGGATTTTTGGGGGGAACCCCACGCCATTTTTTTTTTATTTGGTGCAGAGATCCCCTTAAAATCCATGCCAGACCTGAAGGGCCTGGTAATTTAATTTGGGGGGACCACCATGCATTTCAATGACTTTTTTCTGTATTGCCAGGACTGGCAATTCATTACAGCCGCGAGTACTTTTAAATTACTTTTTTTCCTTCAGAAATTACATTTTGTGCAGAGACTGTTCTAAGCACGGGAAACAAGCGCTGCTTTACAGGCATACTATATACACCCCCAGGTATGACATTTAAAGGAATATTTCACTCTTATTGTTTCACTTTAAGCATTATTAAAATCACTGCTCCTGAAAAAACGGCCGTTTTTAAAACTTTTTTTTTTGCATTGATACATGTACCCTGGGGCAGGACCCGGGTCCCCAAACACTTTTTATGACAATAATTTGCATATAAGCCTTTAAAACGAGCACTTTAGATTTCTCCCATAGACTTTTACAGGGTGTTCCGTGGCTTTTCGAATTTGCCGCAAACACCCTAAATTGTTCGCTGTTCGGCGAACGGGCGAACAGGCAATGTTCGAGTCGAACATGAGTTTGACTCAAACTCAAAGCTCATCCCTACTCACTAACAGTACAAGACCTAATCAAATCTATTCTACCTAATATCCCCCAGCACCGCCTTGAGCTGGATAGGGTTCACAGAGCTCTAGGTCCCCTAGAAAAGATGGAAAGCCAAGAGACATTATTGCAAAGCCCCATTTCTTCTCAGTGAAAGAAGAGGTCATGAAACAAGCCAGAATAACCCCTCAAATCCTATGTCAAGGATACCCAATTCAACTTTTTGCTGATTCATCTCCTACAATCCAACACAGAAGAGCACTTAAACCCTTACTACTGATCTTGACTCAGAAAGACATTAAATATAGATGGGCCTTTCCTTTTGCGGTGAAATTCTCTGAAAATTGAAGACCTTACTCCTTCTCAAGCCTCCAGGAAGGAGAGAGAATTCTACTTCAACTCAAACTTATTTCTACCGAAGCTGACATGGTCACCTCTACAACCGGTACTGGTTCAACTAAAAGACCTAAGTCCACAATCTCCCCTTTGGAACAAAGGAAAGAAAAAAGAAGACTAAAGACAATGGCCCTACTTGACTTTGCTCTTTTTCCCCTGTTTTTTTTGCAACTTTTTTTTCCTCGGATCTAGAATCCAAACACAGATTTTTCTGTGTCTCAGGTGTTAGGATAAATTCAACCTGCTCTCCGGTTCACTTTTCACATTTTATCAGTTTTTTTTATATAGCTCTATGGACTTATTTTTCTTAAATTTTTAGCTATTAATATGTTATTTACAAAATTTTTACAATAACCATACCCCTGTAAGGTAATTTTAGGGTCATAGAGCATAACCTAAGCTCACTCTCGCTTTCGGTGCAAAAAATTGTTTTTCTTAATATTAGATTTTTTTCTATGGGCGCCCTGTTTGGGGGTGGTCCACTTGTGTACCCACCTTTCTTTTGGAAATCCTCGGGTCTCCAGGGGATAGGTTGTCTGGCCGACTTAGTCCAGACTCTTTTTGTTCTGGTCGAAAGGATTTGGGAGGTGTCTCCTATCAAAAATCCTGACCTCACATGTTAGGAGACATCTTTTCTATCTTACGTCTTTTTTCTAACTTTTTTCTATGTTTTTTTGTCCTTTTCTCCCTTTTGTGTCTAACCCAATTGTTTTTTTTAGAGTTGCCTGTTTTCGGATCCATGATGACCGTTAAACACCACAACCTCCACTTGGAAGTAAACTTGATCAAGTTCCTGTACCAAGGTCCTCTAAGGGTGAGTGGGGACAGTAATGGCGGATATGCCTCTCCTGCACTTCATGGCTAACAACCAACAAACACACCTTAAAATAGCCTCTCACAATGTTCAAGGCTTACATTTTCCTGTCAAAAGGAGAATTTTTTTAGATTACTACAAATCAAGATAGATATTCTTTTGCTCCAGGAAACGCACTTTCCTATACGATGCAGTCCTAATTATATTCACCCTCACTTTCCACAGTTCCACCTTGCTAGTGTGGAGAAAAAAACAAGGGAGTAGCCATTCTCTTTTCTATATCCTGTAAATTTGAGAAGTCTTTTGATTATGTTGATCCAGAGGGAAGAATTCTGTTATTACAAGGTTCAATTGATGGTCACCTATATATCCTAATCTCATATTATACCCCTAATAGAGGCCAAGCATTATTCTTTAAGAATATGATGAACACCCTGAGCCCTATGTTATTAGGTACGGTCATTTTGGGGGGAGACTCAAATGTAGCTTTTGACCAGGCTCTGGATAAGTCCAAACCCCCCAGAGACCAATTGTCCCGCCCGACCAATGAAAGCCGCAAAATTGCTAAATTACTTTCAACCCACAATTTAGCAGACACTTGGAGGGAATTAAACCCTCCCAAACAGGATTTCACACGCTACTCACACCCCCACAACACATACGCAAGAATAGACCACATCCTTACCCCCACACATCTTATTCCGCTTATACTAAGTGCCCACATCAAGGATACGGCGCTATCGGATCACTCAATAGTAATTATATCTCTAAATTCCAGTATTCTTGGAAGGTCACAAGGCTTTTGGAAACTCAACAAATCAATCCTTTCAAATCCAACCTCAAATGAAATACTGTATATACTCGAGTATAAGCCGACCTGAATATAAGCAGAGGCACCTAATTTTACCACAAAAAAATGGGAAAACGTATTAACTCGAGTATAAGCCTAGGGTGTCCATCTGCATGCCTCACTGTGCCTCACTTTGCCTTACTGTGTCCATGTGCATGCCTCACTGTGCCTCACTGTGTCCGTGCCTCACTGTGTCTGTGCCTCACTGTGTCCATGCCTCACTGTGCCCATGCCTCACTGTGCCCATGCCTCACTGTGCCCAATCTCCCTACCTGATCTCCGGCGCTGTGTGACTAGACTGACGTTTAACATGGGAGTCTATGGAAGGGGTGCCCGGCTTTGAAAAATCTGTGCTCCCCGGCCGTAGATCCCCCGGACAATAAACTTTGCACACTTGTAGAGGAAGAGTTGGGCTACATGTGTGCGAAGTTTGGGGTCCAGGGGACCTACGGCTAGCCAGAATCAGGCGCACAAATTTGAAGATGGACACAGACTTGAGTATAAGCCGAGGGGGGCATTTTCAGCACAAAAAAATGTGCTGAAAAACTTGGCTTATACTCAAGTATATACGGTAATCAATAAAGCTTTACAGGAATATTTTTCCCTCAATGACACAGAAGATATCTACACTGAGACGCTCTGGGCGGCTCATAAAGCCTTCATCCGGGGAAAAATTATTCAAATTTCTACCCAAACTAAATGAGATCGCAAAGCTCAAATAGAATGTTTGGAAAAAGAGTACATAGGCTTAAGAACTCGTCACAAATCGGGTGCGCATGCGCGGGACTTCCGGGAAGACGCTCTGAAAAGGAGCTCCGCACCGCTCCGGCTTCTCGCAGCCCCCTGAGCCTTCAGACCGAGCGGGAACCAGCCAGAACTGACCCCATTGCCTCCCGGGTGAACCAGGCACATTATCATATGCCGGGCGGCTCGCAAAAGAGTGACGTGAGCCGCCAGCTGAACTTTACACTGGCAGCCCCTGCTTCATCCAAGATGGCGGCCGCAGCACGAGGAAGCATGGAGGACCCGGTCTCCATTGCGGATCCTCCATCCCATTACCAGCACCAAATCGGTCTGCTGGCAACTCCTGTGAGTACCTGCAACCCCCAAGGGATCTCCCCAGCATCCACTGAGTCCCTGCTGAACCAAACTTTTGGAGATCTCCCCCACTCTCCCATGCTGCGATCCCCCTTAGGCCTGGCAGGCCCCCACCTCTCCTCCCCTTTGCAGCCAGTTCACTCCGCTGACATGCAACTCATGCTGCAGAACTTTTCTGAGATGCTAGCCACAGGCCTAGCTCACAATGCCACACAGATCACTGCTACCATTAAGGCTGATTTGCAGAGCCTGGGAGCCCGCATGGATGCAATTGAGCAGGATGTGGATAACACTGCCGCCCATACTAACCAAAATACCACATGCATCCAAACCTTTCAAGATCAACTTGAGACAGCTCTCTCTAAAATCGATGATTTAGAGAACAGAAGTAGGAGGTATAATTTCCGTATACGTGGGATCCCTGAATCTGTTACTGATGTTCCCAGCACAGTTAAATTGTTCATTAAAGAACTCATACCGGACATTCAGGACCACAGATTGGAACTTGACAGGGCTCATAGAGCCCTCCAGCCCCCTCGCCCAGATGGTCTCCCAAGCGACATTGTAGCCAAGCCCCATTACTATGATGTGAAGGAGGATGTTATGAGACAGACCTGCAACCTGGACAATCTCTCCTTCCAAGGGAATAAAATCCAAATCTTTGCTGACATCTCGCCCACCACGGTCCAGAAACGGAGGTCCCTTAAACCCCTCTTGGAGGTCCTCAACCAGAATTCCATCAAGTACCGCTGGGCTTTTCCGTTCCGCCTACAATTTCATTTCAGGGACAAATCCTTTGGCTTTTCCACCTTTCAAGATGGCGAACATCTCCTGCTTCAACTTGGTCTTATCTCCCAAGAACTTGCTATACAACAAGCGACAGCCAAATCAGGCTCCTCAAAGTGTCCACCCCCAGGCAGTCCTCTGACCCCATTATGGAATAAACAACAAACAAAGAGACAGAGAGAATCCCACCCCCTGAGATGAGGGACTTCTTTTTTACTTCCCGACAGGAGATGTGTTGTTTTTGCCTACCCCTAATGATTCAGAGAGCTAACTACTCTCCCCCTCTAGTATGGTGGTAGACAGACCCGCACAGCCCTGACTTGCATCAGGCGGGCCAGGGTCTTGATCTGTTTGGTTTGGGCCCCACTTGCCCATCTTATGGCTAGTTGGGACTCCCAATACATGCCGTTCCTCCCACCTCGATGAGGAGGACGCTTTCATTGACTTTCTGACTTGTTGCATATATGATATGCCTGTTCTAGTTCCTACCTATGGTTAGGCCTAGTAGCCTCTACCCTTCCTGTTGAATTTTTTCTGAATTTTTGCATATGTTTGTTTTGTTTTCTTTTTGTGATTTAATTAACAAACATAAAGACCTCCCCCACGCCTGGCTCCAGGGCGTTTGTTGATAACCTACTTCACCCGGGATGTCCGGATTCTCCCTTCTCTTCAGGTAAGCTCCCCTTTTACATTTTCGCACCCCCCCTCGGGCACCCATGGCTGAGACTAACACTCGCAAGCTGCCTTTGAAGGTAGCTACCCACAATACACAGGGACTTAATTCTCCCTCTAAATGCCGGAAGGCCTTTCAGAGCTACCACGCCAGAGGCCTTGATGTTGTCCTTCTCCAGGAGACCCACTTCCCCGCTAGCTATACCCCTTCCTTCCTCCACCGCAGCTTCCCCACCTTCTTCCTTGCGAATGCTGACACCAAACAGAGAGGGGTGGCCATTCTCTTGGCTAAGCGTATCCTATTCACCCACATCCACACAATTCGTGATGAAGATGGTAGGTACCTTATGGTCAAAGGGCTCATAGAAGGGGTGATGTACTCTTTTGTTTCATACTATTCCCCCAATCGGGGCCAGGCAAATTTTTTCGCATCCATGTTCTCAACCCTCTCCTCTCATCTAGAAGGTAGAATCCTAATAGGGGGTGACTCCAATATCACGTTTGACTACACACTCGACAAATCCCACCAGGACAGGCCCCACTATAAGAGACCCTCCAAACAAAGCCTCAGAATCGCCCGACTCCTACACGACTTGGGCCTGATTGATTCTTGGAGGGAGTTGAACTCCACGGCCAAGGACTTTACTCATTACTCTGCCCCCCCACAAAACATTTGCCAGGATTGACCACATCTTCATACCCAATGCGGACATTCACACAACCACTCACGGGTCAATACAAGAAGTTCCGTGGTCGGACCACTCCTTAGTAACCCTTGGAATCTCAAGCTCCCTATCACCTTCAGGCCCCCCTCAGTGGCGCTTGAGTAAATCCCTCCTTGCCAACCCGGTCCACTGCACCATGCTGGAAAAGGACATCCAAGATTTTTTCCTCCTCAATGACACCGGGGACACAACCGCTAGTTCTCTCTGGGGAGCTCATAAAGCCGTCTTGACGGGGAGGATAATTCAAATGGCTTCCAACCTGAAAAAAGGTAGGAAGGTGGATGTAGAAAACTTGGAAAGGGATTTTAAACTGCTTAGTAAAGCCCATAAGTCTAAACCTACTCCCGCCAGTCTGGCCAAGTTGGAATCCGCTCGCATTGCTTTAAATCTTGCCTTAACTTCTAACGCAGACAAGCACTTGAGCTGGTTAAGCGGCAAATTCTACTTACAAGCTGATAAAATCGGCTCACGCTTGGCTGCCAAACTCTCCCCAAAGATCAAAAATTTCTCCTTACCCAAGATTAAATCGTTATCGGGTTCTCTCACCCAGAACCCCCATAAAATCCTAGAAACCTTCCAGGCTTTCTACTCCAAACTATACACATCTCCCTCCTCTGCTGACCCTGTTCCCTTAGAATCCTTTTTTGGCTGCCATTGATCTCCCCAAACTTTCAGAGTCCCATAGATCCATGATGGAATCACCTTTTTGCACTGAGGAGGTCCAGGAAGTTATCAAAAATCTCAAAACAGACTCGGCGCCAGGGCCGGACGGCTTCTCCGCCCTTTATTACAAAACCTTATCTGGGGTCCTCTCTCCTCGTCTGACCCGTCTCTTTAACTCCCTACGTGAAGGCTCCACTCTTGAACCCACTGCCAATCTTGCATATATCTCTGTGATCCCCAACCAGGGTAAAGATCCTAGTGATGTAGACCAATTTCATTGATCAATAATGATCTGAAAATCATGACCAAGATTTTGGCCAACAGAATGGCCTCCTTCATCGCTTCTTATGTTCATAAGGATCAGGTGGGTTTTATTCCCGGGAGACAGGGACCGGACCAGATCAGGAGAGCGGTAGATTTGATTTCCCTCATGCAATCCTCCTGGGATGGCGGGTCCCCTCAGAAGGGATACATTCTCTCTATAGACCTCCAAAAGGCCTTTGATACGGTCACCTGGCCATACCTTTTTACCATCCTACGCCATTGGGGCATTGGCCCAGAATTCCTAAGAACCCTGGAGTCTCTATACTCCTCCCCGAAAGCCCAGATTAAACTGCAGGGACATCTCTCCGACCAATTCCCAATCTTAAAAGGCACCAGACAGGGTTGCCCGCTCTCCCCTATTCTTTTCGCTATAGCGATAGAAACCCTAGCTCTAGCAATTAGACAACACCCGGACATTCATGGGGTTCAATGTGGTCAACATTCACACAAATGTGCCCTCTTTGCGGACGATGTCCTCCTTTTCGTCACCTCCCCTCTCAAGTCGACCCCCAATATTCTCCAACTCCTCAACACTTTTGGAACGGTTTCAGGCCTTCAGGTCAACATGGCAAAGTCAATGGCCTTGAACGTCATACACCCCAAGATATGGTCGATAGGCTCAAAACTAACTTCCCCTTCTCCTGGTGCACCTCTTCTCTTCCCTTTTTGAGAGTTTTCCTCACCCCAAAAGTAGAGCTCCTATTCCAACACAATTACCCTGCCATGTTCAAAAAACTCACAGATGAACTTACACAATGGTCTCTCTATAATTTGTCCTGGCTGGGTAGAGTCAATTCGGTCAAGATGACCCTCTTGCCCAAATTGCTTTATCTTTTTCCGGTCCCTGCCTATCCCTGTCAAGAAGCGAACACTGGATAGACTCCAATCGACAATCATACAGTTCATATGGGGGGGCAAGGGACATCGTCTATCTAAAAAAGTTCTGTATAGGGCAAGGAAGAAAGGAGGCCTTGGCCTTCCCAATATGTGGTGGTACTACCAAGCAGCCCAACTCTGTCAATTCTCAGCGATATATACTAAAGGACCTAAACCAGACTGGGTAGACATAGAAAGGCAGGCAACCCCTAACCACACATTGGACTATTTAGCCTGGAGACCACGTAAGGACCGCCCCTCGATCCTGTCACCCACCCTTTCTCACTCAATGGCCCTCTGCGATACCCTTCATAAACATCCCTCACTGTCCTCTTCTTGGCATCCCCTGGCTCACATCTTACACAACCCCCAATTCCCCCTGGGTCTAAACATCAGGGCTTTTGGATGGTGGCTCGACAAGGGTCTATACAGAATAGGACAATATTTTAACAACGATGGCCCCATCTCGCTCAAATACTGCACTTCCAAACTGGACATTCCCTCTTACGAAACTTTCCGCTATTATCAGTTGTTACATTTTTTGCGTGGGGTCTGGAAAAGCTCAGACAACCCACTCTCTGTTACTCAATATGAGCTTTGGTGCTCCTCAGCCATAGGCGTCAGGGGAGGCATTTCCCTGATCTATTCAGCGTTAGCTAACCCTCGGGGCAAAGCGGGCTATATGTTGAAATGGGAGCATGACCTCCAGTTTGAATGGGACCTAGACACTTGGCACACAAACTTCTCCCGCTCATTTAAGGGTATCTTAAACATCTCCCTGATGGAAGCTGACGTTAAGGTTATCTCCAGATGGTACCTGGTCCCTACACGCCTTTCTAAGTTCTACCCGCAGTCTTCCCCCCTCTGCTTCAGAGGATGTGGCCTTGTAGGCCTTGTAGGCTCTCTCCTCCACACCCTCTGGGAATGCCCTAAAATTAGGGGATTCTGGAATAGAATTTTCAACCTCATTCGCAAAGTCACCGGTTTCGAGGTGAAGCAAAACCCTACTATTGCCCTCCTTAATGATGCTATCCCTAAGGTCCCTAAATTGTCCCGCTCTCTCATACACTTCATCCTTCTGGGGGCCAAGATTACCTTAGCCCATGCCTGGAAGTCGCCCTCTGCGTCATTTTGCCAAGCTAAACACAAGATTTCCTGGATAATGACACAGGAAAGGATTTCTAATACCTTACTAGACAATCCAGAAAGATTCCATCTTATCTGGGAACCCTGGGCTACACATGTAGGCATATCCCTTCTTCCCCAATAGGTGAGCACTGGACAGCCCCTATTCAGCTTTTTGCTGGTCATCCCGACTTCCCTGCCCCCCCCTCCTTTCCCTCTTACTCTCTAGTTCGCTCCCCCTTCTCTTCCCTATTCCTATTTCTTCTTTTCTTCCTACTCTCAATCTCTGTCTTAGACTATCACTGGCTACTCAGTTACATCTGTGCAGTCTTCCTTGTTTTATGTTGATGGGTACAGCTAGATGGTCCGCCTTACAGGCTTTTGGAAGTCATTCCATTAGTTGGGTTCTTTAATCCCTTCGGAGTATTAACAGAGGTTTGAGCTCAGACTCCCCCCGGATGATTCGCCCCCTCAGGGGGTCAGCAACCAGGGCAGGTTAGCGGGTGGCCAAGCTCTTTGTTCATATCCCTCCCTGGGTGTTCTATTCCTGATCGCTCCGTGCACAGCAGGATCCCAATTGGGGTGCGTGGACTGGTCGGGAGTGGACGTAGGGCCGTTGTCCCTCAGGACCTACTTTAAATTTATTGGCGCCTACTTTTTGTATGCAGAGTCTGCTCTACCCTCTATATTATGCACTATGGTCTATGATACGATGATGGAACATATTTCCAAGTGGCCTTCTTTTGTTTGTTTCTGATGATCATATTCTGTACTGACCTCGGTTGGGGTCCTTTGTTACCTTCTTTTATAATTGTACCGCATCTAATTACAATAAAGCTTTTTTTGAAAATCAAAAAAAATAAAAATAACTCGTCACAAACAAAATCCTTCCATATTCCCCATAACACTCATAGACAAGGCCAAACTTGAACTAAACTTAGCCCTTAAAACGCAAGCGGAAAAAGTAATTAGATGGAGTGGCAACAAATTTTACACAAATGCAAACAAAATAGGGTCATTACTTGCTGCAAAACTCTCTCCTAGAGTTAGAATCCACACTATGCCTAAAATCCGAATATCAGGTCAACCTCCTACTGCAAATCCCGTCAAAATCCTAGAAGCATTCCAAGAGTTTTATTCTAAATTGTATAATTCTCACTCTCAGCCTGACAAAGATTTTCTCTCTAGGTATTTAGATGATCTTCCCATTCCTTCCATAACCCCCACACATAAAAGTTTACTTGAAGCTCCGTTTACAATAGAGGAGGTTTTAAAGGTTATTAAACACCTCAAAAACGGATCGGCACCTGGCCCTGATGGACTGTCCATACCTAATTATAAGACTTTCGCTAACACCTTAGCCCCCTATTTAACATTTTTTTTTAATGCCAAAACAAATGGCCTACCATTAGACACACACCTTAATACACCATTTATCACAGTTATACCCAAACCAGACAAAAATCCTGAAGACATTTAGTAATTATCGCCCTATTTCCCTAATAAATTGCGATATTAAAATTATGACAAAGATTATGGCCAATCGATTAATATCTTTTATTAAAACTTATATACACAAAGACCAAGTGGGCTTCATTCCAGGAAGACAGGGCCCAGACCAAATTAGACGAGCAATAGATATTGTATCCATTTTGCAGTCCAATTGGGAGGGAGGAGAGAAACAACAGGGCTTGCTTTTGTCACTGGATTGTCAAAAGGCCTTTGATACAGTGTCATGGCCATACTTGTCTTCCCTAATAGATCGTTGGGGCTTTGGAGATCGCTTTAAGGGCCTCTTACATTCCCTTTATTCTCATCCTAGGGCTCTCATCCGTTTACAGGGTCATTACGCCAACCCAATCAATATTGCAAGAGGCACTAGACAGGGATGCCTGCTTTTGTCTCTTATATTTTCTATAGCTATTGAAACCTTAGCAATAGCCATCAGACAAAATCCCAATATTAAAGGAGTATCCTGTGGTAATCAAATCCACAAATGTGGCCTATTTGCAGATGATATACTATTATCCGTGACATCCCTGCTGATATCTCTTCCCAACATATGCCAGGTTCTGAAGACCTTTTTTGGGGCCTCAGCCCTTAGAGTAAATTACTCAAAATCACAAGCCCTTAATGTCTCGCTTCCCCTGTCTAGTGTCTCATTGCTCAAACAATCCTTTAAATTTGAATGGACAGATACCTCAATGAAATATTTGGGCATTACCTTAACAGCCTGCACTGAGACCCTTTTCTTACATAATTATCCACCTTTTATTTAAAAAACTAGAGAATGATTTATTATCCTGGTCCAAACATGAATTATCCTGGTTAGAATAAAATTCTATCAAAATGACTTTGCTTCCTAGAATCCTTAATTTTTTTAGATCTCTTCCTATCCCCATTACTAAGAATCATTTAAAAAAACTCCAAAGTAAAATAATCAAATATACTTAGGGTTCCTCATACTATCGCATTCCCCAAAACACATTATTTCTTCACAGGAAAAAGGGAGGTTAATGCCCTGTGCACACGTTCGGATTTCCGATGGAATAAAATCCAATGGATTTTTCCATCGGAAATCCGATGAAGCTGACTTTCATCAGTCTTGCCTACACACCATCAGTCAAAATTCCGACCGTCCAAAACCTGTGACGTAAAACACTCCGACAAGCCGAGAAAAATTAAGTTCAATGCTTCTGAGCATGCATCAACTTGATTCTGAGCATACGTGGGTTTTTTGTCCGATGGAGTTCCACACAGACGATCGTAATGTGCTATTGTTTTTTTTTCCACCGGTAAAATTTAAAACAGGTTCTATTTTTTTATACCGATGGAAAAAAGACCGATGGGGCCCACACACAATCGTTTTTTCCGATGAAAAAAGTCCATTGCCCTTTTTTCATCAGAAAAAACGATCGTGTGTATGCGGCATTAGGCCTACCTGACCTACATAAATATTATATAGCAGCCAGACTGGCCCAGGCTTCATTGATATATTCTGCAACAGAAAAAACAGACTGGATCAATATTGAAAAACAGGCTATTCCACAATTTTCCTTAGAATACCTATTATGGTGCCCGCCAAAAAAAAGACCTTCCATAATGGTTCCATCTTTATCTCAATCATTCGCATTATGGGATAGCCTTAGAAATCTCCTGAACCTTATATCCTCTGGAAGACCTCTTTCTAATTTATTTAATAACCCTGACTTCCCTTCTGGTCTAGATGTAGAGGCATTTAAATGGTGGATAGGTAAAGGATTGTATCGTATAGGAATTTTTTTTAATTCTGGGGGACCGATTCTGAAAAACCACGATTCAATCAAATTTTAAAATTCTTACATCAAATCTGGAAGGAAAAACCCTTACCGCCCCAATTTACGAAATATGAGTTATGGTGCAGCCAAGCCAGTTCACAAAGGGGAGGCATATCCGTGGTATATTCATGCCTCACTCACCCTATAACAAAATCTTCCTTTATGGAAGCTTGGGAATATGAAGCCCAGTTTAGTTGGGATTTAGATACCTGGCATTCAGCCTTCTCAAAGTCTTTCAAAGGGATTCTAAATGTCTCACTGATGAAGGCAAATATTAAAGTTTTAACCAGATGGTATCTAACTCCCTCCAGATTGGCATTTATATATCCAACATCGGATTCAACTTGTTTTAGAGGTTGCCAACTTTATGGCTCTATGTCTCATATATGGTGGGAATGCCCCAAAATTCGCCCCTTCTGGAGAAAAGTATTTTTATTAATTTTTAAGGTCACAGGTATTCAGGTCCCTAGACCAATACCAATAACTATTTTGAACGCCCATATTCCCCATATACCAAAGGCAACAGAAAAATGTACACACTTTATTTTAACAGAAGCCAAACTCACAATTGCCAAAGCATGGAAAAAAACAAAACCTTTCCTTTCAGATGCCAAAACCAAAATATCTTAGATAATCACACAGGAAAAATTGGCTAGCATCTTGTCTAATACCACTCCTAGATTTAAAAAAAATTGGGAACCTTGGGCCAAATATATGGGGATCTCGATTGTTGAAGATACTGTTTTACCTTCTACACAACATTAAGATAGACACATACCCAATCCTTTTCCCTTTGTCCTCTTTTTTTTTTCTACTATCCTTATTTTTCTTCTATTTTCTTCCTTCCAAAAGGATTTATGGAAACTATCTCAAGGGAATTTTAGTTTCCCAATATATTTATGTTGTTCTCATTTAAATATATTAAGATACTTTAAGATGTATTGTTATGTTTTGTTTAGTCCCTCCCGATACGATGGCTTTGAAAAATCTTCTCAAGGCCTAAGAGTTGGTAGGAGGTCTCTATACCTGGTTCAGTTAGTTCCCGATAAGGGGCTCCAGGCTACCAAGGGGGGAGGGTTTCTCTCCTCCCTTCCTTTCAAATTTGATTAACAGGAGATCTCCTCCTGACTATTTCTTACTTAGTTTAGTTATAGGGTTCACACCTTTCTTGTAAACAATCATCATTATTTGTTCTCGTTTTCCTGTGCTCACATGAAATTATCCTTTTTCAGGATGTTATTGTTAATTCCATCAACTGTATTTTACATGATGAAATAATCTGTATTATTTATTTCTGAAAAGAAAAATTTTTGAAAGAAATCTCACCTCTAACCTCTAAATATAATTCTGGATGACTGTGTCAGTACAATCATTCTTTTAAACAACTGGTTCACTCAAACAGTGTAAGCAGACACCTTTAATGCTAACTTAATTTCAGCCAAACAATAGAGTGAATATGTAGCCTATTTTTGTACTTTCCAGAACAAACCCAGTACCTACAGTATCTCACAAAATTGAGTACACCCTCACATTTTTGTAAATATTTTATTATATCTTTTCATGTGACAACACTGAAGAAATGACACTTTGCTACAATGTAAAGTAGTGAGTGTACAGCTTGTATAACAGTGTAAATTTGCTGGCCCCTCAAAATATCTCAACACACAGCCATTAACCTCCCTGGCCGTATGATTATTTCAGATTTTAGGTGCTGAAAGCTATACCATTAGTTTGCATGGAAATTTGGCATTTTATATTGTAGGCCTGTAATTCTTAGGAATAACTCACTTAAATCTGTCCAAACCAGAGTCTAGTAGACATCCCGAGTATGATAAAGTTTGTAACACAAAGTCATAAATTATAATATAATAAATAACTATAAATAATTATAACAAATAATAATGTAATTATAATAAAAATTATTCAATAATGTAATCAAATCAAAAACACTGAAATTTGCTCAGTTGCAGAATTGTTGCTATCATTACTTTTAAGCCCTGTACACACGATCGGTTTTACCGATGAAAACCGTCCGATGGATTGTTTTCATCAGACAAACCGATCGTGTATGGGACCCATCGGTCTTTTTTCCATCGGTTTTAAAAAATAGAACTTGTTTTAAAATTTTCCGATGGATCAAAAACCGATGGTAAATTCCGATCGTCTATGGTCAAGTCCATCGGTTAAAAAACAAACGCATGCTCAGAATAAAGTCGACGCATGCTCAGAAGCTTTGAACTTCATTTTTCTCGGCTCATCGGAGTGTCTTACGTCACCGCGTTTGGAACGGTCAGTTTTTGGACTGATGGTGTGTGGGCAAGACTGATGGAAGTCAGCTTTATCGGTTTTCCAATGGAAAAATCCATCGGTTTAAAAACCATAGGAAATCCGATCGTGTGTACATGGCTTTAGTGTTTGATGACGAATTTCCCCACAAATCACTATCGCTCAATTCTGCAAGTGATTCTAATTTATTATCGCTGTTTTCTAGCTGGTCTAAAACCACCTTTGACGTAAACGGACACTTTTTGATTGCTATGGACAATCTCCAGTTTCCAGGCAGAAAGAACAGTTTTTATAATATAAAACTGCATGCAGGACACTGGACAAACCACTAGGGACAAAGGGGATGTGTAATTATTTGATACAGTACTGTAATCTGTAAGATTACAGTATACTGTATGTACAGTGGGGCAAAAAAGTATTTAGTCAGTCACCAATTGTGCAAGTTCTCCCACTTAAAAAGATGAGAGAGGCCTGTAATTGTCATCATAGGTATACCTCAACTATGAGAGACACTGAGAACTATGAAATGTGGAAACAAATCCAGGCAATCACATTGTCTGATTTGGAAAGAATTTATTTGCAAATTATGGTGGAAAATAAGTATTTGGTCACCTACAAACAAGCAAGATTTCCGGCTCTCACAGACCTGTATCTTCTTCTTTAAGAGGCTCCTCTGTCCTCCACTCATTACATGTATTAATGGCACCTGTTTTGAACTTGTTATCAGTATAAAAGACACCTGTCCACAACCTCAAACAGTCACACTCCAAACTCCACTATGGTGAAGAGCAAAGAGCTGTCGAAGGACACCAGAAACAAAATTGTAGACCTGCACCAGGCTGGGAAGACTGAATCTGCAATAGGCAAGCAGCTTTGTGTGAAGAAATCAACGGTGGGAGCAATAATTAGAAAATGGAATACATACAAGACCACTGATAATCTCCCTCAATCTGAGGCTCCAGGCAAGATCTCACCCCGTGGGGTCAAAATGATCACAAGAACGGTGAGCAAAAATTCCAGAACCACACGGGGGGACCTAGTGAATGACCTGCAGAGAGCTGGGACCAACGTAACAAAGGCTACCATCAGTAACAATCAGTAACACACTACGCCACCAGGGACTCAGATCCTGCAGTGCCAGACGTGTCCCCCTGCTTAAGCCAGTACATGTCCGGGCCCGTCTGAGGTTTTCTAGAGAGCATTTGGATGATCCAGAAGAGGATTCGGAGAATGTCATATGGTCAGATGAAACCAAAGTAGAACTGTTTGGTAGAAACACAACTCGTCGTGTTTGGAGGAGAGAGAATGCTGAGTTGCAACCAAAGAACACCATACCCACTGTGAAGCATGGGGGTGGCAACATCATGCTTTGGGGCTGTTTCTCTGCAAAGGGAACAGGACGACTGATCCGTGTACATGAAAGTATGAATGGGGCCATGTATCGTGAGATTTTGAGTGCAAACCTCCTCCCATCACCAAGGGCATTGAAGATGAAACGTGGCTGGGTCTTTCAGCATGACAATGATCCCAAGCACCCCGCCCTGGCAACGAAGGAGTGGCTTCGTAAGAAGCATTTCAAGGTCCTGGAGTGGCCTAGCCAGTCTCCAGATCTCAACCCCATAGAAAACCTTTGGAGGGAGTTGAAAGTCCGTGTTGCCCAGCGACAGCCCCAAAACATCACTCCTCTAGAGGAGATCTGTATGGAGGAATGGGCCAACATACCAGCAACAGTGTGTGACAACCTTGTGAAGACTTACAGAAAACGTTTGAGATCTGTCATTGCCAACAAAGGATATATAACAAAGTATTGAGATGAACTTTTGATATTGACCAAATACTTATTTTCCACCATAATTTGCAAAAAAAAATCTTTCCAAATCAGACAATGTGATTGTCTGGATTTGTTTACACATTTTGTCTCTCATAGTTAAGTTATATCTATGATGACAATTACAGGCCTCTCTCATCTTTTTAAGTGGGAGAACTTGCACAATTGGTGGCTGACTAAATACTTTTTTGCCCCGCTGTATATTGTGTTTTTCACTTTTAGAATTTGGCGCCGAACAACGCTTGCAGGGAACAGAGCTCGGCACTCAGCAGTGTGAATCGAGCGAGGAGACAGCTTGCACACACAGCGGGGAGACATTGCAGGATCCAGGGGACAAGGTAAGTAACTTTCCCTGTATCTTGTGATGCAATTCCGAGTCTGGCTTGGGGATACCGCTTTTGGTACTAAAATTTCACCCCAAGCCAGACTCGGGAATACCGCCAGGGAGGTTAATGGCTAAACCACTGGCAACACAAGTGAGTATACTTAAACTTACCTGTCCCAGGATCCAGTGCTATGCCCAGCCAAGCTGTTTTTTCCACCAGTCTTCGGTCCCCAGCACCGACATCTTAACTGTGGGCACCCGGCTGTGACAGCTTGCGCCTTCAGAGTCGACAGCCCACTCCACATGTGCAAGCCGCACTGTGCATTGTGAATGGTCTTCCAGTCTTCTGGGACCTGTGACGTGTCCCAAAAGTCTGTGGGGAGGGGGGGAAACTTCTGCTCGAAATGCCCAGGCAATTCTAGCAGATATGGAGCTGGTACCTGTTAAAATTGCCCCCCCCCCCAAAAAAAATAAAAAATTACATGCCAAATGTGCCAGAGGAGGGGGGAGAATTTAAAGCAGCCCTTTTGGATGAAGCTCCACTTTAAAGTCTATTTAAACCCAAGAACCAAAAAATTTATATATTATAGCTTACCAATCCTGGCTTTCTTTTCATAGTACATTTTTAACTAGTGATTCTGCCAGTAAAATATGTTATGTTCTAAGGTGTTGTCTTGTCTTCTCCATAATATGGAGAAGAGAGGTTATGTAGTACTCAGATTTATGGTAGTGCTAACTGCTACAGCACAGACAGACAACATAAAAAGGTTTCAGCTCACAAGATTTTGTCAAGATCGTCAGGCATTTTTCTTTAAGGGCATTGATCAAACAAATATCAATACCCCCCCCCCCCCCCCCCCCCATTGGACTATAGGTTTAATGCAAAAAAAATCTAAATACTGAGAAACCTTTGCAGTTTTAGCACAAGATATTTCACAAATATATATATTTTATACATATGTATAGACAGCATGCACCCCCCCCCCCCTTTACTTTCAAGCAGATATTATACATCAACAATAAAAACACCTGGGCCCTGGGGCAGCTTTATCCATGAGAAGACTAATTTGTATGCAATAGAGATCTGTACTGATTAATAATGTTGAGTTTAAAGTGGTTCTAAAGCCTAAACTTTTTTACCTTAAAGTGGAAGTAAACCCTCCTATAATTTTCAGGCAAGGAAGCTGCCATCTTGGCCTCTGTTTAATCTTCAACTGCCATGATGCTGCACATGTGATCAGTTATGACACCAGCCATTGGATGGTTTGACAGTTTGGTTGAGAGCACAACCAATGTGACAGTTGGCATTCCCGGCATGCCGGGAATGTAACTGCTTTTTGAAACTGTTAAATCGATGGGTTTACTTCCGCTTTAATGTATTTGTTGCATTAAGGTATAAAAAAAATGTTTAGGCATCAGTTTTGGCCCCTCATCTCCCTTTTTCCTTACCTGAGCCCTCATTTGATCCAGCACTGTGCATGTCTACAGCTCTTCGCTCCCCTCACTTCCGTGTCTCAATGGCTTTGTTGGGGCACCGGGAGCCATTTGCTGTTAATCAAAGCCAATAGTAAACATACCTTCTATTAATATGTAAATATGTGGTCATAATCAGTGCAGAGAATATAAAATAGAGCACAGTGTATAAGATAGATCAGTATGGAGACCAGTATGTAGAGCACTGTGTAAAAAGTGGAGTGGTGTGGAGTACAGCACAGTGTAAAGACAATACTTAACCCAAAAATCAGTGCTGCGCAAATGGGTATACATAAAATAAAAATAAATCATACAGTGTAAAAAAAAAATCACTCAATATACAGTGCTAATAAATAGGACACACAGCATGCACTAAAACAATGAAAACACTATTTAGTGGAAAAGTGACAGTTCATATATCGTCACTGTGCTTGTAGTGCTTCTGGTGACCCACCACCTTTAGGTGAAATGCCTGCTCACCTTAAATATCCAACCCCATTACAGGGCCTAAAGCACCTCTGATAAAATCCTCCTAGGGAAAATATATTTCTCCTCCTCTCTTCTTTGGGTATAATAACTGCTAATCCATCCACGCTCCTCTTTTCTCAGTGTAATATAGCACAGAATAAAATGGAAACACCATTGTGCTCTCTATTTTACATTTATTAAAAAACAAAATAGACTAAAAACATGCACAAAGGCAAAAGAGTAAACAAGCATGTAATCATCAGCTTATCACGCTGACCAAATATCTGTGACGTCATGGGAAACGGCTCCTCCCACCCATATGCTTTACGCTCTCCTATTGGGCTTATTTATTAGGCCTACTGAATATAACAGGTACACAAGTAGGTAAACACTAGCATGAAATCTCCAAATATGAGGATGTCTTACTCTTTTTCCTGGGTAGCTCAGCTGTCTCAACACCAAACCTAGTAGCTGATTTGCAGTCTAAGGAAGATTATATAACTTTATATTAAATCAGAGCCAATATAAACTTGACCATATGTGGAGCAATCATCCACAGACTTAAAATCAACTTCACCTTTAAATGGGTTACATCACACATTGAATATCTCAGCATACAACTATCAAATAACCGCACCCACCTTTGAATTTTCAAATTTGCTATGCTCATCTCTATCTTCCAGAAGGACTTGGTTACGTGGGCAATATAATGTTTACCCTGGATGGGGAGATGCAACATAATTAAACAAATCTTTTTAGCCTAAAGACACCAGTGTTTTTTCTCCTCCACCACAACACAGTGCACGTGAAAGTATACAAAAATCCTTGATGAGCCACCTTGTTAGTGAGGCCTGTTGTTGCATCCTTGTGATGTGGAAGTCCCCTACCGCACCAATGATATAACAGTGGATCCGCAGAAGAATTTAAACAGCTCTTTTTAGGCTGTGTCTTGCTTGACCCTGCTCCACCACCTGTCACATCTCAGGATTAAGCCCCCAACCTTCCTACCTGCTTACCTTTACACTCATCAGTTTACTCCCCCCTCATTCCTATCTGCATTGACTATTGCCTACATTTTTCCTATTTATACTCTGTCCCCAACTTCTTTATAACCCACACTGGTGGACGTATACTGTATGCATATACTGTATACTGTAATGCCTTGTACACACGATTGGATTTCCGATGGCATAAAATCCGATGGACTTGTTTCATCAGAAATTCCGATCGTGTGTGGGCCCCATCCGATGGGAAATTCCGATCGTCTGTGTGGAATTCCATCGGAGAAAAATCCACGCATGCGCAGAATCAAGTTGACGCATGCTCGGAAGCATTGAATTTCATTTTTCTCGGCTCGTCATAGTGTTTTACGTCACCGCGTTTTGGACGGTCGGAATTTAGTCTGACAGTGTGTATGCAAGACTGATGGAAGTCAGCTTCATTGAAATTCCTACGGAAAATTCCAACGGATTTTATTCCATCGGAAATCCGATTGTGTACACAAGGCATATGTGTATATATAGGTATGATCTACATCTATATACAAATATATATATATATATATACTGTATATACCAGAACCAGAATTGAGGTGTTAGTAGTAGTAGTAGTAGTAATAAACAGGACAAATTGGAAGCTAAACAGCTATTGCAAGCTTTAAAATAAAGCTAAATTCATTAACTTCATTACAGTTTTCAAACAGTGGTAGAATATGTTTCCTAGCCTAGCTTGTGATTTTCTTTTAGTGCAGTTAAACATAATATTGTCTACAAAGTTTAATAAAATGTAAACAGAATGCACAAAAACACTTCAAAACCACAACCCCACATTTGAGAGACTATGCAGTTATTATGAAGAAATAAAAATTACAGAGCCATATTTCAGAGACAATAGCCAGACATATAGCACAGTGGACTACATAAACAGCTTAACTGAGCAGCAATGTAAGAAGGAGAGACAAATAAGGTTTTATTGTGGAATAAAAACATTGTATTTTGAAATAAAAATGTTTCTTAACCACTTAACGACCGCTCACTGTATATATACGTCGGCAGAATGGCACCGACAGGCACAATCACGTAGAGTGTACGTGATTGCCTTTGTACAGTTGGGGGGTCCAATCGGACCCCCCTTCTATACAGTGAGCGGTGGCTAAGTGTCCGGGAGCGTTCCGGGATGAGGGGGCAGCCATTCGTTTCTGGCCACCCCCTCACGATCGCTCCCGGCGAATAGAAATGCCCCCTCTGTCTGTGTCAGACAGAGGGAGCAGGAGGAAGTGATGTCATCTCTGGTGCGGCGCTCACATATACCGAGCGCCGTACAAGAGAAGATATCAGGTCAGTGCACACAACACTACACTGACACCAGGACACATAGGGACATAAATCGCCCCCCCAGGCCCCCCCAGACACCCCAGATCACCCCCCAGATCACCCCCCAGCCCCCAGTCACAGTGTCACTGATTGCAGTGACCATTTATTTAGTGATCACTGCAATCAGTGACATTTGTGACTGTAAAAGTGTCACCAAAGTTTAGTCTTAGGTCCAGTGTAGCCCCCTAACCCCCCCTAATAAAGGTTTAACCCCCTGATCACCCCCCAGATAACCCTTTCACCCCCTATCACCACTGTCGCTTAGCGATAATTTTTCTGATCGTTGTCTTAGCGTCAGTGATGCCGATCGGCAGCCAGTAATTTTTTTTAGGTTCGCCGCATGTTTTTATAGCGTCAGGTACCCCAATATATTATCTAATAAAGGTTTAACCCCCTTGATCGCCCCCCAGGTAACCCTTTCACCCCCTATCACCACTGTCACTAAGCAATCGTTTTTCTAAACGCTGTCTTAGTGTCTGTGATGCAGATCGGTAGCCGGTAATTTTTTTTAGGTTCGCCGCAGGTTTTTATAGCGTCAGGTACCCCAATATATTATCTAATAAAGGTTTAACCCCCTTGATCGCCCCCCAGGTAACCCTTTCACCCCCTATCACCACTGTCGCTAAGCAATTGTTTTTCTAAACGCTGTCTTAGTGTCGGTGATGCAGATCGTAGCCAGTATTTTTTTTTAGGTTCGCCGCAGGTTTTTATAGCGTCAGGTACCCCAATATATTATCTAATAAAGGTTTAACCCCCTTGATCGCCCCCCCAGGTAACCCTTTCAACCCCATCACCACTGTCGCTAAGCAATCATTTTTCTAAACGCTGTCTTAGTGTCGGTGATGCAGATCGGTAGCTGGTAATTTTTTTTAGGTTCGCCGCAGGTTTTTATAGCGTCAGGTACCCCCATATATTATCTAATAAAGGTTTTAACCCCCTGATTGCCCCTAGTTAACCCTTTCACCAGTGATCACCATATAAGTGTTACGGGTGACGCTGGTTAGTTAGTTTGCTTTTTATAGTGTCAGGGCACCCGCCGTGTATATAACCCAATAAAGGTTTAACCCCCTGATCGCCCGGCGGGTGATATCAATTAGGTTTTAGCGTCAGAGAGGGTCTGAGTCACACCCCAGGCAGCGTCAGGTTAGTGCCAGTAACGCTAACACCCACGCGTGAAGCATACACCCCCCTTAGTGGTATAGTATCTGAACAGATCAATATCTGATCTGATCAGATCTATACTAGCGTCCCCAGCAGTTTAGGGTTCCCAAAAACGCAGTGTTAGCGGGATCAGCCCAGATACCTGCTGGCACCTGCGTTTTGCCCCTCCGTCCAGCCCAGGCCACCCAAGTGCAGTATCGATCGATCACTGTCACTTACAAAACAAAAACACACATAACTGCAGCGTTCGCAGAGACAGGCCTGATCCCTGCGACTCCAGTGCTGTAGGAGGTGATTTCACCACCACAGTTAAAAAAAAAAGCAAATATGCCGAAGCATTGGGGCAGCAGGGGCGGAGGAGCGATTTTGCTCCTAATGCCGCGTACATACGGTCGAAATTCCGACGGAGGCTTGCCCGTGGAAAAGTCCGACCATGTGTGTGCGGCATAACTTTTTTGCGGGAGGATGCCCCCATGCTTCGGCATATATAAATGGTGCGTGTATGCCCATCATTGGAAGTGGGTGGATGAAGGGCGGTATTCTAATGGTGGGCATACCCACCGATCAATCTCTTTTTTCGTTCAGCCAACTGGCTGCATGAAATAAAAAGATTACAATACATGTCCAACAAGGACCAGCAACGTACTGGTATGTTGCTGGACTTTGAATGTTTATACCAGAATGATGCCTGCGGGTTTAGGTATCATCTTGGTATCATTCTTTTCAGCCTGCGGCCGGCTTTCATGTAAAAGCAATCCTAGCGGCTAATTAGCCTCTGGACTGCTTTTACAAGCAGTGGGAGGGAATGCCCCCCCCGGATATAAAAAGCGCCATTGGGAAATTGGGAAAGCATTTTATCACACCGATCTTGGTGTGGTCAGATGCTTTGAGGGCAGAGGAAAAATCTAGGGTCTAGAAGACCCCAGTTTTTTCAAAAAAAGAGTACCTGTCACTACCTATTGCTATCATAGGGGATATTTACATTCCCTGAGATAACAATAAAAATGATAAAAAAAAAAAATACTTGGAAGGAACAATTTAAAAATAAAATAAAAAAGCAAAATTAATAATAAAAAAAAAAGCACCCCTGTCCTGCCCTACTCTTGCCCAATGGCGAACGCAAGCGTCGGTCTGGCGTCATATGTAAACAGCAATTGCACCATGCATGTGAGGTATCACCGCGAAGGTCAGATCGAGGGCAATCATTTTAGCAGTAGACCTCCTCTGTAAATCTACTGGGGTAACCTGTAAAGGCTTTTAAAGGCTTTTAAAAATGTATGTAGTTTGTCGCCAATGCGCGTTTGTGCGAAATTTTAAAGCATGTCGTGTTTGGTATCTATGTACTCGGCCTAAGATCATCTTTTTTATTTCATCAAACATTTGGGCAATATAGTGTGTTTTAGTGCATTAAAATTAAAAAAAGTGTATTTTTTAACCCAAAAAGTGCGTTTGAAAAATCGCTGCGCAAATACTGTGTAGAAAAAAATATGCAACACCCACCATTTTAATCTGTAGGGCCTTTGCTTTAAAAATATATATATATAATGTTTGGGGGTTCAACATAATTTTCTTGCAAAAAAAAAAATGTTTTCATGTAAACAAAAAGTGTCAAAAAGGGCTTTGTCTTCAAGTGGTTAGAAGAGTGGATGTAAGCTTCCTAATGTTGTGTATAAAATGCCAGAACAGTTCAAAACCCCCCCAAATGACCCCATTTTGGAAAGTAGACACCCCAAGCTATATACTGAGAGGCATGTCGAGTCCATGGAATATTTTATATGTTGACACAAGTTGCGGAAAAACGACAATTTTTTTTTTTTTTTTTTGCACAAAGTTGTCACTAAATGATATATTGCTCAAACATGCCATGGGCATATGTGGAATTACACCCCAAAATACATTCTGTTGCTTCTCCTGAGTACGGGGATACCACATGTGTGAGACTTTTTGGGAGCCTAGCCATGTACGGGACCCCAAAAACCAAGCACCGCCTTCAGGCTTTCTAAGGGTGTAAATTTTTGATTTCACTTCTCACTGCCTATCACAGTTTCAGAGGCCATGGAATGCCCAGATAGCACAAAACCCCCCCAAATGACCCCATTTTGGAAAGTAGACACCCCAAGCTATTTGCTGAGAGGTATTGTGAGTATTTTGCAGATCTCACTTTTTGTCACAAAGTTTTGAAAATTGAAAAAAAAAAAAATATATATATATATATTTTCTTTCTTCATTTTCAAAAACAAATGAGAGCCTCTCAGCAAATAGCTTGGGGTGTCTATATTCCAAAATGGGGTAATTTGGGGGGGTTTTGTGCGATTTTGGCATTTTATGGCCTTCGAAACTGTGATAGGTAGTGAGGAGTGAAATCAAAAATTTGTGCCTAGAAATCCTGAAGGCGGTGCTTGGTTTTCGGGGTCCCGTACGCGGCTAGGCTCCTAAAAAGTCCCACACATGTGGTATCCCCGTACTCAGGAGAAGCAGAAAAATGTATTTTGGGGTGTAATTCCACATATAACCATGGCATGTGTGAGCAATATATCATTTAGTGACAACTTTTTGTAATTTTTTTTTTTTTCTCATTATTCAATCACTTGGGACAAAAAAATTATATTCAATGGGCTCAACAGGCCTCTCAGCAATTTCCTTGGGGTGTCTACTTTCTAAAATGGGGTCATTTGGGGGGGTTTTGTGCTATTTTGGCATTTTATGGCCTTCGAAACTGTGATAGGTAGTGAGGAGTGAAATCAAAAATTTGCGCCCTTAGAAATCCTGAAGGCGGTGCTTGGTTTCCGGGGTCCCGTACGCGGCTAGGCTCCCAAAAAGTCCCACACATGTGGTATCCCCGTACTCAGGAGAAGCAGCAAAATGTATTTTGGGGTGAAATTCCACATATAACCATGGCATGTGTGAGCAATATATCATTTAGTGACAACTTTTTGTAATTTTTTTTTTTTTTTAGTCATTATTCAATCACTTGGGACAAAAAAATAAAAAATTCAATGGGCTCAACATGTCTCTCAGCAATTTCCTTGGGGTGTCTACTTTCCAAAATGGGGTCATTTGGGGGGGTTTTATACTGCCCTGTCATTTTAGCACCTCAAGAAATGAGATAGGCAGTCATAAATTTAAAGCTGTGTAAATTTCAGAAAATGTACCCTAGTTTGTAAACTCTATAACTTTTGCGCAAACCAATAAATGTACGCTTATTGACATTTTTTTTACTAAAAACATGTGGCTGAATACATTTTGGCCTAAATGTATGACTACAATTGAGTTTATTCGATTTTTCTTATAACAAAAAGTAGAAAATATCATTTTTTTCAAAATTTTCGGTCTTTTTCCGTTTATATCGCAAAAAATAAAAATCGCAGAGGCAATCAAATACCATTAAAAGAAAGCTCTATTTGTGGGAAGAAAAGGACGCAAATTTCGTTTGGTACAACATTGCATGTCCGCACAATTTACAGTTAAAGCAGCGCAGTGCAAAATTCTGAATTCACCTCTGGTCCTCTAGCTACCAAATGGTCCGGGGCTTAAGTGGTTAATTATGTTATAGATAATTGTCAGAAATATACTGCAGACATGCCGCACATCAGGAAAGCCTTTTTTACCAGGCCACTATGTAAGAGGGAGAGACAAGACAGGATTTATTGTGAAAATAAAATTACAGTGGCTTATACTGGAGGGAAGAGCCAAAAATATAGCACATATACACTGCACATCATGGAACCCTATACAGCGGACTACGTCACTGACAAGAACCAGAAATATAGCACAGATATTCTGCACCTCATATAACCCTTTTACTAGATTACATTTTTACTAGAGTAAATTTCTGCACTCCTTTTTTCTCGTGTTTCTAGAATCCCAGTGCTGCAAGAGAGTCTCATGCCTGTGTTCCCAGCACCCTAGTGCTCCCAGCGACTTTGGCACTCCTGTCTTCCTGTGAGTACAGTACCCTAGTGTCTCTAAGACTGTTCCTATATTGTGCTCTAGTGTGTGTGTTTGTAATCTAGTACCTCTAGAGATTCCTGTATTCACTATGTCTTGCTTGGTCAATTGTAGCCTGCACTGGTATGCTTGGGGGCCACAACGTGAGAGTTTTCCTACAGCAAACCCTATCACTAGAGTTGAGCGGACACCTGGATGTTCGGGTTCGACGGGTTCGGCCGAACTTTGGAAAAAAGTTCGAGTTCGGGACCGAACTTGACCCGAACTTGACCCCGAACCCAAACCCCATTGAAGTCAATGGGGACCCGAACTTCTGAGGACGATTGTTTCCCGTGCTTAGAACTGTCCCTGCACAAAGTGTCATTTCTGAAGGAAAAAAAAGTAATTTAAAACTCACTCGCGGCTATAATGAATTGTCGGCTCCCGGCAATACATAGAAAAGTCATTGATAAAAATAGAAAAAAAGCGTGGGGGTTCCCCCAAATTCAATTACCAGGCCCTTCAGGTCTGGTATAGGTATTAAGGGGAACCCTGCCGCAAATTAAAAAAAAATGGCGTGGAGTACCCCCAAAAATCCAGACAAGACCCTTTATCCGAGCACGCAACCTGGCAGGCCGCAGGAAAAGAGGGGGGGACGAGAGAGCGCCCCCCCTCCTGAACCGTACCAGGCCACATACCCTCAACATGGGAAGAATGTCCCCATGTTGATGGGGACAAAGGCCTCATCCCCACAACCCTTGCCTGGTGGTTGTGGGGGTCTGCAGGCAGGGGGCTTATCGGAATCTGGAAGACCACTTTAACAAAGGGGACCCCTAGATCCCGGCCCCCTCCTATGTGAATTGGTAATGGGGTACATTGTAACCCTACCATTTCACAAAGAATGTGTAAAAATTGTAAAAAAAATACACACACTGTTGGTAAAGTCCTTTATTAAAAAAAAAACAAAAAAAAAACATTCCAGCGATGAAATCCAGTGTCCCACGGCGATCCGATGTCCAGCGCTGTCCATGCGAAACATCATTGGCTGAGCCTGAGCGGACCTGATGGGGAACTTCCTCCGCAGTGTAATAAATTAATAGACCCGCCCCTTCTAAAGTTCCCCATCAGGTCCGCTCAGCCAATGACGTAGGTGTAAGGCTGAAGACCTGATGCGGAACGTGAGAAGGGGCAGGTCTATTCATTTATTATACT
Source organism: Rana muscosa (assembly GCA_029206835.1). Classification (NCBI taxonomy): domain Eukaryota; kingdom Metazoa; phylum Chordata; class Amphibia; order Anura; family Ranidae; genus Rana; species Rana muscosa. Next base: position 424,607,854 of record CM055122.1, read on the forward strand.
GGAGGAAGTTCCCCATCAGGTCTGCTCATCCAATGATGTAGGCGGGGTCTGACATACGAGGGGGCGGACCTGTTGGGGAACTTCCTCCACAGTGTAATACATGAATAGACCCGCCCCTTCTCACGTTCCGCATCAGGTCCTCAGCCTTACACCTACGTCATTGGCTGAGCGGACCTGATGGGGAACTGTAGGGAGGCGGGTGTATTCATTTATTAGTAAAAAATAATTGATCAGAAGTAAGACTGGGGGAAATTTAGTGACTGTAACAGGTCAGAAGCAGGTTGTTGTGTGCATCTTTTCATAGATTGTATAGTTTCTTAGTAATTTCTAAATGCATCTGCGATGTGTTGAGAGTTAAGAAAGTTTGCACCAATTTTCAAGTGGAAAAGATAGGGAAGATTAGAGTTTTTTGTTTAATTCTGTTCACAAACTTTACTTGTTCTTTTGTCGCTATTGTAATAAAACATTTAGGATATATCAGGGATACTTTGTGTTTTCCTAGCAGCAGGGATCTTAATTGGTGTGTGAGTAAGCAGTGGGTATGGATGGATTAGCTTTGTTTTTTAGTTTCACCCTTTTGATTTACTGTATATAGTTTACTTCAATAAGAGTTGGAATTTTATGGACTTTCCTACTCTGGTGTGCAGCCATCCTATTCGTTTGACACTCCATTACAAAAGTCTCACCTCACTGCTCCACCAACCAAAGGATGCAGGCTCCAGGAAAAGTCAGTGATCAACCAACATCAACAGCAAATACACAAGGATGGAGCTGCTCAACTTTTAAAAGTTCTGAATATATGTACAAATGTCATCCAATACAGGAAAAGCCCACCTGCTCCCCTTACGCATTTCACTCCATCGGGCACTTAGTCATAGAAATGTAAAACATATAAAGACCTAAAGGTGTGTTCAGCACTGTATGCACTCCCTGACTGGTTTATGGAAATATTGGGAAGCACTGGGGATGGATAGAGCAGAAGTACTTGGGATGGATTTAAGGTGTTGGTGGGGGGTACACCTTACCTGAAACCACTGTGAAAATGGTATGGAATATTGCATATGAACTAATGTATGCACATCTAAAAGTTCACAAATATATTCCTTAAGCAAATCAGCCAAATTCTAACTGGTAAATACATTTGCCTAATACTTCTGCTTGAAGTCTAAACATTTTCCATTAAAGGGGCTGTAAAGGTACATGTTTTTTCACCTTAATGCATACTATGCATTAAGGTGAAAAAACATCCGACAATACTGCCCCCCCCGAGCCCCCGTTTTACTTACCTGGCCCCTCGAAAGTCCCGCACTCGTCCCCGTCATTCTCCTCGGTTCTCAGCCTGGCCGCCGATTGGCTACACTGGATGGATTGAAAGCAGCACAGCCATTGGCTGGCACTGCTGTCAATCACATCCAATGATACGGCGCACCGGGGGCGGGGCCGAGTGATACAGTCGGCAGCTATGGCCGCCGCTGTATCACGGGAGCGCGCCCGCAATAACTCCACACCATGCGAGCTCGCTCGCATTAAGGTGTGGAGTCCTTGCGGGGAGGAGCTGACGCAGCCGCCGAGGGACCCCAGAAGACCAGGATCGGGGCCACTGTGTGCAAAACGAGCTGCACAGTGGAGGTAAGTATAAAATGTTTGTTATTTTTTTGCAAAAAAAAGGGAAGCTTTAGTGTCCCTTTAAGCTTCTCCTCGTGTTATTAGTTCTCATGCCACAAACCTGAAAATAACAGGAAATGTGAATTATTTTTATAACAGACAACTTCTTTGACAAGACAGGGGTCAAGTGAGTCATATACCTTTTTCAAAATAAGGGTGGTGCATTTTCAGTGAGGGTAGGATGAAAGTCATGCATAACAGATGGTTTTACTTTGTTATAAATCATTATTGCCATAGGGCAAATGCTAATTTTATGTATATTTTAAACTGATATTTCAATTATGTTTTTCTTTGCAATAAAATTTTGCCATTTTTAGTTATCCTTTAAATGTTGCAAACAATTTATAAATTTAGCTTTCTATAATTTCAAAACTTTTTGTCACCATATGTTGACTCACAGGTTTAATCTTAGTTATGTTATTATATATTGTTTATGAAATGCACAGAGAGGAGCACAGAGAAGAACACAAAACAGCTTGTTAGCACCTTAACATTTTCTAATACAGAAAATTTCAAAAGTAGAATGTAATACTGTTCTTGTTATTATTATTAATAATATTGTTACGATTATTATTATTCCAAACACTAACCTAATATAAAAAAAAAAAATCAATGTCAAATCATAATTCCCAATGTATACACACTACATATAAAATATTGATACTGACTCAGCAGCTTAAATAGTTTACCTGATATGCCTTCCACATTTCAGGATGCTGCTACAATATTTGTTAGAGCCTATGGACATTTGTGTCAGTGACCTACTTTTTATTTTGCTGCTTTCTAAATAGAGCCCACAGTCAGCTCATAAATTCATATCAATGATTTTTTTGGGATTGTTAATGTTGTTTTTGAACCTAAGCACAATTGCAAATAGCCAATTTAAAATATTGTGTAAGAGAATAAAGCTTATATTTTTCTTAGAGCAAATGTGCAACTTACAAAAAGAACATTTCAGTTAAGATCAGACTTCATTGGGTGTGAGAGTGAAGTTGAAGGTCAAGCATGCCTTTCCATTCCCATCTTGTGAGCTGTAGGATAAATTAGCCTATCTGAAGAATGTGCTTTTAGTCAAAGGAATTCATTTTCCCCAGTGAGTATATTTTAGGAAAGATGGAAGAGCATATAGCTATTTGTGCACATTCCATAAAATATAAGAACCTATAATTTTTGTCAGTTTTAAAATTAATCTTTTACCAAATATACTGAAAAAAGGAGAGAAAGAGAGTAAGTTATATATTATTATGTGCTAGTTTTTTTTAAAACTGAGCCCCGTGATCCTGCCCACTTTTTATTGCTAGATAATGCTCCCATTGCTGTAATAATAATTTTTTTTATTTTTGTTTAAATATAACTTCTTATCATATTCCTTGTGATGCCATCAGATAAATGTGGTGTCCCTGCTGTAGCTACATGCCACATGCAATGGGGGGACTCAGCACTACATTTCCCATATTTAAAAGCATTGTGGGTATGTATATGGGTGGAGCTCAGGGATATTCCTGGTTTAAAGTAATAGGAAGCAGTAAAGCTACCAATTACTAGCTGTGGGAGGGCTGTGACTGAGTGTTGTGTGAATAGTACCCACCCAGTGTTTACATGAGTCTCCTGCAGTAAACTATTGATGAGGAGGAAACTTGGGTGTAAGCCAAACCACTTATTTCTCCATAAGATAAGAGTTGGGCCGAACACCCCCCGGTGCATGCTGGGTCGGGGACGTCACAAAGAGTGGTGCCACCAGGTGATGTCGCTAGGTGGCCCTGCCCCTTACCTATACAAGAACTGTCAAATAGCGGAGCCTGCAGTTTGCGGCTAGACTTCGTCGCAGGTGGAGCTTTTTTTTAATTTTTTCGGGTCCGGCGGTGGTCGTCGGGCAGCGTGATTGATGGTGGATCTGCATCGAGGGGACATTGTTTGTTTTTTTTTTTATAAAGAAATTGTCAAAAACTGTGTCTGTGTTTTTACTTCCTTTTGACTGCTTGGATAAGGGTCTGGTGTGGGGGTTCACCTCACAATCCATACCAGACCTAAGGGTCTGGTATGGATTGTGAGGGGGACCCCACACCATTTTTTTTTACATTTTGGCTTGGAGTCCCATTAAAAACCATACCAGACCCAAAGGGCCCAGAGTTGTGGGGAAGAGGCCCTTGTCCCCATCATGAGGACAAGGTGTTTGGGGTGCCCCCCTGCCCCAAATCACCCCCCATGTTGAGGGCATGTGGTGTAGTATGGTTCAGGAGGTGGGTGCTCCCTCCTCCCCTCCTTTTCTGGTTTGCCAGGCTGCATGCTTAAATAAGGATCTTGTATGAAATTTGAGGGGGGCCCCACGGCATTTAAAAAAAAAATGCATGGGTGTTTCCCTTAAAATCCATACCAGAACTAAGGGTCTGGTATGGATTTTGGGGGACCCCACGACATTTAAAAAAAATAAAATTGCCTTTTTTTTACAGTTTTCTATTGCCGGCATTGCTTTTTTTTTTCATTCAGTTGTCAGCGGGGAAGCTCTTTCATTGTCGGCACAATGTCACAGCAAAACAATACACTTTCTGTGGGAGCTGAAACATAGCAATAAACAGAGTTCCTTCCACATCAAAAACTTAAGCAGACAAGGTAAATACTTGGTTAAACCACCTGTCAAGACAATCTGCCTACTCATCCCTTGGTACACCAGGCTTGTGCACTGCAGCAAACTGTAGACACCGGTATGCAGATAATGGACAATATATGTTACCATGAGGATAGTCAACTACCTCCTACCAAGTACACTGTTCCACAGCTGCAACCAACAAGGCAATCAACTCAAGTCAGTGGCAGTGGTACCTTTGCACCACCATACCTCCCAAAATCGCTCAATCTCAACACACTAACTTCTTTCTTGAGGCAAAAAATGATGCCACCCGGCTATTAGAATTCTCCTGATAGAACTCTTAACTCATAGTGACTGCAAGTTTACTGTCTTTAGTTGTTTCATTGACCACTGTGGTGCCGACATTTATCATCCCAGAAATAAAGGGCCTTGTTATCGCCTCATGTGAGGAACTGTGGCGTGGGGCACTGTTCGACACAGGTAAAGCAACCATTTTGGGAGGACACATGTCTTCAAAGAAAAAACATTACCCAGACAGATGTTGCCTATGATGACCCCACCTAGGCCCAGGTGTTGAGCATATTGTGCGCTATGTGGAAGTTAATTTGCTGGCAAGCCTTGTGTACCCTAAAGTCTGGTACACACTATTCATTTTTTTTTCAATCAACCCAGCGGGTTGAACAAAAAAAAACTGACAGATAGGTGTACTAACACTAGCGATGTTAGTACAGCGATCTTCACTGCTGTGCTATTGTGTTCTGACAGGGAGACCTCCTCCCCACCAGAAAGAGGTGAAAAGGAATTTGGATCAGATACATGTGAATTTGAGGAATTAAAAAAGAAAACATCTACGTAGACAACAAGCTCAAATCTCTGCCTACAGAAGTAACTGATCTTTTCAAAATAACTTAGGATATACTTGCCACTGCCAACCTCAGGCTTCACAAAAATCTCTAACAGTGGCAAGGTAATGAAGGCCTTTCTCCCTGATGATTATACTGCTAGTGTAAGGGGATTTAAGCTAGGAATGGATCTTTCCCTTCTGCAATGCAGTCTCGGTTTGCTTTTGGATGTCAAGCAAGACATTTTCACATTCCAAGTATCAACTTGTGACAAGCCCTTTTTGAAAAAAGAGGAGTTTTGTCTGCTATGAACAGCATCTATGATCGTCTGGATTTAATAGCACCCTTTTCACCGTTCAGGGATACTTCTTAAGATAACTTTCTTCTGAAAACATAGATTTAGTTACCCCATCACCCAGAGAGAAATAACAAAGATTGGAATTGTGGAAGGAGTCCCTGAAAGCACCAGAACAACATCAGATAATATGCTTTTATATTTCTGCATCCTTAAAGTGGTTGCAAAGGTTCGTTTTTTTTTTTTAAATAACAAACATGTCCTACTTATCTCCACTGTGCAGCTCGTTTTGCATAGTGTGGCCCGATCCGTGACTTCTGGGGGGATACCTTGAGGGGGGCTCCCTAGTCATTCATTCGGCATCCATAGCCGCCAAATGTATGACTCGGCCCCGCCCCCGCGTCATTGGATTTGATTGACAGCAGCGGGAGAAAATGGCTGCGCTGCTATCAATCTATCCAATCAAGAGCCGGGACCCCGTGAAGAGAGGTAGAGCGTGTCACCGCCGACTGAATTCTACGGCTCAGGGAAGTAAAACGGGGGGGCTGGTGACTGACAGAAGTTTTTTCACCTTAATGCATAGGATGCATTAAGGTGAAAAAACAGGAGGGTTTACAACCCCTTTAAACAATGCCACCCGAAGAGAGATCCTTGTTTTCTCTGATGCTTCCATTGAAACAATAGCTGTGGTAGCCTACCTCAAAGTTATAGATCCAAGCCACAAAGATAGTATGGGTTTTGTCCAGAGGCGTATCTAGTGAAAATGGCACCTATGGCAAGCACTGAAACTGCGCCCCTGTCAAAACATTTGAAACCCATATTTCAGGTAACCAGGGACAGGGAGGGACGCAGTGCGACAAGGACAGAGAGGGACACTGGGGACAGAGAGGGAAAAAACAAAGGAGAAAGGAGGGCGCACCAACCTATTACCACTTAAACGTTTTATTTAAATTATAAAAAAGCAGTAATCCTACTCACAAACAAAGCTAAAATGAAAGCTTATCGGACAAATCAGCTGGAATTTCTTGGCACCTGCCGACTGGACTCAATGACAGAGAGGGTCGGACAATACCTCAAACATCTGGATAGCTGACGCGTTTCTGGGGCGCACCCCTTTCCTCAGAGCCTAGATGGTCCATGATCATGGACCATCTAGGCTCTGAGGAAAGGGGTGCGCCCCAGAAACGCGTCAGCTATCCAGATGTTTTAGGTATTGTCCGACCCTCTCTGTCATTGACAGGTGCCAAGAAATTACAGCTGATTTGTCCGATAAGCTTTCATTTTAGCTTTGTTTGTGAGTAGGATTACTGCTTTTTTATAATTTAAATAAAACTTTTAAGTGGTAATGCACTAGGTTGGTGCGCCCTCCTTTCTCCTTTGTTTTTTTCTAGCCATATGAACACCCATTGTTCTGAGGAGGGCTGCAAGACTTTAGACTTTGCCTTTAGACGGAATTACACTACCCGTATTTTGACGATACACCGAGAGCGCAGGAGATTTTTTGACAGAGAGGGAAGCCAGGGACAGGGAGGGACACAGTGCGACAAGGACAGAGAGGGATGCTGGGGACAGACAGAGGGACGCAGTGTTATAAGGACAGAGAGGGATGCAGTGAGGACAGGGGACACAGGGGCATGCAAGTGGGGGGACACTGTGTGGGGGTGGGGACACTGTGGGGGGGCTAGGAGAGTCTCAGGCCCCCTACATCTGTACTGGCTGCCCCTCCCCCGATGGTGGCGGCCCTGGTGTCTCTAGACTCCTGTAAAAAATAAAAAGTACACAGCCTCACCTAATGCCTGTAATAATAAGACCTCTCATGGCACGCTGCTCCCCACCGGCCCCTCCTCTCTTCTCATCTGTCCCGGGTGATGTAATGTACTATACAAGCACCTGGGGTGGATGGGAGGGAAGGAAGGGCTGGCGGGGTGCAGTGCGCCGTGAGGTCTTATTACAGACGCTGCCCGTGCTAGACTGTATGTGTTGCAGTCTTGCAGAGCCTCTTATGTGGCCCCTTTATTGGCCCCAGGCCCTTGGGCAGAGCCGAGTGCCCAATGGGTCATTCCCCCCTGCTCATTAAACAGTCCACATTCAGTGAAAGTTCATGTACTGCAAAGTTTGCAGTACATGAACTTTCCCTGAATGTTGACTGTTTACTGAGCTTGTTGCACAAATCACTTTATTACACTTTATTTATGATATCTATGGCTATTTATAAATTATTTAATCCATATTGAGTACTATATTTGATGCCTGGCAAACACGCACAATCGCACATGACGATGACTTAAAACTTTTAAGGTTACTTTCACACTGAGGCACTTTGCAGGCGCTATAGAGCTAAAAATAGCGCATGCAAAGAGCCCTGAAAGAGCCTCTCCTGTCACTGCAGTGTGAAAGCCCAAAGGCTTTCCGCACCTTTGAGGTGCTGTAGGAGCGGTGTATACACTGCTCCTACAGTGCCCCTGCCCATTGAGATCATTGGGCAGCGCCACCCGTTTTAACCCTTTTCTGGCAGCTAGCGGGGGTTAAAAGCGCCCCGCTGGCGGCCGAATAGCCCTGCAAAAACAGTGGGAAAGTAGTCTTAGTCCTCATCATATGCGATTGTGTGTGCGTGCCAGGCCCAAGCAGCCAATCAAATATAGTGCTCAATATGGATTAAATAAATTATAAATATCCATAGCCATAGTTATCATTAATAAAGTGTAATAAAGTGATTTGTGCAACAGCTGTTCACAAATCACTTTATTACACTTTATTTATGATATCTTTGGCTATGCATATTTATTTAATCCACTGAGCACTATATTTGACTGCTTGCTTTCCTGTTGGCAGTTGGCACACACACATTAACATGATGACGATCAGGAAGTAGTACCTGGTTGCTACCCTTGGTGCTGCTGCTGGGGGTTCCACGTCAGGCCGCCATCCATTCCTTATCCCGTCCTCTCTACTCCTTCTCACCTCATGTCACATTCCCGCTCTGGGGAGAAGATGATGCTGCAGAGGAGGGTAAGCGGAACTACATGGACCGGGTCTGGCCAGTCATCGGCCGTCATGGGGGTGCCTGTCACTCCCCTCCCCAGGCCAATATTAGCAATTGCTGTGCCGGCGCCGCGCTCCAGTAGGCGGGCGCCGGGGCCAAATTAGTGCGGGAGGCGGCCGGGGGAGGATGGATGGGGACTTTTTTGTGTGCAGGGGGTGGCTTTTTGCTGCCCCCTCCCTATGGCGCCCATGGCACTTGCCGTGGCTGCCATACCCTAGATATGCCACTGGTTTTGTCCTTGGTAAGGCCAAACTGACCGCAAAACCAGCGTATGCAATTCCAAAGCTTGAAGTTGCTGTGCAGCAATGTTGGCCGTTGAAATTGCTGAGCTTATAAAATGGGAAATAATCTTTGAAATAGACTCTTTTTACTTTTACACAGACGGCAAGATAGTGTTGGAATACATATACAACCAAACAAAACAGTTCTATGTGTATTTTGGTAACAGAGCAGAATACTCCAATCCTGATCAATGGCATAAACCTCAATCCACCTGATGGCAGCACTCATGCAGTACCAGGCACTGCATATCTAGACATTTCATGGTCATCCCCACATGACTTCTTAAATGACGACCCCATCACAATTCAAACTGATTCTACATTTCAACTGGTTGATCCTGAATCAGAGCTAATACTGTTACACTTAGCACCTACAGTATATGAAGTATAAAAAAAAATCTCACTCTTTTGAATACTTTTTAAAGTGGTCTTCTGTTATATGAGCTATCACAAAACGTATTCATGTTGCTGCTTTCCCCTCTGAAGAACTTGATTCAAAGGAGGTAAGAAGGACTACTGCATGTTTCTGCCTTCCCCTCTGAAGAACTTGATTCAGAGGGAGGTAAGAAGGACTAGTGCACGTTGCCCCCCTCCTCTCTGAATAACTTGATTAAAAACAAGGTAGGAAGGACTGGTGCATGTTGCTGCCTTCCTGGGTTCACTGAATACAAATGGGATTGCTTCCAGGATAGTCACTTAATATTTTGGTGCATTACAGCCCCTTTCACATTGGCAATGCTGCTAACTCATGATCCGCACACCGGTTTGAAGAGGGTTTTTGCACTAAAATCCCTCTTCAACAAGCCACAACCATGTCCATTAAACTTACTTGCAGCACAATTGTGGTGCAGCCCCGCTCACTTTTATGGGGCACTTTGGAAGGTTGTGTCACCTGCTGAACATGACATGCCCTATTGTTTTTATCTCAACGAGAAGCACTGCAGCCGCACAAAAATGTATGGGGTTATCTGGTGATCATTGCTGGCTTTGGACAAAGTGGCTTAGGTGCATCAAAATCACTCCCCAACTATTCTGCCACACTGACAATGCCCATGTGAACGAGAGATGCAAAGCAACCTTAAAGTGAACCTGTGCATGGACAGTAAAATATTTATACAAGCAGTAAGATTTTATAACATGCCTTCCTTGCCTGTCTAGCTGAATGTACTGTGCAGGAAAACATTGTCAAAGATTAAAGCAGAAACTCTGAATTTGCTGATTATTTAGATTACAGGGCTGGTGATGGCAACGTTTTTGCTCTCCTTAGAAAATAATGATTTTAGTGCATCTTTTGTAAAATTTGAAGATTCATTTATTCATGAATCATGATGCCTACAGCTACAAAAGCCAGTGATGGCTTGTTTTGATATGCATGTACTGCTTGTTCAGAATATGTAAATACTTGTGTATATGTGGACACTTTAAGGCTGAACTCTATGGTAAAATGTGACAATATTTTGAATAGTAATTGCTTCATCTTGTCTATATTTGTTTGAACTATCTCAAAATATTTTGTCTGTTAAAATAAATGAGTTTCTTCATGTGCAGTTACTGGTAAAGCGGTTTACATGACTGTTTGGCTTGTTCTCAAATATTTTTTAGGCACCACTCACATGCCCACACCAGTGCTGCTTGTTGTGGGAAGACCCTGCCATGCACAGGCTTCAATTTCTGGCCAGTGCTGACTTTGATTTACATGCTGCACCCCCCCTCCCCCCCCCTTTCAGCAAGACTTAGACTGGGTGTCAGGTACCTGGTCGAAGCTGAGTTGATGAAAGGGCTTCCCTTACACTTTTTGTCCTATTTTCCCTGGAGTTGATGACAGGGTATAACAGGAGTGGCATGGGTCCCTATTGGAGATTCAGGCCAGGATATCTTGTAGTAGATGTTGAACTGAAGACTGTGCAGAAGGCAAGCTGGTAGGTGGCAGATGCAACTACAACAACTAAGCAGTATAGTACAGAATCAGGAACCAGGAGAAGAGTCAGAGTGAGATCAAGTTCAGTATCAGGTGAGTAGCGAAGGTACTGGAATAATGTTGGGTCACAAGCAGGAGTCAGCAATAGAGTTTCAGGAGCAAGAACAAACAAGAACACAGACATAAACACAGGATCACGTCACAGGTAGAATCTGCTGACAACCACTCAGATCCTGAATCTTGCAGTGCTTTAAATATGCCAGAGGGTACCAAAGTCAAGTCAAAGATGCATGCTCTGGTGTAGATACATGCACAGCCCTGCTTCTGTGCACAGTTCTAAGGATTGTTCTACGTGCATGTGCATTTTGTAGAGTAGAGGTTCTTGAGAGTTGCAATTTGAAAGTGTGCCTACATAAGAAGGGTGTTAGGGATAGACTCCTGCTGTTCCCCTCTCACACAGACCTGCACACTGTACGGGAATGCACGGACTACAGGCAAAGTATTGCCATGTAGAAAAAAATAAAAAGGGTCTATTTCCTAGGATTGAAAAACAAAAAATTGTACAGGTTTTCAGCACACCGTAAAAGTCTTTCTTGAATAGGCTGCTATTTGTGAGGCAGAGAACAAGCACATTGAGACTACAAATAAAAAAATATTGTATTTTTTAGGAGACTGAAGATGGAAAAATGTTACATATTTGTACCACAGATATTTTTGAGGCAGAGAACAAGCAAAATATTAAGTCTCTATGTACAGGCCCCAATTTCAAAATAGTTGAGCGGGCATACTGCATCTGGAAATAAAAAAATTGTGACTTGATTTAGAGACTGAAGAGGGAAACATTTTTACAGTTTAACACATGTGGTACTGGGGTGATTATACTCATGTGGCAAATGCTTTTTCCCAATGAATTTTGCCAGTCCAAACTTTAATTTTGGGCATGGCAGTCCACTTTTATTGAACAAAATGGAAAGTTCACACCATCAAAAGTTCTAAACATCAATTGCAAACACAGAGGTGTCACATGAACATGAATAGTCAACTGAAATGCTGAGCCACCTGCCTCCCTTGTTAAAATTACCACTGCACTTTTTACCAGTCCTTTTGACTGTGTTGCACAGCTCTCCTGATCATTTTACTAATTTAGCCTTTAGTCACAGCGCCCTGCTGCATGGCCCACTCCTGGCCTCTGATTAGGGGTTCTCCTGACACCTCAATAGGAGTCAACCTGACTCCTGGGATGAGGGATCCTGTCTCATGTGCGACTGGACGGGGCACCTCTGGTTGAGACCTTCTGTCACTTGACACATTTCTGGAACTCCTCTGACTCCTGGGTGAAACCTCCTGTCTACAATATGGGAGCTGTCTCCAAACTGGGAGCCCTCAGCTATTCTCAGGCTTGAGTATATAATGACCCCTCACACCTGTGTTCTCACACAGGCTGCAGGCACACAGTAAAATCTGGACACAGGATTGAAGGCTCCGAGGTTTTAAGCCATCATTGGAATAGGTCACAATTTCTCAGTGAGAGATAAAGAAGATTTAATCCACTAGCAAAAATAAAAGTTGTTCCTATTCACAAGTCAAAGAAAAAACTTACAGATTTTCTGCTAAGTTTGTAATCCTTTTTGGCTAGGCCACTTTTTCTGAGGGAGAGAACAAGTAGACTGCAGAAATATGAGTCTACTTGTAGAAATAGAAGTAAAAATATGCATTTTTTCCCCAAGAATGAATCAAGCCAATACACATTTACAGATTAGCACCCCAGGCTGCTATACGGTCAACCAAACAACAAGCAGATTCTTCCAAGACAGAAGCAAAAAACGATATAAAGAATTGCAGCACAGCTTTTATACCATTTTGTGTGTTGGAGAGTAGACATATCCAACACACAGATATTAGGTAAAACTTCATTATTCCAGAGACACTGTATACACATTTGAGGCACAGAATCGCCTCCTTTTTAATAGAGTGTAATTTGGGAGACAGGAAGTAGGCATTACTTAGTCAGGAATGTAAAATAAATATAATAAACAAATGAAAAGATTTGATGCACAGAATACATCTGTTTTAATCCAAGGAAATTTCAGATTTAGGGAGAAGTAACATAGAAATAGGAATATTAGGCATAACAATACTGTAATTTTTAAAACTATTTTATAATGGTATTGGTGTGCTGCACTAAATATCTTCTTTTATAATAGTAGAGAGCATTCCTAATACAGCCGTAACAAAATTACACAGTAATATATTTTTAGAGACGTGAAAAATTGTAAAGATGTCATGCACAGGATATTATCTTTTTAAATAGGATAATATTTTGGAAATAATTCCATTTGAAAATAATATTCTCTTATATTGTCATCTCAGGAACAACTTTAAAAGTGTTAAAAATATCATAAACATGTATAAGAAAAATCTTAGTTTAACACAATCACATAACAAAAGAACACATAGCAGTACCCCACTTTTCTTTGCAATATTCAGCTAAAGTGTACTGCTATAGCATTATCATTACCCTTAACTCTACCTCTACCCAGCTATTGTATTCTGGTGAGAGCAATACTTCTTCCTTCCAGAATATGCTAATCGTCAAAAGATAATAGGACAATTGTACTTTTCTTAAAAGATAATAGGGTGATGATTTTCCTTCTTTTACTATTTTTTTGATCATCAGCATATCCTGGAAGGAAAATGTATGACTCTCCTCAGAACACAATAGCTGTTTTTTTTTAGCCAAAAACGTAGGGAGTTAGGGAATGAGAATGAGTGAGTAATTTCTATTTTAGGAATCACAGTTAGGAAACACTACTTTAAAGAATGCATTTTCAAAATGATTCGGAATGGTGACAATGTCGTATAGTGTCAAATAGTGTCATATAGTGTATACAAACACCATGATATAGCCTGCAAGAAAGTTTAAAAAATTCCAAGCTAAAAAGAACAATTCGTAAACTTGTTGTCCCTTTTTAACGATAATGCACTGTAATGAAATGCAAACAATAAAAACAGTAATGGCCAATGCAGTAGTTATCCAGCCAAGCAAAATGTAAAAAATATTTTTGGAAGGCAACCGAGCTCCAACATACATGCTTGCTAGAGAGCTCCGCTCTCCCGCCAGAGGGAACCTCTATATATCGCAGCCTCCACTGCCTCTAACCAGCCACAGACACTTGCTCCAGCCCGAGAATCACTGCTGCTATTCCAAGGCATCGGAAGGAGCTGACACAGCCATGTAAGCTGTACAGCTTCTTCTCCACCTTACCATCTAGTCCACAACAAATTGGCTGCAGTGCCTGCTCCATGTGGCCTCCCACAGCGCCAACCACCACCCGCAGCAGGGCCATCCATCAGCCCCTGGACACAGTGGGTCCTCATCTGGAGCATCCAGCCCTTCCCTCGGGAGTCCGGTGAAGACCAAGCCTCGCAGGGACTCCCTAGGCTGGCAACAAGCTGAACAGAGTATGGAGGTGAGTGGGGCCCAGTCTGCCACAGCAGCTTTCCAGCCTCCCTCCAATGACCCCATTATCTCTTTCCTCACTCTGGGACAACCTATATCAGTGCTCAATAGACATGCTAATTTCCCTACAGCCTCATTTCATGCTGATATTCAGGGGTGACACAGTGCCAAGCAGATGTCCGAGCCATGGGAGAAAGGATAAACCATATTTAAAAAAACAATGGGTGAATACTGGACATTCTTAATATGCTTGTTTATGCCCACTCAGACCACAGGGAAGAAATTGCCTGGCTAAAAGACAAAATTGCTGATCTGGAGGAAAGGTCGAGAAGGAATAATATTAAAATTAGGGATATGCCAGAAGCTGTTGCCGCGCCTCAACTGCAGCAATATGTGCATAATCTATTCTCTTCTCTTATTCTGTCACTGTCGCCCATAGAGCTTACAGTAGACAGAATTCACAGGGTACTGAAACCCTCCTTTCTTTCTGATGACACACCAAGGGATGTCCTGCTAAGGGTGCACTATTACCACATGAAGGAGCAACTGCTTGCCGCCTTCCGCAGAGTCAAACTACTCATAAGCAGTATGCTTCACTATAAATACTCCCTGAACTTTCTAAGCATACCCTGCAGAGACGCCGGAACCTGGCGACTATCACTAAAGCACTAAGAAACCACCAAGTCCCACACAAGTGGAAATATCCAGTCACACTCTCCATCACATACAATGGAGTCACAACCTCTGTCTCTTCCCCAAAAGAAGGGCTTGGGGCCCGATGTCAGTGAGGTGTCAACCCGGAACATACACCACCCCTAACTTCTGGGGCTCAGCCAACCATGCTACAAAATGACTGGCAAGTGGTGTCACATAAACGGTCTTCTAAGAAACATAATAACGGAGGCTTATAATAAATCGAGTCGCACAACCTTTCAAGTTTATCTCTCTGGTCACGGAGAAGTTCTGCTCACCTTCCCATTTCCCCCCATCATGTAAGCAGGATCACATGCTCACGGATATGCTGTTAGATCCTCTTCTTATGGTTACTTCATGTTGTTTTTTTTCCTATACCCCTATCTGGTACACACAACACCTCTGTTCACCCTGTATCCATAACCACTCTAACCCATGCTCTTGCCTTACTCGCACTCAAATCTAAGAAGGATGATCATACTTCTGTTCCTCCAAGGGCCGACCATCCCAGAGCACCTGAGACTTCACCATCTTGGAAGAATAGACCCTCTGTGGCACTCTTATCTACCATAACCATGAGTAACCCACCAGCACTACCACCTACTCCTCCAACACACACCTCCAATTAAAATTAATCGTCTTTCACTGAATGCCAGGGGACTGAATCATCCAGCAAAAAGATTCTCCCTGTGGAAAGAAGCAGCCAAACATAGGTCTGATATTATGAGCATCCAGGAAACTAATTTCTCAGCATCTCAAACCCCCCCCCCCCCAGTGCTCCCACAGAGACTACCCACATGTGTTCTTGGCTTCTGCCCATGAGAATAAGAGGGGTGTTCTCCTAGCTATCAAGAACACTCTGGCCTTCAAACTCAAAGAATCAGTGCAAGACACAGAGGGCAGATCCTTACCAGTGACAACAGCGAACATCCCTATACCTTAGTGCCACTGTATGTCCCGAACTCACACCAACTCTGCTTTCTGCATAAACGTTTACATCACATCAACGCCATCAGATACAGTAACCTCATCGTGTGTGAAGACTTTAACCTGACAGCGAGACCCACTAATAGACTCTACAGCTGACACTGGAAAACGTGTAGTCTTTCTACGTTCACTGCTCCACAAGGAAGACATCTATGAGGCCTGGAGATGCCAACATGCAAGTGAGAAAGACTACACCTTTTTCTCCTTGAGACACCGTATTATTCTCGAATTGATGTGTTCCTTACGGACCAGTGGCTGCTCCAGCGGGTGTCTATGACACGCATTTATGATATAACATGGTCGAAACCTCACTGCAATATCTTTGACGTTATTAGAAAAAAGGGCCCTTAACTATTCCCATCTGGCATTGCAAAACTAGGCTCCTCCAAGACAGACACGACTCCCTCGTCATCTCATTCAGCATGGGGCTAGGGCTAAGAAACAGTATACTTCCAAACATACCTCACTCCTTTTCAAAATTCACAAATAAGAATCCTGTAATAAACAAAATGCTACCCCCAATGCATCGACCAAGCTCTTGCAATGCAGGGAAAAACTATGAGTTCTACTTACACAACAATATGATAAACACCTCCGCAAGCTGAAAATGCAATCTTATGCCAATTCAAACAGGCAGGCAAATATCTAGCTATCCACATCAAAGCAGTGAGAACTAAATAGCCCACCTGATCCATCCTAATTTTCACCATAAAGTAATTAACCCCCAGAAGATAGCTGATCAATTTGCTGACTATTACAGGACACTCTACAATTTAAAAGAGGACCAGCAACCTAAGGTGGAAGACATTCAAACATTTCTACATGACCTTAGACTCCCCCACCTCACTGAGACCCAACTTCATACATTAAATGAGCCCTTTAAGGAGCTTGAGATCAGAAAGGTGGTGACTTCCCTTCTTAATTGGAAATCTGCAGGCCCAGATGGACTTTCCAATGAATGATTAAAAATGTTCATTACTACTCTTGTACCTTATTTACAACAAGTTTTCACCAAAGCTGCCCTTACTGCCTCTTTCCCCTCAGAGATGCTGAGAGATTATGTAGTCACAATCCCTAAGGCGGGGAAAGACACCAACACACCAGCCAATTTTAGACCAATTTTGCTCTTAACCACTGATGTTAAGATAAACACCAATTTTATTGCCAAACATCTAGCGGACATCATTCCCCCCTAGTAAAACGTGACCAGATGGGCGGCAAACCTCTGATGCTACTAGATGGATTCTTAATGCTATGCATTATGCTGAGAAAACCGTGACGCCTTCTCTGCTGCTATCTATAGATGCAGAGAAGGCATTCAAGATGGTTAAATGGTTATACATGTCAAAAGTCTTGTCGTTTACACTTCAGGCCTCCTGTCCAAACAGTTCACCATTTCCAATGGGACCTGACAGGGATGCCCCCTCTCCCCGACTGTTTTTAACCTGATAATAGAACCGCTTGCAGAAGCCAGCTCTAACCCTTCCATTAGCAGCTTTAAGTTTTGTTCCCTAACACATGTCATCAACCCATTCGCTGACGACGTTATACTACTCTTCCCAACTGGCCCATAAGACCATATCCCAATTCAGTGCCATTTCTTACTACAAAGTGAATTTCACTAAATCGCTTATCTTGGACAAGACTTTGGTCCGGCCTCACCTGGAGTATGCTGTCCAGTTCTGGGCACCAGTCCTCAGGAAGGATGTACTGAAAATGGAGAGAGCACAAAGAAGGGCAACAAAGCTAAAAAAGGGTCTGGAGGATATTAGTTATGAAGAAAGGTTGCGAGCACTGAACTTATTCTCTCTGAAGAAGAGACGCTTGAGAGGGGATATGATTTCAATTTAAAAATACCTTACTTGTAACTCCACAACAGGGATTAAACTTTTTTGCGGAAGGGAGTTCAATAAGACACTTGGCCACTCATTAAAATTAGAAGAAAAGAGGTGTAAACTTAAACTGCCTAGAGGGTTCTTTACTGTAAGAGCAGCAAGAATTTGGAATTCCCTTCCACAGGCAGTGGTTTCAGCGGGGGGCATCGATAGTTTTAAAAAAACTATTAGATAAGCACCTGAATGACCGCAACAAACAAGGATATACAATGTAAATCTGACATATAATCACACACATAGGTTGGACTTGATGGACTTGTGTCTTTTTCAACCTCACCTACTATCTATATATGGACCTAGGTTTCCAAGATAAACCCAGACACATGCTCCAATCTACCTTACCATACATGTGGAGCCCAAAGGGGATTCTCTACCTGAGGGTGCCCCCTCCAACTTTAAACCCCTACTCGGTAAACTTGAGGCTCAGCTAAATGACATCTCAAAACATGAACTCTCTTGGTCAGGGAGGCTAGTGGCCTATAAAATGACAATATTGACTCAAATCCTCTATATTTGCAAAACACTCCCCATCCCTGTGACGGGAGTCACTTTGGGCGGGGGGCTGGTTGAACCCAGAATCCCTTGGAGAGGTTGGGAAACCCTTGCTTCAGCTCCCCATGCACTTCCTATGTCTGTGACCCTGTGTCTATTAGGGGCACAGAGTGACCATGAAAATAATGGACATTAAGAATGTGGCTTGGATTACTTAAAATGGAACATTAATATGTATCCACAATATCTCTCAGGAAATGTATAAAGACTATTGCTGGTTTGTTTGATTCTGAACTATACCTGTTAATTGAAAGAGCTTGTCACCTTAGCCTCTGGAGCCGGACGATCTGCTACTTCTGGGAGCTCCTGCTATTGTGGAAAGGTGTCCTGTGTTTATAGTTATGATAATGTGTGTTGTGTCTTCTGAGCTAAAAGAGGGGAAGTCTTTCCTGACAGATCAGGCCTCTGAGTCACCTAGGCTGGTTAAATAATTACTTAATTAGCTCATGTTAATTTATGTTTTTGGTTACAGTTGTATTGTTAGGATAATATGACCAGGAGGCGGGAAAACTCTTCTCAAATGTATAAATGCCTGTATTTCGTGTCCAATAAAGGATGCCATGTTGCAGTTTTGTAACTGAGCTAGTCTTGCCTGGTTCTTACAATATATGGGCTGTAATATCTGAAGGTCCAGATTGGAGGAAGCAGTGTATTGACGGAAGCACTTAAGTGGAGTGCAATGGGGATCCGTTACCATCCCTATCCCCACTTTGTTCTTAAAATCCCTAACGGGTCAACTACAGAAATTTCCATGGAAGGGTAAAAAAGACAGGTGCTCTAGTTTAAACTTAACACTGCATAAGTCTGTTGGTGGGTCAGGATTGGTAGATATCCAGGATTGTTACTGGGCAGTCAGAATGGATCAGCTTAAATTTTGGTTCCAGGGATTGGATGGACCAATCTGGCTTGATGTGGAGTCAGCCATGGCACCTACGGAAGACTGATTGTCCTTCCTCATGTGTAATATTTGGAGGCACTTTGACATCACTGCTCTTTCCCCTCATCCAAACAACCCTAAGGCATGGAGGATGCTACTTATCCAACCACCCACCACTCGAAAATAGTATATAACTTCACGCTTTGCTCAATGAAGGCCATGATTCCCTTATTCTCCACTAAGCTATTCACTTTGGCTAGTATTAACTATGTTCATGAAATCACTGATCCTCTACTACCCCAAAATGTGCCAAATTTACTGAATAAGCTTAAACTATCAAACTCTGCATACTTTACCTGCGCACAAATATGCACTTCCTACACCGCCACCCTATCCCAGAAACATTTGACTAGAAATTATGTCTCGAGTTTTATTGGTGCCAGCACATCATAAATAAGTACAAATGTTCTTGCAGATCACATGATGTTATCTGTCCAACAGTGTAAATTAGTTGCAATGGTTAAACTGCTGAGAAAAATTTGGGTTTAAGGTTTTTAGTAATGCAAAAACACCATAATTCTATAGAAATATTCATGCCGAGCACAAGATTTTGCCGGGCCAAAATAAGTCATAACTAGGGATGAGCTCGGTGTTCGAGTCGAACATAAGTTCGACTCGAACATCGGCTGTTCGACCGTTCGGCGAGCATCGAACGATTTGGGCCGTTCGCGCCAAATTCGAGTGACGCGAACGGCCCACAATACACTGCGCCATCGCAGTGCAATCCCGGCGCTGTGATTGGCCAAGCATGCACTGTGACCCCGCATGCTTGGCCAATCACAGCGCCGGCAGCTAGGAGAGCCATAATTGGCCACAGGCAGGTTGCCTGTGGCCAATTATAGCTCAGGGGGTTTAGCACATGCCCCACACTATAAAAGGCCGCCAGCGCGGCGGCCTTGTGTAGTGTGTTCCGGCGCAGGGAAAGAGTTACATAGGCAGGGACAGTGTCAGTGATATTTGTACCTCAATCATGTGTGTAGGGAGAGAGAAGGATAGGCAGGGAGAGTGTCCGTGTCATATTCTTTGCTAAACCTTGTGTGCAGGGAGAGAGAAGGATAGGCAGGGGACAGTGTCAGTGTCACATTCTTTGCTAAACCTTGTGTGCAGGGAGAGAGAAGGGTAGGCAGGGAGAGTGTCAGTGTCATATTCTTTGATAAACCTTGTGTGCAGGGAGAGAGAAGGATAGGCACGGAACAGTGTCAGTGTCATATTCTTTGTAAACCTTGTGTGCAGGGAGAGAGAAGGATAGGCACGGAACAGTGTCAGTGTCATATTATTTGATGAACCTTGTGTGCAGGGAGAGAGAAGGATAGGCAGGGGACAGTGTCAGTGTCATTGTTGCTAAGCCTCCTGCACATTATACACCTGAAGTTAGCCCGTATTGCTGTGTTTTCCTGGTGTGTTACACCAACAGGCATTTGCAGCACTTACAGCGGGTGGAGTGTGCCTCCTGATCATATTACACCTGAAGTTAGCCCGCATTGCTGCGTTTTCCTGGTGTGTTACACCAACGGGCATTTGCAGCACTTACAGCGGGCGGAGTGTGCCTCCTGCACATTATACACCTGAAGTTAGCCTGTATTGCTGTGTTTTCCTGGTGTGTTACACCAACAGGCATTTGCAGCACTTACAGCGGGCGGAGTGTGCCTCCTGATCATATTACACCTGAAGTTAGCCCGTATTGCTGTGTTTTCCTGGTGTGTTACACCAACAGGCATTTGCAGCACTTACAGCGGGCGGAGTGTGCCTCCTGATCATATTACACCTGAAGTTAGCCCGTATTGCTGTGTTTTCCTGGTGTGTTACACCAACAGGCATTTGCAGCACTTACAGCGGCCGGAGTGTGCCTCCTGCACATTATACACCTGAAGTTAGCCTGTATTGCTGCGTTTTCCTGGTGTGTTACACCAACAGGCATTTGCAGCACTTACAGCAGGCGGAGTGTGCCTCCTGATCATATTACACCTGAAGTTAGCCCATATTGCTGTGTTTTCCTGGTGTGTTACACCAACAGGCATTTGCAGCACTTACAGCGGGCGGAGTGTGCCTCCTGCACATTATACACCTGAAGTTAGCCTGTATTGCTGTGTTTTCCTGGTGTGTTACACCAACAGGCATTTGCAGCACTTACAGCGGGCGGAATGTGCCTCCTGATCATATTACACCTGAAGTTAGCCTGTATTGCTGCGTTTTCCTGGTGTGTTACACCAACAGGCATTTGCAGCACTTACAGCGGGCGGAGTGTGCCTCCTGCACATTATACACCTGAAGTTAGCCTGTATTGCTGTGTTTTCCTGGTGTGTTACACCAACAGGCATTTGCAGCACTTACAGCGGGCGGAGTGTGCCTCCTGATCATATTACACCTGAAGTTAGCCCGCATTGCTGCGTTTTCCTGGTGTGTTACACCAACAGGCATTTGCAGCACTTACAGCGGGCGGAGTGTGCCTCCTGCACATTATACACCTGAAGTTAGCCTGTATTGCTGTGTTTTCCTGGTGTGTTACACCAACAGGCATTTGCAGCACTTACAGCGGGCGGAGTGTGCCTCCTGATCATATTACACCTGAAGTTAGCCCGTATTGCTGTGTTTTCCTGGTGTGTTACACCAACAGGCATTTGCAGCACTTACAGCGGCCGGAGTGTGCCTCCTGATCATATTACACCTGAAGTTAGCCCGTATTGCTGTGTTTTCCTGGTGTGTTACACCAACAGGCATTTGCAGCACTTACAGCGGCCGGAGTGTGCCTCCTGCACATTATACACCTGAAGTTAGCCTGTATTGCTGCGTTTTCCTGGTGTGTTACACCAACAGGCATTTGCAGCACTTACAGCAGGCGGAGTGTGCCTCCTGATCATATTACACCTGAAGTTAGCCCGTATTGCTGTGTTTTCCTGGTGTGTTACACCAACAGGCATTTCAGCACTTACAGCGGGCGGAGTGTGCCTCCTGCACATTATACACCTGAAGTTAGCCTGTATTGCTGTGTTTTCCTGGTGTGTTACACCAACAGGCATTTGCAGCACTTACAGCGGGCGGAGTGTGCCTCCTGATCATATTACACCTGAAGTTAGCCTGTATTGCTGCGTTTTCCTGGTGTGTTACACCAACAGGCATTTGCAGCACTTACAGCGGGCGGAGTGTGCCTCCTGCACATTATACACCTGAAGTTAGCCTGTATTGCTGTGTTTTCCTGGTGTGTTACACCAACAGGCATTTGCAGCACTTACAGCGGGCGGAGTGTGCCTCCTGATCATATTACACCTGAAGTTAGCCCGTATTGCTGTGTTTTCCTGGTGTGTTACACCAACAGGCATTTGCAGCACTTACAGCGGGCGGAGTGTGCCTCCTGCACATTATACACCTGAAGTTAGCCCGTATTGCTGTGTTTTCCTGGTGTGTTACACCAACAGGCATTTGCAGCACTTACAGCGGGCAGAGTGTGCCTCCTGCACATTATACACCTGAAGTTAGCCTGTATTGCTGTGTTTTCCTGGTGTGTTACACCAACAGGCATTTGCAGCATTAAAGCGGGCGGAGTGTGCCTCCTGATCATATTACACCTGAAGTTAGCCTGTATTGCTGTGTTTTCCTGGTGTGTTACACCAACAGGCATTTGCAGCACTTACAGCGGGCGGAGTGTGCCTCCTGATCATATTACCCTTGAAGTTAGCCCGTATTGCTGTGTTTTCCTGGTGTGTTACACCAACAGGCATTTGCAGCACTTACAGCGGGCGGAGTGTGCCTCCTGCACATTATACACCTGAAGTTAGCCTGTATTGCTGTGTTTTCCTGGTGTGTTACACCAACAGGCATTTGCAGCACTTACAGCGGGTGGAGTGTGCCTCCTGATCATATTACACCTGAAGTTAGCCCGCATTGCTGTGTTTTCCTGGTGTGTTACACCAACAGGCATTTGCAGCACTTACAGCGGCCGGAGTGTGCCTCCTGCACATTATACACCTGAAGTTAGCCTGTATTGCTGCGTTTTCCTGGTGTGTTACACCAACAGGCATTTGCAGCACTTACAGCAGGCGGAGTGTGCCTCCTGATCATATTACACCTGAAGTTAGCCCGTATTGCTGTGTTTTCCTGGTGTGTTACACCAACAGGCATTTCAGCACTTACAGCGGGCGGAGTGTGCCTCCTGCACATTATACACCTGAAGTTAGCCTGTATTGCTGTGTTTTCCTGGTGTGTTACACCAACAGGCATTTGCAGCACTTACAGCGGGCGGAGTGTGCCTCCTGATCATATTACACCTGAAGTTAGCCTGTATTGCTGCGTTTTCCTGGTGTGTTACACCAACAGGCATTTGCAGCACTTACAGCGGGCGGAGTGTGCCTCCTGCACATTATACACCTGAAGTTAGCCTGTATTGCTGTGTTTTCCTGGTGTGTTACACCAACAGGCATTTGCAGCACTTACAGCGGGCGGAGTGTGCCTCCTGATCATATTACACCTGAAGTTAGCCTGTATTGCTGTGTTTTCCTGGTGTGTTACACCAACAGGCATTTGCAGCACTTACAGCGGGCGGAGTGTGCCTCCTGCACATTATACACCTGAAGTTAGCCCGTATTGCTGTGTTTTCCTGGTGTGTTACACCAACAGGCATTTGCAGCACTTACAGCGGGCAGAGTGTGCCTCCTGCACATTATACACCTGAAGTTAGCCTGTATTGCTGTGTTTTCCTGGTGTGTTACACCAACAGGCATTTGCAGCACTTACAGCGGACGGAGTGTGCCTCCTGATCATATTATACCTGAAGTTAGCCTGTATTGCTGCGTTTTCCTGGTGTGTTACACCAACAGGCATTTGCAGCACTTACAGCGGGCGGAGTGTGCCTCCTGATCATATTACACTTGAAGTTAGCCTGTATTGCTGTGTTTTCCTGGTGTGTTACACCAACAGGCATTTGCAGCACTTACAGCGGGCGGAGTGTGCCTCCTGCACATTATACACCTGAAGTTAGCCTGTATTGCTGTGTTTTCCTGGTGTGTTACACCAACAGGCATTTGCAGCACTTACAGCGGGTGGAGTGTGCCTCCTGATCATATTACACCTGAAGTTAGCCCGCATTGCTGTGTTTTCCTGGTGTGTTACACCAACAGGCATTTGCAGCACTTACAGTGGGCGGAGTGTGCCTCCTGCACATTATACACCTGAAGTTAGCCTGTATTGCTGTGTTTTCCTGGTGTGTTACACCAACAGGCATTTGCAGCACTTACAACGGGCGGAGTGTGCCTCCTGATCATATTACACCTGAAGTTAGCCCATATTGCTGTGTTTTCCTGGTGTGTTACACCAACAGGCATTTGCAGCACTTACAGCGGGCGGAGTGTGCCTCCTGATCATATTACACCTGAAGTTAGCCCGTATTGCTGTGTTTTCCTGGTGTGTTACACCAACAGGCATTTGCAGCACTTACAGCGGCCGGAGTGTGCCTCCTGCACATTATACACCTGAAGTTAGCCTGTATTGCTGTGTTTTCCTGGTGTGTTACACCAACAGGCATTTGCAGCACTTACAACGGGCGGAGTGTGCCTCCTGATCATATTACACCTGAAGTTAGCCCATATTGCTGTGTTTTCCTGGTGTGTTACACCAACAGGCATTTGCAGCACTTACAGCGGGCGGAGTGTGCCTCCTGATCATATTACACCTGAAGTTAGCCCGTATTGCTGTGTTTTCCTGGTGTGTTACACCAACAGGCATTTGCAGCACTTACAGCGGGCGGAGTGTGCCTTCTGCACATTATACACCTGAAGTTAGCCTGTATTGCTGTGTTTTCCTGGTGTGTTACACCAACAGGCATTTGCAGCACTTACAGCGGGCGGAGTGTGCCTCCTGATCATATTACACCTGAAGTTAGCCTGTATTGCTGCGTTTTCCTGGTGTGTTACACCAACAGGCATTTGCAGCACTTACAGCGGGCGGAGTGTGCCTCCTGCACATTATACACCTGAAGTTAGCCTGTATTGCTGTGTTTTCCTGGTGTGTTACACCAACAGGCATTTGCAGCACTTACAGCGGGCGGAGTGTGCCTCCTGATCATATTACACCTGAAGTTAGCCCGTATTGCTGTGTTTTCCTGGTGTGTTACACCAACAGGCATTTGCAGCACTTACAGCGGGTGGAGTGTGCCTCCTGATCATATTACACCTGAAGTTAGCCCGTATTGCTGTGTTTTCCTGGTGTGTTACACCAACAGGCATTTGCAGCACTTAAAGCGGGCAGAGTGTGTCAGTTGCTGTGAGACCTTTGGAGTGAGAGGACGTGCCTGTAGGGAGCTCCTGGAGCTCCAGGAGGAGGGGGTGTGATGGCCTCCTCCAGCCCAGGACCGGGGCAGCTTTCCCGGCCTGATGCTGCTGCCTCCTCCCTGGGGATTAAGGACCTATCCAGGGAGGAGATGCTCTTTTTACGGACCCAAGGGGAACTAATGGACTGGACCTTGCCCCAGCCTGGGGAGGGTCCGGCAAAATTACAGAGGAGGATCGTGAGGGTCAAGGACCTGATCCAGAAGGCCAGTCGGGCCTTCTGTGGGAAGATGGCAGTCCTAACGGACCTAAGGAACAGGAGAGACCGGGCCAGCAGTTTCAGAAGAGGCGAGTATGCCGAGGCCATTGGCCTTTTAAAGGGCCAGAGCGGTGACCTATGGACCCTGCTTGGTGGGCTATGTGAGAGAGGCTGAGGGGAGACAGATTTCCTCCTAGAAGTGAGGACTGAACTCTGGAGAGTGAGTAAGGAGGGCTCCCAGGCTGCCAGACGTAGCAGCCAGAAAAACCTGCAGGACCATCTGCAGCCTAAAGAGCCTGTGGAGGTGGTAAGTCCCGGTGACGGTGAAGGACCTCCCCCCTCCCTGGGAAGTGCGGTCCCTGTGGTCTTGGCTGTGGAGGGTCCCCGGGTCCATGCTGTGTTGCGGCCAGGAAAAACTGCCAGCACGCAGGCAGACCCGGGTAGGGTACCCCATAATGCAGCCAGGAAAGGCCAGGATGGGAGCACTGCGGGAGCAGGAAAGTTGGGGGGAGTTGCGGTGGTGGTCCTAACGCCACTCCCGGGGACTAGGTCAGAGGCAGGGAGGAAGGATATGGCCAGGCAAGATGGCGGGACCCCCAGGACCCCTGTGAATCCCACATGTAGCATAAAAACTGCACGTGTTGTGGAGGAGGGAGAGGGGTCCGCCATGCAGACAGAGACTGCCATGGAAATCATTACCGCAAAGGCTGCAGGAGAGACTGTGAAGGCAGAAACAGCAAAGACTACAAGTGTGCAGGTGTTTGGGGGTGAAAAGACTAGTGGTGGTGGGGTGGTGGTTGCAGTGGATGTGGGGGAGGTTGTTGGTGAGGGTGGGGGGGCGCCATTTTCTGGTGAAGATGGAGGAGGACTGGATGCTGCAAACAGCTCACAAGCAATGGACGCTATGGCGCCGGGATGTGCGGCTTCCACTGCTGACAGTGGGGGCGTGGCCAGTGGACAGAGCCTGGGCGGGCTGGGGGGCCAGGGGGAGGAGCTGGGGCGGGAGTCTGGGTGGCAAGAGGAAGTGGGAGGGGCTAGCGGTGTCCGTGCGGCCACTTCCGGTTTTCCTGGTCGGCCTGACCCGGAAGTGGGCGGGGGGGTTGACCAGGAAGTAAGTCCTGAACCGGAAGTGGTCGGGGACTTCCGGTCTGCGGCCGTTGATGGCCCTGAAGGAGATGGGATGGAGGTATGTGGGGAAGGGAAAATGTGTGGGGATATTATGGCATTAGATTCCACAGGGGACCCGAGCCCAGCCCAGAGGGTGGGCAGGTGGAGCGAGGCCGAGGCTGGGGAACTTCTTGGGGATCACCCAGCCTTAGCCTTTATCAGAGATATGGAGTCTCAGGGGGGACAGTCAAAGGGGAAGGAGCAGCCACGGCCGCAGGAGCAGGGGGAGGAGCCATCTGGGGCTCATGCCTGCAGCTCTAGTGGGCCCCCAGTGGTAGACCCTCCTCCTAGTGTTAGGAGGAGGGATGTTGTGGGTGTGGCTTGCTCCGGGGGGGCGGTGGATGGGAGGGACCCCCCCGGCAGGATTAGGCCGGGGGGTTCCCCCGGTTGGAATGTGAAAGCCATGGGTGCTGGGGTGCCCTCCGAGGGTGCCCCCGGTGATGCGGTGGAGGGCTCTACTGGCGCTCAGGCTGGGGGTATTTTGGGGCAGGCCCAGGAGGCAGAGCTGCTTGGGGCGCTTAGGGAGACCAGGTCTTTTGCGTCCCTTTGGCCCCTCTGTACAGCCAGTTTGGCGCCCAAAACTTCCGGGTTCCCCCCGCAGACCAGCTCCAGGGGGTGAACCCGTGGTCGAGGGGTACAGGGGGTCCGGAGAGGCGCAGGCGCAATGTCGTGCAGCTGCAGTGGGAGGGACCTGGACAGTGCCCCAGCAGGGGGCAGGTAGTGGATCTTCTGCTGAAGGGGGCCAACTTCAAGGTAGCCGACCTCTTCGCAGTGATCCATCCCACGGGCACCAAGGAGTTTGATGTCAGTTTTTCCTCCTTGGTGCTAATGGAGCTCTTTCTCACCGTCTATGAGCTTCTGAAGAGGTCGGAGCCTTGGAAGTTCTTTAGGGTGGTCCCCCTGTCCAGGCAGGAAGATATAAAGTCCCTGACCATTTTGGTCAGGAACGAATCCCTCCCACCTGAGGACATTTCCACCTGGTTGGGGAGGTATGGGCAGCTGCAGTCTCCCCTCCGCAAAAACCTGGATGAGCGCGGGGTCTGGACCGGGGCGTGGCTGGCCAGGATCCGTCTCAAGCGCCAGGGGACCAGTGTGACCCATGTCCCTGGTAGCGCGTTTATTGGAAGAGATAGGATCCTGGTCTTTTACCCCGGTCAGCCCCGTCGCTGCTTCAAGTGTTGGAGTCCCACCCATTTGAGTGCGGATTGCACAATGCCCCGGTGCATCAGGTGCAACAGGCCTGGGCACTCCTCGGAGACTTGCAGACTAATTGGCTTCGGGGGCATGCGGCTGTTGGGGATGGGCCAGGCCCAGATGACGCACCGGAGGGAGTGGGTCTCCCACCCCAAGCGCCTCAAGCGGGCCCAGGTGATGGGCCTGGGGCTGGTGGCAGAGGCAGAGGCAGAGGTCCGGGCTTAGGCGCGGTGGAGTGGGGGCCCCTGCTGGGAATGTGCCTGGTCCCTTGGGACTTGTTTCTGGGGGGCCGGGTGCGCCAGCGCCGGGCCCAGTGGGGGTGAGGGGTCGGGGGGTGGGGGGCCCTCTGCTGAGGGCCGTCCCCCTCCCCCTCTTTCTTCTACGCCTCCTCCTCCTTCTGCCCCCTCTCTTTCCCCCCCTCCCTCCCTTCCTTTTCCCCCTCCCCCCTTTCCCCCCTCCTTTCCCCCTTCCCCCTATTCTCCCTCTCCCCTCCCCCCTTCCCCCTATTCTCCCTCTCCCCTCTCCCTCTTCGCCTCTGTCCCCTTCCCGTCCCATCCTGGATCCCCTTTTGTGTCTCCGGGATTCAGGGGGGAGGGTATGGAGGTGGCTGAGTCATCAAAGGGCTTGCACAAGAGGCCCAAGGATGCCTCTAGCGGGCACTCTGACGACAATGTGGGCGGCCAGACCCAGGAGGGCTGGCTGCAAAAAAAAGTTAAGAAAAAAGTAAAAAAGAAGGGTCCTGGGCAGGTTGGGGTTTCTGTACCCCGGGTTGTCCCTAGTAGGGACCCTAGGCGGCCCCCCCAGTGATCCTGGGAAATATGTATGGGGTCCTCTCCGATTCGGAGGAGGACCCCGGGGTGTAGGCAAAAACGCAGAGGAGAATGCAGGCCAAAATCACTAAGGATGGCGGTACCCTCTCCAATACGCGTTGCCACCATTAATGTTGCAAGTGTGCGTTCTGCGGCGGCTCGTTTCATGGCCTTTGATTTTCTCAGCCGAGTTGAAGCTGACATTTTGTTTTTGCAAGAGACCTGGCTGGCATCGGTGGCAGAGATGCATCTAGCAAAGAGGGAGTGGAGGTGCGGGCCCTCCCTCTGGTCTCTTGCGGCCGAGCCCTGCAGTGGAGTTGCAATCCTTTTTAAGACTGGTCCGGTGGCTTGTCGACGAGTGATTGAGGTAGAGGTCGGTAGGTGCCTGGTAGTGGACGCCGTCGTGAGGGGGAAATTCCTTAGGCTGATCAACTTCTATGGCCCTCAGACCAGGAGGGACAGGAAGAGCCTCCTCACGATGGTCAAGCCCTACCTGTTTACGTCCCAGCTGGTGGTCTTTGGTGGTGACAACAACATGGTCACCAGATCAAAGGATCGGGCAGGCGCCTCAGGCCCCCTGGGATATGATAGCATTTTCTTGAATAGTATAGTAAGGGAAGCTGGGTTGGTGGATGCGCACGTTCAGCGCCTCCCCAACCACACTGGGTTCACCTATGCCCGAGGTAGTAGTAGGAGTAGGTTAGATAGTTTTTTTTAAGGGGGGACTCTGCCTTTGCGGCACCTGTGTTGCAGCCTTGCAGGCAGTAGAGTTCTCTGATCACTGTATGGTTTCTGTGACCCTGAATGTGGCCGACACCCCTCAGAAGGGTCGAGGTCTCTGGCGTCTTAATGGATCGCTGCTCGAGGACCTCGAGCTTAGGGAGGCCTATGAGATCTTCCTTGCGGATCAGGCCTCACTCCTTGAGAGCGGCTGCTCCCACCAGGAATGGTGGGAAGTGGTGAAGAAGAGGTCGGAGGGCTTTTTCCGCAGGATCTCTAGGACCGGGCGACCACCAAGTACCTGGCCTACCAGAAGTTGCGCAGGCAGTTAGACCGCCTGGTTTCAGCTGGGGGCCCTCAGGAACAGATATCCGATCTGAAGCTTCAGATGAAGGGGTGTCAGTATGACCGTCTTGCCTCCCTGGTCCTTGAAAGGGATTACGGGAAGTTTTCCTCCCCGGATCCCTACAGGAGCTGTGGTAAGGCGGTGAGTTCGAAGGTCATACATGGCTTGAAGGATGCCTCGGGGTCCCTGGTCCGGTCCAGACCGGGTATCCTGAGCATCATCAGGGACCATTTTTCAGACCTCCTTCGAAGGAAGCCTTTGGATATGGAGAAAGCCATGGCGTTTCTTGATGAGACCCCGCTTCGTGCGGGCCTGATCTCCCGGACTCTCTGATAGCGGAAATCTCAGTTGCAGAAATCGAGCAGGCCATCGACTCTTTGTCCTTAAAAAAGTCGCCGGGGCCCGATGGGCTTACGGCTGAGTTTTATAAAACCTTTAAGAGTCTTTTAGCTCCTCACTTGAGGGAGGTTTTCAATGAGTGTTTGGCCAACGGCCTGCTCCCTCCCTCAATGAGAAGGTCAGCCTTGATTCTGCTGTCAAAGGGAAAAGATCCGACTGTGATTGAGAACTGGCGCCCGATCGCCCTTCTCACTACAGATAGGAAATTGTTGGTGAAAATACTCTTATTGCGTATGTCAGCAGTCGCTGACAAGATGCTGTCTGTCTCCCAGCACTGCGCAATTCCTGGCTGGAGCACCTTTAGTGCTGTCCTGAGCGTCCGGGAGGCCGTGGAAAGGTGCAGGGCAACGGGGGATGGGCGGTATCTGCTGGCATTAGACCAGGCCAAGGCTTTTGACCGGGTGAACCATGAGTACCTCTGGCTTCTTCTGAGAAAGTACGGTTTGCCTGAGCAATTTGTGAATTGGCTGAAAGTATTGTACAGGGGGGGCGGTGAGCTTCCCTCTTGTCAATGGTTGGGTGGGTCCTGCCTTTGCTGTGGACTCTGGGGTCAGGCAGGGTTGCCCGTTGAGCCCCCTTCTCCACGTCTTTGCCGTCGATCCCTTTGTGAGAAGGCTCGACTGTGAGCGTTTGAGGGGGGTTCCGGTGGAGCCTTGCATTGGTCCGGATCCGGCAGTGAGGGTGGTGGCCTACGCGGACGATGTCTCGGTGGTGGTGTCCAGCCGCGAGGAGGCCCTCTTTGTGGAAACGCAGATTGGGAGCTACTCCGAGGCATCTGGTTCATTGGTCAATTGGGGCAAGAGCGAAGTTCTCTGGTTGGGGAGGGAAGGCGAGCAGTTCGCTCTTTCGGACGTATTTCCTCAGCCCCAGCCAGAAGTTAAAATCCTTGGCATCCTATTTGGCCCGGGTGATTACCCCAAGCTAAATTGGGAGCGCAGACTGGTCGGTGCATCTCGGAAGGTGAACGCCTGGAAGGGCTGGAAGCTGTCATTGAGGGAAAGGGTAAGCCTGGTCAAAACATACCTATTGCCAGAATTCCTCTATGTCAGATACGTTTGTATTTTGCCTGCATCTCTCTATGCCCGGATTTCTGGCCTGTTTTTCCTGCTGTTGTGGGGAAACAGGCTAAATCTGATCAAGAGGGAAGTCACGTACCGACAGAGGAGGCACAGTGGGTTGGATATGATCAATCCGGTGGTGTTTTTCATCACCTTATTTGTGAAGTTCAACCTGCAGTCCATCTTTGTGGACCTGCCTACTCTGTGGGAGCGCTCATGCAAGAACTGGCTCTTGCTGTTCCTGAGTAGGTGGGAGGATGCGGGTCGGCCCGGTGATCTTCGCAGATCTCATGGGTATCTCCCGTCCTATGTCCCCCAAGCTTTAAAGGTACTGAGGCAATGGCGGATAACTGCCCTTGAGGTGGGCTCTTCGGGTCGGCGTGAGCTGTACTCAAGAGTCATGGCCTCTGACATTTTGAAGCCCTTGTCTTTAAGGGATTGTCTGGAGAGAGTCCTTGAGAAGGGACTAGCCCTTCTGAATTCCCCAACAATCCCAAGCAAGTTTTGGGATCTTGCGTGGAGGGCCTTCCACGGACGCCTCAATGTCTGTGGAAACCTAAAGCACAGGAACCTAGGGGACAGAGGTTGTCCTCGTGCAGAATGTGGGGGGGCATTGGAGACCATGGACCATTTTTTGGTCGAATGCCCCTTCAACATTGAGGTTCTCGAGGGGGCAGGGGAAGCCATCGGTTATCCCCGACTCTCGTCCTTGACTTACTCTGAGGTGGTGTACGGCGACTTCAGGGTTCACAGGGGGTTTGAGTTATCGTCACTTTATTTAGCTAGTTTAGTGGCTCTCTATTACACATGGCACGCTCGGTGTTTGGTGTCCACTAGGGGAAAAGTCCTGTCCACGCATGAGGTGGTGGGTGATATCTTCCGGGAGTTGGTGAAGGTGAGGAGTCTTGAGAGGGAGAGGGTTGGAGCCAATAGGAGTGCCCGGCTGTGGAGGGGTTTCTCCTTCCGGCCTCCTTGAGGCTCTGGGCCTTTTTCCTTTCGGGGGGTG
This sequence comes from Rana muscosa, assembly GCA_029206835.1. Classification (NCBI taxonomy): domain Eukaryota; kingdom Metazoa; phylum Chordata; class Amphibia; order Anura; family Ranidae; genus Rana; species Rana muscosa. Next base: position 424,640,224 of record CM055122.1, read on the forward strand.
GTTCTTTCTGTCCTTTTCACCCCCCTTAGATTTTGAGTTTCTTTTTTTTTTTTAGTAGGGCTGGCAGGCATTCTAGACCTCGTTTGCGTTCTCGCCTGTAAGTAGCCGATGGGTGGTCAGTGTTAGTGTTAGGTTTGGTGTTAGTGTTAGGTTTGATGTGTGTTAGTATTAGGATTTTTGTAGGATTAGTGGGTGATGTGTTTTTCTTCTTGTATTTTAGGATTTCGGATATGTATATAATGTGAGACCACGTGTGGGTGGTCGGTCAATGGGTAAGGGTGGTGGTGGTGAGTTTTTTTAAATATGTGTTAGTTTGATGTGTTAGGGTTTCTTTAATGTATATGTTATTTCTTTTTGTATATACTATAAATATCGGCAGTAGTTTTCAAAACAAACAAAAATTTACAGCGGGCGGAGTGTGCCTCCTGCTCATTATACACCTGAAGTTAGCCTGTATTGCTGTGTTTTCCTGGTGTGTTACACCAACAGGCATTTGCAGCACTTACAGCGGGCGGAGTGTGCCTCCTGATCATATTACACCTGAAGTTAGCCCGTATTGCTGTGTTTTCCTGGTGTGTTACACCAACAGGCATTTGCAGCACTTACAGCGGGCGGAGTGTGCCTCCTGCACATTATACACCTGAAGTTAGCCTGTATTGCTGTGTTTTCCTGGTGTGTTACACCAACAGGCATTTGCAGCACTTACAGCGGGCGGAGTGTGCCTCCTGATCATATTACACCTGAAGTTAGCCCGTATTGCTGTGTTTTCCTGGTGTGTTACACCAACAGGCATTTGCAGCACTTACAGCGGGCGGAGTGCGCCTCCTGCACATTATACACCTGAAGTTAGCCTGTATTGCTGTGTTTTCCTGGTGTGTTACACCAACAGGCATTTGCAGCACTTACAGCGGGCGGAGTGTGCCTCCTGCACATTATACACCTGAAGTTAGCCTGTATTGCTGTGTTTTCCTGGTGTGTTAGACCAACAGGCATTTGCAGCACTTACAGCAGGCGTAGTGTGATTCCTGCAAAATATACTCCTGAAGCTAGGCCTTATTGCTGGTTTTCCCATCTCCCTGCAGGCCATTAGAATGTCTGGAAGGCAAACAAGGAGAGGCAGACAGTCAGGAGCCAATAAAAGAGGGCAAGCAGGCTCTGTGTCTAGAGACAACAGTGCTGGTCGTGGACGCGGTGCATCGCCATCAGCACATGGCCATGGGACACGCTTGTCCTTCTTTTCGGCAGCTGGACGTGTTGAGCCACATCATGCCGAAGACTTGGTAGAGTGGATGACCAAGCCCTCCTCATCCTCCTCATCCTCTCTCACCCAGGCTCAGGGTACTGGCAAAGCAGCTGCCAAAGCATCCTCTTCCCTGGTATCAATGTCATCATCAGTCACTCCTTCCCTAGACCAACCATGTCCTCCTGAGGAGTCCCCCGAACTGTTTGAGCACAGTGTTGGGTACATGCTCCAGGAGGATGCCCAGCGTTTCGAAGGGTCTGTTGATGATACCCAGCTAGAGGAAGGCAGTAGCGTGAGAGCAGAGAGAGGGGATGCTCAAGAAGGACACCAATCTGGCAGTCATGTTCCAGCAGCTGCAGCATACTGCCAGATTGGCTCCAGTGATGAGGAGGGAGGGGATGATGAGGTCACTGACTCCACGTGGGTGCCTAATAGGAGAGAGGAGGAGGAGGAGGATGAGGAGGAGGCACATCTCCAACGAGGCAGGATGCCCTCGGGGGGCCAGCGTAAGGGCAGCACACCGACGGAATCACAACGCAGAGCTCCGCCTGTGCAGGGCGCTGCCTCTGCCCGTTATTCAAAAAGTTCTTTGGTGTGGGCCTTTTTTGAGTCAAGTGCATCAGATCGCACAGCTGCTGTTTGCAACATATGTCTCAAGCGTATATCGCGTGGCCAAAACATCACCCGCTTGGGCACCACATGCTTGACCAGACATATGTTGACCTGCCATGCAGCTCGTTGGCAGGCCTACCTTAAAGACCCACACCAAAGAACAAAGCGGACCTCTCTTTGCACCGCATCAGCTGGGATCTCCAACCCCACTATACCTTCAGTCCTCTCTGAAACCTGCACTGAGAGGAATGAAGGTGTAGAATTAGGTGTGTCACAGCCAAGTACTTGCGGGCACTCTGCTAGCAGTACACCGACGTCCGATTCTAGCAGGCAAATTTCCCTGCCCCAGCTGCTGGACCGTCGAAAGAAGTTCACTCCCAGCCATCCACATGCCCAGCGGTTGAATGCTAGCTTGGCTAAATTGCTAGCGCTTCAACTGCTGCCTTTTCAGTTGGTAGACTCGGCCCCCTTCCATGAGAATGTGCAATGTGCGGTTCCTCAGTGGCAGGTTCCCAAACGCCACTTTTTCTCACGGAAGGCGATTCCGGCTCTCTACTGGCATGTGGAAGGCAATGTCTTGGCCTCGCTGGACAGGGCGGTCAGCGGTAAGGTGCATATTACCGTTGACTCATGGTCCAGCAGGCATGGACAGGGACGTTACCTTTCTTTCACGGCCCATTGGGTCACTCTTTTGGCAGCTGGGAAGGATGCAGGACAAGGTGCAGTAGTGTTGGAGGTTGTTCCGCTGCCACGCCTCCAAAATGCTACTACTGGTTGTGACACACCTCTCTCCTCCACCCCCTCCTCTTCTTCTTCCTCCATGGCCTCTTCCTGTGCTTTGTCCTCGGAACCAGCGGTGCTCCGTAGGCGTTCAAGGGGCTACGCAAGTACGCAAGCAAAAAGATGCCATGCCGTGCTTGCGCTGGTGAGTTTGGGGGACAGGAGCCACACTGGGGCAGAGGTTCTGTCTGCTCTGCAGGGGCAGGCCGAGAGGTGGTTGATGCCATGCCAGCTTAATCCAGGAATGGTGGTTTGCGACAATGGCACCAACCTCCTCTCCGCCCTCCGACAGGGACAACTGACCCATGTGCCCTGTATGGCTCACGTCCTTAACCTGGTGGTGCAGCGGTTCTTGGGCAGGTACCCAGGCTTACAGGATGTCCTGAGGCAGGCCAGGAAAGTCTGTGTGCATTTCCGCAGATCTTATAATGCCAGTGCTCGCCTGGCTGAGCTGCAAAAGGAGTTGAACCTGCCCAAGAACCGCCTTATATGTGACATGCCCACCAGGTGGAACTCAACGTTGGCCATGCTGCAGCGGCTTTACACGCAGCAGAGGGCCATCAATGAGTACCTGTGCGACTACGGCACCAGGACAGGGTCAGGGGAGCTCGGGTTTTTTTCACCACGCCAGTGGGGCATGATCAGGGATGCATGCACTGTCCTGGCACCATTTGAGGAGGCCACGAGTATGGTGAGCAGTGACAGTGCATGCATCAGTGACACTGTACCTCTTGTCCACCTGTTGGAACATACGCTGCGTGGAATAATGGACAGGGCACTTGAGGCAGAACAGAGGCAGAAAGAGGAGGACTTCCTTGCCTCTCAAGGCCCACTTTACCCAGACAGTGTTCCTTCTGTCCCACCCATCGCACAGGAAGAGGAGGAGGAGGATTGTGTCAGCATGGAGGTGGAGCCTGGCACTCAGCATCATCAGCAGCAGTCTTTTAGGGATGATTCACAGTCCCAAGAAACCAGTGGACTTGTACGTGGTTGGGAGGAGGTGGCTGCGGATCATGTCGTCCTTAGTGACCCAGAGGACTCCAGACCGTATGCCTCAGCTAACCTACGCTGCATTTCCTCCCTGATCCTGCAAAGTCTGCGGAAGGATCCTCGTATTCTTCGGATCAAGGAGAGGGACCATTACTGGCTGGCCACTCTCCTTGATCCACGGTACAAGAGTAAGGTTGCAGACCTTATCTTACCGTCGCAGAGGGAGCAGAGGATGAGACAACTCCGGGAGGCCTTGCAGAAAGGTCTGTGCAACACGTTCCCAGAGACTGGGAGGTTACAAACTCCTGGTCCTGGACAACGAGTTGCTGAGGCTTCAGTCAGTCAAAGAAGGAGCGGTGGGGAAGGTGGCCGTCTGACCGATGCGTTCAGACAATTCTTTAGTCCGCAGCCCCAAGGTATGATCGGTTCCAGCATCCATCGCCAGCGTCTGATATACATGGTGCAGGAATACCTAGGGGCAAGGTCAGACTTGGACACCTTCCCCACCGAAAATCCTCTGGCTTACTGGGTCTTGAGGATGGATCACTGGCCAGAGCTTGCACAGTATGCAATTGAGCTACTGGCCTGTCCTGCATCCAGCGTTCTTTCAGAACGCACATTCAGTGCTGCTGGAGGATTTGTCACGGATCACAGGGTGCGCCTGTCCACCGACTCGGTTGATCGACTGACCTTCATAAAGATGAACCAGTCTTGGATCACCACCAGCTACCAAACACCTGAAGCTGATATAACAGACTAATTTATTTTCAAATGTCACATCCCTTCAAGACTGATGCTGATGCTGAGAGACTGTCCTGTTATGTTGACTGACTATCCTCCTCCTCCTCAATGATCCGATTGATGATGATAGCTTAGAAGAACATTTTTGTTTCTGGGTGCCGCCACCAGTGGCTAAGGCCCAATTTTTCAGCCCCTGTTTAACAGGGGCATGTAATTACAATTTTTTATGCAATGCTTTGCAGCAGGGCTCATTCCTGCACTCCAACTAGAGTATCTGGGAGAAGTTGCAGTGTCGTGGCACCAGCACCAGTGGCTAAGGCCCAATTTTTCCGCCCCTGTTTAACAGGGGCGTGTAATTACAATTTTTGATGCAATACTTTGCAACAGGGCTCATTGCTGTGCTCCAAGTACAGTATCTGTGAGGGGTTGCAGTGTTGTGGCACCAGTGCCTAAGGCCCAATTTTTCTGCCCCTGTTTAACAGGGGCATGTAATTACAATTCTTGATCTAATAATTCACAGCAGGGCCCATTCCTGCGCCCACCAAGAGTAACTGTGAGGCCTTACAGTGTTGTGTCAACACCACCACCACCACCACCAAAGGCCCAATTTTTCAGCCCCTGTTCAACAGGGGCATGCAATTACAATTCTTGATCTAATAATTCACAGCAGGGCCCATTCATGCGCCCACCAAGAGTAACTGTGAGGGCTCAAGTGTTGTGGCAACACCAACATGTAAGGGGCAAATTTCAGCTGAGTATATACGGCAGGCCCCTACTTTCAAACATCCAACTTACAAACGACTCCTCCTTGCAAACGGAAGGATACAACAGGAAGTGAGAGGAAATCTACCCCTAGGAAGGCAAATTCTCTCCTGTAAGAGTTAATATGGGAAAAAAATGTCTCCTCTCCACTGATGCTTTATCACCAATTCTTGTTTCAATAAAAAAAACAAATTTTCAAAAAACATTTGTCATTAGGACGGAAAGTGAGGTGAACTGTTCTGAACAGGTGCACACTGCACAGACAGCAAAACAAATGTTACAGGGGTGATAACCCTTCCCTATGTTTTCCAAAAAGCTTAAAAATAGATTTTTTGTCTGGAGCTTCACTTAAATAATGTACCTGTTCAAAATTACAAACAGATTCTACATAAGAACAAACCTACAGTCCCTGTCTTGTATGCACCGCCTGTATACGGCTGTTCAGAGTATATAGGGCCTTTTTTATTTTGTGTGCGGGGTTCCCCTTAATATCCATACAAGACCCAAAGGGGCTGGTAATGGGCTGGGGTGGGGGGGCTGTGATGGGGTAGCTATGCCATTTTTCTTAAAGATTTTCATCCATATTACCGGGACCAGACATTACATTAAAGCCGCAAGCAGTTTTAAATGGCTTTTTTTCCTTTAGAAATGTAATTTTGTGCAGGGACAGTTCTAAACACGGGAAATACGTGGCACTTCACAGGTACGATATTTAAAGGAATATTTGACTTTTTTTTTCACTTTATGCATCATTAAAATGACTGCTCCCGAAAAACGTCCGTTTTTAAAACTTCTTTTTGCATTGATACATGTCCCCTGGTGCAGAACCCGGGTTCCCAAACCCTTTTTAGGATAATAACATGCATAATAGTCGTAATAATTAGCACTTTAGATTTCGAACGTTCGCATCCATTGTATTTAATAGGGTTCTAAAGTTCGTGCGAACTTTCGGTCCGTTCGCGGGTTCTGGTGCGAACCGAACCCGGGGGTGTTCGGCTCATCACTAGTCATAACTAACTGGTAAGCAGACTTTAACTACTTCAATATCAGGCACTTACACCCCCTTCCTGCCCAAGGCAATTTTCAGCTTTCAGAGCTGTCGCTGTTTAAATGACACCTGCGCGGTCATGCTACACTGTACCCAAACAGAATTTTTATCATTTTGTTCCCACAAATAGAGCTTTCTTTTGGTGATATTTGATCGCCTCTGCGGTTTTTATTTTTTGCTAAACTAATAAAAAAATATCGAAAAAAAAAAGTTTTTATTTTGTTTCTGTTATAAAATTTTGTAAATAAGTAAGCTTTCTCCTTCACTGGTGGGTACTGATAAGGCGGCACTGACAGGCACTGATAAGGCGTCACCGATGAGGTGTCACCAATGAGGTGGCACTGATGGGCACTGGTAGGTGGCACTGATATGCAGCAATTATGTGCATTGATAGGAGGCACTGATGGGCACTCATGGGTGGCAATGGTGGGCACTCATGGGCACTGATAGGCGACACTGATGGGCACTGATAGGCTGCACTGATGGGTACTTATGGGTGGCACTGATAGGTGGCACCGATGGGCACTGATAGGCAGCACTGCTGGGCACTGATGGCCACTGATACGTGGCAATGATGGGTACTGATATGCGGCACTGATAGATGGCACTGATAGGCATCCCTGGTGGCACTGGTGCTGGCAGGCATTGTGGATGGTCACAGATTGTTAGCTGCTTGGGCACTGATTGGCATATCCCTGGTGGTCTAGAGTGGCATACCTGGTGGTCCAGTGTGGGTGGCCATCCCTGGTGGTCCTGGCAGCATCCTGGTGGTCCTGGGTGGGCATCCGAGGGGGGGCTGCTCTGATAAACAATCAACACAGACCCCCCTGTCAGGAGAGCAGCCGGTCGGCTCTCCTCTACTCGCGTCTGTCAGACGCGAGTGAGGAAAAGCCGATCAATGGCTCTCCCTGTTTACATCGTGATCATCCGTGATTGGACACAGCTGATCACGTGGTAAAGAGCCTCCGTCAGAGGCTCTTTACCGAGATCAGTGTAGCGGTGGGTCAGACTGACACTCCACACCACCGATCTCCACGATGCGCGTCCCCACGGGTGCGCAGCGGCTGTTAGCCTGCTGGACGTCATATGACGCCCAATCAGGATAACTGAACCACCACCCGGCCGTCATTCTGCTATAGGCTGGATGGGAAGTGGTTAAAGCTAGGTACACACTATGAGAAAAATTGGCTGAATGATCGTCTTCTTTTTCTCGATCAAGTCGGAACCGAGCAAATAATATACAGAAATTCTTGTAGACAAAGGTTTTTTTTTTGTTTATTGATTCTGATCATGTGCAGTCTTTCGCATCTGATTTTTCTTGTATGAAAACCATATATATTAAATGAAAATCATTCATTCTGTTCAATTTTAATTTTCAAGGTCTGAAATGGATGTCAAAAATTGTGTACACACTACACAAAAATTGAACAATTGTGCCTCGTTGGAAAATTTTCTTCTGATTTTCTCATAGTAAGTGCCCACCTTCAGCCAGTGGACTAATCCAAGAAAATTAACAGATTCTCCATTTACACAATAGAGATGGATGGGGGAATCCTCCCAGCTGAGACATTACATAGTTACAGATTGAATAATTTAGTCCATTTAGTTCAATGTATGTGCATATATGTCACTACTATATGCCATATCCCTGTATACTGTTTTTTCTAAGATGCTCATATACAAGTTTTTGTAAAATTTTGACACTCCCCACTGACACCACCAACTGTGAAAGGAAGTTCCACATTCTTACTGCCTCATCTAGTCAAGATGAGGCTAAACCATAGTTACATAGTTAGTCAGGATAAAAAAATACACAAGTCCATCAAGCAGTGCTTATGAAAATATGGTTCTGTTGAGCCAACAATTAGATACACATATTATATGAACACCACTGCTATGGTTGAATGATAGCATGCTAGGTTTGTGTCCATACCACCCCCCCCCCCCTCTCTTTTTTGTTTTTTGGTATGTTTTGTCTTCTCCCTACTCTACTCTAATTTTGGAGGAATACTATAGCACTAATATATATTTGAAGTGATGCTTTTGGCTACTTATTCCTGGTCACATGTATTTGAACACTATATATGGTGTCGCTTGATGCTTAGTGGACTCCTCTGTGAACTCTGCTGACAAGCTAGTGAGACCCACTTTTTCCAACAAGCCCTGAATGTGTCCTGATAAAGCAAAACAGTGAAACGCGTTGATGCACAGGGGCTCACTGTTGTTCATGTGGTGCAGATTTTCATTTGTTGCACCATATATTCTCGTCCATTATATGATATGTATTTTTCTTTTGTATTTTTCTTCTTTTTTTGTTTTTTTCTATTGCCTTATGAATTGTTATCCAAAATAATAATAATTATACTTTAAACTCTTGTCCATGAGTACCTTTAAAGTCCGACCTTGGGGTAGTTTCTGCCCTTTTCCCCCTTTTATCAATCCTCTAATCTTTCCTCATAGCTGAGCTCCTCCATGCCACTTATCAGTTTAGTTGCCATTCTCTGCACTTTCTCCAGTTCCCCGATATCCTCTTTGAGAACTGGTGCCCAAAACTGAACTGAACTGAATATTCCAGATGAGGTCTTACTAATGATTTGTACAGGGGCAAAATGATATCTCTCCCTCTGGACTCCATACCTCTCTTAATACATGAAAGGACTTTGCTCACTTTGGAAACTGTGGCTTTGCATTGCATTCTATTATTGAGCTTATGATCTACCAAAACCCCCTGACCCCTCTCCACCATTGATTCCCCCAGTTGCACTCCCCCCAGTATGTATGATGCATGCATATTCTTAGCCCCCAAGTGCAAAACTTTACATTTATAACATTAAACCTCATTTGACACTTAGTTGCCCAATTAGACAGTGCATTGAGGTCGGCTTGTAAATTGGAGACATCCTGTAAGGACGTTATTATATAGCTTGGTGTCATCTGCAAAGACAGAAATTTTACTTTTAATCCCAGACCCTATATCGTTTATAAAGAAATTAAAAAGTAATGGTCCCAGCACTGATCCTTGGGGTACACCACTGATAACCTTAGACTATTCCAAGTATGAGCCATTTACCACTACTCTCTGAATTCTGTCTTTTAGACAGTTTTCTATCCATTTACAAATTGATCTTTCCAAGCCTGTAGACTTTACCTTACACATGAGCCGTGAGAGGAACTGTGTCAAATGCTTTTGCAAAGTCCAGGTATACCACGTCCACAGCCACCCCTCTGTCCAAGGTTTTACTTACCTCCTCATAAAAAGAAATCAGGTTTGTTTGACAACTTCTGTCTTTCATGAATCCATGCTGTCTGTTGCTTAAAATATTTTTTTCCAACAATAAGACCCCACATCTCTCCTCCAGGCTGGAAAGCATGAGATCGGGAAAAAAAAATCACCAATCTCATGCTTTCAGCCACAATTGCGGCCCCTCCCGTCGCCCATAAGAACGATCAAGACACTATGATCATTCTTATGGTGCGCAGAATCGCCGGCTGAAAATATTGATATCATTCAGAAAGCCCCCCACAAAATCAAGGATGTCATATGACGTCCACCCAGGATGGGAGATCCCATCTGTGGATGTCATATGACTATGGGTGAGTAATGAAGTGGTTAAAGAAAAAAGTCAAAAAGCAGTTTGCTACAACATTCTCAATAGGGATGGGCGAACGGTTCGGCCTGAACATCAGTTCGGGCCGAACTTTCGCTGTTCAGTCGTTCAGGAAACAGCCAAACTTTCGGGACGTTCGACCGTTTGTTCACCCCCCCTGAACCGACCACAATGCATTGCGGCGCTGAACAGTGCATTGCAAGTTCTGATTGGCTGAAGCAGTGAAAGCTTCAGCCAATCAGGGCACAGAGCACTGTCAGATTCATGATTGGACACTGTCATCATGACTTTATCCAATCATGGCTCATTCCTGCCCCACAGTATAAAAGTATTCTTGCAATTGCAGCCATTATCAGTGTGATTTCGGCATAGATATAGACCAGGGCTCTGTTCATTGCTATTTGCTAGTTAGTGTGCTATAGTGTGCTATTTTGGTTCAATTGTCAGTGTAGAATATTAGTTTAGTGTCAGTCTAGGGATAGTGTGAGTGTAGTGAGGAGGACCATCATTCAGCTTTGCATAGTGTGCAACTAGAGTAAGGACAGCTCAGATAGTTTCACTGTAGTGTAGTGAGACTGTGTCATTCATACATACATTAGTGTAGAGTAGAGACAGCTCAGATAGTTTCAGTGTAGTGAGACCAAGTCAGTAATCTTAACATTAGTGTATAGCTAGAGTAGGGACAGTTCAGATAGCGTCAGTGTAGTGACGGGTGAACACCGTCTATTTGATTGCGTTACTGCCAGTTTAACGCCATTTACTTCTGTGTGCGTTACTGACAGTTTAACGCCATTTACTTCTGTGTGCATTACTGACAGTTTAACGCCACATCGTTTTGCGAGCGTTACTGGCAGTTTAATGACATATAGTTTTGCGAGCGTTACTGCCAGTTTAACGCCATATAGTTTTGCGTGCGTTACTGCCAGTTTAACGCCATATCGTTTTGCATGCATTACTGCCAGTTTAACGCCATATCGTTTTGTGTTCGTTACTGCCAGTTTAACGCCATATAGTGTTGCGTGCGTTACTGCCAGTTTAACGTCATACAGTTCTGTGTGCGTTACTGCCAGTTTAACGCCCATATAGTTCTGTGTGTGTTACTGCCAGTTTAACGCCATATAGTTTTGCGTGCGTTACTGCCAGTTTTACGCCATTTATAGTTCTGTGTGCGTTACTGCCAGTTTAACACCATATAGTTCTGTGTGCGTTGCTGCCAGTTAAACGCCATATGATTTTGCGTGCGTTACTGCCAGTTTAACGCCATATAGTTCTGTGTGTCACTGAACGTTTGGCGCATTATATTGCAGTATATTATATTGTATCCGTGGAGTGTGTCTGTGTAGTGTGAGCACTCAAATTAAAGGGCACCACACACCTCTTTACATTGATTAAAGTGCATCTATGTATAGATTTCAACTTCTCCTTTACATTTGCTTATAAGCACCGCCCCCTCCCTCCCAATAATGTCTGGGAGGACAACAAGGAGAGACAGACATTCCCTTGGCACTGTAATTGGGCCAGCAACAAATGTGTCCACAGGCAAAGGTGGACGTGGTGGTCAAAGACCAATTTTTCAGTACCTGTCTGACAGGTGCATATTATTGCAATTTTTTACAGCAAGGCAAATTCTTGCTTTCATCAAGATCATCTCTATAGGGTTACGGTGGGAAGGCGCCACAACACCTAAAGACCAATTTTAGTCAAAGTGACACCAGAATGTATCCAAAAAATCTCTAATCTTGTTCCCAGTGCACTACATTGTGGCCTCATCATACACACTGGCTCCCCAGCTGTTGCTGAGGAAAATAAAGGCAGTTGGAGGAAAATTTTTTTTTTTTTTGGCTTTATAATTTCAATTATTGCTGCAGCAGATTCTATACATTATACAGATCTGCCACTTTACAGTTATGCCGCGTACACACGACCATTTTTCATGACGAGAAAATGCAATTTTTTCACGTTGTCGTTTTTCTCGTCGTGAAAAACGGCCGTGTGTACGCTTTAATTACGGGGAAAAAACCGCGCATGCTCAGAAGCAAGTTATGAGAAGGGAGCACTCGTTCTGGTAAAACTAGCGTTCGTAATGGAGATAGCACATTCGTCATGCTGTAACGGACTGAAAAGCACAGAGACTGAAAAGCGTGAATCGGCTAACACCAAACTTTTAATAACATGCGGTAACATGAAATCAGCAAAAGCAGCCCAAAGGGTGGCACCATCCGAATGGAACTTCCCCTTTATAGTGGCGTCGTACGTGTTGTACATCACCGCGCTTTGCTCGAGCATTTTTTTTCACGATAGTGTGTATGCAAGGCAGGCTTGAGAAGAATCACATCGAGAAAAACAACGTTTTTTCCATGACATTAAAAACGGTCGTTTGTACGCGGCATTAGACTAAGGGGACCCCCCAGGCACTATATTGGAAGGAATTTTTCATTTTTAGGCTTTCACTTTAAAAATCAAAAAATCACTACTCATTTAAAAATGACGTTTTTCACAAACTTTTTTTTATTGATACATGTCCCCCAGGGCAGGACCTGGACCCCTATAACCATTGTATGCCCAATTACTTGCATTTACGCCTTCAAAATGGGCACTTTTGATATTTGATGTTCGGGTCCCATTGAGTTTAATGGGGTTCGTTATTCGGGTCCGAACTTTCGCGGTGTTCGAAAGTTTGTGTGCGAACCAAACAGGGGTCCATTCGGCCCATCCCTAATCCTCAACCCATTTCTGTTCTACACAGAGGTCCTTTAGTGTGGGGGAGGAGGGTTGGTTCATATGCAACTGGAGTTCTGCTTTAGACACATAAATTATATTTTTGTTGAATTCATTTTTTGACTGCTTGGCTAATTAAACAGTTTTATGTTTTCCATTGAAATAGGTTTATGAAGCTACTTATTTCTACATCCTGGGTCATTTACAATTTTATTTCATCAAGCTCATGATTTCTCCAACAGGGGTGGCTCTATAGGCACAAAGGGAAAGATGCTCTTTGGCTATAAACTGGACAAAGTGAAAAAACAAATGATCTTTCAAAGGTAATGAATCGGGCTGAAGAGTGAGTTTATAAATGAACAAAAATCCCTGTGTACGGCTATGTACAGCTCTCTACCTCCAGTCCATTACAGAATGTGATATTGCTTTTTTTCAGTTGCTTCCTGCAAGACATTTTATAATTAAATGTTCTCCTGGTCATCTTATATTGCATGTATTTTATCTATATGGTTGTCCTTTTTTGCTCTTACTGTTTTCTACTTAACAAAATAAACCTTCATTAAACCTGAATTATAAACAAATATTCAAGAGAACATTAATAAAAGATATATTATACCATTAAGTTGTATAGACTTCATTAGATTACTTGAGGAAATTGTTTCATATTTTGATAATTTCCTGTAGTATAAATTTTCAGACTCATGTTACATTGCTTTATATCTCCAGATCCTTCTTTTGACCCATGGGGTCAAGGTTTGTTTAACTTTATGTGAAAATAAAGTATCTATTTGTTCATGAAAATAAAATGTACAGGCAACATTTGTCTGTTAGAAGATAACTATATGAGATGTCATTTTAAAATTAGTAATCAAAACTTTTTAATTTGTTCAGGCTGTATGTTTACAGCTTTAATGAGTATCTTAAATTGATTTTAAATTGCAGTGAGTTTGAACTTGGTAGCAAATTACACTACTAATTTGTTAGAAAGGTAACATCAGATAGAGTGATGCTTATTAAAATCTTCATCTTTAAAACCTTGGTAACATCACCATAAAATGATGAAAATTAAAATAATTGCTCAATTAATACATATTCGAATTTCTGGAATACTGTAATTCAAAGATCTTGCAAGGAACCAATGGGGGAGATTAACTAAAACTGGAGCGCACAGAATCTGGTGTAGCTGTGCATAGTAACCAATCAGCTTCTATCTTCAGCTTGTTCAATTATACTTTGACAATAACACCTAGAAGCTGATTGGTTACTATACACAACTACACCAGATTCTGTGTGCTCCAGTCTTTGGGCAGTTGGTGGGTGATCTGTCCTTGAGGCTGATTTTCATGCTGTTATCTTTACTTTTAACCACTTCAGCCCTAGAAGATTTACCCCCTTAATGACCAGGCCATTTTTTGCGATACAGCATTGCTGTATCAGATGCGTCGCTTTAACTGACAATTGCGCGGTCGTGCGATGGTGAACCCAAACAAAAATTGGCCTTTCTTTTCCCACAAATAGAGCTTTCTTTTGGTGGTATTTGATCACCTCTGTGGTTTTTATTTTTTTCACTCTAAACAAAAAAAAGACAGGCAATTTTGAAAAAAAAAAAATGTTTTCCTTTTTGCTAATATAAATATGTAAAAAAAATCAGTTTAGGCCAATATGTATTCTTCTAAATATTGTTGGTAAAAAAAATGCAATAAGTGTGTATTGATTGGTTTGTGCAAAAGTTATAGTGTCTACAAAATAGGGGATATATTTGTTTCATTTTTATTATAATTTTTTTTTTACTATTAATGGCGGTGATCTGCGATGTTTAGACTGTGACAATGCGGCGGACAGATCGGACACTTTTTGACACTTTTATGGGACCAGTGACCTTTATGCAGTGATCAGTGCTATAATAATGCACTGATTACTGTATAAATGACACTGGCAGGGAAAAGGTTAACACTAGTGGTGATAAGGGGTTAAATGTGTTCCCTGGGAGGTGTTTATAACTGTGGGGGGGTGGACTAACTGGGAGTACAGAGAGATCGCTTTTCCTAATCACTAGGAACAGACGATCACTCTGTACTCCCCTGACAGAACAGGAATCTGTTTGTTTACGTTGACAGATCCCCGTTCTGGCTCTCTGTGTAGCGATCGCGGGTGGCCGGCAGCCATCGCGGCTGCCGGCCACACGCATCAGCTAAGGCGATTCGTGGGATTGAGCCGACCTGCTGCAGCATAATGACAGCGGCTGGTCGGCAAGCGGTTAAACCAGAAGCACTGCTACACTGTATGTACCCACATCATCTGCTGGCCCAAATAGTAAACTACTCCAGACTGTTCATGAGATATCTACTGGAAGCATGTACAAATTAAATATTACACTAGAGCTTTAGCAAAAGTAGTACTGCTGGTCTATATCAACTTTGATCCTTGTCTTTCTGTTCTTACGACAGTCTTCTATATACTATTTGTTACAGATTCCATCACCTTCAAGGATTTTTTTCTTAATGTTGCATCTCTGTCCACTGCTATTCACTGTTAATTGGTATTTTACAGCTTCATCTTCATGCTATAGGAGAACTGTACTTTTTGGTCCCAAGAGAAATACAGTTGCATGTAATGTTTAAGAGGTCTGAATTCTAATTTCTTGGTTAAAGTGGAGGGTCTATGATAGATCTCCATAAGGTCACCACACTGATGTTCTTGAAAGCAGCAAAAGCTGATTGGAAACCAGTCTTTAGGTATTAGGCTATAACAAATTTTGCTACCAATTCATTTTGCTTTCTATAATAGCTACCAATTAATTTTATCACACTTATTTGTCTTCTGAACCAACCTGTGCTGCTCTCCATAACTGTTCGTCTTGCAGCTAAGTCTATACAGAGTCAGGCCTCGTACACACGACCGATTTTCTCGTCGTAAAAAACACGTCGTTTTTTTCGACGAGATTCTTGTTAAGCTTGTCGATTTTCTCGTCAAGCTTTCTATGCGTACACACTGTCATTTCCCAATTTCCTCGTGGTTCTCTGCGCTCACGTCCAGCACGTACGACGGCACTATAAAGGGGAAGATCTTTTTTCTTGGCGCCACCCCTTGGGCTGCTTTTGCTGATCTCGTGTTACCGCGTGTGAAGTAAAAGTTTGGGAAGAGACGATTCGCGCTTTTCAGTCTTCGTACTTTTCAGATCATTTTCTGCCGTTCAGTTTGTGCTTGTGGGTTCGTATCTTGACTTTCAGGGCGTCTAGGCAGGTCGTATCTGTTTTACAGTGCGTTCTTGCCTGTTCGTTTCTGAATTTCAGTTCGTTATTCATAGGCCTTGCTGTTCTAAAGTGCGTTCTGTTCTGTACGTTCTGATTAGACGACCGTTTCCTAGCCATGTCGCCTGGACGTTCTCGTAGTCGAGTTCGTGCTGTGCGTGCGCTTGGTGTTGGTCTGCTTGTTTTGGACCAAGACCAGTCCATGAATGGTGTGAGGAGGAGTTCATGGACCAAGAATTGGTTGCTCCAGCGGGACCAATTCTGCCACATGCCTCTGCTGCGGGAGATCGTCGAGAATAATCCTGAGGACTACAGGAATTTTCTGAGGATGTCTGACCCCGTTTTTCAGGAACTGTTGGCTTTGGTGTCCCCCTATATTACCAGGAAGGACACCGTTATGCGGGAAGCCATCAGTGCTGAGCAGAGGCTCATCGCCACGTTGCGTTACCTGGCGACAGGGAGAAGTCTTCAGGACTTGAAGTTCACCACAGGCATCTCCCCCCAGGCTCTGGGCCTCATAATCCCAGACACCTGTTCTGCTATTATACAAGTCCTGCAGGAGGACTATATTAGGGTAAGTTTTCTCCCTTCACATCACATTTTATGTATTACATGTATGCTAATGTATTGTATTTCTTTCATCCTTTCCTAATTACCATGATTGTAATATGCTGAGAATGTCCCCTTTGTCCCCATGCATGCTGGAAGTTTTTAAATGCCCCTTTTTTATCCTCCCTAAATATTTCCCCTCACTAACTTTTCCAGCAGGGGCGCCTGTTGCTCCAAATGTTGGGGGGTTACAACCCCAATTTCGGAAATAAACTTCCTCCTTTTTTGCTCTGTTGCCTAATAAACGCCCCCAGTTGTCCCCTCCAATGCAGCCATTTAGTCCCCTCTATTGCAGCCAGTTTCCCCCCAGCCCTGCACTTACCTTCTTGTGGTCAGCGCCATCCTTCTTCTGTCCTTGATGTCTTCTCCTTCCCTTCATGTTGCATCAGCCAATCATGTTACCATTAAACAGACTTGGTGAACATGATTGCCAGAGCTGCCTGTCAGTGTTTACACAAGGAATGCCCCCTCCTTGCGTCCCCGATTTTTCTTTGAGGAAGCCAATTACATCCCTCAGGTTGTAATTTGCAAGACTTTTTTAATACCTGTTTCTGCTCTGCAATTTTAACCCCCTAAATGACGCAATTAATCATATGTCGGTCGCTTTACAAGAGGCCATCCACCTGAATAGTGTGCGGCATAGACAATACATAGGTTCATGCAACGCATGAACCTATGTATTGTTCTGAGTGATGGGCACAGGAGAGAGGGGACAGTGCTCCAGCGCCCACTCTGGACGCACCGCCACTGCAATGCTATCCTGTGGCCAAACACATCTCCCCCCCCCAAAATAATTTAGTAATGGCCCATCAGAGGGGGTGATGAATATGATAAATGAGCCTTCCATTATACTTTTTTTACACACCTTAATAAACGTATAATTAGATTGATGTTGGTCTCTAATTTTTTGGTCTTGAATTTGCTTGTAATGTATGCCTTTGTTTTTCTAATATTATTTCATCTTGTTTCACTCCACAGCTTCCTTCAACGCCACAGGAATGGCAGACTGTGGCATCGGAGTTTGCCACGCGGTGGGACTTCCCCAACTGCGGTGGTGCCATAGACGGGAAGCACGTCCGCATCGTGCCGCCACCCCATTCTGGATCCTACTACTACAACTACAAGGGGTTTCATAGCATTGTGCTGATGGCGGTGGTGTCAGCACGGTATGAATTCCTCTATGTTGATGTAGGGAAGAATGGCCGGATGTCCGATGGGGGATCCTTCATCCAGACGGAGTTTGCCCTCCGTCTCCAGAGTGACGACCTTGCATTGCCACCGGATGCAGGGAATATTGAAGGACTCCCTTTTGTTTTCTTGGCTGATGAAGCCTTCGGACTCGGACGGCATCTTATGAGGCCATTTCCACAGAGGACCCTGACCCCAGAGAAGAGTGTGTTCAATTACCGGCTGGCCAGGGCCCGAAGAGTCGTTGAAAATGCCTTCGGCATAATGGCCAGCCGGTTCCGCCTTTTTATGACTTCCATCCACTTGGCGGACTACAAAATAAACTATGTAGTGTTATGCTGCTGTGTGCTACACAATTTTCTTTGCCGCAAAGCGAATTCATATATGGCCTCAGTTTTGCCAGAGGCTGGACTTTCCCCTGCAAATCCCCTTCCGGGCCTGGAATCTGCCCGTCTTGGCTTGCCCCCCCAAAATGCCCGTGTGGTTCGGGACAAATACATGGAGTATTTCACGGGTAGGGGGGCAATTCCTATGCCAGCCTATGTCTAAGTATCCCAATAAAAATCTTGTTTAAACCTTTAATTATTTGTTCTTTCCTGTCTCCTAGTTTGTCTTTGTGCATTTGTAGTGGCAAGTGTATTTTACTTTAGTAAATAACAACCAATTTCACTATGTTACCTTACAAAAGAACCAAATAAGCTTAGAGTGTATTATAAAAAGAAGCTACACGTTGTTTGTGGTCAAATATTTTACTCTCTGCACATTTTTTTTTGTTTTACTTTGGGGTTGGCCTGACCACAACCCGTCAAATTTTGGCTTATGAAAATACAAAAATACCACTTGCATTTCTAAAATGACAACATTGGATACCTCTGAGCAATCTGAGACATTCAGTTACACAAACTATGTCTCTATGTGCCCGTCCTAATATGGGGTCCTGCCACCCCTTGCCCAGCCAAAAATTCAATATGCACACATTTTTACTTTTTTGCAAATAGGAAGTTTACAATCCTGATCCCTATTGTCAACATGTGCTATCTGCCATCAGGGGTGATCAATGGATGTGTTTTGGGGGTGCATCCCCTTCCTCAGTTCACCGACTTTTGATACGAGGAAGGGGTTGCACCCACAAAAGACGTACATGGATATCCCCTGATGGCAGATAGCACATGTTCACACACTGTGTGCATATTCAATTTTTGGCTGCTTTGTTACTCAAAAAATTTGTAAAAATATAAAAACAAACATGTAAAAACAAATGTGTTTGGATGGCTTATTGAATTCTCCCCAAAACATCGAGAATGTCTTTAAATGTTTGTTCCATCACATGGATTCTTTGTTTAATTAGGTCCAGTTCTGTGCTACATTCCATCACTTGCTGGATGAGGCGGAGGGCACTGTCAGCAGAGAACGGTGTGCTATCCTTCACAACATTTCCATCCCCTAAAAACCATAAAAATTTTTTAATAAAACTCTGCAGGCCTACCTCGCTTACCTTAAGCTGTGGTGTCAGATACTGACCTGTTGTGGTGACCAGATCCACAACGTCATCCACCTCTCCTTCCTGCACTTCTCCTTCCTCCACCTCAACTTCCTGCACATCTTTCGGTTGTGGATCTTTGGGAGTTTGGGGTTGCTTGGAAGTTGTGGGGTGCATGTGCTCCCTGGAGTGTCCTCCTCCCAGTCTTCTCTCCCCTATGAGAATAAAACCAAAGGTCTATTTATCACACTGTAAAAATCTCATTTTTAAACTTAAAACAGGCTAAATTGTTTGGAAGTGGGGTACAAGTGTGTGTTTGTGCGGAATTTAAAGAAAAATGCATTCTTTATGACCCCAAATATGTTTATTATTCACATTTGGATGTAATTTTTTGGACATGGAGGCACCACAAATAAACTCTGATGCACCTGTGTGGGACACCCAAAAAAGGCGGGTCTGGTGGCCCACACTATAGTGCTACAAAGTACAGATGTGGAAGCAGCTGCTGAGTGTCCTCTCCTTTACACTGATTAAAGTTTGTATTTCATTCTCCTTACAAACACATCATCTAGACTTAAAAATTATCCACAATACTTGATCAAAAATGGCAGATGTCTAATTACTTTTGGGGGTCTTAAATAAGCCAAAACCATGGATAGTGGCCGAACGAAGTGTCGGTAACGTAACGAACGATTACTGTGCCCAACCTAGTTCAAAATAATACATTTTGGAAGGGAGTCCAATATGCTTTAAAAAAAAAAAAGTCAGTTTCTAAAAAGATTAATAGCAGAAAGGTCGTCATTTTACTTACTTTTAGCGAGCATCCTCTTTATGCTCCTCAACTGGTCTGGCTCCCTCAGTTTGAGGTCTGACCACCTCTTTCTGAGCTGCTCATTTGAGCGTTTCACCCCGAACTTCGCCCTCAGACTCTTCACAACTTTAGTGAGGATTTTGGCCTTCCTTCTATTTGGTTTGCTATATGGCCCATGCTTGGCATCATAATCAGCCTTGACCAAGATGTCCACCATCTCCGCCATCTCCGCCAAAGACATATTCGATGCCTTGAATCTCCTCCTTGATCGTGACGTGTCCTCGGTCTCCGGGCTTGTCTCCTCGCTAGTTGCGGAATTATCAGACACCTGCTGTAACTCCGCCATATCTGTCTGCGCGCCGAAAGAGAAGGGGCGGGGAAAAGATGTTAGTTAGAACGTCATGGGCGGGCGACGTGTGCGGAGCGACGTGTTCGAATTTGGACGCATGCGTGGTGTGTATATAGCAAACACACATGTGACTATAGTACGTTCGGTGTGCGGAGAGAGGAGTTCAAGTGACGGACGTGCGAACAAAGGTATGTGATTTTGTGAGACTTGTTAAAATTGTTGGCCTATACTGTCTTGAGATTGTTGGAGGATATATATGGTGACTAGGATGTGAAGGAGGTTAGACTGTTTGCCTCACATTATTTAAATATAATTTATTTTACTTGCAGATACAATATGAATGTATTTATTAGCGACAAAGAGTTCCTGGCGGAATTTATTGACCGGGTAAGGGAGCTGCCGGCTCTGTGGGAGACCAAAAACCCCATCCATAAAAAAAAAGGGGTGAGAAAAGCAGCGCTGGAGAAGCTGCTCCCATTTGTGCATACCAAGGTGCCCACAGCCACAGCAAAACAAGTGGACACTAAAATTGGGAGCTTGAGAGGTACCTACAGGACTGAACGCTCTAAGGTGCTGGCTTCTCAGAGGTCAGGAGCAGCAGCAGATGATGTTTATGTCCCGGTTTTGTGGTACTACAGCAGGATGTCCTTCCTGGATGACCACATTGAGCCAAGGCCATCACTCTCCACTCTTCCCCCCAGACTTCCCTGCAGCCAACCTGAGCCTTCTCTGGAGCAAGAGGAGGCAGCCATCCTGGATGATCCTGATTTGGCCATCTGGAGCCAGGTATAGTATTAACTGAAAATGTAGTGGGATAAAATTAATGTTTCCCAAATATGTCAGGATGAGAAACATACATTATTTTGTATTCAACAAGTGAAATCATGATCTGTAGACATTATTCTGCACTTAATTGTGTGGTAAATAGTCAAGCTGATGTAGTGGTAAATTTAAAGCAAGGATTTATGCATTTACATTCTAATTGCTTCCATCAGGATTACAAAGTTTGATGCAAAGATTAAACCAACATATTAAACTATGTTTCTTTTTCATACACAGGATGAAATCAGCCAGGAGGAGGGTCTGGAAACTGTCAGGCAGGAGGAGGAAGGGCCCAGTGGCAGCCAGGAGGTGGCAGGGCCCAGTGGCAGCCAGGAGGTGGCAGGGCCCAGTGGCAGCCATGAGGTGGCAGGGCCCAGTGGCAGCCAGGAGGTGGCAGGGCCCAGTGGCAGACAGGAGGTGGCAGGGCCCAGTGGCAGCCAGGAGGTGGCAGGGCCCAGTGGCAGACAGGAGGTGGCAGGGCCCAGTGGCAGACAGGAGGTGGCAGGGCAAAGGAGAAGCACCAGATCCCAGGTGCCTCCCATCAGGCTTCACAAAAGAGGCAGGAGGGACAGGACCACCAGTGAGGCAGCAATGGCCCTTATTAAAGAGGCCCATGCCACCCTCAAGGAGCCCACATCCCCTGAAGAGGCCATTGCCGGCCTAGTGGAGGCTAAGTTCAAGGTGATGAGCATGGAGCAACGCCTCCTATGCGAACCCCTGCTCATCACCTTGCTCAACAAGGGGGTGATGGAGCAAATTACCCCCAATACCGCCATATGTGAGGTGGCCCAACTGACCCAACCTCAACCTCCACCTCCACCTTCCTCTTCTGCCCCACCCCCTTCTGCTACCCCTCCACCTTCTGCCCCACCCCCTTCTGCTACACCTCCACCTTCTTCTTCTGCCCCACCCCCTTCTGCTACACCTCCACCTTCTGCCCCACCCCCTTCTGCTACACCTCCACCTTCTGCCCCACCCCCTTCTGCTATACCTCCACCTTCTTCTTCTGCCCCACCCCCTTCTGCTACACCTCCACCTCCTCCTCCTGACAGGAGTACCCCTCCAGTGGGCCAGCCTCCAGCTAAACGAAGAAGGAAGGCTTCAGTAAAGGCTGCAGGGAAGGTTGCCAGGAAGAAGAGGAAGTGATGGCCTTGCTTCATTGTGGTCGCACTGGTCGGACAGAAGGCAGCCTGTTGTAGTACCACACACTTGGGACATATATCTCACCTGCTGCTGTTCCTGACCTCTGGGAGGCCAGCATCAGATTGTGTTCTGAAATGTGGGCCTTCTCAAGCTCCCAATTTTAGTGTCCACACAGGGTTGCTGTGTGCTCTGGGGTCCCTGGGATGCACAAATGGCAGCAGCTTCTCCAGCGCTGCCTTCTCTTTATTTAATTTATAAACATGAATAAATGTGTTTTTTGTTTAAGTTCATACTTGACTATGTGTATTTTTAAATAAAAAAAAACAAGCTTTGGAGTAAGCAGATACATTTGACTGACAATAAAAGGCACAGATATCACCCCCCCAAAAGAATAACTAAATCTGATTAGCTCAAAAACATGGTGTGAAATTTTAAAAATATAGATTAGAAAATTAAATGGGAGATCGCTATCAAAACATTGAGAAATTATAATTAACATCATTTTGAAAAATCTAACCATTTAAATTATTCCTAAAAACTTGCACGATATAATACACATAAATCTTATAAAGAGCAGCATGAAAAAGGTTAAAAATAAGGCATAACTCTGTGTGAATATCAGCACCAAAAGAAGGTCTCTCGTTTTGATTAATGTAACATTCTAACAAAGAATTCAATGCAGAACATTTAAACGATGAAATATTTATGAGCGTGACGAATGTGCTCTCTCCATTATGAAGGCTTGTTTTACCAGAAGATGCGCTCCCGTCTCATAGTTGCTTGTGAGCATGCGCACTTTTGGAAGAGTCGTAAAAGCATACACACGAACCATTTTCTCGTCACAAAACAGGCCGACGAGAAACACGACGAGGAAATCTGGACTCCTGACGAGAAAATAGAGAGCAGGTTCTCTATTTTCTCGTCGAGATTCTCGACAAGTTTCTCGTCGTAAAACCATACACACGAACGTTTTTCTAGACAAAAAAACTCTCGCGGCACTTTTCTTGACTGTTTACGACGAGAAAATCGGTCGTGTGTACGAGGCCTCAGTCTGCTGTTTCTCATATGGGCCGCATGCTGAATTCCTGCTCATCTTCCCTTGCAGGTGGGATTTTCCACTTTCCAGTAATGTATTAAGCCATTTGTTTAAATGTTCTTGCACTCTCCTTGTGGGTTATTATTTAGAAGTCCTCTTATATATCATGTCCAGTAAAGCTATTTTAAGGAGAAGTGGGGCCAAAGCTCTTTTGGCTTTACCTCTCCTACAAGGAAAAAAGCGGTGCCTTCTAAGCGTAGCAATAAAATTATTTAATGAAGAATAAACAATGAACAGGTAGTAGGAATCACACTCACAATGGAGCGATTAAAATAGGCTTATCTGTACTGTAGATCATCCGCGCTGTCCCGGGGGCTGCTATTTACCAGATGTCCGTGGTGTATGGTCTCTGTATATCCTCCTGGCTGTGATAACGGTGGTGGAACCCAACGCTCTCTCTGAGCCTGAGGAAGAAGCACGCATGCTTCGAACGCGCGCACCTCCCCGCTGACCCTGTACCCGGAAGTGATGTCATCGCTGCCTGTGTTCCTGTGAGAACTGTCTCCCGTCCACGTCTGCTGACAGCGCTGGGTTCCACCACCGTTATCACAGCGAGGAGGATATACAGAGACCATACACCACGGACATCTGGTAAATAGCAGCCCCCGGGATAGCGCGGATGATCTACAGTACAGATAATCCTATTTTAATCTCTCCATTGTGAGTGTGATTCCTACTACCTGTTCATTCTTTATTCTTCATTAAATAATTTTATTGCTACGCTTAGAAGGTGCCGCTTTTTTCCTTGTATTTGTGTTTCAGATCCTCTTCTATCTGCAAGCTGGCAGCCATCCTTGTGATTAGCATTTTTTAGCAATATTATGGACTAATTGTCATGGACTAATACACAGCCCCCCCCCCCTGAACATTCGACTGATCCTTTTCTCCCATATATCTTTTGTTTCATGCATCAGTACCCAGAGTGCGCTTAATTAACCCTTTGGCTTTACCTCTCCTGTTGGTCACTTGAGTGCACTTAGTTCAGAACTGCTGTGACCCATATTCAAATGACAGCGGAATAAAATTCACTGTTGGCTGACGTCATTCAGCCAGTCCAGACTCAGTCTGGAGGGATACCGACTTTGATGTTTGGATTACACCCATATTATCGGCAGCTGGCTCAACCTCTCAGTGTGTTGCTCAGAGCCTGAGCCAGCTGCTCATGATTCCAGCAGGAACGAAACCCCCATGATGCGTAAGAGGGGGCGGGGTCACCTGTCCTTATCATAGGGAACCCCCCGGGTTCCCTATGATGAGGACGGATGAGCCCGCCCCGTGACGTCACATCTTACGCGTCATGGGAGTTTCGTTCTTGCTGGAGAGGGGAGACTGCAGCGTCGCTGGAGAATGGCTCATCGTTGGACATCGACGGGATTACATCACTGGAATTTATTTATTTATTTATTTTATTTTTAAATAAAGGACTTGTCCAACTGTGTCTGTGGGTTATTTACAAATTTTTACACTTTCTTTGTGAAATGGTAGGGGTACAATGTACCGTTACCAATTCACATAGGGAGGCCGGGATCTGGAGTTCCCCTTTGTTAAAGGGGGCTTCCAGATTTCGATAAGCCCCCCGCCCGCAGACCCCCACAACCACCGGGCCTCCCCATGTTGAGGGCATGTGGCCTGTTATGGTTCAGGAGGGGGGCTCTCTCGTCCCCCCTCTTTTCCTGCGGCCTGCCAGGTTGCGTGCTTGGATTAGGGTCTGGAATGGAATTTTGGGGGGACCCCACGCCATTTTTTTTTAATTTTGGTGCGGGGTTCCCCTCAAAATCCATACCAGACCTGAAGGGTCTGGTATGGATTTTTTGGGGGGGACCCCACACCATTTTTTTAAAAAAATTGGTGCGGGGTTCCCCTTAATATCCATACCAAACCTGAAGGGCCTGATATGGAATTTGGGGGGACCCTCACGTTTTTTTTGGTTTGGGGTTCCCCTTAATATTCATACCAGACCCAAAGGGTCTGGTAATGGACTGTGGGGGGGACCCCTGCCGTTTTTTTCAATGACTTTGATCTGTATTGCAGGGGAGCCGACAATTCATTATAGTCGCGAGTAGTTTTAAGTGACTTTTTGTGCAGGGACAATTCTAAACATGGGAAACATGCGCGACTTTACAGGCATACTTTAGACACCCCCCAGGTACGAAATTTAAAGGAATATTTGACTTTTATTGTTTCACATTAAGCATTATTAAAATCACTACTTTTTTTTGCATTGATACATGTCCCCTGGGGCAGGACCCGGGTCCCCAAACACTTTTTATGACAATAACTTGCATATTAGCCTTTAAAATTAGCACCTTTGGTTTTTCATGTTCGTGTCCCACGGACTTTAACGGTGTTTGCGTGTTCGAACAAATTTTTTGCCTGTTCGCATGTTCTGGTGCGAACCGAACAGGGGGGGTGTTTGGCTCATCCCTACTGGTAAGGGGCGATTTCATTACTTGTGCATGGTGTGATGCATGCAGCACTTTGAAGGCTACCGAATGCTATAATATCAGCACCAATCTACTTTATTTTTTAGACAGTTTTTTTCTCATTTTAGTCACTTATATTTTTCTCTTCTGGGACTTTGTGCTCAAGCTTTTACTTATTATCATTTGCTGTTGTTCACTGCATACCAGATGGTTATAGGTGTGAATCATTGTTATTTTGGTATATATGTTTTGGCAAGGTGGTGTTGTTCACAATTGGAAATATTTATATCTGTAACATTTTATGATATGCAACATTGAACGGTTTGTATGTCCCTTATATAGGCGGATACAGTTTTATATTCACTTAAATATATTTTTATTATATTTTTTTAATATATTTTTTAATACAGACATACCCCACTTTGTGTATCAATGTTGGATAGTATGTTAACGTCATAGACTGTGACAGTGCACTTTATTCACATTGATAGCGCTTCCCTTTTTTTACATCATATCTAATAATTAATTCCTAACATGCTGTATAGTCACAATTTTTTTTACACTATTCACACTTTAGGCAAAAAATGACTACTTACATACTTCAAGTCCATTTTCTAAGTAGAACACCTATCAGAAGAAAATAGTAGCAGACAAATATAAAATAATTATTTCTGTAAAGTGATTAATTTATTTTACTATCTTTACACATATTCTTTTCACTTTTTGTAGAAGAAAGCTCCCAAAAGTTTTAACACAGGCAGGCTGAAAATGTCAAGGATACTGTCCCGGGAGCTGATAATTTATCAACTACCTTAGGTAGGGCATAGGTGGTACGAATTTCTTGCAACCACGGTTTGCAGGAAAGAAATTTGCACAATTGCACAATTCCCCCATCAACACAGACAGTGCTGACAGGGTAATCCCTCCTGCTGAGCAATTGTCTGTTCCAGACAGGAGGCAAGCGGGGGAAGTTGTCCTCACCAGGTGAAGACAGTGATTATTGCTAGCAGCTACAGCTGCTAGCCATAATTGAGTGAATCCAGCAGGCTGGTTGGACCCAAGTTGATCTATCGATTAACTTGGTACATTCAGTCTGTCCACACGCGGTTAGAATTTTGGGCAGCCATCTATGGCCAGCCTTAGAGTACTAAAACCTGCACTTTAAAAAATAAAGTTTCTACTGTTTTAGTCTTAGGAGCTGACCATTATATATCACATTCACAGCCAGTGTAGAGAATGTTGACTTCTAGTCCCAAAATTTAGCATCTTGCCAATCACACTACATTGAAAAAAGTATATCTACATTTCTGTTTATCATATATTTTTTTAAGTTCATTACTTACCGCAACTGATGATACTGTAGCTTTACCATCCCCTCTCACCTGCCAAAAAATGCTTATTTTCTAATCCTTTGGCCGTAGGGTTTTTTTTTATTACAGCTTTCACTTTCATCAACACTAGGCACTGTGACAAAAAAGCATATGCTAAACAAAAATTCCCTAAAATTGCCCTAATATACCCAGTGGCATCACTAGGGTTGGTGTCAACGGTGCAAAAAATAAATTGTGTCACCCCCCCACCAACTAAAGTCCCCCCTAAGTACAGAACCCCCTCCACTAACTACAGGCCCACCCCCTGCAGTATAGATCCCCTCCCTAAGGTACAGACCCCCCTCCCGCATTATAGATCCCCTCCCTCAGTACAGACCCCCCACTAAGTACAGACCCCTTAGTGCGGACCCCCAGCAGTAGACACCCCCTCAGTTCAGACCCCCCTCAGTACAGACACCCCCCTCACTGCAGACCCCTCCCACAGTACATACACCCCCCTCAGTGAAGACCCCCCCACCTCAGTGCAGACCCCCCAGTGCAGACCCCCAGTGCAGACCCCCTGCCTCAGTGCAGACCCCCCTGTGCGGACTCCCCCAGCAGTTGACACCTCCCCTCAGTGCAGACCCCTCCAACAGTACAGACACCCCCCTCAGTGCAGACCCCCCACCTCAGTGCAGACCCCCCAGTGCAGACCCTCGCCTCAGCGCCGACCCCCCAGTGCGGACCCCCCAGCAATAGACACCCCCCTCAGTGCATACCCCCCTCAGTACAGAAACCCCCCTCAGTGCAGACCCCTCAAACAGTACAGACACCCCCCTGAGTGCAGACCCCCCACCTCAGTGCAGACCCCTCCAACAGTACAGACACCCCCCTCAGTGCAGACCCCCCCACCTCAGTGCAGACCCCCCAGCAGTAGATACCCCCCTTAGTGCAGACCTGCCTCAGCACAGACCCCCCTCAGTACAGACCCGCCACCTCAGTGCAGACCCGCCCAGCAGTAGACACCCCCTCCTCAGTACAGACACCCCCCTCAGTGCAGACCCCCCCAGCAGTAGACACCCCACCTCAGTGCAGACCCCCCTCAGTGCAGACCACCCTCAGTACAGACACCCCCACCTCAGTGCAGACCCCCCAGTGCAGACCCCCCAGCAGTAGACACCCCCACCTCAGTGCAGACCCCCCGCCAGCAGTAGACACCCCCTCCTCCGTGCAGACACTCCCCCTCAGTGCAGACCACTCCAACAGTACAGACAACCCCCTCAGTGCAGACCTCTCCAACAGTACAGACACCCCCCTCAGTGCAGCCCCCCCAGCAGTAGACACCCCCCTCAGTACAGACCCCCACCTCAGTGCAGACCCCCCAGCAGTAGACACCCCCTACTCAGTACAGACACCCCTCTCAGTGCAGACCCCCCAACAGTATAGATACCCCCAGTGCAGACCCCCCACCTCAGTGCAGACCCCTCCAGCATTAGACACCACCCTCAGTGCAGACCCCCCTCAGTGCAGACCCCCCTCAGTACAGACACCCTCCCACCTCAGTGCAGACCCCCCAGCAGTAGACACCCTACTCAGTGCAGACCCCCCTCAGTATAGACCCCCCATATCAGTCCAGACCCCCCGCAGTAGACACCCCCTCCTCAGTGCAGACCCCCCTCAGTACAGACACCCCCCTCTGTGCAGACCCCCCACCTCAGTGCAGACCCCCAACAGTAGACACCCCCCTCGGTGCAGACCCCCCAGCAGTAGACACCCCCTCAGTGCAGACCCCCCTCAGTGCAGACCCTCTCAGTACAGACCCCCTTACAGACCTCAGAACAGTGTGGTCAGATACACACAGCGGTGTGTGTCCCTCGAGCACGGGCTCCTCCTCCTCTCCTCATGTAAACAGAG
Organism: Rana muscosa; assembly: GCA_029206835.1. Taxonomy (NCBI): domain Eukaryota; kingdom Metazoa; phylum Chordata; class Amphibia; order Anura; family Ranidae; genus Rana; species Rana muscosa. The sequence continues at coordinate 424,669,122 of CM055122.1, forward strand.
AGGGGGAGGCGGCTTAGATCCTCTCCACTGAGGGACACAGCCGCGGCGCGAGATGCAGAACTAATCAGGGTAGTGGGGGGTGTTGGTGGTGCCGCTACCCACGGGTGTCACCTCTCTGGCGGGTGTCACCCGGGTGCAGCCCACACCCTCCGCACCCGTCTAGTGACGCCACTGAATATACCCAATATTGCTGTTGGTATTGGATATGAAATGCATAAGCTGTCAGCAAAACAAATCTTTCAATAATTATTTTCATTAATTACTCACTTCTATTTCTAATAGTTCTATTACTATTTATATTATGTGATAAACCCTACTTTATAGAATATTTTCTAAATAAACACTCCATACATGGTGCCTCCATGACACGGTATGGTGCCTCAATGAAAGCAATGCGTGCTGGGGTCTTAATAAGAAGTTGTTGACTGTTTCTGCAAATTAAAAGTACAGAAAGATCACATTTCTGATAGAGGATGTGTCCCCTGCTCTGATTAAAGGAGAAGTACAGCCAAAGCTTGTTTGGCTATACTTCTCCTGTGGATCACAGGAGTGCAGTTCGTTCTGCAATCCTGTGATCCGTTCTCAGCAGACAGCGGGCTAAAGCCTTCTGTCTGCTGACTTCACAGAGCTGGTCCAGGCTCAGGCAAAATCTATCCACATGCCTGGACCTGCATCCGCTGACAGCCTGAACTGCCCACTCCTGCCCCGCTCCTGTCCCCTACACAACCCAATGCTCCAGTGAGCATGGAGGGGGCAGAGCAGACAGCAGTGACTGACAATACCCAGCTCTCTGCTCAGGGAGCTGTAAGTACGGAGCGAGAGCCAGCAGGAGGGCCAGATGTAGCATCAGACCCAGCTAGGTAACTATGATTCTTAAAAAAATAAATAAAACCCAATAATAAAAATAAAAACTTATATTTTAATTGAAGTATGTGTAACCTTAGTTCAACGGTCAATTTACAACTTAGGCTATTCATAATATAGTAGTAAATCAGTCTTACAAACTTTTTGGATTGCTTTGGGCTTACCACCTCAGGCTGCCAAAGGTAAATATGAAATAGACATATGCAATATTTTTATTTTCCTGGCTAAAATTTAACACAAAAAATTGTTTCTCTATTGTGTATGATAATTTATACACACTAATATAATGATGAAAAACACAGCGCTATAAACAGGTTATATAGATGTCAACGGAAATTTAGATGCAGATGAAAATTTACCAGCAGATTTGACCATGTGATATAACATGTACTGATTCATTAATTACTCAATGCATAACTCTGAAGTTGGAGGAAATTGGACAATTTTGACCACAGGCTTATGGGATTCATTTTCTAAAGTGTTACAGTGAATCTTCATTTTACTAAATATGGTTAAGGTGTGTTCATTGAAAAAAAAAAGTTAAAATCCTGTTCTTTTTTTATTTCTCTTAAACATGATCAAGTGTAGTGGAGAGCTCATTTACAAAAGATCTTTAGACAGGTGAGTGACTGCCACTGTCAGAACTAGTGTGTGGGCAGCCAGGCAGGAGCCCAATGGCACACAGCTTATTTGGAAGATCTAGTTACTGTAAATAGTCCCTCCCCAACTGATACCACAGCACTCAGTTTTAGAGGATAGAGGAGAGGAAGTTCGGGACTTTAAATGAGGCTCGTAAGTAGAACAATGGATCACATGAAAAAGCAATTTTAATAAAATAAGCAAGTCATACAAATATCTTGGCCAGCGGACTTGGGTCCCTCTCCTTCCAGTCACACCAGCGTGACGTTGGGGGCGTGCGCTGGGGTGAGTCATGGCTCCCCGCGTGGTCTGGTTGTCCTCCTTGTCTGCTGTTTGTAGATACCGGGTCCATTTTCACCTCACTATTTTAAGTTATCCATTGGCACACATCAGGTAATTTCCTTTGGTTTCTGTTTTTAATTAGTTACTCCCCACTGACCTCTCTTCACTACCCTCTTCACATTCCCTTTATCCCAGCCTATTCATGTGTTTTTCCACCTCACACCTATCCTCACTCCTCAGTCTCACCTCCCTTCATCCTTTCCTTTCAATCTTTTTCTTTATCTTAACTATTCTCTTCCTTTTTCTATCTTCTCTTTCTTTCTCTCTTTCGACCCCAGCCCCTTCATTCATGGGCCCACACATCAGCATACATATTTCTTGTTCCCAACACTTTATTATCATCATACTTTTCCTACACATTCCACAGGTTCCCTCCCGGCATCGTCACCAGTGCCAATGTGGGCGTCACCTTCCCGCTGCGTGCTCCTTGTTGGTGTCCCTCTCCCCTGGGTATCCTCGTCCCCTCAGCTCCCGGAAGTGATATGTGATGACGGTTGCCGCCGATGCAGTGCCACCAGCACATTTTGTGCATACTGTGTAAGTAGGAGGTCGGTCTATTTCCCTCCTCCATACCCCCAACTTTTGTCCCTTTATTTGTTTTTTTCTCCTTTTCTTTTTTTTTCCCCTTTTTAAGAGTTTTGAATACACTTCATTGGTCGTTATTTTTTCTTACAATGTTTTTTCAGACTATATGCATCTGCTCCTGATGAGGCGTTTTAATCACCGGAACACGTCGAGCCTACAGCCTTTTCAACCTTTAGGCTATCCTAGATGCTTGATGATATTATACATGTTGTGATGTAGCTATTTTAAGAATTGCTGTTAACTTATAACTGCTGGAGCCCGCTGGCCAAGATATTTGCATGACTTGTGCTTATTTTATTAAAATTGCTTTTTCATGTGATCCATTGTTCTACTTACCAGCCTCATTTAAAGTCCCAAACTTCTCTACTCTTACCAAATATTTATTAGGGATGGAGACATTTATCTAGGGTGTCTCATTTAAAGTCCCACTTCTCCCTTCCCCCTTATTCCCCCTTGTATGATCAATTTTAGAGGAGTTACCCTTTGTCCTCCAGTTGGATCCCTCCAGCTGTCTGCCTCTGTTACCAGAGCTACCATAGGCTTCTATGTCAGGAACGCTGTTGATAAGAATAATCTTAATAGTTATTCTCAGCTAAACTCTTTATTATAGTCTTATAGAAACTATGCCATGCAGCCACATGAACAGAGGGTCACCTTATTTACTTACATTCACTTCACAAAGTGTATATACATTCACTTTGCTAGGTGAACAGCCTCTATTTCTATAGTAAACTAACCCCTGTGTCTTTATAGTTCTCTGGGATCCTTGCACTGAGATTCTGACTCTGTTTGCTGAGATAAACTCTGAATATTCCACTAAAGAAAAAGTGATACACCATTTCTGTGTTCTGCAGCAAATACTAGATAATGGGTTAAACTCTATACAAGCAAGTGTATACTTCAAACATTTGGACATTCAGCATAAAAGATGAAAATCCAGGTTGTGCATGTGGCAACATGGTGGTTGCATGATGACCGTATGCACCAACAAATTATCTCAAGTACATCTACCATTCCAACCTTTGCTCAGTTTAGAAAGATATTTTTAATTATTAACAGATTCAGTAAAATAAAAGCTTTATACCACTAGTAAATTTAGAAAGGAAATTCAGCCACACAAATTTAATATGTATTCCTTCATTTCGTAAATGAAATACCATTAAATCTAGCAAGACATAATCTGGCTTGTTCAAAAGAAAGAGTGCAGCAACCAACATAAACAGAATCAGTATTGCTCTTATATTAGTCTGATATGAAGTGATTGAAAGTGACTCTGAAAAAAAAGATTGTGTGTCTCACTGGATGGATGAGAACCAACTGCCTACAGACAGCGTCCTCTGTCCTCACTCAAAACCACACCCAATATGTTTTGTTGCTCTGACGTCATCAGGGGCACCAGCACCAATGACATTACATGTTACCCATAAGTTTGGGAGAGATCATTAATCACTTTTTTGGGCTTGCAGCTTAATTCCTTGTTTATAAGAGGTGCAAGCATTTTGGATTTATATTATCTGAAGCTTTGACATTACCCACCATTCAGCCAGAGGTGATTGAGAGCTGCTGCAATGTCTACTTTGAAGTGTAATTAAAAATTGTTAAATAGAAACTCAATTGTCCTTGCAGTCAGCATTTAAACAGGGACAGCAAAAGGCAGCATTGAATCAGGCCTATCAGCTTTTGTTGCAATGTACAGTACTAAGAATCTAAAAAATATAGCTTGCTGATTGGATGAGTGAGCACATATATGACCTTTCATTGACATGTAGCTGTTCTTTTATTATCCAATTACAACCTTGTCCAAGCTGTATTGCTTTGACAGCACTGTGGAAAAGTAAACAATTATAAACTTGCATAGTGTCTAATGGGGGTATTTGGATTTGGCTGAAAAACGTTACACAGCTTTTAGTAGGAAGGACAGTTCACACATTTTTCTATTTCAACTAGATTTTTAGCTGTTTGCCTATACTAACTGTTTATGTAAAGTACAGTTTGATTATTTTGCTATGGATTACAGCACTCTACAATTCAGTTTTGCTCTTTTCATTGCTTTGCTGCAAAGGCCCATATAAGATTGATTTTCAAAGCAGCAAACATGCACTCCCGTAAATATAATTTTATGGCATCTATTTATGGGTCTATTTTTGCAACAGATTCTTGATACAAGAAAATATATTGACTAGAAATGACTGTGCAGGCTTTTGCTTGTTGTAGATTAGGCTATAAAATTTTTAAATATTTCAAAACCGACACAAATAAGCTTAAGTTAAATACTGTACATAATGCTAAAAGTTCAGATTGCATAAAAAGGCATATTATATTCTTTAGGCAAATAATATGTCATTATACTTCATTGACACTACATCACATAATTAGCATACATTACTTCTATCTAATTGTTTATATGTATTTTTTAAAGTAGTAACATTTTTCAAATACTTTATTTTTTCTCTAAGTGATTTTAAAATGTATTTCACCTACTCGTTGAAAAACAAATTTGTTTGTCATTTGTCAGCAGACTGAAGTAACATAACACCTCATTAGGGACAATTCTAGGTCACACAAGAGCACTGGGGAAAACTCCCATGATACTGTAGCAGTTTGTATTATTTTACAGTTATTGTAGGTTTAACAAACAGTTCTACCATAAAATATCAGTGCAGGCAAACTCAATCCTCTGTTGTCAGGAAAAAGAAAATATATTGTTTTACACATCAATGACAATGCCAGTTTACAGATGAATGGATCATAATGTGTATTTCTTTTAATGTTCTTTTTCCGTTGTCATTATTTTTGTATTTATAGAGGAACTTCACTCTGGTTTAAAAATTTTTTTAATGTCAGCAGCTATAAATGTTGTAGCTACTGACTTTAAAAAAAACAGATACTTAGCAACCCAGTGAGTCCAGTGCTCACTACCTCTCAACCAATTCTTTTCAGGTCAGTGGATCCCCAGCACCAACATCTTGGATTTGGGAGCTGGCTATGACTTTCTCATGATTAACATTTGGTTCTCCACTGCAAATGCATGAGATTGCACAGGAAGACTGTTTATGAAGCCTCCTGAGATTGTGTGATGTTATCGTTGTGGGCAGCGGAGTGCAGCCCAAGGAGACATCACCCTCGCTTAGGTGAGGGTTAAGGAAGTGGGAAAGTACAAGAAAAGAGGCAGGTCACAAATGCTGAGATAGGAGAGACTGTGCGTCATGGGCAGTGGAGACAGACAGCTGCAGCCAGGAGGGCTGTCAGGGTCTGGAGAGGACTGACTGGGAGCAGTAGTTCACCAAAGAGGGCAGCTAGCACCAGAACTTTCTTTGCTACATCATAGGGGCCCACGGTCCCTGCCTGTAATAAGTTACTGTGCTAAGGTCTGGCTGAAACCAGTGTCAGGTCTAACCATGTGCTAGCTGCGCCTGAAAAATTGTGCTGGAGGGAGAAGGAGAGATAGTCTGCAGCAAGTGTTGTGCAGGAGGAGAGAATCTAAATTGTCCCAAACCATGCAAGAATCTTTTTCCTGGGCATCCCATGAATTCCTTAACCCACCTAGCGGTATTCCAGAGTCTGGCTCGGGGTAAGATTTCAGTACCTAAAGCGCTTACCCCGAGCCAGACTCGGGATCGCATCGCAGGATACAGGGGAAGTTACTTACCTTGTTCCCTGGACCCTGCGACGTGTCCCCGCTGTGTGAGCGAGCCGTCATCTTGCTCGATCCACACTGCCGAGTGCCACCGAGCTCCATTCCCTGTGACGTTGTGGCGCACAGGGGTGGAGTTCGGCGCCAAATTCAAAAAGTGAAACACACAATACACATACAGTATACTGTAATCTTACAGATTACAGTACTGTATCAAATAATTACACACCCCCATTGTCCCTAGTGGTCTGTCCAGTGTCCTGCATGCACTTTTATATGATAAAAACTGTTCTTTCTGCCTGGAAACTGGAGATTTTCCATAGCAACCAAAAAGTGTCCCTTTACATCAAAAGTGGTTTTAGACCAGCTAGAAAACAGCGATAATAAATTAGAATCAATAAATAATGATGCGCTATAAAATCAATGCCTATGTGAATACTACAGATAAACCAATACATAAATATATAAATAAATAAATATGTAAAAAAACAAAAGTGCAAACTGCAAACCGTGTGCAAACTGCAAACCATGTGAAAATAATACAACAGTGCAAAAAAAAGTCCAAAGTGCTAATAAAGGACCCTGCATACATATATGTGCAATCCTGTGCAATACAAGCAGCCTATGGACAGACACTAACAAAGTCAATGCTCCTCAGTAGCTATGTGAAAAACACACACACGCAGTTCTCAGTCCTAGATAGAGACCAACTTGGTGTTCCTTAATGTGTCCCTCTCATCCAGCTGATCAGAGGCTGGGACGGGTATCAGTTGTCTGACACAAGCAGTCAAAGCGGTGAGCTAATTTCAAGTAGGCACACATAAAAAGAAAGGAGAAAGGATCATTGCGCAACACTGTATGAACTACAGGCAATGATAATTCATTGGTGCATTCACTCACGTGACCGCAATAAAGGTAAATGCATAGATAGCCACAATTCAGCTCAGTTGAGCGATCTTCCTCACTGCCCCGGCTACTGAGTCCATCATCGCTGACAGGCGCAATGCATTTACAGCTTCTAAATGTAAAAAATACAAAGAACATGAACAACTTTAATCGTCTATTGCTAAGACTCAAAACGATAATAAAAATAGATTAAAAACATATTAGAACATGTAATATAATTTCACTAATTAGAGGTATGTAGATTGTCTTACTCCCTCCAATGGTGTATAATGGTACTGCATCTTACATATTACTCATGAACAATATATACCATATTAAATATCCAGGTATCACACATCTATCATCTGGACACTACCAAAATTCCATAAAATACTCAGATAAAATATGCTGCTTTCCATAATTAAAATAATAATAGAAAAATAGAAAAATACACTAAAAAACATAAAAACATTAATTTTAGATCAAGAATGGGGAGGACAAATTAATAATTGGATATGAAACAATTGAGATCGAATTCTATATTCAAGCCATTGGGCGCAAGAGTACGCATTTCGTGTATCCACCCGGACTCACTTTTACTGAGGTCCCTCACTTTATGACTGCCCCTCCAATGAGGTGTAAATTTCTCAATGGCCCAGAATTTTAATTCTGTGGGGTCTTTTTGGTGGCATAATGCAAAATGACGTGAAACATTATGTTTTGGGAACCCGTTTACAATATTTTGCACGTGTTCCCTTATCCGCTTCCACATAGGTCTTTTTGTACGTCCTATATATTGGAGTGAACAACAGCACTCCAACATATAGACCACCCCCTCAGTTCTGCACGTGATCAAATCTTTTATTTCATAATTTTGTTGTGTAGCATTAGATTTGAACTTAGAGCATTTTTGACCATTCAGATTAGTTTTCCTGCAAGCATGGCACCGTTTACAAGGGAAGAAACCTTACCCTTGAAAAAAAGTGAGTGTATTCATCTTGGTTGGTGGGTCAGGCACATTTTTGGCCACTAAATCTCTAAGTGTTGGAGCTCTCCTATATATAATCCGGGGGAAAACTTGGTAATATGCTTTGTAATTGTCTGTCTGCTTTGAGAATTGGCCAGTGCTTTTTAAATATGGATTCTATCTGTCTGTGTTGAACATTAAAGTTCATTATAATCGGTAGTTCTTGGAAGGATGTGATTTTCTTTTCTTTATCCTGCACAAGTGTGGCCCTTGGTATATCAAAAACTTCTTGTATTTTCGTGTTGACAAATTCTTCATTGTATCCCTTTGCGATAAACTTCTTTCCCATCATTTTTGCTTGTTCCAGGAATACTTGTTCATCCGTACAGTTTCTACAGAGTCTAATCAGCTGTCCCTTCGGTATATTGATAAGCCATGGTTCAAAGTGGCAGCTGTCCACTGGAATGTAGCTGTTTCTTTCCACTGGTTTGAAATATGTTTTAGTGGTTATTGTATTTTCTTCCAGTGAGATTTCCAAATCCAAGAACTGTATAGTTTTATTACTGATTGTATACGTTAATTTAATATTTTGTTCATTCTCATTCAACTTTTCAAAAAATTGGACTAGGGTACTTTCATCCCCATCCCAGACTACTATGCAGTCATCAATGAATCTCCTGTATAGCGTGGCAAGTGGCAAGTGGTAATAAGGCCTGCCGACAAAGGAGGCGCCACAGGATTGCACATATATGTATGCAGGGTCCTTTATTAGCACTTTGGACATTTTTTTGCACTGTTGTATTATTTGCACATGGTTTGCAGTTTGCACATGGTTTGCAGTTTGCACTTTTGTTTTTTTACATATTTATTTATTTATATATGTATGTATTGGTTTATCTGTAGTATTCACATAGGGTTGATTTTATAGCGCATCATTATTTATTTATTATTTATTATTTATGATACCAGATTATCTTTTTGAATGATTGCAGCTTATATCATTTAGTTATCCGTGTTGATCGGTTTCACTATTTAAAGTTTTACACATTATTGTGCACCATTTTAGCGCTTCAGTACACATATTTACCTAATAAATTAGAATCATTTGCAGAATTGAGCGATAGCGATTTGTGGGGAAATTCTTCATCAAACACTGAAAAACACTTTTATTATTATTATTTGTTATAATTATTTTATAGTTATTTATTATATTATAATTTCTGATTTTGTTTTTTGAACTTTATCATACATGGGATGTCTACTAGACTCTGGTTTGGACAGATTAAGTGAGTTATTCCTAAGAATTGCAGGCCTACAATATAAAACGCCAAATTTCCATGCAGAATAATGGTACCGCTTTCAGCACCTAAAATCTGACAGAATCATACCGCCAGGAAGGTTAACCCCACTTTCAAGTTCCAATCCCATAATAAAATACAAAAACAAAGCTGATGGACTTGTTCATTGTCTTGGAGTGTCTGGAAGTGAATGCTGGGTTGGGCAGGGTGACAGGTGGGTCACAATCACTCAGCAGCCCCTATGGGGGTACCGCTACACATATAAAGATTTAAATTAAACAAAGTAGACACTACATGTGTCATAAAAACAAGCACAGTATACACATATTACTGAAAGGGCGCACAAAAGGGTCCAACAAAAGGAAAAGGCCTTAGACGTGAGCCAGGAGAAGCCACAGTAATATGTGACCATAAAGAAGTACACTTCCATATAATTCCTTTTGTTGGCCCCTTTTGTGCACCCTGGCCCCTAGCGCCCAGACTTGCTCCTTTTTAAGCTCCTGGATGGAGTCACTCCCATTCTGCTGTGATCTTTGATACATCTACCCTGCTGTACATACATATAATGGCAGTCTCTTGATGAAGTGGATGCTGCTCCACAAAATGTGTAGAGACTACAGTTCGAATGTGCACCAATTTAATTGTTTCTCCTATTTTGTATATACTGTATGTTACTTTCAGTAATATCTGTATACTGTGCTTGTTTTTATGACACACGTAGGGGTTGATTTACTAAATCAGTGCGTCGTCAGTAGAGACACACGGCGAGGCGCAATGCACATTTCCATATTTACGACATGGTGCGCCGGTAACAGAGATCGAATCCACCATTTACTATTGCGATCTCTGGGCACGGGAGAATGCAATCTGTGCACCTCTATGGACATGGGGCATGGCATCTCCAATTCAATAATAACATAAGATGGAGGTGCCAATATTATGGGGTGATATGAAGAAGTTTAGTAACAACTGCCCAAGTAACAAACATGCCCAAAATAGAATGAGAAAGTAACCTTTTCAGAGATAGCCTGCTGTGCCTGCAAGTACGTTTAGAACTGCGTGAGATCCATGTAAGCATTGCGCATATGCAAGTGGCTCTTGTGCTCGTTCAAATTAGTTTTTTCATTGCGCGCCCAAAATCTTAGTAAATGTTAACCACTTCAAATCCCGCCTATATACATATGACATCCGTAGGAGGTATCTCCCTGCCTGGCCGGGCTTTCCGGCCGTCTAGGGAGCGTGCGCGTGTGCTGCATCGCTCGGGAGCTGGTGTGCGTGCCCGGCGGCCGCGATGTCCGGCGGGCACCCGCGATTGCCCGTTAACACACAGATCCCCATCCTGTCAGGTGAGAGGAGACTAGGCTTGACTTTTGGGGTGCCCGAGCCCCTCATGCCCCCAAGCATCAACCCTCCTTTCATGGGCTGGTTTGCTGTGTGTTTGGCTAGGGGTTTGTTAGTGTTTGGGAAGGGCACAATCTTTTTTTAGTTTGGGGTGGTATTTTTCATGTGGGGTTCTCATTTAAAGCCTTAAAGTGGTGTTCCAGCCGCAATTTTTTTTTTTAAGTCAGAAGCTACAAACACTGTAGCTGCTGACTTTTAATAAGGACACTTACCTGTCCTGGGCACCCGCGATGTCGGCCCCCCGAGACCGATCCGTCCTTCGGATCATGTCCTGGCGCCGTACATCCTCACTAAGGGAAACAGGCATTGGAGTCTTGCGGCTTCACTACCCGTTTCCTACTGCACATGCGCGAGTCATGCGTCACTTTGTGAATGGGCGGCTGTCTTCTGGGACACACACAGGTCCCAGAAGACAGCGCGTCCCATTCCCCAGAATACAACCCGAGGAGGACAAGAAGGAAGACTACCGCGGAATAGGAAAGGGCGGATTAGGAAGATCTGCCTAGCAACCACCATTTCTGGTAAGTAAAACATTTTTTTATTTTATTTTTGGAGCCTTTTTATGTATTTTTTTTTAGGGTGGACTTTCGCTTTAACAGATACAAATTACCTTGTATGTATTGGGAGAGCAGGCCAATTTTTTTTTTTACTTTTTTTTAAGATTTTGCAGCTGCAATGTAGATTTTTTGGTTTTCTTAAAGCCATACATCTTTGAAGAAGCATTTTGGATACATGCTACAGATGCACCACTTTACAGGCAGAGTAAGCCCCCCCCCCCCAAGTTGCTAGCTTTTAAGCAATTTGGCATTTTTAAAGGCACCTTTTGTCTCATTTATGGGGTTGTTAAAATTGGTGACATATGTCCCTCAGGGTGGGACCTGGGCCCCCATACCCATTTTAAGGCCAATAACTAGAATATAAGTCAGCCAAGTGGGGAATAGCAAAATGATCAGGTCAGTTCCTATATACTGCAATGGTAATTGTTGTATAACTTTTGCCCATGTTAGGCTGTTTGTTTGCTCCCCGGAGCGGGGGGAGTTTGTCCCATCTGTAATTTTGTAGTATGCTGGAGGATGTGCTTAAATTTGTACAGGGGGTGGCTTATTTTGTGCTAGCTGCATTTGGGTTGGTCTGAGCATGCTCAGGGACTTTGGTTTATTTTTTGTGCTTTTTGTGTGTGAACAGCACTTAGATTTTTTTGGGCATGCTCAGAGAGTGTGTTTTTTGGGTTAGTAATTTAAGGACATCCTTAACAGGTGTACCCACTTTGAAGTAATGTCTCAAAACTGGGTGAACTTGCATTTTGTGTGTTTCAAGGACTGTGCATATGTTTTCATTTGGCTCATTAGCACACAAACCTATGTTATATAAAGCTTTCAAATAGCATTCTTTACATTGCCCTGAAAAGAGGCCAGATTACTTGATGGTGTGTGTGGCAAGAGAGTACATTTGGGCGTCATTATATAGTTTGTGACACATGTATTTTCTGTTTTTATTTTGTTTGTTATGTCTTTACAAAACAGATGTGTTTTAGAGCAAGTATTTTTTTTTTACTTTTGTTTGTATTTAGTTTTCTTTTGGGGGGGGGGATATTTTTCCGTGAAAATTTTTGATGTTGTCCATGTGTCGTTTGTAGGTTGTTAGTTTCACTTTGATTTGTCTGTGCTGCATTATTTTGCAAAATCTTCCTCAAGATGTGACCAATGTTTAATTCCTTAAGAGACTGTCCATTTGTGGGTTCAGTCCTTTTAACTCCTGTTAATTTCATCTGCAAAATGTTCAGACCTCAAAACCATATTCTGTTAGTGTCTCAAATTAACATACATGTGTTTTTTGCTTTCCTTGCTCTTTTCCAAGTACTGTTTTGTTGACCAATAAAATTTGAAGCAAATTTTTATGTTTTATGTGTGAATTGTTTTGCAGATGCATGCTCAATCCAAGTAATGCATTTTACACTCCCTCCTAAACAATTTTCATGAAACAGATTTCCCAGCTGCAGCTTAACTAGGCTGATTGGCATGGCAAAACAAAAAAAGTGTGATTTGTCTAAAAGCTACTTTCCTGGTGCCTTCATGGCCGCATACGCATGGATTGAGCGTAAGTTGCCATGGATAAGGCACCAGGAAAGGAAAATTACGGAAAAGTAAGTATTACATTTTCCACTTTAGAGCAGTGGTTCTTAGCCTCAGTCCTCAAGTACCCCCAACAGGCCATGTTTTGGGAATTTATCTTAGCTAAAATAGCTGTCCAAAATACCAAGCCATTGACTCGGATTTAAAGCACTTGTGCAAGATGAAGGAAAACCTGCAAACATGGCCTGTTGGGGGGTACTTGAGGACAGGGTTGAGAACCACTGATTTAGAGCACTGACCTAAAATCTAGCACAAGACAATCCTATTCTAATTGTGGGCATTTGAGGGAAACCAAGTGAGTGTTAGAACCCCTGCTTTTCTTTTTATTTTGGGCTTTGTGTCCCTTTTCTGAAAATTGCCTTTACTTCCTGTCACATAGCCAAACAGGAAGTGAGGGGAAAACCCTACCAATGTCTTTCCTTAGGGACACACAGGTCAATCTAACTAGTGCCCCCATTAGACAAATTGCACTCTAGCACTTTTCTGTGTACACCCCAAAGTATTAGGTATTTTGGACTTTGGGGTCTATTTACTAAAGGCAAATCCACTCTGCACTACAAGTGCACTGAAAGTGCACTTAGATTTACAGAGACTGCACTTCCAAGTGCACTTGTAGTGCAGAGCGGATTTCCCTTTTGTAAATAAACCCCACAGTCAAAAATACCTAATAATTTGAGGTGTACACAGCAAAGTGCCAGAGTGCAATTTGCCTAATGGGGACACTAATTAGATTGTCCCCAAGGTAAGACATTGGTAGGGTTTTACGCTATGTGACAGGAAGTGAATAAATTTGAATGAGAAACTGGCAACATTTGGGAGGTGTCTTCACCCTATCAGGGGTGCAGACATCCCCAAAAACTGACAAGACTTCAAATCCTTCTGCACTCTATCCCCAAGCAAAAATAAGAAAGGATTTCATTTAGTTTAACTTTGCAAAGACACATTCCTAAGTTCAACTGTGATGCATGTCATTGTCCCATTTAGACCTTGTTTAATAGAAAACACCAGTTGCCTTTCACTAGAAACATTTGTTAGTCCAGTCCTGGAAATCTGCATCTGCTTTCCTATTATTCGCCAATAAAGTTGTGTGCCTGCACCTAGATGTCTCAGTGGCCAGCACACAGGAATGACATCACGCCTCTTCAGGAAGTTGCTTGTACTGCTGCAAATTTCTTCCCACCACCATGCCCTGCTCACTGTTCTCTGAGGAAGATATAATCCTTATTTGCAAATTAAGATAATTTTTTATTTATTTTTACATGTGGTGGTGTTTGTGTGGGTCATGTGTGTATGTCTAAATGATTTGGCTTTAAAACACACACCTACTTCCTGTGTACAGATTCACTTCCGGGCCAATGTATATTGCTTCCTGCTTCAGTGTGTGTGTGTATATATAGCATATAAATGTAGCCCCACTCTTTATCTACAAGTGTACAAAGTTTTTGTCCAGGGGACCTACAACCGGGGAGCACCGATTTTTTAAAGCCGGGCACCCCTTCCATAGACTCCCATGTTAAACGTCAGTCTAGTCACACAGTGCCGGAGATCAGGGAGGGAGAATGGGCACAGTGAGGCATGGACACAGTGAGGCATGGGCACAGTGACAGTGAGGCATGGGCACAGTGAGGCATGGACACAGTGAGGCATGGGCACAGTAAGGCACAGTGAGGCATGCACATGGACTCAGTGAGGCAAATTGAGGCACAGTGAGGCATGCAGATGAACACCCTAGGCTTATACTCAAGTCAATACGTTTTCCCATTTTTTTGTGGTAAAATTAGGTGCCTCAGCTTATATTCGGGTTGGCTTATACTCGGGTATATACGGTACTTTATTTGGCACAACTCTTAAAAGTGCCATGGGCAAAATATTATCTTTTGGTTCATCGAAGTAAGAAAGTACCTTTCACAAAAAAAAAACTGAGATTGTTAGAGGCAAGGAGGAAGAGAAGGTTGAACGGTACTTTCATTTTTCAGCGAATATCCGTCTTTAAAGCATTTTAAACTGGTAGTATAGGTGTAATGATCACTATACTGGAGTTATTATTTAGCATTTACAATTACATATATTGACATAACTGAGAAAAGTCTGACAAGTTTTTCCATTAGCGTAGCTGAAAAGTAAATGACATTCAGTCTAGAGGAGAGTAAACGTTTTACATTTTCCTTCAACACTGACTCATCTAAGGCTACTTTCCCACTGAGGCGCTTTACAGGCGCTGTAAAGCGCCACTCCTCTCACTCCAGTGTGAAAGCCCGAGTGCTTTCACACTGGAGCGGTGCGCTGGCAGGACGCTAAAAAACCTCCTGCAAGCAGTATCTATAAAGGCGCTGTAGGAGTGGTGTATACACCACTTATAAAGTGCCCCTGTCCATGGACAGCACCTCCGAAGCGCCAGCACCAGCTTTTGGCTATAAGCAGTGGTTAAAAGAGCTCTGCTAGCGGCCGAAAAGTGCAGTAAAAACGACGGTAAAGCGCCGCTAAAAAAAGTGGCGCTTTACCGCCGACGCCTGCCCGCCCCAGTGTGAAAGTGCCCTAAGTGAGCTGCTTTATGCAGAATAGCTGAAAAGGTTGGGTTAAACTTGAAGGCATTATAAATAACAGAGAAAAGAAAAAAGTTATACCTATCTTAGAGGGGAAAACCCCTCACTTTGGAGAGATTTTATTCCTTCCAAATTTAATAAAAAACCAAAGCAAAAATAATTTTTTTTGGCTTTACATACACTTTGAAAAGAACTATAAAGCGTTTTTTATATATTTTGTTCAAAGGGTTCTGAGTCTTCTATCTTTTTAACTGCAGAGCAAGAGGGTCCTTTTTCGTGTGTCCACATTGCTGCCTGAGTGACATGAATACTTTAGAGCAGGGGTCTCAACCTGCAGCCCTCCAGCTGTTGCAAAACTACAAGTCCCATGAGGCATTGCAAGGCTGACAGTTACAAGCATGACTCACACAGGCAGAGGTATGATGGGACTTGTAGTTTTGCAGTCGCACGCAGCCGCACGCAGCCGCACGCTCCCGATGCTCATGCTACTTTGCAAGGGGCGGGTGTATTACTGTTATATTGTGTAAGGGGCGGATGGTTAAAATTTGGCCTCTTCTGTAGCCATCCACCCCTTACACGATATAACAGTAATACACCCGCCCCTTGCAGAGTAGCACGAGCATCAGGAGCATGTGGCAGCGCATGGCACAATGTCGTGGTCATTGCGCAGGCGCCGTGTACAGCTCACAGGTGTTCGTCTTCGGCTATTTTCGGCGGCTCTGTTGTGGTTCGTGCTGCGCAAGCGCTGCGCCTGCGCAGTACAGGGGGGTCATTATCCGCCGGGGGGACCTTTATTGGCAGAACACAGGCACCAGGTCCCCTCAGCTTTACCACATGTCTGTCCTCCAAATCACTCCTTCATCCACTGATGATAGGTCAATTTGATTCAATATTAGTAGTAGACATGTGCACAACATAAAAATTTGTTTAGTTTGGTTTAGTTTAGTTTCCGTTGATTCGTAACGATTCGTAATTTCGTAAGACGTGGGGTATCGTATTCGGACTCTTTCGTATTTCCGTAAGGGCTATTTTTCCGTTGATTATTTTTTCCGTTAGTCTCATTTTCGTTGATTCAAAATGTGTATTTTTCGTTATATTTTATATTCGGCCGCGTTCGTATTTTCGTAAGAACTATATTTTCGTTGATTTACAATGATTCATATTTCCGTGTCTAATTTCCGTTGATTGGAAAATTGTACTTTTGTAGATTTAATTACATTCGTACTTTCGTTAGAATACATTTTTCGTTTATTCGAAACACTACTTGCCGTAATTTTGTCATTCGTACTTTCGTGAGATTGACTGGCTCATTTATTCGTACTTTCGTATCATTGTTTTCGTAGATTCGTAATTGGGGCATAATTCGTAATATAGAAACTAGATTCTAGACAGCATATGCTTAAGAAACAAAGAATTTCTCTCTCACAAGTCACAACTTAACTCACAAATCCACCAAAACAGTGCCACCTACCCAACCACAGCCTATCTGGACTCTGTATGGAATGCACTGCAGTCTAACACAGAAAAACACACAAGGGAATAAGAAACAAGCTCATTGGGGGAAGGGACAACCTCTTCAGGGGAAGGGACAAGCTTATTGGCCAACGTCCAGAAATATTTCAGAACTAACGAATTTGTTGTTTTGATTTCTGCTTTCCGAATATTCGTAATTTAGTTTTTATTTTATTTTCGTTCATTTTGATTTTCGTTATTTTGAATCTTTGTTCGGTATTTTCGTTGTTTCTATGTTTTCGTTTTTTCACTCTTTTGTATTTCCGCTGTTTCTAATTTAATAATTTCGTATTTTCGTTGTTTTCCATATTCGTTCTTTTCGATAATTCGTTTTTCGTTGGTAATTTTTGTAAACCGTTCGTTCATTCGTATGTTTACGAATTAACAAATATAACGAATTTTGACGAATAACGAATTCAAAACTCAACAAATTGCACATTTAGTAGTAATTAGTAGTAAAACAAAGAGAAGTCAAGCCACAATAGGTGTTAAGTAATTGCTGGATCATGCAATCAAGCTGCAATAGCTGTATAATAAGCACTGGATCAAACAGTAGTAACTCTACAGTAAACACTGGACATGATGAAAAATCATGAACGCTGTGTGACAAGTGCTGGACAAAGCAATGAAGTGGTTGTTGTTATACTGTACACACTGATCATCCAAAGTAGCTCTTCAATATTTATATATGTACCATTCTGAGGTACATGGTTGAGGCAGAAAGACAATCCCAAAGTTATGTCGTCATTGTCAGTTTTTTTAAATGGGCCCCCTGACATGGACACATCCTGTTGATTGCCCCGTAGTAGAGTTCTCTTAGGTTCCAGAAGACTGTATATAATATCAAGAGGAGGTGGCTGGTTGGCAAGTGAGTGGAAGAGAGAAATGGGAGGGGGAGAATGCTTATACAACCACAAAAATACATAAAATATGAAGATTTTTTTCAAGGCACCAGATGTCCACAAATACAGTCAATATAAACCTTATATACAGCTGAATATATGACAGAATGCTTATGTCTGAAAAAGTAGTTTTTTTTACTAAAGTGACAAATCTGCAAATTAAATCTGCACAATATAGTTAAATGTCTTAGTTAAATATCCTCTTTTCTAAAGCACTAACATGCTTTGTAAGGTTTGAAAGATAAAGTATATTGTACCGTTTTAAATTATATAACAGAAACTTTTTTTTTTATGATTTACAATTATTGGAATAAATTGTGATCTATGTGATTGATGTAAACAAGTTGACTCTTATCATAACTTAATGCAGATAAATAATATTTATTTAATACAATCTGTAAGATTTTAGCATTATAATTTATAGACTTTTTCATACATTTCTAGCTGGATATGTATCACACATTTAAAAAAAATAAAAAATAAACTACCAAATGTGTGATCTGCTTATTTTCTGAAGCTTAGTGTGCATGTGCTTAAGAGCCGGTTCACACAGGGGTGACACGACTTACAGTGCGACTTTGCGAGGCGACTTTGACAGGACTTGAGTGTGAACCACAGCACGACTTGGAGCGATTTCCAACGCGACTTGAGGTCGCCTCCAGGACAGGGAACTTTACAAGTGGCCAATTAGAGCTTATCAGCTCTTGTGACATCATTCTTGTTCCTGTTTTCTTCCTTGTTCCTTGTTCCCTGTTGTTCTGTGTCCAAAATGCTCTCTTTGCTTTATTTAATGTCAGCTGCCATAACAGCTGGTTTGGCAGTATTGATGGAAGAGGAAGAGGAAGAAAGGAAGCGAAGGATGAGGAGGAGAAGAAGACGTCGCTACTGGATCCATCCAATCATTGCCAATAGAGCTAACAGAGGGCAGTTCTGGGCCATGTATGAGAATTTGCATGGTTTTGAGGACAAGTTGTTCAACTATACCCATATGTCGATCGCAAGGCAAGGACATATGCTATATGTGTATATACACACATATGAATTAGCCTATTTGTAATTTATTTGATTTTTACTACGGATCTTTTGCTAGACAAAGTCTTTATGAGCCCCATAGATTAGATATATATTTTGTAGCATTGCCCCTAGAGAATAAAATGGCTAATGTTGCTATTTAGCAGAATTGGGTGTTATCCACCTATGCCGACTATCCACTCTACTGAATGTTACTGGGGAGATGGGTGAACTTGCATGCCTCACCCCGGCAGAACCCCCTAAATCTGAGGCAGCATATTTGCATATGGTAGGCTAAGCGGTAATGTGTGTGTGTAGCTACCATTGGTTGATATTTCTTATTTTCAATATAGTAAATTACCAAATTTTTTCATTTTATATTACAGTTTTGACTAATTTCTTGGTCTGGTTGACATCCATCTGGGGCGACAGAATACATCATAAAGGAGGAGCATCTCATCCACTGAAAGACTTATTATTACACTAAGGTAAACTATCTTTTTTTATTTCTGCACATTAGTAGCATATTTTCCACATTAATAAAGTCCAACCTGCGCTCATTTGTCCGGTCTTCTCCAACGGGTCAAATGAGTGCAGCTGCCTTGACTGATGGCAGTCCCAGCCTCTCAGCAAGCCGCTCTCCGCCCCTTCACAGCTCTGCGCTCCAATGAGTGTGGAGGAGCAGAGCAGGAGAGCTGCCGACTGACAGTCAGCAGCTCTCAGCTCATGGAGGGGAGAGAAGCGAGCCATCGACGATGTTTGTTGACTCAGTTTTGTGTGAAGCAGCGGCAGTGAACAGATGTAGCATCGCTGCGATGCTGCATCCACAGAGGTAAGTATTTTTATCCAAAAAAAACATATCGTGGAATAAAGATTTAAAAATTTAGGACACAAACATACCAAAAATTTGGAAAAATAAAAACTTTTTAATATTTATAAAACAGTATGTTTATAACAGTAGCAGCATAACTGAAGTTTTTAATTCTTAAAACAGGATAACATAGGCAATAGTCAAATTTATTTACAAAATGTATAATTGATGATATGTTGGTTGATAACTAGCAGAGCTGGTGGAAGGCCTTGGGGAAGGTGTGGGTGGCATATCAAAAGATTCTTGATGGAATCTTTGGTACCCTGGTGCGCCAAGGGTAGATGTAATAGGGGACGGTGATGGATAGGGGAACGGGGTATTGCCTGGGTTTGTGGCATTGCCATACTCGTCTGTGTATGGACGGAAGCGAGGGGGATAGTAGGGATGGGTTCTGGGTGGCAGAGGGTTGGGAGAATCGTAGTAGGGGCCTGATGGGGGTGGTGGGCCAAAAATTGGTGAGGGGGCAGTGGCTTGTTGATTCACCATGTTATCCCCCAGGAGGTCCATCACTGCTTTTTTGACATAATTTCTACGTTCCTGTGGAACTTTTTTTAGCATTCCTGCCACCATAATCCCAAACCCACTTTCTTCTGTCTCCAGGTTGTCCAGTTTCCTATCCATTTTCTCCATTAAGTTGGCAAACCGATTCATGTTTTGGGCATGTCTTCCCCTCTGGGTCTGCTCAATCTTTGTGTTTGCTGAGGGATAGGCGTAGCTGGCTGCTCGACCTGTGGCAGCTCGACCTGTGGCTCGACCTGTAGCAGCTCGACCTGTGGAAGCTCAACCTGGGAAGAAGGCTCTCCAATGTTGGTCTCCTGAGTGTCTTGCATTTCCTCCGGTGATTGATCCATATTCTGACACTGCGACCCTTCTTCTTCAGCACATGCTGCCTCTCTACCTGCCAGCTGTCTTTCATCCCTGTCCTCCCAACTTGATTGTGTTCTGCAGTAAACATATAATACAATTAGCACACCCTTCTTTACTGTATAGTATCACTTTACAAATATGAAAGATGTTATCTTACTCTCTTAGTTCCATGAATGGCCTCAGGAACTGCAGCTCTTCTGCATGAACATATGGTACCACCCTTTTGGAACCAGAGCCACTTCTAGATTCATAACAGGAACATAATCAATTATGTATTTTGTCTTTCAGATACCTGGCAACCGGTCATTCAGTAAGCCTACATTATGAGTTCATGGCAGGCAGGTCGACAATCAGCTACATCATCTGAGAAACCTGCCAAATTTTATGGGACGTGCTGAACACCATAGTTATGAAGAGGCCTACACAAGACAATTGGCGGGATATTGCAAATCTATTTTGGAGTCGGTGCAATTTCCCCAATTGTATTGGAGCTATAGATGGGAAGCATGTGCGTGTCATTAAGCCTGTCGTAGCAGAAGTATGTTCTTGAATTACAAAAAATATTGCTCCTTTGTACTGCTTGCCGTGGCCGATTCCAACTACTGTTTCACCTATATAGATATAGGATCCTAGGGAAGTAGCTGCGATGCACGTATTTTTTCAAATTCCTCATTTGGTCAAAGGCTACGAGATAATCGACTAGATATTCCAGAGAACTGTCCTCTTCCTGGCACAACTGAACCCCCGCTACCCTATGTGTTCATCGCGGATGAGGCTTTTGCGTTGGGGGAACACCTAATGAGGCCTTACTTAAACAGGAACCTGACTACTCCTAAGAAGGTGTTTAACTATCGTCTAACAAGGGCAAGAAGGGTGGTTGAGTGCAGTTTTGGAATTCTTGCCAATAAATGGCGCTTCTTATATACGCCTGTTGCATTAAACATTGAAAATGCAATTACTGCTGTCAAAGCAGCATGCGTGCTGCACAATTATGTCAGGGTATGTGATGGGTACTGTTTCGAGGATTCACTTATGCATGACATGGAAAGTGCACACCTCAGTGCTACGACGGGATCCAATGACGGTGCCACTGTTCGCGATCAATTTGCTTCCGACTTCCTTTCACCGGCTGGTGAAGTACAATTGCAAATGGACGCCATTTCCTAACTGCATTGCTAAATTCTTTAAATATATATTTTGATTCTGTTGTTTTTTCTGTAAAGTTTACTAGAGCCTGCAGGTATTGAGTTTCTAATTTTTTCATGCCATGTTATGTTATACTGTCGTTAATGTTTTAAATACATTTTTTTGGGTAACATTTTGTGATGATTATTTTAGCTGTGGTTTAATTAATCAATCATTATCTACATAAAATTACAATAGAGCTAGACATCAGTGATAGACTTCACCAGGGTTCTCCATACTCTTGCCCTCAAGTTGTTCTTGAAACACTGCTTTTTTGCTGCAGGAATGTGGGGGAATACAGTTCAGCACAGTACTGAGTGTATGGGGTGGTCTACTGTTGCTTGCAAACAATCTATTGTTATTGGGTTGGTCTATTGTTGCTGTCAGGGGATCTATTGTTGCTGTCAGGGGAACTATTGTTGCTGGAAGGGGATCTATTGTTGCTGGCAGAGGATCTACTGTTGCTGGCAGAGG
Source organism: Rana muscosa (assembly GCA_029206835.1). Taxonomy (NCBI): domain Eukaryota; kingdom Metazoa; phylum Chordata; class Amphibia; order Anura; family Ranidae; genus Rana; species Rana muscosa. Next base: position 424,691,234 of record CM055122.1, read on the forward strand.
ATCTACTGTTGGTGGCAGAGGATCTACTGTTGCTGGGGTGTTCTATTGTTGCTGTCAGTGGATCTATTATAGCTGGCAGGGGATCTACTGTTGCTGGGGTGTTCTATTGTTGCTGTCAGGGGATCTCCTGTCGCTGTCAGAGTATCTACTGTTGCTGTCAGGGGATCTATTGTTGCTGTTAGGGGATCTATTGTTGCTGTCAGGGGATCTACGGTTGCTGTCAGAGGATCTACTGTTGCTGGCAGGGGATCTACTGTTGGCGTCAGAGGATCTACTGTTGCTGGGGTGTTCTATTTTTGCTGTATGGGGATCTATTATTGCTGGCAGGGGATCTATTGTTGCTGGCAGGGGATCTATTGGTGCTGGCAGGGGATCTATTGGTGCTGGCAGGGGATCTAGTGTTTCTGTCAGGGGATCTATTGTTGCTGTCAGGGGATCTATTGTTGCTGGGGTGTTCTATTGTTGCTGGCAGGGGATCTATTATACTACTTTTCTTGTTAACAAGTTCTATACAAAACAGTTAGTACCACAAATCTCCAGAAGGGGTGGTCTTGGGAAGTGGGTAGGGGGTGGAACCAAGGAATGGTGGTCAGAGCTGGGTAGGGCTGGAGACAAGGGGCGACTTGGAAAGGGGGAGTTCCTGCACCTTTTCTCTGTGAAAAAATCCCTGTATGGAACTACAACCATCATGCCTAGTCAAGGATAACAGACATAAATATAATAAAGATTAAACTTACATTTGTCAGTGCTGTCAGTCTGCGACAATATATCCCAATCCTCGAATGACAGGCGACAGATATCCAGCCAGGCATTGTCCCTCTTCATTTGGTCTTTGTAATTTGGGTCTGTCTTGTCGTATAGACATGTTCTCTCCCTGATGTACGTGATCAGTGATTCGTTGTCGACCGCCTCCCTTGTATTCACTTCCCTGGCTCTGCTAGACATTGTGTATACAGGTCTTTTTGTACACAAGTATACAGAGATAACGGGCAAAATGAAAGTACTCTGTGTGTGGGAAGGAGGGGCTGCCTGTTTAGTAGGGAGTACCTGGGTAAATTCCTTTCTGCTTCCTGTAAAGTTGCCTCACTATGAACGGGGATCCGACTTGGAGGTGACTTCCATTGAAATCAATGGGGACAAGTCGCCAAGAAGTCGGATTGAAGTAGTACAGGAACCTTTTCTGAAGTCAGAGCGACTTCAGTAGTGTACATTAAGACGGCTCTCATTCACTTACATTGATTTTCTCATGTCGCGCGACTTGGGGCGACTTGGGGCGACTTGAAGTCGGATCCCAAGTCGCCCCTGTGTGAACCGGCTGTTAGGGTCTATTATGCTGCATGTTTTCTGTGGCATGTTTTAAGGATTCTGCCCTGTACATAACAATGTATTGACAGTGGTTAACATAAAAGCATCACATATATAAAACTGATTATTTCATGCTTATGATCTGGCACACAATCCCAGCAATTCTTATCAGTATATAAATTATAGAGAATATAAGTAACATATGGTAAAAGAGCAAACTGATTGAGTAACATTCCATGGCAGTGATAAATATGTAGTGATAAACTTTTTTTTTAAACTGTCTTTCTGACTTTTAAGTAATTCAATTTAGTAATGACAATACTCCCTTCACTGCTCTCTAAGTCGTATGGTTGATCACAGATTATCACATCTCTGTGGACTTATTTGTACTTGCACATGTAAAGGCTACAGACATTAGAGCTCATATCCACTTAGGGATGAGCAAATTTGCATGTTTTTGTAAAAATGCATTAAATTGTAAGGGTGAAATTAAAGAATATGTAAACCCAACATTTCATATTCCTGCTATGTGCCTGATGTACTATGTACTCGTATGCAATAGTATCCTGTTCTCTTTGTATTGCTTTCTTTGTGTGAAATCCCTGGTGTTCCTGTCAGTCTCTCTGCTTTCCTATTAATAGCTGACCACACTAGGCAGTAGAGCACATTGTGGTCAGTTCTCTAGTTGTGCTGGGAACTAGAGATCCAATGATCAGACTTGTGCTATTCACTGTGCTGGTGTTTCTCCTCCCCTAGCTGAGAATATAGATCCTGTGATTGCTTATAAAAAAAGAGGAAAATTTTATTTATAGTGTTGTATACGTGTATACACAACTGTTTTGCCTTTCATTTCTATTTTAAACTGAGTGGGTTGTTTTACGAGGTGAGGATTTACATATACTTTAAGGCTTTTTTTGTGTGTTTTTTTTTTTTGGTGCAATGGGTTTTAGGTAGCTCCCAATCATTACGGACAAAGACCAGGAGAGACCAGGAATGGGTGATCAGTTTGGTTGATACCAATATAGGGTCCCCAAAAGAATTTGACTAGGTGAAGGTTGCTACCACCTAGTCAATGACATGAACTCAGGAAATCCAAAGTGAAGGAGGTCCGTGTAAAACTATATTCTGGAAACTCATAGAAATGCTGTATTGCAGGAAGTTTGAAGAATGCTAGCATTCAATATCATTGGGGAATGGCAAAGTGAATAGTCAAGTCCAATTGTGTTGGTACTGAAGCCTGACACCATCCTTTGGTTCAGTAATTACTTTAGAAAACTTAATGAAGTATCTAGGTTTGACCCCTATCCTATGCCCTGGGTGAAGAAATTGATAGAGAGGTTGGGACCAGTCTGATACATCATCACACTAGACCTCACTAAGGGGGTACTGGCAGATAACCTTTGCTAAGCAAGAAAACTGTATTCTCCACCCCAGAGGGCCAGTTCCACAATGAGAAAATATCATTCATGTTACATTCTGCTTCTGCCACCTTTCAAAAGGCAATGAATACATGCTATGCACTTATCAAAAATTCACCTCAGTCTAACTTGGATGACATTGTTATTTTCAGCAAAGATTAGGAGTCCTATCTCCCCTGAGTTTGGGTAGTGTTAGACTTTTTGAGGAAAGGGGGTCTAATGACAACCCTGAAAATTGTGCAATTGGGATGGAGGAAGCCTAGTACTTGGGGTACGTTGTGGGCAAGGGGTCTGGTGAAGCCCCAGTTAAAAAAAAAATGTATAGGCCATACAGATTTGGCCCCACCCCCAACAAAGAAACAAGTCTGAGTGTTCCTGGACATAGCTGGGTGCTACCAGCAGTTTGACCCCAATTTTGAACTATAGCTGTGCCACTGATTGGCTTGACAAGGGAACAGAAATCAGTGATGACACAATAGAATGCTGAAATTAAGGAATTTTTCCTAAAACTTAAAGCTGCATTATGCCAACATCCAGTGCTAGTTGCTATGGATTTTCCCCAGGAATTGATTGTACAGACACCTCTAATGAGGGTTTAGGAGTGGTCCTTTCTCAAGAGGTCTATCAGAAAAAGTAACCCATGGTTTCTCTCTGCAGAAAGCTGACAGGCGTTGAGAGAAAGTATGTCATGATGGAGTGAGAGTACCTGGCCACAAACTCGACTTTTGGAATCTCTGCAATACTTTCTACCAAGTAAAAGAATTTGGTTTCACACCATGCTATATGGACGTGCATGAGACAAAACAAGGAGGCCAAAGCCATTGACCCAGGGGTTTTTGTCCCTTTCAGGAATTTAATTTCATGGTGAAGCACAGACCCAGGAGACAGACTCCAAATGATGATGTCCTCTCTCAGGAACACTGTAGGGTGGCTCTTGATGCCTTCTCTACCTCTGGGTTGAGGCATGGAGGATATGTAGAGGATACCAGGGATGGATCCTGGAGGGGGGGGCAATACATCTCTTTCCCCCATTTAGGCTCTGACCCCTTTAAGGAGCAGTAGAGGGTTAAGTTGCATGCAGGAGGGATTAATATTTAGGGAACTCCACAGAGTATGTGTGAAGTAGTAAGGGTCCTTTCACACGGGGCGGATCCGTGCAGATCCGCCCCGTGAAGCTCCGCTTGCTCAGCGGGGATCGCTCCGTTGATCCCCGCTGAGCCGACGGATGACTGGGCGGTCCCCGCACACTGTGCAGGGACCGCCCTGTCAGAGCGCCGCTCTCCCCTATGGGGAATCGGATGACGACGGACCGTAGAGTCTGTTGTCATCTGATCCGCTCCGCCGACGGAAGGAAAAATAGGGTTTTCCTCCGTCACACTTTGGCGGAGCGGATGTCAGCGGACATGTCTCCGCTGACATCCGTGCCTCCATAGGGGTACATGGAGGATCCGTTTCAGGTCCGCCTAAAAAACTGACAGGCGGACCTGAACGGACCTCCGTGTGAAAGAGCCCTAAGAGTCTGAGAGCTAGATGAGTGTCTGGGAAAATCAGTTTGAACTGCTGAAAAAGGAGACACTAGAGCAGTCCCAGACCATATAACATATGCTGGCACTTAGTTCCCTTCTAGCACAGCAAGGTCTTTACTCGCAATGTCCCAAGAGCTGACTGGCACCCAGCATCCACAAGTAGTTCCTCAGTGAGGGAGATAAAATATCCTTCTCCAGACCAAGACTACAGGATGATGCCCTTCAGAAAATAATCCTTTAGCAATCTTCTCTAGGCCCTCAGCACAGCTCCTGCTGAGGCACAGACTGCAATTTCTTGTCTTACTAGCTATCTCCCAGGGGCAGCAGCCCCAGGTGAACTGAAACTCTCCCTGGAAAGGCACCTAAATATTTATCACCTTCCCAGCCACCATCTGGATGCTTCCTTTCAGGGATTGGTTGGTAGATGATAAATATTTATGTAGGACATTTGACTCTCCCTGCCCTATATTCTGGAAGCTCCCTCCAGAGGCAGGTGAGAGAAATCAAACACCCCATATAGGAAACCCTAACCAGACAAAAATAATCCAATTGCTGCTCCACTCACTACATTAAAGCCAAAAACTAATTTTTAGTCTAGACGCCAATCTAATGGAGGGTGCTACATCCTGTAGACTTAAACTGGTATATATGAGGCCTAATCACTTTAATAATTACAAACTAAGTACAGTATATGTAATATGCCAAGATCTCACATGCACATCTTAAATAACTTCAGACCAGGCTCTTTTACTGTAAACTTGGCAAAATATGTATAATATTCAATAATGTTCTTTTCCTAACTAAACCTAACTGTGATTTCCCCAGGTAACATGTGTGTCTTTGAAAGACAGAGTAGTCCATGTTCCTGGGTTCTTCCAGAGAATCAGTGTACAGAGCAGACCACATCCTTTGTGGCTGTTGGTTTGTAGTTCTCAATGAACAACCACAGTGCTGTTGAGTGCTCTGGTAGTTCACTGATTCTTTCTGTCAGTGTGAAACTGCCATCCCGTATGATGTACAGCTCACATCGATTTTTACCTGCAAAAATGTGCATTTATTATTTTTTATTTTTTTTAAAAGGTGAACTTATCCTTTAAGTTAGAACTCCTTTATTAACATGGCATACATACGTTTTTGTTCTACATGATGCTTATTTTTTTGTTTTGTTTTTTTGTTTGTTTAGATTTTTTATTTATTTTTTGTACAATACTTCTGTATTTTTTCTAAATAATTTTTTTTCTTTCAAATGATCAGAGTTATTTTCTTCAGAATTACCTTATTTTTCCTTTTCAAAAATTACACCAGATCATTCTGCCACTTCACAATTTTTTAACTTCACCAACTTCAAGCCTTAAGCCCTGTACACACGATCGGATTTCCTATGGATTCTAATCCGATGGATTTTTCCATTGGAAATCCGATGAAGCTGACTTCCATTCATCTTGCCTACACACCATCAGTCAAAAAACCGACCGTCCCAAACGCCGTGACGTAAAACACTCCGACTAGCCGAGAAAAATTAAGTTCAATGCTTCTGAGCATGCGTCGACTTGATTCTGAGCATGCGTGGGTTTTTTCTCCGATGGAGTTCCACACAGACGATCGGAATTTGCTATCGTTTTTTTCCCATCGGATAAATATAAAACATGTTCTATTTTTAATCACCGATGGAAAAAAGACCGATGGGGCCCATACACGATCGGTTTGTCCAATTAAAAAAGTCCATCGGACTGTTTTCATTGGTAAAACCGATCGTGTGTACACGGCATTACAAATACTTCAGAAAATTATTTAGAAATCAGTGAAGTAAAATAAGTTAAAAGGTGAACCACTTAAGGGGACCACACAGTCTTTTCAGGGGATTAACCTATCATTCCAATGTATTTCCACCTACATTAGGAATACAATACAGAAAGATATAAAATAGTCTTTTAAATAATGGTTTAAACATACAAAACAAACAGATGAGAATAGGAATTAATGAAAAGTTGGTTAACATTATTAGTTGTATATTTGTATTTCAATTGTCTTATCAGGCTGTACAGCTGGTGATTGATAATAATCACTATTCATGCTCAAATTGTGCATTGCCATTTTTTTCAAAATTGATTTCCTTGTAAGCTAGTAAAAAGTTCATGCTAAAGTTTAATCTTTATTAACAATATTTTGTTTTTACTGGGTCCTCCCTTTCCCTCTCATCAACATGCTAATTATTTTTTTTTTAAATAAAACCATTCTGTTTTCATTACATACATTATTTTAGATCCAGTGACATCCTCATTGTCTCTCTGTGATTCTATATGCATTTCAGGCAGATGATGGCTGGGGAAGGGGCCGGTGGGGTGTTGCACACATCATAGCATTCTGCCTTAATAACCTCCTGAAGAGCCCTCAGCCATCATTTAAGCAGTGGACTGCCTGTTGGGAGAAGATATTCAAATATAAAAGTGCTTTGATAGGTGAGTGTCAGTCTAAAGAAAATAACAATTCTAGGAAGACTGCATTTGCATGCAGACCATGCTAGGTGATGCTAATCCTTTGATTGAAGAACTGAAATCCAATGAACAAAAAGGAGAATGACAGGGACCGTTGGGCTGGGCAAGAAAACGCTAGAGACTGCTGGATGCACTTCATCTAGGAAATGAGGCAAGTTCGATCTAATTAGTTTCTAATGTACTCTGTGAAAATCACACTGTGCAGTAGGGATGAGCTCGGTGTCCGAGTCGAACATACGTTCGACTCGAACATCGGCTGTTCGATTGTTCGACGAAGATCGAACGTTTTTGGCCGTTCGCGCCAAATTCGAGTGACGCGAACGGCCCACAATACACTGCACCCTCGCAGTGCAATCCCGGCGCTGTGATTGGCCAAGCATGCACTGTGACCCCGCATGCTTGGCCAATCCCAGCGCCAGCAGCGAGGAGAGCCATAATTGGCCACAGGCAGGATGCCTGTGGCCAATTATAGCTCAGGGGGGTTTAGTACACGCCCCACACTATAAAAGGCCGCCAGCGCAGCGGCCTTGTGTAGTGTGTTCCGGTTCAGGGAGAGAGAAGGATAGGCAGGGACAGTGTTAGTGATATTTGTTCATTTACCTTGTGTGTAGGGAGAGAGAAGGATAGGCAGGGACAGTGTCAGTGATATTCTGCTAAACCTTGTGTGCAGGGAGAGAGAAGGATAGGCAGGGACAGTGTCAGTGATATTCTGCTAAACCTTGTGTGCAGGGAGAGAGAAGGATAGGCAGGGACAGTGTCAGTGATATTCTGCTAAACCTTGTGTGCAGGGAAAGAGAAGGATAGGCAGGGACAGTGTCAGTGATATTCTGCTAAACCTTGTGTGCAGGGAGAGAGAAGGATAGGCAGGGGACAGTGTCAGTGATATTCTGCTAAACCTTGTGTGCAGGGAGAGAGAAGGATAGGCAGGGGACAGTGTCAGTGATATTTTTGCTAAACCTCCTGCACAGTATACACCTGAAGCTAGCCCTTATTGCTGTGTTTTCCTGTTGTGTAACACAGGCAGGCATCTGCAGCAGTTATAGCAGGCGTAGTGTGCTTCCTGCAAAATATACACCTGAAGCTAGCCCTTATTGCTGTGTTTTCCTGTTGTGCAACACAGGCAGGCATCTGCAGCACTTACAGCGGGCGTAGTGTGCTTCTTGCAAAAAATACACCAGAAGCTAGCCCTTATTGCTGTGTTTTCCTGTTGTGTAACACAGGCAGGCATCTGCAGCAGTTATAGCAGGTGTAGTGTGCTTCCTGCAAAATATACACCTGAAGCTAGCCCTTATTGCTGTTTTTTCCTGTTGTGTAACACAGGCAGGCATCTGCAGCAGTTATAGCAGGCGTAGTGTGCTTCCTGTAAAATATACACCTGAAGCTAGCCCTTATTGCTGTTTTTTCCTGTTGTCTAACACAGGCAGGCATCTGCAGCACTTACAGCAGGCGTAGTGTGCCTCCTGCAAAATATACACCTGAAGCTAGGCCTTATTGCTGTGTTTTCCTGTTGTGTAACACAGGCAGGCATCTGCAGCACTTACAGTGGGTGTAGTGTGCTTCTTGCAAAATATACACCTGAAGCTAGCCCTTATTGCTGTGTTTTCCTGTTGTGTAACACAGGCAGGCATCTGCAGCACTTACAGCAGGCGTAGTGTGCCTCCTGCAAAATATACACCTGAAGCTAGGCCTTATTGCTGTGTTTTCCTGTTGTGTAACACAGGCAGGCAGCTGCAGCAGTTATAGCAGGCGTAGTGTGCTTCCTGCAGAATATACACCTGAAGCTAGCCCTTATTGTTGTTTTTTCCTGTTGTGTAACACAGGCAGGCATCTGCAGCACTTACAGTACAGCAGGCGTAGTGTGCCTCCTGCAAAATATACACTTGAAGCTAGGCCTTATTGCTGTGTTTTCCTGTTGTGTAACACAGGCAGGCATCTGCAGCACTTACAGCAGGCGTAGTGTGCCTCCTGCAAAATTTACACCTGAAGCTAGGCCTTATTGCTGTGTTTTCCTGTTGTGTAACACAGGCAGGCATCTGCAGCACTTACAGCGGGCGTAGTGTGCTTCTTGCAAAATATACACCAGAAGCTAGCCCTTATTGCTGTGTTTTCCTGTTGTGTAACACAGGCAGGCATGTGCAGCAGTTATAGCAGGCGTAGTGTGCTTCCTGCAAAATATACACCTGAAGCTAGCCCTTATTGCTGGTTTTCCCATCTCCCTGCAGGCCTTTAGAATGTCTGGAAGGCAAACAAGGAGAGGCAGACAGTAAGAAGACAATAAAAGAGGGCAAGCAGGCTCTGTGTCTAGAGACAACAGTGCTGGTCGTGGAAGCGGTGCATCGTCATCAGCACGTGGCCATGGGACACGCTTGTCCTTATTTTCGGCAGCTGGACGTGTTGAGCCGCATCATGCCGAAGACTTGGTAGAGTGGATGACCAAGCCCTCCTCATCCTCCTCATCCTCTCTCACCCAGGCTCAGGGTACTGGCAAAGCAGCTGCCAAAGCGTCCTCAATCTCATCATCAGTCACTCCTTCCATAGACCCACCGTGTCCTCCTGAGGAGTCCCCCGAACTGTTTGAGCACAGTGTTGGGTACATGCTCCAGGAGGATGCCCAGCGTTTCGAAGGGTCTGATGATGATACCCAGCTAGAGGAAGGCAGTAGCGTGAGAGCAGAGAGAGGGGATGCTCAAGAAGGACACCAATCTGGCAGTCATGTTCCAGCAGCTGCAGCATACTACCAGATTAGTTCCAGTGATGAGGAGGGAGGGGATGATGAGGTCACTGACTCCATGTGGGTGCCTGTTAGGAGAGAGGAGGAGGAGGATGAGGAGGAGGCACATCTCCAACGAGGCAGGATGCCCTCGGGGGGCCAGCGTAAGGGCAGCACACTGACTGAATCACACCGCAGAGCTCCGCCTGTGCAGGGTGCTGCCTCTGCCCATTATTCCAAAAGTTCTTTGGTGTGGGCCTTTTTTGAGTCGAGTGCATCAGATCGCACCGCTGCTGTTTGCAACATATGTCTCAAGCGTATCTCGCGTGGCCAAAACATCAGCCGCTTGGGCACCACATGCTTGACCAGACATATGTTGACCTGCCATGCTGCTCGTTGGCAAGCCTACCTTAAAGACCCACACCAAAGAACAAAGCGGACCTCTCCTTGCTCCGCATCAGCTGGGATCTCCAACCCCACTATACCTTCAGTCCTCTCTGAAACCTGCACTGAGAGGAATGAAGGTGTAGAATTAGGTGTGTCACAGCCAAGTACTTGCGGGCACTCTGCTAGCAGTACACCGACGTCCGATTCTAGCAGGCAAATTTCCCTGCCCCAGCTGCTGGACCGTCAAAAGAAGTTCACTCCCAGCCATCCACATGCCCAGCGGTTGAATGCTAGCTTGGCTAAATTGCTAGCACTTCAACTGCTGCCTTTTCAGTTGGTAGACTCGGCCCCCTTCCGTGAGTTTATGCAATGTGCGGTTCCTCAGTAGCAGGTTCCCAAACGGCACTTTTTCTCACGGAAGGCGATTCCGGCTCTCTACCGGCATGTGGAAGGTAATGTCCATGCCTCGCTGGACAGGGCGGTCAGCGGTAAGGTGCATATTACCGCTGACTCATGGTCCAGCAGGCATGGACAGGGATGTTACCTTTCTTTCACGGCCCATTGGGTCACTCTTTTGGCAGCTGGGAAGGATGCAGGACAAGGTGCAGTAGTGTTGGAGGTTGTTCCGCCGCCACGCCTCCAAAATGCTACTACTGGTTGTTGTGATACACCTCTCTCCTCCCCCCCTCCTCTTCTTCTTCCTCCATGGCCTCTTCCTGTGCTTTGTCCTCGGAACCAGCGGTGCTCCGTAGGCGGTTAAGGGGCTACGCAAGTACGCAGGCAAAAAGATGCCATGCCGTGCTTGCACTGGTGTGTTTGGGGGACAGGAGCCACACTGGGGCAGAGGTTCTGTCAGCTCTGCAGGGGCAGGCCGAGAGGTGGTTGACGCCACGCCAGCTTAAACCAGGAATGGTGGTTTGCGACAATGTCACCAACCTCCTCTCTGCCCTCCGACAGGGACAACTGACCCTTTGTGCCCTGTGTGGCTCACGTCCTTAACCTGGTGGTGCAGCGGTTCTTGGGCAGATACCCGGGCTTACAGGATGTCCTGAGGCAGGCCAGGAAAGTCTGTGTGCATTTCCGCAGATCATATAATGCCAGTGCTCAGCTGGTTGAGCTGCAAAAGGAGTTGAACCTGCCCAAGAACCGCCTTATATGTGACATGCCCACCAGGTGGAACTCAACGTTGGCCATGCTGCAGCGGCTGCACATGCAGCAGAGGGCCATCAATGAGTACCTGTGCGACTACGGCACCAGGACAGGGTCAGGGGAGCTCGTTTTTTTTTCACCAAGCCAGTGGGGCATGATCAGGGATGCATGCACTGTCCTGGCACCATTTGAGGAGGCCACGAGGATGGTGAGCAGTGACAGTGCATGCATCAGTGACACTGTACCTCTTGTCCACCTGTTGGAGCATACGCTGCATGGAATAATGGACAGGGCACTTGAGGCAGAACAGAGGCAGGAAGAGGAGGACTTCCTTGCCTCTCAAGGCCCCCTTTACCCAGACAGTGTTCCTTCTGTCCCACCCATCCCACAGGAAGAGGACGAGGAGGAGGAGGATTGTGTCAGCATGGAGATGGAGCCTGGCACTCAGCATCAACAGCAGCAGTCTTTTAGGGATGATTTACAGTCCCAAGAAACACGTGGACTTGTACGTGGCTGGGAGGAGGTGGCTGCGGATCATGTTGTCCTTAGTGACCCAGAGGACTCCGGACCGAATGCCTCAGCTAACCTACGCTGCATGGCCTCCCTGATCCTGCAAAGTCTGCGGAAGGATCCTCGTATTCTTCGGATCAAGGAGAGGGACCATTACTGGCTGGCCACTCTCCTTGATCCACGGTACAAGGGTAAGGTTGCGGACCTTATCTTACCGTCGCAGAGGGAGCAGAGGATGAGACAACTCCGGGAGGCCTTGCAGAAAGGTCTGTGCAATGCGTTCCCAGAGACTGGGAGGTTACAAACTCCTGGTATTGGACAACGAGTTGCTGAGGCTTCGGTCAGTCAAAGAAGGAGTGGTGGGGAAGGTGGCCGTCTGACTGATGCGTTCAGACAATTCTTTAGTCCGCAGCCCCAAGGTATGATCGGTTCCAGCAACCATCGCCAGCGTCTGATATACATGGTGCAGGAATACCTAGGGGCAAGGTCAGACTTGGACACCTTTCTCACCGAAAATCCTCTGGCTTACTGGGTCTTGAGGATGGATCACTGGCCAGAGCTTGCACAGTATGCAATTGAGCTACTGGCCTGTCCTGCATCCAGCATTCTTTCGGAACGCACATTCAATGCTGCTGGATGCTTTGTCACGGATCACAGGGTGCGCCTGTCCACCGACTCGGTTGATCGACTGACCTTCATAAAGATGAACCAGTCTTGGATCACCACCAGCTACCAAGCACCTGAAGCTGATATAACAAAATAATTTTTCAAATGTCACATCCCTTCAAGACTGATGCAGATGCTGAGTGACTGTCCTGTTATGTTGACTGACTATCCTCCTCCTTCTCAATGATCTGATTCATGATGATAGCTTGGAAGAACATTTTTGTTTCTGGGTGCCGCCACCAGTGGCTAAGGCCCAATTTTTCAGCCCCTGTTTAACAGGGGCATGTAATTACAATTTTTGATGCAATGCTTTGCAGCAGGGCTCATTCCTGCACTCCAACTCGAGTATCTGGGAGAGGTTGCAGTGTCGTGGGACCAGCACCAGTGCCTAAGGCCCCTTTTTTCAGCCCCTGTTTAACAGGGGCGTGTAATTACATTTTTTGATGCAATACTTTGCAACAGGGCTCATTGCTGTGCTCCAAGTACAGTATCTGTGAGGGGTTGCAGTGTTGTGGCACCAGTGCCTAAGGCCCAATTTTTCTGCCCCTGTTTAACAGGGGCGTGTAATTACAATTTTTGATGCAATACTTTGCAACAGGGCTCATTGCTGTGCTCCAAGTACAGTATCTGTGAGGGGTTGCAGTGTTGTGGCACCAGTGGCTAAGGACCAATTTTTCAGCCCCTGTTCTACAGGGGCATGTAATTACAATTATTGATCTAATAATACACAGCAGGGCCCATTCCTGCGCCCACCAAGAGTAACTGTGAGGCCTTACAGTGTTGTGGCAACACCACCACCACCATCAAAGGCCCAATTTTTCTGCCCCTCTTCAACAGGGGCATGCAATTACGATTATTGATCTAATAATTTACAGTAGGCCCCATTCATGCACCCACCAAGAGTAACTGTGAGGGCTGACAGTGTTGTAGCACCAGCACCACCACCAAAGGCCCAATTTTTCCTACCACTGTTCAACAATGGCATGTAATTACAATTCCTGATATAATAGTTCACAGCAGGGTGTTCCAGCGCCCACCAAGAGTAACTGTGAGGGCTCACAGTGTTGTGGCAACACCAACATGTAAGGGGCAAATTTCAGCAGAGTATATACGGCAGGCCCCTACTTTCAAACATCCAACTTACAAACGACTCCTACTTGCAAACGGAAGGAGACAACAGGAAGTGAGAGGAAATCTACCCCTAGGAAGGGAAATTCTCTCCTGTAAGAGTTAATATTGGAAAAAGGTGTCTCCTCTCTACTGATGCTTTATCACCAATCCTTGTTTCAATAAAAACCCCACTTTTCAAAAACAGTTGTCATTGGGACGGAGAGTGAGGTGAAATGTTCTGAACAGGGGCACAGACAGCAAAACAAATGTTACAGGGGTGATAACCCTTCCCTATGTTTTCCAAAAAGCTTAAAAAAATATTTTTTGGCAGGAGCTACACTTAAACAATGTACCTGTTCAAAATAAAAAAAACAGATTCTACTTAAGAACAAACCTACAGTCCCTGTCTTGTTTGCACCGCCTGTATACTGCTGTTCAGAGTATATAGGTCCTTTTTTTATTTTGGGTGCGGGGTTCCCCTTAATATCCATACAAGACCCAAAGGGGCTGGTAATGGGCTGGGGTGGGGGGGGGTGATGGGGTAGCTATGCCATTTTTCTCAAAGCTTTTCATCCATATTACCGGGACCAGACATTATATTAAAGCCGCAAGCAGTTTTAAATGGCTTTTTTTCCTTTAGAAATGTCATTTTGTGCAGGGACAGTTCTAAACACGGGAAACACATGCCACTTCACAGGCATACTTTAGACACCCCCCAGGTACGATATTTAAAGGAATATTTGACTTTTTTTTCACTTTATGCATCATTAAAATGACTGCTCCCGAAAAACTGACATTTTTAAAACTTCGTTTTGCATTGATACATGTTCCCTGGGGCAGAACCAGGGTCCCCAAACCCTTTTTAGGACAATAACATGCATATTAGTCATTATAATTAGCACTTTAGATTTCGAACGTTCGCGTCAATTGTATTTAATAGGGTTCTAACGTTCGCGCGAACTTTCGGTCCGTTCGAAGATTCTGGTGCGAACCGAACGGGGGGGGGGGGGGGGGGGTGTTCGGCTCATCCCTACTGTGCAGTAACCAATTTCAGTACAGGAGAGGAACCTTTAAAACTGTACAAGACTGAAGGTAAAGCCTAGTACACACAATGAGATTTTTTTTTTCTTTTTTTGCATGCTAGTCTCAATATCGAATGAGAATAGGTTACTAAAGAACGAAAATTCTCGTACGACAGAAAAATATTTGGAAGTGGTGTAATGTATTTGTATTGTATTTTTGGACGAAAACTGTACCAATTAAACAAAAATCATATGATCTTGTATACGTGATATCGTAATGTTTGTGTTTGTCCGTTCGGAAAATTTCAGACAAAAGCTGTGTACTAACGATAAGATTATCATGCAATGGCGTTGAAAGCAAAATTTTTCGCCCACTTTTCTCATTGTATGTATGATTCTTAAAGGTTTGAGTTCAGCTTTTAGGCTCAACTTTCGTCAGAGAGTAGGTGAAGGCTAGCACTCTTACCAGGTTATTCTTTTAGTCCTCTGTGTGTTAATTTGCGAAATTCTCTTCCTGCATGGTTAATAAGACTCAGAAAATAAAGAGTAAATCACTTGAACAGGGATATACACAGCACTGTAAACATGAGAGTCATGCCTGTAAATGGAGCTTAATCTGGCTATACTGTTCTGAAAACCATTTAAATATTGACTTTTATATATTCACTTGAGCTGTGACAAATTTTAAAAATGTACCCCTGAACCTACAGTGAAGTGTTTAATTTTGAGCTTCCAATGGCACGGTGACTATTGTGCTCACCATCTGTCTGTTCATATGTAAACAAGAAACAGATCCAGTATGCTTTTAACTACAAATGTATCAAGCAATAGAGTAAAGTTTCAACGAAGAACTGTAATATGCTGATCTCAACACAGAACTAACACCATCTGCCACATTTACTTAATTTGCTATGGTAGAAAGTTTTAGGAAGATGGAAGTAAGGAGAAAGAAGAAAACTTATTTTTTTTCATGCAGGCATTCAATGCATTAAATTGTAATGCTTAGGGTAAAAAGAGGAATTTTTATTTACTTGTAAATTAGAACACAGGCTGGATATTCATAGACCTTGGGTTAAAGGTTGGTACCTTCAGATGATTGGACACTGGCAAAGCTTTTCTAGATATGCTACATTAGGCTTACCTAATGATTGGATAATAAAATCAGCAGAGCTCCCCCTCATTTCAGATCTACCCCTCAGATTTACAGCAACTGCACTTCCAAGTGCACTTTCAGTGCAATTTCAAGTGCACTTTGCACTTGTAGTGCAAAGTGGATTTGCCTTTCGTGAATAACCCCCAGAGTCTGCATATTGGTGGACTGCAGAGCTACCCCCTATAAACCTACACCACTCTATAAAAGCTCAGTTTTTTAGCAAGCAATTCAGAGCTACACAGGAACGGGGGAAAGGGGATATAGCCTGTCCCCTATACTGAGAAAAAGAAAAAGAACTTTGGGACTTTAAATGAGGCGGTGACCTGATAAGGTCAGTTGCCTCCATCCCTATTGAATTGACACAAAACAAGACGACTAAAGGTTGGGACTTTATATGAAGCAGGCAGGTGTAAAAAAATTTACATTTATTGGAGATCAATCATGAGTTGCATGAAGGTAATAATGGGTACACATAGAGAACCAATAAATTCCATTCAGAGGATATCCATACAGTACAGCATTTACAATTTACCATTCAGTAATAATGCAAATCACATGGTACAGGTGATCATTACATGGTTAAAACATATAGTTGGTGTATAACACGGCATATAGTAGCTCTATGCATTTTGTGGATTTATCCACTCTTCAGGAGCATGCGCATGGAAATTGAATGCTGTAATATATTTGATAACACGTATATCTGCAAGGTCTGACCCTGTCACCGAAAGATTGTTTAAAATAAGATATTAGGGAGGTAATATAGCCTAGGATAAACCCCCCACAACCACTCTCAATAATACTTACATAATCTGTGTCTATGCAGTAGCAGTGCATCAACATAAACCAGAAAACCCCCCTGGGGGGTGGTGTCGCTGATGGGAGCTGAGGTGGTAGTGGCAGACCGGGACTCAAAAAAGATGGGTGTCCAAAAGTGCATCCTATACTTGGTAAAGGATAGGATAGTAAGATGCTAATAAGTATATTAGGTTGGTGAGAGTGGAAAGTAAGAATTATAGAGGAGTGAGGTACATAAAAGACCCTTATCCAGAGGAAGATAAAGGTCAGGAAAAAACTAAAATAAAAGTGCAGCATAAGTACACAGGATCAATTTACCTGGTAGACAATTCAATTCTCAGTGATACACAGGGTGTGCAGGTGAGAAACTGAAGGGATATGTTGGTCAGAACCGACCATCAACGCTGGGAACAAAAATAAAAGTGTAAAAGTGTAAATGTGTAGAGTAGAGAACTCATATCATGGGTAGTGCATCCTATACTTGATAAAGGATAGGGTAATAGGATGCAAATGAGTATATGGGCCAGATTAAGTTGGTGAAAAATAAAAAATGATAGAAAGATAAGTAGAAGATCAAGACCAGGTAAGAAGCTGAAAGGATATGTTGGTCAGAACCGACCATGAGCACTGAAAATAAAATAATACAAATGTAAAATAGATTAAAAACTCATATCATGTGGTATCATGGGTAGTACATCCTATACTTGGTAAAGGGTGGGATAATAGGATGCAAATGAGTATAAGAGCCAGATTAAGTTAGTGAGAGAAGAAAGTACAAATAGTGAAAAATATAATACATAGAAGATCAGGACCATTACCCAGAAGAAAGTAGAAGGCAAAGAAAAAAACTAAAGTGGAGGTGCAGCATGAGTACACAGGATCAATTTACCTGGTGAGCAATTCAAATCTGTGTAATACACAAGGTGTGCAGGTGAAGAGCTGGAACAATCATGTGAGTCAGATTGCCCCAGAGTGGCTTATAAGGGCTGTTCCACCACACCCACCAACGTCACGAAGGCGTGCACTGTGAAGAGTAGGCAACTGCAGCTGAGCGGAAACGCCCCCAAGCAAAACAGTGCCACAATATCCCTCCACCTGGCTGCTAGATGTAAAAAGCATTGGAACATGGCGGCACCAAAACGTGGCACAACAGTTCCATAGCATAAAGCGTGACGTCGATGCGCAGTGCAGGGTGATCCCCCCACCCCATTGGGGGTGACGGAAGACCCGCAGTGCGCATCGCAGCTCCCACATGCGATGGAGCGATGCTCCCATCTGTATCATGTGGCGTATAAGCTGCCGGGGATATTAGACTACCTGGTAAAGGGATGGGGGGTACAAAACCCATCCCATGGGGATTGACCCGGTGGAAGGAGGGGGAATTCCTATATTGGGTAAAATATCATATTACATGTGTAAAATTGGGTATTATTCAGGCCTAAAATGATATAAAACAAGCGCGCTTCCATCCCTGTATTTTTGAGAAAAAGAAAAAGAACTTTGGGACTTTAAATGAGGCGCTGACCTGATAAGGTCAGTTGCCTCCATCCCTATTGAATTGACACAAAACAAGACGACTAAAGGTTGGGACTTTATATGAAGCAGGCGGGTGTAAAAAAATTAACATTTATTGGAGATCAATCATGAGTTGCATGAAGGTAATCATGGGCACACATAGAGAACCAAGAAATTCCATTCAGAGGATATCCATACAGCATTTACAATTTACCATTCAGTAATAATGCAAATCACATGGTACAGGTGATCATTACATGGTTAAAACATATAGTTGGTGTATAACACGGCATATAGTAGCTCTATGCATTTCGTGGATTTATCCACTCTTCAGGAGCATGCACATGGAAATTGAATGCTGTAATATATTTGATAACACGTATATCTGCAAGGTCTGACCCTGTCACGGAAAGATTGTTTAAAAAAAGATATTAGCGAGGTAATATAGCCTAGGATAAACCCCCCAACCACTCTCAATAATACTTACATAATCTGTGTCTATGCAGTAGCAGTGCATCAACATAAACCAGAAAACCCCCCTGGGGGTGGTGTCACTGATGGGAGCTGAGGTGGTAGTGGCAGACCGGGACTCAAAAAAGATGGGTGTCCAAAAGTGCATCCTATACTTGGTAAAGGATAGGATAGTAAGATGCTAATAAGTATATTAGGTTGGTGAGAGTGGAAAGTAAGAATTATAGAGGAGTGAGGTACATAAAAGACCCTTACCCAGAGGAAGATAAAGGTCAGGAAAAAACTAAAATAAAAGTGCAGCATAAGTACACAGGATCAATTTACCTGGTAGACAATTCAATTCTCAGTGATACACAGGGTGTGCAGGTGAGAAGCTGAAGGGATATGTTGGTCAGAACCGACCATCAACGCTGGGACCAAAAATAAAAGTGTAAAAGTGTAAATGTGTAGAGTAGAGAACTCATATCATGGGTAGTGCATCCTATACTTGATAAAGGATAGGGTAATAGGATGCAAATGAGTATATGGGCCAGATTAAGTTGGTGAAAAATAAAAAATGATAGAAAGATAAGATAAGTAGAAGATCAAGACCAGGTAAGAAGCTGAAAGGATATGTTGGTCAGAACCGACCATGAGCACTGAAAATAAAATAATACAAATGTAAAATAGATTAAAAACTCATATCATGTGGTATCATGGGTAGTACATCCTATACTTGGTAAAGGGTGGGATAATAGGATGCAAATGAGTATATGAGCCAGATTAAGTTAGTGAGAGAAGAAAGTACAAATAGTTAAAAATATAATACATCGAAGATCAGGACCATTACCCAGAAGAAAGTAGAAGGCAAAGAAAAAAACTAAAGTGGAGGTGCAGCATGAGTACACAGGATCAATTTACCTGGTGAGCAATTCAAATCTGAGTGAAACACAAGGTGTGCAGGTGAAGAGCTGGAACCATCATGTGAGTCAGATTGCCCCAGAGTGGCTTATAAGGGCTGGTCCGCCACACCCACCAACGTCACGAAGGCGTGCACTGTGAAGAGTAGGCAACTGCAGCTGAGCGGAAACGCCCCCAAGCAAAACAGTGCCACAATATCCCTCCACCTGGCTGCTAGATGTAAAAAGCATTGGAACATGGCGGCACCAAAACGTGGCACAACAGTTCCATAGCATAAAGCGTGACGTCGATGCACAGTGCAGGGTGATCCCCCCACCCCATTGGGGGTGACGGAAGACCCGCAGTGCGCATCGCAGCTCCCACATGCAATGGAGCGATGCTCCCATCTGTATCATGTGGCGCATAAGCTGCCGGGGATATTAGACTACCTGGTAAAGGGATGGGGGGTACAAAACCCATCCCATGGGGATTGACCCGGTGGAAGGAGGGGGAATTCCTATATTGGGTAAAATATCATATTACATGTGTAAAATTGGGTATTAATCAGACCTAAAATGATATAAACAAGCGCGCTTCCATCCCTGTATTTTTGAGAAAAAGAACTTTGGGACTTTAAATGAGACGGTGACCTGATAAGGTCAGTTGCCTCCATCCCTATTGAATTGACACAAAACAAGACGACTAAAGGTTGGGACTTTATATGAAGCAGGCAGGTGTAAAAAAATTAACATTTATTGGAGATCAATCATGAGTTGCATGAAGGTAATCATGGGCACACATAGAGAACCAATATATTCCATTCAGAGGATATCCATACAGCATTTACAATTTACCATTCAGTAATAATGCAAATCACATGGTACAGGTGATCATTACATGGTTAAAACATATAGTTGGTGTATAACACGGCATATAGTAGCTCTATGCATTTCATGGATTTATCCACTCTTCAGGAGCATGCACATGGAAATTGAATGCTGTAATATATTTGATAACACGTATATCTGCAAGGTCTGACCCTGTCACGGAAAGATTGTTTAAAATAAGATATTAGGGAGGTAATATAGCCTAGGATAAACCCCCCACAACCACTCTCAATAATACTTACATAATCTGTGTCTATGCAGTAGCAGTGCATCAACATAAACCAGAAAACCCCCCTGGGGGTGGTGTCACTGATGGGAGCTGAGGTGGTAGTGGCAGACCGGGACTCAAAAAAGATGGGTGTCCAAAAGTGCATCCTATACTTGGTAAAGGATAGGATAGTAAGATGCTAATAAGTATATTAGGTTGGTGAGAGTGGAAAGTAAGAATTATAGAGGAGTGAGGTACATAAAAGACCCTTACCCAGAGGAAGATAAAGGTCAGGAAAACACTAAAATAAAAGTGCAGCATAAATACACAAGATCAATTTACCTGGTAGACAATTCAATTCTCAGTGATACACAGGGTGTGCAGGTGAGAAGCTGAAGGGATATGTTGGTCAGAACCGACCATCAACGCTGGGACCAAAAATAAAAGTGTAAAAGTGTAAATGTGTAGAGTAGAGAACTCATATCATGGGTAGTGCATCCTATACTTGATAAAGGATAGGGTAATAGGATGCAAATGAGTATATGGGCCAGATTAAGTTGGTGAAAAATAAAAAATGATAGAAAGATAAGATAAGTAGAAGATCAAGACCAGGTAAGAAGCTGAAAGGATATGTTGGTCAGAACCGACCATGAGCACTGAAAATAAAATAATACAAATGTAAAATAGATTAAAAACTCATATCATGTGGTATCATGGGTAGTACATCCTATACTTGGTAAAGGGTGGGATAATAGGATGCAAATGAGTATATGAGCCAGATTAAGTTAGTGAGAGAAGAAAGTACAAATAGTTAAAAATATAATACATCGAAGATCAGGACCATTACCCAGAAGAAAGTAGAAGGCAAAGAAAAAAACTAAAGTGGAGGTGCAGTATGAGTACACAGGATCAATTTGCCTGGTGAGCAATTCAAATCTGAGTGATACACAAGGTGTGCAGGTGAAGAGCTGGAACCATCATGTGAGTCAGATTGCCCCAGAGTGGCTTATAAGGGCTGGTCCGCCACACTCACCAACGTCACGAAGGCGTGCACTGTGAAGAGTAGGCAACTGCAGCTGAGCGGAAATGCTCCAAAGCAAAACAGTGCCACAATATCCCTCCACCTGGCTGCTAGATGTAAAAAGCATTGGAACATGGCGGCACCAAAACGTGGCACAACAGTTCCATAGCATAAAGCGTGACGTCGATGCGCAGTGCAGGGTGATCCCCCCACACCATTGGGGGTGACGGAAGACCCGCAGTGCGCATCGCAGCTCCCACATGCGATGGAGCGATGCTCCCATCTGTATCATGTGGCGCATAAGCTGCCGGGGATATTAGACTACCTGGTAAAGGGATGGGGGGTACAAAACCCATCCCATGGGGATAGACCCGGTGGAAGGAGGGGGAATTCCTATATTGGGTAAAATATCATATTACATGTGTAAAATTGGGTATTATTCAGACCTAAAATGATATAAAACCAGCGCGCTTCCATCCCTGTATTTTTGAGAAAAAGAACTTTGGGACTTTAAATGAGGCGGTGACCTGATAAGGTCAGTTGCCTCCATCCCTATTGAATTGACACAAAACAAGACGACTAAAGGTTGGGACTTTATATGAAGCAGGCAGGTGGAAAAAAAATTAACATTTATTGGAGATCAATCATGAGTTGCATGAAGGTAATCATGGGCACACATAGAGAACCAATAAATTCCATTCAGAGGATATCCATACAGCATTTACAATTTACCATTCAGTAATAATGCAAATCACATGGTACAGGTGGTCATTACATGGTTAAAACATATAGTTGGTGTATAACACGGCATATAGTAGCTCTATGCATTTCGTGGATTTATCCACTCTTCAGGAGCATGCGCATGGAAATTGAATGCTGTAATATATTTGTTTAAAATAAGATATTAGGGAGGTAATATAGCCTTTAGTCATCTTGTTTTGTGTCAATTCAATAGGGATGGAGGCAACTGACCTTATCAGGTGACCGCCTCATTTAAAGTCCCAAAGTTCTTTTTCTCAAAAATACAGGGATGGAAGCGCGCTTGTTTATATCATTTTAGGTCTGATTAATACCCAATTTTACACATGTAATATGATATTTTACCCAATATAGGAATTCCACCTCCTTCCACCGGGTCTATCCCCATGGGATGGGTTTTGTACCCTCCATCCCTTTACCAGGTAGTCTAATATCCCCGGCAGCTTATGTGCCACATGATACAGATGGGAGCATCACTCCATCGCATGTGGGAGCTGCGATGCGCACTGCGGGTCTTCCGTCACCCCCAATGGGGTGGGGGGATTACCCTGCACTGCACATCGACGTCACGCTTTATGCTATGGAACTGTTGTGCCACGTTTTGGTGCCGCCATGTTCCAATGCTTTTTACATCTAGCAGCCAGGTGGAGGGATATTGTGGCACTGTTTTGCTTGGGGGCGTTTCCGCTCAGCTGCAGTTGCCTACTCTTCACAGTGCACGCCTTCGTGACGTTGGTGGGTGTGGCAGACCAGCCCTTATAAGCCACTCTGGGGCAATCTGACTCACATGATGGTTCCAGCTCTTCACCTGCACACCTTGTGTATCACTCAGATTTGAATTGCTCACCAGGTAAATTGATCCTGTGTACTCATGCTGCACCTCCACTTTAGTTTTTTTCTTTGCCTTCTACTTTCTTCTGGGTAATGGTCCTGATCTTCGATGTATTATATTTTTAACTATTACTGAATGGTAAATTGTAAATGCTGTATGGATATCCTCTGAATGGAATTTATTGGTTCTCTATGTGTACCAATGATTACCTTCATGCAACTCATGATTGATCTCCAATAAATGTTAATTTTTTTACACCTGCCTGCTTCATATAAAGTCCCAACCTTTAGTCGTCTTGTTTTCTGTCCCCTATACTGTACTCCAATATATGGAATTTAAGGTAAATCAAAATTAATTTTATCTTAATAGTACAGTACAGGACACAGGCTGGATATTCATAGACCATGTAATGTCCCCAGCCAATGAATAAGATGGGTGGGCAACAACAAGACAGAATTGTGGCAACAGACCCAACAAGATCAAGGGTTTACAGACCTAACTTATAGTGCTTCTTCAAAAATCTTGCGGCTTAAAGTTTCATCTGAAGAAGTTTTGAGGTCTACTTGGCATAACCTGGAGAAGATATGAACTGTAGACAAGGTGATGGCCATGCAAAGCTGGGTAACAGAGGTTTGATGTCAGAATGCCAAAAAAACACTGGTGGAGTGAGCACCAAAGAGAGCAGAAGCACACAAAGAGATTCAATTTTTCATATAGATGCTGTGGTTTTTAGATAAACTCTAAGACCTCTGACAATGTCTGAGAAATGTAGTGCAATCTCTTCGGGGTGCTTTGGAGCAGGGCAAAAAGATAGAAGAACTATGTCTTCATTAAGGTGGTTAGCTATTTTTATTTTTTTGAAAATACAGTGAAGAGAATATTTTCATGCAAAGGACAACATTAAAAATGGACAAATCCTTTATAAAACATGCTTAGGGGATGCCTTAAATATGTACTTGCTGTTACAGAACAGTATACGTTAATACTTTTAATAAAAGATCTAGGGAAAATGGAATTAATATTCTATCCACATCCTCATCCAAGCATGCAGCCTGGGTGGCCAGAAAATGGAAGGAAGGGAGCATGCGCCCCCGTTTCCTGTACCATACTAGGCCACATGCCTTTGATCCCCAACTTCCAATGGAATTAGTACAGAGGTACAATGGTACTCCTTATTGCTCACTACCTAAAAAAGTTAAATGTAAATAAACACACAGGCACCTTAAAATGAGAACCTTACTACCCTTGTGGTAATTAATACCGTAAAGGATATTACAATACACCAATATGTCACTAGTCGCATACAGTCGCATTAAAACCATTATCAGTGACGTATGCTTGAGAGGCTATTTATATGAGGGTTATGTACTTTAAGTCAGAGAAAGAGTTTTTTCCCATGTGAGCAAGGATAAACATGGCTAAGATGCATTTAGCCTATCTCTGACTATCGCTCTGATTATTTTGTAATGAATTGTTTATTTTTATTTATTTCTAATTATTAGGTGATTTAGCGGACCACTGATTACAGTATCCCTATGTACACACATTATGTGGGCCTTTGTGTGCCATTATGGGTTCTCAATGTCACTGGTCGCATAGAATCGCATATAAAACCATTATTAGTAAAGTATGCCTGAGAGGCTATATATATATATGAGGTTTATCAATTGAATTCAGATAAAGAGTTTTTTCCATGTGAGCGATTCTTTTGCGCAGGATTAACATGACAAAGATGTGATTAGCCCATCTCAGATTATTGCTCTGATTACTTTGTAATAAATTGTTTTATTTTTATTTCTAATCATTAGGTACTTTAGTGGACCACTGATTATAGTATCCCTATGTGCACAGATTATGTGTGCCTTTCTATGGTCACTCATTTGAAATCTAGGCCCTATACACTGAACGATCAGATCGGGCAGGGCCGTTTTCACGCCGCTCTGATTGGTCTGTTCAGGTGGCTGCAGCTTTCTGTTTTTACAAGCAGTAAAATGCGCCCAGCAGTTAACATTGAAAACCCATATTGTAACTATGCAGTTAAATAAATACAATTGCATGTATACATATTGGTTAATTGTGGCATCTGACTGACAGGTGATCCATTCTGCTAATTGATTCAGACACACGCTGATGCCAGGAGGAGTGATTCTTGGTGGGGTGCGTGTATATTTAAAGTGTAGAGCTGTGCTGTGTAGCTATGCCTTCTGAAGAAAGTAATGACAGAAACCGGTCAGGGCGACGCTACGCAGCAATCCTTTTAACGTCGGCTTTCCTTCGTCTTCCCTACCCGGGATCACTGTGGGAGCAGTGAGAGGTTAGACAGGAGAGCACGATTGTCTCAGTATATTTTACATGCCCTCGTTTTATTAATGCATTGTACTGTAAGTGTGTTATCGTGAGACGCTTTTAAACAATAAATATGAGTTGTACTGGATTACGCTATGTATACTTTTTCTCTATTTGCTTCTAATGGGCAATACCTAGATTACAAGAACTTGGTCTGCTGACAGCATCTGTTGAGTGATAAGCGTATTATCCAGTATGATCTGGTAAGTGTATTACCTGGAGGGAGTAACACAAGTGGTGTGGTGACAGAGCTCTTATTCAGTGTTGGAGTTTATCAAATTATCCTCATTTCTTTGATGGACTATTTTACTCTCACCTTCTGCTTTTTAATGGACTCACGCTAATGTGCAATATCTAAGTGGTTTACCATTTTTTCATAAGTGGACTTGATTTTATTATATTGTTTCCATTTCTTGCTATTTTTGCACTAGCGCTGCTAATGTTTGAGTATTAGTACTTTGACATTGTTTTAGATAATTAGTAATTTTCTGTAAGGCCCCTTTCACACTGGGGCAGTGGGTGCGGTGGCGGTATAGCGCCGCTATTTTTAGCGGCGCTATACCGTCAGAATTGCGGTGGTATTCGGCCGCTAGTGGTACGGTATTAACCCCCGCTAGCGGCCAAAAAAGGGTTAATATTACAGCGGTTTCCCATTACTTTCAATGGGAAGGAGCAGTAAACACATCGCTCCTCTCACCGCTCCAAAGATGCTGCTAGCAGGACTTTTGGAGTGGTCCTGCTAGCGCACCGCCTCAGTGTGAAAGCCCTTAGGCTTTCACATTGAGACTGCAGGGGCAGGAGTTTTCAGGTGGTATTTAGGCGCTATTTTTAGCGGTAAACTGCCTGAAAAACTCCTCAGTGTGAAAGGGGTCTAAAAGTGGGGGATAGTTGGCAGAGAATATGTTGGTGAGATCAGGAATGAGAGTAATACCTAGATAAGTGAGGTGTGTAGATGACCAAGTAAAAGGGAGGGACGTTTTCGCTTGCTGTAATGTATCTGGAGATAGAGAAATATTTAGAGCTGTCGATTTTTGTGAATTTATTTTTAAACCTGATATTCGGGCAAATTGGTCTAATTTGTTGATAAGATTAGGGGCAGTAATATGTGGGGAACTCATAAAAATTAAGATGTCATCAGCAAATAAGTAAAGCTTATGTTGATGACCTGCTAATTCTATACCTTTGATTGAGGGATCTGCACGAATGGATTGGGCAAGGGGTTCAATTAATAGGGCAAATAGGAGTATGGAGAGAGGACATCCCTGGCGTGTACCTCTATTGATATCAAACATGTCAGATTTGTATCCTGCGTATTTAGCATAAGCTTTGGGTTTATTATATAATGATGAAACCCAGCTTAGAAAGTGGGGGCCAAAACCCCATTTTTGTAGAGCGAAATGTAAATATGACCATGGTCCTGTGTCAAAAGCTTTTTTGATGTCTAGTGATACAAGGCATGTAGGTATTCGTCTAGTTTTAGCTGCTTGGATCAATAGGGCTGTTCTACGGACATTATCTGAAGCTTGGTGCAAGGGGATGAAACCTACTTGATCTTTGTTGATTAGGGAACCAATTATATTATTCAGCCGAAATGCCATAACTTTTGCTAGTAGTTTTATGTCTAAATTTAATAAAGATATTGGCTTATAATTTACACAGGCTGAGTCATCTGACTGAGGTTTAGGGATCATTGTTATTATTGCTGTAAGGGTTTCTGATCTAAATGATTGATTGTTTAGAAGGGAGTTGAATGCTTCTGTCAGCATGGGAGTTAATACATGGGAGAATTTTTTGTAGTAGAGGGCTGAAAACCCGTCAGGTCCTGGACGTTTGTTTGGTTTGAGGGATTTGATTGCCAGTTCAATTTGACTAGGGGTAATGGTATTTTTAAGACTGTCGTATTGTGTCTGAGATAGAGTTGGGAGACTTAATTGTGAGAAAAATTATTCTGCGTTGGATTGGTCAAAAGATCCCTCTTTTTTATAGAGAGAGGTGAGATGTTTATGGAAGGTGTGTAAGATTTTTACAGGATTACTTGTGTATCTATCTTGAGAGATTTTTATGCCCTCTACACACGATCGTTTTTCCCGATGAAAAAAGTCAGATGGACTTTTTCCATCGGAAAAAACGATCGTGTGTGGGCCTCATCTGACTTTTTTTCATCGGTGTAAAAAAATAGAACATGTTTTAAATTTTTCCGATGGAAAACGGAGAAAAAACCCACGCATGCTCAGAATCAAGTCGACGCATGCTCAGAAGCATTGAACTTAATTTTTCTCGGCTCGTCGGAGTGTTTTACGTCACCGCCAGACACCGTCAACCTGACACTAATAGATCACACGGTCCATCCTTGCGGACGTGTGTCTCAGGAGCTCCTGCCATCCAGGAGCAAGTACTCACTCTCTCGCTCTCTCCCTAAGCAAGCCGGGCCATGACCGCCCCTCAACCCGGGCCTCCCCCCAGATCAGCTCCCTCAGTTGCTAGTCCATCTGCAGGCCGCCCGCAGCTGCCGTCTTTACCTGTCGCCTCCCGGGCGCCCCATCTAGGCTGCTAGACCCGCAGGAAAGACCGCGGCTGCGGGCTAGCATCGGCCACCTGAGGAGCATCTTATACCCAATTCTCTCCCCAGCGGGACATGCCAGCCTCACTCACCTGAGCTCCCTATCAGCCGCCATCGGGCACCCACAAGCCGCAATTTTGAGCCGCCTAAACCCTCCAGGCCGTGGAGGCCATCTTGGTACACCCAGCCCCTGCAACTGTACCTGTTCCCAACCCCCTCAAGCTTTCCAGCCAAGGCGGCCATCTTGGTACACCCAGCCCCTGGAACCTGTACCTGCTCCCGACCCCCCTCAACTTTTCGGCCGGATCCACACCAGTGGACTCGCCTGGTACTGGCCAACTGCCCATACCCCCCAGGTGTTCACCCATAAGCAATAGCCTGAAGGACAAACCGGGGTTCCAGCCTGGTAAGTAGCAGCCATCTTGCTACACCCAAGTGCTCACCTCCAGCCCCCTGATATCCTCCTGCCACCTGCCCTCTTCATCCACACCATCATCATCTGAACATCCGCATTGGCTTCCCATTCTGCACTGCGGTAATTTTTTCGGTATCAGCATCATCATCTTATCATCCGGGATCACCATTGCATCATCCCATCACCATCAGTAGTTTTTCCATGTTCAACATTAAATATTCAGCGGACTCCCTGCGTAGCCTAATGAATACCGCTGCAAGACTACCAACCTCCATCCAAAAAATAATGAATAAAGAACACCTGCTTAGAATCAATCTACATTCGATCGGCAAAAACAAGATAGCATCACTTCAACTACAACATCTATCATGCGCCCTGATCAACACCAGATCTGCAGTCAAGCACAGACAAGAAATCCACGACTTCATCACCCAAAACGACATAGATTGCCTCTTTATCACAGAAAGCTGGCTAACACCTGACTGTAACACCATCCTAACAGAATTGGTGCCGGAGAACTACTGCATCCTACCCGAGCATAGAATAGGACAAAGAGGAGGAGGCCTAGCAGTGATCTTCAAATCCCACCTTTCTCTCATCAAACCAAACCTACAGAACTCCTTGCGGTTCATGGGGACACTCACTCGGCAACTTCAAACTACACCAGAGAAAACCGTCCACATACTGCTATACTACAGACCACCAGGTCCAAAGACAAATCTCCTTACACCCTTCACCGAATTCATCTCGACATACACCTTAAAAACCAAAAACTTTTTGTTACTCTGGGATTTCAACCTCTGGGCTAACTCCGCCCAGGACCCCATCGCCACCTTCTGCATCAACCAACTGGAAGAACTAGGTCTGCAACAACTTATAAAAGCCCCCACGCATGGGTCGGGTCACATTCTTGACCTCATCTTCAAACAAAACATGGACGTCAACTCGCTGGACAACATGCCGTTACCATGGACCGATCACCACGCTTTAAAATTTAAAATCACCACCAACACCATCCCTCAAAAACTGAAACACTCAAAAACTACACACTGGACAAGATCTCAGAAGAAACTACACACTGAACTCTTCAAAACCACACTATCAAAAAATATAGGAATGCTAAATCAAAACCAGTCAACGGAACAAACACTCAACTCCTTAAACAAAGCATTACTACGAACAGCAGACACAGTCGCTCCGAGACGCAGAGCACTCATCCGCAAAAACAATTTGGGTTGGTTTAATGACACTCTAATGCCCCATACACACGGTCGGACTTCCATCGGACTTTTCCGTAGATTTTTGTACGAACGGAGTTGGCCGGGCACACCTATAGCATACACACCACAGGACTTTTCTGCAAACTTTCCCAAAACTTTTTGCAACATCACATGGTTTTTCTGCTCTTTTCTGCTCTTTACCGCCACCCTTTGGTCAACTTCTGCTATTGTTGGTTGATTTTAACATTAGTTGTTTTGTCCATCAGACAAAAGTCTGATGGTTTTCTGTACACACAGTCGGACTTTGCTCCATCGGACTTTTGTTGGGCAAAAGTTTGTCCGTTTGCAGACCCAAAAAAAAAAAAAAAAGTTTGTCCGATGGAGCGTACACACGGTCGGATTGTTGGTCCAACTTCCTCAAAATGAAGTTTGTTGGCCAAAAGTCCGACCGTGTGTACGGGGCTTTACTCTACTGAAGCAAGAATGCAGAAGAGCGGAAGGAGCCTGGAGAAGAAACCCAACAAAGAAAAACCACACAATCTACAAAGCACTCACAAATAAATACCACAAAGCGATCTTCAAAGCAAAAAATGAAAATTTCTCAAACACCATCTTAAAAGCCATAAACCGACCTTGCAAACTTTTCAAACTAGTCGCTCAGACTATGAACCCCACCTGTTTAGAGCCCCCAGGAAACAAAAGAATTCTGCAATGAACTATCAAAATTTTTTATTGACAAAATCGAAAACATTCGAGAAATTATTAACCACTTCCATACAGGGCTTTTTATACCACTTCAATACCGGGCCTAGTCTGGCACTTCTCTCCTACATGTACAAATCATCATTCTTTTGCTAGAAAATTACTCAGAACCCCAAAACATTATATATGTTTTTTTTTTATATCAATAGATTTTTATTGGGTTTTAAAGGTAAACAAAGGGTGAACAATACATTCCACATGTGGGACGAAGACATATTGATACATTTGAATATACAGATAGGAGTCATATAAAATGCCTTGTCTTGGTATAAACACATACAATATACACGAGGCTGAGGGAATCCCCTCCTCTCCCCAGACACCCCCATGGGAACTATCTGTGGTCCGGAGAGAGAGGCAACCCCCCCACCCCCCACTTGCACAGTACCAGACTATGTGAAGAAGGTATGAGATCAAGCTCTTCTATCTTATTGGAAATTATATTCACCGAGAATATAGGTCCTAACATAAAAGAAATTAATATAAGAACAAAGAGTGAGCTTTCAGAGTAACCAGAGGAAAAGAAAAAAGAACATCAACCTAGGTTTTATTATCTTTACTTTTACTGTTACCATTACCATTGTAATCACCATCCCCACCATCGCCGCCATCCCTCGGATCTGCCTATAAAGGTTTAAGTGTCAGTTTTATTATCAGTTTTATTAGGGTTGACCCCCCTATATATGACTGCTAATCTGGTTTTATTATGATTTGTAGTCTTTATACCAGTCTATCCATGGTTGCCAACTAGAGAGAAACTGCATAGTCCGCCCCCCAATGGAGGCTAACATTCGTTCATAGGTGAAATGTACGGACAATGTGCGAATTGCCTCCTGAACCTCTGGAGGTTCTGGAGATTTCCACGCTCTAAGTATAACTAGCTTGGCCGCTAGAAATAGATGTGTGGTGAATTTCCTGTGTACCGGTGGTAAGTTTTCGATCCCCAAGTTTAAAAGAGCTAGGGAAGGCGAATATGGCATAGATAAACCCGTGACTTGATAGTGGACCTTGAAAATGCCAGACCAAAATCCCGCTAATTTGCTACATGCCCATAGTATATGGAAGATAGTTCCCAGTTGTGCACAATTCCTCCAACAATCAGAAGATGTGGAGGAATCAAATTTGGCTACCCTATTCGGGGTCAGGTACCACCTTTTGTGTTACTTTGTGGGATAGTTCCCATAGGTTTGTACATTTAGTTGCTGTGTAGATTTGTTGTAATGCTTTATGCCATTGTGTTTCTGAAAATGATTCTTGGATATCTGCCTCCCAAGCTTTCATAGAATTCGTTTTCATGAATATGGACTTGTCATATAGGAAGTTATAAAATAATGATATACCACCTTTATGGTTTTCTTTAGATGCTAGATGGATATTAATTTTCCAAAATAAATTGTACTTCTTAATATTTTTGTTTTTAAGGTACGATTTCACTCGGAGGTAATTAAACTGCTCCGAATTTGGTAGTCCATATTCTGATTGCAACTCAGCAAATGTTTTAAGGAGGTTGTTTCTGTATAGATCTGAGATCTGCACGATTCCTTGTCGCAGCCATCTGTTTAAGGTCAGGTCAGGCATTATCAAGTCTAGAGTAGAAATGGGTATTAGTAGAGGAGAAGTAGGGGTAGAAAGGGATTTGTGTGTTACTAATGTTTTCCAGGAATTCAGGGATACTATCATGGGAGGAGAAAGGTTTTTGGATTTGGATTTAATATGAGGGTACGCTAAGAGATAGTTAAATAGATTTCCACTGGGTATTAAAGTTTCTTCAATGTTTCCCCACAGTGGTGTGGGTTGATTGGGGAACCAGCCTTTAATCTGTGCGAGAGTCGCAGCGGCATGATAATCTGCAAAGACCGGTACACCCAGGCCACCAGCCTGTTTTGTTTTTTTTTTCGTTTGGAAAAGGCGCTCCTGGCCCTTTTACCCTCCCAAAGATATTTAGCTAGAAGGGGCTGAAGGGTTTTAAAAAAGTGTTGAGGTATGGGAATGGGTACTGTGTGATAAATGTAGAGAATTTGTGGCAATATTTGCATTTTGAAAGCTGCCAATCTTCCCGACCAAGATAGAACATGTTTGCTTAGTGACTTTAGGTTGTCTGCGAGTTTCTTTTCAAGAGGGAGATAGTTGGCCTGAAATAATTGTCTAGTTTGGGAGGTCAATTTAATGCCCAGGTATGTGATTTCATGTGCACACCAGACATAGGGAAATTTGGTTTGTATGATCAGCTTATCTTTTGGGGATACTCCTAGATCAAGGATGAATGACTTTGAGTCATTCACTTTATAGTATGACACTTTTCCATACTCCTGAAGCGTGTGGTATACATGATCTAGGGAAGACAGCGGGTCAGTGAGCATCAGTATTACATCATCCGCAAAAAGACTTATGACATGCTTACGGGATTTAATTGTAAAACCTTGAATATCAGGGGATTGACGAATACTGGCGGCTAACGGTTCCATAAGTATATTGAAAATAAGAGGGGACAGTGGACATCCCTGACGGGTCCCGTTAGTGATTTTGAAAGGCTTAGACAGCATGCCAGACGTGTACACCCGAGCTGATGGAGACGTATACAAAGCTAATATTGCTGAGAGCAGGTGTCCTGAGAAACCAAATTTTTCCAAAGTTTTTGTAAGATACAACCAGTGTACCCTATCGAACGCCTTCTCTGCATCTAAAGCCAGAAGCAGAGAAGGCGTTTTCCCCCATCTGGCGATATGCACAACATTTATTAAACGTCTAGTAGCATCCGACGTCTGCCTACCCTTAGTGAACCCAGATTGGTCAGGGTCAATGAGAGTAGGTAAGATGTCCACCAATCTTAATGCTATAATTTTAGCATACAATTTTACATCATTGTTGAGCAAGGATATAGGTCTAAAATTTTTAGGTGCATCTGGATCCTTGCCCGGTTTAGGTAACGTTACAATTAAGGCCTCTAACATTTCTGGCGGAAAAGAAGCCGAGGCAGCAGCAGCATCAAACACTTTGAGGAGGTATGGCCCAAGAATAGGTTTAAACTGTTTATAGTACTCCCCTGTGAGACCGTCCGGACCAGGAGATTTATTATTCGGGAGATTCTCTATAGTTTTGAGCAATTCTACTAAGGAAAAAGGAGCGTTTAGCTCCTGGAGCTGTGAGGGGGAAAGTTGGGGCAGATGAATGTTTTGTAGAAAATTTTCTATATCTGAGAGGGAGGGTTGTGCCGTTAGGCTATCTTGGTTCAGGTTGTATAAGGCCCCATAATAATCACTAAAGGCATCTGCAATTTTTTGGGGATCATACACCTTTTGAGAAGATTTAGGGCTAATAATATGTGGTATTTTAGTCTTAAAGCGCTGGCCTTGTAGTCTACGGGCAAGGTTTTTCCCGGCCTTATTACCTGTAGAATAAAAGGACATCTTCAATTTCTTCTCTACTTTTTCGAAGGATTGGAGTAAAGCGAGTCTGAGGTCGTGCCTCAGTGAGGTAAGTTGTGCACTCAATATGGGGGTAGGATTAAGTTTATTTTGGGCTTCTAATAATTCTATGTCTGTGAGTAGAGTATTGAGTCGCTGCTGCCTCTGCCTCTTGATTCTAGTGCCCTGCTGGATAAACACACCCCTGATATATGCCTTGTGGGCGTTCCACAGCACAAATGGATCATTTGTGGACGGGGAGTTGATCTGAAAGTAATCAAGCAAGCGGTCCTCCAGAATTTTTTTTGTTTCCTTGTTTTGGATGATGTGGGAATTGGAGCATCAAATAAAGGCACTGTTGGAAGGATAAGTGTCTCCTAGTGTCAATAACACAGGAGCATGGTCTGACCATGATATGCTATTCAGTGTGATTTGAGATACTTTCTGGAGTAACCACCTGTCCATCAGAAACAGATCAATCCTCGTATACGTGCAGTGCCTGTGGGAAAAGAACGTGAAATCTCTTTCGTTGGCATGGGTACAACGCCATGCATCATATAACTCTTGTCTTTGCAAAAAGGACTGCAAAGACAGTGTCCTTTTAGAGGGTTTAGATGTAGAGTCTATTTGAGGGTCAGGAGTTACGTTAAAGTCTCCACAGAGTATAAGAGATCCTTGTTGTATTTTCTGTATCTTTTTCATCAGGACATTCAGGAATTTAATTTGGTGTTTATTTGGAACATAGACGTTCACCAGAGTATATCGTGTAGCGTTGATGTCACACACTAGAATGACATAACGACCTGATGGGTCACAAATGTCCTTAAGTAATTGAAAAGAAATTGAGTCCTTAATTGCAATCATGACTCCCCGTTGTTTGGCTGTCATATTTGAGAAGAAGTAGTGTTGGAAGCCTTTATGGGTGCATCTAGGCGGTGCACTATGGTGAAAATGCGTTTCTTGAACGCATATTATGTCACAATGAGAAGAGTCTGCTTCTTTCCAGAGGGATGCCCTTTTGGCTGGATGGTTTAAGCCATGTGCATTTATGGAAAGAATTTTAACTGGCATGACAGAGTTTAAGTGGAATGCTGAAATTTACACATGGTGCGTACTCACATAGCTGCCAGTAGGCTGTCCGAGGGATGCATGTATTCCTAGGTTCTTCAAAACAGAGTCTCGTTTCTGGTAACATAAGCAATGTCTGAAAAGAAATTCGGTATAGAAAAAAAGAAAACAAACAACAAAAAGTTTAAAAGGAGGGTATTACACCCAGGTGCAGAAATTCTGCTCAGGTAAATGGGAGCGCAGGTTACAGGATAGAGCTCCAAAGGGCGAGGCCCATTAATAGGGCAACAAATGAATATAGCAGGGCCCTGCAGATATCACTGACGCCTCAGGAGTTTGAAGCATGTTGCCATTCTGGAGGAATCCTCTTAGGGCTTGTATCATGAGATGTTGAAGGAGGTTCCTCTGGGACAATCTTCCATTTCTGGAGAAGTTGGAAACCCTTAGTAGGAGAAGTAATTACATGTGTAGAACCTTCTCTAGTTATGATTAGTTTGGTCGGGTAGCCCCATCTGTAAGTGATAGCATGGTTTCTCAATGCCTTAGTAATATTATTGAGATTTTTGCGGAGTTGCAAAGTGTGCTGCGACAGATCTGTATAAAATTGCAGATCTGAGTAATCTGTGGTGCTGTGTTCCCCTTTACGGGTAATTTGCATCAACCGCTCCTTGGTTTGGTAGAAATGCATGCGAAACAACACATCTCTAGGGATGTGCTCCTGGATAAATGAGGGTTTTGGGAGACGATGGATTCTATCTATGGATAGTTCAATAGGAGGAAGATCCGGCATGAGGGTTGATAGCATTGCCGTAGCATACGAACGTAATTCAGAGGGTTGCACAGATTCTGGAATGCCTCTGACCTTGACATTATTCCTCCTGGCCCTGTCTTCCAAATCTGCTAATTTGGCTTTCATCCATGCGTGATCCTCCTCAACATTATCATGAGCGTCTACCAGATCATTAATTGTCGTTGCATACTCCTCCATTTTGGATTCGATATGATCCACTCTGTCCCCCACTGCATTAAGTTCTGAGCTAAACTTCCTCATGCATGTCATCATGTCAGCATGAATAGAGCTTTTCAGGGAGACAAGCATATCCTTTAGTGTAGTGTCTAGGACTGGTTGGTTTTGTGTGGGGAATGCCACTATGGAGTCAGGGAGTTCTCTTGTGTCTTCTTGTGAGTCAGCGTTAGATCTTACCTCACATTGCTGTCTCCTGCTCCTCCATTCTGGCTCTGGCTTTAGCCGGACTCCTAATGAGAGGTGAAGGAGTCTCTGAGGTTCCCCTTGTGCGCTGAGTGTTGCGATAAGCTGGGTCATCATGGGTGTTAGTGTGTAAGTGCGCCGTCTTTGGGGTGGAGAAGGAGCCGGCGCCATCTTGCCCACGAGGCTGCATATGCTGTGTGAAGTATGCCGTCAGTTTTCTGGGCCGATGTTCCGCCTGGCGTCTCCTGGTCATGATGCCGAGGTGCCGGGGAGATGAACCGCCGTAGTGGGCTGCAAGTGCAGTGTCCTGTGTAGCTGTGAGCCGCTGTTTCTCTCGCCTTTCGCCGGAGCTCCGGAGTTACACCGCCATCACGGTGAAGTCCAGGCCACGCCCTATATATGTTTTTTTTTTAACAGACACCCTAGGGAATAAAATGACGGTCGTTGCAACTTTTTATCTTGCACGGTATTTGCGCAATAATTTTTCAAACGCCTTTTTTGGGGGGAAAAAATGGTTTCATGAATTAAAAAATAACAAAACAGTAAAGTTAGCCCAATTTTTTGGTAAAATATGAAAGTTTATGTTACGCCGAGTAAAAAGATACCTAACATGTCACGCTTTAAAATTGCACACACTCATGGAATGGCGCCAAACTTCGGTACTTAAAAATCTCCATAGGCAACGCTTTCAATTTTTCTTCTAAGCGCGAGCTATTGGGGACGGGCGTTTTTTAAAAAAAATATATTTTTTACTTTTTTTTTTTACACTTTTTTTTTTTGATTACTTTTATTCCTATTACAAGGAATGTAAACATCCCTTGTAATAGGAATGTGTGTGACAGGTCCTCTTTATGGAGAGATGCGGGGTCAATAAGACCCCACATCTCTCCTCCAGGGAAAAATTTTCACCGATCTCATACTTACTAGCCACAATGGCGGCTTTGTTTACATTTGAGGACCCGGGCGTGACATCATCACATCGCGCCCGGGCCTCCGACGATCATAGAGATGACTGGTGACCATCTGGTCACCAGTCATCTCTATGCTCATCACGTGACCCACCACCGGCGCCGACGATTCTCTCCGGGTCCCCGATCGCACGGGAGACCCCGGAGAAGCACCGGATGGCGGCGGGAGGGGGGATGTCCCCTCCCGCCGCCTATAAGAACGATCAAGCGGTGGAACCGCCGCTATGATCATTCTTATTATGCGTAGGATCGCTGGCTGAAAAAAAGGATATCTGAATGATGCCTCTAGCTGCAGGCATCATTCAGATATACCCCCTCAAACCCAGGACGTCATATGACGTCCACCTGGAGGGAGAGAGGGTTCCTGCTGGCGTCATTCTGCTATGGAAGGGGTTAAACAGAAAAAAAAATCAACCTCACTCAGCCTAAGCAAGAAGAGGAAATCAATACAAATATTTTACAATCGATAAAATTTTCGCTGGTCCCGATCACCATCGACACCACCAAAAACATCATCAGAAGTCTCCGAGACAGCACATCACCAAATGACATAATTTCTACAAAACTCCTGAAGGAATGTACTGACATCTTGGCACCCACCTTAACACATCTCGTAAGTCAATCGTTCAAAGAAGGTATTGTTCTGATCTCCCTCAAGCAAGGCATAGTCAAACCCCTAAAAAAAACCAACCTTGACTAAAAAGACCCAAACTACCGCAGACCGGTAACAAGTCTCAACACCATCTCAAAGATCATGGAGAAAGCAGTAATTCAACAGCTAAAACTCCATTTGGACTCCCACAAACTCTTGGACCCACTACAATCAGGCTTCCGCCCAGGCCATGGCACAGAAACAGCTCTTCTCAAAATATGGGATGACGCCCTCGAAGCAGCAGATGACGGAGAATCATGTCTTCTGGTGCTGCTGGATCTCAGTGCAGTGTTCGACACAGTAGACCACAAAACTCTACTCATCCGCTTTAAAGAAGTAGCAGGAGTCGCAGACCCTGACCTACCCTGGTTCGCATCCTTCCTAGAAAATCTCTCCCAGACAGTGAAACTAGGAGCATTCACCTCTGAAACTCGCGCAATTTCTTGCAGAGTCCCTCAAGGATCACCCCTGTCACCCATGCTCTTCAATATCTACCTCCACCCACTCCTCAAAATCATCAGCAAACAGGACCTGTGCTACCACTCATACGCTGACGACACCCAACTCTACTTTTGTATCACCGGGAAAGAAGACCAATATCACGTACTGGAAAATTGCCTCACATTGATCGAGGATTGGATGACTGAGAGTTCCCTCAAACTCAATGGATTCAAAACAGAACTTCTTTTCCTCCACGCAAACCGAAAGACAAAAACCAAGACCTCTTGGACACCACCCACCATTCTTGGACAGACCATTACCCCGAGCACCAAAGTCAAAAGTCTTGGAGTCATCTTTGACGCAGAGATGTCGATGAATGCACAAATAGGATCAGTAGTCAGCGGATCACACCATTTCCTCCGCCTGCTGCGTAGACTCATCTCCTTCATCCCAGAAGAGGACATAGCAGTAGTAGTTGGAATAATCATCAACTCCCGACTCGACTACGCAAACTCTCTCTACATAGGACTACCTAAATATCAGATTTTGCGCCTACAAGTCGTCCAGAACACGGTTGCCAGACTGGTAACAGGGAGAAAACCTTGGGAATCCATCACCCCTTCACTGAGGACCCTCATTGGCTAACCATAAAGGATCGGGTCACATTCAAGACCCTCTGCCTCACCCATAAGTGCACACAAGGAAACGCTCCTCAATATTTATGGGAGAAGATAAAACACTACACCCCCAATCGCATTCTCCGATCAACCCACCAAAACCTCCTCCATATCACCAAGTCCCGCTACAAATCGAAGGAAGAACAAAGATTTGCAGTCCAAGGACCACGGCTAGGGAACGCTCTACCCACGGACATCCGCATGGAAGAAAACCATCGGGCCTTCAGGAAAAAACTTAAGACCCACCTCTTCTGAAGGATTAGGACGTCACTGGATGCAAGCGCCTTGAGGCGATTCAGTTCGCATTTGCAGCGCTGTAAAAGTTATTCACTCACTCACTCACCGCGTTTTGGACGGTCGGAATTTTGTCTGATGGTGTGTATGCAAGACTGATGGAAGTCAGCTTCATCGGAATTCCGACGGAAAATTCCATCGGATTTTATTCCATCGGAAATCCGATTGTGTGTACAGGGCATTAGTCTAATTGGTTTAAAAGGGTTATTTAGTTTTTTGAGTGCTCGGGCAAGGAGGGTACCTGGTTTATTTGCTTTAAAATAAAAATTTTGTTTAGATTTACGTAGTGTTGTGTCTACTGATTCTGATAAGAAGAGGTCAAGTTTTAAGCTAGCTTTATCTAGTTGTGACTTGTGGTTGGAGTAGGGTTAAATTGAAAAATACTATGGCATTTCTTAAACTCATTTTCTAGTTCTCGCTGTAATTTTTGCTTCTCTTTTTTAATATATGATGCTTGGCGTATACAATAACCTCTAAGAACAGGCTTGTGTGCTTCCCATAATGTTATTGGAGATGTGTCTGGAGATTTATTGTTGCCAATGTATTCTTTTATAGTGATTTCTAATTCAGTGGAATTTGACGGGTGAGACAACAATGAGTCATTAATATGCCAGGTGGGGTCATGTTTTTTTGGGATTAGTGAGGTAAAAGTAGATATAATAGCACAATGGTCAGTCCAAGTATACGGTTTAATAGATGAGGCTATTAATTCTGAGGACATACTCATAGAAATAATATATGGTCAATGCGTGAGAATGATCTATGCGGGTGGGAGTAAAATGAGAATTGACGTCTGGTTGGGTTAATTTCGCGCCATGAGTCTATTAATGAATATTGTAGGAGAAGTCTTTGGAAAGATTTGGATTGAGAATTAGACGTAGCTGGAGTTGGGGATTTATCAAGGTAAAGGTATAGTGTTTGGTTTGAATCTCTACATATAAAGAGTGTACCTTGTTTGTGAGTGTCTATTACTTGAAGTAAATGGGAGAGAAATGATGTCGGTCTCTTATTTGGAGCGTAGTAAGAGACTACTGTAATTGGGCTGTCACATAGATGACCTGTGAGTATAAGGTAACGGCATTCTGGATCCTTGATTTCTGCTAAGGGGGGAAAAGGTGTGGATCGATGGAAAGCTATTAATACACCTCAGTGTTTGGATTTGGCTGAGGCAGTAAAAACCTGGGGGTAACTTGAACCAAAGTATTTAGGTGTTGAAGAATCAGTAAAGTGTGTCTCTTGAAAACACACTATGTGAGCTTTAGATGAAGACAACGACCTGAACACTTTTGTTCACTTTTGGGGAATGTTTAGACCTTGTACATTCAATGTAAGTACATTTAAAGGAGCCATATATAAATCTTAAGTATGTTATAATTAAACATATCAGGTATAGCTTGTACCATCAGACTTACCCCGGAGAAGGACAGAGAGAAAGAAAGAAATAGAAACAGAATATGAAAGAAGAAAGAAATAGGAAGTATATATATAGTCAACGTGTAGTAGTTTAAATATGTGATAAAAAATAAATTGTTGGCGTACCAGGTGTGCATGTCTAGCAGACCTGGAGGCACAAAGTCTGCCTGGGGAGCCCCCCCTCACCACAGCTGAAGTGGAGGAGAGTCCCAAGACAGAAAAATAGGGGATGCAGTGACCGCTTCCCAGGTTCTTCACGGCAAAAATATAACAGTTAAACTTAGACAACCTTTTTGGTAATATAGTTAGATATAAACTTATATGAGAGCAAAAAATAGATAATTCTCTATTTAATGACTAAAATAATTAACTAAAAAGTAGGTACTATTTTAGTTCAGTTTTGTGTGTTTTATTGTATACTTCTATTCAGCAGTATTAGGTTAATTGCCCTAGGGTTATCAGAGGTGGGAAAGGTAGGGTATACTTTTGGAGTCAGATTAGTGAGAGATAGAGTATTTGTTGAAATGATTCAATTAAGTAGATGGAGCATTTGGAGTATAGTTTAGTTTTGTAGTTTACAAATGGGGAGTGAGAAAGGGAAAAATTAAAATAAAAAGAGGGGATGGGGTAGGGGAGGGGGGGAGTAGGAGGGGAGGGGGTTTAGGGAGCTAAGTGAGGAGGGGGAATAACGGGTAGGGAAAGGGAAAGGGGAGAGGGATTAAAGAGGGAGGAATTAGAAGTAAATAAGGGATATGTTAACATATACTCTTATACTTAACCTTTGTGATTATGAAATCTTAACTGATGTGTTTTGAGTTCAATACATAGGCCAAACTAGAGTTTGGATAATTCAATCATGACGTTGAGGGAGTTCTTTGTATAATGTAGATTATTCAGTCCATAGAGTCT
The DNA here is from genome assembly GCA_029206835.1 of Rana muscosa. Taxonomy (NCBI): domain Eukaryota; kingdom Metazoa; phylum Chordata; class Amphibia; order Anura; family Ranidae; genus Rana; species Rana muscosa. Next base: position 424,732,394 of record CM055122.1, read on the forward strand.
GGAAGATCCAATTCTGGGGAGTTGAAGCGACCTCTTTTGGATGTAGCTTGTCTGCTTCTGTCGGTTTCAGGTTTTGATGAATTTTGTGGAGAGCTGGATAGCATGCCCCGGCGAGGACTTGTAGATGATTTGTTGTATAGCTGGAGTTTTTGCAGTGTGGTCTGTAGCTCTTCCGTGGATCTACTTGTGTATTTGGTTCCTTGGTGGGTGAATCAAACAGCGAATGGGAATCCCCATTGATAAGGGATGTGGTGGTGTTGGAGATTTTGAAGTAGAGGTTTCATCTCACGCTGTTTGGCTATTGTTATTGGCGATAAATATGCGAATATTTGATAAGAATGTCCTTGAAAAGTTAGGGTTTCTTTAATTCTGGCTGCAGCCATAAGCTGATCCTTGGTACGGAAGAAATTAAATTTAATAATTATGTCACGCGGAGGTCCTTCTGTTTTGCGTGGTGCTAATGCCCTGTCAGTTCTATTGAATTCCAGTCTCTCAATAGGGATGGAAGGGGACAATTCCTGAAAGAGCGCTGTCATGGACGATTGAAGATCAGTGATTGATTCAGGTATACCTCTTATGCAGAGGTTTGAAAGTCGTGCTCTGTTTTCAAAGTCTTCCAAACGCATTTGCAAAGTCAAATTTTCATCTCTGAGTAGCTCAAGTTTGTTGTCATGGGAAACTACATTGGTTTCAACGTCATCCATTCTGCATTCTAAGTCTGCAGTACGTTGGCCTAAGTCACGAATCTCTTTAGTCAATTTCTCTGTTATTTGGTCAGATGTCTGTTGCAGAGCTTTAGAGCCGGTTCACACAGGGGCATCTTTGGATCCGACTCCAAATCGCCCCAGGTCGCCCCTAGTCGCCTCAGGTCGCGCTGGCTGAAGAAATCAATGTAAGTTAATGGAGCCGTCCTTATGCACATTACTGCAGTCGCTCCGACTTCAAAAAAGGTCCCTGTACTACTTCAATCCGACTCCTAGGTGACCTGTAACCATTCATTTCAATGGGAGTCGCCTCTCACTGTCTTAATAGGAGCAACTCTCCAGGAAGAAAACATACATTTCTCAGGCAAACCTCTCCCTCCCACAGAGCTGATTCTTGTTTGATTGGCCACTGGAATGTCTCCTGTCCTGCAGGCAATTTGGAGTTGCCTTGTAAGTAGCTCCAGGTCGCGCTGTGATTCATTCTCAAGTCGTGTCTGAGTTGCCTCATAAAATCGCGCTGGAAGTCGTGTTGCCCCAGTGTGAACCGGCTCTTATGAAGCATCTTCTCTATTTGTTTAAAAATATTTGGGTGTAATGTCTCAGTTTGTTGTGTTAAAGAACCGGCACTTTGTTCATATTCTGTGCAATTTGAGTCCCTTGAAGAACTCAGCTGTTTTTTGTCAGCGCAGGCTTTAGCAGTGTGAGGTGAATTAGACAGTGCCATTACAACAGAGACTCTAAGCGGTTTTTCTTTGTGTGTTTTTGTCTTGGCTTTCCTGCGGGTCACTCCAAAAACCATACTACTATGTTCCCAGGGCGTTAGGGAAGATTATGGAGTAGTTTTTGATTATTTACCCTGTCATTCAGGTGTCCGTGGAAGCCGTGAAGACCTGAGAAGAATGGAGCCTCAGCAGGACATGTCTGACACCGTCAGCTCCACCCCCATGTGATAGAGGATTCTTTTCTATACCCCTATATTTACAGTATATATATATATATATTGTGAGGGGGTTAGCTCGGCAGCGGGTGTGTGTGACCCCCGGGATGGGCTCCCCACACAAAACAGGCCCAGCAAACGGAGGTTGTGGTTTTCAAAATCAAAAAGGTGCGGTTTATTTTCTGTTTACAGTGACAAAACACAGCAAAGCAAAAGAAACATAAACAAAATAAATCCTGGTCAACTTGACCTCTGACTAAACATACAGGTTTCCTAACTAACAACTGGGATCAGCCTAGTGCTGTCCTAGTCCCTAAGTCCCTGGTTTTAAATGTCCAAGCAAATAGCCACACAGGCTTTGTCTCACCGCACAGGGGTTCACTCTCCCTAGACAGTCCACACAGGTCTGGTTCCAGGCATGAGCTAACATCTAATGAAGCTGGGAGTTCTTATAGAGGCCTAAATGAGCTGACAAGCTTCAGCTGGTCTCATCAACTCCCTGTCTGCACGACGCCCAGCACTCTCCCTAGAGGTATGAGTCATCCATGAGCCCACTAGCCTTAGCTGGGCTTATACAACTCTCCACCTAGTTGTATAAGTCGGCGTAAAGCCTGAATCTGGGCGAAATATATCTACCCCCCTGGATGCAACCAGGTGACTTTACCTTCCTGCTGTCACAATATATATATCAGTAAATATATATTTACACATATACAAAACATATCGTGAAACACAGGACATACAGGAAGGTATTTACATGTCTAATTTTCATAACATCGGAATTTTCATCTGCCTGAGGAGAGCTCTGCGTTAACTGACTTATATTGTCTCAGATCATTGTCTTAATAAACTTTCTTTTGTTTTTAACTTTATTGGCATCATCATAGACTTTTTCCAGCATAGCGGACATCTGTTTTTTCCCACAAGAGTTTCCATTTAGCGCTTTTTGGTGTGCCTTTTTTCTGATGGTTTGCTTTTGGCTCTAGTTCTAGCACAGCTCTTGGTGCGGAAGCTCCACACAGCTGCTTTATGGTTTTCCACATGGCACCACACATTGTCATTAGGGACTCCCTGTCCTGGTCCCCTAGCGCCAGACTTTTTTTGGTTACATATTGCATTATATTCACCTCAGAGCCTGTCCTCATGGAGCGTACAGTCTAAGGTCCCTACCTCACATGCATATGTACATATACTAAGGCCAATTAGGACAGGAACTAAATAACCTACTATCATGTCATTGAAGTGTGGAAGTAAATAAAAGCACCTGAAGGAAACCCACGCAAGCAGATGGAGGACATGCAAACTTAATTTATGTGTGTTGTGTGTGGGATTTGAACTTAGTGCTGCAAGAAGGAAGTGCTAACCACTAAGAGACTGTGATACTTTTTTTATGTTTTTCAAAGGAAGAATTCAACTGCTGTTGTTGATTGGAGACACGAATTATATTGTCAAAAGAGGGCAGTAATGACCATGTGGTCTTTAACCACTTCCCTACCCAGCCATAGTCAAATGACGTAGACAGATGGGATCTCCTTAGTCATATGATGTCCTGGGCTTTGTGGGGGGTTATCTGAATGATGCCTGTAGTGTGTTGGCAATGTTTATACCTTACTTGAAATATTAATGATACATAAAAATGATTGATTAAACCTTTGGTCTATATAAAATCAAGCAAACGATAGCGGTACGAAAAAGGAAAAAAGTAGTTTATTATACAGGAAAGAAGAAATTTGTATTAATCCAGAACTTGTGACTATAACATAAATTATATCACCTCTAAAACAAAGAGGTTACTCATACCACACAATAATGTTACATAAGAATATGGCTATAAGGGAGACAACCGTGTATCAGCACAAGTTAAAGGAAGATTAGAGTTACAGGAGAGATTAAGGAAATTAATGAGGTATATTTACAGAGTACTTCACCATGCTCCTCAGGTCAGGACATCATTCGCAAGGGCCCTAACCATGAGTGTACCTGGCCTTTATACCCCCTATGCCTACCCCCCCCCATCAACCAGACTCCAAAATCCTGTGGTCTCATTGGTTTATAGCTGCCTCCCCACCTAGTTGGTTGAAACTCAAGCCTATTTTCGCCTAGCCCATTCAGATCTGCCTTCAGAACTAAGGTGTGTGCCTTTGATGTACAGTTTAACCACTTCCTACATTAGCATGCTAAGGGCCCCTGCTGTGATGGGGTCTTGATGTCTGTACTGGCCCTTTCAAGACAAAAGGATAATCTCTAAGTATCACCTGAAACCTATTTGTGTTCCCAACTAGTGATGAGCCGAACACCCCCGGGTTCGGTTCGCACCAGAACCCGCGAACGGACCGAAAGTTCGTACGAACATTAGAACCCTATTAAATACAATGGATGCGAACGTTCGAATTCTAAAGTGCTAATTATAACAACTATTATGCATGTTATTGTCCTAAAAAGGGTTTGGGAACCCGGGTTCTGCACCAGGGGACATGTATCAATGCAAAAAGAAGTTTTAAAAACGGTCGTTTTTCGGGAGCAGTCATTTTAATGATGCATAAAGTGAAAAAAAAAAAGTCAAATATTCCTTTAAATATCGTACCTGGGGGGTGTCTAAAGTATGCCTGTGAAGTGCCACGTGTTTCCCGTGTTTAGAACTGTCCCTGCACAAAATGACACTTCTAAAGGAAAAAAAAGCCATTTAAAACTGCTTGCGGCTTTAATGTAATGTCTGGTCCCGGTAATATGGATGAAAATCTTTAAGAAAAATGGCATAGCTACCCCATGACCCCCCCCCCTACCCCAGCCCATTACCAGCCCCTTTGGGTCTTGTATGGATATTAAGGGGAACCCCGCACATAAAATAAAAAAGGCCCTATATACTCTGAACAGCCGTATACAGGCGGTGCATACAAGACAGGGACTGTAGGTTTGTTCTTATGTAGAATCTGTTTGTAATTTTGAACAGGTACATTGTTGAAGTGTAGCTCCAGCCCAAAAATCTATTTTTAAACTTTTTGGAAAACATAGGTAAGGGTTATCACCCCTGTAACATTTGTTTTGCTGTCTGTGCCCCTGTTCAGAACATTTCACCTCACTTTCCGTCCCAATGACAACTGTTTTTGAAATGTGGTGTTTTTCTTGAAACAAGGATTGCTGATAAAGCATCAGTACAGAGGAGACACCTTTCTCCCATATTTATTCTTACAGGAGAGAATTTTCCTTCCTAGTGGTAGATTTCCTCTCACTTCCTGTTGTCTTCTTGCGTTTGCAAGTAGGAGTCGTTTGTAAGTTGGATGTTTGAAAGTAGGGACCTGCCGTATATACTCTGCAGAAATAGGCCCCTTAGTTGTTGGTGTTGGCACAACACTGTAAGCACTCACAGTTACTCTTGGTTGGTGCTGGAACGCCCTGCTGTCAACTATTATATCAGGAATTTTAATTACATATAATTGTTGAACAGTGGTAGTAAAAATTGGGCCTTTGATGGTGGTGCTGGTGCCACAACACTGTAAGCCCTGACAGTTACTCTTGGTGGGTGCAGCAATGGGCCCTGCTGTGAATTATTAGATCAAGAATTGTAATTGCATGCCCCTGTTGAACAGGGGCTGAAAAATTGGGCCTTTCGTGGTGGTGGTGGTGTTGCCACAACACTGTAAGCCCTCAGAGTTACTCTTGGTGGGTGCAGGAATGGGCCCTGCTGTGAATTATTAGATCAAGAATTGTAATTACATGCCCCTTTTGAACAGGGGCTGAAAAATTGGGCCTTTCGTGGTGGTGGTGGTGGTGTTGCCACAACACTGTAAGCCCTCAGAGTTACTCTTGGTGGGTGCAGCAATGGGCCCTGCTGTGAATTATTAGATCAAGAATTGTAATTGCATGCCCCTGTTGAACAGGGGCTGAAAAATTGGGCCTTAGGCACTGGTGGCACAACACTACAACCCCTCACAGATACTGTACTTGGAGCACAGCAATGAGCCCTGTTGCAAAGTATTGCTTCAAAAATTGTAATGACACGCCCCTGTTAAACAGGGGCTGAAAAATTGGGCCTTAGGCACTGGTGCCACAACACTCCAACCCCTCACAGATACTGTACTTGGAGCACAGCAATGAGCCCTATGGCAAATTATTGCTAAAAAAATTGTAATTACACGCCCCTGTAAAACAGGGGCTGAAAAATTGGGCCTTAGCCACTGGTGGCGGCACCCATAAACAAAAATGATCTTCCAAGCTATCATCATCAATCGTATCATTGAGGACTCGGAGGAGGAGGATAGCCAGTCAACATAACAGCACAGGCACTCAGCATCAGCATCAGTCTTGAAGGGATGTGACATGTTAAAATCAATTAGTCTGTTATATCAGCATCAGGTGTGTGGTAGCTGGTGGTGATCCAAGACTGGTTCATCTTGATGAAAGTCAGTCGATCAACCGAGTCGGTGGACAGGCGCACCCTGTGATCCGTGACAAATCCTCCAGCAGCACTGAATGTGCGTTCCGAAAGAACGCTGGATGCAGGACAGGCCAGTAGCTCAATTGCATACTGTGCAAGCTCTGGCCAGTGATCCATCCTCAAGACCCAGTAAGCCAGAGGATTTTCGGTGGGGAAGGTGTCCAAGTCTGACCTTGCCCCTAGATATTCCTGCACCATGTTTATCAGACGCTGGCGATGGTTGCTGGAACCGATCATACTTTGGGGCTGCGGACTAAAGAATTGTCTGAACGCATCGGTCAGACGGCCACCTTCCCCACCGCTCCTTCTTTGACTGGCCGAAGCCTCAGCAACTCGTTGTCCAGGACCAGGAGTTTGTAACCTCCCAGTCTCTGGGAACGCGTTGCACAGACCTTTCTGCAAGGCCTCCCGGAGTTGTCTCATCCTCTGCTCCCTCTGCGAAGGTAACATAAGGTCCGCAACCTTACCCTTGTACCGTGGATCAAGGAGAGTGGCCAGCCAGTAATGGTCCCTCTCCTTGATCCGAAGAATACGAGGATCCTTCCGCAGACTTTGCAGGATCAGGGAGGCCATGCAGCGTAGGTTTGCTGAGGCATTCGCTCCGGAGTCCTCTGGGTCACTAAGGACGACATGATCCGCAGCCACCTCCTCCCAGCCACGTACAAGTCCACTGGTTTCTTGGGACTGTAAATCATCCCTAAAAGACTGCTGCTGATGATGCTGAGTGCCAGCCTCCACCTCCATGCTGACACAATCCTCCTCCTCCTCCTCCTCCTCTTCCTCTTCCTCTTCCTGTGCGATGGGTGGGACAGAAGGAACACTGTCTGGGTAAAGGGGGCCTTGAGAGGCAAGGAAGTCCTCCTCTTCCTGCCTCTGTTCTGCCTCAAGTGCCCTGTCCATTATTCCACGCAGCGTGTGCTCCAACAGGTGGACAAGAGGTACAGTGTCACTGATGCATGCACTGTCACTGCTCACCATCCTCGTGGCCTCCTCAAATGGTGCCAGGACAGTGCATGCATCCCTGATCATGCCCCACTGGCGTGGAGAAAAAAAACCAAGCTCCCCTGACCCTGTCCTGGTGCCGTAGTCGCACAGGTACTCATTGATGGCCCTCTGCTGCGTGTAAAGCCGCTGCAGCATGGCCAACGTTGAGTTCCACCTGGTGGGCATGTCACATATAAGGCGGTTCTTGGGCAGGTTCAACTCCTTTTGCAGCTCAGCCAGGCGAGCACTGGCATTATAAGATCTGCGGAAATGCACACAGACTTTCCTGGCCTGCCTCAGGACATCCTGTAAGCCCGGGTACCTGCCCAAGAACCGCTGCACCACCAGGTTAAGGACGTGAGCCACACAGGGCACATGGGTCAGTTGTCCCTGTCGGAGGGCGGAGAGGAGGTTGGTGCCATTGTCGCAAACCACCATTCCTGGCTTAAGCTGGCGTGGCGTCAACCACCTCTCGGCCTGGCCCTGCAGAGCAGACAGGACCTCTGCCCCAGTGTGGCTTCTGTCCCCCAAACACACCAGCGCAAGCACGGCATGGCATCTTTTTGTCTGCGTACTTGCGTAGCCCCGTGAACGGCTACGGAGCACCGCTGGTTCATAGGACAAACCACAGGAAGAGGCCATGGAGGAAGAAGAAGAGGAGGGGGTGGAGGAGAGAGGTGTGTCACAACCAGTAGTAGCATTTTGGAGGCGTGGCGGTGGAACAACCTCCAACACTACTGCACCTTGTCCTGCATCCTTCCCAGCTGCCAAAAGAGTGACCCAATGGGCCGTGAAAGAAAGGTAACGTCCCTGTCCATGCCTGCTGGACCATGAGTCAGCGGTAATATGCACCTTACCGCTGACCGCCCTGTCCAGCGAGGCCAAGACATTGCCTTCCACATGCCGGTAGAGAGCCGGAATAGCCTTCCGTGAGAAAAAGTGGCGTTTGGGAACCTGCCACTGAGGAACCGCACATTGCACAAACTCACGGAAGGGGGCCGAGTCTACCAACTGAAAAGGCAGCAGTTGAAGCGCTAGCAATTTAGCCAAGCTAGCATTCAACCGCTGGGCATGTGGATGGCTGGGAGTGAACTTCTTTCGACGGTCCAGCAGCTGGGGCAGGGAAATTTGCCTGCTAGAATCGGACGTCGGTGTACTGCTAGCAGAGTGGCCGCAAGTACTTGGCTGTGACACACCTAATTCTACACCTTCATTCCTCTCAGTGCATGTTTCAGAGAGGACTGAAGTTATAGTGGGGTTGGAGATCCCAGCTGATGCGGTGCAAGGAGAGGTCCGCTTTGTTCTTTGGTGTGGGTCTTTGAGGTAGGCTTGCCAACGAGCTGCATGGCAGGTCAACATATGTCTGGTCAGGCATGTGGTACCCAAGCGGCTGATGTTTTGGCCACGCGATATACGCTTGAGACATATGTTGCAAACAGCAGCTGTGCGATCTGATGCACTAGCCTCAAAAAAGGCCCACACCAAGGAACTTTTTGAATGACGGGCAGAGGCTGCGCCCTGCACAGGCGGAGCTCTGCGGTGTGATTCCGTCGGTGTACTGCCCTTACGCTGGCCACCAAAGGGGATCCTGCCTCGTTGGAGATGTGCCTCCTCCTCATCCTCCTCCTCCTCCCCTCTCCTATTAGGCACCCACGTGGAGTCAGTGACCTCATCATCCCCTCCCTCCTCATCACTGGAGCCAATCTGGCAGTATGCTGCAGCTGCTGGAACATGACTGCCAGATTGGTGTCCTTCTTGAGCATCCCCTCTGTCTGCTCTCACGCTACTGCCTTCCTGTAGCTGGGTTTCATCATCAGACCCTTCGAAACGCTGGGCATCCTCCTGGAGCATGTACCCAACACTGTGCTCAAACAGTTTGGGGGACTCCTCAGGAGGAGGACATGGTGGGCCTAGGTAAGGAGTGACTGATGATGAGTCTGACATTGATACCAGGGAAGAGGACGCTTTGGCAGCTGCTTTGCCAGTACCCTGAGCCTGGCTGAGAGAGGATGAGGAGGAGGAGGAGGGCTTGGTCATCCACTCTACCAAGTCTTCGGCATGATGTGGCTCAACATGTCCAGCTGCCGAAAAGAAGGACAAGCGTGTCCCATGGCCATGTGCTGATGACAATGCACCGCGTCCACGACCAGCACTGTTGCCCCCAGACACAGAGCCTGCTTGCCCTCTTTTATTGCCTTCTGACTGTCTGCCTCTCCTTGTTTGCCTTCCAGACATTCTAATAGATGGCCTGCAGGGAGATGGGAAAAAAGCAATAAGGGCTACCTTCAGGTGTCCTTCTCTGTCCCTTTACTTAAGGATTTCTAAATATGGTTGAGGATTATTGCTTTTGCACAGAATAGCACAACGACAATTTCCCTGACTGTCCAAAAAACAAGGATTTCAAAGATGGTTGATGAGGAATGCTTTAGCACACTATAGCACAAGGAGAATTCCCCTCACTTTCCTTCTTTGTCCCTAGAAACAAGGACTGGCACAGTGAAAGAAACTGACACTCTCCCTACCTAGAGTTTTCTGTCCCTAGAAAAAATGTTTTTTTAAAGCACACTATAGCACAAGGAGAATTCCCCTCACTTTCCTTCTTTGTCCCTAGAAACAAGGACTGGCACAGTGAAAGAAACTGACACTCTCCCTACCTAGAGTTTTCTGTCCCTAGAAAAAAATGTTTTTTTAAAGCACACTATAGCACAAGGAGAATTCCCCTCACTTTCCTTCTTTGTCCCTAGAAACAAGGACTGGCACAGTGAAAGAAACTGACACTCTCCCTACCTAGAGTTTTCTGTCCCTAGAAAAAATGTTTTTTTAAAGCACACTATAGCACAAGGAGAATTCCCCTCACTTTCCTTCTTTGTCCCTAGAAACAAGGACTGGCACAGTGAAAGAAACTGACACTCTCCCTACCTAGAGTTTTCTGTCCCTAGAAAAAATGTTTTTTTAAAGCACACTATAGCACAAGGAGAATTCCCCTCACTTTCCTTCTTTGTCCCTAGAAACAAGGACTGGCACAGTGAAAGAAACTGACACTCTCCCTACCTAGAGTTTTCTGTCCCTAGAAAAAATGTTTTTTTAAAGCACACTATAGCACAAGGAGAATTCCCCTCACTTTCCTTCTTTGTCCCTAGAAACAAGGACTGGCACAGTGAAAGAAACTGACACTCTCCCTACCTAGAGTTTTCTGTCCCTAGAAAAAATGTTTTTTTAAAGCACACTATAGCACAAGGAGAATTCCCCTCACTTTCCTTCTTTGTCCCTAGAAACAAGGACTGGCACAGTGAAAGAAACTGACACTCTCCCTACCTAGAGTTTTCTGTCCCTAGAAAAAATGTTTTTTTAAAGCACACTATAGCACAAGGAGAATTCCCCTCACTTTCCTTCTTTGTCCCTAGAAACAAGGACTGGCACAGTGAAAGAAACTGACACTCTCCCTACCTAGAGTTTTCTGTCCCTAGAAAAAATGTTTTTTTAAAGCACACTATAGCACAAGGAGAATTCCCCTCACTTTCCTTCTTTGTCCCTAGAAACAAGGACTGGCACAGTGAAAGAAACTGACACTCTCCCTACCTAGAGTTTTCTGTCCCTAGAAAAAATGTTTTTTTAAAGCACACTATAGCACAAGGAGAATTCCCCTCACTTTCCTTCTTTGTCCCTAGAAACAAGGACTGGCACAGTGAAAGAAACTGACACTCTCCCTACCTAGAGTTTTCTGTCCCTAGAAAAAATGTTTTTTTTAAAGCACACTATAGCACAAGGAGAATTCCCCTCACTTTCCTTCTTTGTCCCTAGAAACAAGGACTGGCACAGTGAAAGAAACTGACACTCTCCCTACCTAGAGTTTTCTGTCCCTAGAAAAAATGTTTTTTTAAAGCACACTATAGCACAAGGAGAATTCCCCTCACTTTCCTTCTTTGTCCCTAGAAACAAGGACTCGCACAGTGAAAGAAACTGACACTCTCCCTACCTAGAGTTTTCTGTCCCTAGAAAAAATGTTTTTTTAAAGCACACTATAGCACAAGGAGAAATCCCCTCACTTTCCTTCTTTGTCCCTAGAAACAAGGACTCGCACAGTAAAACACACTGACACTCTCCCTACCTATCCTTCTCTTTCCCTAAACTAAAGGAATCCAGGTTAAGCAAGAAAGAAATAAATGTCACTGTCCCTGCCTATGCTTGTCTTTCCCTGCTCCGGAACACACTACACTAGGCCGCCGTGCTGGCGGCCTTTTATAGTGTGGGGCGTGTACTAAACACCCTCAGCAATAATTGGCCACAGGCATCCTGCCTGTGGCCAATCATTGCTCTCCTCGCTGCCGGCGCTGTGATTGGCCAAGCATGCGGGGTCACAGTGCATGCTTGGCCAATCACAGCGCCTGGATGACACTGCGATGGCGTAGTGCATTGTGGGCCGTTCGCGTCACTCGAATTTGGCGCGAACGGCCCAAATCGTTCGATCTTCGTCGAACGATCGAACAGCCGATGTTCGAGTCGAATGTATGTTCGACTCGAACACGAAGCTCATCCCTATTCCCAACCAACAGGAGATGATACGTCCTTTGTTTACAGTATGGGGGGAGCTCTCTCTCAAAGAAAATATATTTCAGTAAACTCATAAACAGATTTTACCCGTCCCCCTATATATATATATATATATATATATATATATATATATATATACATACATACACATGCACATGCAGCGTCCTGTTAAATACATATATACATGTGTCCGTTGGGGGGCATGGTGGTTTATTTAGAGTACAGGATATGAAAAAGAATTAGAATCAAAATATCCACCACAGTAGCTAGAGGCATCATTCAGATATCCTTCTGTTCTGCCGGCGATTCTGTGCGCCATAAGAACGATCATAGCGGCGGTTCCACTGCTTGATCGTTCTTATAGGCAGCGGGAGGGGACATCCCCCCCTCCCGCCGCCATCCGATGCTTCTCCGGGCTCTCACGTGCCATCGGGGGCCCGGAGAATGAATCGTCCGGTGCCGGAGGTGAACCATATAGATGACTGGTGATCATCTCTATGACTGTCGGAGGCCCGGGCGCGATGTAATGACGTCACACCCGGGTTCTCAGATGTAAACAAAGCCGCCATTGTGGCTAGTAAACATTAGATCGGTGAATTTTTTTTCACAATCTCATGCTTTCCAGCCTGGAGGAGAGATGTGGGGTCTTATTGACCTCGCATCTCTCCATAAAGAGGACCTGTCACACACCATTCCTATTACAAGGGATGTTTACATTCCTTGTAATAGGAATAAAAGTGATTACATTTTAATTTTTTTTTAAAAGTGTAAAAATAAAAAAAATGAAGTAAAAAAAAAAAAAAAATAATAATAAAAAAATTAAAACACCCCTGTCCCCGGTAGCTCACGATCAGAAGCGAACGCACACGTAAGTCCCGCCCACATATGTAAACACTGTTCAATCCACATATGTGAGGTATCGCCGCGTGCGTTAGAGCGCGTGCAATAATTCTAGCACTAGACCTCCTCTGTAACTCTAACCTGGTAACCTGTAAAAAAATTGAAAGCGTTGCCTATGGAGATTTTTAAGTACCGAACTTTGGCGCCATTCCATGAGTGTGCGCAATTTTAAAGCGTGACATGTTGGGTATCTATTTACTCGGCGTAACATCATCTTTACTGTTTTGATATTTTTTAATTCATGAAACAATTTTTTTACCAAAAAAAGGCATTTGAAAAATTATTGCACAAATACTGTGCAAGAAAAAAGTTGCAATGACCGTCATTTTATTCCCTAGGGTGTCTGCTAAAAAAACATATATAATGTTTGGGGGTTCTGAGTAATTTTCTAGCAAAAGAATGATGATTTGTATATGTAGGAGAGAAGTGCCAGAATAGGCCCAGTATTGAGGTGGTAAAAAAAGCCCGGTGTTAAAGTGGTTAAATAGATGATCACATAAAGAAAGTTAATATAAATTCTTATATCAAATATATATTGGCAATCTGAAATCTTTATGAAACGTGCTTTAATTCATATTGGTAAATTCAATTGTAAATCTTAAACAGTAAACATGGGTTTGCCACAAATGCCCATATCAAGCCCTTGAATGGACAGCCCTATATGACACATGTTGTGAGGACCAGCATATATTGGGCCTATTTACAATGCATTGTGCTGCAGCAACACAGGCTGACAAATGTTTAAGTGGGATGCATCAAGAAGCTTGTACAAAATTAATGGGTCACAACCCACCTTGACACAAGAAAAAATAGATGCTGTTTTCATTTTATTGCAGCACAGCTCAATATAGAGTGCACCTGTGCTGGAATGAGTTGCAATCAAACTGTTTTGGAGGTGCCCTGAGGACTACCCCAGAGGCACTTATCAAGCACTTTCTGCATAAAAAGCCCTTTTGGCTACAGATATTTTCCAGAGAAAATCTCTGGCTGATGGTACAAATTCTAATAAGCAGGTAAGCCACCTCTACTTGTTGTGAAAGTCATATTATACATTTTGAGCCCTGCAGTACATTATAAGGATGTGCAAATATATTATTCATAGATACAAATATGGGATAACAGGCAGCAAATACTTAAAATGATCACCAGACATGTTTTTTAATAAATAAATCACACAAGCTTATTTGGAATAAATATATGGCCTCGGCCTTTATTATTGGATTTAATAACAATTATATAACAACTCACTTAAAATTCACCATAGCAATTTTAAACCAACTTAATATAAATAAGGACCACTTACTCAGCTCAGCTATTACAGCTCAAGCTGTATTACAAAACCACATCAGTATTTATTAAACTGTCCCTCTTTCCAAAGAAAGGTGACCCACCACATTATAAAGGCCGCGACAAGGGAGGGAGGGTTGGGGAGCTCCTACAGCTATACCATCCACTGGCGACTGGCCACGGACCCTGTCCGGACCTCCTTTATATATAGGGGTCCCTGAGGGTTCTGGAACATTCCATTTGTTTTCAAGGCTCCCCCTCACAGACAGTTACAAGGCTCCCCCTAAAACACGAGCCCCCTGACCTGTGGGGGATACTTTAAACCTCCATGCCGCCGTTATCCCATGAGGAAAAGGGGGGCCTTGAAACTCCTATCCCCTTTTCCCCATAATTTGCCAGCTGAATGAGATCATTCATCTTAAAATTGAAGAAGAACAGTTTTAGTTGAAAAATTATCGCTGAATGCAACACCTTCATGATCATCTGTAGAATAAAGCAGAACTCCGGTGAAAAATACTATTGTAGCGGGGTCTTTAAATTTAGTTGGGGTACACCTGGGTGGTAGTATGACCCAGGTGTGTAATTGTGAGAGGTTTTGGACCCCTTTGTATTCGTGGAGGATTGGGTGGTGTATTATTCTCCTTGGCCTGTGGGTGGCGGTGTACCTACAGGCTCAAGGTAGAATCACTGCCACAGTGCTACCCTTTTTGTCCCTTTCCGGAGATGGTACGGCTGGGGCGGGGAACCCGCCGTGGTGTCGATGGGAGGAGATAAAAGGGGGAGACGCCCTCACCACGAGGTCTTCGAGGATCTTCTCTTCACGCACCCAGGCACCTTAGGCCTGGGTGCGGGCGGTTTGGAGTTCCGGCCTAGGCGCCCTAGGCCTGACCGGAATGGAGTTGGAGTCCATCCCAGGCACCTTCAGCCTGGGGTGAGGTACTAGATCGTAGGCCTGGGGCCCAGTAACTTCGACTGGGTCCTGCAAGGGCGAAGTGATCCGAGGGTCCCCGAGGTGGACGGGACCCGCATCTGAGGTGAGGAGGCCGGGGAGGTCACCCGTCCGGAGACCCGGAGCAGCATCAACCCGGTGACGGATGGGCCTCCAGTAACTCCCTTAGAGGGACATCTTCCCCTGATAGGGGCCACAGCACAGCGAAGGTACTCCTAAATACGTTCTCTTGAGTTGCTGGTAGAGACTCACAAGTTCCATGTTCTGTGCTAATCAAGGCTATGATAACCGCTGATGAAATCACAGTGGTTTAGGTTGAAATTAGGATAGTGCCTCGACCTGCTCATCCCACCGTTTCAGGCTGTTAAAACGTTCCAACCAGTTGGCTACAGAAGCATTGTTTATTGTGAAGCTTACAATAAAGCAAAAGTTGGACCGTGATCGGTGTGTGGACTCTGGTTAATGGGAGCAAAGGAGGGTGCCAGCATAGCAGGACTGAGTTTCATAACTAAAGCACATTGGCCCAAGGAAGATACTGATACTGGCCTTCACCTCACCCACAGCTATGGGGAGAACATGGGCCGTAGCGCATCTCACCCTGTCGTGTGACATACCCCTAGAAAAAGGAGATGGGGTGAGGCCGCTACACATGGGGGCTCGTGAGTCCGGGATGAAATGTGTATTGACTTTGAAATTTGAAATGGCTGTGTCTGGACTTTGCTGCCCGGAGGAGTGCCGAGCAGGTCGGCCATGTGATTGGCCAAAGCGCGTCCCTGTGCTCGAAGTCGTGGAAATGACCCCAAGACGGGAAAGGCCCATGCAGAAAGAGCGGGAAGAGGGAGAAGTCCAGCCGTGTGAAGTACTACATGTGGGGACTTTTGCTGCACTGCGCCATGAGGCACCCCATGACTGCGCAATTCATGGGCGGAGACTGGAGAAAGCCAGCGAAAACGTGCAGGTCGTGGGAGGAGTCTGGTCACGTGAGGAGATACACGTGGAGACTCCGGCGCGTGGTCAGTGCGTGATGGAGCAGCAGATAGTCGGGATGGCCTCAAGCTCCTCGTGGATTCCGGTTCCCTACCCCACGAAGATGACTGCTTTTGCTGCTCCCCTTACAGACACGGGGATAAGACTCAGGCCCCGAGGGCAGTTGGCTTTGTACTCATGCAGAGACACGGAGGCCCTCGGTGTGATCTGTCCCGGATGCTCGGGACTGGTTGTCCACCTGAAGCCATTTGAGCGTTGCGAAGCATGCAAGGAGTTCCTGTTCGAGGTGGAGCCATCCACAGTAAGGCCCCGGGCCCTTCGCCTCAACAGCCTCACAGGTACCGCTACTCCGGAAGGGGAGATCCAGGCCTTTGCGGAGGTCTCCGTACGCACTGACCAGGGCGACGTGACTGCCCAACCAGAGACTGAGAGAGAAAAATCCGAGGATGTTGCTTCGGTCACCACAGATTCCCTGCTCCCACCACCGAAGAGGAAAGTTGGCCTGGTGCAGGCCTCCTATGGTCGTGGTCGAGTTTCACCCCGTCGCTTGCCGGGCCTGGATGGGTCCGGTTGGAAGAGTCCTGGACATCCCAGTTCTACAAAAGGTCAAGGTGAGCCAGGGGCTGGGACTGTGGTGGTGGTTGGAGGTGTCGGGAGTCCGCAGTTGGTGGAGCCCACAAGGGAGGGTAGTTCCACGTCTACTAGAGACTACCTTCCCGCCGAGATGTATGACACCTCCGACCTGGAATCGCTGTCAGACTGTGGGGATGACGGGGAAATAGATGAACTGTTTCACCGGAAGGGCTGGGACAAACGCCCGTTACCCGTGCTACGTGAACTGCAGGATTCCCCTATGTCTATAGGAGACAGCATGCCCCGGGTGCAGGCCCCGGAGCTTACGAGGAAGTCTAGTCCTCCGGCCAACTTTCCACATTCCACAACATCACCCATTTTGGTAGCGGGGATGCAGCGTGCTTCATTGCGGGCACCGAGAGCGAAGCTGCCCGAGGTAGTGAAAGTATCTCGGCACCAGGAGGACATCGTTCAACCAGGAGAAGGTGAGCGGGATGCCATGCCTCCTTTGGCCAGATTGCAAAGACTTTTATCCCAGAAAGTCGCCCGTGAGTACGGATGGGAATATCCCTACTTGCCTCGGGACTTACTTTACGAAGTTGAGGTCCTGCGACAGAGATGGTACGACAAATTCGTTTGGGAAAAACTCAAAGTGCCTCATGCCCGGCGATACTTGTCCTGTTCGCCACCAGTGTCGAAAAAGTTCAAAGACTGCAGAACAGACTGGATGTTGGGGCGCCACATTTATGCGGACAAGGTGCTTATCTGCCGGAAGGGTAAAGAGGACGTTAACTATTCGATTGAGGTTTTCGATAAGCACCTAAAGCCTTTGTTCTTGCCTGACCCGAAGTTCTATCTGTGAGAAGAGACTCACTTGTTTTCCCTGCAGTTTCTGGAAATGTCCTTGCCGGAACATTTGAACTGTACCCTGGGTTTTTATTTGGGTTTGTTTTTCTACTCTTTGGAGGAATGAGAACAGTTTTTGTTGTTCGTTCTCTCTTCTTCCAGACATCAAGGACAGAGACTTTTTGGGGGTAGATTCAGTGTAGGGACGCAGGAAGAAGGAAGACTTCACCAAGTGTCATTACCGCGGCACTGTCACCAGGTGGCAGTGTTGCACAACGGTTGTTGGAATTCTACACTTGCATTACTTTGCCATTGAAGCGAATGGGTTTCTCGGCTGATAGACTCATTCGTTTCAAGTCAACACACAATGTTAGGATGTTTCTCTGTGTTTTTTTTTTTATTTCCCTCATGCAGGAGATTCGTCTGGAGTATGGGGTGGTTCTTAGACAGTGACGGGAGGGATTGTATATGTGTAAATGTTCAGATGGTTTTATGAAAAAGCTTTTTTGTTATATTCCCCTTCCCCTTGAGCAGGTCTTGGCACAAACAGGGTTTAAAATTTTTAGGGATAGCCTCTGGGGCTCACTTCATGTCACCACTCCTTGGGAGACATGGGTGTGCACCTGACGCTGGGGACCAGCGTCAAATCACAGGGGGGAGTATGTAGCGGGGTCTTTAAATTTAGTTGGGGTACACCTGGGTGGTAGTATGACCCAGGTGTGTAATTGTGAGAGGTTTTGGACCCCTTTGTATTCGTAGAGGATTGGGTGGTGTATTATTCTCCTTGGCCTGTGGGTGGCGGTGTACCTACAGGCTCAAGGTAGAATCACTGCCACAGTGCTACCCTTTTTGTCCCTTTCCGGAGATGGTACGGCTGGGGCGGGGAACCCGCCGTGGTGTCGATGGGAGGAGATAAAAGGGGGAGACGCCCTCACCACGAGGTCTTCGAGGATCTTCTCTTCACGCACCCAGGCACCTTAGGCCTGGGTGCGGGCGGTTCGGAGTTCCGGCCTAGGCGCCCTAGGCCTGACCAGAATGGAGTTGGAGTCCATCCCAGGCACCTTCAGCCTGGGGTGAGGTACTAGATCATAACTTCGACTGGGTCCCGCAAGGGCGAAGTGATCCGAGGGTCCCCGAGGTGGACGGGACCCGCATATGAGGTGAGGAGGCCGGGGAGGTCACCCGTCCGGAGACCCGGAGCAGCATCAACCCGGTGACGGATGGGCCTCCGGTAACTCCCTTAGAGGGACATCTTCCCCTGATAGGGGCCACAGCGCAGTGAAGGTACTCCTAAATACGTTCTCTTGAGTTGCTGGTAGAGACTCACAAGTTCCATGTTCTGTGCTAATCAAGGCTATGATAACCGCTGGTGAAATCAGTGGTTTAGGTTGAAATTAGGATAGTGCTTCGACCTGCTCATCCCACCGTATCAGGCTGTTAAAACGTTCCAACCAGTTGGCTACAGAAGCATTGTTTATTGTGAAGCTTACAATAAAGCAAAAGTTGGACCGTGATCGGTGTGTGGACTCTGGTTAATGGGAGCAAAGGAGGGTGCCAGCATAGCAGGACTGAGTTTCATAACTAAAGCACATTGGCCCGAGGAAGATACTGATACTGGCCTTCACCTCACCCACAGCTATGGGGAGGACATGGGCCGTAGCGCATCTCACCCTGTCGTGTGACATACCCCTAGAAAAAGTAGATGGGGTGAGGCTGCTACACTATTAATAATAATAAAAACTCAAAAATATTTTGAAAAAACTGTTTTGCTGCAATAATCACTTTTAATACAGATTTTCTCCTGCTGTACTTCTTTTCTGCCACTAGATGTCCTCAGTATATCAGATAGGATTATGGCCAGCATCATTCAGCCAACTTCCTCTGAGCCCAAGCTTGAACCTCATGGACCTGCCCCCATCCTGTGACCGGATAATGACAGAGAAGAAGAAGGTTGATGAACTCATCTCTCTGTCACTCTGCTTTATTCTTCTAGAATCATACTTCTTGTCAGCACACAAACTGGCTCGTTGTTCTGCTTCTTCCTCTCTGTTATTCTGAGCTCTGCTGTACAAGAACTGCAAGAAGTTAATACCACTTGCACTTTCTAAACAATACATTTACTGATTTATTCATGAATACAGAACTGCATTAATATATATATATATATATATATTGGAGTGTGCAAAACCTGGTGCCGTTCTGTACAGAAACCAATCATTTTCCAGGTTTTATTGTCAAAGCCTAATTGAACAAGCTGATTGGCTGCCATGCACAGCTTCACTAGATTCTAAGTGCACCAGTTTTAATAAATCTCCCCGTTTTTGTATTTATAAATAAAAAGGACATTTGTTAAATAATGAATAACAGCTGGGAAATCAATGAGCCATTATGTTAGAGCTTGGATGGTGTGACTAGAGAGATGTAGAGTTGCACATTTTACTGTAATGCTACCTCAAAAGTTCTGAGATTGTAGGCCACACCCACCCGGACCAAACTTCCCCAGATACAAATAATTAAATAAACACTCAAAAACCATTATTTGGCAAAAATTTTGGCCGCGACACCTTTATTGGTTTAAACAATTAATTTCCAATAACTGTTTATTATCACTCATATTTATTATCACTCATAACTTTAGATATATAATCACATAACAGATTTCTACCTGCTCAGTTATTAGAACTCGAGCAGTAGCTCAAACTTCAAATAACAATAACAGTCCCCACACGACGGTCTTGAGCATCAAGACCGTCCCACCCCAACCGTTGCGGCCATCTCAATGCTGTTCTGTAATCCTAAATTAAAGATATCCATACCCACTTCCGACAAGTGAACACCATCCGACCTGTATAGACCCGGATAACCACCCTCCAGGTCCACATGCCGATAGGATAATCCACCAATCTGAGGCATGAACTTTTCCAGAGCCCTATTGACTCTTTTCCTCATCTTTTCCATAACCCTCCTCTGGTCAGAGGAGAGCCAGGAAAGACGAGGAACTACCTCGGAAAAAACTAGTGTTGTACCTGGGGAAGTAACAATAAAACGATGCAAGTCACGCTTGATCATGAATAATAAATCCAACGTTTTTACATTACCCAAATCGTTTCCTCCCAAATGCACAACCAAAATAGAAGGCGGCGGCCATACTTGACATAACCTTTTCAAATGAAAGTACAGTTGGAACCACTGAAGGCCTCTGATACCTTTCCAAAGTAACCTAAAAGAATCCGGATGTAGAGATAAATTAGTTGTATAACTGCGTTGAGCTGCTCGTTTGTGAGCCCAGTAGATAAATGAGTGCCCCAGAATCCAAACTGTGAGCTGGGAACCTAGAATTTAAACAAATAAATTAGGATGAACATATAACTTAAAACATTGAGACTTCCACCTCCCCATTTCTTTAATATCAGAATCCGGGAACCCTAACCAGGCCGCCTCAGAGGCTGCGCATATCCGAAAGGAGTGGGAGGAAAACTTAAAGTTACTTAAACCCATTCTAACCAAACATTTCTTTAAAAGAGCATCAAATTGGTATTTGGTCAGTGGATGTAAATTGACGTGAACTAGAAAAAAAACCCCTCCGGAAGGCCTAAACCCCATAAATTGCCTAACCGTGGCTACCGGGCACATGAATGCCTCATCGTGCTCCCGTAGATTGACCCAACGGCCTTTTCCACATTGATCAGTTTTTGAATGTTGTAGCCAAATGTGAACACCCGACTGATCCATCAACACCTGATCAAAAAGAATCCCTGAATTACCCTGCTTATTTGCCGGCACCAACTCCGAGATGCGGAACGCACCAGAAAAAGCCAGCACAAAGTCTTAAATAGCAAAGCTTCATAAGGGGAAAAACAAACTACTGCCAAACTTTCGCAAAGGCCCCTGAGGATGTCCAGAGAGATCGGCCTCCTATCATCCGAGACACACGTCAATCTCTTGTACCCCTTCAGTGCCTGTTTTACAGAAAAATATGAAGTACAAGCCCTTAAACCCAACAATCTGAAGAAAAATGAAATGCCGGCTAGCATCTTCGTCACATGACTACTGGAAAAACGCTGCCGAATTAACATAGACAAAAATGCCAGAACATTGCCCTCAGAAGGCCTATTGAAATTAAAACCTGCAGTGCTAGCAAAGGACAACCAACTGCTCCATGCAGCGGTGTAACTGGACCAAGCCTTGGGAGCTAAGGAACCTCGAATAGCGTCCATCACTGTCATCAAATCATCGCCCACAAATGGTCTGGGCATGGGGTGCCCTCTGCGTCCGCTTCTGGAAGCAGAATCCGAAAACGGTCCATCTGGAAGCGAGACAGAAAATCGGCGATGTTATTCAAGATACCAGGAGTATACTTAACTTTCAACCAGATGTTAAATTTGAGGCATCTAAAAAACACCTGACGCAATACTTTTATCACTAATCAAGAACTGGACGAAAGACAGTTAACCGCATACAGCACTCCTTTGTTATCGGATTCCACCAATATGCGCCTGTTCGCAAATTCTGAACCCCACAACTCCAAAGCCACCAAAATCGGGAACAACTCTAGGAGAACCACATTCTTGGTGGCCCCTGACCTTACCCAAGACTCCGGCCAAGCCGCACAGCACCAGTGCGTCTTCCAGATAGTGCCGAAGCCTCTAAAGCCAGCAGCAACCGTGAATAGACAGAAATCTCGTGCTACCACAAAATCAGATTGAAAAAAGGACTTTCCATTATAGCAGTCAAGAAAACCAGACCAAACCTTCAAATCCTCTCTAAGCGGACTCATCAGTCTGATGTGCGCCCGAGGTGATTTCAGACCCGATATTGCCATGTAAAGATGACGTGAAAAAATCCTGCCAACTGGCATGATTCGACATGCAAAGGCCAGGATACCCAAAAGTGATTGCATCTCCTTCAACTGTATCTTTTTCTTTTGCAACACCCTCGCAATCAACCATTTCAATTTCTCCAATTTTGCCACTGGCAAACGAAATTCCATCTTACAAGTATCTATTTCAATACCCAAAAATTCCAAAGTTGTGCTAGGGAAACAAGTTTTCTCTTCCGCCAGAGGGACACCAAAATCCAAAGCTAGCGCTTTAAATGATAGCAACAAATTCGAACAGATCCCAGAACTTGATGGACCGACAAATAAAAAGTCCTCTAAATAGTGAACTATGCTATCTGAACCGGACTGAACACAAAGAACCCAATGGAGGAATGTAGAAAACCTCTCAAAATAAGCGCACAACAGCGAACATCCCATCGGGAGACACATGTCAAAAAAGTACTGACCTTCAAAAGAAAAACCTAAAGAATTAAAAGCTGATGGGGAAACAGGCAGGAGCCGAAATGCCAATATTATGTCGGCCTTTGCTAACAATGCACCAGGGCCAAACGACCTAATCTTACTGATGGCCTCCTCAAAAGTGGCATAAGAAACTGAACATGCATCACTATTTATATCATCATTCATTGAATCACCTTTTGGATACGATAAATGGTGTATGAGCCTAAATTCATTAGGCTCACGCTTGGGCACCACCCCCAACGGGGAGAGACGAAAATTACAAAAAAGGGGTTTCTCAAAAGGTCCTGCAATCCTGCCCGCCACAAGCTCCTTACACAATTTATCTCTTACTACCTGAGGAAACTGATCTACCGACTTCAAATTCCCCACCATTTTACACCCTTCCCCCAAAAAAGAAGGTAGCGGAAAACCCTGAGCAAAGCCCTCAAAGAGCAAACGAGCCTTCTCCCTGTTTGGGTAGTTGTCCAGCCACGGGCGCATTTTTTCCAGCCTCACTGGAGTGCAGGCTCTTGGGAAAAATATGCTGCGCCGAACTCGGACCTACGTTTGCGTTCCGCTTAAAACATTTAGTTGCTGGATGCGCCCCTGCGCAGACAGAACATTCGTGTCGGTACTTGCACGACGTGTTCCATCGGCATTGACTATCATTAAATGCGAAACAGCAGCCTTTTCTAAAAACTGCTGCTGTAGGGGTAACCGTGGGTTGTCTAGGTGCAGCCGGTTTCTGCGGTAATATTAAGTTGAGCCACAGACCCACATCTTTCATTCCCCACCTAAGGGACGTGTGTATGGACAATTTTTGACGGAAGGACTCATAATAATAAAACCAACCCAGGCCCCCAAAGTTCTTATATGCCTCTAAGATATGATCCAAGTGCTGGAAAAGACCCCCACACCGTTCTGGGTACTTCTCTGCCACAATACCAGAGTAGATACAAAAGGCCTGCAGCCAATTGTTAAAGGACCTAGGATCAACCTACGCCTCTCATCCTCCCCTCTCTCATCACCCCTCCTATTGACCATGGAATCCTTATGAAATGGTAGGAGAGAAAGAATGTCTACATAATCCCCTTTCCAGATTTTATCCTTAATTGCGGCATTCAAATGGTATCCTAAAGGGGATATTTCACAGGGCATGACATCTTTCATCAATGTCTCAGGGACATTAACACTAACTGTGTGTAATGACTCAGGAGGTAACAGATCATTAACAGTTAATAAATTACTATGAGGAGCAGACAGTACAGGAGAAGCAGAGGCAACAGGAGGGTTAACTGGCATAGAGACCAGAGCAGAAGGAGAAACAGCAGGAACTGACATTTTAGTTAAGGAATGAACCAAAGAGGACAGAGAACCTACTAAGCCAGTTAACATGGTTAATTGATTTAACTCACCCACTGCTGGAGGCTGTGATACAGGGTGTTGAACCTCCTGCTCCAGCAGTGCTCTGGGGTCTGGGACTTGTAGAGCTTGCCCAACCGATAACTGTTGAGGCACCTCTGTGCCTTGCTGAGAGTTTACACTTGTATGCTGCTGGGGAGACTGCAGTGCAGGCTGTCTCCCCCTAGAGTAATTTGCGGGCTGCTGGGGATGGCCCCGCCATCCTGCTCCTCTTCCCGCTGGGGACTGTGAGCATGTCCGCCTCTTCTTGCTGCCCCGGCGGCCTCGTGTTGTCACGCCGCCATCTGCATCCGACCGTCCCTGCGGCACACTAACCTCTTCGGCTGCTTCCACAGCCCGGCCGCAACGTTCAGGAGCTGCGCTCCTCCTCGCTCTCTCCCGCAGGGCGGGCACAGGCACTCCCCGCCCTGCGCCATTAGCATGAGAATGCTCACCGCCCACCTCTAAGCCGCCTCCTTCAGTGACCTCCAGCCGTGCCTCTTCCTCCGGAGCTAGAGCCAGGCACTGACGTAGCCATGCTTCCCCGCCTGTGCTGCCAGCCTTCTCAAGTAACTGCATCACCAGGGCTTCCATCATTAAAGGTAGGCGGACTGCAGAGCTCCAATCTTCTTCAGTTGTCAGCTCCAATCTTCTTCAGTTGTCCTGCAGGCAAGAGGATGAGCCCCACACCTGCTTACCCTTAAATAGCCTAATCCCTTGCTTCTAGAGTATTCCCTGAAACCTCATTGGCTACTCCTGAAAACTCCCCTCTAGCCTCTTAAAGAGGCAGTAACCTGACTAAATAACACCTAATGCTGCTTAATAATTTTTATTAAATCCTGGGATGGAGAGGCCACAATCTCAAGAAAGTGGCTCCATATTGTGCCCCCTTTTTTCATTCTGGCTCTCCCTGATGCCCCCACATAGCCTAGCCTGCCTGGGCATAAGGGCATATTTTAACCACTTGCCTTCTGGAAAATGTATGTGGCACTGCGCTACTTTAACTGACAATTGGCCATTTAACTGCCCCCATGTTGTAAAGCTCTGCACAAACTGTTGGCGCTATATAAATCCTGTATAGTGATAATAATAATAATTGCACAGTCATGCAATGTTGTACCCAAACAAAATGTATATCTTTTTTATTTCCACACAAATAGAGCTTTTTTTTGGTAGTACCCCCCCCCCCCCACACCCCAATGCACCTTGTCCCCATGTTGATGGGGACAAGGGCCTCTTCCCCACAACCCTGGGCTGTGGTTGCATTCCGCGGTCAGTGATGTCACAAGGGGGTGGGGTTACCCACTGACATTATCGTGTGACTCCAACCCTTACCTATTTAAGTGATGTCAGGTGGAGGAGCAGGCAGTCGGTGGGGAGCCTTCGAGGGGGCCGGAGGTTTTTTTTTCTTATTTGGGGTCCGGTGGTGCGGTAGGCGCCATAATTGAGGATGGATCTACACCAGGGGACATTGTTTTTGAATATTGATTTTTTAACCACTTCCCGCCCGGTCAATAACAGATTGACGTCCGGGAAGTGGTTCTGTTATCCTGACTGGGCGCCATTTGTTGTCCAGCAGAATAACATGCCGGCGCGCCCGCGAGGGCGCACAGGACGGTGATCGCGAGTGTGGCGTGTCAGTCTGACACGCCGCATCGCAGATCGTGATAAGAAGCCTCTGTCAGAGGCTTCTTACCATATGATCAGCTGTGACCAATCACAGCTGATCATCGCGTGAACCAGAAAGTGCCGGTAAACGGCATTCCTCGGTTCGCGCTAACAGGGAGAGCCGATCGGCATCTCTCCCTGTCAGAGGGGGGGTCTGTGCTGATAATCAGCACATTGATTATTAGCACAGCCCCATCAGATGTGTCAAAAAGGTACCCAGTCAGTGCCCCCTCAGGATCGCCTATCAGTGCCAAATAAAGTGCCCAATAAAGTGCCAATCAGTGCCAATTAGTGCCCACCACAGTGCCAATCAATGCCCATCACATTGCCAATCAGTACCCTACAGTAACACCTGTTAAAGCCTCATCAGTACCTCAACATCAGTGCTGCCCATCAGTGCCACCTGCCAGTGCCACCTGTCAGTGCCCATCAGTACCGCCTATTAGTGCCAATCAGTGCCGCCTGTCAGTGCCCATCACAGCTGCTTGTCAGTGCCCATCACAGATGCTTGTCAGTAGTGATGAGCCGAACACCCCCGGGTTCGGTTCGCACCAGAACCCGCGAACGGACCGAAAGTTCGAACGAACATTAGAACCCTATTAAATACAATGGATGCGAACATTCGAATTCTAAAGTGCTAATTATAACAACTATTATGCATGTTATTGTCATAAATAGGGTTTGGGAACCCGGGTTCTGCACCAGGGGACATGTATCAATGCAAAAAGAAGTTTTAAAAACGGTCGTTTTTCGGGAGCAGTCATTTTAATGATGCATAAAGTGAAAAAAAAAAGTCAAATATTCCTTTAAATATCGTACCTGGGGGGTGTCTAAAGTATGCCTGTGAAGTGCCACGTGTTTCCCGTGTTTAGAACTGTCCCTGCACAAAATGACACTTCTAAAGGAATAAAAAGCCATTTAAAACTGCTTGCGGCTTTAATGTAATGTCTGGTCCCGGTAATATGGATGAAAATCTTTAAGAAAAATGGCATAGCTACCCCATGACCCCCCCCCCCCTACCCCAGCCCATTACCAGGCCCTTTGGGTCTTGTATGGATATTAAGGGGAACCCCGCACATAAAATAAAAAAGGCCCTATATACCCTATATACTCTGAACAGCCGTATACAGGCGGTGCATACAAGACAGGGACTGTAGGTTTGTTCTTATGTAGAATCTGTTTGTAATTTTGAACAGGTACATTGTTGAAGTGTAGCTCCAGCCCAAAAATCTATTTTTAAACTTTTTGGAAAACATAGGTAAGGGTTATCACCCCTGTAACATTTGTTTTGCTGTCTGTGCCCCTGTTCAGAACATTTCACCTCACTTTCCGTCCCAATGTCAACTGTTTTTGAAATGTGGTGTTTTTCTTGAAACAAGGATTGCTGATAAAGCATCAGTACAGAGGAGACACCTTTCTCCCATATTTATTCTTACAGGAGAGAATTTTCCTTCCTAGGGGTAGATTTCCTCTCACTTCCTGTTGTCTTCTTGCGTTTGCAAGTAGGAGTCGTTTGTAAGTTGGATGTTTGAAAGTAGGGACCTGCCGTATATACTCTGCAGAAATAGGCCCCTTAGTTGTTGGTGTTGGCACAACACTGTAAGCACTCAGTTACTCTTGGTTGGTGCTGGAACGCCCTGCTGTCAACTATTATATCAGGAATTTTAATTACATATAATTGTTGAACAGTGGTAGTAAAAATTGGGGCTTTGATGGTGGTGCTGGTGCCACAACACTGTAAGCCCTGACAGTTACTCTTGGTGGGTGCAGCAATGGGCCCTGCTGTGAATTATTAGATCAAGAATTGTAATTACATGCCCCTTTTGAACAGGGGCTGAAAAATTGGGCCTTTCGTGGTGGTGGTGGTGGTGGCGTTGCCACAAGACTGTAAGCCCTCAGAGTTACTCTTGGTGGGTGCAGCAATGGACCCTGCTGTGAATTATTAGATCAAGAATTGTAATTGCATGCCCCTGTTGAACAGGGGCTGAAAAATTGGGCCTTAGGCACTGGTGGCACAACACTACAACCCCTCACAGATACTGTATTTGGAGCACAGCAATGAGCCCTGTTGCAAAGTATTGCTTCAAAAATTGTAATGACACGCCCCTGTTAAACAGGGGCTGAAAAATTGGGCCTTAGGCACTGGTGCCACAACACTCCAACCCCTCACAGATACTGTACTTGGAGCACAGCAATGAGCCCTATGGCAAATTATTGCTAAAAAAATTGTAATTACACGCCCCTGTAAAACACGGGCTGAAAAATTGGGCCTTAGCCACTGGTGGCGGCACCCATAAACAAAAATGATCTTCCAAGCTATCATCATCAATCGTATCATTGAGGACTCGGAGGAGGAGGATAGCCAGTCAACATAACAGCACAGGCACTCAGCATCAGCATCAGTCTTGAAGGGATGTGACATGTTAAAATCAATTAGTCTGTTATATCAGCATCAGGTGTGTGGTAGCTGGTGGTGATCCAAGACTGGTTCATCTTGATGAAAGTCAGTCGATCAACCGAGTCGGTGGACAGGCGCACCCTGTGATCCGTGACAAATCCTCCAGCAGCACTGAATGTGCGTTCCGAAAGAACGCTGGATGCAGGACAGGCCAGTAGCTCAATTGCATACTGTGCAAGCTCTGGCCAGTGATCCATCCTCAAGACCCAGTAAGCCAGAGGATTTTCGGTGGGGAAGGTGTCCAAGTCTGACCTTGCCCCTAGATATTCCTGCACCATGTTTATCAGACGCTGGCGATGGTTGCTGGAACCGATCATACTTTGGGGCTGCGGACTAAAGAATTGTCTGAACGCATCGGTCAGACGGCCACCTTCCCCACCGCTCCTTCTTTGACTGGCCGAAGCCTCAGCAACTCGTTGTCCAGGACCAGGAGTTTGTAACCTCCCAGTCTCTGGGAACGCGTTGCACAGACCTTTCTGCAAGGCCTCCCGGAGTTGTCTCATCCTCTGCTCCCTCTGCGACGGTAACATAAGGTCCGCAACCTTACCCTTGTACCGTGGATCAAGGAGAGTGGCCAGCCAGTAATGGTCCCTCTCCTTGATCCGAAGAATACGAGGATCCTTCCGCAGACTTTGCAGGATCAGGGAGGCCATGCAGCGTAGGTTTGCTGAGGCATTCGCTCCGGAGTCCTCTGGGTCACTAAGGACGACATGATCCGCAGCCACCTCCTCCCAGCCACGTACAAGTCCACTGGTTTCTTGGGACTGTAAATCATCCCTAAAAGACTGCTGCTGATGATGCTGAGTGCCAGCCTCCACCTCCATGCTGACACAATCCTCCTCCTCCTCCTCCTCCTCCTCCTCCTCCTCCTCCTCCTCTTCCTGTGCGATGGGTGGGACAGAAGGAACACTGTCTGGGTAAAGGGGGCCTTGAGAGGCAAGGAAGTCCTCCTCTTCCTGCCTCTGTTCTGCCTCAAGTGCCCTGTCCATTATTCCACGCAGCGTGTGCTCCAACAGGTGGACAAGAGGTACAGTGTCACTGATGCATGCACTGTCACTGCTCACCATCCTCGTGGCCTCCTCAAATGGTGCCAGGACAGTGCATGCATCCCTGATCATGCCCCACTGGCGTGGAGAAAAAAAACCAAGCTCCCCTGACCCTGTCCTGGTGCCGTAGTCGCACAGGTACTCATTGATGGCCCTCTGCTGCGTGTGCAGCCGCTGCAGCATGGCCAACGTTGAGTTCCACCTGGTGGGCATGTCACATATAAGGCGGTTCTTGGGCAGGTTCAACTCCTTTTGCAGCTCAGCCAGGCGAGCACTGGCATTATAAGATCTGCGGAAATGCACACAGACTTTCCTGGCCTGCCTCAGGACATCCTGTAAGCCCGGGTACCTGCCCAAGAACCGCTGCACCACCAGGTTAAGGACGTGAGCCACACAGGGCACATGGGTCAGTTGTCCCTGTCGGAGGGCGGAGAGGAGGTTGGTGCCATTGTCGCAAACCACCATTCCTGGCTTAAGCTGGCGTGGCGTCAACCACCTCTCGGCCTGGCCCTGCAGAGCAGACAGGACCTCTGCCCCAGTGTGGCTTCTGTCCCCCAAACACACCAGCGCAAGCACGGCATGGCATCTTTTTGCCTGCGTACTTGCGTAGCCCCGTGAACGGCTACGGAACACCGCTGGTTCATAGGACAAACCACAGGAAGAGGCCATGGAGGAAGAAGAAGAGGAGGGGGTGGAGGAGAGAGGTGTGTCACAACCAGTAGTAGCATTTTGGAGGCGTGGCGGTGGGACAACCTCCAACACTACTGCACCTTGTCCTGCATCCTTCCCAGCTGCCAAAAGAGTGACCCAATGGGCCGTGAAAGAAAGGTAACGTCCCTGTCCATGCCTGCTGGACCATGAGTCAGCGGTAATATGCACCTTACCGCTGACCGCCCTGTCCAGCGAGGCCAAGACATTGCCTTCCACATGCCGGTAGAGAGCCGGAATAGCCTTCCGTGAGAAAAAGTGGCGTTTGGGAACCTGCCACTGAGGAACCGCACATTGCACAAACTCACGGAAGGGGGCCGAGTCTACCAACTGAAAAGGCAGCAGTTGAAGCGCTAGCAATTTAGCCAAGCTAGCATTCAACCGCTGGGCATGTGGATGGCTGGGAGTGAACTTCTTTCGACGGTCCAGCAGCTGGGGCAGGGAAATTTGCCTGCTAGAATCGGACGTCGGTGTACTGCTAGCAGAGTGGCCGCAAGTACTTGGCTGTGACACACCTAATTCTACACCTTCATTCCTCTCAGTGCATGTTTCAGAGAGGACTGAAGTTATAGTGGGGTTGGAGATCCCAGCTGATGCGGTGCAAGGAGAGGTCCGCTTTGTTCTTTGGTGTGGGTCTTTGAGGTAGGCTTGCCAACGAGCTGCATGGCAGGTCAACATATGTCTGGTCAGGCATGTGGTACCCAAGCGGCTGATGTTTTGGCCACGCGATATACGCTTGAGACATATGTTGCAAACAGCAGCTGTGCGATCTGATGCACTAGCCTCAAAAAAGGCCCACACCAAAGAACTTTTTGAATGACGGGCAGAGGCAGCGCCCTGCACAGGCGGAGCTCTGCGGTGTGATTCCGTCGGTGTACTGCCCTTACGCTGGCCACCAAAGGGCATCCTGCCTCGTTGGAGATGTGCCTCCTCCTCATCCTCCTCCTCCTCCTCTCTCCTATTAGGCACCCACGTGGAGTCAGTGACCTCATCATCACCTCCCTCCTCATCACTGGAGCCAATCTGGCAGTATGCTGCAGCTGCTGGAACATGACTGCCAGATTGGTGTCCTTCTTGAGCATCCCCTCTGTCTGCTCTCACGCTACTGCCTTCCTCTAGCTGGGTTTCATCATCAGACCCTTCGAAACGCTGGGCATCCTCCTGGAGCATGTACCCAACACTGTGCTCAAACAGTTCGGGGGACTCCTCAGGAGGAGGACATGGTGGGTCTAGGGAAGGAGTGACTGATGATGAGTCTGACATTGATACCAGGGAAGAGGACGCTTTGGCAGCTGCTTTTCCAGTACCCTGAGCCTGGGTGAGAGAGGATGAGGAGGAGGAGGAGGGCTTGGTCATCCACTCTACCAAGTCTTCGGCATGATGTGGCTCAACATGTCCAGCTGCCGAAAAGAAGGACAAGCGTGTCCCATGGCCATGTGCTGATGACAATGCACCGTGTCCACGACCAGCACTGTTGCCCCCAGACACAGAGCCTGCTTGCCCTCTTTTATTGCCTCCTGACTGTCTGCCTCTCCTTGTTTGCCTTCCAGACATTCTAATAGATGGCCTGCAGGGAGATGGGAAAAAAGCAATAAGGGCTACCTTCAGGTGTCCTTCTCTGTCCCTTGAAACAAGGACTTTGACAGTGAAAGAAACTGACACACTCTCCCTACCTACAGTTTTCTGTCCCTAGAAAAAATGTTTTTTTTAAGCACAATTTAGCACAAGGAGAATTCACTCACTGTCCTTCCAGGTCCCTGGAAACAAGGACTTTGACAGTGAAAGAAACTGACACACTCTCCCTACCTACAGTTTTCTGTCCCTAGAAAAAATGTTTTTTTTAAGCACAATATAGCACAAGGAGAATTCACTCACTGTCCTTCCAGGTCCCTGGAAACAAGGACTTTGACAGTGAAAGAAACTGACACACTCTCCCTACCTACAGTTTTCTGTCCCTAGAAAAAATGTTTTTTTTAAGCACAATTTAGCACAAGGAGAATTCACTCACTGTCCTTCCAGGTCCCTGGAAACAAGGACTTTGACAGTGAAAGAAACTGACACACTCTCCCTACCTACAGTTTTCTGTCCCTAGAAAAAATGTTTTTTTTAAGCACAATTTAGCACAAGGAGAATTCACTCACTGTCCTTCCAGGTCCCTGGAAACAAGGACTTTGACAGTGAAAGAAACTGACACACTCTCCCTACCTACAGTTTTCTGTCCCTAGAAAAAATGTTTTTTTTAAGCACAATTTAGCACAAGGAGAATTCACTCACTGTCCTTCCAGGTCCCTGGAAACAAGGACTTTGACAGTGAAAGAAACTGACACACTCTCCCTACCTACAGTTTTCTGTCCCTAGAAAAAATGTTTTTTTTAAGCACAATTTAGCACAAGGAGAATTCACTCACTGTCCTTCCAGGTCCCTGGAAACAAGGACTTTGACAGTGAAAGAAACTGACACACTCTCCCTACCTACAGTTTTCTGTCCCTAGAAAAAATGTTTTTTTTAAGCACAATTTAGCACAAGGAGAATTCACTCACTGTCCTTCCAGGTCCCTGGAAACAAGGACTTTGACAGTGAAAGAAACTGACACACTCTCCCTACCTACAGTTTTCTGTCCCTAGAAAAAATGTTTTTTTTAAGCACAATTTAGCACAAGGAGAATTCACTCACTGTCCTTCCAGGTCCCTGGAAACAAGGACTTTGACAGTGAAAGAAACTGACACACTCTCCCTACCTACAGTTTTCTGTCCCTAGAAAAAATGTTTTTTTTGAGCACAATATAGCACAAGCACAAAACACACTGACACTCTCCCTACCTATCCTTCTCTTTCCCTAAACTAAAGGAATCCAGGTTAAGCAAGAAAGAAATAAAAGTCACTGTCCCTGCCTATGCTGCTCTATCCCTGCTCCGGAACACACTACACTAGGCCGCCGTGCTGGCGGCCTTTTATAGTGTGGGGCGTGTACTAAACACCCTCAGCAATAATTGGCCACAGGCATCCTGCCTGTGGCCAATCATTGCTCTCCTCGCTGACGGCGCTGTGATTGGCCAAGCATGCGGGGTCACAGTGCATGCTTGGCCAATCACAGCGCCTGGATGACACTGCGATGGCGTAGTGCATTGTGGGCCGTTCGCGTCACTCGAATTTGGCGCGAACGGCCCAAATCGTTCGATCTTCGTCGAACGATCGAACAGCCGATGTTCGAGTCGAACGTATGTTCGACTCGAACACGAAGCTCATCCCTACTTGTCAGTGCCCATCACAGATGCTTGTCAGTGCCCATCAGTTCCACCTATCAGTGCTGCATATCAGTGCCGCCTATTGGTGCCCATCAGTGCTGCATATCTGTGCCACCTATCAGTGCCCATCAATTCTACATATCAGTGCCTCCTCATCAGTGCCCATCAGTGCCATATTATTAGTGCCAACTCATCAGTGCCCATCAGTGCTGCCTCATCAGTGCTGCCTCATCTGTGAGAAGAAAAAACATGGAATATATTGATGGGGGCGCTAAGTGCAATGGCTAGTTGCGTGGATTAAGTGAATTTAAGAAAGGGTGGAAATGATAACAAAAATATAAAATAAATTGAACAAGCACCAGCCTGCCTATACTCACAATGGCAAAATCGTGATGTACACAAAATGCTAAACCAAATTTGTGCTGGAGTGCACTAAAAACATGTGAGGTTGATAACCTATATAAGCAAAAAAAACAAAGCAACGAATGCCCCCAAGTGAATAGTATTGAAACTTTAAACAATAGGTGAATTGGCATGTGCTAAATAAGTAAATGTTTTGCTGCAAAAGTCCTTGAATTCAATGCATGATGCATTCAAAAAAGTCTTTGTAGTGAACTCTGAAAACTTCCTGTGAAAACGAAATCAAGAAGTGACAGCTGACAATGTCCACCTTCACCAACTGTGAAACAAACACCCAAACGTGCTCAAAGTGAGGATGGCAGCTTACCAAAAGTAGTTGACCCTTTTAACCAAAAAAGAGGTCAAATGCACTTATAGCAAGATACCACTTGCTGTAATTCCGTTTATTATGCTAAAAACATATACAAATAAAAAGCCAAATGCCTGCTTACTTCAGGGGTGCCACAGACCCGGCACCGAGGCTGGATGGCATGACCGTAAGGAGGAAAGATGTCCTGAGTAGAGATGTGCTGGCGTGTGTTCCACCTGTGACAGCAGTGAGCCAGAGGGCCTGGAAGTGACGTCTGTACTTGACCTCGTACCGCCTCAACGTACGTTTCGTATGACACGTCTTCAGGAAGTGCCTCATCTGTGCCCGTCAGTGAAGGAGAAAACAATATTAAATTTTTTCTAAAATTTTGGTCTTTTTTAGTTTGCTTAGCAAAAAATAAAAACCCCAGTGGTGATCAAATACCACCAAAAGAAAGCTCTATTTGTGGGAAGAAAATGATAAAAATTTTGTTTGGGTACAGTGTTGCATGACCACGCAATTGTCATTCAAAATGCGACAGCGCTGAAAGCTGAAAATTGTCCTGGGCAGGAAGGGGCAAAAGTGCCTGGTATTGAAGTGGATAATAAAGGAATTGTCAAAAACTCGTGTACTATCTTTATTCACTTTTTACACTTTTTTGATGAATGGGTAGGGTACTATGTACCTCATACTTATTCACATAAGAGGGTTCGGAATCTGGGGGCCCCCTTGTTAAAGGGGGCTTCCAGATTCCGATAAGCCTCCTCACCCACAACCACAGCTCAGGTTGTGGGGAAGAGGCCCTTGTCCTCATTAACATGGGGACAAGGTGCTTTGGGGGCCGCGGATGTAAACAAAGCCATGATCGCGGCTGGTAAGCAAGCATGAGATCGGTGATTTTTTTCTCATGCTTTCCAGCCTGGAGGAGAGATGTGGGGTCTTATTGACCCCGCATCTCTCCATAAAGAGGACCTGTCACGATAGATTCCTATTACAAGGAATGTTAACATTCATTGTAATAGGAATAAAGGTGATCAAAAAAAAATGTAAAAGAAAGTGTAAAAAAAATGTAAAACACCCCTGTCCCCGGTAGCTCGCGCTCAGAAGCGAACACACACGTAAGTCCCGCCCACATAATTAAACCGCCTCTCTAACTCTAAACTGGTCACCTGTAAAAAATATTAAAGCGTCGCCTTTGGAGATTTTTAAGTATCGAAGTTTGGCGCCATTCCATGAGTGTGCGCGATTTTAAAGCGTGACATGTTGCGTATCTATTTACTCGCCGTAACATCATCTTTTACATTATACAAAAAAATTGGGATAACTTGACTGTTTTCTTATTTTTTTTATTCATCAAGCTGTTTTTTTTCCAAAAATAATTTTCTAGCAAACAAATGATGATTTTTACATGTAGAAGAGGAGTGCCAGAATAGGCCCAGTATGGAAGTGGTTAAAGAAGCATATCATAGGACCCATTCAAGAAAATTACTGAAAAGTTCAAAGTAGCATGAAATTGGGCAACCCTTTGGTGGACACATATCCACAAAATAATTACCTTAGAATTGCAATCCAACAGGTGGAAACAGTCTGGCTGAACAGAGAGAAGGTGAAAGGCGGACACAATTCTGCTTTCGCCAACAGCAACAAAGAACCTGCAGATCTAACTAAAGACAGAACTTTATAAAAAGAGGGATGTTGGACCTGGGACTCTTCAATGCCATCATCAATCAAGGAATCAAGGAGAAGGAAAGATTATGTATAAAGTAATACTTGCCCTATTATTTTTAGTTATCCACACCACAAAGAGGGACTCAGAAGTTGTGGTTGGAAGGTGAGCAGAGTAAAATGGACCAGCCATGCATCACAGTTTCAACCCTTTTATACTCTTTCATAATCTTTTCAGCAATATCTGATTCCAACTGAGAAGCTGACTTTAAATTGGTGGACATTGTAGATTCATGTGGTGGTCTAAAAAAGGATCCAGAATCAGCCATCAAATCTGTCCAATAGAGGGTAACAGTCCAACCACTGAACACGTACAAAGACAAGGGTGCAGGATCAGTAAAATATAACAAAAATTATTGAGAGCAAAAAATATTACGCACATGTATGTTGTATAATTTTCTGTGTCCTCCTTGGGTGCAGGGGGATGCTGTAGCAAAACACCCAGGGACTCTATGTAGAGAACATTGAGTGCAATGGAAATCAGTAGGCCACGGTTACAATAGAGCCTGGAAAAGGAAAAGAGCCCTGGACTGCCACACTCTGTGTAAACGATTTATTTTCAAAATTAAAATCCAAAATTAATCCATAGGTTCAAAAGTCCAAGGACAAGCAAAAACAGAAAACTGACATGCAGGGGTGGAAAGCTGACGCGTTTCACATCAAGGATAGATCCTTACATCAGGCTTCCCCAGCGGAGTCCCCCCTTACCTCAGGCTTCCCCAGCAGAGTCCCCCTTTACCTCAGGCTTCCCCAGCGGAGTCCCCCCTTACCAGAGGCGTCCCCAGCAGAGTCCCCCCTTACCACAGGCGTCCCCAGCAGAGTCCCCCCTTACCACAGGCATCCCCAGCGGAGTCCCCCTTTACCACAGGCGTCCCCAGCGGAGTCCCCCCTTAACCACGGGTGTCTCCTGTCTCGGCCGCCATTACTGTTTCCCCTTCCCCGAGGGGGAACAAAATAGAGGCGGAGCCGACAGCGTGGCTGCAAAAAACAATTAAGCTGTGGCGCCACCCACCCCCGCCCATTTCCATTACAGACAGACCTGCAGCAGGGCGGGCGGGGGGGGGGGGTGGCCGGCCGGCCAGCCAAAACACGGATGTAGTACAATAGAAGATAAAGCTGCTGTGGTGCCGCCCACCCCCTGGGGAGGTGCGGGGTGTGGGCGGCGCCGCAGCAGCTTTATTTTCTATTGTACTACATCCGTGTTTTGGTCTTCTTGAAAATGGCGGCCGGCGGAGACATTGTCTCCGCCAGCCGTGGACCTCTAGCGGCGGTGGCCCACGGCGACCAAATTCACGCGAAAAACTGGAAAAACCGGATTGGCCGGGACAAAATAAATCCGGGAAAAGGGTTTGAATCCCGGGAATGTCCCGGCCAATCCATGACTGTTGGCAACTATGACAAAACCTCCTGAAATGAAGAGAGAATACTTGGGACTGAAGCATCATGGGACTAGGGATTGAGGTTAATAGAAGAGGCATTTCGCTTTAAATTTGCAGCCTTAATTAAAACAATACCTGGTGATGATCCTTGTAGACTTTTCCTGTTATAGTGTGACAGTGTCACACTGGCTGCTGATTGAGAGTACAAGCGACCTTTTCAATATACCTTATGCAGCATGGCCCACTGTTTTCACCATCAGGAACACCTCACTGAGAAATGTCATGTTATGTAGACAGGAATTGGGTGAAAAGAAGCTGCAGGAGATCACCACTACTGAAATGCAACTAAGGACACAAGACAAAAGAAGTGAAGACAAGTAATTTGTTTAAAAAATGGTGATTGTCGATTACACACAGTGCTTTAGTAAACTAAATATCTTTCAGTTATAGTGTAAATCTACGTTACATTTGTGTTGATGCATTAAAAGTACTATTCCTCTGTAGGCCCTTGTAAAGCTATCATTATTCAAAATAGCTGTATATTACCAGTAAGCAGCACAGCCTTGCATTATAGATTAAGCAAAAGTGCACAGCTGTGACGAAATTGAATCTGAAGTTCAAAGTTGTTTTCCACTGCAATTTAACAGCATGGGAGCAATAATGTAACCCGAGAATGCTTGCTTTCTACCAGCAAATAAATATTTGCTGACTTATGCAATCATTAACTTGAAGACATAGCAAATGGTTATATTTGTTCAAACACATTTCCCTGGCAAAAAGATTATTTTTACATGTACGAGTAAAATGCATTTGTTTTCTTTGCTGCAGCTTCCCCCAAGCACCCTGTGTAAAATCTTATCATTGTAAAGATCATACATGCACAATTTTTAGTCTCCCATTAATCAAAACATGAAGAAGCATGTTTAAAAAAAAAAATAGATTAAAAAACACTTTAGCTTGATATAAACATCTAATTTGTGTTCTCCTTAACTGCTACTATTTATAGTGACTATGTTTATTGACAATATATGCTTGTAATTTTGAAAATGTAATAAAAAATTTGACAAGGAAAAAAAAATAAAAAATAGATAACCCTATAAAGAAAATAGGAAGAATATTAGAAGCCATTAAAATACATTTACACATTTTCACAACCTAAAATTGAAACAGAAAATTTTGATTCCTATTTTTTTTTTTTTATTTGTAATATAATTATTTAGGATTTCACTTTTTTTCTCCATGTGCCACTTACCTTGCTTACCATCACTACAGTAAGTTCTGACCCCTTTTCAGCATGAAAGCACATGATCGTGTAAATAGCAATAGGAAAGATAGGCACTACAGTAACAGCTACTTGGACCATTGGGAAATCCATGTCATATTAACCACTTGACGTCCAGAAGATTTACCCCCCCCTTCATGATTAGGCCATTTTTTGCTATACGGCACTGTGTTACTTTAACTGACAATTGCACGGTTATGCACGCTGTACATAAATTAAATTTACTGTATGTCCTTTTTTTTTTTGCAACGAATAGAGCTTTCTTTTGGTGGTAATTGATCACCTCTGGGTTTTTTTTATTTTTTTTGAATAACTTTCAAGAAAAGTGGGATATTGTGGAGTCAATGTGGACTTTCGTGGTACGGTATGAATTACAAAGTCAATTTACAAAAATATAAATGTATTTTTCAAAAACAATACATAATAAAATCAGCCCATATTGCCTCCACAATATCCCACTTTTCTATATAATAGGACGAAGGTACTTTAATTTTTTCTTATCAAGTAGTGTTTCTCACAAACTTTGAAAAAAGAACAATATTTGTTTACTTTTTGCTATAAAACATATCCAATTTGTTTATAGATGTAGGCCAATATGTATTCTGCTACATATTTTTAGTAAAAAAAAATCCCAATAAGCATACATTGATTGGTTTGTACAAAAGTTATAGCATCTACAAACTATGCTATATATAATGGAATATTTTAGGTTTGGTTATACTTATAAGCATTAAAAGTGCAAGAACAGTGTTCACATAAGCCACCTCACATTATATCACTCACATTCACCATACCCCCTATTCCCATGGATAAAATAAAAGGCATATGCTGATCAGCCCTATTGTCCTGTATTAAAATTGACTAAAACTGTCCTGCTGGTGGGCAATTTTATATTATTATATCCCCTGCAGTATGTTAATTCTTGTACTAAAACCCCAGCTTGTGTTCTTCATGCCAGTAAATTTGGGTTTAGCCTTGCAACTTAAAATTGTCCTGCTGCTGGACACTTTTACTACAAGAATAAAAGTGATTGTAAAGTCAGAAGGTTTTTATTTTAATGCATTCTATGTGTGCAGCAGCCCCCCTCAGCCCCCTTAATACTTACCTGAGCTCCATCTCGATGCAGCAATGTTGCACGAGACACTCAGCAGGCCAGGACTCCACTCCTCATTGGCTGAGACAACAGTGCATCACCATTGGCTCCCGCTGCTGTCAATCAAAGTCAGCCAATGAGGAGAGAGAGGGTGTTGCTGGGCCACGGCTCCATGCTGAATGGACACAGGCAGCTGTGGCTCGGTTTGGGTGCCCCCATAACAAGCTGCTTGCTGTGGGGGCACTCAACAGGAGGGAGGGGTCAGGAGCACCGAAGAGGGACCTGAGAAGAGGAGGATATGGGCTGCCCTGTCAAAATCCACTGCACAGAGCAGGTAAGTATGACATGTTTGTTATTTTTACCTTAAAAAAAAAACACTTTACAACCAAGTGTAAACATACCATATATACTTGAGTATAAGCCGACCCGAATATAAGCCGAGGCACCTAATTTTACCACAAAAACTGGGAAAACGTATTGACTCGAGTATAAGCCTAGGGTGTCCATCTGCATGCCTCACTGTGCCTCACTTTGCCTCACTGTGTCCATGCCTCACTGTGCCCATGCCTCACTGTGCCCATGCCTCACTGTGCCCATGCCTAGACTGACGTTTAACATGGGAGTCTATGGAAGGGGTGCCCGGCTTTGAAAAATCAGTGCTCCCCGGCCGTATCTCCTCCGGACAACAAACTTTGCACAGTTATAGAGGAGAAATGGGGCTAGATGTGTGCCAATCTTCGGATCCAGGGGATCTAAGACCGGCCGGTATTGGGTCCCCAAAGTCACCGGAGAAATTACTGTTTAACATGTGAGTCTATGGAAGGGGTACCCGGCTTTGAAAAATCGGTGCTCCCCGGCCGGTACCGGGTCCCCAAAGTCCGGGAGATCAGGCGCAAAAAGGTGACTCGAGTATAAGCCGAGGGGGCATTTTCAGCACAAAAAAATGTGCTGAAAAACTCGGCTTATACTCGAGTATATACGGTAGATTGCCTATTAACCCTAAAAATGGTCAGAATTTATTAACAGAATTAACCCCCTACCCCCATAGACTTTGATTTCAAACAGGATTTGCAGAACCCTTGTCATATCTATCTTAGGCAGTATTGCCATCCCTAATCCCAGTGAGCATAGGTCTCTAGCTCTGTGATGTAATCAGAAAGATGGTATTTAGGAGGCAGCATTTTGGACATCTAAAGTATTTAAGAGTTTGTATTTCTTTTTTTTATTAAAAACGCACTTCACTTACCATTTACCAAAACACCTTTTTTCTGTGTGCATTCAGCTATTCAGAAAAAGGAAAATAAATGTGATTGTTTCATATTTGTTACTACCCATTTTGCTTACAAATAGCCATTTGTTTGCCCAAGGTATCAGCTGAGGAGGCAGGGTCTATTGGTTTAAATTGTTGCCATTTAGTCAGTAGCCAGCTAAGACTAACCCCTTCCCGACCAGCCGCCGCAGTTGTACTGCGGCAGGTTGGCTCCCCTCGGCGAAACAACGCTACCTTACATCGGTTCGCCTTTTGACCACTAGGGGAGCACGCCGCCGGTGGCAAGCATGCCCATGGCTCGCCGCCGGTGCGAATGCCCGGTGGGTGCGATGACTGCCGGGCACCAGCGATCGCTTGTGACAGAGTGAGAACTGGGATTTGTGTGTGTAAACACACAGATCCCCGTTCTCTCAGGGGAGAGGAGACAGATTGTGTGTACATACTAAGTATGAACACCGATCTCTCTCTCTCCTCCTAGTCAGTCCCACCCCACCCACAGTTAAAACACACCTAGGGAATGCAGTTAACCCCTTGATCGCCCCCTAGTGTTAACCCATTCCCTGCCAGTGACATTTATACAGTAATCAGTGCATTTTTATACCACTGATCACTGTAT
Source organism: Rana muscosa (assembly GCA_029206835.1). Taxonomy (NCBI): domain Eukaryota; kingdom Metazoa; phylum Chordata; class Amphibia; order Anura; family Ranidae; genus Rana; species Rana muscosa. The sequence goes on from CM055122.1 coordinate 424,773,427, forward strand.
AATTGTCTCTGGTCCCAAAAATGTGTCAAAAGTGGCCAAAATCACTGCCATTACTAGTAAAAAAAAGAAAAAATGAAAATGCCATAAATCTATCCCCTATTTCGTAGATGCTATAACTTTTGCGCAAACAAATCAATATACGCTTATTGCGATTTTTTTATTTTTTTTATTTTACCAAAAGTATGTAGAAGAATACATATCAGCCTAAACTGAGGAAAAAATAGTTTTATTTTTGTTTTGTTTTTTGGGATGTTTATTAAAGCAAAAAGTAAAAGATATTAGAGTTGATTTACTAAAGGAAAATAGACTGTGCACCCTGCAAGTGCGGTTGCTCCAGAGCTTAGTAAATGAGCAAAAGCTCAGCTGACTTCCATCATCCAATCATGTGTCAGCAAAAATGCATTATTATTGTTTTTCCTTGCATGTGATTGGGTATTCTTTGCAAAGCGGACATTTACCTCATTTACTATGCTCTAGAGCAACTGCACTTGCAAAGTGCACAGTCTATTTACCCTTAGTAAATCAACCCCATTGTGTTTTTTTCAAAATTGCCGCTCTTCTTTTGTTTATAGCGCAAAAAATAAAAACTGCAGAGGTGATCAAATACCACCAAAGGAAAGCTCTATTTGTGGGGAAAAAAAGAATGTCAATTTTGTTTGGGTACAGCGTCGACAACCGCGCAATTGTCAGTTAAAACGACGCAGTGCTGTATCACAAAAAATGACCGTCATTGAGCAGCCAAATTTTCCGGGGCTGAAGTGGTTAAGAACGTATAGGCTGAATTGCGTAAGTGAGGCTCTGTACATGGCTTTTATCCCTATGCATCAATAAAGTTTCATATCTTTAAGATCTTGTCAAGTGCCAACTATTTTGGTATGAACAAATTTGCCTCTAGTGAAAATATTTTGTCTGAAATGATAAACAATCTGCCACATTTTGCTTTCTAAAATAAAATAGTTTTGTGGTACTTCCACTCCATAGGTAACATAGCAAATGCCTCTGAGGTGGCTGCATATTTATATAAGACATAATCTATCATTTAAAAAAAATATGCATTTTTACTTACATACGGTAATTAAAACTATGAATCTGCCAGAAGCTTTTCAAGCTTTTCATGGTCCCTCTCACATCAACTTACATAATATAATGAAGTAACTCAAAAATAGAAAGGTTATTAGTCACTTCATGACCGGGCAAACATCTGACTCACAAGTGATTCAACGATTGTGCTTTAAACCTACATTTAAAGAAATGTTGTGTATTTCAGCAACTGTTAATGGGACTAAAGCCATCATGCACACTCCTGCTGCCAAACTTCATTTAATTTTTTTTCTGCCCCTTGAACTCCCCTAATGTTATCCTGCGTCCATGCACACATGGACATTTTTAGCAGTTTAGTAGCAGGGGAGTTTAGAGGATGTTTTCTGAACGTTCAAGAGAGGCCATTTTGACCACAAAAAACGCTAAATGCTGTTAAACGCGCATAAACACACCTAAACGCTAAGAGCGTTTAGCACTTATTTCAATGGCCAGAATAAACTACATTTCTGAAATAGATAAATGCCCAACTCCAAAATCTGTTAAACTCTGCTAAACTCACCTAAACTGTTTTGAAAAAATGCAGCTTAGGTAAGTTTATAATGCTGATTTTCTCCTGTCAGGAAAAACAGCATTTACAAGAAACCAGTGTGCATGAGGCCTAAATGTCAAGGTGTTAGCCAAATTGGTAATAGATCAAAAACCGTGAGCCTACCAAGAAAGCAGATTCCTAAACTTAAAGTATAACTATAGGCAAAACTTTTTTTTTATTTCGGGCAGTGTGAGGAAGGATTTTAACTGTAAAATTTTGTTTTCACTATCTGTGTCCCATTGTGGAGATCTCCTTTTACTTCCTGTCTCATAGCCAAACAGGAAGTGCGACAAAATCCCTGCAAATTAGGGGAATTCCTTGGGGACCCCCAGGTCACCAGAACTAGTGTCCCCATTGGAAGAGTTCCCGTCTATTACTTTTCTGGGGACAATCCAAAATTTGGGGGTTTCTTTTACTTTCACTTTTAATGATAATAGTAAACAGGACAAATAGAGGGATAATCTCCTTAACGGTGGCACAGACAGCAATAAAAACTGGCAGATGCTCTAACTCTTCTCCACTCTAAAACCAAAACAAATAAAAAATAATGGCTTCAGTTATACTTTAAATGGATGGCATGTGCTATCAATGTTGATGTGTAGGCAGGCTGTCTGGGAATAGGCTTGTTTATATGGATGCACCCACAGAACCCCCCCCCCCCCAACCTCCCGACTCTCTTTCTCGCCTTTATTTCACTGACATAGATGTCAAAATAGTCCTCAGATTAACTTTCTAATTACACCACAGACATAAATATTCCAGTGATACCACAGATGCAGAGGCATGTTTTCCTTCCATAGATGCAGGGGCATTTTTTCCTCACACTGATGCCAATGCATTTCTTCTCTAACCAGTGTTATCCCCATATTTTTCTGCACAACATAATGGGTGTTGTTATAACCCCTTTGCACCGGCACCTCCCAGCCCTTTAGGAGGTTTCAGATGCCAGGAGGTGGGGTTTATGATCATGTGACTGCTGTGATTGGCTGTCACGTTGACCACATGATCAGAAAACTCCCGATCACAAGAAGTGAGTAGGAAAATGCTCAGCGCCAAGACCTACCCACCGAGAGGCCGCATATTTGTGTACTGTCAGTGTCTAGGGGTTACACTCTATGCTGTTCCACAACCATTAGCAGTCATTAAGTGCATGCCACAACCGATTCATATGTTTCAGTGTGACACTGTGTGCACCACTGTTAGCCCTGCTCCCTATTCCGCTCTAGTGGGAGGGGGAATGAGGGGGAGCAATCTTCACCCTGAGCACTGGATGACTTTGTGCCAGGCAGCACTGACCACATCCAAGAATTTGTAAGTCGTAATATTTTTGGTCTTGTGTTTGGATATACCATAATGTATTAAATTATTAATAAAAAACAATAAATATTTTATACAAGCATTGGAAAATATATAAAATACCAGTTTACAAACTCATAAACATACTTTTTTTTAATAAAATTGACCATGAAGTTATATGTCTCTTGCAAAAGACTGTTTCTTTATGTATTACCTAACACTAGAAATAATCCACATACATTTTGAATTTTAAGGACATATAGTATATATAAAAACATTTGCTGCAGATTTACCATTGGTTTTCCAGGGAACAATCCAATCTGGTTATAAAAAATGTTTGTCAACAATATATCTATCAAGTCAAATAACATTCATCGGCATCTGTTCTTTAAGGGAAAAATGTGCTTTCTGTAACATTTGCCCTATGTATATCTGTATATATGTCTCACATTTACATTGCTGCACATTAGTGGGACATATTCACTGTGCACATACAAAAATCGAATTAAAAATATTGTGATTCCCTATTTCTCACCCCCCCCCACCCCTTTTTTTTCCTTTCTTTCCCTTTCATATTCCCCTCCTTCTTCTTCTTCCTTTATAACATTTGCTTCTAAACGTGTAAAATGCACCCAATGCATAAAGGTAACCCCAAAAACCTGCAGGGTGGAAATTTATCCCCCCCCCTTTCTCACTCTTTATCTTCTTTATTTACAGTACAGTATTTACAGTATGCTCTGCATATATGTAGGCTTATAGATTATTATTGTAAGGTTTTTTCCATTCTATATGTGGTTTCTTGAAGATCTCAGCTGCAATGCTATGTCCAAGTTATATTACTAGACAATATGTTTACTGTTTCCAAATACATGTTTCTGTCTTGTTAACTAAAAGCTCCTGAGCGAGTTTGACTTTACCATTTGGTAATACCGCAATGTTTATTTGTGCAGCAAGCCAACTTTGTATGTTAAATGTCTAATTGACAATAAAATATTTTAGCATCAGAAAATAGTGTGTGACTCCCTGTAGAAAACTATGTAATTTATCTCCTGTTAGAAAAATTGCCCACACTGTTGGGTCCTGGAGACAAAACAGCAGGCTAAATCTCACCAATAACCCACAGACAGCAACAAACACCTAACCTACTCCATTCTGCAATTTAAAATGTTCTTACTGTGCCCTCTCCATTGGTGATATTCTGTTCATTTCTGGTCCCAGTGACACAACAAGCCAGAACCTTGTTAAATCTGCTGTTTGGCTAGCTTCTTTTTAAAAATACACACCTCAATGTGCTCGTTTTGGCTACTAGGCATTTAGCATATGTGAGCATATACTTTTAACCATCATTCAGCTTTGCATACTGATTCAGTTTTCATTGTGTATTCTTGTGCTTATTTGCAATATGACAATCTCCTTATTGAGATGCCATAGTAATCCTCCTTCCATATCCCCCTTTATAAGTGGAAAGAAGGTGGAAAGAAAAGATTTGTATGATTCTTAAAGAAACTAGGAGATGTTATTATATATACAATAGGCTCTGCGCTAAGGGTTAAAGGTCCTTGGTGTGGCTGCCTGCACGATGACTCCTACCCAAGAGAAATCCAATTTGCAAAAAATCAAATATGTGCTGGTGCTCCCATATTCAAATAAGTGCTGTGCATAAAACCAAACAATATGGTAAAAACCTATTCATAAATAAACAATACGTATGGTATATCATAAAGTGCTATCAGTGTCCATCCAATTCATATAATTTTAAAGGGCTATAAGTGTCCATCCAATTCATATAATTTTAAAGTACTATAGTGTCCATCCAAATAAGTCCACATGAATATATCAAAAGTACCTCAATCCAATGTGCTTCAGAAAAAGTGCCCATGCTGTAAACGTCAAAAAACATATATAACATATATATTGGTTGCATTACATAGTTACATAGTAGGTGAGGTTGAAAAAAGACACAAGTCCATCAAGTCCAACCTGTATGTGTGTTTTTATGTCAGTATTACATTGTATATCTCTGTATGTTGTGGTCGTTCAGGTGCCTATCTAACAGTTTTTTTTAAATTAATGATGCTCCCTGCCGAAACCACTGCCTGTGGAAGAGAATTCCACATCCTTACCACTCTTACAGTAAAGAAACCTCTACACAGTTTAAGGTTAAACCGCTTCTCTTCTAATTTTAGTGAATGGCCATGTGTCATTTTAAATTCCCTTTCGCGGAAAAGTTTTATCCCTATTGTGAGGTCACCAGTACGGTATCTGTACATTGAAATCCATATCCCCTCTCAAGCCTCTCTTCTCCAGAGAGAATAAGTTCAGTGTTCGTAACCTTTCCTCATAATTAATATCCTCCAGTCCCTTTTATTAGCTTTGTTGCACTTCTCTGGACTCTCTCCAGTTCCAGCACATCCTTCCTGAGGACTGGTGCCCAGAACTGGACAGCATACTCCAGGTGCAGCCAGACCAGAGTCTTGTAGAGTGGGAGAATTATCATTTTATCTCTGAAGTTAATCCCCTTTTTAATGCATGCCAATATTCTGTTTCCTTTGCTTACAGCAGCTTGGAATTGCATGCCACTGCTGAGCCAATCATCTACTAGGACCCCTAGGTCCTTCTCCATCCTAGATTCCTCCAGAGGTTCTCCCCCTAGTGAGTAGATTGCATTCATATTTTTGCCACCCAAATGCATCATTTTACATTTTTCTACATTAAACCTCATTTGCCATGTAGTTGCCGACCACATTCATTTGTTCAGATCTTTTTGTACGTTTTCCACATCCTGCGGAGAAATGATTGCCCTGCTTAGCTTTGCATCATCCGCAAATACTGAGATTGAGCTGTTTATCCCATCTTCCAGATTGTTTACAAATAAATTAAATAGGATTGGCCCCAGGACAGAACTCTGGGGGACCTTGCTTTCCATACCGGACCATTCCGAGTACTCCCCATTTATCACTACCCTATGAACTCTCCCCTGTGGCCAGTTTTCAATCCATGTACTCACCCTATGGTCCATGCCGACAGACCTTAGTTTGTGCAGTAAGGAGTTTTTTTCTCCTCCCCACCAGCGCACCACCCCGGTGTGAAAGCACTCATTGATTTTAATGAGAAGCAGTTTTTGTGCGCTTTTCAGACGCTTTTTTTAACACAAAAGCGCTTGAAAAACTTCTCAGTGTGAAAGGGGTCTTATTTATGAATAGGTTTTTTACCATATTGCTTGGTTTTATGCATAGCACTTATTTGAATATTGTAGAGCCAGTACATATTCGATTTTTTGCTACTAGGAGATGTTATTACCATCATTTTTCTTTAACTTGTCCAGTTTTATTGAAAAACTGTTTTGTTTCATCCTAGACCACAATGCATGAGAAACTGTGTTACTATTACACAAGATCACACCCAAATGTTCAAAGCGGAGGGGATGTATGCTGTTCCTGTCACAGCCAGGTGTATGTCTGTCTGCACGCCTGGGGAAAAACTCTCCAGGAAGAATTTCTTTCATTACATGTCACTGTCTGCCGAATGAGTCAGAATTCTTGAGCGCCCAGTCACCTATACTGTATAGAGTAACAACTCATTGCTACCATCAGTGAATAACTGTCTTTCACATCCCCAGTTTTGACACCTCTCGGACATTTCGCCTTTGGCTATGTACATCGCTAGTAAATGCTAAACCTTGCAAACGTACCAGATCTTTTACTCCCACTTTCTCAAGTTGATTTTAAATGATGACCTGTGTAGAAGCTGGAATTGGCCTTTAATTACATAAGAAAAACTTTATAAAAAAATATTTCTAAACTAACAGGCAATAACATTCTAATAAATCCACAAATGTGCACCTTACGCTCACTGTGTGACAAGATACTTAAGGATTTTGAAGTTATTAAAATTGAAATGGAAATTTCAGTATTGAAAGGCAGTTACACTAATTATTTTGTCACATGCTAAAAAGATCTCCAGTAACTGAAACAATATTTTCCTGTATTTAAAGTTATTGTACTTTTTTACCACTATATAATAGACAGCTCAAAAAGCCTGAGCAAAAACAGATTTGGAAGATGTCTAATGTGCACAAAATTATTTTGACTAACTGCACAAAAATCAAATGTGGCTTTTCAAGCAAAGGTCACAGCTTACTGTAGAAAGAAACAAATAGTATTTCCCTGCACTGAGATGTGCTATCTAAACTACAGCTGCCGTGTATTATTCACCAGGGATATGAGAAAACTTTGAGAGCTCATTTACACTTGTATTGGTCTCTGAAAAGCAATCTGCAGTGGATCTCTTTTCAGAAAAAGGTACAGAAGCAGCTGCCAGGCATTCAGTAAGTGATACTGCTGCCTTCTGATTGCCCATTTATTTTTTCATTAAAGCCAAACAGGGTTTTTGAATATGAATACAGTGCTACAAGTCTAGTTTTTGACTCACTTGAATGAGTTGCATTTAGTGGCATTAATGTCCTGCAAACATGACATGATTGAAATTTCTGCTACAACATGAGTCTTTTAAGATTGGCAGTCGTGGCAGGGGAGTGGTAGAGCCTGAACCGCCTATTTTTACTGCCCCCCAGGCAGGGCCGGGGCAACAAATTTTGTTTACTTAGGCGAAGGAGTCCCTAAGGTAGGACAGCGGAGCCTGGTGCGGAGGGGGCACATTGTGGCAGAGGTGGTAGTAATGAAAACCGATAGTCGTCTTTAATAAAGTTCACACAAAGTAAAAATACACATGTCTACAGCACTGTAGAGATCCGGATCCCCAGCAATCTTGGCTGGGGATTAAGATTTGGTGGCTGCTTAAGCCACCTTAATGTAGCCCCCGCCCTGACCGCAAGAGAATTTGAACAGAAACTCCATGTAAGTCTATGAGCAGGAGCATGCAACGCAGAAGGAACAATGTGAATCCAACCTGCAGTCATTTTGTCCATAATTTCACATATGCAGGGAGAACTTTGAAAAAAAAAGAGGACAATTGCATGTAAAACCCATGATACATGTCTGGCATTGTGTTAATTACAGCAAGCCTTTTTTAAGCACAGGGGAGAAAAAAAAGAAAGAACTTTAAAAATAAAAATAAAATCACACAGCTTGCTTAAAGAGGAAGTAAACTCAGCTCCTCAAATGCACCTTCTTAATAAATCCAGTGTATTAAAGCTTTTCATAACATTCTGCATTATTCTTTCCCCCCCTAAGGAAGTTTCTTACTTTTTTTCCAGTTGATTTGTAATTCCTACTTCCTGGTTGCAGCCAGCCCCATCTTAGCTACTGTCTTCTGAGTCTGAAGAGCAGTTTACTTCCGCCCTTACTGTGTTTCTGTTTGTCCCTGCTGTAACCTCGCACATGCTCAGTAATGTTGTAGCCAAGCCTTGTTTTCATTCCCGATTTAGTATAGCAATATTGTTCCACATATTGAAGCATAGAGAGGTGAGCAAGCTTTGCAACATATGTTTAGTGATTGTTTAATATGTTTTTGACACAAATCTACATGATAAAGCTGATCTCCTTGCTCCTGTGTCCCATGCAAAGTGCTGATGTTTACACCCCTTGTGACGTTGCAAGTCACATGGGGTGTTTCTGGAACTTGTGAATAGCACTGTAATCTTACGAGATCTCTGAGCTGTGCCGCAGAAAGGAGATGCAGATGAATGAATGGAAAGACAGCACAAGGAGCGTGCCGTAAATGGGGCGAAATGTGCACATGTGCTGCTGACGTCATGAAAATGAAAACGGCAGATTACAAGCAAACGGAGCGGGTTAGAACGCATTCATACAAAGCAATATGTACAGTGCTTTTCACTTATTTTTAATGGGGAAAAGTTATCTGGATGAGTTTATAACTACTTTGTGGTTTGTTTGTATAGGACACATATGGGTTACAAGGTTACCAAGTCAAGCGTCAAGTGAAAACCTAAAAGCTGTCGTTATGGGAAATACCTGCATGATGCTAGACAGCAAGGTTTGGGACAGAGTGAAATATAATTTTCCTGAATTCATCGCTAGAGTTGTTAAAGTGGTTCTATAGTTCCCTGCATTAAGGTAAACATGGTCCCTGTATTTGTATCACACCCTCACCCCTTTTATATACTTACCTGAGTCCTCACTCTGTCTAGCACTGTGCCATCTGTAGCGGCTCACTCCTCTCTCCCTGTTTTCCCAGGGCAGAGAGGCAACAGTGGGAGCCATTGGCTCCTGCTGCTGTCAATCAATTCCTCTGGGTGGGGAGCAGGGCCCAGCTGCACTGTGTGTGTCAATGGATGCACACAGCCCGACTCAGGAGCAAGTCTGACACTTGCTGTGGGGGTACACAAAGAAAAGGAGGAACCAAGAGCACCGGTGGGGTACCCTAGAAGAGGTAATGCAATGATTAAGCACAGGAGTTTAAAACATGTTTGCTGACCAAACACATACTGTGTGTGTCATGTTGCTGCTTTTATGAAGTTTCAATAAAGAAGTGGTTTTATCCCTGGAAGTGCCGCCAATCTCTCTTTCTTCTACCCTAGAAGAGGTGGTTCAGGGCAATTCTGTGCAATTCCATTGCACAGAGCAGGTAAGTATAACATATTTGTTATTTTAAAAAACAAGAGTTTTTATAACCACTTTAAGCTTAGCCACCCTCTCCTTCCAAAACTAACAAATATTTCAAACCCACTTGCTTACAGAAGAAACCTCTTTGAATAGTTAAGGCATATCTGCATGGTCATGGTCTCAAGGCACCCTCCACATATTTTGACAGAGATAAATAAAGACTAGTCATCTAGTGAAGGGCTGTAAAAATAAATAAACCAAATTGACTAAGGACCGAGCCTCTTTCTGACGTTTGGTGTTTACAAGTTAAAATCAGGTTTTTTTGCTATAAAATTACTTAGAACCCCCAAACATTATATATTTTTTTCTAACACCCTAGAGAATTAAATGGCAGTCGTTGCAACACTTTTTTTCACATTGTATTTGCGCAGCGCTCTTACAAACACACTTTTTTGGGAAAAAATACTCTTTTTAGCATAAAAAATTTAATATTGAGAAAGGTGATGTTACGCCGAGTAAATTGATAGCCAACATGTCACGCTTCAAAATTGCACCCGCTCGTGGAATGGCGACAAACTTTTACCCTTAAAAAGCTCCATAGGCGACGTTTTAAAAAATGTACAGTCTGGCTATTATCCAAGCAGTTGAATTTTGATCAGACAATTAAAGGTGGGCATTTCTTTTTCTCCTGTGAGGTCCAAAAAAGGATTACAGATATCCGGCTATGGGGTTATTAAAAAGCAGATATTTTACACATTTTAAAAACCACCTTGATAAATGAAAAAGCATCACGGAACTGATTTTTCCAGATACAAAAAAATCTAAATGTTAAATCTTGAATCTTAAAAGTTGTTATCTGTAGCATTACAGGAAATACAAGTAAGCTACAGTATATTCATATAGTAAATACTTTAAATGTTTACAGTTTTAATGTATTTTTTTAATTTACTGGTACTACTTTGAAAATGAGGAAGCATTTTTAAAATGTGGTCTGGCATTTGACATTATTTACATATGACATTTGAACTGACTTATCTAGAATCCATGTGACATTAAAAGAGGTGACTGGTGATTCAAACTGACATCAACCATCTATGTAAAGAGTGCAGACATTAAAATAGGATTTATTTAAACAGAACTATAATTTTGATTTAAAAAAAAAAATCACCTACATTGAATATGAGGATTTTGGCAAACTATATTCATTTTTTTTGCCTCCTTCTCTTCTATAGAAAGTGGTATAGGGTATGTCAGTGCACTTACAGAAATGTACCTTTATTATAATGACCTGATCCCTTCTAGTGTCATAATGAGGTATTACCCTCATCCAGCAACACTTTAACCACTTAAGCCCCGGACCATTATGCAGCTTAAAGACCAGAGGTGTTTTCAGAATTTGGCACTGCGCTGCTTTAACTGGAAATTGTGCGGACATGCAATGTTGTACCCAAACGAAATTTGCGTCCTTTTCTTCCCACAAATAGAGCTTTCTTTTAATGGTATTTGATTGCCTCTGCGATTTTTTTTTTTTTGCGATATAAACGGAAAAAGACTGAAAATTTTGAAAAAAAATGATATTTTCTACTTTTGGGGGGGTTTTGTGCCATCTGGGCATTCCATGGCCTCCGAAACTGTGATAGGCAGTCAGGAGTGAAATCAAAAATTTACACCCTTAAAAATCCTGAAGGCGGTGCTTGGTTTTCGGGGTCCTGTATGCGGCTAGGCTCCCAAAATGTCTCACACATGTGGTATCCCCGTACTCAGGAGAAGCAACAGAATGTATTTTGGGGTGCAATTCCACATATAACCATGGCATGTTTGAGCAATATATCATTTAGTGACAACTTTTTGTACATTTTTTTTTTCTTTTTGTCATTATTCAATATCACTTGGGACAAAAAAATAAAAAAATATTCAATGGGCTCAACATGCCTCTCAGCAAATAGCTTGGGGTGTCTACTTTCCAAAATGGGGTCATTGGGGGGGGGGGGTTTGAACTGTCCTGGCATTTTATGCACAACATTAGGAAGCTTATGTCACACATCATCCACTCTTCTAACCACTTGAAGACAAAGCCCTTTCTGACACTTTTTGTTTACATGAAAACATTTTTTTTTTGCAAGAAAATTACATTGAACCCCCAAACATTATAATTTTTTTTAAAGAAAATGTCCTACAGATTAAAATAGTGGGTGTTGCATTTTTTTTTTCCACACAGTATTTGCGCAGCGATTTTTCAAACGCATTTTTTGGGGAAAAAACACACTTTTTTTATTTTTAATGCACTAAAACACGCTATATTGCCCAAATATTTGATGAAATAAAAAAGAGGATCTTAGGCCGAGTACATGGATACCAAACACGACATGCTTTAAAATTGCGCACAAACGCGCAGCGGCGACAAACTACATTCATTTTTAAAAGCATTTAAAAGCCTTTACAGGTTACCAAATTAGATTTACAGAGGAGGTCTACTGCTAAAATTACTGCCCTCGATCTGACCTTTGCGGTGATACCTCACATGCATGGTGCAAATGCTGTTTACATATGACGCTCGACCGACGCTTGCGTTCGCCTTTGCGCAAGAGCAGCTTTTTTTTAAATTATTATTTATTTTGCTTTTTTATTTTATTTTTAAACTGTTCCTTCCATATTTTTTTTTTTTTTTGCCATTTTTATTGTTATCTCAGGGAATGTAAATATCCCCTATGACAGCAATAGGTAGTGACAGGTACTCTTTTTTTGAAAAAAATTGGGGGGTTAGACTCTAGATCTTTCCTCTGCCCTCAAAGCATCTGACCACACCAAGATAGGTGTGATAAAATGCTTTCCCAATTTCCCAATGGCGCTGTTTATATCCGGGGGGGGGACATTCCCTCCCACTGCTTGTAAAAGCAGTCTAGAGGCTAATTATCTGCTAGGATTGCTTTTACATGAAAGCCGGCCGCTGTCTGAAAAGAATGATACCAAGATGATACCTAAACCCGCAGGCATCATTCTGGTATAACCATTCAAAGTCCAGCAACATACCAGTACGTTGCTGGTCCTTGTTGGACATGTAATGTAATCTTTTTTTTTTCATGCAGCCTGTTGGCTGAACGAAAAAAAGAGATTGATCGGTTGGTATGCCCACCATTAGAATACCTCCCTTCATCCACCCACTTCTAATGATGGGCATACATGCACCATTTATATATGCCGAAGCATGGGGCATCCTCCCGCAAAAAAGTTATGCCGCGTACACACGGTCAGACATTTCCACGGGCAAGGCTCCGTTGGAATTTCGACCGTATGTACGAGGCATAAAAGGTTATGCTGCATACACACGGTCAGACTTTTCCACGGGCAAGCCTCCGTCGGAATTTCAACTGTATGTACGCGGCATTAGGAGCAAAATCGCTCCTCCGCCCCTGCTGCCCCCATGCTTCGGCATATATGCTCTTTTTTTTAACTGTGGTGGTGAAATCACCTCCTACAGCGTTGGAGTCACGGCTTTATGTATCGTGGGAAAAAACACTGTTGCTGTCAAGATAAATAGATGTGCGCTGCAACTGAATGGCGTACCTGATAAGCAAATGATGGTTAACATTAAAACAAAGTAACATTACAGTAAAACAGTAAGACCTTACCATACCATACCTGCAAAGCAAATACCAAAAAAAAAACTAGTAAAAAATAAAACATTTTTTTAACGCAACCTGTGCCTAAAATATATATATGCCGAAGCATGGGGGCATCCTCCAGCAAAAAAGTTATGCCGCGTACACACGGTCGGACTTTTCCACGGGCAAGCCTCCGTCGGAATTTCGACCGTATATATGCGGCATTAGGAGCAAAATCGCTCCTCCGCCCCTATGCTTCGGCATATATGCTCTTTTTTTAACTGTGGTGGTGAAATCACCTCCTACAGCACTGGAGTCACGGCTTTATGTATCGTGGGAGCAAACGCTGTTGCTGTCAAGATAAATAATTCCGCGCTGCAGCTGAATGGCGCACCTGAAAACAAAAAATTACATACCTGAAAAGCAAGCATGATAAAACATTGCAGAATAGAATACAGTAAAAAAGAGCAGAACAATGGAGAGAAAATAGAGAGAGAGAGAGAGAGAGAACAATAAAAACGACATCTATTTATTTATTTATTTTTTTTGTGTTTTTTGTTTTTCCTTTTTTTTTTTTTTTTTTACACTTTTTTTTGTAACTTTAACAACTGTAATGGTTCGGGTCTCTCAAAATGCGATGGCATCTTGGGAGACCCTGTGTAAGTGTGTCCTAGTCTGTGCAATGCTGTACCCTATGCTAAAACTTCACTTTTGAGTGGAAGGGTTCAAAACATTTACCAATGCAAAGACCAGGATTGTCAGGACAGCGTGGACAAAAATAACGGGTGTCACGCCTAAATCCGCGCTTGCTACAGACACAACAACTTTTTTGGGGGGTTCGTTGGGTAGGGGTACTCTGGAGGACATACGGATAATGCCTCTCATGCAGCCGGCTTACTGCATTTGGTAGGGGATGGTGAGGTGCAGAATCGCCTGGATACAGGAGTTCTGTGACTATCTCATCCTGGAATTTTAGGAGAGATAACGTCCCGCCTGAAGCATTGTATAGCACACGAGCGTTCAGCAAAGCCAATTGGAATAAGGATAGAGACACTATTTTGTACCAGCGTCTCGCCTTACTGACCGTAAGATACGGCACCAACAACTGGTCGTTGAGGTCCACCCCTCCCATATTTTGGTTATATTCGTGGACACAGAGGGGTTTCTCCACAACACCAGTCGCCGTAGGAATTTGGACTGTCGTGTCTGCATGAAGGGAGGTAAGAAGGAAAACATTCTTATTGTCCCTCCACTTCATAGCGAGCAAGTTATTACACTTCAAGCAGGCTCTCTCCCCCAGCCTAAGACGGGCATCTACAAGCTGCTGGGGAAAGCCCCGGCGATTAGGTCGCACGGTGCCACATGCTCCAATCTGATGATCAAACAAGTGACTAAACAGTGGCACGCTCGTGTAATAATTGTCCACATACAAGTGGTACCCCTTTCCGAATAAGGGTGATACCAATTTCCACACTATCTTGCCAGCGCTCCCTATGTAATCCGGGCAGTTGACCGGCTCAACCTGACTATCTTTTCCCTCATAAACCGTAATGCTCCATACATAGCCTGTTGCCCTGTCACAGAACTTATAGAGCTTGACCCCGTATCTGGCACGCTTGCTGGGAAGGTACTGCTTGAAAGACAAGCGGCCAGAAAATTTAATCAGGGACTCATCAACGCAGACAACTTGATCGGGAATAAACAAGGCTGCAAAACGTTCATTGAAGTGGTTTATGAGGGGCCGAATTTTGTAGAGCCGGTCGTATTCAGGGTCTCCACGTGGACGACAAAGTTCATTGTCGTTGAAATGCATGAACCGCAAGATCTGCTCGTATCGTTTCCTGGGCATGGAGGCAGAGATCACGGGCATGTGGTCAATTGGGTGCGTGGACCAATAAGCACGCAATGACGGGAATTTATGTGTGCCCATGTTGAGGGAAAGGCCCAGAAAGGTCTTAAATTCGGAAACCGTAATTGGTTTCCAATCTTTGGCAATGGAAGGCAACTGGGGACTAGCGGCGATGAATTGACCAGCATATAAATTACTCTGGTCCACAATAGATCTATAGAGATCTTCCGTGAAAAACAGTGAATAAAAATCAATTGGCATAAAATCAGCTGTTTCCACCTGAATACCGGGTTGGGCAGTGAATGGGGGAAGTACGGGTTCTGCAGAAGTGGTGGGGACCCAATCAGGATAGGCAAATTCTGCAGGAAGGGCACTATGGGTACGACGGGCCTGCCTTTGTCTTCTTCTTGGTGGCAGCGGGACACTACTTGTGCTTGCCACCTCGCCAGCTTGAACTGCACTTATGGGACTCGCCACGTCACCACGTGATACTGCAGTGCTGGATGTATGCCCAGGCTGTACTAGGCCGCTGGCGCTTGCCAATTCACCAGAAGGAATAGCGGCGCTAGTACTACTCTGCTCCATGATACGAGAGCCCTGCGGTTCTTGCTCCTCAACAACCTCAGAAGATCGGGATCGGGTACGCCTGACCTTAGCAGGGACCTCATCTTCGTCGTCAGAGCTATCTGACGTGGGGCCGCTGACGTCACTGTCTTCTACGGGAAGATATTCTGAGCCTGAATCTGACAGATGCGTGACCTCCTCTTCACTATCTGTCATGCTCAGAATCTCGTAGGCCTCTTTACTAGTGTACCTTCATCTTGCCATTTTGGGCTCTAAATTTTGGGGTACACTAGTAAGATTCACAGGTAAAAAAAGCACCTGACTGTCAGCAAATGTATCAAACGCTTCAAAAAAAACTGTTAGCGATCGCAGGGATCAGGACTGTCTCTGCGAACGCTGCAGTTATGTGTGTTGTGTTTGGTAAGTTACAGTGATCGATCGATACTGCACTTGGGTGGGCTGGGCTGGGCAGAGGGGCTAAACGCAGGTGCTAGCAGGTATCTGGGCTGATCCCGCTAACACTGCGTTTTTGGGAACCCTAAACCGCTGGGGACGCTAGTATAGATCTGATCTTGATCTGTTCAGATACTATACCACTAAGGGAGGTGTATGCTTTGCGCGTGGGTGTTAGCGTTACTGGCACTAACCTAACGCTGCCTGGGGCGACGCAGACCCTCTCTGGCGCTAAAACCTAATTGATATCAGCCGCCGGGCGATCAGGGGGTTAAACCTTTATTGGGTTATATACGGCGGGTGCCCTAATGCTATAAAAAGCAAACTAACCAACCAGCGACACCCGTAATACTTATATGGTGATCACTGGTGAAAGGGTTAACTAGGGGCAATCAGGGGGTTAAAACCTTTATTATGTTATATATGGGGGTACCTGACGCTATATAAAAACCTGACAGGTAACCTAAATAACTAAATAACTAACTGGCTAACCAGTGTCACCGTAACACTTATACAGTGATCACTGATGAAAGGGTTAACTCTAGGGGCAATCAGGGGGTTAAAATAATATATGGGGGTACCTGACGCTATAAAAACCTGCGGCGAACCTAAAAATAAATAACTGGCTATCTAGGGCACCACCGGCACTAAAAACAGCGATCGGAAATATGATCGCTTTGTGACGCTGGCGTTAGGGGGTGAAAGGGTTACCTGGGGGGCGATCAAGGGGTTAAACCTTTATTAGGGGGGGTTAGGGGGCTACCCTGGACCTAAAGGGGCCTAAACCTAACTGCCCTGCAACTTTTTATTGTCACAAATGACACTGATTGCAGTGATCAGTAAAAAAATGACCCCTGCAAACGGTGCACTGTGACTGGGGGTACTGGGGGTGATCTGGGGGTGACAGGGGGGTGTAAGTGTGCCTACGTGTACTGGTGTCAGTGTAGTGTTGGTGCACTTACTGTGAGATGTCTTCTCTCCTCGCGCCGGATCGAAAAGACCGCTGCATGGAGAGATGACATCACTTCCTCTGCCTGTGTTTACATTACACAGGCAGAGGAAGATTCTCATTCGCCGGGAGCGATCGCGAGGGGGTGGCCGGAAACGAATGGCCGTCCCCTCATCACGGATCGCTACCGCACCGAGAACCACAGCTCACTGTATAGAAGGGGGGTCCGATGGGACCCCCCAACTACACGAAGGCAGGCGCGTACAGGTACGTGATTGTGCCTGTCCGTGCCATTCTGCCGACGTATATATACAGTGAGCGGTCGTTAAGTGGTTAAACATACCAAAAAAGAGATTACTTTTTTTAGATTGGCTCCATAAAGTATTTGTAAACTAATTACGCTTTAACCACTTAAGCCCCGGACCATTTTGTTGCTAAAGGACCAGGCCCCTTTTTGCGATTCAGCACTGCGTCACTTTAACTGACAATTGCGTGGTCGTACGACGTGGCTCCCAAACAAAATTGACATCCTTTTTTTCCCACCAATAGAGCTTTCTTTTGGTGGTATTTGATCACCTCTGCGGTTTTTATTTTTTGCGCTATAAGCAAAAATAGAGCGAAATTTTGAAAAAAAAAACAATATTTTTTACTTTTTGCTATAAAAAATATCACCAAAAAATATATAATTATTTTTTTTCCCTCAGTTTAGGCCGATACATATTCTTCTACATATTTTTAGTAAAAAAATCGCAATAAGCGTTTATTTATTGGTTTGCGCAAAAGTCATAGCGTCTACAAAATAGGGGATAGTTTTATGGCATTTTTATTAATATTTTTTTTTACTAGTAATGGCGGCGATCAATGATTTTTATCATGACTACGACATTATGGCGGACACATCGGACACTTTTGACACCATTTTGGGACCATTGTAAAATTTACAGCGATCAGTGCTATAAAAATGCACTGATTACTGTGAAAATGACACTGGCAGTGAAGGGGTTAACCTGTAGGGGGCGCTGAAGGGGTTAAGTGTGACCTAATGAGTGATTCTTACTGTGTGGGGGCGTGGCTTGGCTGGTGACGTCACTGATCGTTGTTCTCTATGACAGGGAACAGACGATCAGTGACACTCTCACTAGGAAGAACGGGGAAAGGTTTGTTTACACTCACCTCTCCCCGTTCTTCAGCTCTGTGACCCGATCGCGGGACACTGGTGGCGATCGGGTCCGCGGGTCCCGCGGGCGCGTTCAAGGAGCTCAGGACCGGGTCGCGAGGGTGCCGCAGCCGGTGCGTGCGCGACCCACAAGTGGGAATCTTAAAGGGGACGTGTATATATACGTGCTTATGCCCAACCGTGCTATTCTGCCGACATATATCGTCGTTAGGCGGTCCTTAAGCGGTTAATATCTTTTTATTTTACCTGAAAGCATGCGTGGGTAATTTTGTGATTGAGATACTGAACTTTGTTACCGATGACAAAAATTTACAGGAAACATTATGAAACTGTGGCCTAAAACTCAAGAAATGTGTAACTATGAAAAATAATGAATGATACTGAGGCACTGAATGAAGATAATGAACTGATGGCTAAAATCAATTGTTATCAAATGTACTATATGGGTCTGGCTATGATGAATGTTCATTTTGAAAACTGCTTTAAGACTTAGGCAGCCCATACATTATGCAATGTTCTCTATTGTATTCTGACAACAAGAGGTTTCCCAGCCATCAGAATACAATGATCACTACTGGTGGCTATAGCATCCGGCAGGGATTGTATGAAAAAACCCAACAGGCTGGTTGTACTGAAGCTGATTAACCGGCTGAATTTTGATCCATCTATGGCCAGCTTTTGATGGTCACACTTCATATACTGTAGACAGCACACTGAGAAGCACCGGAAGGAATTGTCTGTTTTCACTGCCTTTACAAAATATTTAGAACATGGTAAAGCTATGCTTGATCCAGTCAGTAAGGGTTGTGTTTGATTATTTTTTGTAAAGTGCTGCACAAACCTTTGGTGCTATATAAATCCTGTATAATAATAATAATAATAATAAAGATAAAAATAATTACCATTTCTATTTGGCTAATAGGTAGGCAGGTACAGAAAAGGGTGAAGGGATGCAAGGTAGAATACTTTGTTAGGCGCTAACAACGGCACAGACTTTTTCGTGTAAGATGCCAAAAGTTTTCAGATATGACTCGAGTGGTCTGGATGTCAGTGTTAACATAAACAGTTTTAACTACTTCAACTCTCACATCTGTATACCCCTTATGGGCCAGAGCAATTTCTACATCTCTTCCGTGGACCTTTGTCATTACATAAGATAACAAAGTAATACATATACATATATATTGATTTTTTTTTGGGGGGGGGGGGTTACTGTATATAAAATGTCTAAATTGCATTCTATAATTTGTCCTCCTTAAAACTACACTAAAATTATGATTCTGGTATGAAGGATTTTTTTTTTTTTGAGATTTTTTTACACTCTTTAATAATATATTTCATTCCTCTATATGATTTTGAAGACAACCAAACTAAACAAAAACATATTTCATTAAAAATGACATCTTTTAATGTTGGATTTGTTAAAAAAATACAAAAGTTTAAAACCACAAAACAGCCACAATTGGCTTATGTAAGGTTGACATTAATTAACATATACTGTACATGTTAAGTGGTACTCTCTAAAACCATTTGCATTGAAAAGCTCTAGTTTTTCAGATAGCTTAACTTGTTGTCTACCGCCCACCGTCAAATGACGGCGGGCGGAAGACTCTCTCGTTCTGACAGGACGTCATATGACGTCCTGCCTTTAAAACGAGCTAGGGGGTGCGAGCACGCCGCCGCGTTGCTGGGGACCCGATGCGCGTGGCCGCCGGGCACCTGCGATTGCCCAGTAACCGAGCAGGAAAGTGGATCTGTGTGTGTAAACACACAGATCCACGTCCTGTGAGGGAGAGGGGACCGATGGTGTGTCCCTTGTACAAAGGGACAACCATCGGTCACTTCCCCCAGTCAGTCCCCTCCCCCCACAGTTAGAACACATTGAGGAAAGACATTTAACCCCTTCCTCGCCCCCTAGTGTTAACCCCTTCCCTGCCAGTCACATTTATACAGTAATCAATGCATTTTTATAGCAGGGATCGCTGTATAAATGTGAATGGTCCCAAAAATGTGTCAAAAGTGTCCGATCTGTCCGCCGCAATATCACAGTCACAATAAAAATCGCAGATCGCCGCCATTACTAGTAAAAAAAAAAATGCTATATATCTATCCCCTATTTTGTAGACGCTATAACTTTTGCGCAAACCAATCAATAGACGCTTATTGCGATTTTTTTTTTACCAAAAATATGTAGAAGAATACGTATCGGCCTAAACTGAGGAAAATAATAATTAATTAATTTTAAAAAATGGATATTTATTATAGCAAAAAGTAAAAAATATTGAGTTTTTTTTTAAAACTGGATGCTCTTCTTTTGTTTATAGCACAAAAAATAAAAACCGCAAAGGTGATCAAACACTACCAAAAAGAAAGCTCTATTTGTGGGAAAAAAAAAGGACGCAAATTTCGTTTGGGAGCCACGTCATTCAAAGTGTGACAGCACTGAAAGCTGAAAAATGGCTTTGGCAGGAAGGGGGTTTTCGTGCCTGGTAGGGAAGTGGTTAAAGAGGAAGTAAACCCTGATGGGTTTTACTTCCTCTTTTGTTCCCTGCAAAGTAAAAACAGAAGTGGTAGTAGAAGGGCTAGTATTCCTGCAAATCAAAACCTGCAAACTAAGCCCGCGATGTCCCAGATGTCCCGCTGGTGGCCCTGTCCATCTTCACCCCTCTTCCTTCCGGGGCCGTGGACTCCGGCTCTGTGACTGGCCAGAGTCGCGTGACGTCACCCCCACGCATGCGCACGGAAGCTGATGGTCACGGCACGGGCCCTTTATAAATGGTGCGATCATGCTCTTTCTTCAGAGCTTATGATGTCGGCGCAAGCGTATATGGTAAATATCTCCTAAATTGTGCAACAATGCAATCATCACAAAATGTCCTATTGTTCCTCAATGTGTTAACCTATTCCATCTCCCACAGATAGCAGATAGCAGTCCCATGCAAAGACCACTACTCTCCAAAATAGATGGGGCACTTATGAAGGAACCTTAAAAGGCAAATTTCTACAACTAGGTCCTATTTATGTAAATCATAAACTTATTTGTACAAAAATGAAACCAAATTATTTGCAAAATCAAAATTACACTCACATAGAAGTGGGTACTGGGGAAATCCCAGTTCTTGGGCACTTAATATGCCCTAAAAAAAGAGAGCTGGGACAACGACTACCACGGTTTCTCCACGATTCCCCTCCCCCCCAAAAAAAGCCAACGGGGCAAAAAAGCTAAAAGCGAAAATGCCATTTTACAAAGAGACCAGAGTAAGTACTTACAATGCCCACAATCAGATTCTCCTCCATCAGTTCAACTTGTTACACTGTGGGGTAGATTTTCTTAAACTGGTGTGCACTCAGAATCTGGTGCAGCTGTGCATGGTAGCCAATCAGTTTCTATCCTCAGCTTGTTAATTTAGGCTTTGGCAATAAAACCTGGAAGCTGACTGGTTTCTATGCAGAAGTAAGCCTGCTTTTGCACTCTCCAGCTTTAGTATATAAACCCCTGTCATCTGGGTTAGTTGTGCACTTATTACATGGAGTATCCCCTCCGTTATAGCCTTTCTAATTGGGTGGCCCTTCCTTAAGATGTTGGAGCCCAAAAAAAGAGACACCCCTAACACTGGGGAGTCTAATGGGGCTGCTCGTGTGGTAACGGGCGTTACGAGAATAGCGTGCATGCGCACACCTAGGTGATGTCATTTCAGGTTCCAGTGTTCTATCAGATAAGTAAACCCATCAGATCAGCAAACAGAAGTGACGTTCCATCAGCTGTGCATGCATTCCACTGCTGCCAGGTTTGCTAATCTGACAGCACACCTACAGTCAGAAGGCGACAGCGAACATTTTACTACACCCAGCTACGTCTTGAATTTCAGAGTAATTTTAGTAAAAAACTGAGGGTATATAAATAAATATAGTATATTGACATCTGTGATACTGTTTGAATGGTATATTTTGAGAGAAGCTGGATGCCAATAGTAGGAAGGTGACGGAGCCCATGTTGGTACTGTAAGATTGGGGTGATCAGACTCCAGTGGTAGGTGCGTTTTCATTAAGTACGCCAGTCCAGAACTGAATTTTTAAGGGCCTGGTAGCCCACTTTTATTTAAAAGCACAAAAAAGTTCACAAAGACATCAGTAGCCCTCACAGGGGGGTTGCACCATTACTGTATCTTGCTGACTCAATACTTTAGCCTCCTGGCTTACATTCTTGCCATACGGCTGCTTCAGGCCTTTAGCCTAGGCCCTAGGTCTGCTCCTCAGAACAAAAGGGTTTCCTGAAGTTAAACTTACTCCTGATCAGCGCCTTGCTGCTCTATTACCAAGGACATCTGCCTCCTGCAGACATGCATGCTCTGGCTGCACCCATGCAGCCTCTGACTCCTCTCAGAGGAATGGGAGTCCACCTGACAGCATCACAGATGTCAATATACTATATTTATTTATATACGCTCACTTTATTGCTAAAATTACTCAGAAATTCAAGACAAAGCTTGGTGTAGTAAGATGTCCGATGCTGCTGTTCTGTCAGATTAGTGAACTCGTGGAATGTATGCGCAGCTGATGGAACGTCACTTCTGTTCGCTGATCTGATGGGTTCGCTAATCTGACAGAACACTGGCGATCATCGCCGCCAGTTCTGGAAACCCCATCTTTGTCTCGGGCCACCACCGGCACATATGAAGCACCTGTGCCCATCAGTAAGAAGGGCAACTAGCCCTTCCCTGGCCGCAACTCCCCCCTAGGCATTTAAATGGAGACCAGGCAGAATCTGCCAGCCAAAGGAAGATGCCCGGCGTTCCAAGAACAGAGTGCATGCACACACCTAGGTGATGTCACTTCTGGTTCTGGCGATGATCACCCATATAAGTCCGCTCCTTGCCGCCACCCCAGGGGGGTGGCAGGCTCAAGGCCCCTCGTTCTGGTAATGGAGTAGTACCCCCCAGTGGAGAGGCAGAATAAGGATTATGACACATTAAAGAGCAATATTTTTTAACGTGTCATAATCTTATTCTGCTTCACCACTAGGGGGTACTACTCCAAGCACGGCACAATGGGCCTCAAGCCTGCAACCTTCTAGTGTGGCAGCGAGGGGCGCCTTCATATGGGTGATGATTTCCGGAACCTTGATCTGTTCTCGGAGTGCCGTTAGACTCCCCCCCTCCCCAGTGTTAGGGGAGTCTCCTCTTTTTGGGGCCATCATCCCCAGGAGGGGACACTCAAATGGAAGGGCTATAAAAAAGAGGATACTCCAAGTAATAAATGCACAACTAACCCAGATGACAGACAGTGTAGCAAGTTGAGCTGGTGGAGGAGAATTAAATTGTGGGCGTTGTAAGTCCTTTGTAAAATTGCCTTTTTTTCCCCTTGTTTGCCCCTTTGGCTTTTTTTTTGGGGGGGGGGGGTCGATGAGAAACCGTGAAAGTTCCAACTCTCTTTTTTGGGACATATTGGATGCCCAAGGACTGGAATCTCCCCTGTACCCAATTCTGTATTTGACTGAGTGTTAGTTTGATTTTGCAAATATTTTAGTTATATTTTGTTACAAAAAAGTTTGATTTACATACTCTAAATAGGACCTAGTTGTAGAATTTTATCTTTTAAGGTTCCTTCATGAGTACCTCATCTATTGTGGAGAGTATAGGTCTTTGCATGGGACTGCCCTCTGCTATCTGTGGGATATGGAGTAGGTTGACACAATGAAGAGCAATAGAATCTTTTGTGATGATTGTAAGTACAACTATGTAAAAATCCTCCTATGCTGTGTGGAAGCACATTTTGTGGATAACATATTATGGGGAGTCTTTTTTTAATTTGCAGGGTGGTATCTCACATATCCCTGAAGAAAAGGCTGATCTAATAAATCTCGAAAAGTATACTAGAGCTTTTCAACGCAAATGGTATTGGGGAGAACCGCTTAGCATGCATATATATGTCAATCTTACATAAGCCAATTGTGGCTGTTTTGTGATTTTAAACTTTTGTATTTTTTAAATCCAACATTAAAGATGTAATTTTTAATGAAATATGTTTTTGTTTAGTTAGTTTGGTTGTCTTCAAAATCGCATAGAGGTTGAATGAAATATATTATTAAAGAGTGTAAAAAAAAAATCCTTTGTACCAGAATCATATATTATATATAAATATATATTATTTGTGATTAGGGATGGTGGCAACCTTTTTCCAGAACAGAGTGAACAAAACCAACACATTGTTGTACACTCTTTTACACAAAACATAAAAACAATCAAACAAAACAAAACAAAACAAAAAACGTAAAAAGTTTATTTATTTTCTAATTAATGTTTTTTAGAGGTTTTCCAAAACATACACAGTGTACATATAACTCTGTAACATTATTGACAATGAAAGTACGGGAAACAAAGTTCTCAATGTTGTGGAAGAGGTGAAACAAAATTGCAGACGTGGTTCACATAATTGTGGTAAACAAAGAAAATGAATGACAGGTAATAGTACCATTCTGTAGAAAGTAAATCCACATGAGCTAGGCAAAAAAAATCCTGCAGTGTACTGATGATAGTGTGCCAAGAACCAGGTCCTCCGTGTGATAGAAACAAGAAAAGGATAAGGAGATGGGGGGGTTAAAGGAATGCGGCACTTTCATACTAGCAGTCGGATTCACCGATAAGTGAAGAGGTGTAGTCATGGCGTATCCTTCTTAGGATGCCACAGTTCCCATACCTTATTATGATTTTCCAGAGTATCATGCAATCTAGAATAGAAAGGTAAAATATATGCTTTAACAGCTGATGAACCGATTTCCAAAATGGTTCAAAATATGGACATCGCCAAAAAAATGTGGAAGAGGGAACCTCGGTCCCTTTGGCATCTCCAACAATGATCATTGCTAGTGGGATAGATCATATGGAGGATGTCAGTAGTCATGTACCAAAAGCAGAGTGCAAATAGAGCTCCTTTCTGCTTGAGACCAGACAACCTGCCATGCTTCAGGGCAGAGGCGTACCTACAGGGGTCAAAATTGCAACCTGGTTCTCGTGTACACCCAAATAGGAGGACCAGCAGGGGCCTTCCTGGTTTCTTGCACCGGTGACCTTATAGTTCTAGTTATGCCACTGCTTCAGTAGAACTCCTCACTCAAAATCGTTTCCCATAGCATATCTGAATGTTTCCCTTGGATCTACATAGAATAAGCTTTCAATATATTATAAATGTCTGAAATCAGCCCTTTCTGGGAAGGACCTGCTAAGATTACTCTCTTAAAAAGGGTCAAGTGGGAAAACTGTAGGGAAGGGGTGATAGTCTGAGCATAGATGTGGATCTCCAGGTACTCATAGAACACATGATTTGGTAGATTGAATCTGCCTTTTAGCATTTCAAAAGATAGAGGTTTGTGAGTCCTGGGATCAACCAGGTGGCCATAATGAAAAAGTTTCCTCGTCATCCAAGAAAAGGAAGGTCAAGCTATCTGGCATTCTGGGGTTATAGAGGAAAGCAGTCACTTAAAGCGAGATTCCACCCGCAATTTTTTTTTTAAAGTCAGCAGCTACAAACACTGTAGCTGCTGACTTTTGATAGGGCACTTACCTGTCCTAGGCGCCAGCAATGTCAGCCCCCCCCAGGCTGACCCCTCGATCGTGGAGGGTCCCGGTGCTGCCATCCTCAGTAAGGTAAACAGGCAGTGAAGCCTTGCGGCTTCACTGCCCATTTCCTACTGCGCATGCGCGAGTCTCGCGCTGATTTGTGAATGGGCGGCTGCTTTCTGGGATACACACAGTTCCCAGAAGGCAGCACGCCACATTCCCCAGAAGACACTGTGATGGAGGACGAGGAAGAAGATCTGCCGCGGTGGATGAAGAGGCAGATTAGCAAGTTCCGCATAGCAACTGCCCTTTCTGGTGAGTAATTTTTTTTTTCAATTTTTTTTTCTATTTATGTAAAGTATTTCCGTGTATTTTTTTTTTTTTTTTAGGGTGGAACACCACTTAAAGGAGTGTATTTTTGTTTCAATGTCCTCCACAGGTTTCAAAGGAGAGACATTGTATGAAGGAGAATACACGAGCCTACTTCTGCATTTGCAGTCCAGAGGAGAACATTAGGATGTAAAGATGCTAACCATCTTCAGTTTGTGTCCAGCGATTATAAGTGTGAAGGCTAGACCATGAGCCTACAGCATGCAATTGAGTAGCTCGGTAGTATGTCAGCAGATTTGGGAATTGCCAGGCCACTACCATTCCATGAAGTAAAGAGAACTGTTCAAGGAATTTATTTGTCTCTTATAGTCCCAAACATAGTTCAGTAAATCTGTTTGCAATTTTTTAAGATGTGAAGTTGAAATCAAGATCGCAATGTCTCAAAAAGATACAAAAGTTTGTGGAATAAACTAATTTTAATTGATGTAATGCGAACAAATAGAGAAATACGATAGTTCTTCCATTGCAAAATAATCAATTGAATTTGTTTAAATAGCGTTGTGTATGACGGGGTAATATAAACCCCAAGATATTTTATTGCAGTAGATTTCCAAGCGTATGGAAAAAAGGTAGAGATATGTTGGACCTCTAGAGCAGGAATGTTAATCAGAAGGGCCTCTGATTTGGTAGAGTTGATTTTATAACCCAACAAAGCACCGTAACATTCCAGTTTCAAATGTTAATTAGGTAACGTGATCCTATTCTGTGTAAGGGTCAGAAGAATATCATCTGCAAAAAGCGAAATTTTAAACTCTCTACTTCTAGTTGAGATACCATTTATATTTTTTAGAATGTGGGTGGCTAAGGGTTCAACACAGAGAGCAAATAGTAATGGAGACAATGGGCAACCTTGCCTTGTACCATTTGAGATGTCAAATGGAGGTGAGATTGCATAAGGTGTTTTAACCTACGTGGTGGGATTACAGTATATATGCTTGATTGCCCCTCAGAAATGGTCCCTTAAAACCCATATATTAAAGTGTAGCAAAGAGAAAATGCCAACTCAGGTGATTAAACCCTTTTTCTGTGTCTAAGCTTAGCATAAGATAATCCGTCCCTTTCCTGTTTGCTACATCAATTAAATTGATTACTGGCCTAGTGTTGTCCCCTGCTTGCCGAAAAGGCATGAAACCCACCTGATCTTTGTGGATCAGTGAGGGAAGGATAGCGTTTAAACATATCGAAAGACGTTTAGTAAAAAATTTCAGATCGGAGTCTAACAAAGTAATAGTTAGTATAGTTAGTGAACAGAGCAAGGTCCTTACCTGGTTTTGGAATTAGGGTAAGAAAGGACCGTTGCATATCCTGAGGGATAGGGCCCTCATGTAGGAAGCTATTGAAAAGGTGTAGCATATGGGCAAGAAGTATTGGAAGGAAGGTTTTATAGTATTCATAGGGTAGGCCGTCCGAGCCTGGGGCCTTATGTGTAGGTAATGATTTAACCCTGTAAAAGAAACATGGAGGGACAGGAGGTCTGAGGATGAAAGTCTCTTTGTGTGAGACTTTGATGCATACAGTCTAAAAAGTTCTGATTAGGGGGATTATGGGGAATAGCGGGGTCATTATATAAAGAAGAATAAAATGATTTAACAGTTCGAGTCATATCTAATGGATAAGAGAGCATATGACCATCTTTAACCTTAATGTGGTGTGAGGCAGCTAAATGAACTTTATATCTCAGTTTTCTGGCTAAAAGGGAGTGAGCTTTATTATCTTTGTCATAATATACATAACTGCTTCAAACGAACCAACATTTTTTCTACTTTTCCTAAAGCCAGCTCCCTAAGAGTTGTGCATAATTTAACTATTTCTTTCAGCCGGGGTAAAGAGGGGTCAGTATGCAGCTGAGATTCAATGGCTTACATTTTTGCTCTGGCTGTTGTCTCATAGCAGCAGCTTTTTCTTTTTCATGGTGGAGGAGATAGCAAGGCATTTCCCTCTGAAAACCATGTTGGGGGTACATCAGGAGTATTGTTTTCAGCAAAATATAATTGTATAGTTGACTCCAGTTCTGATTTGGATGGGAGGTGCTGTAGGAAATCATTCAATTGACAATGGCAAGGCCTCCGGTTTGGGGCTTCAAATAACAGTGTGAGGAGGATGGGCGCATGGTCCGAGCACAAAATCGGTAATATCTTGGCCAATTTCAGCATGCAGAGAGTAGGATTATTAACAAAAAAAGCATTCTATGCAGGAGTGAGTTGAGTGGGGAGATGAATAATTATTATATTGTCGGTCTCTGGGGTGATGAGTACGCCAAGCATCAAAAAGGGCGTACTTTATAGACAGTTGTCGAAACAGCCGAGACCTCCTCAAAACACAGAAGTGTGACATATGATCACCAATGACATGGCGGTGTAGAATATCTGAATAAGGCAAATTAAAATCCTCTTCAATAACTATACATAAGTATCTATGTTCTGTGCGGAATAAGCGAGTATAGACCAGGGAAAGAAAGGTAGTTTGAATGACATGGGAGTAAAGATTACAAAAAGTAACATCTTGTGTTTGTCATTTACCTCGGAGGATGATGTAGTGACCCTGGGAATCCAAGTACGAATCTGTACAGGTAAAGGGTGAGTCATTCTTAATAGATTTAGCTACTGTACACCAACTTTCTTCTGTTTATTTAAAGCTTGATTGATTTATGTTTGAATAGTATCTAGATGCGAATGCAAAGGAGCCCTCTTGTCTAGGTATGTCTCCTGAACAAGGATTATGTTTGCCCCAGATTGTGTAAACTCCCAAAGTGGCACATGAATTTTACAGTTCAGGTTATTAATGTTCAAAGACATAATCTTAACTATGATGATATTAAGAAAAAAAGTAGTTTGATACTTATCTGATCCACCATTAGAAGAACATACGATATCCAGAGCAGCAGGGCACATCTGTTATTCAACAAATAAGGAATGAGGGGAGATGGAGAGGCGGCATACCAAGGGAAAGAGTGGAAAAAAGAAACAGTCAACAACAAACATCAGAGAACATAGAAGCCATGTGGGCACCAAAAAGTTGACATATCGTGTAAATAACATTCTACAGGATACAGCCATCAAAGTTCCTAAATGCCCCATCACCAGGGCATAAACCAATTACATAAATGTGGAACGTAAAATTAACAAAATGGGGGGAACACAACCATGAAAGCTTAAGTTTTAATGGTTAATAGCATAGAAATAAAAATAGTTAGTTAAAGAGAAAAGTGGTTGACAGGTTGGCAAGTTGTTTTAACTGACATCATATGCAGATCAAAGCTCATCCTTTTGATGAACTGATGAATGAAACAGAGTAAATACAAAGTAACATTGTTAGTTTGTATCTCTCTATTTCCCATTCAAACAGTGTTGATGTGTCAAATGGTACCTTTTTTTATCGCAATTTAGAAAGAAGGACTGTATGATTTACACATGCTCTGTGTATTTTGATGAAGTCTTATGGCCGTATATAGCACACCCCAGTGTCTAGTTAATTCTCTTCACTATTCTACAACTAACCAGATAGATGACTGGGGATGCTATATTCAATGCAACAGGTTGTGAATGTGCAAAATATTGAGTTATACAAAGCCAGGGGAGCGAGTGTTCTGGGAAATCATATGTAAAACAATACACTGTTGCTATGGTTGCAAGGAAGAAAAATGTTAATATTTTTGGCATTTAGAGAAAATCATGACTAATGAAAATATTATTATATGCCTATATTCATTTTTATTTAGTTTCAAGGTGCCTCCAATTTACATAAACAGATATACATTTAAATTGATTTACATAGAAGCAGAAATAGCTGCCAAGTTCATAGTGGTATTGCAGAAAATTAAAAACAACTGGTGAAACATAAGCAAATCTATGTTACCTGTCAATAAAATGTGCACACTGGTATTTAAGATCTAAAACAAGGGGTTGCTCACCCAATAAAGACTGCATTGTTCATGCACATGGCTACAAAATGAATGCAGAGTAAAACCAGGACAAGATAAAAACACAAAACATAAAAGAATTAAATCTGCAAGCAGTTTTTAAAACTGATCTCCATGTTTCATTTAACTTTAAATAGTTTGATCAGACCAAGCTGGTCCAAATGTACTATTTACTTCACTAATAGTTGCCGCAGCTGTGCCCAATGTACAGTTGTGCTCATAAGTTTACATACCCTGGCAAAATTTATGATTTCTTGGTGATTTTTCTGAGAATATGAATGATAACACAAAAGCTCTTCTTTCACTCATGGTTAGTGTTTGGCTGAAGCAATTTATTATCAATCAACTGTTTTTACTCAAAAGTTTACATACCCCAGTTCTCAATACCGTGTATTGCTCCCTTTAACATCAATGACAGCTTGAAGTCTTTTGTGGTATTTGTGGATTAGACTCTTTATCTTCTCAGATAGTAAAGCTGTCCATTCCTCTTGGCAAAAAGCCTCCAGTTTCTGTAAATCAGGGGTGCCCAACCAGCAGCCCGGGGGCCACATGTGGCCCGCAGAGCTCTTATTAAAGGTCCGTTTTATTACTAAAATCACAGTGTATATATGGGCATATCTGTTCTACAGTGGTTACTGGGCTGCTTTCAAACTGATCCGTAGGTGCAGAGAAGTGCACCTGCGGGTTACCTGCACTGAGCCATAGACGTATTTTTTTACCTGCGAGTTTGGTGAGCTTTCTGAAAGTGCACCAAATCTGCAGAATATAATAGAAGTCTATTGCAAAGTGCAGGAAAGCCAAAGGTACACTGCGTTGCACCAGCAGTGCGGGTAAACTGCAGCACATATGTGTGAAAGCAGCCTTGGGCCCCTTTCACACGATCAGTCCGACCCAATTGGACCCTCCATTCACCTCTAAGGAGTGGCAGATGTAAACCGACTTGTGTCCTACCTCCAATCCAACCCTTTAAAAAAAAAAAATAGTGGGCTGTGTCCGTGTCCGTTCTGCATATACAGAGTGGACACGGACCTGCCATCCGCCCGTTTCGCTCATTGTGGCCCACAACCGGTTACCAAGTCGCTTAAGTGGCCCTCGCTCTTCAAAAGGTTGGGCACCCCTGCTGTAAATTCTTGGGCTGTCTTGCATGAACTGCACGTTTGAGATCTCAATAGAGTGGCTCAATTATATTGAGGTCAGGAGACTGAGATGGCCACTCCAGCACCTTCACTTTGTGTTTTGGATCATTGTCATGTTGGAATGTCCAAATACGTCCCATGCACAGCTTCTTGTCTGATGAATGCAAATGTTCCTCCAGTATTTTTTGATAACATACTGCATTCATCTTGCCATCAATTTTGACCAAATTTCCTGTGCCTTTGTAGCTCACACATCCCCAAAACATCAGCGATCCACCTCTGTGTTTTACAGTAGTAATGGTGTACGTTTCATCATAGGCCTTGTTGACTCATCACTGCCAGAAGGTTTGAGGCTTGTCTCTGTGCTGTTTAGCGTATTGTAAACAGGATACTTTGTGGCATTTGTGTAGTAATGGCTTTCTTCTGGCGACTCGACCATGCAGCCCATCTTTCTTCAAGTGTAGAAAAAATATAGGGGGCGCTAATAAGTGCAAGTGAAAAACCAATAGTGATTAATTAGTTGTGCATGTACCAATATCTCAATTGATATAAATAGCAATATTGAATACTGTAAATTAGTGTCCCAATATATTATATAGACAAAAGTTCAACAGAAAAAATGTCCAAAATTTGCTGCTGAAAAAGAAATCCTCAAGTTTTCATGTGACTCCAATACTCAGTGCTGACAACTCAGTGCTGACAACCAATAGCTTGAAGTGATGTGGATTGTGCTCCTTCACCAAGGAAAAACATACACCCAAAGTGCTGTAGTAAATCCTGCTTACCAGAACTAGTTGACCACTTTAACTAAAAAGTAGGTCAAAATCGCTTGTACAGGGTAGTGCCTGTTCACATGGATTGGACCTGGGAAAAATCCTTCCTCCTCATAGTGTCATGACCGGAAAATTAAGATGGAAAAAATTCCATAGTGTAAAACCGTTTATTAATCCGTTAAAAGAAACATAAAAAGAGCCCAATGGCTACTCACATATAAAAGTGCCTAATCCCGGCACTGGGGCTGCAGGCTCTCAGAGGAATTGAATAGTAAAGTCTGCTACGATCGGTCCACTTCCATGGACGGCGTGCGTTCCACCTCCCTCCTTCCGCTGACCACACAGGCCGGATATGGGCGTAAAAACACGTGACCAGATACCGCCTCGACGTACGTTTCGTAAGATGCTACGTCATCAGGAAGCGTATCTGGTCACTGGAGGTCACGTATTATATATTGTGTTTACTAAAATACCCGGGAAAAACCAAATTGAATTGCGCAGCCTCAGTCTCGGTTCAGACTGAACAAAACCAAAGATTGCATTGACATAGATAGGTATACTGGATATATAAATATGAATTGGCAACATAACCAACCTAAACCAAACATTTATTATTGTGTGATATAACAAAGATTGATAGTCCGAACACTCCCCTCAGAGAATATTCAGGCTCATCATTTATTAACCACAGGACACGATAGGTGCTCTAGTGTCCCCTAGTGTAGGTATTACAAACTTCACCCAAAGACAAATTTGTTAGAAGTGTGCTACCTCCTGTAGCCATTTAAGAAAAAATTATATATAAAGGAAGATCGTATGTATAGAAAATCTTTCCATAAAAAATATATGAACTATGGTGGATATTCTAGATATTAACTAACAGATACCAGGAATATTGATGCCTTAGGATAAAATACTAGAGGTTACCCTTCCTCTTCAGATTGGTGCCAAAGAAAAACACCACAAAGAACTGCATATATAGAGGCGAGAGAAAACTCCATCAGGCTCTTATTATAGATACATATGCAGTAAAAATGGATCAAAGGTGATATGACCAAATGTCAAAACATATAGAAAATTGCTAATCATTGGAAAGGAAACAATTGAGATCTAGCTCTATATTCATACCAAGTGGATGCATACACTTTAGTCTATAGAGCCACTTGGTCTCATTTTGTGAGACCTCTCTGGTCATATGTGTGCCTCTCCAGTGTCTAGCAATTTTGTCAATCCCATAGAATTTACACAACGAGGGGTCACTATTATGAAACATTTTGAAATGCCTTGAAACACTATGATTAGGATAGCCGTTTTTTATATTTTTAAGATGTTCATTTATTCTAATTCTCAGATTTCTGGTGGTGCGGCCTACGTACTGGAGGGAGCAAGGACACTCCAGCACATAAGTCACATGATCTGAATTGCACGTAATAAAGGACGTAATATCAAAATTTTCCTGAGTAACTTTGGACTGAAAGTTTGAGATTTTTTTAGGTGCCCCTGCTTTTCTAGTCGTTTTACAGGTTTTGCACCTAGTGCAATAATGGAAGCCTACACTATCAAGGAAAGTGGAGTTTTTTTGGGGGGGATACGGTACATTCTTCGCAATTTTTATTCTGAGACCTGGAGCTCTTCTATAGATAAACTTGGGTTTTGCAGGAATAGTGGATTTCAGATCAGGATCCTTAAGCAAGATTGGCCAATGTTTTTTAATAATAGTTTCGACCTGCTTATACTGTCTATTGAATCCTGACACAAAAGCTACTTCCCCTTTAAATTCAGATTTTACCTTAGTTTCTAGGAGGGATTTTCTATCCATTGCGGATACTTGTGTTAATACCTGGGTGAGTGCCCCCATGAGGTATCCCTTCTCTAGGAACTTTGCTTTAAGTATTTCAGCTTGTTCATAAAAATCAGCATCATTGGCACAATTGCGCCTGAGTCTCATGAACTGTCCCTTAGGCACTGCCCCCATCCATTGGGGATGGTGGCAGCTGCGGGTTGGGACAAACCCGTTTCTATCTGTAGCCTTGAAGCACGTTTTTGTCTCATAGATCCCATGGTTCTTGGTTATAGTCAAATCAAGATAGTTCACACTATTAAGATTAAATTCTGCTGTGAATTTCAGACCATATTCATTTGCATTCATTTTTTCTAAAAATGATGTCAAACTTGACATAGGTCCATCCCATAGCAAGATGACATCATCAATATATCTTTTATAAAAGATCAAAGATCTATTCTGGTCTTTAAAGATGGTCTCAAGTTCCCACTTATTGAGAACCACATTAGCCACACTAGGAGCGTACCGTGCCCCCATGGCCACGCCTCCAGTCTGGTTGTAGAAGTCATCTCTTGCCCAGAAATAAATGTTGCCCATAGCTAACTCTAGGCCCCTAACCAGATAGTTAATCTGGGCCTTTTTGAGTTTGGATTCTCTATGAAGAGCCCATTTCATAGCTGACAGGGCATCCTTATGTTTGATATTGGTATATAATGATTCAATATCTATTGTAACCATAATTGTGTTTTCTGTGGCTTTAATTTCATTCAAAAGAACCATGAGGTCTTTACTATCTTTCAAGTAAGAAGGGCTTTGTGACACTAGGGGTTTGAAGAAACCATCAAGGTACTCCCAAAACCTAGAGAACAAGGAGTCCAGCCCACTGATAATAGGTCGGCCTGGTGGAAACTCCTTGTTCTTATGTACTTTAGGCACTATATAGAGTACCGGGACCTTTGGTGCTTGTATTTTAATATAGTTTGCTTCCTTAGGGTTTAGCAGAGACTTGGATATTCCCTCCTCTACCCAAAGATTCAATTCTTCTTTTAATCTGATTGTAGGGTCTCCTTTTAGCTTTTTATAAGTAGCTATGTCGTTAAGTAATCTTTCAAATTCTTGGTAATAATATTCACGAGTAAGTATCACCAAACCTCCCCCCTTATCTGCTGGTCTCACCACTATTTGTTTATTTTAATTTCTTCCCAAATATTTTTATTAGATCCATGTTTTTGAATAGCTAGTTCCCTGGCTTCATCTTGCACCATAGTCCTAAAAACTTCTATGTGATGATTTTTACCTTTACCAGGATTGAACACTGAATTATTTTTTAACCCACTATGCACATACTGCTGGTCAGTGGTGTCCCCTCCTGTTCCAGATCTTAAATTTGCATAGTGTTTTTTTATATTCAATTTGCGGACATATTTTTCAATGTCTATGAACAACTCGAATTTGTCCACATTTTTATCAGGTGCAAATTTTAGCCCTTGATTTAACACTTCCCATTCTTGATCAGTGAAAGCTACCCCCGCTAAATTGTAAATTCCTCCGTTTATCTGTTCCTTTTTCTTTTCTTTTCTCTTTCCTCCTCATCGCCCTCTTTGTCTATGGGGTCTTTGGGGACCTGTGGAGTGCTGGATGGGATACGGTAAGGTTCCTTCCAGTCTCTCCATCCCCCCCCCGATGGTAGGGATTCTGGTAGGGACCCGGTCTTCCTCTAAAGTTACCTCTAAAAGATCCACGTGGGGGTCTAGGTGGATAGTAGTTTCTATTCTGTTCATAGTATCCATAATCCGGCCCCCTATTTTCCCGTGGTGCAAACCTATTGTAGGTGTGCACTGGATGAGCTGTTGGATAAGGGTATGAACTAGGCTGTGGATAATAGGAATTTTTTGGCATATGATTGGGTGTTTTAATGATTTTTTTAGGGGTGCTCGAGGTTTTTGGTTTGTTTTTTGGGGCTACCGTCGTGGGGACCTCCGCTTCCCTTTCTATTGATGATTCCGATACAGGGGCAGAAGCTATCGTGTCTTGCCATTTATAAACTTTGTTATCCTCAAAGTCCTTTATATCTCTCTGATATTTTTTAAATTTTTTGTTTTTGATTTCCCCGTCATATTTAATTAGATGGTTTTGTAAACTTTTTGCTTTCTCTTCATATTCATTGTTGGTTTTAAAAGGTTCCATTCTTTCTTTGAGGTCTGCTATTTTGGCCTCTAGGATGACGTTTTTGTTTTTCGTCTCCTAATCATGAGTTGCATGAGCTTTTGCTCACATGCATTAAAAAACTGGTACCATTCGTCCAGCAATTGGAGGTCTTCAATCCCATCATTGGGACTGACATCCCACCTTAACCTTCTGGGAGTAAGATTTTTTCCAATATACATTTCAAACGAGGCTATGTCCCACCATAGCCTGATTTGTTGTTTCATGACAAATTGTAACTGTTTAAAACCCCTTTCGAGGTCTATATTGGGACTAGGAGTTTGTTGAAAAATATCCTCTATGTTGATATGTCTTTCTTTCATATAATTGAACACATCCATGTCTGCGTGAGTGGTAAGATATCGAACCCGTGAGCAAGATACTCCAATGTGAAATTTTTAAGTAAACTCTGCGACAAAAAATATTAAATAATAGGTAAAAAAACACACCAGGTCAAACGGGTATTTTAGTAAACACAATATATAATATGTGACCTCCAGTGACCAGATACGCTTCCTGATGACGTAGCATCTTACGAAATGTACGTCGAGGCGGTATCTGGTCACGTGTTTTTACGCCCATATCCGGCCTGTGTGGTCAGCGGAAGGAGGGAGGTGGAACGCACGCCGTCCATGGAAGTGGACCGATCGTAGCACACTTTACTATTCAATTCCTCTGAGAGCCTGCAGCCCCAGTGCCGGGATTAGGCACTTTTATATGTGAGTAGCCATTGGGCTCTTTTTATGTTTCTTTTAACGGATTAATAAACGGTTTTACACTATGGAATTTTTTCCATCTTAATTTTCCGGTCATGACACTATGAGGAGGAAGGATTTTTCCCAGGTCCAATCCATGTTAACAGGCACTACCCTGTACAAGCGATTTTGACCTACTTTTTAGTTAAAGTGGTCAACTAGTTCTGGTAAGCAGGATTTACTACAGCACTTTGGGTGTATGTTTTTCCTTGGTGAAGGAGCACAATCCACATCACTTCAAGCTATTGGTTGTCAGCACTATATTGGGACACTAATTTACAGTATTCAATATTGCTATTTATATCAATTGAGATATTGGTACACGCACAACTAATTAATCACTATTGGTTTTTCACTTGCACTTATTAGCGCCCCCTATATTTTTTCTACACATCACTGGGAGTTATTCACTTCTCAGGGGAGCAGCTTTAGTTTAGTTCTGAGGTTGATCCATTTGACCTGGTGTGTTTTTTTACCTATTATTTAATATTTTTTGTCGCAGAGTTTACTTAAAAATTTCACATTGGAGTATCTTGCTCACGGGTTCGATATCTTACCACTCACGCAGACATGGATGTGTTCAATTATATGAAAGAAAGACATATCAACATAGAGGATATTTTTCAACAAACTCCTAGTCCTAATATAGACCTCGAAAGGGGTTTTAAACAGTTACAATTTGACATGGAAAAACAAATCAGGCTATGGTGGGACATAGCCTCGTTTGAAATGTATATTGGAAAAAATCTTACTCCCAGAAGGTTAAGGTGGGATGTCAGTCCCAATGATGGGATTGAAGACCTCCAATTGCTGGACGAATGGTACCAGTTTTTTAATGCATGTGAGCAAAAGCTCATGCAACTCATGATTAGGAGACGAAAAAACGAAAACGTCATCCTAGAGGCCAAAATAGCAGACCTCAAAGAAAGAATGGAACCTTTTAAAACCAACAATGAATATGAAGAGAAAGCAAAAAGTTTACAAAACCATCTAATTAAATATGATGGGGAAATCAAAAACAAAAAATTAAAAAAATATCAGAGAGATATAAAGGACTTTGAGGATAACAAAGTTTATAAATGGCAAGACACGATAGCTTCTGCCCCTGTATCGGAATCATCAATAGAAAGGGAAGCGGAGGTCCCCACGACGGTAGCCCCAAAAAACAAACCAAAAACCTCGAGCACCCCTAAAAAAATCATTAAAACACCCAATCATATGCCAAAAAATTCCTATTATCCACAGCCTAGTTCATACCCTTATCCAACAGCTCATCCAGTGCACACTTACAATAGGTTTGCACCACTGGAAAATAGGGGGCCGGATTATGGATACTATGAACAGAATAGAAACTACTATCCACCTAGACCCCCAAGTGGATCTTTTAGAGGTAACTTTAGAGGAAGACCGGGTCCCTACCAGAATCCCTACCAGGGGGGGGGAATGGAGAGACTAGAAGGAACCTTACCGTATCCCATCCAGCACTCCACAGGTCCCCAAAGACCCCATAGACAAAGAGGGCGACGAGGAGGAAAGAGAAAAGAAAAGAAAAAGGAACAAATAAACGGAGGAATTTACAATTTAGCAGGGGTAGCTTTCACTGATCAAGAATGGGAAGTGTTAAATCAAGGGCTAAAATTTGCACCTGATAAAAATGTGGACAAATTCGAGTTGTTCATAGACATTTAAAAATATGTCCGCAAATTGAATATAAAAAAACACTATGCAAATTTAAGATCTGGAACAGGAGGGAACACCACTGACCAGCAGTATGTGCATAGTGGGTTAAAAAATAATTCAGTGTTCAATCCTGATAAAGGTAAAAATCATCACATAGAAGTTTTTAGGACTATGGTGCAAGATGAAGCCAGGGAACTAGCTATTCAAAAACATGGATCTAATAAAAATATTTGGGAAGGAATTTAATTATTGGAAGAAAATAAACAAATAGTGGTGAGACCAGCAGATAAGGGGGGAGGTTTGGTGATACTTACTCGTGAATATTATTACCAAGAATTTGAAAGATTACTTAACGACACAGCTACTTATAAAAAGCTAAAAGGAGACCCTACAATCAGATTAAAAGAAGAATTGAATCTTTGGGTAGAGGAGGGAATATCCAAGTCTCTGCTAAACCCTAAGGAAGCAAACTATATTAAAATACAAGCACCAAAGGTCCCGGTACTCTATATAGTGCCTAAAGTACATAAGAACAAGGAGTTTCCACCAGGCCGACCTATTATCAGTGGGCTGGACTCCTTGTTCTCTAGGTTGGGGGAGTACCTTGATAGTTTCTTCAAACCCCTAGTGTCACAAAGCCCTTCTTACTTGAAAGATAGTAAAGACCTCATGGTTCTTTTGAATGAAATTAAAACCACAGAAAACACAATTATGGTTACAATAGATATTGAATCATTATATACTAATATCAAACATAAGGATGCCCTGTCAGCTATGAAATGGGCTCTTCATAGAGAATCCAAACTCAAAAAGGCCCAGATTAACTATCTGGTTAGGGGCCTAGAGTTAGCTATGGGCAACATTTTTTTCTGGGCTAGGGATGACTTCTACAACCAGACTGGAGGCGTGGCCATGGGGGAACGGTACGCTCCTAGTGTGGCTAATGTGGTTCTCAATAAGTGGGAACTTGGGACCATCTCTAAAGACCAGAATAGATCTTTGATCTTTTATAAAAGATATATTGATGATGTCATCTTGCTATGGGATGGACCTATGTCAAGTTTGACATAATTTTTAGAACAAATGAATGCAAATGAATATGGTCTGAAATTCACGGCAGAATTTAATCTTAATAGTGTGAACTATCTTGATTTGACTATAACCAAGAACCATGGGATCTATGAGACAAAAACTTACTTCAAGGCTACGGATAGAAACGGGTTTGTCCCAAACCGCAGCTGCCACCATCCCCAATGGATAGGGGCAGTGCCTAAGGGACAGTTCATGAGACTCAGGTGCAATTGTGCCAATGATGCTGATTTTTATGAACAAGCTGAAATACTTAAAGCAAAGTTCCTAGAGAAGGGATACCCCATGGGGGCACTCACCCAGATATTAACACAAGTATCCGCCATGGATAGAAAATACCTCCTAGAAACTAAGGTAAAATCTGAATTTAAAGGGGAAGTAGCTTTTGTGTCAGGATTCAATAGACAGTATAAGCAGGTCGAAGCTATTATTAAAAAACATTGGCCAATCTTGCTTAAGGATCCTGATCTGAAATCCACTATTCCTGCAAAACCCAAGTTTATCTATAGAAGAGCTCCAGGGCTCAGAATAAAAATTGCGAAAAATGTACCGTATCCCTACCAAAAAAACTCCACTTTCCTTGATAGTGTAGGCTTACATTATTGCACTAGGTGAAAAGCCTGTAAAACGACTAGAAAAGCAGGGACACCTAAAAAAAAAAAAAAAAATCTCAAACTTTCAGTCCAAAGTTACTCAGGAAAATTTTGATATTAAGTCCTTTATTACGTGCAATTCAGATCATGTGACATATGTGCTGGAGTGTCCTTGCTCCCTCCAGTACATAGGCCGCACCACCAGAAATCTGAGAATTAGAATAAATGAACATCATAAAAATATAAAAAATGGCTATCCTAATCATAGTGTTTCAAGGCATTTCAAAATGTTTCATAATAGTGACCCCTCGTTGTGTAAATTCTATGGGATTGACAAAATTGCTAGACACTGGAGAGGCACACATATGACCAGAGAGGTCTCACAAAACGAGACCAAGTGGCTCTATAGACTAAAGTGCATGCATCCGCTTGGTATGAATATAGAGCTAGATCTCAATTATTTCCTTTCCAATGATTAGCAATTTTCTATATGTTTTGACATTTGGTCATAACACCTTTGATCCATTTTTACTGCATATGTATCTATAATAA
Source organism: Rana muscosa (assembly GCA_029206835.1). NCBI lineage: Eukaryota > Metazoa > Chordata > Amphibia > Anura > Ranidae > Rana > Rana muscosa. Next base: position 424,813,902 of record CM055122.1, read on the forward strand.
GAGACTGATGGAGTTTTCTCTCGCCTCTATATATGCAGTTCTTTGTGGTGTTTTTCTTTGGCACGAATCTGAAGAGGAAGGGTAACCTCTAGTGTTTTATCCTAAGGCATCAATATTCCTGGTATCTGTTAGTTAATATCTAGAATATCCACCATAGTTCATATATTTTTTATGGAAAGATTTTCTATACATACGATCTTCCTTTATATATAATTTTTTCTTAAATGGCTACAGGAGGTAGCACACTTCTAACAAATTTGTCTTTGGATGAAGTTTGTAATACCTACACTAGGGGACACTAGAGCACCTATCGTGTCCTGTGGTTAATAAATGATGAGCCTGAATATTCTCTGAGGGGAGTGTTCGGACTATCAATCTTTGTTATATCACACAATAATAAATGTTTGGTTTAGGTTGGTTATGTTGCCAATTCATATTTATATATCCAGTATACCTATCTATGTAAATGCGATCTTTGGTTTTGTTCAGTCTGAACCGAGACTGAGGCTGCGCAATTCAATTTGTTTTTTCCCGGGTATTTTAATAAACACAATATATAATACGTGACCTCCAGTGACCAGATACGCTTCCTGATGACGTAGCATCTTACGAAACTTACGTCGAGGCGGTATCTGGTCACGTGTTTTTACGCCCATATCCGGCCTGTGTGGTCAGCGGAAGGAGGGAGGTGGAACGCTCGCCGTCCATGCAAGTGGACCGATCGTAGCGGACTTTCCTATTCAATTCCTCTGAGAGCCTGCAGCCCCAGTGCCGGGATTAGGCACTTTTATATCTGAGTAGCCATTTGGCTCTTTTTATGTTTCTTTTAACGGATTAATAAACGGTTTTACACTATGGAATTTTTTCCATCTTAATTTTCCGGTCATGACACTATGAGGAGGAAGGATTTTTCCCAGGTCCAATCCATGTGACAGGCACTACCCTGTACAAGCGATTTTGACCTACTTTTTAGTTAAAGTGGTCAACTAGTTCTGGTAAGCAGGATTTACTACAGCACTTTGGGTGTATGTTTTTCCTTGGTGAAGGAGCACAATCCACATCACTTCAAGTTATTGGTTGTCAGCACTGAGTTGTCAGCACTGAGTATTGGAGTCACATGAAAACTTGAGGATTTCTTTTTCAGCAGCAAATTTTGGACATTTTTTCTGTTGAACTTTTGTCTATATAATATATTGGGACACTAATTTACAGTATTCAATATTGCTATTTATATCAATTGAGATATTGGTACACGCACAACTAATTAATCACTATTGGTTTTTCACTTGCACTTATTAGCGCCCCCTATATTTTTTCTACACATCACTGGGAGTTATTCACTTCTCAGGGGAGCAGCTTTAGTTTAGTTCTGAGGTCGATCCATTTGACCTGGTGTGTTTTTTTACCTATTATTTAATATTTTTTGTCGCGGAGTTTACTTAAAAATTTCACATCTTTCTTCAAGTGCCTCCTTATTGTGCATCTTGAAACAGCCACACCACATGTCTCCAGAGAGTCCTGTATTTTGCCTGAAGTTATATGCAGGTTTTTCTTTGCATCCCAAACAATTTTCCTGGCAGTTGTGGCTGAAATTTTAGTTGGTCTACCTGACCGTGGTTTTGTTTCAACAGAACCCCTCATTTTCCACTTCTTGATTAGAGTTTGAACACTGCTGACTGGCATTCTCAATTCATTGGATATCTTTTTATATCCCTCTCATGTTTTATACAGTTCAACTATCTTTTCCCGCAGATCCTTTGACAATTCTTTTGCTTTCCGCATGACTCAGAATGTAGAAACATCAGTGCAGCACTGGATGAAAGATGCAAGGGTATGTCAGGAGTCCAGAAACTCATTGACCTTTTTATAAACACACACTAATTACAAGCAAACAGATCACAGGTGAGGATGGTTACCTTTAATAGCCATTCAAACCCCTTTGTGTCAACTTGTGTGCATGTTATCAGGCCAAAATCACCAGGGTAGGTAAACTTTTGATCAGGGTCATTTGGGTAGTTTCTGTTGTCATTATGATTTTAAAAGAGTAAACACAGTTCATTGATAATACAGTAAATGGCTTCAGCCAAACACTTACCATGAATGAAAGAAAAGTTTTTGTGTTATCATTTATATTCTCTGAAAAATGGCCAAGAAATCATAAATTCTGCCAGGGTATGTAAACTTATGAGCAAAACTGTATAAGCTGTACAGTATGTAGCCTTAGCTACATACAGTATACAGCGTTGTGGTCTGGCATTGGGACGAGAAACTCCCAACCCAATCCTGGTACAAAATTAGGTTAGGCTGAGTGCTGCTCAGCCTTTCACAGGGAGCTTTGTATTCTGTGAACGAATACAAAGCTTCTTCTAATTGGCTGAGGCAGCAGTTGTGACATCCTCAGCCCATATCTACACCTCAGGTAATCAGAGGAAGCTTTGTAAACATTCATAGAATACAAAGCTCCCTGTGAAAGGCTAAGTGTCGCTCAACATGACTCAATTTTGTTCCAGAATCAGTACAGGAAATTCTTGACCCATTGCTGAAACACAACATTGTATACTGTATGTATCAGAGGCTACATACAGTTTATACAGCGCTCACAGCTGCTGCAACTATTAGTGAAGTAAATAGTTAGTTTAGACCATCTTGACCCAAAAAAACTATTTAACTGCTTGCTGCCCACCCACAGTATATTTACTACTTACAGGTGGAACAGCCAGACTAGGCGATGTACTGGTATGTCACCTAGCACATGCACACTAGCGCACCCCGGATCACTACTGGACCACACCCGGATGACGGTGCTCAGTAACCGGTCACTGTGAGCAGCCGGGGTATCATGTAATCGCTATGACTGGTCATAGTGATCACATGATTACAATGTCAACATAACTGTCATTAATGCCTTCCATTCATGACTGTATTATGATGCTGTGATTGGCCCACAGCTATCACATGGTACCTGGGCCAATGAAAGCACCCTGTGCCATGTGATTAGCAGTAGCCAACCACAGCATGTCAACAGTAAGCACGCTGTCATGAATGGAAAGCCATGGTCATGAAGGGGGTGAAACTTTCTGGAGGTCAAGTGGTTAAAGTTAAAGTGTCACTAAATCCACATCATAAAAAAATCAATAAATGTTGTATTACATGCTTTTCATACTCACACAGTCACTAGGGGATTCGTTTTCTGTATTCTGCAAAAAACTTGGTTGATCCTGCTGTTCTCTATCTCCACCTTTTGTCCAAGTCTCCAATGCAGCTAGGTAATTTTTTTTTTAAAACAGTGTTGGCAGCTCTGCACATGCTCAGTTGTCAGTGAGTTTCTATGCTAAGCATTTCTTCCCAATCAAATCTGAGGAGCCCATGTGACTATAGAATCACACATGTGGATTTATACACAGTGGTAAATGACAGCCCACTCCCTCCCTCCTCTTCCCTGTCCACTAACCAGCTAAACACAATGGGGGTGGGATATTAGATGTAGATTGATGGAGGTTTCATATCCCCCTTATTCTAAGACACAGGCTGGGGGGCTTGACAAAGCCTGTGACTGGCAGAAATCCATTTACATTTTATTGATATTAATTATTTATTTTTACTCTGTATTCCAAAGGCTATTTTTTTTAAAAATTTGAACATGTGACCAGCAGCAGAGGACCAGAAGCTCTTCCTGTTTAGGTTTCCCTGCAGACAGGCTTGTGAAAGTACATGGGGAAATGTTGGTGTAGTAGCCCATGGCAATGTAACAGTTTTGAAATATGTTTACCAGGAACATTACACAAGACCGTTTGGTTAATGGAGGTAACACCATGTGCCAGTAATTTTTTGTTACCATCTTTCTATATCACTGCTTTGATTTGAACAGACATTTTTTTTTATTTAAATATTGGCTAGATTGAGGAAGGGTTAGAATCTTCTTCAGGATTAAATTGTTGTTGTTGAGTCTCCCTAAAACCTTGTTACACAAACAATCATAAAAACTTAAAGTGGTTCTAGCCGTTTCCCTTTTTACTTTGCTTTTAACCTCCCTGGTGGTATGATTCTCTCTGGAATTTTGTACCAAAAGCGGTACAATTATTTTGCATGAAAATTTGGTGTTTTATATTGTAGGCCTGCAATTCTTAGTAATAACTCACTTAAACCTGACCAAACAAGAGTCTAGTAGACATCCCGGGTATGATAAAGTTTGAAACACAAAATCATAAATTATAATATAATAAATAACTATAAATAATTATAACAAATAGTAATGTAATTATAATAAAAATTATTCAATAATGTAATCAAATCAAAAACACAGAAATTTGCTCAGTTGCAGAATTGTCGCTGCCATTAGATTTAGTGTTTGATGACGAATTTTCCCACAAATCGATATCGCTCAATTCTGCGAGTGATTCTAATTTATTATCGCTGTTTTCTAGCCGGTCTAAAACTACTTTTGACATAAAGGGACACTTTTTGGTTGCTATGGACAATCTCCATTTTCCAGGCAGAAAGAACAGTTTTTATAATATAAAAGTGCATGCAGGACACTGGACAGACCACTAGGGAAAAAGGGGGTGTGTTATTATTTGATACAGTACTGTAATCTGTAAGATTACAGTGTACTGTATGTGTACTGTGTTTTTCACTTTTTGAATTTGGCGCCGAACTCCGTCCCTGTGCGCCACAACGTCGCAGGGAACGGAGCTCGGCACTCGGCAGTGTGGATCGAGCGAGGAGACAGCTCGCACACACTGCGGGAGGACATCGCAGGATCCAGGGAACAAGGTAAGTAACTTCCCTGTATCCTGCAATGCAATCCCGAGTCTGGCTCGGGGTTACCGCTCTTAGCATGAAAAACTCACCCCGAGCCAGACTCGGGATTACCGCCAGGGAGGTTAAGACAAGAGATGAGCCGAACACCCCCCGGTTCAGTTCGCACCAGAACTTGCGAACAGACAAAAAATTTGTGCGAACATGTGAACACCGTCAAAGTCTATGGGACACGAACGTGAAAAATCAAAAGTGCTAATTTTAAAGGCTTATATGCAAGTTATTGCCATAAAAAGTGTTTGGGGAGCCGGGTCCTGCCCCAGGGGACATGTATCAATGCAAAAATAGTTTTAAAAACGGCAGTTTTTTCGGGAGCAGTGATTTTAATAATGCTTAAAGTGAAACAATAAAAATGAAATATTCCTTTAAATAGCGTCCCTTGGGGGTCCCCTTATGCCGCGTACACACGATCATTATTCACGGCGGTTAAAAAAATGCCGTGAATAATGTCATTTAAAACGGGCTTGTTCCCCACACACGGTCGTTTTTCACATCATTTCACATCATTTTTTCTCTTGACGAGAAAAACGACCGTCTATAGGAAACACTGCCGCGGAAAACATGTCGAAAAAAACGACGAGAAAAATTAGAACATGTTCTAATTTTTCTCGTCGTTTTTAATGCCGTTTTTCTCGTCGAAAAAAACGACAGAAAGCCCACAGACTATCGTTTTTCTCGTCGAATGGGAAAAATTTCGTTTTTTTCGACAAGAAAAACGGCCGTGTGTACGCGGCATTAGTCTGCCTGTAAAGTAGAGCATGTTTCCCATGTTTAGAACAGTACCGCATCAAAATTACATTTCGAAAGGAAAAAATGTCATTTAAAATTGCTCAGGCTGTAATGTATTGCCAGATCCCGGCAATATGCATAAAAAATTTGCAGAGCTGACAGAATCTCTGCCCCAGTGTGGCTCCTGTCCCCTAGGCAGACCAACTTAAGCACCACATGACATCTTTATGCTGTTTGGAGGCGTGGTGGCAGAACAAACTCCAACACTGAACCCTGTCCTGCATCCTTCCCAGCTGCCAGCAGAGTTACCCAGTGCGACGTGAAGGAAAGGTAACGTCCCTGCCCATGCCTGCTGGACCATGAGTCAGCGGTAATATGAACCTTACTGCTGACCGCCCTGTCCAACAAGGCCAAAACATTGCCTTCCACATGGCAGTAGAGAGCCGGAATAGTCTTACGTGAAAAGAAATGGCGTTTTGGAACCTGCCACTGTGGTACAGCACATTCCACAAATTCACAAAATGGGGCTGAGTCTGCCAGCTAAAAAGGCAGCAGTTGCAGTGCTAGCAATTTGGCCAAGCTAGCATTTAGACGCTGAACCTGTGGATAGCTGACCCGACTTTCTTGTTATGGTTCAGCATCTGGGGTAGAGAAATTTCCCTGCTGAAATGAACTGGTGGTGTACTGCTAGCAGATTGGCTGCAAGTACACCTATTGCTATACCTTCATTCCTCTCAGTGCAGGTTTTTGAGAGGACTGGAGGTATAGTAGAGTTTGAGATCCCAGACGAGGAGCAAGGAAAAGTCTGCCTTTTTCTATGAGGTGGGTCTTTCAGGTGCTGCTGCCAACAGACTGCATGGCAGATCATCACATGTCTGTTCAAGCATGTGGTGCCCAAGAGGCTGCTGTTCTGGCCACACTTGATCCGCTTCAGACATAGGTTGCAAACAGCAACAGTGCAATCTGCTGCATGCGTGTCGAAAAATGCCCACACCAAGGAACTTTTAAAAGTCAATGGGGAGTCAGCAGCGCCCTGCACCTGCGGAGCACTGCGGTGTCATTCAATAGGGTGGCTGCCCTTAAGCTGACCCCTGGAGGACATACTGCATCATGGGAGTTGTGCCTCCTCATCCTCACTTTCCTCCTCTCTTCTCTCAGGCACCCAAGTATGGTCAGTGATCTCATCATCCTCTCCCTCCTCATCACTGGAGCAAACTTGGCAGTATGCTGCAGCTTGGGGAACATGACTGCCAGTTTCTTGTCCTTCTGTGGCACCCCCTCTCTCTAGGCTCACATCACTCCCTTCCTCCACCTGGGAACCAACATCAGAGCCTTCAAATTGCTGTGCATCCTCCAGCAGCATGTAACCAACACTGTGGTCAAAAAATTCTGGGGACTCCTCCGTGCATTATGGTGGGACTACGGAAGGAGTAACTGTGGACAAGGATCCAGTGGAATAAGCCACTTTGGCAGCTGCGTTGGAAGGCAAACTACTATGAGCCTGGGTGACAGAGGATGAGGAGGATGAGGACGGCTTTGTTATTCACTCAATAACACAGCTGGTAGCAGAACAAAAGGACAAGCGTGCCCCACGGCCACCTGGAGAGGATGCACCATGTTCACGACCACCACTGTTGACTGTAGACACAGAGGCTGCTTGCCCTCTTTTAGTGGCCTGTGAGCATCTGCCTCTCCTTGGTGGCCTTCCGGACATTATGGGGATTTTTGTCTTTTCACAGCACACTACACTGTATTATATACTGTGTACACTGCCTGCACTGTTTTAGAAATGGTACATCGGCTGCACTGTATTATATACTGTGTACGGTGCCTGAAGTGTGTTAGAAACTGCACACCACCAAAATGCACTGTATATATAGGCTACACCGAATGCAGAGTGTGTGTGTGTATGTATATATATATATATATATATATATATATATATATACACACTATATATAAGTGTATTATATAATGTGAACCACCGAATGAACTGTATATATACGCTACACTGAATGCAGAGTATATATATATATATATATATATATATATATATATATATATATTATATATATACTAGACTGTATATATTAATGAATACACCACCTGAAGTGTTTTATATATCGTACACCACAGAATGAACTGTGTATATGTGTATATATATATATATATATATATATATATATATATACGCCACACTGAATGCATTGAATTTGCACTCAGAGTCTCAGGTATACGTGCTGGAAATGACAGAGGGGAAAACAGGGAAAGTGACCTGGGGTGTGCCGGGGTCACATGGTCGGTATGCCTAAAAGGGGGCATACCCAAGTAAAAGTAAAGGAGAAGAAATAACAAGAAAAAAGGGGAAGGGTGGGTGGGGCACGAGAGCAACGTCGACAGGTAAGGAGGAGAGAGGGTGGGTTTAAATACCTTCCGACTCCTCCTACAAATTCAGGCTGACCAGCGGTCCAGCCTTCTAACTTGTACTCAGAGTCTCAGGTATACGTGCAGGAAATGACCAAGGGGAAAACAGGGAAAGTGACCTGGGGTTTCCCCGGGGTCACATGGTCGGTATGCCTAAAAGGGGGCAAAAATAAGACAGTAGGATGAGCTCGCAAAGAGACTGAAATGAAAGTAACCGTATGCAACCTCGAGCAGCCAATGCAAGAAAGCTTGTGATAACTTGACATGTGGATCCGGAACATGTCCGGAAATTAATGCTGAACCCCACCAACCCAACTCCTCAACAACGTGAATATGGACCCCCTGGCGAGAAGCAGCAGACACTGCACCTAACCTGAAAGCACGGCCGGCGTGAGCATAAGGAGCAACCCTGGTTTAGGCAGCAGGGAACAGCAACGTGTCATGCACCGAGCTAGCGAAGAAGAGCGCACCAGGGAAAGGCAATTGGCCCATCCCTGGGCACGTCCACAGACGCCATCACGAGATGACCCAAGATTGACCGAGCACCAGCTTGTAGGATCGCTTGAGCTGAAAGTGCCAAAAATAGTAGGATTTTTAAAACAGCTTACCTGTAAAATCCTTTTCTTGGAGTACATCACGGGACACAGAGCAGCATAGTCATTACTATGTGGGTTATATAGAATTACCTTCAGGTGCTGGCACTGGCAACTTCCAAACAGGAAGTACCCTCCCCTATATAAGCCCCTCCCATCCGGGAGTACCTCAGTTTTGTAGCAAAGCAATACGTGTCCCCAAAAGAGGGGTGGGAGCTCTGTGTCCCGTGATGTACTCCAAGAAAAGGATTTTACAGGTAAGCTGTTATAAAAATCCTACTTTCTTGTTCATACATCACGGGACACAGAGCAGCATAGTCATTACTATGTGGGACGTCCCAAAGCAATGCCACATGAGGGGGGGGGGATACACCATACATAAGCTGGGCGCCATCAGGCATGAGGATCTTTTGCGGCCTGCAACACACTGCGCCCAAAGGCGACATCCTCCTGACTTCTCACGTCCACCTGGTAGAACCTAGTAAACGTGTGTACTGAAGACCATGTTGCGGCCTTACAAATTTGCGCCAGGGAGGCCTGGTGATGCACTGCCCATGAAGTTCCAACTGCTCTCGTGGAGTGCGCCCTAACTTTGAACGGAGGCGGTCTACTTTTCAAGCCATAGGCTTGTATTATGACCTGTCGAATCCACTTGGCTAAAGTAGATTTTGATGCTGCCTGACCCTTTCTGGGGCCTTCCGGCAGAACAAACAGAGAATCCGTTCTACGAATCTGAGCAGTGGCTTTTAGATAAGCTTTAACTGCTCTTACTACATCCAAAGAATGCAATAACTTTTCCTCTACCGAGCTTGGTTTGGGGAAAAAAGAAGGAAGAACCACATCCTGGTTCAAGTGAAACCTCGATACCACCTTAGGAAGAAAGGCTGGGTGAGGACGTAATACTACTCTGTCCTTATGGATAACCAGATATGGCTCTTTACAGGACATGGCGGCTAATTTCGACACTCTTCTAGCCGAGCATATGGCTACTAAAAATATCAATTTCCTGGTGAGTAGAACCAAGGAAATGTGCCGCAAAGGTTCAAATGGCTGCTTCTGCAGAACCGACAGAACCAAATTTAGATCCCATGGGCACATGGGAGCCTTAATCGGTGGAATAATACGAGTCACACCTTGCATAAAGGATTTGACAAGTGAATGCATAGCCAGGGGCCTTTGAAATAGTATTGACAAGGCCGAAACCTGGCCCTTGATAGTACTTAAGGCAAACTTCCTGTCTACAGCCCACTGCAGGAAGTCCAGAATTCTGCCTATAACGTACTTACGTGGATGCCATTTTCTGGCCTCGCACCAAGTGATGTACGCCTTCCAAACTCTATAGTAGATCTGCCTGGATACAGGCTTCCTGGCATTGATTATAGTTGATACCACAGAGTTAGAGAGACCTCTCTTCTTTAGGATGTGGGACTCAATAGCCAGGCCGTTAAACTTAGAGTTAGTAAGGAAGGGTGGTATATCGGTCCTTGCGAAAGCAGGTCCGGACGACGTGGAAGGGTCCAAGGACTCCCCACAGACATTTTGATGATCTCCGCGTACCAGGCCCTTCGGGGCCATGCTGGAGCCACCAGGATCACCGGCTTCTTCTCCAACCTGACTCTGCGAAGGAGTCGAGGCAACAATTGTAGCGGAGGGAATGCATATATCAGTCTGAACTGATCCCAAGGGAACACCAGAGCATCCGAGCCGCAAGCGAGGGGATCCCTTGTCCGGGAGACAAATCTGTCCACCTTTGCGTTGAATCTGGATGCTAGCAGATCTACATCCGGTGTTCCCCACCGCTGACATATTGCTCGGAAGACCTCGGGATGAAGGGACCATTCCCCTGGGCATAACTGTTGGCGACTCAGAAAGTCCGCCTTCCAATTCTCCACCCCTGGAATGAAGACAGCTGATATACATGGGACATGCTTTTCTGCCCATTCCAGGATGTGACTTACTTCCCTCTGGGCTGCACGACTCCTGGTGCCTCCCTGATGATTGATATATGCCACTGCTGTGGCATTGTCTGATTGAATTCTGACAGGGGACCCTTGGAGTCTGGATGTCCAGGCTACTAGGGCGTACCGGGCTGCTCGTATCTCTAAGAGATTGATGGGCAGGGTTTTTACTACATTTGACCATCTGCCCTGGAGAGACCATTGCTCCAGTACTGCCCCCCAGCCTGTAAGGCTGGCATCTGTAGTGACCACCTTCCAAGATATCGGGCTGAAGGGTTTTCCCTTCTGGAGATTCTGGGGGATCAACCACCAGCAGAGACTCTTCCGAACGGAAGGGGACAAAGCCATCGGGAAGTCTAGAGCCTGAACTTTTCCGTTCCAGGCTGACAATATGGCCCTTTGTAAATTCCTTGAGTGGAATTGGGCGTATGGCACAGCTTCGAATGATGCTACCATCTTTCCTAGCAGCCTCATGCACAGGCGTATGGACGGCTGTCTTTTTGCACAAAGCAGACGGACCAAGCCCCTCAAAGAGGATACCTTGTCTAGAGGTAAGAAAATCTTCCTCTGGTCTGAATCCAGCCGTAGCCCTAGATATACCAGGTTTTTCACTGGCTGTAGGGCTGACTTGTCCAGGTTGATGACCCAACCGTGAGATTCTAGATACTTGATTGTATCGACAATTACCACTTCTAGCTTGGCAACTGAGTGGTCCATCAACAACAGGTCGTCTAGGTATGCCATTATCGTTACACCCCGTGTTCTTAGATCGGCCAACAGTGGGGCCAGAATTTTTGTGAACACTCGTGGTGCTGTGGCCAGACTGAATGGTAAGGCTCTGAACTGAAAATGGCGCCCTTCTACTGCAAAGCGTAGGAATTTTTGATGACCTGGAAAGATGGGAACATGCAAGTAAGCATCTTTGATGTCGATCGAGGCTAACCATTCCTCCCCTTGTAGGGCAGCGGTGACCGATCGGATCGACTCCATCCGGAAAGACCGGACGTTTAGAAATTTGTTTAGACTCTTTAGGTCCAATATGGGTCTTATGTCCCCGTTTGGCTTCGGGACTGTGAAAAGGTTTGAGTAGAAACCCAACCCCCACTCTTCCATAGGAACCTCCATAATTACTCCTTGGAGCAATAGTTGTTCTAACGCCAATAGGAGAGACCGTCTTTTCAGAGGGTCTCTTGGCATGCCTGACCACATAAAATGGGACGGAGGAGACTCTTTTAACTCCAACTTGTATCCCAGAGTTACTGCGGAGAGCACCCATCTGTCTTTGATCGTCTCCCGCCAGGTCTCTGCGAACAACTGAAGTCTTCCCCCCACCCGTTTGAGTGGGGGCAGCCCTTCATAGGCTTGACTTGGAGGCTGGTTTAGTACCTCTTCGGATCCAGGCCTTTTTATTACCCTGTGGCTGTCCCTGATTTTTACCTCCTGAGTTTGACCGAGGAGGCCGTCGGAGCTGCTTAGTAGCAGACGTCGCAGGGATAGGAGAGGTAGTCCTCTTAAAAGATGGACCCCTAGACCTCTTCTTACTCGGTAAGAGAGTACTTTTACCACTGGAAATCTTCTGGATATACTTATCCAGGTCTTCGCCAAAAAGGCGTTCCCCATGAAATGGGAAGCTAACTAAGAGCTTCTTACAGGGAGCTTCAGCAGACCAGTTTTTGAGCCACAGAAGCCTACGCATATGTACCAAAGACAGCGTGAGGCGGGAGGCCTGATGGATAGAATCCTTGATGGCGTCAACCGCAAAGCATAATGCTCTAGGCAGATCAGCCAGAGCCTGGGCCTGTTGGTCTGGCAAATCCCTCAGGACCATTTTCATTTGATCCTTTAAAGCTTGGCAGACTCCAATAGCTGCCACTGCTGGCTGTGTAACAGCCCCTGCTGTGGAAAAAGCAGATTTTAATAAAGATTCCAATTTTTTATCCACTGGATCTTTGAACATTTGAACATTATCTACTGGACATGTCAGTGATTTGTTCACAGAAGAGATGGCTGCATCCACCGTAGGAACATTCCATCTCTGGGTGAACTTTTCCTCCATGGGATAGATCACCGGAAACCTTTTAGGCGGAACAAATAGTTTATCAGGATGTTCCCAGTCCTGGTATATAAGTCCTTCCAATAATGGATGTATTGGAAAGGAGCAATTAACCTGGGGAGCTTTTAGCGACCCCAATGAGGAGACAGCAGTAGTTGATGGTTCAACAAGAGGCATTTTAAATGCAGATCGAACCATGTCAGTTAGGGTCTGGACCCACAATCTTTCAGTCTGTGATGCTGAAAATGGTTCATCTACTGTCGATTCCTCAAAAACAGAGCTAACCTCCTCCTGATCCCCTTCAGGTAGGTCGGTCCCTTCCTGGGACTGTTGCTCTGCCAACAGGCACTCTAATGGAGGTGATGGAGATCTAGCGCGCTTTCTTTCCTGTAGAGAAGAAGCGATCAATGCAGCCAATCTCTGCTCCAATCCCTCCAGAGTTGAGGAAAAAACCTCCTCTGTTATATATGCAGGAGCAGGTGGACTGAGGACAGCCGCAGTACCTGGCACTCCCGGGGGTTCCTTATGGGTATTAACCTCTGATTTTTCAGGGGAGGAGGGTGCAGATGACTGCTCCAGATCCTCAGAGCCCGATGGAGACCCCCTACACTTCCTGAGAGGTATATCTCGGAGTTTTTTAGGCGGCATATTCCTTAGTTCAAAGCTGAGGTATTCCAGCCGCAATACACCCCTTACTGAAATAGTCTAATGCAATTTGCTGCTATGTACATCAGTGGGTGTCTACTAATGCGTCTTTCTGGGGATGCCTGTATCAACCGCCCGCTGTAAGCCCCTATACCATGCTACCAGCTCCTTTTCATGCTCTGTGTCCATAGCAAGAAGCGTGGACTGAGTCCTTTTATCTTGCTGGGACGCCCGCACATGCGCAGAAGCGCTGGGCGCACAGAGCGCGTCATCCGCCAGGCTCCGCCCCCTTTTTTGAAGCTAAACCTTATAAAAAGAAAGCATGTGTGCGCGCGCGCGTGTGCACGTGTGCGCTCTTGGCGCCATGTAGGGAGAGGAGCCAGGGTCCCTGTTTCACCAGGACTCGGGGATGGAAGGAAACTACTTGGCAGCATGACAGAGGAATGCAGCTTCCCTGATAGAGAGCTCACTCATCTGCCTGGACTTTCACCATGGAAGGAATAGTCCCAAGAAAAAAGACGTTCCACAGCGGCCTCTAGTGGACAAACACAGGTACCGCACTTTTGTCTTTTTTTTTTTTTTTTAAAACCACCTTTATGAAAAACATTTCCAGGTTTACAGTTTTTTTAAAACTTCCCTTATGAAAAAACATTTCTAGGATTTCTTAGGCATATACAGCTATTAGCGGGAATACCCTTTAGGTAACAGGCAGAAAGACATATTAGGCTTGGGGGTCCCCTCAATAGAACCAAGTTCCTGAGGGGCCCCCACTTACCTTTTCCCCGCCGCAGGACTTTGTTTGGTCCACAGAAGCCCAAACTTCACCTCTCACGGCAGGCATTGTACTAGACCTTCAGGGACCGGGTTCCCAAGGATTCCACTCCCCTGGACCTGTATAGCACCCTGCACAGATAGCCTCTTGGTTTTGGGTATGACCAGAGCTCTGGATCCCAGGGTCCAGCCCTCCTAAGAGAGGCATTACAGGCAAAACCCTGCTCTTCTCTGCAAGGCCCGGGTACCGACCGTTTAGCTATGAAGCTTTTTTGGTCGGATCCGGAATAGCTTGCTAAGGCCCAGAGAACCTGTACACAAGCCCAGATGAATACATGTTAACCTTGGCCAACACCTTAGACACTGGCAAAAAACTGAGGTACTCCCGGATGGGAGGGGCTTATATAGGGGAGGGTACTTCCTGTTTGGAAGTTGCCAGTGCCAGCACCTGAAGGTAATTCTATATAACCCACATAGTAATGACTATGCTGCTCTGTGTCCCGTGATGTATGAACAAGAAAAAACTAAAAGACAAAGAAAGCAAGTAGACATCAAATGTACGTGACAAAAGAAACCAGGATACCAAGGTGGAAAAGCCTGGAAGGTATCCCAGACCGTGTCATGAGCTTCCTAGGCTAAAATTGAAAATTATTTGTTGATCAAACTTCAGCGACGTCCATTTCCGTAGATCAGCAGGACCCCGTTTGGACACTACAACGAGGAAGAAACCATCCCGACAGTGGAAAACTACTAAGACGGCCGAAACAGGGGGTTACAAGGAGGGGCTAGCTCCTATGTACAGAACCCTAACCGGAGAAGGACGGATGGCGGCAAAGTCTTCGACATACTGCCCGTGACATGACCTCTGCAAACAAGAACAACACAGTTAAAAACAAGAAATAACCAACGAACCCTAAGAAACAGGAAAAAAATCCTTCCTACCCTTACCGCTACTTATGCAGGTGACCGTGATTAAAAGACGCAGTAGCGTCGAGTATAGCCATAAGATCTAACCGTGAAGATATGACCCTGACATGTATACAAGACAATGAAATGTAGGTAAGTGCAGGACTAACGGTGACAGTCTCGGGAGTAACGTGATAGGAATACTGCCGTGGTGTGAAGCTGTAAAACCTACAATGTGAAGAATGAACCAATGTACTGACAACACAAAGTATGAGCAGGACTGAATAAATGTGACAAACCCAAGAATTTGCACAGGCCGAGCAACCTGAGGCCTAGCAGGCAAATTAAAAACATACACTCAGGCCTGATGAACCTGAAGACGTGTCAGGCCTTTAAATGAGAAAAGAAATGCCCAGATGCGTGAAATGAAATGCCCAGATGCATGAAATGAATGTGAAACGTATGAGAAACGGATGAGGAGACTTGCCACCGTACAAGCCAATTAGAAACGCTCATCTCAATCCGTAAGCACCCATAAACGTGATGGGTGACCCCCCATGAAAATATAAACACATGAGAACTTAAACATATGTGAACATAATTAGCATGAGAAATGTAACGTATGAGAAACGTGATCGCATGAGAAACGTAATCGCATGAGAAACGTAATCGCATGAGAACATTAGCATGAGAACGCAACACATGGGAACATAACTAGCATGAGAAATGTAAACGCATGAGAACATCAGCATGAGAAACACAACACATGGAACAATCGCATGAGAAATGTAAAAAACATGAGAAACGTAAAACATGAGAAACGTAAAACATGAGAAACGTAAAACATGAGAAACGCAAAACATGAGAAACATAAAAAACATGAGAAACGTAAACATAGAAAAGTAAATTGAATAGCATACCATATCTGACTGAAACATACACTCACTGAGCACACTAACAAACACTGACCACATACACGCTCCAAGCAGAATCCTGACACAGGGGGAGATCGAACGTAGAGGCTGATCGCGTGACTCCCCCCACCTCCCTCCCCCCATCCACCACAAAAATAAGGCCGCTGACTTAAACACTGCCCCCAGCCTGAGAGGAGCCCCAAGAGCCCCTCTCACCCAGCAACACCTCAGCATACACAGACTAACAGTGTGAGACACATCATACCATAGGGGAGGAGACAGGCCGAACTGAGGAAGATGCTGCTTCAGCCAATCACTGCACAGCTGAAGGAAGCGATGTGAGTGCGGTGTGACAAGCGTTTGAACCTGCATCATACTGAATACATGCACTCACTGAGCTCACCAACTGAACACAGATCAGCTGAACACATACACACTCCAACCAGAATCCTGAAGACAAACAAAGCAGATGTGAGATGCAGCCTTGGCAACATGGGGAAACATAGAAGGAACCAGAGAGCAGTAACTGCGATAAGAGTACCAGGGACAGGGCGAGATTGATCGTATGAAGCCGATGGCATGACTCCCCCCTAACCAAGATTTGGTAACTGACAGATACACTGCCCCCAGCCCCAACTACCCCAGCCTGAGAGGAACCCCAAGAGCCCCTCTAACCCCCCCACCAGACACCCCAGAATCAGTAAAACTCGACAACGTTGACAGGGAGCCCTCAGCACTCACTGGGCTGACTCTGGGAGACATGTCACAGGGGAGGAGACAGGCCATACTGAGGAGGATGCTCCTCCAGCCAATCAGTGCTCAGCTAACATGATACTGCACAGCCGGAAGGAAGCAGAGTGTGGTCAGGGAATACATACACACACCCTCCCCCCCGCTCCCCCCCCCAGGATGGGGACATGAGGTGAGCCCGAGGTAGGTCTCATATGATCAACTGCTGGGATGGATGGAAGGATGAGGGTGCTGGGACCGATGCTGTCCACCTGTAGAGCACTGACAGGCCGATCGGGTCGCTGTGTGAGATGTGGGGCAGAGGGAGGTTATGGGTTGTCAGAGTTGGAGCCTGTACCACCATCAGTTGCTGAGTCCATCCCTGGAGAGCAGGCCCCTGGCCCCCCAAAACGCCAACACACGCGGCCATGAGATAGACCATGAGCGGGCGGCCCCTCCCCTGCCCATAGACCCCCCCTAAATTATACTTGTGTCTGCACGAGAATCGGAGAGGCGAGCACGGCAGCAGCCGCACATCCTCCTTGCTGGAAGGAAACCGGAAATTACGTTGCGGTCGCACCGGAAATGACCTGTCACAGCATCCCACAAAAGCAACGTCGACAGGCAAGGAGGAGAGAGGGCGGCTTTTAATACCTTCCGACTCCTCCTACAAATTCAGGCTGACCTGCGGTCCAGCCTTCTAACACATATATATATTGTGACAGCAGGAAGGTAAAGTCACCTGGTTGCATCCAGGGGGGTAGATATATTTCGCCCAGATTCAGGCTTTACGCCGACTTATACAACTAGGTGGAGAGTTGTATAAGGCTAGTGGGCTCATGGATGACTCATACCTCTAGGGAGAGGGCTGGGCGTTGTGCAGACAGGGAGTTGATGAGACCAGCTGAAGCTTGTCAGCTCATTTAGGCCTCTATAAGAACTCCCAGCTTCATTAGATGTTAGCTCATGCCTGGAACCAGACCTGTGTGGACTGTCTAGGGAGAGTGAACCCCTGTGCGGTGAGACAAAGCCTGTGTGGCTATTTGCTTGGACATTTAAAACCAGGGACTTAGGGACTAGGACAGCACTAGGCTGATCCCAGTTGTTAGTTAGGAAACCTGTATGTTTAGTCAGAGGTCAACTTGACCAGGATTTATTTTGGTTATGTTTCTTTTGCTTTGCTGTGTTTTGTCACTGTAAATAGAAAATAAACCGCACCTTTTTTGATTTTGAAAACCACAACCTCCGTTTGCTGGGCCTGTTTTGTGTGGGGAGCCCATCCCGGGGGTCACACACACCCGCTGCCGAGCTAACCCCCTCACAGTTGGTGGAGAACCAGTGGCAGTTTTTTTTTAAGCCAGCATGGAGGAGATACTGAAGCAGCTGGCTCTAGCAAATGCCAATCAACAGCAGACAAATGCAGGTTTGCAAAGGAGCCTTGCAGCCCAGCAGCAGACAAACGCAACTTTGCAACAGAGTCTGGAGGCTCAGCAACGAGCCCAGCAGCAATCTGAGGCCCGCTTCATAGACCTGTTGCAGAAGCAAGAGCAGAGACTACAACAACAGATGGAAGCAGTAATGCAGCAACGTCCGCAGACCAGTGAGGAAAGCCGTCCCACTAATACCGCGTCCTTTGGGGTGAGTCGTTTATTGACAAAAATGACTGGAGAGGATGATCCAGAGGTATTTTTGACCACATTTGAAAGGACCGCTGAAAGAGAAAAGTGGCCTGAGGAGCAGTGGGCTGGACTGGTGGCTCCTCTGTTAACTGGTGAATCGCAGAAAGCTTACTATGACCTAGAGCCTAACCAAGCAAAAGACTATGTGATGCTAAAAGCTGAAATATTGGCAAGGCTGGGTGTCACCCAGGCTGTCCGGGCTCAGCGTGTGCATAACTGGACTTTCCAGCTTGGAAAACCCCCCAGGTCTCAAATGTATGATCTCATTCACCTGAGCAGAAAGTGGCTACAGCCAGAGACTTTGTCCGCACCAAAGATTGTGGAACGTGTTGTAATGGATCGGTTTTTGAGAGCTCTTCCTACTGCCATCCAAAAGTGGGTAAGCCATGGAGACCCAGAGACGGCCGATGGTCTTGTGGATCGTGTGGAGAAATACTTGGCTACAGAGAACCTGACGGCCTCTTCCAGAGACACTCGGACTTTCCACCCTAAGACCAGACCATCCCCAGGGGCGGATAAGAGGATTCCAAGGGGTAAGGGTGGAGAGAGTGAGAGGGTGGGAGCTCTACCCCAAGTTTGGCGAGAACAGCCTGGGAAATCAGCGGCTCAAGAGGCGGCAAGAAGGATCGTTTGCTACCGCTGCCGGCAAGCGGGACATATTGCAGCCAATTGCCCGGTTGTGGAGGAACCCATGCAGTGTGACTTTCTGACGGGCAGACGTCAGTCGCTGTGTGCGACAGTCGCATGCACTGCCATTCGAGGAACTGAGAAACATTTATGCAAAATGTGTGTTAATGGTAGAAATGTTGTGGTATTGCTGGATTCAGGTAGCCTTGTGACCCTGATAAAGGCTGAGTTAGTTAAAACAGAGGTCTCTGGGAATAGCAAGGTAGCTGTTATTTGTGTGCATGGGGACACCCGAGAGTATCCAGTGACTACAGTGTGTTTCGAGACCCCCAAAGGTACCCTCTCTCATCCAGTGGGCTTAGTATCTCAGTTACCGCATGACGCCATTGTGGGAAGGGATTTTCCGAAGTTCTGGGAACTGTGGGATGATCCTGAGCCCCTCACTGGTGCCCCTATGTACCAGGAATGTGATAGCCAGAACTCCCCTGAGAGTGGTGAGGACTCTCCGGAATTTCCCTTATCAGTATTGGCAGGGGAGACTCAAGAAACTGGAGAGGAGCCCACCTCCTCAGACGAAAACCTACCGTCTGTGGAGTTTTCTGATCTTGAGGTTCACAGGGAAAACTTTGCCACAGAACAGTTGAAAGACCCCGCCCTAATAAAGGCACGGGAAAACGTAGTGAAAATAGATGGCGAGTTAGTGAACCCAGATAACACCTGCACTTACCCATAATTCAGCGTAGAGAAGGACCTACTGTATCGGGTGGCAAAAAGGGCAGAAGAAACCGTTGAGCAGCTTGTGGTGCCCAAACCTTACAGGAAGTTGGTGTTGGAGTTGGCCCATGGGCACATTCTTGGAGGTCATCTGGGGACAGAGAAAACCCGAGAGAGGGTATTACAGAGATTCTATTGGCCGGGGGTGATGAAGGACGTCGAAAATTATTGTTCCTCCTGCCCTGTGTGTCAGAGGTTGGCCCCGATGCCACATTTCCGTAGCCCGCTGGTCCCTCTACCCATCATTGAGGTCCCGTTTGAGAGGATCGCCATGGATTTGGTAGGTCCTATAATCAAGTCCGCTAGGGGGCACCAGTACATATTAGTTATAATGGACTATGCCACCCGTTATCCAGAAGCGATCCCTCTCCGAAATACCTCGGCCAAAACCATAGCCAAAGAGCTATCTCTTGTTTTTAGCCGGGTGGGTATTTGTAAAGAACTGCTTACGGACCAAGGTACACCCTTTATGTCCCGGGTTATGAAAGAGCTGTGTAAATTGTTCAAAGTGACGCAATTGCGTACGTCTGTGTATCACCCCCAAACCGATGGGCTGGTTGAAAGATTCAACAAAACCCTAAAACAAATGTTGAAGAAAGTGGTGGATAGAGATGGAAAGGATTGGGACTGTTTACTTCCTTATTTGATGTTTGCTATTAGGGAGGTGCCCCAATCCTCTACGGGATTCTCCCCCTTTGAGTTACTGTATGGGAGACACCCAAGAGGGCTGTTGGATATTGCCAAGGAAACTTGGGAAAGTGAGAGTTCTCCCCACAGGAGTGTGATTGAGCATGTCGCCCTGATGCAAGATCGAATTGCACAGGTAATGCCCATCGTGAAGGAACATTTGGCCCAAGCGCAGTTGGCACAGCAGAGAGTGTACAACCGTGGAGCCAAGACCCGTACCTTTTCCCCGGGGGATAGGATATTGGTACTTGTCCCTACGGTTGAAAGTAAATTCCTTGCCAAATGGCAAGGCCCCTACGAGATAATGGAAAAAGTGAGCGAAGTGAATTACAAGGTCAGACAACCAGGAAGGCGAAAGCCCGAACAGATCTATCACGTTAATCTGTTGAAAGCCTGGAGGGATAGAGAGTCCCTAGTCGCAGACACTTGGTCACCAGCTCAAACTGGTTGCGTGATTCCTGAGGTTGGAATAGCAGCCACCTTGTCACAACCCCAACAACAGGAGGTTAAGGAGTTTGTGCTTCGCAACAAGGAGGTATTCTCTGAGCTGCCGGGACAAACATCTGGGGTAGAGCATGACATCATTACCCCGCCCGGTGAAAGGGTGAAGTTAAAACCCTATCGGATCCCAGAGGCTCGACGGGAGGCAAGAGGAAGTACAGAAAATGCTGAACTTAGGGGTAATAGAGGAGTCCCAAAGTGATTGGTCTAGTCCCATCGTGTTGGTGCCTAAACCGGATGGGAGCTGGCGATTTTGTAACGATTTTCGTCAGTTGAACAAAGTTACAAAATTTGACACCTACCCCATGCCACGTATAGATGAGTTGATCGACCGGCTGGGAACAGCCCGATACATGACGACTCTTGACCTCACAAAAGGGTATTGGCAAATCCCCCTGGCCAAGTCGGCCAAAGAGAAAACCGCATTTGTAACCCCAGACGGGGCGTTCCAATATAAAAGAATGCCGTTCGGGTTACAGAATGCGCCGGCCACATTCCAGCGGAAAATGGACCAGATGCTGAGGCCCCATCGGAAGTATGCTGCGGCTTACCTGGATGACGTAATTGTCCATAGCACAGATTGGGCCTCACATCTGCCAAAAGTGCAAGCAGTCCTGGACTCTGTTCGGGAAGCGGGGTTTACGGCTAACCCCAAGAAGTGTACCATTGGGCAGGAGGAGGCCAAATATCTTGGGTACACCATTGGGAGGGGAGTAATAAAACCCCAACTCAACAAAGTCGAGGCCATCCAGAGTTGGCCACGTCCCAACAGCAAGAAGCAGGTACGAGCCTTTCTGGGAATCGCTGGGTATTATCGGCGATTCATTCCCCACTTTGCTTCTAAGGCTGTGCCCCTAACCAACCTGACGAAGGGGAAAGGGTCGGTCATGATTAAATGGACCCCCGAGGCTGAGGCAGCATTCCAATTCTTGAAACAAGCCTTATGTAGCCAGCCAGTGTTGTACTCACCCGACTTCTCTAAAGACTTTGTCGTACAAAGTGATGCGTCAGATGTGGGGTTAGGAGCAGTATTGTCCCAGGTCTGGAACGGGGAAGAGCACCCAGTCATTTACCTCAGCAGGAAGTTGAAGTCCCATGAGGTAAATTACGCCACCGTTGAAAAGGAGTGTTTAGCGGTGAAGTGGGCTCTAGATTCCCTTCGGTACTACCTGCTAGGTAGGCACTTTGACATGGTTACGGATCACGCTCCGTTAAAGTGGATGGCTCAAAACAAGGAAACAAATAGAAGAGTGAATAGGTGGTTCCTGGCCCTCCAGGAATTCAACTTCACAGTAAAGCATCGCCCTAGCGTTCAAATGGGGAATGTGGATGCTTTGTCTCGAGTACATGAATGCCTGATTGCTGGTGTTCCAACCCCGAGGTTAAAACAAGAGGGGGGGGTATGTGACAGCAGGAAGGTAAAGTCACCTGGTTGCATCCAGGGGGGTAGATATATTTCGCCCAGATTCAGGCTTTACGCCGACTTATACAACTAGGTGGAGAGTTGTATAAGGCTAGTGGGCTCATGGATGACTCATACCTCTAGGGAGAGGGCTGGGCGTCGTGCAGACAGGGAGTTGATGAGACCAGCTGAAGCTTGTCAGCTCATTTAGGCCTCTATAAGAACTCCCAGCTTCATTAGATGTTAGCTCATGCCTGGAACCAGACCTGTGTGGACTGTCTAGGGAGAGTGAACCCCTGTGCGGTGAGACAAAGCCTGTGTGGCTATTTGCTTGGACATTTAAAACCAGGGACTTAGGGACTAGGACAGCACTAGGCTGATCCCAGTTGTTAGTTAGGAAACCTGTATGTTTAGTCAGAGGTCAACTTGACCAGGATTTATTTTGGTTATGTTTCTTTTGCTTTGCTGTGTTTTGTCACTGTAAATAGAAAATAAACCGCACCTTTTTTGATTTTGAAAACCACAACCTCCGTTTGCTGGGCCTGTTTTGTGTGGGGAGCCCATCCCGGGGGTCACACACACCCGCTGCCGAGCTAACCCCCTCACAATATATATATATATATATATATATATATATATATATATATATATAAAAATATATATACCGTGTATATATATATATCAAATACACCGCAACTAACTAACTAACCTGCCTGTCTAATCTAGCTCAATCTGTCTCCTTCCACAGTCACACACTATACAAGGCCGCTATTTAAGCAGCCTTATATGTTGTGGGGCATGGACTTAGTCCCCCTGAGCCATGATTGGCCAAATGCACCCTGTCTTTGGCCAATTATGGCTCTCTCTGCAGAGCGTGGTGTGATTGGCCTAAGCATGCAGGTCAGGTGCATGCTTTGGCTAATCATCAGACACGAATGCACTGCGATCTTGCAGTGCATTATGAGGCGTTCTGCTGTTCTGCGGCACTCTAATTTCTCGCGAATGCCCCATATTGTTCGCTTTTCAGCGAATGGGCGAACACCCGATGTTCGACTCCAACATCGAGCTCATCCCTATTTATGACTACAGCCCCATACACACGATCGGTTTGACTGATGAAAACCGTCCGATGGATGGTTTTCATCAGACCAACCGATCGTGTATGGTACCCATCGGTCTTTTTTCCATCGGTTGTAAAAAATAGAACTTGTTTTAAAATTTTGCGATGGATAAAAAACCGATGGGAATTTCCGATCGTCTACGGGCAAGTCCATCGGATCAAAAACCCACGCATGCTCAGAATCAAGTCGACGCATGCTCAGAAGCATTAAACTTCATTTTTCTCGGCTCATCGGAGTGTTTTACGTCACCGCATTTGGAACGGTCGGTTTTTTGACTGATGGTGTGTGGGCAAGACTGATGGAAAACAGTTTCATCGGATATCTGATGGACAAATCCATCGGACGAAAATCCATAGGTTATCCGATCGTGTGTACGGGGCTTACGACATTACACTTTCTGTCCCAGTAATCAGAAAGAGTATAAGGGGGAATATCTCCACTTGGAGATAAAGAGACTGATTTACTGAAGGAGTTGAGAATGTTCACACAAAAAAGAGTAAAAATTCACTTCAGATATCCAATCATGTGAAAAGCACATTTGTTTACTTAATTAATTTGCAAATGGTTAAGGAGTGAAATTAATCTTTACTCTTTGTGTGAACAGTCTCAGCTCCGTTCGTAAATCTGACTCACAATCTCCTACTCCCTGTCCTTTCTACAATTGTTCTTTTGTAGTTTCAGAAATGGGAAACAGTGTTAACTGCTGAAGAATATAGAAGAGATAAAGGTCAGATTTTTTAAAAGCTGATGAATGACTTAAGAATTCTATGAAGGCCTTGCTTTAACTGAAATGAACCCACCTGAGCAATCACGTAAGGAAGCTGTCAGTGTACTAGACCAATTATTAATGGCCGAGGCATTCCGTTCCTGCAGATACATATGTTGAGGACTGTTTTCTCTAACTCCCAGCAATCTAACTAGATAATTCTATAAACCATTAAAGCTACACATTTAAATAAATAGTGCATATGTTTTTGTTGGCTTGTTAAAAATTATGAGGATCTTCTTTAGACCTCATCAATTGTTCATGTCTTTTTGGGACCTCCTCCCCATTGCTCAGGAAACCTTTCAATAATTAATGCACTGAGGTCATAGTAATAGTGTTCAGATTTGCTCAGCCAGAGATCTGGCAATGTTAAGCCTGCTGTGCTATGTTTCTTAGGTTAGATTGTCTACCCCAGATTACCAGCAATGGGTGAACTGGCAAAATATTCCTTTGGAACTCTTACCAGTCCAATTACATATTTCACACTTTACTCCTTGCACTCTGTATGATCACTGTGTAAATGAGCATAAAGGTGCATATGAGTGATAGCATTTTATACTGTTGACATGGTTATGGCCTTATGCATGCATCATCATGGTATAAACACATTTATGTGGACTTTCCTAAAAATGGGCAAGAGACAGTTTTTTTAAAAGTGAGCAACTGTATAATCTTCAAGGAAAAAGTTAACAGGAACCCTACCAGTTTATGAGCAGATCAGTTTGCAGGTTTTTTGATAAATATTTAATCACCATGGAGAATCCTGAACAGTAAGATATCCAGGTTTAAATGAACCAATTCACTTGCCACTATCTGATTTAAGATATATACATATAAATTAAGAATATAAAATAAAAAAAGTGTGTCACTAAGCACTTTTAAAAGATGTGCTTCTTGTGTTACTGCATCTTCTGACATCTGTGTATACTCCCTCTGTCAACACTTAATCTGCAGCAGATGGAAGGAGTAGAGAAAAAAAGCAGTGGAATGGGTTATGTGACCTCTAATTGACTGCCACTTATGCCGTGTACACACAATAGGTTTTACCGATGACAACAGTCCGATGGACTTTTCTCATCGGACAAACCGATCGTGTATGGGCCCCATCGGTCTTTTTTCCATTGGTGAGAAAAAATAGAACATGTTTTAAATTTATCCGATGGGGAAAAAAAACGATAGCAAATTCCGATCGTCTGTGTGGAACTCCATCGGACAAAAAACCCACGCATGCTTAAAATCAAGTCGACGCATGCTCAGAAGCATTAAACTTAATTTTTCTTGGCTTGTCGGAGTGTTTTACGTCACAGCATTTGGGACGGTTGGATTTTTGACTGATGGTGTGTAGGCAATACTGATGGAAGTCAGCTTCAACGGATTTCTGATGGAAAAATCCATCGGATTAGAATCCATAGGAAATCCGATCGTGTGTACAGGGCTTTAGACTTAAAAGTATAAAATATACTTTTTTCATTTTTATTTTATTTAGTGAGAAAACGTTGTTTGCCAATTTGCATCTATTGCAAGTTTTTTGTCTGAACTATTTTACAGCTCATTCATCTACTTAATCGCACATGCTTCTGTTAGAATCCACAATTTCAAAAAGATTGATAAACAAAGACCAACTTGATCTTATACTGGATATTTAACAACTTACTTTAAACAATTATACAGTTCATTACAAGTATAACAATCCCTCTTATACCTAATTTATCAACTAGAAAACTTCATTTAGCGAGGTACTCTTAAAGTATATTTGCCCTTGTCAAATTAGTTATTAGGTTTGAAGTAAAGCGAAAACAATAGATACAATTAACAATAAATGATTACAAGAAATGGTATCATGTGTTAAGAGCGCATTGGAAACATAGAATCAGCTGATATATGTTTGAAGATCCTGAGAAGAATATCTAAGGAATTGTTGAACCAGAATATAGTCAATCTAATCATGTAAAGCTATTACATTTGAACAAATATGTAAATATTATAGAATAATATAATATTAGAAAACTGGATAAAATAGAAACATTGACTATAGCTATAAAAGTGTAATAAATTAATAATAAATTGGCTCAAAAATAGGAAGAGATAGGGGGTATAGGGATCATATTTATAAAAAAATATTATATTATTAGGAGTAGAAGTAAATATCATGTTTATGAAAATTCAAATATACCATTTTATATATTAAGTTACATAAAGATAGAAAAAAGATAGAAAAAAGAGAAAGAGAATTAAAGGAAAAAGGACAAATTGTGGACTATAAAAGATAGAGAGTGAATAGAAACAAAGGGATAGAAAAGGAAGTACAGGATAGAGAGAAGCCCCCGGGATTATTACATATAAAGGGGTACAGATAATATTGAGACAAAGTATCTAGAATATTACTGGCTTTCAAAATCTTACCAAGGTCTCAGTAAAGAATTGTCAGGTTTAGATAGGATAGAATAGTCACCCAAGGGTTCCATATTTTTTCAAATAGATCTATGGAATCATTGGTTATGGCTTCTGATTTTGAATGGAGCATGGCTTGGTGTATTCTATTTCTAGTTTCAGAAACTAGAAGCGTAGCTGTTTTCCAAGCTTTGGTGATGGTTTGTTTTGCGGCTGTGGTGATTTCTAGCAATAACCTAAATTGAGTATAAGAGTGTCAGGTTTTAAATTTAGAAGTGCAATAGTTGGATCAGGAGTAATGGGTTTCTTAAAAACTGTTGAAAGCATTAAAATATTTCTTTACAATAATTTTTTGTAACAGGACACTCCCAAAAAATATGTAAATGTGTTCCTGGATCACCACAGCCACGAAAACAAAGCAGGGAATATTGGGGAGCAAATTTTGCAATTCTAAAAGGAACCAGATACCAATACATGATAACTTTATAGTTTGTTTCCAGAGCAAGTATATTTTGGGAAGACATTTTAGTATTAGACCATACTTTACTCCAGGTAGATGTATCTGTATTGGAACCAAGTTCGCTCACCCATTTTTCAGTATATGAAGGTAATTTTGCAGTAAGCTTAGTATTTAGTTGGCTATACAGTATTGAGATAAGTCCTTTTGAGTGAGGATCTCCTTTACATATTTGTTCGAACTGCGTCATATCACTCAAATTACTAATATCTTGTATGTATGGTGCAAAAAAAGTTATTGACCTGTAAGTAGCGAAAAATTTCTGAGCTCGGAAGTTTATGACTGTCACATATAATTTAGAAAATGTTTTAAATGAAGTAGATGATACAAAGTCACAGCATTGTGTTAGACCAGCGGAAGTCCATTTTGTAAAAGTTCTAGGAAATGTGAGCGCCGGGTAAAATTGTGAGTTTCTCATAAAAGATATAAGGGGTACATGTGGGGATTGTAAGCCCTGGGTTGTTTTGAATCTTTCCCAAATAGAATATGTGTGTTTAGTTATCTTATTATCAATTATTTTGTGGTTAGAAGAGGTGGATCATATGAGGTTTGGTTTAGAGATTGGGTCGCTATCAATGGTTTCAATTGCTACCCATAGTGGAATTTCATGGTTTGAGTGGTACTTGGGAATATTTGCTATTTGCGCAGCATGAAAATAAGTGGCAAAGTTTGGGAAACCTAAACCTCCTTTAAGTTTAGAAAGGTATAGGGTGTGAGAAGAAATTCAAGATTTTAGAGAGTTCCATATAAATGATTGTGTTTTACGTTGTAAGTTTCTGAAGAAGTAGGCTGGAATAGGTATGGGTAAAACTCTATATAGAATTTTTGGGAATATAGTCATTTTTATAACATTTATTTTACCAAACCAGAATAAAGGCAGAGTGGGCCATTGTTTTAGATAATTAGAAATTTTTCGTAACAGTGGAGGGTAGTTAGCAGAGAAAATATCCTTTAGATCAGGGGTAAGTACAATACCTAGATATGTGAGGTGTGACGATGACCATGTAAAAGGAAGGGATGTCTTTGTTTATTGTAGTATATCTGGGGGTAAAGAGATGTTTAAAGCTATGGATTTTTGTGTGTTTACTGTCCAGATATATGGGCAAAATGATCTAGTTTGTTTATAATATTGGGAGCTGTAATATGGGAGGAGGACATGAAAATTAAAAGGTCATAAGCAAATAAGCAGAGTTTATGGTGGTAGCCGGCCAATTCTATACATTTAATTGATGGATCTGTTCTAATAGCTTGAGCAAGGGGTTCAATGAGTAAGGCGAATAAAAGTGGGGAAAGGAGACAACTTTGGCGAGTGCCTCTATTGATATCGAACATGGCTGATTTATATCCTGCATATTTAATGTATGCCTTTGGATTATTATATAAAGATGTGGCCCAGCTAAGAAAGTACGGGCCAAAGCCCCATTTTTGTAAAGTGAAGTTTAGGTAGGGCCATGTTACCGCGTCAAAAGCTTTTTTGATGTCTAGTGACAGAAAACACCTAGGAATTTTTCTTTTTTTGGCTGTTTGAATCAGCAACATGGCCCTACGAACATTATCTGTTGCTTGGCGCAAAGGGATAAAACCAACCTGATCATTACTTATTAAGGAACCTATTATGTTATGCAAACAAGTCGCTATCACTTTCGCTAGTAATTTTAGATCTAGATTTAAAAGCGATATAGGTCTAAAATTCACACAGGATGAGTCATCAGACTGTGGTTTAGGAATCATTGATATGATAGCCGTAATAGTTTCAGATCTGAATGATTGGTTGTTGATGATTGAATTGAATGCTTCTATCAGCATGGGGGTTAATAAATGAGATTTTTTTTATAGTAAATGGCTGAAAACCCATCAGGTCCCGGACGCTTATTAGGTTTGAGGGATTTGATTGCTTGCTCAATTTCAATGGGAGTGATGGGACTTTCAAGGCTTTCATATTGATTCTGGGATAGGGTAGGAAGTTTTATTTGTGAAAATAATGTTTCTGCTGAAGATTGGTCAAAAAAGCCTTCTTTTTTATATAAGGAGGTGAGATGTTTATGGAAGGTATGAAGGATCTTAACTGGATTACTAGTATATTTATCGTGAGAGGTTTTCAGTCGAATTGGCTTAAATGGATTGTTTATTTTTTTAATTGCATGTGCAAGGAGGGTGCCAGGTTTATTGGCATGGAAGTAATATTTTTGTTTGGATTTACGTAGAGTTTTGTCCACTGATTCTGAAAAGAATAGATCTAGACTTAAGCTAGCTTTCTCAAGTTGTGTTTTATTTTGTGGTGTGGGGTTAGAGTGGAAACTATTATGATAATAGTTAAATTCAGTTTCAAGTTTTTGTTGTAGTTTTTTATTTTCTTTCTTTCTTTTGATATGATGCTTGACGTAAGCAATGCCCTCTAAGGACAGGCTTATGTGCTTCCCATAATGTTAGTGGGGATATATCTGAGGATTTATTATTTTGCATGTATTCTTTTAGGGCAATTTCTAGGTCTAGAGAGTGTGAAGGGTGTGATAAGAGTGAGTTGTTTATTTGCCATGTTGAGTCTTGTGTTTTTGGAAGTAAGGAGTTAAAGATGGAAATTATAGCACAGTGATCCGTCCATGTGTAGGGTTTGATATATGAGGTGAGCAATTCTGGGAACATACGTATAGAAATTAAAATATGATCAATACGGGAAAAAAATCTGTGAGGGTGAGAATAAAAGGAGTATTGACATTTGGAAGGGTTAATTTCACGCCAGGAATCTATTAATGAGTGTTGTTGAAGGAGTCTCTGGAACGATCTAGATTGAGAATTAGATGTAGGAGGTGTTGGTGATTTATCTAGGTATGGATATATTGTTTGGTTGGAAACTCCACAAGTCAAGAGTGTGCCTACTTTATGTGTATCAATAACTTGAAACAGGTGGGAAAGAAATGATGTTGGTCTTTTGTTAGGTGCATAATATGAGACTACTGTGATTGGGATATCGCATAGATTGCCTGTAAGTATGAGGTTGCGACCTTCTGGATCTTTGATTTCTGCTACAAGGGAGAAGGGTGTAGTATGGTGGAATGCTATCAACACTCCTCTGTGTTTGGATTTGGCTGAGGCTGTAAAGACTTATGGATAGCTTGCACCAAAATATTTAGGGGTAGAGGATTCAGCAAAATGAGTCTCCTGGAGACACACTATGTTTGCTTTTGATGCAGAAAGTGACCTGAAAACTTTAGTACGTTTATGAGGTATATTTAGACCTTGTGTATTTAAGGTAAGTACATTCAAGGAAGCCATATAAACATCTTGAGAAGAATATAGCTATACATAACAAATATAAATTGTGATACCAGATTTAATCCGGAGTAAGAGAGGAAGATGGAGAAAGAATAAGAAAAATAGGATAGAAGAAAAAAAAAAAGGAGGTGATAGTCATCAATCTAAATAGATTGAAATAATTCAAATACATAGTAAAAAATAAAAAGTTGGCTTTCTGAGCTCAAAAATGACACAAGCTCAGAGGCACAAAGTCTGTCTGAGGAGGCCCCCTGCACTATAAACACAGTGAGGGAGAGTCCTAGGACAGACAATTGGGGACGCAGTGGCCACTCCTCAGCTTCCCCATGGCTAAAATGATTTTTTTTTAAATAAAGAAAAAAAAATTATTAAACTAAGACAGCCAGACTTGGCAAGGCAACCAGCTACAAACATGCTTAAAATTAGTAACTAGCTATTCCTTAATTAATAACAGAAAATAAGCAAATAATACTATAGGTTTCAAGATGAGATATAATGCATTTCAATTCTATTAATAATAAAAGTATTTTGAATAATAATTATATTACCCGTATATACTCAAGTATAAGCCGACCTGAGTATAAGCCGAGGTACCTAATATTACCCCAATAAACAGGGAAAACTTATTGACTCAAGTATAAGCCTAGGGGGGGGAATGTGCCCATTGCCACCTCACTGTGCCATTGCCACCTCACTGTGCCACCTTACTGTGCCCATTGCCAGCTTACTGTGCCCAACCTCACTGTGTCCATTGCAGCCTCCCTGTGCCCGAGTCAGTGTACCTGAAAATCTTCTTATACTGCAGCCGGCGTCCATTGTTTAAATATCGCAGCTTTCTCCTGGTCCCTTTCATGATAGGTGTTTCCAGCAAACACTGTGTTGAGTGTTCCGCCTATCAGGGAGATCCTCTCATTCTCGGACTCTGTTTCCCAGCAGGCACTGTGTTCAGTGTTCCGCCAATCACGGACGTCTTTTCATGCTTGGACAAGAGAACATCCATGATAGGCGGAACACTGAACACAGTGTCTGCTGGGAAACGGAGTCCGAGAATGAGAGGACCTCCGTGATAGGCGGAACACTCAACACAGTGTTTGCTGGAAACGCCTATCACAGAAGGGACCAGGAGAAAGCCGCAATATTTAAACAATGGACGCCGGCCGCAGTATAAGAAGATTTTCAAGTACTGACTCGAGTATAAGCCGAGAGGTGTACTTTCAGCCCTAAAAAAAGGGCTGAAAAACTCGGCTTATACTCAAGTATACCAGAAGAAATGTCCAAAATTTGCTGCTGAAAAAAAATCAAGTTTTCATGTGACTCCAATACTCAGTGCTGACAACTCAGTGCTGACAATCAAAAACTTGAAGTGATGTAAATTGTGCTCCTTCACCAAGGAAAAACGTACACCCATAGTGCTGTAGTAAATCCTGCTTACCAGAGGTAGTTGACCACTTTAACTAAAAAGGGCTCAGAATAAAAATTGCTAAGAATGTACCAGATCCCCCCAAAAAAACCTCCACCTTCCTTGATAGTGTAGGCTTCCATTACTGCACTAGGTGCAAAGCCTGTAAAACGACTAGAAAAGCAGGGGCACCTAAAAAAATCTTAAATTTTCAGTCCAAAGTTACTCAAATTTTTTTTGATATTAAGTCCTTTATCACGTGCAATTCAGATCATGTGACATATGTGCTAGAGTGTCCTTGCTCCCTTCAGTACGTAGGCCGCACTACCAGAAACCTGAGAATTAGAATTAATGAACATCTTAAAAACATAAAAAATGGCTATCCTAATCATAGTGTTTCAAGACATTTCAAAATGTTCCATAATAGTGACCCCTCGTTGTGTAAATTCTATGGGATCGATAAAGTTGCTAGACACTGGAGAGGTACACATATGACCAGAGAGGTCTCAAAAAATGAGACCAAGTGGCTCTATAGACTAAAGTGTATGCATCCGCTTGGTATGAATATAGAACTAGATCTTAATTGTTTCCTCTCCAATGATTAGCAATTTTCTATATATACATTATTTATGTATATATATATATATATATATATGTATATATATATATATATATATTTTTTTTTATTTTTAATTTTTCTATGACCTTTGATCCATTCTAACTGCATATGGATCAGAGACTGATGAAGTCTATCTCGTCTCTATATATGCAGTTCTCCTGCGGTGTTCATTGGCACCAATTTGAAGGGGAAGGGTAACCTCTAGTATTTTATTCTAAGGCATTATTATTTCTAGTATTTGGTGGAGGATATCTAGATTATCCACCATAATTTATATAGATATAAAAAAAAAATTATTTGTGGAAAGAATCTCTATATATACCATCTTCCTCTATAGATAATTTTTCCTAAATGGCTATATGAGTTAGCACACTTCTAACAATGTGGTTTTGGGCGAAGTTTGTAATACCTACACTAGGGGACACTAGAGTACGTTTTGTGTCTCCGTGGATAAAAAATAATGAGCCTGAATATTCTCTGAAGGGAGTGTTCGGACTACTAATCTTTGTTATATTATTAAATAATAAATGTTTGGTTTAGGTTGGGCATGTTGTAAATTTATATCTACATATCCAGTATACTTATCTATGTAAACGCGATCTTTGTTTTTGTTTAGTTTATACCGAGACTGAGGCTGCGCAGTTCAATTTGGTTTTCCCGGGTATTTTATCACACACAGTATATATTACGTGACCTCCAGTGACCAGATACGCTTCCTGATGACGTAGTGTCCTACGAAACGTACGTCGAGGCGGTATCTGGTCACGTGTTTTTTACGCCCACATCCGGCCTGTGTGGCTAGCGGAAGGAGGGAGGTGGAACGCACGCCGTCCATGTAAGTGGACTGATCGCAGCGGACTTTCCCATTCAATTCCTCTGAGAGCCTGCAGCCACAGTGTCGGGAATAGGCACTTGTGAATGTGAGTAGCCATTTGGCTCTTTTTATGTTTTTTATACGAATTAAAAAACAGTTTTACACTATGGAATGTTTCCATCTTAATTTTCCGGTCATGGCTTTATGAGGAGGAAGGATTTTTTTCTAGGTCCAATCCATGTGACAGGCACTACCCTGTACAAGCGATTTTGACCTACTTTTTAGTTAAAGTGGTCAACTACCTCTGGTAAGCAGGATTTACTACAGCACGTTGGGTGTACGTTTTTCCTTGGTGAAGGAGCACAATTTACATCACTTCAAGTTTTTGATTGTCAGCACTGAGTTGTCAGCACTGAGTATTGGAGTCACATGAAAACTTGATTTTTTTTCAGCAGCAAATTTTGGACATTTCTTCTGGTGAACTTTTGTCTATATAATATATTGGGACACTTTTATACAGTATTCAATATTGCATTTATATAAATTGAGGTATTGGTACATGTATAACTAATTTATCACTATTGGTTTTTTACTTGCACTTATTAGCGCCCCCTAATTATTTTTTCTACACATCACTGGGAGTTATTCACTTCTCAGGGGAGCAGCTTTAGTTTAGTTTTGAGGTCAATATATTTGACCTGGGTGATCTTACACTTATTATCTATTATATCATTTTGTCGCGGAGTTTACTTAAAAATTACACATTTGGAGTATCCTGCTCACGGGTTTGATATCTTACCACTCACGCAGACATGGATGTGTTCAATTACATGAAAGAAAGACATATTAACATAGAGAATATTTTTCAACAAACTCCTAGTCCCAATATAGACCTCAAAAGAGGTTTTAAACAGTTACAATTCGACATGGAAAAACAAATCAGGCTATGGTGGGACATAGCCTCGTTTGAAATGTACATTGGAAAAAATCTTACTCCCAGAAGGTTAAGGTGGGATGTCAGTCCCAATGATGGGATGGAAGACCTCCAATTGCTGGACGAATGGTACCAGTTTTTTAATGCATGTGAGCAAAAGCTCATGCAACTCATGATTAGGAGACGAAAAAACAAAAACGTCATCCTAGAGGCCAAAATAGCAGACCTCAAAGAAAGAATGGAACCTTTTAAAACTAACAATGAATATGAAGAGAAAGCAAAAAGTTTACAAAACCATCTAATAAAATACGACGGGGAAATTAAAAACAAAAAATTAAAAAAATATCAGAGAGATACAAAGGACTTTGAGGACAACAAGGTCTATAAATGGCAAGACACGATAGCGTCTGCCCCTGTATCGGAATCAACAATAGAAAGGGAAACGGAGGTCCTTATGACAGCAGCCCCAAAAAACAAACCAAAAACCTCTAGTACCCCTAAAAAAACAACTATCAAAACACCTAATCATATGCCAAAAGACTCTTATTATCCACAGCCCAACCCCTACCCATATCCAACGGCTCATCCAGTGCACACCTATAATAGGTTTGCACCACTGGAAAATAGGGGGCAGGATTATGGATACTATGAACAGAATAGAGGTTACTATCCACCCAGACCCCCACGTGGATCTTTTAGAGGTAACTTTAGAGGAAGACCGGGTCCTTACCAGAATTCCCACCAGGGGGGGAATGGAGAGACTGGAAGGAACCTTACCGTATCCCATCCAGCACTCCACAGGTCCCCAAAGACCCCATAGACAAAGAGGGCGACGAGGAGGAAAGAGAAAAGAAAAGAAAAAGGAACAGATAAATGGAGGAATTTACAACTTAGCAGGGGTAACTCTTACAGATCAAGAATGGGAAGTGTTAAATCAAGGGCTAAAATTTGCACCTGATAAAAATGTGGACAAATTCGAGTTGTTCATAGATATTGAAAAATATGTCCGCAAATTGAACATAAAAAAACACTATGCTATTTTAGGATTGAGAACAGGAGGGGATACCACTGACCAGCAATATGTGCATAGTGGGTTAAAAAATAATTCAGTGTTCAACCCGGGTAAAGGTAAAAATCATCACATAGAAGTTTTTAGGAATATGGTGCAAGATGAAGCCAGGGAACTAGCCATTCAAAATCATGGATCCAACAAAAATATTTGGGAAGGAATAAAATTATTGGAAGAAAATAAACAAATAGTGGTGAGACCAGCAGATAAGGGGGGAGGTTTGGTGATACTTACTCGCGAATATTATTACCAAGAAATTGAAAGATTACTTAATGACACAGCTACTTATAAAAAGTTAAAAGGATACCCTACAATCAGATTAAAAGAAGAATTGAATCTTTGGGTAGAGGAGGGAATATCCAAGTCCCTGCTAAACCCTAAAGAAGCAAACTATATTAAAATACAGGCACCAAAGGTCCCAGTACTTTATATAGTGCCTAAAGTACATAAGAACAAGGAGTTTCCACCAGGCCGACCTATTATTAGTGGGCTGGACTCCTTGTTCTCTAGGTTGGGGGAGTACCTTGATGGTTTCTTCAAACCCTTAGTGTCACAAAGCCCGTCCTACTTGAAAGATAGTAAAGATCTCATGGTTCTTTTGAATGAAATCAAAGCCACAAAAAATACAATTATGGTTACAATAGATATTGAATCATTATATACTAATATCAAACAAAAGGATGCACTGTCAGCCATGAAATGGGCGCTTTATAGGGAATCCAAACTCAAAAAGGCCCAGATCAATTATCTGGTTAGGGGCCTGGAGTTAGCTATGGGCAATAATTTTTTCTGGGCTAGAGATTACTTCTACAACCAGATTGGAGGTGTGGCCATGGGGGCACGGTATGCCCCTAGTGTGGCTAATGTGGTTCTCAATAAGTGGGAACTTGAGACCATCTTTAAAGACCAGAATAGATCATTGATCTTTTATAAAAGATATATTGATGATGTCATCTTGCTATGGGATGGACCTATGTCAAGTTTAACATCATTTCTAGAAATAATGAATACAAATGAATATGGTCTAAAATTCACGGCAGAATTTAATCTTAATAGTGTGAACTATCTTGATTTGACTATAACCAAGAACCATGGGATCTATGAGACAAAAACTTACTTTAAGGCTACGGATAGAAATGGGTTTGTCCCAACCCGCAGCTGCCACCATCCCCAATGGATAGGGGCAGTGCCCAAGGGACAGTTCATGAGACTCAGGCGCAATTGTGCCAATGATACTGATTTTTATGAACAAGCCGAAATACTCAAAGCAAAGTTCCTAGAAAAGGGATATCTCATGGGGGCACTCACCCAGGTACTAGCACAAGTATCCGCCATGGATAGAAAATCCCTCCTAGAAACCAAGGTAAAATCTGAATTTAAAGGGGAAGTAGCATTTGTGTCAGGATTCAATAGACAGTATAAGCAGGTCGAAGCTATTATCAAAAAACATTGGCCAATACTGCTTAAGGATCCTGATCTGAAATCCACTATTCCTGTAAAACCCAAATTTATCTATAGAAGAGCCCCAGGGCTCAGAATAAAAATTGCTAAGAATGTACCAGATCCCCCCCAAAAAACTCCACCTTCCTTGATAGTGTAGGCTTCCATTACTGCACTAGGTGCAAAGCCTGTAAAACGACTAGAAAAGCAGGGGCACCTAACAAAATCTTAAATTTTCAGTCCAAAGTTACTCAAATTTTTTTTGATATTAAGTCCTTTATCACGTGCAATTCAGATCATGTGACATATGTGCTAGAGTGTCCTTGCTCCCTTCAGTACGTAGGCCGCACTACCAGAAACCTGAGAATTAGAATTAATGAACATCTTAAAAACATAAAAAATGGCTATCCTAATCATAGTGTTTCAAGACATTTCAAAATGTTCCATAATAGTGACCCCTCGTTGTGTAAATTCTATGGGATCGATAAAGTTGCTAGACACTGGAGAGGTACACATATGACCAGAGAGGTCTCAAAAAACGAGACCAAGTGGCTCTATAGACTAAAGTGTATGCATCCGCTTGGTATGAATATAGAACTAGATCTTAATTGTTTCCTCTCCAATGATTAGCAATTTTCTATATATACATTATTTATGTATATATATATATATATGTATATATATATATATATATATATATATATATATATATTATTTTATTTTTTTATGACCTTTGATCCATTCTAACTGCATATGGATCAGAGACTGATGAAGTCTATCTCGTCTCTATATATGCAGTTCTCCTGCGGTGTCCATTGGCACCAATTTGAAGGGGAAGGGTAACCTCTAGTATTTTATTCTAAGGCATTATTATTTCTAGTATTTGGTGGATGATATCTAGATTATCCACCATAATTTATATAGATATAAAAAAAAATTTCTTTGTGGAAAGAATCTCTATATATACCATCTTCCTCTATAGATAATTTTTCCTAAATGGCTATATGAGTTAGCACACTTCTAACAATGTGGTTTTGGGCGAAGTTTGTAATACCTACACTAGGGGACACTAGAGTACGTTTTGTGTCTCCGTGGATGAAAAATAATGAGCCTGAATATTCTCTGAAGGGAGTGTTCGGACTACTAATCTTTGTTATATTATTAAATAATAAATGTTTGGTTTAGGTTGGGCATGTTGTAAATTTATATCTACATATCCAGTATACTTATCTATGTAAACGCGATCTTTGTTTTTGTTTAGTTTATACCGAGACTGAGGCTGCGCAGTTCAATTTGGTTTTCCCGGGTATTTTATCACACACAGTATATATTACGTGACCTCCAGTGACCAGATACGCTTCCTGATGACGTAGTGTCCTACGAAACGTACGTCGAGGCGGTATCTGGTCACGTGTTTTTTACGCCCACATCCGGCCTGTGTGGCTAGCGGAAGGAGGGAGGTGGAACGCACGCCGTCCATGTAAGTGGACTGATCGCAGCGGACTTTCCCATTCAATTCCTCTGAGAGCCTGCAGCCCCAGTGCCGGGAATAGGCACTTGTGAATGTGAGTAGCCATTTGGCTCTTTTTATGTTTTTTATACGAATTAAAAAACAGTTTTACACTATGGAATGTTTCCATCTTAATTTTCCGGTCATGGCTGTATGAGGAGGAAGGATTTTTTTTAGGTCCAATCCATGTGACAGGCACTACCCTGTACAAGCGATTTTGACCTACTTTTTAGTTAAAGTGGTCAACTACCTCTGGTAAGCAGGATTTACTACAGCACGTTGGGTGTACGTTTTTCCTTGGTGAAGGAGCACAATTTACATCACTTCAAGTTTTTGATTGTCAGCACTGAGTTGTCAGCACTGAGTATTGGAGTCACATGAAAACTTGATTTTTTTTCAGCAGCAAATTTTGGACATTTCTTCTGGTGAACTTTTGTCTATATAATATATTGGGACACTTTTATACAGTATTCAGTATTGCATTTATATAAATTGAGGTATTGGTACATGTATAACTAATTTATCACTATTGGTTTTTTACTTGCACTTATTAGCGCCCCCTAATTATTTTTTCTACACATCACTGGGAGTTATTCACTTCTCAGGGGAGCAGCTTTAGTTTAGTTTTGAGGTCAATATATTTGACCTGGGTGATCTTACACTTATTATCTATTATATCATTTTGTCGCGGAGTTTACTTAAAAATTATACTCAAGTATATACAGTACTTTCATAGAACTAAAATGCCCCGGGTTGTTGTAAATGCGGAGGGTAATTAAATTATTAATTCAGTTGGAAAAGAAATAGGGTTAATAACAAGAATATTAATTTAAATACGCAAAACTTTGAAGGTGTAATGTCTGTCTCTGTTTGGTGTACAAAGGAAAGGGGAGTGGTATGGGGGGGGGGGAGGAATAAGGGTGGTTTTAGGAGGAGGGGGAAAGATAGGATTTTGTGATGAGGAGAGACATAAAGAGGGAAGTAAGGGAAATTTGGTAGGGTGATTTAAATTGTTCTGATACTTATCCTTTGTAGATAGGAACATTTTAAGGGAACTAAGGCATGGCTAGATTAACCATTAACCATGAGATTTGGAGAAGATGCATAGTGAGTTACACAGTCAAATCAGTCCATTGTGTCCTGCTGGTCAGAAACTGGAGAATTAAAATGGCCTCTCTTTGAAGTAACTTGTCTGCTTCCATCAGATTCAGAGTATGATGAATTTGGAGGAGAGTTGGAAAGGGTGCGGCGTCAAGGACTTGCAGATGGTTTATTGTAAAGCTGAAGCTTTTGTAGCGTGTTCTTTAGTGGATCTACTGAAGTATTTTGTTCCTTGATAGGTGAACCGATTTGAAAATGGAAATCCCCATTGATACGGGATGTGGTGGTGTTGGAGATTTAGGAGTAGAGGTTTCATCTCACGTCGTTTAGCTACTGTTATTGGAGATAAGTCTGCAAATATTTGATACGAAGGTCCTTGGAAAGTAAGAGATTCTTTTTGTTTGGCTGCAGCCATAATTTGATCTTTAGGGCAGAAGAAATGGAACTTAGCAATTATGTCACGAGGGGGGCCATCAGCTTTGCGTGGTGCCAAAGCTCTGTGGATCCTGTCCATTTCCAATCTTTCTATTGGGTATGATGTTGTTAGTTCCTGAAAGAGTGCTGTTATGGACGATTGAAGATCAATGATTGACTACGGTATACCTCTTATACGGAGATTTGATCGGCGAGCCCTGTTCTCAAAGTCCTCCAAACGGGTTTGCATTGCTACATTTTCTTCTTTAAGTACCTCAAATTCTTTGTCATGGGTTGCTATGCTGGTTTCAATGTCATCCACTTAGGCGGACGCCTTCTCCAACGCTCCTCTTTTGACCAACAGAAGGCTCAAAACTATGTTTTCCACGACACTGTAG
The DNA here is from genome assembly GCA_029206835.1 of Rana muscosa. Classification (NCBI taxonomy): domain Eukaryota; kingdom Metazoa; phylum Chordata; class Amphibia; order Anura; family Ranidae; genus Rana; species Rana muscosa. Next base: position 424,853,878 of record CM055122.1, read on the forward strand.
CCTACTGGAGTCAGGAAAATAGTTCAATAAAATTCTCTTTAACGTCTTCTCAAGAGATTTTATCTTCTGCACTCTCTGTAGGGATGGGATGAGTTCTGAGACCTTCCCCTTATAATGGTGGTCAAGGAGGGTTGCCACCCTTTAATCATCCTTCTCATTTATGCCATGTGCCTCAAATTTGCCGATGCAAATGAGAAGCAGACTCCTCTGGGTCACTCAGGATGACAGCATCTGGAACTTCCTCCTCCCAGCCACGTAATACTCCCAAGGGTCCTGGGGTTGGAAAGCCATCACTTACAGATTGACGCATGTCTTCCTCTTCTTTGAAGCTTATGAAAGTGCCAGAATTCTCCTCTTTATCCTCATCCCCTCTTTCATTCTGTGTGTTCTGTGACATAGGAATGATGGTGTCTGGATAAAGTGGGCCTTGAGAGGAAAGGAAGTCTTCCTCTTCCTCCTGCTGCTCTTCCTCCAGTGCCCTGTCCATAATTCCATGCAGAGTCTGCTTCAGCAGGAACATAACAGAGATTGTATCACTGATGCATGCACTGTCACAGCTCACCATCCTTGTGGCCTCCTCAAATGGTGACAATACAGTGCATGCATCCTTAATGATCAGGCATTGGCATGGGGAAAAAAAGCTGAAGCGGCCTGAGCCTGGCGCTGTGCCATACTGGCACAGGTACTCGTTGACGGCCCTCTGCTGCATGTATAGCCGCTGCAGCATTGCCAAAATCAAGATCCACCTGGTGGGGATGTCACAAATCAGACGGTTTATGGGCAGGTGGAATTCCGCTGAATTTCAGCCAACCGAGCACTGGCTGTGTATGACCACCTTAAATGGCTACAGACTCTTCTGGCCAGCTTTAGCACATCTTGCAACCCTGGGTACGTATTTTGGAAATGCTGCACTACTAAATTGAGGACATGTGCCAGGCATGGCACATGTGTCAACTTTCCCTGTCTAAGGGCGGACAGGAGGTTTGAGCCATTATCACACACCACCATTCCTGGCTCCAGCTGGCATGGTGTGAACAACCTCTGGACCTGTCCCTGCAGAGCTGCAAGAATCTCTGCTCTGGTGTGGTTCCTGTCCCCTAAACACACCAGCTGAAGCACTGCATGGCACCTTTTAGCCTGACCCATGGAATAGCCCTTTGAACGCTTATGGGGTACCTGATGTTCATTGGACAATTCTGCAGAGGAGGGCATGGAGGTGGTGGAGGAGGAGGAGTTGGAGGAGGAGGGAGTAGAGCTCACAGGTCTGGCATCATCACCACCAGCTGTATGGAGACGTGGGGGCACAACAAGCTGCAGCACCGAGCCCTGTCCTGCATCCTTTCGAGTTGCAAGCAGCGTTACCCAGTGTGCTGTGAACAAAATATATCATCCTTGCCCATGCTTGCTGGACCACATGTCAACAGTAAGGTGAATTTTATGGCTGACTTCCTTGCCCAAAGATGCCAGAACATTCCTTTCCACGTGATGGTAGAGAGATGGAACGGCCTTTACGTCAAAAGTAGTAGCGACTGGGAACCTGCCATTGTGGTAAAGCACATTGTGCGAAGTCATGGGAGGGGGCAGATTCTACCAAGCTGAAAGGCAGAAGTTGGAGAGCCAACAGCTTTGACAAGCTTGCATTTAGAAGCTGGGCATGTGAGTGGCAGGGACTGTTAAACTGGCAGTAACGCACACAGACATACATGGGGTTAAACTGGCAGTAACGCACACAAAACTATATGGCGTAAAACTGGCAGTAACGCACACAGAACTATATGGCGTTAAACTGGCAGTAATGCACAAAACTACATGTTATTAAACTGGCAGTGACGCATAAAAAACTATATGGCGTTAAACTGCCAGTAACGCACAGAGAATTATATGGCGTTAAACTAGCAGTAATGCACACAAAACTATATGGCGTTAAACTGGCAGTAATGCACAAAAAAACTATATGGCATTAAACTGGCAGTAATGCACACAGAAGTATATGGCGTTAAACTGTCAGTAACGCACACAGAACTATATGGCATTAAACTGGCAGTAACGCACACAGAACTATATGGCGTTAAACTGTCAGTAACGCACACAGAATTATATGGTGTTAAACTGTCAGTAACGCACACAAAACAATATGACGTTAAACTGGCAGTAACACACACAGAAGTAAATAGCGTTAAACTGGCAGTAACGCACACAGAAGTAAATGACGTTAAACTGGCAGTAACACAATCAAATAGACGGTGTTCAACCGTCACTACATAAACGCTATCTGAACTGTCCTTACTGTAACTATACACTAATGTAAAGATTACTAAAACGGTCTCACTACACTGACTACACTGAAACTATCTGAGCTGTCCCTACTCTACACTAATGTATGTATGAATGACACAGTCTCACTACACTACAGTGAAACTATCTGAGCTGTCCCTACTCTAGCTGCACACTATGCAAAGCTGAATGATGATTATCCACTTCTCTACTGTGCACGAAAACCCCCTTCCTGCCCCAGCCATTTTTCAGCTTTCAGCGCTGTCACACTTTGAATGACAATTGCGCGGCCGTGCGACGTGGCTCCCAAACGAAATTTGAGTCCTTTTTTTTCCCACAAATAGAGCTTTCTTTTGGTGGTATTTGATCACCTCTGCGGTTTTTATTTTTTGCGCTATAAACAAAAGAAGAGCGTCCAGTTTGGAAAAAAAACACTATTTTTTACTTTTTGCTATAATAAATACCCAATAAGCGCGTATTGATTGGTTTGCGCAAAAGTTATAGCGTCTACAAAATAGGGGATAGATTTATAGCATTTTTTTTTTTTTTTTATTAGTAATGGTGGCGATCTGCGATTTTTTTATTGTGACTGCGATATTGCGGCGGACACATCGGACACTTTTGACACATTTTTGGGACCATTCACATTTATACAGCGATCCCTGCTATAAAAATGCATTGATTACTGTATAAATGTGATTGGCAGGGAAGGGGTTAACCACTAGGGGGCGGGAAGGGGTTAAATATGTTCCCTCAAAGTGTTCTTACTGTGGGGGGAGGGGACTGACTGGGGGAGGTGACCGATGGTTGTCCCTATGTACAAGGGACACATCATCGGTCCCCTCTCCCTCACAGGATGTGGATCTCTGTGTTTACACACAGAGATTCACTTTCCTGCTCGTTTCCTGGGCAATCGCGGGTGCCCGGCGGCAATCACGGCCGCCGGGCACGCGCACCGGGGCCTTGTGAACGCGGCGGGCGCGCGCGCACGCCACCGGTGGTGCGCACGCGCCTCCTAGCTCGTTTTAAAGGGAGGACGTCATATGACGTCCTCCCAGAACGAGAGTATCCTCCGCCCGCCGTCTATTGACAGTGGGCGGGGGACAAGTGGTTAAACTAAAATTCTACACTGACAATTGAAGCAAAATAGCACAGTATAGCACACTAACTAACTAACACTGAACAGAGTCCTGTTCTATCTCTCTCCATGCCGACATCACACTGAAAATGGCTGCCATTAAAAAAATACTTTTATACTGTGGGGCGGGAATGAGCCATGATTGGATAGTCATGTTGACAGTGTCCAATCATGACTCTGACATTGCTTCTTTGCCCTAATTGGCTGAAGCTTTCACTGCTTTAGCCAATCAGGGCTTGCAATGCACTATTCAGTGCCGCAATGCATTGTGGTCGGTTCGGTGTCGGTGTCGGTGTCGAACGACCCGTTTGTTCGGATGTTTGCCGAACGTCCGAAACAACAAACTTATGCTCGGGCCGAACCGTTTGCCCATTCCTAGAATAGAATAGAAAAATAAATAATAGAAAATAATAGAATCAAATAGAATAGACAATATAATAGAATAGAAGGAACATAACAAAATAACCATCTTCGGAAATTCGAATTTTGAATAGAACAAATTTTAATAGAATAGAAGTTAATGGAATTGAATAGAAAAAAACAATAGAATACAATGGAATAGAAAGAATATAACCTTCTTCCGAAATCCATTTTTCGAATAGACTACATTTGAGTTTGAATAGAATAGAACAGAATAGAATAGAAAATTAAATAATAGAAAATAATAGCATAGAATAGATAATAGAATAGAATAGAAGGAATATAACAATATAACCATCTTCCGAAATTTGAATTTAGAATAGAACAAATTTGAATAGAATAGAAAAGAATATAATATAATAGAAAATAAAAGAATGCAATAGAATAGAAAAAACAATAGAATACAATGGAATAGAAAGAATATTTATTTGTTAAAAAAATAAGTTTATTGTGCTTCCCTTGTTTTTGTTGTTTGAACAATGAGTACTGTAGCCCCACTCTCACCTCCTTGTTTCCCATATAATAAACTACCTAACACCAAAGCTCAGTAAATTACAGTGCAAACTAAGAGAAATTCCATATACCAATCCTCTCAATCTTATGCTATCACAACTATTATAAACTATAGAAAAAAAACTGATAAATATTTTTCTGAATATGTATCAGTTTAAAAATGATAATAAATATGTAGTAAAGTCTTACAGTCATCTTCCAAAATTTGAATTTCGATTAGAATAAGTTTGATTTTGAATGGAATTTGAATCTGAATTGATTCAAACTCAAATAAATAAAACGAATTCCGAAAACAAATTAAACGAATATGACCAAACTAATTTATGTAAATAAGAGCTTGGGTGAGTTTCTGTCTATTACATTTAAATAAAACACTCCATAAATCGACATAAATTGAAACATTTTTGTATACAGATAGCCCAAAAAATCTAACATGTTTCTTTGCAGATCTGATCTACTGTATGTAGATTGAGGTATTTCTCAAAAAAAGTTGTTCTATCAGTTACAAAACAAAACTATTTAGGCATAGAAATATGGCAATGTATAATGTGTCTATTGCCTGACAGTGTCTAGTAACCATTTCAGCCCCGGAAGATTTTACCCTCTTCCCGACCAGAGCACTTTTTTCAATTTGGCACTGCGTCAATTTGGCACAGAAGTGGCAAGGTACCCCATATCAGGAAGCGCATTGCTATTTTCATAAGGAATTTTAGGCAAAAGGTACATTTTTCAGAGTACTGCTTCACAATTCACATTTCCAACATTTCCTTATAACATAGCAAATCTTCATTTTTTTAATGCAGTTCTGAAAGTCTTTTTAATTGTACTTAATAATATTTCTCTATATTACTTTACAACAGGAAAGCTCATTATATGTTGAATGGGAGGGTGCTTTCTGAAAGAGAACCGGTTGTCAGGCTATGCACATTTATTTATTTACATATTTTTCAAAATCTGTAAATGAGCTTTAAAACTATCCCTTACTGACCTCTGTAACTACAGGCACTGTGCAACATCCATCCCCAAAATCCACAGAAGAAGCATTGATGTTCTTCAAGCCATTCTCTGTGTAGATCAGCTCACACTGCTTCCTCCTGACTGTTGGCATACATCTTTTGATTTAATTAACTGCAGTGATCAAATTATGTTTCTATAAATTTTATGTTCTCTAGTTTGCCTAAGAGCATCCATTGATTGACCAATAACTGTAAGTGATGCCCCCTAGGCTTGTGCAATTTGTTTCGTAACGAATCGAAATTCGTCCGAATTTAGCAACTTTCGGACATTCGGAAGCATTCGAATTTCCGAACAAAGCAATTACGAATAAAACCGAATCCAAAATAAATTATACCACAAAATAGCGAATGCCCGAATGTCTTCGGCATAATTCGTTATGAAAAAAGTTACGAATGTACGAATCCATACGAAGCACAATAACACTCACTCTGCTCTGCTCTCTGCTTCTCCCTCACTGTGCTGAACTCCCTCTCAAAATGGTGTACAGGGGCGGAGGCTATAGCCGCATGTAAAAAACAAAAGTAAAATACGAGATTTCTAATCCATTCGAAGCACAATAACACTCTGCTCTGCCCTCTGCTTCTCCCTCACCGTGCTGAACCCTCCCAAAATGGTGTACAGGGGCGGAGGCTATAGCCGCATGTAAAAAACAAAAGTAAAATACGAGATTTAGAATCGTTACAAATAACCGCTATGTATTTAGAAAAGTACAAATCCATTCGAAGCACATTAGGCATAATAGGCAGCGTCATTGTGAGAGAGACATGGAAAATTACGAATCAACGAACCCCAAAAAAGTTACGAAAGTAGGAGTTGTGTCCAGAACCAACGAAAAACAACGCACCCTACCGAAAGTACAAATTATAAATCAACAAAAAATTCAACTAAAAATGACGCTTGCGAAAATACGAATTAGTCCGAACACGAAAAATCCCGTCTAGCAAAATTACGAATGATTACGAATCAACAGGATTGAAAAGAAACGAACCGAAACTAAACAAATTTTTCCATTGTGCACAAGTCTAATGCCTCCCATTTCAAGAACCGCTTGCAATGATCAAGACGTTTCTGACCACTTAGGGGGCAAAGCCAAGGACCAATATGGTGGAAAATTTCCTTGTAGGAAGCCTGATCCTTTACTTGATTATTGATCAATTGAAATTATCAAATTACCACATGTGCATTAGTGTCATTTTGGAAGAAAATCACTATGCTGGTCAGTCTAATACTTTTTTCAATTTCTTCTCTTATGCCGCGTACACACGATCGGAAATTCCGACAAGAAAAGATTGATGTGAGCTTTTGGTCGGAAATTCCGACCATGTGTAGGCTCCATCGGACATTTTCTGTCGGAATTTCCGACAGTAAAAATTTGAGAGCTGGTTCTCAAATTTTATGACAAGAAAAGTTCTGCTCGGAAATTCCGATCGTGTGTAGCCAATTCCGACGAACAAAAATCCTACGCATGCTTGGAATCAATTTGATGCATGCTCGGAATCATTGAACTTCATTTTTCTCGGCTCGTTGTAGTGTTGTACGTCACCGTGTTCTTGACCGTTGGAATTTCCGACAACATTTGCGTAACCGGGTGTATGCAACACAAGTGTGAGACAACATTGCTTTGGAAAAGAATCCAAGTTTTTTTTGTCGGAATTTCCAATCGTGTGTATGCGGCATTACTGTATGCATTTGTAAGTAGTTTTTCAGGTGTTTTTTTACAGCTCATGTTTTTATACAGCTTCTTTTAATGCTTCATACTATAATATTCATTGTAATTATGGTGTCTAGTAAGATTACTAAGTGTTAAAATGTTCCTGCATAATGTGTGTGCTTATGCCATGGCTCCAGGGGGCTACCAGTCCCCCTCCACACCTCTTTAACTTTGTTTTATTTCTTATTTTGCTTCAATTGATTCCTTTTATTTTATCTAGCTATCTTCTCTCTGGGACAGTTCTAGTATTTTCTTCTGTTTTACAAGTCAAGAGGTGACAAGGTTAATGGGCAGAGTGTGTAACAGTGATCTTAACTACAAAAAGCAATATATTACTTATCTGTAATTGTAGTTCACTAATATGGTGGGAAGAACTGTCAGCCAATGAACCTGTCCCTATGTCAACTAATATACCATTTCTTTTACCTTCAGTAGTTTGCCAAACTGTCTTTATAGAATGTTATATCTAAAGAGATGAACCTACATTTTAGTTGTGATTAGAATAGTAAATGTTTTCATCATTCTTTTCTTGGCTGAAAAACCTTCCATCATGCTTGAGGTGATTGTAGCCGTATTAGTGTGCTTGCAACAGAACCAACTATCCGTGAGACTTTTTTTATTTACACTAACATACAATTTTTCAGGACAAGCATTTAAGGTATGTTCCCTTCATCAAGGTCCCAGCAGTACTGATTCACAAAAATTTTAGCAAAATGTTAAACAAATGACACAACAAAGAGTATTAAGTACTGAGGTCAGGTCTGTGTAACATATGGCACAGCACATAGAGTGCAGCAGTTAGGATAATGCTATAATAGTGTTCAGAATGCAGCATTAAGAAGTATGTATCATAAGGCCCCTTATTTTGCTAGTCAGTGGAAGGTAAAAATGCTCAGTATAGGTGGTCAGGGGAAAAAATACTTGCTGCAGTGGTAGGAAGATTTCCAGCATCAGAAAGAAAACAAAAATTGTTATGGGTGGTCATTGAGAGTCTTTAGTCAGTGAAAGAAAAAATGCCCCGCATTAGTATCTGTGGAAGGAAGAATGCCCCAACATCAGTGATAACATTTTTTAGGGAAACTTGTATCAGCAGTGCGTGGCAGGAGAGATTGGTGGTGCAGGGGCAACATTGATAGGAAGGGGGGACAATAACATTTAGCAGATGATGAGAGAAACAATAGGACTTAGCAGGAGATACAAAGCAGTGGAAAATGGGGGCAACTATAGTGCCCAGTGGGGGGCTGGGGAACAATAATGCTGAAAGAGGAGTTGGGGGAAAAACTGCACCTAAAGGGGAGAAAACAAGAGTGCCCTGTAAGGAGTGAGGGAACAATAATACCCCATGAAGATGAGGGGGAGCAATAGTGTCTACAGGGGGATGGAGGAGGAAAAAATAGTGCTCAGCAGGGTGTAGGGGAACAATAGTGCCCAATGAGGGTGTGGGGAACAATAGTACCCAAAGGTGAGTAGGGGAAAATAGTGCCCAGCAAGGGGTAGGGGGAAAAACAGTGCACAACAGGTAGGCATGTGGGGGGGTGAAAATGGTGGCTAGCATGGAAGAGAACAATAGTGCCCAATTGTGGGTGGGAAGAAGCAATGGGGCTCAGCAGGGGTGGGCAAGTCCAACAGAACACGGGAACAACTTGTTTTCAGCGGGGGCGGGAAGAAACAATTTGTGCCAAGTGTGTGGTGCTGAGGAACAATAATGCCTATGGGAGATGGGGTCAAACATTGATGTCAATGAACAACACTTACCTTGAAATAAATCTGTTTCCTACACTGCTACTTTCTCCTTCGTCCTCCTGCTATCAGAGCTATGCAGGCATTGTTAAGCAGGAGATCACTCCACAGGAGTGTGCAATAAAGCAGGAGCCAGGTGCTGGAACAAGTGCTCCAGCACTTGCCTTTGAGGAAATCCAACATGGTTAGTGGGTATCATGCCAATTTGCATCTCCCACCAATTCCTTCTTCAAACTGTTGCTATTGTTTAGCTTCCTTTTACTCATGCCCAGCAGGGGGGGGGGGGGACACAGGATACAGAAGTATGTATGTGTTCTTGCAGCATTCACTAATTTATCCATAGATATATTTAAGTTCTAAGTACAGCCAAAATAAAGAAAACAGAAAAATCACCACAAGGGAAATAATTTACAGTTAGGAGGATGTGTCCCCCTTGTGCGGGTGCCTCTTCTTTTAGGTGAAATCCTTCTCTGTCAATGCCCCCTACCTTACATCTTTAATGATTGATATGTATTTATTAAGTAACTTTAGTAATGCCATCATAGTAAATAGCCAGGCAGGAACAAAGAATTGTCTCTGGACAGCCACACTCTGAACAAAAGTTGCCTTTATTGAATAAAAACAGCACTACAGGTCACAGCAAACAAAGGAACCCTGGCAGCAGACGCGTTTTGCACTGTATCTAGTGCTAATCCATGACTAAGCACTAGATACAGTGCGAAACGCGTCTGCTGCCAGGGTTACTTTGTTTGCTGTGACCTGTAGTGCTGTTTTTATTCAATAAAGGCAACTTTCGTTCAGAGTGCGGCTGTCCAGAGACAATTCTTTGTTCCTGCCTTTCTGATTGCATTGCCTTTACCTGTGATATCTGCACGGTGGATTTTCATCAAGGTTCCCACCTAGAGCGGCCATATCCTCTCCCATAGTATATAGCCACCAAGCTGTGGCTGATGAATTAATACTAGATGATAATATGTGTTATCGTAGACACATGCATCTCTGCTCCATTATTTACTTAGCAATACCAAACCTCATAATCAAAAGTGATCACTCAGGATGTCCAGAAGCTGTTGTGATTCGAGATGGCACTAGGCTCAGGTGATGATTATAGTCAGACTAAATATGGCCATAGACAGTGCAATGTTTTTTCCTGCAACCATGGGTTAGTGTTGATGGTGGACTCCCTCCCACTGAGCTACTGGTGTTCTCCCAGATGGGAGAGCAGGGGAGCCCTCCCGTCTGGGAGAACACAGAGTGATCATTGCTAGATTGCATGCAAAATCCAAATGGCTGGTTTTACCCAAGTTGATAGATCGATCAGCTTTTGGACAATCAACCTGCTCATACATGGTTCAAATCTCAGTTGTTCCCTGCTGAACTGGCCGAGATTTGAATAGTCTATGGCCAGCTTAAGTAGATCATTACGTGGAACTGCATTAGAAATACCACATGCAATCCCTTCTAGGTCTAGTATGAAAGATGTGATGGTTTAATACAGTATGCACAGGTGCACCTGTGATTGCTATGTTATTATTTTTAGGAGAAAAACTGATCAGAATATATTACTGATTTGTACAAAAATATGTACTGAATGAGGCATGATATATAACATTTCAACTTACCGTAATTAGTGTTGATCAGTAAAAAAAAATATATGATATATTAAAGTGGAACAATAAGGTGGAAATAAAAATCTCCCACAGATTTCTATGCTTTCTGCCATCCACATCTGTATTATTCACTTTTTAGTTTCTTGAATGGTTGAATAGAAACAATTATCTAATCGAGTCATTCAGAACACCTCCTCTCTTGTAGCCACAACATGTGATTCGTTCAGACAAATGTTCCTGCACACTGACACTTCCGTGTACCGTTGTCAGTCCTGGTTATCCCAGCCAGCCAGTTCTGCTCTGCCCCACTCAATACCCCCTCCCATTTCCTCTTTTTGTGACGTACACATGTCACATGCTCTGGTGCACTTGTCATTCCCAGATCTCCCAGCAAGCCAACTCCGCTCTGCCCCACTTATTCTTGTCTCTCATCTTCCCTTCCTCTCACATGCCTTCTCATGAATGACTAGGCTAGAACATAATGCACATGCCCCACTTGCAGCTCTGTGTTTGCAAGTGAATCGGGATTGTGGTCATGTGATGGGGAGCAACACTGCTTAGAAAAAGGTAAAAAAGGGGCAATTTTTAGCTTTTGGGGCATATCAGGAAGGGTAATAATTGGTTAGGGTTGCGGTGGTCCGTTTACAATCACTTTAACCACTTCAGCCCCGGACCATTTGGCTGCTAAATGACTGGGCCACTTTTTGCGATTCGGTACTGCGTCGCTTTAACTAACAATTGCATGGTCGTGCGACGTGGCTCCCAAACAAAATTGACTACCTTTTTTCCCACAAATAGAGCTTTCTTTTGGTGGTATTTGATCACCTCTGCAGGGTTTTTTTTATGCACTATAAACAAAAATAGAGCGAGAATTTTGAAAAAAAAGCAATATTTTGTACTTTTTTCTATAATAAATATCCCCAATTTTTTTTTTAAAAAAGGCAATTTTCTTGCAGTTGTCAAAGGGCATGGGACCTACCAACTATTTACATTTCTGTTATGTTAGTTACAACAATAATATATCAAAGGTGGTATTGCCAAATAATCGATTATATCATAATCCTTCACATTCATACAATCTTATGATGTGTGCATCTATTATTATTATTTCTTTTTTTTTAATACAAACGATTTTTATTGGGTATAAACATATTAAAAGGTACAGAGCATGTCGGGATGCAACCCCAATGTCAGAATTCTCAGTTTACATGACATTCAATATATAAGAGGATTATTGTGGTAACAAACATCAAGCACGGTATCCGTAATGGGGTGTGCAACCTAGTATCAAGTAAAATCAAAACACACAACGGAAAACAAGAAGGGGTGAAAAAAAGAAAATAGTAAGAAAAGAATAAAAAAGGAGGGGGAAAGAAAAAAAAATAAAAATAAACAATATATGTGCAAATCAACCTACTGCTTCATCTGGAACATTAATTCAACCCAGTACATTATGTCCTTCAAGGAAGGATGTCATATAGCCTGTGGCAATCTGATGTTCCACTCTGTCACCCAGGGTACGAAACCAATGGGGGACGAAAGAACCCCTGGCTTTCAATTAAAAAAAAAAAAAAAAAATAAGGGCACTAGGGGCTCACAGAAGGGAGCTGGCTATAGTATCGCACCATATGTAGACCATAAGGTCCATTTGCTGTGGAAAACCTGCATGGTATCTGCAACAGTATGATGGATCCTCTCCATTAGGCGGATAGTTTCCATCTGGCGGAGTACCTGTGTCCAATGAACTGACTGGGATCGCCAATTCAAGGCTATGGCCCAGTGGGCTGCACAGAACAGAGTATTAACCAATTTCTGCGTGGGCAGGGGGGGGATATGGAATAGGGGTAAAGAGAAGACATATCGGGGCTGTCAGATCAATGATAGTGCCCGTGATCAGCACTACCCTGGAGGCCATCTGGCTCCAGAGGTGTTGCAGATGAGGGCAGCTCCAAAAGGTGTGGAGCAAAGTGCCAGGAGTCTGGCAGCCCCTAAAACACGTCCCCTGGACCGAGGGATAAAACTTGTGAACCCTGTCTGGGGTAAGGTACCATCTCGTGTGTAATTTCACTACAGTCTCTTTAGTGGCTATAGAGCGGGTACATTTGTGCATATTCTGGAGCATATCAAGCCAGTCATCCGGGGAAAATGTCACGCCCAGGTCCGATTCCCAACGGAGCATGGCCGTAGATTTCGCAGGAAGTTGCGACTCATTGAGAAGTTTGTATATTGTGGAGATCGTTCCCCTGTCTCTAGAGAGGTTCTGGCAGGGGGGTTTTTCGAAGGGGGTAAAGTTAGTGCTGGCGTTAAGTGTAAAGAGGGATTCAAAAAAGTGTCTGATTTGCAAAAATTTAAAGAATTCAGTTCGCGGATATCAAATTGTTCCTGGAGTTGGGGGAATGAATAAAAATGTGCGCCAGGCGAGAGTGTTGAGAGTGTCGTGAGGGAGTTCCGTTCCCACCAAAGAAAATCCTCCGGGGAACGAAAAGCTGGGGGGAAGCTCGGTGTGCCTACAAAGGAAGCGAGGGGAGGCCTGCACGACCGAAGCTTAAATTTGTGGTGATAAAGAGACCATAAATTAATCGTCTGACCTACTACGTCGTTCAGTGCCCCAAGATCCCTAGGTTTCAGGCCAGTCTGACATAGGAGACCCGGAACATGGTATGGGTGGACAGAGGACATTTCAAACTGGAGCCAGGGGATACTATGTGGAGAGGCGTGCCATTGCGCCATCTGAGCCAGTCTGGCCGACAGGTAATAGAGCCAGATATTGGAGAGTCCCAAACCCCCCTGAGACATAGGTCTGTGTGTGAGTAGACCTCCATACCTGGGGCGCTTATTGTTCCAAATGAAGTGGTTTATCTCTTGCTGAATCTGTATTAGCGTTTGTCGTGATACATAAAGAGGGAGGGCCCTAAAAAAGTATAACAATTTCGGGAGAATAGACATCTTGACGGCCGTGACCCTACCTAATAGGGTAATGTGGAAGGAGGACCATAGACGCAACCATTGTTTGACTTTGGCGAATGCTTGAGGGTAGTTAGCGTTATACAGTGCTCTGAGAGAGGGGGCCAGATGTACACCGAGATATTTGAGGGTGTTATTGGACATGGAAAAGCCAAATGTATCCCTAAGGTTCGAGGCAACTTGGGGAGGAATGTTGATAGGTAGGGCTGAACATTTTGCTAAATTAACTCCAAGGCCAGAAAACGAATGGAAGGATTGTAAGGTAGAAATCAAATTGGGGAGGGAAACCACAGGGTCTTGAAGGAACATAAGGACATCGTCAGCATAAAGACTCAGCTTATACTCTCTGTCCCCCTTCTGATAACCCCTAATGTTGGGGTTAGAGATGATCGCCCTGGCCAAAGGCTCAATGGGCAGGGCAAACATCAGAGGGGACAGAGGGCATCCCTGACGGGTGCCCCTACCGAGGGGGAAGTACTCTGAAGAGCAACCTGGAAGCTTAATACGGGTGTGGGGGTTGTGATATAAGGCTTTAAATCCATTGACAAACCCCCCCGAAAAGCCAAACCTAGTCAAGACAGTGTCAATATAAGGCCATAAGACACTATCGAAGGCCTTATGTATATCGAGGCCCAATAGAAGGACCCTACGGGAGAAATGGTCAGCATCCTGGATAATATTGGTCGCCAGGCGGATGTTATCCGTGATCTGCCTAGTGGGGATAAATCCGGTCTGTTCAGGGCCTATCAGGGTGGAAATAATGGGAGCTAGTCTGTCTGCTAGAACTCGGCCCAGAATTTTGATATCATTGTTCAGAACCGAAATCGGTCTATAATGTTGGGGGAGTGAGTGGTCCTTATTGGGTTTAGGGATGAGGGTCATGTTGGCTGCAAGCATATCATCTGGGAGTGTATGGCCTTGGAGAATGTGGTTGATTAACTTAGTCAGATTGGGGGCCAGTGTACCTGCAAATTTTTTGTAGTACATGGTGGTATAACCGTCAGGGCCAGGGGCTGTAGAGGGTTTAAGTGACTTGATGATAGCTACAATTTCCTGTTCCGTGCATGGGGCATTTAGAGCGGACAGTTGGTCCTGCGTTAGGGACGGGAGGTGGAGGGAATCCAGCCAGGCCTCAACACCGTCAGGAGGGGGTGATACTGGGGCCGACAGTAAGGAGCTATAGAAAGAGGTGAAGGTACTGAGTATCTCTTTAGGGTGGGAGACCAGCTGGCCGAAGGCATTCCGTAGCTTGTAAACATGTGTAGGCTGAATGGAGTGGTGCAGTTTACGGGTAAACATAGCAGAGGCTGCGTTACTGTGTGACAGGAACTTCGCCTTAGACCATCGAATAGATTTCTCTGTATGGTCTGAGAGAATGGTGTCCAATTCCGCTCTCTTCAGATCAATTTGCTTAAGAGTGTCCGGGGAATGGGATTGTGAATGCACATGGTACAATTTGTGAAGTTCAAACGTTAAAGATTTGATTTTGGATAATTTTTGTCTTTTTTTATAAACCGCCAATTCAATCAAGTGGCCACGTAACACTGCCTTGTGGGCAGCCCATAGGATAGGGGGGGAGATATCTTCTACATCATTCAGCCTAAAATACTCAGCCAGCCGGTCCGCCACTTGTCCAGCAATGTCAGGATCTGTTAATAAGGAGTCATTCAGCCTCCAGGAGGCCGTCATAGGGGAAAGACCCACATGGGAAGTTTTAAACATGACCATATGGTGGTCAGACCAAGGACATGTATATATAGTGGCAGATGAGGAGTTAGCCAGTAAGATCGGAGAGCTAAGGACATAATCCAGCCTTGCATAGCTATCGTGCGGGCACGAATAATGAGTGTATTCCCTGGCTCCCGTATTCAAGGCTCTCCAGGTATCAATGAGCTGGTGCGTCTCAAGGGATCTCATAAGAGACTTGGGAAAGGCTTTAGATGAGTGGGTAGCCTTGCTCCGGTCTAATGTGGAGTGGGCAACCATGTTGAAATCACCACCTACAATCGTATGTGCAGAGGCGTATCTGTCTAATGTGTGGAAGAATGATCTAAAAAAGGCACTTTGAGCAGAGTTGGGAGCATACACATTAGCCACTGTCAAGGTCTTACCCTGTACTTCACCTTGGAGGATCAAGTATCTGCTATCAGGGTCTTTGTATACATGTTTTACCTCAAAGAGCGTAGTGTTTCTAATAAAAATGGCTACCCCCCTGGCTTTAGACCCATAGGTAGTGAAATAATGCAGCCTGTATGACTTATCAAAGAAATTGGGGTGGGACATAGCAGAGAAGTGAGTCTCTTGTAATAGCACTATATCCGCCCCCAACAGCTTGTATTCACGGAAGGCCTTCCTCCTCTTCTGTGGGGAATTGAAGCCTCTCACATTGTGAGAAATGACCGTCAAACCCATTTCATAAAAAGGAGAAATTGAGATCTGAGTGCTTTAAATAGGCAAAGAGCAAAGAGACTAAATCCAGGTTGCAAGGTACATGGGTCCGCCACCAGAGGGGACAGCCAGATTTCTGAGTCAGGCATTAAAAAATTGTACAGCAGGTTTAAAAAAGCAGCAGCATAACTAACATAAAACAGATAAAAACTAAAACTTAAAAGGAAAAATAAGAGTAACCAGACTATCAGGGGACTGGATGGGGAGGCCATCCAGACCAGGATGTCAAAATTCAACGGACTGTATAGAACAGTCCTCCACGTGCACTCAATCTCCCCCTAAACAAAAAAAAGTGGGGGGGAAGAGAAAGTGGCAAGAGTCAAGTTCAGGATCTCTACCTATATCAAAATAGGAAAGATGGGAGAGAATTGCGTCCTTTCTTGAACACTAACGTAGGTGGGGGGTAAATAAACGGGCGAAGAATGGCAGGTGTCCGAGGGATGGAGACTAGAAGGCTCAAACCTGTGGCGGAATCCAGCAGGGGCTCCTCAAAGGGACGGAAAAAAAAACAGGGGGGTCAGCAGGCAAAGAAATGGCAAACTGTCAGTAAGCAAGGTGCAAAGGAAAACAGAGACCGCTGACCAGTAGGCTGAAGGAAGGAGCCCGAGCCAAACAGCCATTTCTCCTAGTGTCTGGGTGTTAGATGCGATCTGCGGTCCCGCTGCGGGGACGGAATAGCCCACAGAGGCGACGGACGGGGGGTGGAGGGGTGTCTCGGTACCTGTTGTTGCTCCAGGAGGCCCAGCTTCACGAGGATGGCCTTTCCTTCCAGAACCGTGGTGGCGGTGTACGTCGTGCCGTTGTGGGGGATCGACAGTTTGAACGGGAAGCCCCATCTGTAGCGGATCCTGGCAGTCTGCAGAACCGAGGTGATCTCCTTCATCCGCCTGCGTTTCTCCAGTGTCGCCGGGGAGATATCCGGGTATATTTGGACGGTGACCCCGTGCAGTTGTATATGTGGGGTGTTGCGGGAGGCCCGGAGGATTTCCTCCTTCACAAGATAATCCTTTAGGCACATCACCACATCTCTTGGCGGTTTCTCCGGGGGTGGTTTGGGTCTCAGAGCCCTGTGGAGCCGATCACAGACGAAAGTGTCTTCAGGTTGTTCAGGGAGGAGGGAGTGGAACAGTCTCCTAGTGGCGTCGGGAAGATCAGTGACTGTCTCTGGTAAACCCCGCACTCTGATATTGTTCCTCCTATTACGGTTGTCCAAATCTTCCAGGTTGTTCTGCAGCAGGAGAACCGTATCCGATAGCAATTCATGGTCCGTGCGGAGGTCAGCATAAGCCAGTTGGAGCTCATCATGCTTTACCTCCAGGACATCCGTTCTCCCACCGAGCGCCGCGATCTCCTGGGAGAGAGTGCTGGTAGACTTGTGGAGCTCCGCTTGGAACTTGCGTGCCAGTTTGTCATACATAGTGGACAAACTGTGGTCCAGGTCTGCCTTAGTGAGATGGGGAGTGTACTCACTCAGCTCCGACGTAGCCGAAGGGGATGCCGCGGGGTCCAGGGCCTCCAGCGTGGACGACCCCTGGTCGGCGCCATCTTGAGACATCTCCGTCTGTTCACGGACCCGCAGCAAATAGTTTGTTAAAGACCGCTGGGCGGGTTTTTGTTTGGTCTTTTTTGACGAAGGCATGCACAGCAGGTCCCACTAGGGGTTTAGGTCATTCAAGGTGGTATTTTCGGGCAATAAAACCCCTGGGAGTGCGGTATTGTCTCCGGTACCCTCGGAGCTCACTCGTTTAGCGTCCTGCCAGTTTCGCGCCGCGCATGCGCCCCCTATTATTATTATTTCTATTGATGTCTTGCTATGATCCACTTCAGGTGTGATGGTCCCCCCTTTCCACTTCAGGCGTAGGATCCTGTTTTCCTGTGATGACTTCTTGTAAGTCAGGTACGACCCAGTGGGGTATTCCATCATTAGTGGAGGTTCTCCTGCCGACCAACGAGCCGGATATGGGATCCTATGAGGATTCCCTTTTAAAGGAAAGGATTTCTGGTCATGTGATCGTGTACAAAACAGTCTTTTTGGTAAATATGTTAGAAACAATTTCATGATTGCTACTATTATGTTTTTTTCAAATTTCTTGTATGATTTATTAAATGCATTTTTCCTTACAGTTAACATATCTTCTGAAGAAGACCCTACAGGGTCAAAACGCGTCAAGATATATGTAGTCATTCACATTGCACTTTAGCAGCAATGTCACGTGTTACATAATGTTTACATTGTTTTGTACTCCCAATTCATTCATGCACCAGAGCTCATATCTTGATTCAATTTTACTGGTGTAAACTTTGGTTTTCACAAATAAAGGATTTTTTTTTTATTATACATGTATCCAATCTCTGCTGCCTTCGAAAACCCCTATCGGGGGAAACTTCCCACATTTTCTTGCAGTTTAGACCGATACGTATTCTTCTACATATTTTTGGTAAAAAAAAAAGCAATAAGCGTATATTGATTGGTTTGCGCAAAAGTTCTAGCGTCTTCAAAATAGGGAGTAGTTTCATGGCATTTTTATTATTTATTTTTTTACTAGTAATGGCGGCGATCTGTGATTTTTATCATGACTGCGACTTTATGGCGGACACATCGGACACTTTTGACACATTTTTGGGACCATTGTCATTTATACAGCGATTAGTGCTATAAAAAATGCACTGATTACTGTAAAAATGGCACTGGCAGTGAAGGGGTTAACCACTAGGGGGCGATGAAGGGGTTAAGTGTGTCCTAGGGAGTGATTCTAACTGTAAGGGGGAGGAGCTACCAGTGACACGTCAGCAATCACTGTTCCCGATCACAGGGAACAGTAGATCCCTGATGTGTCACTAGACAGAACAGGGAAATGCCTTGTTTACAAAGGCATCCCCCTGCCCTGCCTTTGTCGACCGCAATCGCGGGCCGCCTAGAAACATCAAGTTCCCAGGACCCGCGGGCGCACTCACGAGGCACGCGCCTGGCGCGCACGCCTCTTATGCGGGGCGTACACCTGCTGGGTGCCAAATTTAAAGGGATATACAGGTATGCCCATTTGCCTGCCTGTGCCATTCTGCTGACGTATATCGGTGTGCGGCGGTTGGCAAGTGGTTAACTGATCTTAATTGATCTTAATTGTAGATAATTAAATTCTTGTAAACCTCATTCATGAAATCTGAGCAAAGCACATATATCTATAGTGTTTACTTATCTCTCTCCAAAGCTCTAAGTGTGGTTTCTTGCTGGTGCTTCTTCTTTTGTTATCAGTACGTTTCATTTCTGAGAAGTTTTCCCAACACATAAGATAACTTTGTGTCGGGGAGAGCTCAGCACGCAGCTTGTCTATTCACAACACAGTTCTTCTGCTGTGTGGAGGGGGATGTGTTCCTTTCCTCCAATCAGCTTCACACACTGTAACCACAGCCTCTCCACCCCCACCTCTGTGCTCCTGACAGATGAGAAGGATTTTAAAATTTTAACACTTTTCTGCCCTTTTGAAGGGGTGTAGGGAAGAGAAGACGGCAGATAAACAAGTAAAACCTATGTAGGAGGATTTATTTAATCTCTGTGTATCATCCGAGGCTGTTCACTTCACTGGGTATATGTAAGAGTTTATGACCACTTTAAAGTAAAATATCATGGTTATTTATTGATTATAGATATTTAAAATAATTACAGGATTTAGGAAGTGGTTTACTTATCAGCACATTATAGTTGTATATGTATTTAATTATTACAGCCTGTGTTGGTAGGGGCAGGATTTGTATCTGAATATGTATGTATATTTTTTGGACCATTATCATATTTTTATGGATATCAGCTAGGCATTTTGTATCCTCCCTGTAGCAACAAACAGGGAAAGGGAATGTAGCCCTCTCCTTTGTGAATGGCATGGTGTTTTGTGTCATAAATCCACTTACAATGAATGAGGAATCATTTTTACATCAGGTATTGAGGAAGGCTGGTAAACACCCAACCGCCTGTGACGTTGGCACACTGCCACTGTAAGCTTAGCCAACCCACTAGGCAAGGTGGCAGCCTTGACTTTCCTTTGCATTCATAGTGTGCCATTGGCATTATCTGGTTCTGCCTTTAGGATATGTGCATTTCCAGGAACACATAGCAGTTAATTTATATGTACACATACGTTGTACAAGATATTAATGTATGCCTAGCCTGTAGATCATTCTAACTCATTTTATGTCTATGGCCAGGGATGCTATTTAGGGAAACCCATTACAGACAAAAACACATGTGCCTAGTCATACTCAATTAGAATACATTTGAGCTAAAAGCATTGTTACTGACAAGCATTAAGACTAGCATTTAGTCAACAAGTAGTGAACATTTGTCAGCAACAATAAATAGTCTATCCTGGTTCTTCGAAGTTTTTCAGCATCCTGGGAAATCACTTCAACTTGTTATCTTTTCATTTAGGCCTCCCCACTGGGACAGGCAATTTTTCTCATCTCTCATCAGAACTGGTAAGTTTAGGCTGTTTGTCCAGCCTTAGAGTTTATCCTATTGCCTGAAGCACTATATATAGGTTTAATGAGCAAAGTGATACTGGTAACACTGAACATCAGTGCCTAAACTGTGATTAGGATAATGGCTGAAATGAAACCATGTCCTGTTTACTGCAATTAAAATATGCCAAGGAAGCAGCAATTGGGATAGGCAAGGTTCATAAAAATCACTCACTTGGATGGAATTAAGAGGTAGACCTCAGCCGCCATACGGTTCGGAGAAAACAAAAGTCTCACCAGAAATCTATTCTCACCTTACCCATATGAAGTGATAGGACCGTTTCTTATTAGTTCCTTATTGGTAAAGAAACAGCTTATTGTACTTCATGTTTTCTAAAGTAGCACTTTATTTGAATGATATGTAAACACCAAACATTTTTTTTTTTTGGAAGGAGCAGTGATGGGTTAGAACCTCTTTTTATTTCAGTCTACAGTATGTCTCCATTAGGAAAATGTACACCTCTTTATTTGTTCTAGTGAACACTGTCCCTGAGACTGAAAGTGAGGGAAAATCCAACATTTTGAGTAGTCATAGCTGGAACAGGAATTCTGAGACACTTTTATATTGGTGGGAGTTGTCTAAGAGAGGTCTACCTTTAAAGAGAGATTTACTCTGATTTGCTGTTGGATCTATGGGAGAGGATGTAATAGCAAATCTCCTTGGTGGGGAAAAGATGGCACTACAAATGTCAGGGATTTTAACCATTCCCTGCTCTATCCAAAAATTAAAATACTTTTAGACACACTTTAAACACCAAATATATTTACAGCATATTTGTGTCAGATTGTATTGGTAAATCTAAACAATTTTAAATATTTGGAGGGAAAATATTTTGAAGGAAAGAAATAATCAGTATGGAAACTGATACTTTAAACATATATAATACACATATACAAAGTAACTATATACAATATAAAATATATATATATGGGAACTGTTTTACCTGTCACATGGTTTGCATTGCTGTTCAATCTGTTCTGTTCATTCAGTTCTGAGGTTTACGAAGCCCCATTCCACAGCACATCAAGCAAGGAGGATAACTCTACTTTCTCTGTTACGGTTAAGGTATACCACCCTCGGCCTGCTAATTGGGAATTTTTGGAGCAGCAGTGGAATGATGAGGTCAGCTCTTTGCTCTTTTCTCCACATTTGTATGTAGCACACATGATTGGCTCCTAGAACAACCTCTCCCTCACCCAGTCTGAGCGCAGTAGTACAGGAGGTTGCAAGAAATGTTACCAAGTAAAATTCAAGTATTTTAATGCTAGGTAAACGAAAAAAAATGTATCAACTGATTTAAATATGAATACATAGCTTCTTAATTAGTGCATTTTATATCTGCCTGGAGTTCAACTTTAAAAAAATTGTGTTCTGGAATCCAAATTCTGGTGGAAAGTGAGGTGGGCAAGGTATGTCTGCCAGTTATCAGGGTTGCCAACTGTCAGTAAATTCAAGGACAGTTTGAAAAAAAAATGTTTTACATCTGTACATGAATGTGCATTACTGACTTGCAATCTGCATGTCTGTAATAGACATTTATGGACCTATGTAAAAATCACAGATTTTACAAGCAGTCCATGAATATACTGACATTTGGTGACCCTGCCAGTTGGAGATTTTGTTTCAAAAATTTCACAAACTGATCTGGGGGTCCAGCAAGACCCCACAGTTGCTAGTGAGCACCCTCTAGGACCACAAACCAACCATCCTGTTAAAACGCATCTGCATAAGGTTCAGCACTCCTACATCACAAAAATTGCAGTTAGAGATTTAGAGAACAGAGCCATCAATCTGTAGGGATCTGCTGCCCTCTGCTCTCTGTATTTGTAAATGCCTGAGCTGCTTGTATATTATGTATGCGTTTCTGTCTCTTGGTTATTGGGTTGAAAACCTCAGAAGGAGGAAGTGGAAAGAGAGAGAAAGTTTGTGACCACATGTCCCGGTAATTAAAAAGTTGCTGCTAAATCAAGACCAGAAGGGAATATTAGACAAGTGTTCCTATGTTTAATAGTTTACCATTGTTGCCCATAGCCTCTGGGTTTATATCTCTAAAGACTGGTGACATGTCTCCTTGTTGTAATCTTATATGCACTATACCAGATAATTAAGTCTGTGATACGCTGTATGTTAATAGGTAAACCTGTTTGAGTGCAATAGAGTTTATATGATGCAGCTCCTGTTATTTTACTTAATACTGTCCCTTCTGTACTGGGATGGTATGGCTAGATTTAGCTTAGCCCCCTTGGCGGTATTCCCGAGTCAGGCTCGGGGTGAGTTTTTAATGCTAAGAGCGGCAACCCCGAGCCAGACTCAGGGCTGCATCGCAGTATCCAGGGGAAGTTACTTACCTTGTTCCCTGGATCCTGCGATGTCTCCCCACTGTCTGTGTGAGACGTGTCTCGCTCGATCCACACTGCCGAGTGCCGAGCTCCGTTCCCTGCGACGTTGCGGCGCACGGGGGCGGAGTTCGGCGCCAAATTCAAAAAGTGAAAAACACAATACACATACAGTATATTGTAATCTTACTGATTACAGTACTGTATCAAATAATTACACATCCCTTTGTCCCTAGTAGTCTGTCCAGTGTCCTGCATGCAGTTTTATATTACAAAAACTGTTCTTTCTGCCTGGAAACTGGAGATTGTCCATAGCAACCTAAAAGTGTCCCTTTATGTCAAAAGTGTTTTTAGACCAGCTAGAAAACAGCGATAATAAATTAGAATCACTCGCAGAATTGAGCGATAGCGATTTGTGGGGAAATTCGTCATCAAACACTAAATCTAATGACAGCGACAATTCTGCAATTGAGCAAATGTCAGTGTTTTTGATTTGATTACATTATTGAATAATTTTTATTATAATTACATTACTGTTTGTTATAATTATTTATAGTTATTTATTATATTATAATTTATGATTGTGTGTTTCAACCTTTTTCATACTCGAGATGTCTACTAGACTCTTGTTTGGTCAGGTTTAAGTAAGTAATTACTAAGAATTGCAGGCCTACAATACATAACACCAAATTTACATGCAAAATAATTGTACCGCTTTTGGTACATAATTCTAGACAGAATCATACCGCCAGGGAGGTTAAGGCCTAATAACCAGCATGGGCTAGAGCCAGATTAGGCATCCAATGGCCACTTTTGGTAGTTAAAGATCCAGTTGCATGACAGATTAGAAACTAGGGACTAAGACATGTGCATTCCTTTTCGTCCGAATGCATTTTCGTCCAAATTTCGGGGATTTTCACATTAGTTTTAACAAACGATAACGAAAGCTCAGAATCCGAAATCCGAAAGATCCGACATAAATGTTTTTTTATTTTCGCTTCGTTGCGACCACAGTTCAATATAGATAGAAGATTCGACATGACAGTGACAATAGTGATCTGTGTCTATCGAACCAGCGGTCAAATGTGCCTAACCTGACTCTATTAGTCCAAGATTATTCGACATAGAAAGAAAAGATTTGACATTATAGAGACATGAAGATTAGACGAAGCAGCTAAAAACATACGATCGCCACAAACTGACATTTATGGTCAAATGCTCCGCCCATAGGCTATAGAACAATTCTAATGTTGGTTGACTAGAAATAATAATTAATAAATATAATTATTACTAGTCATACAACATTAGAATTCTACTATAGCTTGTGGGCGGAGCATTTGACCGGAAATGTACGATTGCGGCGTCGTACAGTTTAGCTGCTTCGTCGAATCTTCTTAGAACATTCAACCGAGACACCATAAGCCTTCAATGACAGATTCGACCTTAATTTATTTGGATTTTTGGACGAATGCATTTTTAAATTAAATAAATAAAAACGAATTTCAGGAGTAACTAAATACATTAAATTTTTCGGACGAAAACGAAATTCAGAAACAAAATATTTCAGTGTGCACATGTCTAGACACAGGGTAAATAGGCAACTCTGAGTTCCAGTGCCTCACTACAGCTTCTGTCGGTGACAAGCCACATTCCAGGCTGTTTGTACAAGGGTTGGAGGGTTTCCCCATCACCACAAATCTTGTCTTCTGGTCTCCGACATAAAGATGGACACTGCATCATGATCATTCTTAGGTTCCCTGCAACTGAACTTTGCGGAAAAATTAATCTGGTGGTAAATTTATTAATAACTACTGTATATATACTCGGGTATATGTGCACAATTCCATCAGGACTCTTGTGGGCCCTTTGCTGATAATACCTGTTTGTACATTGGATGGATGTACTATTATTTATCTTTTCTCATATAAAGCCAGTATTTTGTTTCATACTGGTGTGCATGTATACTGTATACTTATGATTAGTG
This sequence comes from Rana muscosa, assembly GCA_029206835.1. Lineage (NCBI taxonomy): Eukaryota > Metazoa > Chordata > Amphibia > Anura > Ranidae > Rana > Rana muscosa. The sequence goes on from CM055122.1 coordinate 424,878,546, forward strand.
TTATGTGCTGGTTGCAGTAGTTCCTCTACTATGCTCCCTTCTATTTTGATTAGATTACTGAGTAATTTCACAGGAAGGGAATCCCCTCTGTTCAAAGAGGCCCTGTCCTGGATGGATGCTGTCAGGAATGGTGTCATTACTGGGCTCACCTGCTGGTGGCACTGTTGCTTTCAGCACCAGTGGGTGTAGTTCTGGTGGCCACCAGCGGGTGTCTCCTCACCAAGACTCTCTTCCAGCCATCAAGCACACCTGATCTGGGTCTGCTGGACTATATAAACCCGCCCTTAACAAAGCTCAGTGCTCCAGAATTCCTTCTGTAAGCCTGGTCCCTGCTTGAACCTGAACCTGATCCGTTACCTGATCCTGATCCTGACCCTGAACCTGATCCTGATCTGTTCCCTGCTTTGTCCTGGACTCTGATCCTTGTACCCTGTCCCCTGAGACCTGTCCCCTGATACCTGTCCCCTGATACCAGCTTCCAGCTCCCCCTTGCTGACTGCTCCCAGTACCTGGCCTTCTGCTCCCCTTGTCTCTCATCCCTGCCTTGTTCATGTATGTGTGTTCCCTTTTGTACATATTAGTTAGCTAGTTAGATTAGGTTGTTTTTTGGGGTTTGTTGTGTTCTTTTGTATTTGTTTCTTGCTTATGGTTTGCTGTGGTTTTGTTTACACGTGTGTCTTTATCTTTAATAAATATTTATATTTTTCACTTACTCTGTTCCTGATTCCTTAATGTGCAGCCCAATGATCTGACCACCTGTATTTGATGTCTGTGTATAGCATCCTCGTGACAGAATTCTGGAGCCATACAATCAGATCGGCTGCACCTGGGAATTGGGTCTGAGCACTTGTTAAAATTACCAAGATGCAGGTGGACGATATTCTTTATTTTTCGCTCCTGGCGACAGATGACAGAGACTTCTGTTATCAGACACTAAAAGAATACACTAGAGAGCAGTTATTGGAATACATCCGCATAACTCACGTTTTTGTGGATCAGGGCTATTTTTTGTTTGAGGATGTGCAAGCTTTGATCTGTATCTGTGCAGAGTTGGCCCTGTCTGATGCCTCTAGTGGAACAGATGATTATACACCTCCTTTTAATGCAGCTCAAGTAGAATCTTTGCTGTGGCTGTTGGAAGATGACTCAGCCTTTTTTCCATGAGCAGTACTCTGCTTGTCCTCAACAGGTGCTTGCAGCATGTATTGATTCAGTGCAGTCTCTGGTCAGACAAGCAGTGTGCAAACCTGATTTTGTTCAGCCTGTGCTTCAGGCCTGGTCTGATCTCCTGTATCTAGCTAAACCACAACAACTCAACCCTGCCATTAATCACCTGCCTTCCCAAGAATGTATCCGCCCGTCACCTATGGCAACCCCAGCTACCGTCCAGTGTGTTCAGCCCCCCAAATACTACTACCCCGTCTCTACCTGTTACACCTACCCTGCCTTCAATCCACCTGCTTCTTCCCTCCTATCCGTAGCCAATCCACAAGAACCTCCTCCAGCCACTGTCCCTGCACCTCTGTCATTTTCTTCCATTTGCCCAATCCCAACCTTTTCATATATTCCCCCCGTTACTTGCAAACCTGCAGTGACTAAGCCCAAAAAGAAGCGGAAGTACTTTCCAACCCACACCATCTTACCGGTATCCCAACCTGCCTCCACACCAACCAATCTGCTCCAGCCTGAAGACCCTGTACCAGCCTGCCAGCCTAAAGACCCCGTGCCAGCCTGCCAGCCTGAAGTTCCCATACCAGCCTGCCAGCCTGAAGTTCCCGTACCAGCCTGCCAGCCTGAAGACTCCGTACCAGCCTGCCAGCCTGAAGACCCCGTACCAGCCTGCCAGCCTGAAGACCCTGTGCCAGCCTGCCAGCCTGAAGTTCCCGTGCCAGCCTGCTAGCCTGAAGACCCTGTACCAGCCTGCCAGCCTGAAGACCCTGTGCCAGCCTGCCAGCCTGAAGACCCTGTGCCAGCCTGCCAGCCTGAAGACCCTGTGCCAGCCTGCCAGCCTGAGGTTCTCGTGCCAGTCTGCCAACTTGAAGTTCATGTGCCTGCCTTCCAAATAGAAGTCCTGATGACGGTGTCCCAGTTGGAAGATCCGGTGTCCCAGTCGGAAGATCCGGTGCCGTTTCCCGGCCTGTGGTTGTGGTGCCCGTTTCCCAGCCTGTGGTAGTGGTGCCCGTTTCCCGGCCTGAGGGTGTGGTGCCCGCTGCGGTGCCCATTTCCCGGCTTGAGGTTGTGGTGCCCGTTTCCCGAGTTGAGGATATGATGCCCGTTTCTCAATCTGTGGAGCCTACTACCCAGCCTGAGATGTTCCCGTCTGCTGCCCAGCCTGAGATGTTCCCATCTGCTGTCCAGCCGGAGATGATTCCGTCTGCTGCCCAGCCGGAGATGATTCCGTCTGCTGCCCAGCCTGAGATGATTCCGTCTGCTGCCCAGCCTGAGATGATTCCGTCTGCTGCCCAGCCTGAGATGATTCCGTCTGCTGCCCAGCCTGAGATGTGCCCGTCTGCTGCCCAGCCTGAGATGTGCCCGTCTGCTGCCCAGCCTGAGATGTGCCCGTCTGCTGCCCAGCCTGAGGTGTATAAAGAAAAACCCACCAGGGAGAAACCTAGAGAGTTGGACTCCCCCTGGATAAAGAAGCCACAGGTGGACCACGCCGCTTATGAAAACAGATAACTTTTAATGGTACAAAAAAATTAATTAAATAATAATAGAAAAATCAATACACAAATTACTGATGCTCAAAAAAACCCACACCAGCACCCACAGACAATTAAAATTAATATGATGACGTCATCAATATTAAAACCACAAACTACTTAAATGCGGACGCATGCATGCATTAGAGCAGGGTAATCAACTGGAAAATTGGTCCAGGTAATGGCCCTGTGTATAATAGGGCCAGTCAATAGGGCTAGACCAGTTCCAAAAGGAACATGAAAAATGCAGATATAGCTGTGCAATGAAAAGCTGAAACTGGGATAAAAAAGTGACACTATGCAAAAAATACGGTTCTAATTGAGTATTTTGGTATGAAATAGCAATGATGAATGAAAATTGGATAGGTCACATTATATCAATCTATTCACTGGTTGAAGCAAGCAAAAAGCAGAAAAAGCAAAAATAGAAAACGCAGGTCAATGCAGGGCAGCAAATTGGCAGCAGACAGCAAAAAACCACTGAGTGTGGATAAGACAGGCAGTTGTGATCATCAAGTGGCTAGATGAAACAGCAGCATGAACAGCGGCCTGAATAAAGTGACATTGCTTGGACCGAAGGTCCCCTCACCCAGCCTGGGAGCAGCAGACACTCGTCCTGTGTTGCAGGGTTTGTCTTCTCTGTATCAATAGGAGGCATTTACAGCAGATAATACGGCCGTAATTGGCATGTTTACCCCGTGCGGGGGTCAAAGGTGCTGATTCTCCTAGATAAGAGGAATATTAGTGCCTTGTATAAGTCTTCCAGGCGTCAGTCATCCAGGATCGGGCAGAGAGCTAAAAGTCCCGCTACCACAATCACTCAAGCCGCATATAGAGAGCCTGCTACACAGCGTGATGCTTCAACTCAGCTCAGCTCAGTCCAGTCTCAGTGCAGAGCGCATGCGTCCATACAGCGTAGCTGTGTGTAACGGAGGAACGTTACTACAACATGTAATCCGACATGTTTCAGCCCATAGGAGGGGCTTTCATCAAGGGATAGGGAGGGGCATAAACCAGGTCTTTATATGCATAAGTTTGAATCAACCTGTAAGTGGTACCAGCTGCGTTGCAAAGGGAATCCACTAGATGTCACTCCCTAAAACACTGTTATAGTAAAAGTTCATTCACCAGTCGCAGAGATCACCATCAGTAATGGATAGATAGCAAATTATAAAAATAAATTTAAATATTTCAAAATAAAAACATTTTTTTTTTATATATAAAAAATGAAAAAAAAAAAAAAAACGAGATAATGATATCACCCCTATAGGTATGTATAATAGCCATTACCCATAATCCTGCCACATGTCATCCATAGTAAACAGGGGCCCATTGCTAGAAGCCAACAGGGGCTAGATAATATAGTATATCCCCCTGTTAGGTTAGAACGCAAAATAAACGGCAGATAATATGAGTCAAACAGTTAATGTTCACCATGGATAGACATATAGACACGAACGTGGGCAATTAGATAGATAAATCAATCAAAATAAATCAAAACACTGGCAGTAAAAAGTAACCAATAAAGAAACAGGTAGGGAAATATAGCACTTGTAGGAGAAGATTTATTACCCCCCTATAGGTAAAGGTATAGGACATGGCTCCACCATAATAATCTACCTCAATAGACTCGATATGGATGTAGCCAGTCAGTAACCATTTAATGGTATTTAGCCATATAAAAACCTCAAGGAAGGAATAAAGGTATGTATCATCCTAGATGTGCATATGGCGTGAATTAAAATATTCCATACACATACTGGTATCGTATAGAGGGTAAGACACTAGTAGTTTATACAGTAGGTTATCTGGTCAGAAATGGCTGAAAGCTACATTCAACATTCAAGCCAATGGGGGCCATAGTACCAAGTTTGAAGATCCACATTTTTTCACGTTGTAGGAGGACTGTATCGAAGTCCCCTCGTCTGGCTGACAAGTCCAGAGTGTAGATTCCCTTGACCCTCAAGCCAGATATATTGCTGTCATGAAACTCGGCAAAATGTAAAGCTATCGGAGACAGTTCCTCTCTGGCCTTACCTTTAGAGAAATGCAGTTGACCTACATCTTTAACATATTTGGCCGAGTTTTTAATGCTCCGGAGATGTTCACCAATGCGAATGCGCAGCTGTCTTTTGGTCTTTCCAACATAGTACTTATGACAGGGACATTCAAGCATATAGATTACCCTGGTTGTTGCGCAATTAATAAATTTATTGATGGAAAACCGGGTGCTGCCATCCGCATTGGTAAACTCTGCTGTTTTTTCAACATGACTGCAGATCTGGCAGTGACCACAGGCATACATCCCTTTTAGAGGGGGAAGATCAGTCAACCAGCTAGTCGTCCGCTCCCTTGTGTGTTCTGAATGGACCAAGGTATCTCGTAAATTCCGAGCTCTCCTTGCCACCATCTGTGGGCAGGGTCCCACAATTTCATGGAGCAAGGGGGACCTTGTAAGTAACCCCCAGTGCTTTTCCAAGACCAACCTGACATCATTCCATTGTGTACCATAGGTAGTGACAAGACGTGGGAAATTATTTTTATTTTTATCTTTGTTTTTGACAGCTGTCTTTGATTGAGTTTTAAGGAGATCACACCTATTGGTTTTCCAAGCCTTTTTGCGTGCTCTATCTAGCAATTTCTGGGAATAACCCCGCTCTCTGAATCTGCCATGCATATCGACTGCCTCACGTTTGAAATCATTATCACTTGTACAGTTCCTGCGTAAACGCAGAAACTGACCCACAGGGATGCCCTTGATCAAGTGATCAGGATGGTGGCTTGAGGCCTGGAGAAGGGTATTGGCGGCAGTGGGCTTTCTGAAAGTACACGTGGTCACGCGGTTATCAACAATAGAAACATTTAGGTCCAGAAAGGAAATAGACTTAGAGTCAACAGTATAAGTAAGCCTAATGTTCCTATCGTTAACACCAAGCTCAAGTAGAAATTCCTGTAGTTGCTCCATATCGCCCTGCCAATGTGAGTGTACAGTATATACATAGTGAGCACTGGGACCTCTCCCCTTCTTTTCCTGGCCAGCCTGAGGTGTGCCCGTCTGCTGCCCAGCCTGAGATGTGCCGTCTGCTGCCTAGCCTGAGAGGTTCCTGTCTGCTGCTCCGGTGCCCGCTGCCCAGTCTGATGTCCCAGAGCCTACTGTCTTGCTTGGTGACCTTGTACCTGGTATCCAGCCTCACGATCCAGTTCCTGATGGTCCCATTCCTGATACTCTGCCTGGTGGTTCCTTTACCGCTGCCTGATGACTCGGAGCCCGCTGCCCAGCCTGAGGATATGGTCCCTGCTAAAACCGGTTCCTGATACCCAGCTGGCCGCTGATGTCTTCCTGATGGATGCCCCTGCGTGGTCTGCCTCCGATGGGTTCTTGCCCGTTGCCCTGCTAATTTTTATTTCCGAATCTAAACTTCCTGACCCTGGTGGTGGGATGCGTGTCCTATTTTCAGACTCTAGTGGCATGTCCCCCAGTGGACTAAAGGACTCAGGCCTAGAAAATACGAAGAAGTCCGCAGACTCAGTATGGAGGCCTTTTAGGATGTTTCCGCATCCACTCGGACTGCCAAACCAAGAGCTGAATGGAGTGTCCGGAGGTCACTCCTTAAGGGGGGGGAACTGTCAGGAATGGTGTCATTAATGGGCTCACCTGCTGGTGGCACTGTTGCTTTCAGCACCAGTGGGTGTAGTTCTGGTGGCCACCAGCGGGTGTCTCCTCACCAAGACTCTCTTCCAGCCATCAAGCACACCTGATCTGGGTCTGCTGGACTATATAAACCTGCCCTTAACAAAGCTCAGTGCTCCAAAATTCCTTCTGTAAGCCTGGTCCCTGCTTCAACCTGAACCTGATCCGTTACCTGATCCTGATCTGTTCCCTGCCTTGTCCTGGACTCTGATCCTTGTACCCTGTCCCCTGAGACCTGTCCCCTGATACCTGTCCCCTGATACCAGCTTCCAGCTCCCCCTTGCTGACTGCTCCCAGTACCTGGCCTTCTGCTCCCCTTGTCTCTCATCCCTGCCTTGTTCATGTATGTGTGTTCCCTTTTGTACATATTAGTTAGCTAGTTAGATTAGGTTGTTTTTGGGGTTTGTTGTGTTCTTTTGTATTCGTTTCTTGCTTATGGTTTGCTGTGGTTTTGTTTACACGTGTGTCTTTATCTTTAATAAATATTTATATTTTTCACTTACTCTGTTCCTGATTCCTTAATGTGCAGCCCAATGATCTGACCACCTGTATTGGATGTCTGTGTATAGCATCCTCGTGACAGATGCACTGCCAACTTTATTATCAAACCCACTCTTCCTCTTAGCAAAGGTTCTAGTTCTCTTATTTACCTACAGGTTTACAAATCTAAATGTAGCACCCTGATGTTTAAGCAGGGTTGCTATTAAATGTATTTGCCAAGTGATAGTTGCTTTGGCCAATTGTTAGGAGGTCAATTGATTTCACCCTTATTTTGGAATTGCTGCACTTCTCTCTTCTGTCACTAGATGGCCGGGTATCTGGTGACATTAGATAAGACAAGGGCATTGGAAGGACATATTAGGAATGAATGGGGTGTCTCAGCCAATGGGCAGGGATTTTTTTGGGTCCCTTGGCCTGCTGGGAGAACCTATTTATTTGGGTGGAGTCAGGTGATGGGTGTTCTGTGCCACCTGGACGGCTGTCTGGGTTGACGTGTGTTGTATTGCCCGGGCTGCTAGGCCAGAAACCTAAGGCCTATCCCAGGGATGTCTGTTTGCTTGGCTGTCTGAGGGTCTATCCAGAAGCAAGAAGCAGCGTAGGGATGGCGCTTTTAGTCCAGCCAGAAGTAACAGTTCTGCTGGTCGTGGTCAGAGGTAGAGAGGGAAGCTGTCGCCATTAAGGGACCATCCACCTTGTTACTGGGGACCACTGTGAGTAGCTGAAGCAAGTACCAGAGCAGTATTCTTACCAGCCAGGGATGGTGAAGAAGTAGGAAACTTCAGCAGGTGCCAAGCCAGGGACCCACCCAGTGGGGTGACGCTTGAGGAGTATCTGTGAGTGCCAAGCTAGGGACCCAGCAGAGACGCAGGGGTGATGCTTAAGGAAGATACTGAGGGAGAAGATTGGAAGAGCTCAGGGGACCCAGGGGCAGTGGATCAGGAAGTCTGATGAAAGACTGGGAGCTCGCTGGAGTGAAGTTTTACAATAGGAGATTGTAGAAGAAGTTGCAACCTTGTTAGAAACTGTTACAAGACTGTTGCTATAGGAGACAGCATTCCTACTCATTCAGATGTGGTGTCTAGCTGGATACCTATCCCTGCATGGCTGCATGGCTGTCTGCCTATAGAAGTCTTGGAGTCTGCCAATTAACATTGTATCTACTTAAGGGTGTCCTGGCCCAAATCCTCTCTTCCACAGTTCTGTTTAAGAGACAATAAATCTCTTTGCATTCAAGAAGTGTCTGGCGCCCATCAATCCACCTTGCATTACACCCACCATGCCTTGTAACCCACTTTACACAGAAGGACAGAAGGATGTCAGATGTCCCTGACTTTGGAGGTCACTATTAGGCCTAGAGAGGCCCGGGACTTTGCTACATAAAGAAAAATGATGCAGATGTGGAAGTGTGCAGTGTTGCCTTGAGGTGTGCTGTTTATCAGGAGTATCAGGGTACAGCCATACCTGTAGGTTAATTATATGGATGTTCATGTAGGTTGGTATAAAGCACAGATTTAGATTGCACTGATGGGCAATACACTGTACTATGCAGAATATGGGATTGTGTTACTATATATTATGGATGAAGAGGAATTTAATGGGATTTTTAAGGTGCAGAATAAGGTCTTATGATCTCAGAATATGTTATAAAAAGTTTTATTTAAAGACAAAAATGAACAAAAATTTAAAAAAACAATTGGCAAGTACGTTGCTTTACAATTTCATGGATACAGCACTGTAGAATGGAGTTCCCAACATGTTTCGCCCATGTCTCAGGCTTCTTCCGGGGATGCTGTCAATTAGAGGTACAAGCCTTCTATTGAGAAAAAATATATACATATAGTAATCACATCAAAAATCTATTTTAAATGACATAATTTATATGCACAATCCTTTATTTACTCCTGTTAGGAGTTTATTTTTCAATACATGATAATTTTCTACATACATGTGCACATTCAATCCGACGACAATATTGCTTACCCAAGTCGCTTGAAGTATTGTATATTATGATCAAATCACTATGTGGGTCAAAAAATGTCTGCCTGCGGCAAAGAGACCAAGAGCTATAGTTGACCATAGGGAGCATTCAAGGACCAGCTAAAATAAAAACAAAGTGTGTTTATTTAGTTTTAATGTCAAAAAATGGGAATAAATCTCCAAGAATAAAGATACTCTATGAAAGAAGAGATTAACTTACAAAATAAGGTTTTGCAATGAACTCGATATCCAGGGACATAAGCTATATGCGCAAGCCGGCACTTGTCTCTGAGGTTTTTAACAAGCCAGAAAAAAAGGCAAAAAAAAAAACAGGCAAATTAAAAGAGGATTTGCGATATAGGAAACAGCAAAAATAGTTCAATAACATCCAATGCTAAATATGCACTTTAAAATGGCAATGGCCGGCATCAAGACATTAGAATGAATATATAATAGAGAGTTTCCCATAATCATTGATATAGACAAGTACCTAGCATCCTGCAGTAGCATGTGTGTACCTGTGGTTCCAACAGCATGTTGGTTATTGGCGGAATTGCCCACAATACGGCCATTTCCCTGACAAATATATTCCCAGGAACCGTGAGGTTAAATCTGGCAAACCACATTATAACTCATATAGATTGCGATGTAGGTATAAAAAGATATATAAATGTTCATCTATAAATCAATTCATAAGGTGCAAAAAAAAATGGTACATAAAGTGCAAAAATATTAGCAGTGTACTGTCAATGAAGTGACCACATAAATGAGTTCATAAAGTGCAAATTTTAGTTCATATATTTCCAAGATAATCCATATATGACATCTGTGTTGATGAACACCCGTGCAAATATCCAAATGGCAAACAGATTCTTCACTTGAAGACTGAAGACCGGAGTGAAATCCACATTCATTAGTAAGTAGACATGCTTACCAGTGCACCTTGGTCCCCTATAACGGAGGACCTCAAAACGCATGTGATAAATCCCAGCTGGATACTGATAGCCACTGTGTCCACAGGTAAAACGATCAGCACTTTCCACAACATTTGGATAAACATGCAAGGGAAAGGATGCCTCGATGGTGTAAAATCTTTGGGGTTTATTGCAAAACTTGACATATAGGTAAAAAACTCAAATTTGGAAGAAAAAAGAACAACCTTTAGTATGTTGCGCCGGCCGGCCACAAACAGACAAACCCGTCCGTATGGAGATCGAGCAGTGGAGGGTGATGACATCAGCTCGCCGCTCATTCCGCCCGACGCGTTTCTTGATAGGTCACGTCATCTCGGGGCACGGGCAGCGAGCTGCGTCACCCCCTCTTATGGGTAAACAATTAGAACCAAACCTCATTCTGGAGAGGCGCGCATGTGCTTTCCTTTCCAAGGCAACCAAGCCTCGTTTTAGAAGCGCCGCCAGAGAGTGTCTCATCTCGCGAGTCCTCGTGAGTGTCGCTATGGTAATGACACAAGCCGACCAGATCTCATCCTGATCGACCGCGCTTGCGTGGCCTCCACAGAGAAGTTGGGCAGTCGCACCATTCACCACCCACGCAACATCCAACTGCGTAAACACGGTGTGACACCGCAAGAGTTAGGCCCCATGCACACGAGACGCAGGTGCAAACTCTGCTGAACACACGTTTTTAAACGCTGAAACCGGCGTTTAAAAACACGCGTTTGGCCGCGTTTGCAGCCGCGTTTATTGGTGTTTAGCGGCGTTTTACCGCGTTTGCGTTTATAAGCGTTTCATCATAAGACCCTCCCTAAGCTCAAAAAACAGTAAATTTTAACCATTTCAGCCAGTTTGTGAGACCAGAGTGAGTAGCAGCAGCTGAGAGAGCCGCAGTGTACTTGTATTTAGCGTATCACCTGCCACGTCACCTGGCCACGTCACCTGGCCACGTTACCTGCCATGTCACCTAGCCACGTCACCTGCCACAAGTTGTGGATTGTCCACTTGCCACGTCACCTGGCCACGTCACCTGGCCACGTTACCTGCCACGTCACCTAGCCACTTCACCTGCCACAAGTTGTGGATTGTCCATTAGCCACGTCACCTGGCCACGTCACCTAGCCACGTCACCTGACACAAGTTGTGGATTGTCCACTTGCCACGTCACCTGCCACGTCACCTGGCCACATCACCTGGCCACGTTACCTAGCCACGTCACCTGCCACAAGTTGTGGATTGTCCACTTGCCACATCACCTGACCACATCACGTGTCACCTGGCCACGTCACCTGCCACAAGTTGTGGATTGTCCACTTGCCACGTCACCTGGCCATGTTACCTGCCACGTCACCTGGCCACGTCACCTGCCACGTCACCTGGCCACGTTACCTGCCACATCACCTGGCCATGTCACCTGCCACAAGTTGTGGATTGTCCACTTGCCACGTCACCTGGCCACGTCACCTGGCCACGTTACCTGCCACGTCACCTAGCCACTTCACCTGCCACAAGTTGTGGATTGTCCATTAGCCACGTCACCTGGCCACGTCACCTAGCCACGTCACCTGCCACAAGTTGTGGATTGTCCACTTGCCACGTCACCTGCCACGTCACCTGGCCACGTCACCTGCCACGTCACCTGGCCACGTCACCTGCCACAAGTTGTGGATTGTCCACTGGCCATGTCACCTGGCCACGTCACCTGACACAAGTTGTTGACTGTCCACTTGCCACGTTACCTGCCACAAGCTGTGGATTGTCCACTTGCCACATCACCTGGCCACGTCACCTGCCACAAGTTGTGGATTGTCCACTTGCCACGTCACATGCCACATGCCACGTCACCTGGCCACGTCACCTGGCCACGTTACCTGCCACGTCACCTAGCCACGTCACCTGCCACAAGTTGTGGATTGTCCACTTGCCACGTCACCTGGCCACATCACGTGCCACGTCACCTGGCCACGTTACCTGCCACGTCACCTGGCCATGTCACCTGCCACAAGTTGTGGCTTGTCCACTGACCACGTCACCTGGCCACGTCACCTGGCCACGTCACCTGACACAAGTTGTTGATTGTCCACTGGCCACGTTACCTGCCACAAGCTGTGGATTGTCCACTTGCCACGTTACCTGCCACAAGTTGTGGATTGTCCACAATGCAATGCAAGCAATTACAGTTTTCTTTTATATTTTTTAATAGTTTTTCATCATTTGCCATCATTTTTGAGATTTCTAATGTTAAAAAATAGGTCACCTTTAAAAACGCTTATAAACGCAAACGCGGAAAAACGCTGGTACCGCGTTTAGCCGCGTTTAGCCGCGTTTAGCAGCGTTTAGCGTCTGAAACGTGGAAAACTTTTGCGTCTGAACCCATTTTTTTGCTTCTGAAAAAACGAGGTTAAACGCAACTGCTTGTAAACGCCAAAAAACGAGAGTGTGTGCATGGACACATAGGATAACATTGAATGGGTTCAGGGGCAGTTGAAAAAAGCGTCCAACTGCCTCTGAACGCGCGTTCAACAGCAAATAACAGCGTCTCGTGTGCATGGGGCCTTAGTGAAGCGACTATCAAATGCACTGAAATAGAATCTATGTATAACAATAATAATATGTGAAGTGTCTCTCCAACTGTACACAACACAATTGTTAAATCCAATAAAAACAATAAAAACATAATAAAAAACACATTGTGATGCCATTCCCGGAAGTCTGGCTCTATAGAACCAGACCCTCGAGGGTAGATGGAACTTATCTATGTTGTTTTTGTTAAGTCCTATGTACTATATATTATGTTATACACACATACATTTGTCTTAAGTAGAATAATATACACAGTGATTGAAAAAGTGACCCTGTTCTATGACTAAGAAAGATATACAAGATAAAATAAGGTTTGAAAAAATAAAAAAGCCAGTCAGCATATGGTAATGGGGTCAAAGGAGTCAAAACCACCTCAGCTAGACCACTGTAAAGTACAGAACATTTTACTAAAAATAAAGGGTATCAATGTAGTGTTAATGCACATACCGTACTTTGGTGACTGGTCACTGAGTGGTTAATATAGATACAATGGAGACTGTTCAAGTCTGTGGAATAACTGTGCATAAAACATGGGCTGGGAGAGGCAGCGTTCCGATCATAATAAAAGCAGAAGGTTAAGGCAGATGACAAACAAAAAAATGGACAGATTTAGGTTTTAGAACTCTTCCTGTTTTGGCCTCAAAACTCCTGTATGCTGACGTGCTATTGAAGAGCTCCTGCAAACCGGATAAAATCTGTGACTTTCCTCTCCCCCTAGCGGGTCACCTTCCCTACCTGCTGTCCACCGGCATTCCTATAGACTCCGGAGCCCCCCCCGAGCCCCGCCAGCCTGTCAGAGTGCCGCACGAAGCCGCCTTTTGAACGTCACTCTGTAACGGCAGTGGCCCACGGGGTAGACCGCGGTTGCGGCCTAGCCCCTGCCAACCACAATTTTTTTCTCCTCCGGCTGCTGGTTATAGGACAGCCCGAGGCTTGGGCCTAGCTCTGGCCACGAAGGCCATCTTGGTACACCCAGCCTCGGCCCTCAGCACCTTCTCCCGGCCCCCCTGGAACATACTCGCCCGGTATAACCACCGGACTGCACCCCCTCACTGGTCGATTGCCTGTGGCCCCCACTGGGTCACTCTTAAACGGGAGTTGGGAGTACGAACCGGAGATCCGGCCTGGTAAGCAGCGGCCATCTTGGTATACCCAGGAGCCTTACCTCCAACACTAACACTCAAAAAAAAAAAACTTTTTCTTTTTTTCTCTACTTCTACTGATATTTCCCCCTCCAGCGTAACCGGGCTGCCCCAACCTGCAGCCCCAGTCACCACTACTCCGCAATCTTTCACAAACTCTTTAAAACTTTTTTTTTCTACTTATTACGGATATCTCCCCCCCCGACGGACCCAGGCTACCCCAACCTACAGCACCTACCACTGCTACTCCGCTATCTTTTTTTTTTAACAACTCAAAAAAACTCTAAACTTGCGACTGATATCTCCTCCCTAGCATCATATAATCATCATAAACTTAACATCAGCCCCAGATCCACACACACGGTCAAGCGTAACGGACGTGTGTGACAGGAGCTCTGGCCTCACCGCTTGACAGAGCAATCCACACATATGGTCAAGCATAACGGACGTGTGTGACAGGAGCTCTGGCCTCACCGCTTCACAGAGCAATCCACACACATGGTCAAGCGTAACGGACGTGTGTGACAGGAGCTCTGGCCATCCGGCCATCCAGGACTCATCCTTGCATTCCTGCGTTCTCTCCCCCAGCATACGGGCGCCCGCCTCTACACCGCTAGACCTGCAGGACAGACCGTGGATGCGGCCTTGCTCCGGCCATCCCATTATCCTCTCCCCAATTCTCTTTCCAGCGGGCCCATGTGCGCCGACCTGGTAAGTACATCGGGGCACCACCAACCAGTAGGAAACCAGTAGGAAATTGATCCAGGGTTCACCCGATCGGGGGGTCAGGAAGGAATTTTCCCCTGCTGTAGCAATTGGCCTAGGCTCAGCTGGGGTTTTTCGCCTTCCTCTGGATCAACGGGGGGGGCGCTTAGGTAATTTGGGCCCTATTCAACATCACCATCAACTTTTTCCCATCTTGTGCAACTTTAAATACTCAGCGGACATCCTCCACAGGCTAAGGAATACTGCCTCAACACTACCAACCTCCACCCAAAAAATACTACAAAAAGAACAACTGCTAAGGATCAATCGACAATCGACCATCAAAAACACGAAGGCACCACTTCAACTACAACACTTATCATGCGACCTGATCAACACCAGATCTGCAGTCAAGCACAGACAGGAAATCCACGACTTCATCACCCAAAACAACATAGATCGCCTCTTTATCACGGAAAGCTGGCTAACACCTGACTGTAACACTATCCTAACAGAATTGGTGCCTGAGAACTACTGCATCCTAACTGAGCATAGAATAGGACAAAGAAGAGGAGGCCTAGCAGTGATCTTCAAATCTCACCTCTCTCTCATCAAACCGACTCTACAGAACCCATGGCCTTTCATGGAGACACTCACTCTGCATCTTCAAACAACACCTCAAGACACCATCCACATACTGCTATGCTACAGACCACCAGGACCAAAGACAAATCTCCTCACACCCTTAACCGAATTCATCTCAACATACACATTGAAAACCAAAAACATTCTGTTACTCGGGGACTTCAACCTCTGGGCTAACTCCACTCAGGACCCCATCGCCACCTCCTGCATCAACCAACTGGAAGAACTAGGTCTGCAGCAACTGATAAATGCCCCCACGCATGGGTCGGGTCACATTCTTGATCTCATCTTCAAACAAAATATGGACATCAACACACTGAACAACATGCCGTTACCATGGATGGACCACCACGCTATCAAATTTAAAATCACCACAGACACCATCTCCCAAAAACCGAAACACACAATAATGACATACTGGACAAGATCTCAGAAGAAACTACACTCTGAACTCTTCAAAACCACACTATCAAAAAAAATAGGAATGCTAAATCAAAACCACTCAACAGAACAAACACTCAACTCCTTAAACAAAGCATTACTACAAACAGCAGACACAGTCGCTCCGAAACGTAGAGCACTCATCCGCAAAAACAATTCGGGCTGGTTTAATGACACTCTTACTCTACTGAAGCAAGAACGCAGAAGAGCTGAAGGAGTCTGGAGAAGAAACCGAACAAAGGAAAACCACACAAACTACAAAGCACTCACTAAGAAATATCACAAAGCAATCTTCAAAGCAAAAAAGGAACATTTCTCAAACACCATCAAAAAAGCCCTTAACCGACCTTGTGAACTTTTCAAACTAGTCGCTCAGACTATGAACCCTACCTGCCTAGAGCCTCCAGCAAACGAAACCCAAGAGTTCTGTAATGAGCTATCGGATTTTTTTATCAACAAAATCGAAAACATTCGTGAAATAATTTGTGAAATAATTCAACAGAAAAAAACAACCAACCTCACTCAGCCAAAGCAAATCAATACGAACATTATACAATCGACAACATTTTTGCTGGTCCCGATCACCATCGACACCACCAAAAACATCATCAGAAGCCTCCGAGACAGCACATCACCAAATGACATAATTTCTACAAAACTCCTGAAAGAATGTACCGACATTTTAGCACCTACCATAACACATCTCGTAAATCAATCGTTCAAAGAAGGTATTGTTCTGATCTCCCTCAAGCAAGGCATAATCAAACCCCTCCTAAAGAAACCCAACCTCGACCCCGCAGACCGGTAACAAGCCTCAACACCATCTCCAAGATTATGGAGAAAGCAGTAGTACAACAGCTACAACTCCATTTGGACACTCACAAACTCTTTGACCCACTACAATCAGGCTTCCGCCCAGGCCATGGCACAGAAACAGCACTTCTCAAAATATGGGATGATGCCTTCGAAGCAGCAGATGACGGAGAATCATGTCTCCTGGTGCTGCTGGACCACAGTGCAGCGTTCGACACAGTAGATCACAAAACTCTACTCATTCGCCTTAAAGAAGTAGCAGGAATCACAGACTCAGATCTACCCTTGTTCGCATCCTTCCTAGATAATCATTCCCAGACAGTGAAACTAAGAGCCTTCACCTCTGAAACTCGCGCAATTTCTTGTGGAGTCCCTCAAGGATCACCCCTGTCACCCATGCTCTTCAACATATACCTCCGCCCACTCTTCTAAATCATCAGTAAACAGGACCTGTGCTACCACTCATATGCTGATGACACTCAACTCTACTTTTGCATCACCGAAAAAAAAGGCCAATATCACAGACTAGAAAAATGCCTCTCACTGATCGATGATTGGATGACTGAGAGCTCCCTCAAACTCAATGGATCCAAAACAGAACTTCTTCTCAACAAAAGCTAAGACTTCATGGACACCACCCACCATCCTTGGACAGACCATCACCCGAAGCACCAAAGTCTCGGAGTAATTTTTGTCTCAGAGATGTCGATGGATGCACAAATAGGACCAGTAGTCAGCGGATCTCACTACCTTCTCCGCCTGCTGCGTAGACTCATCCCCTTCATCCCAAAAGAGGAGATAGCAGTAGTAGTTGGAACAATCATCAATTCCCGACTGGACTACGCAAACTCCCTCTACATAGGACTACCTAAATACCAGATGGCACGCCTACAAGTCATCCAGAACACGGCAGCCAGACTGGTAACGGGGAAAAAACCCTGGGAATTCATCACCCCATCCCTGAGGACCCTTCATTGGCTAACCGTAAAGGATAGGGTCACTTTCAAGACCCTCTGCCTCACCCACAAATGCACACAAGGAAACGCTCCTCAATATTTATGCGAGAAAATAAAACACTACTCACGGATCAGGACGACACTGAATGGAAAAAGCGCCTTGCGGTGATTTAGTTCGCATTTGTAGCGCTATACAAGTTACTCACTCACTCACTCACTCACTATACGAGAAGTCAGACTTTTAAATGTAAGGCACATGCACATCTGCCCATGTGAATACCTGCAAGTGTGCACTGTACACAGAAGGTGCCATCATTACTGTAATGGATATTGATAAGGTAGCTGTGTGCACTGGAAATCAGAACTCTGTAACAGAACACTGTAACAGCTGTAATGGAAACTGGGAAGTGAACCATGTGAGGAACAGTGCAGATTTGTCTGCTAACATTACCTAGCATGGCATGGATACTGAGACATAGGATGTGTATGCTAGAGCGCACATCTTTCAGCTGGCATTTCCTGTCATGGCATGGATACCAGGAAGTGAGCTGTGTTTGCATTTCCTAGAATGGAATGGATATGGGGAGTAGATATTGGTAAAGTAGATGTGTGTACTGAAGAGTAGGGATGAGCCGAACACCCCCCACTTCGGTTCGCATCAGAACATGCGAACAGGCAATAAATTAGTTCGAACATCCGAACACCGTTAAAGTCTATGGGACTCGAACATGAAAAATCTAGGGGGCGTGGCCTAACTCCGGACCGAGATGGATGCCTGATCCCCTTCCTCCGGCACAAAGGAGAAGCTAACTTGAGCTTCAGGGCTGAATTCACCCTAAACGAGCGGCAAAGTAAGTCCCCAAGGCTCCCCACACACCCGGGATTTGTATGGAGCCCAATCAGCAGGCAGGCCCCATCATCCCCGCTATGTTTCGTGCGGCGCAGGGAGAAGGCCTCAAAGCCGCGGCCTCGCCTAAGCCCCTCATCCCGCCCGGCAGCTCCAGCCCACTCGCGGACGGCGGAAACAACGCCATTAGCACAGCGCCCCCACCAACACAGCCATCCCATACCCTAAGCCTGGCAGACCTACAGGCTAACCTCCAGGCAATGGCGATGGACATAAAATCATCTTTTACAGCAGCCATCACAGAGATCAGGGCGGACATTCAGGGGATAGCAGTGAGGACTGGAGCAATAGAACAGGCCACAGCTCATCACTCAGATGCCATAAAACAAATCCAGAAGAATGCTGACTCCCATCTAACCCATCTGATCGAAATAAAGCGCCATTTGGAAGATTTAGACAATAGGTGGAGGCGCCATAATGTGAGGATTAGAGGGGTCCCGGAAATGCCTGAACAGATTCCAGTAGAACGCACAGCGGAAGCTATCTTCAACGATATACTGGACAGACCCCCTGATTCCCCCATTGAGTTTGAGAGGGTTCACAGAGCCCTCAGACCAAGAGGAAGAGATAACGAACCCCCCAGAGATATCATCTGTTGCCTGGTGAACTTCCCACTAAAAGAAGCTATTTTGAAGAAGGCGAGGGAAAAAAACAGAATAATATTCAACGGTACTGAAATTAAACTATATCAGGACCTTTCCAACATAACTTTGCAACAACGCAGGGCACTGCGTCCCATCACAGAACAACTACGGTCGAGAGGAATCCCCTATAGGTGGAAGTTTCCGTTCTGCCTTTCAGCTTCATGGAGGGGACACACGGCACTACTTCGAACACCTGATGACTTACGCTCTTTCTGCGAATCCATGAACATCCCCAGGACTGAAGTTCCAGAGTGGTATGAATCATTTACGCTTAATGAACCATGGATTGCAGTTTCCAATAACCTCACTCCTAGAGCCCAGAGGCAGAGAGACCGACGCCGTAGATCACCTTCACCTCAACACGGTAGGAGAGAAGATGTCCTGGGAGGACCAAGCAATTCTCCACCTAGACGCAGAGATCGCTTGGATCATCAGGATCGAATGGACACCTGAAAAATCGGCTTCGTCTTCCCAAGAATGAGCTCGAACTAATTTGCCTCCATGCGTAAATATAAATGTGAATAACACATGTCCTCTCCCACAGCATACAGATATGTTCACACAAGATTGGTCCCCTCCCGATGTATGTAAGTACTGACACCTTTATCCCAATACACAAGGGGCTGTGATCTTCTCATGGGGAAAACAATCAACATAATGTTGTCATTTTGAGTCTGATTGATCCCTGTGATACAGAATTGTGAGGAGCTATTTTCTTACGGCCTTCTGCTCGAGATCCGACCCATGAACCACATAAGACTGAATGTGTCTCTTGAGGCGGTTAGCAAGATCTACACAGCTGGTTCACAGAACCGCTTACAACTCAGTTAAGTTGATGTCTGTTTACATAGGGTCTTCTCTCCCTTTTGTTTTTGTTGTTTCTTTTTTGTGATTGGCCTTTAGACCAAGTTAACAGTTTTCGGTTTTTTAGGGGATCATTCCCCAACTATGGTCACGCTGCGAAGGAATGAAGATACCTCTTCCTCTTGAAAATGAAAAATGAAAAGAGAAGGGGGAAAAAAAAAAAAAAAAAAAGGGCTAAGAGAAGTCATTCATCTTACACGCTCTTAGATGTAGCATAATTAGGGAGAGCGGCAACCAACGCCCTCCCATTCCTTCTGCAGATTGGCTATAACAGATATCGTGAAAATTAGCTTCTATCATCCCTAATGATCTAGGCTGTTTAATACTCAGGTGTTTGGGATGGAGGTACCCTTAATTCTAGATGTGTTCCTCGCACAAGTTAAACAATTTGTATGCGCCCCTGATTATCAGGAAGTCTCGCATTCTTTTCAGAATCCAATTGGAGACTCAAAGCTGAATTCGATGATTCCTTATAGATAATATGCATTAGAGAGCTATACAAGTCGATCTACATCTCAACTAATCTCTGTTTAACAGCCTAATCGTTTTCCTAGTGTTCTCCTATTGTTAACATGTTTTTTTCTCTCTCTTCAAATGTACATTTTCATATGTGAAACCCAGGAAGCAGATGCTTATCAAACAATCCTTATTTTACCAACACAAAGGCTCCATCTAGGGGTAGTTTAACATTATTACCATCATAAAATCTTCCGTTTTGCTATAGGCTTTTTACATCACGGAACCCAATCGGAATAGCTATTCCCCCTTCTAAGATACAACTTATACATACTAAGTGGTTACATGGATTCCTTGTAGACACCGCCCCACAGCGGACAACTTTAATGATTCCATTTCAACAATAGTGACTTACATTTACAAGCCATAACCTTTTCTTCCCTCGGTACGCTCATTAATTTTTATTTAAAGCCCTGAACCATCCAATTATTCTACTTAGATAGCTTCTCCGGAGTGCTGGATCGCAAAGTAAAGAAAAAGAATACAAATAAAAAAATATATATATATATATATATTAATAATATATACTAAAAAAATAATAATAATAATAATAATAACGAAAAAGACTAGTAGAACTGATCTCGCGACCCACTTGGACCACAAACCCACACAAGGGACGGGAATTGACTATTTGTGAATTTTTGTCCCTTGAACTATCCGGCACTTCACAATTTGGGTAGACTAGCTGGTCTATTTCTACCCCCGGATTATCCTCCCCCTTCCCCCCCCACCCTTTCCCCCCCTCCTTTCCCCTACACTATATTTTCCTTGTCTTACTACCACTCTCTCTTGTATTTTTCCCTTTCTCTCTCTGACAGAGGGAGGAGGGAAAGAAGAAAAAACGGACTGAACCAAGCATATCTCCAAACCCCTAAAGACAGTCTATTGGGATAAGGAATACACACACAAGACAAGATGTCTGCCAATACACGACAATCCATACCATTATCTATAAAGATACTCTCTCTTAACGCTAAAGGTTTAAATATACCTGAAAAAAGAACTAAACTTTTAAATGAAGGCCGTAGACAAAAAGCAAACATTATCTTCGTACAAGAAACCCACTTTAAGTCTGACAAAACCCCGAAATTACATGACAGGAGATTTCCTACAGCATTCCACTCCACCAACCCGGAAGGGAAAACGAAGGGTGTTTCTATACTGATTTCTAACCAGACTCCTCTCCAGATACACGACACGCTGATAGACCCCAGTGGGAGATTCATATTCATAAAAGGAAAACTAGACAATCACCCAATAACAGTTGCAAACATATATGCTCCGAACTCGAGACAAGTAACTTTTTTTCGTAAAATCAAAGAACTACTAATGACCTTTGCCTCAGGCATTTTAATCCTAGGGGGCGACTTCAACACCCCCATGAACCCACTAATAGACACCTCGAATGGAGCGTCGAGCCTTCCGTACAGAGCGCTGAAGCAAATTAAAACCCAGATAAAAGACCTAATGCTGCATGACGCCTGGAGAACCCTCTTTCCTCAAACCAAGGACTATACTTTCTTTTCCACTGTCCATCAGAAGTACTCTAGAATCGACTACTTTTTTTTATCACAACCAGACCTGCCCTATTTACAAAACTCAACGATTGAACCCATGACGATATCCGACCATCATCCAATCACCCTAACACTGACCTTCCCTGAGAAAAAAAATGTGACTAAAACCTGGAGACTCAACATAGTCCTACTTAAAGACCCCGTAGATGTTCTTGAGTTTAAAGAAAAACTACAAGACTATTTTTTAAGAAATGAAAATACTGAGACCTCGTCCACCACTCAATGGGAGGCCCATAAATGTGTCATTAGGGGGGAATTTATCACAAAACTAGCTAAATTAAAGAAAGACCAACAATCCATAATAAAAACCCTAGTGGACCAAATTCATAGATTAGAAATAGCACATAAAAGGACAGTGGCGGTCTCTGCCCTAGATGAACTTACTAGAGCAAGAACATTACTAGCAGAAGAACTGAACATTAAAATTAAAAGACAATACATACTGAGACACAAGATATTCTACGAACAGGGAAATAAAAGTGGGAAACTGCTTGCTAAAGCAGTCCAAAGTAAAAAAATAGCTTCGACAATTCACCAATTAAGAGACAAACAAGGCAAGTAATTTTCTTCAAACGAGGAAATAGCAAAGCAGTTTGAAGAATATTACCAATCCCTATACAACATCCCACCCAACCCAAGATGCCCCCCTAACTCAGATAAAAGGGCGAAACTCATCCAAGAATTTTTAGAGAAATATAGTCCTCCTCAACTAGCAAAAGACAAAGCCCAAGAACTTGAAGCCCCGATTTCAGGTCCTGAATTTGACAGGGCAATCAAAGAGATGAAACCAGGCAAAGCTCCCGGCCCCGATGGCCTACCCCTACAATACTATAAAACATTCAACGACATATTGAAACCAAGATTCTTGAATACTTTCCAATCTCTAAATTCCATCCAACAATCCCCCAGACAACTATTAGAAGCCCACATCACAGTGATACCTAAAGAAGGCAAGGACACAACACAAGTTACAAATTATAGACCCATATCCCTAATAAACGTAGATGTAAAGATATATGCTAAAATACTAGCCAATAGATTGCTACCGTTACTAAACTCACTTATAGCATTAGATCAAGTAGGATTCATCCCAGGTAGAGAGGGCCGAGACAACACAACTAAAGCCCTAAATATAAGTCACTGGCTAACAACCAATAAACAAAAAGGATTTTTTTTATCCTTAGACGCTGAAAAGGCGTTCGATAGAGTGGCCTGGGACTTCATTGATGCAGTTTTGAAACACATAGGCATCCTGCCACAAATGAGATCTTATATCAAAGCTTTGTACACCAATCCCACAGCACGAGTTAAAGTCAATGGCCACCTATCGAATGCCTTCAACTTACGCAACGGTACTAGACAGGGCTGTCCCTTATCCCCTCTTCTCTTTGTTCTAACCTTAGAACCACTGCTAAATAAAATTAGAACCAACCAAAACATCAAGGGGATAGAAATTCAAAAAAATACTTACAAAATCACTGCGTTTGCCGACGACATGCTTCTCTTTCTCTCCGAACCCCATATCTCCATACCCAATCTACTACAGGACCTAGAGCATTACAACATGCTTTCCAACCTGAAAATCAACCACACAAAGTCGGTGGCCCTTAACATCTCGTTACCCCCTAGCTCAATAGATCTATGCAAATTGAATTTTCCATTTACATGGGCTAATCATAGTATAACCTATCTAGGGATTGAAATACCCTCGAACTTAGACAATCTCTTCAAACTAAACTACATACCTATACTTAAAGAAACACAGGATGACTTAAAAAGATGGAATTCTCTAAATGTATCTTGGTTTGGGAGAGCATCCCTAATCAAGATGACAATCTTACCCAGATTTCTATATGTCATGCAGACCATACCCATCAATTTACCCTCTACATATTTCAACTCGTTCCGCAAAGCTTGCTCCACCTTTATCTGGAGAGGCAAACCTCCAAGAATTACATTTTCAAGATTAAACCTACCCAAGAACAAGGGTGGAATAGCGTTACCCGATTTGAAAAAATATCATCAAGCGACCCTATTGACACGAATAGTTGATTGGAATTTACACCACTCAGTTAAAGACTGGGTATCACTAGAACAAATTCAGTTTCCCCAAGAGCTCGACACTTTACCATGGACTCACCCTAAATTCCATCCTAAATCTATCAAATCACACCCTCTTATAGGCCCCACACTAAGAATATTCCTCAACACTTTCAAACCTTCCAATTCAACCCCCTGGCTAAGCCCCCTAACTTCACTGAGAAATAACCCAGAGTTCCCCCCGGGACAGGAAAGGAATTTCTTAATACACAACTGGCCACATAAGAAAATGCTGACCAAACATTTCTTCAAAAATGGGGAAATATTATCTAGAGAAGAACTGAATAAAGTCATAGAACCATACCAAATCCCACACTGGAATTACATTCAAATCAGACATTTTCTATCTAGAAAAGAAACGGCTTTAGCATGGACAAAACCCCTTACGGAATTAGAGAAACTTTGTACGAAAAAAACCCCACACAGACACATTATTTCAACACTTTACAACTCTCTCTTTGGGGATCTGACGGACTTCTCCAGCGCGTCATGTCGGAACTGGGAAAAAGACCTAGACATCACTATAACTGAAAAAACCTGGGAAAAGATTTATATGTATGCTCACAAAGGCTCCCTAAACGTAGCCACACAAGAAATTGCCCTTACAAAATCATTACCAGATGGTACAGGACCCCTTCAATCTTGCATAAATTTTCTCCACTAATCTCTGACCGCTGTTGGAGATGCAAGCAAGATGAGGGCACGATGCTCCATTTATGGTGGACCTGCCAACCGATTCAAGGGTTTTGGAAAACAGTTCATAATATCATTAACACTATCACAGCAGAAAACATAAGCTATGATCCAGCACAATACCTACTACACCTAAACTCTATCCCAAGGAAACAATATTTAAAATCATTAGCTATGTTCCTGATCAACGCAGCTCGCCAATGCATTCCGCCACATTGGCGCACGTCAACAGTGCCTTCCACAGCGGAATGGTTTAGGAGAATCAATAACACTGAAAGGATAGAGGAGCTCATAAGTATCTCTCAGGAAAGAGTATCGAATTTCTCTGCAACATGGTATAACTGGACACTATTCAAAGAATCCCAGACATATAAAACTACCATTAAGTAAGAACCAAAACCCCACTCTGAGGTCATAGGAAGATTGTCTCGAGAAAAGGATCAGACAAAAGTAAAAGAAATGAGGAAAAAAAAAAAAATTATAAAAAAAAAAAAAAATTAATTATAATTGGATAAAAAAACAGATAAGGTAATAGGAAAGTCTACTCTCTTAGTTCACTTCAGTCCCAATCAAATACATCAGGCTCCCCCTCCCCCTCCCACTACCCACCCCCTCATACCTCCATCCCATCCCAGTCCCCCTGGAAAATATATTTACTTCAATAATTTAAATACCCATTGCAAAAAAAAAAAAAAAAGAATACGGTGTTATACTTGTTAAATGTCTATTTCATTCCCAACCCTTGCTTTACTATTATTACGATGACCAGATAGATCTCAACAATCTAACATATTGTACATTATACAGCTTATACTTTTGTAAACATATGCAATTTTGTACTGTATTATTCTACTGTTCCTTTGTTAATCTCTTGATCACCTAATAAAACTTTATGAAAAAAAAAAAAGAAAAATCTAAAGTGCTAATTTTAAAGGATTATATGCAAGTTATTGTCATGAAAAGTGTTTGGGGACCCGGGTCCTGCCCCAGGGGACATGTATCAATGCAAAAAAATGGCTATAATGAATTGTCAGCTCCCGGCAATACAGAGAAAAGTCATTGAAAGTCATTGATGAAAAAAAAATGCGTGGGGGTCCCCCCAAATTCAATTATCAGGCCCTTCAGGTCTGGTATGGATATTAAGGGGAACCCTGCGTCAAATAAAAAAAAATATATATGATGTGGTGTTCCCCCAAATATCCATACCAGACCCTTCAGGTCTGGTATGGATTTTAAGGGGAACTCCGCCCCAAATTTAAAAAAAAATGGCGTGGAGTTCCCCCAAAAATCCATACCAGACCCTTTATCCGAGCACGCAACCTGGCAGGCCGCAGGAAAAGAGGGGGGACGAGAGAGCGCCCCCCCCTCCTGAACCATACCAGGCCACATGCCCTCAACATGGGGAGGATGCTTTAGGGGTCTGGGACCCCTCAAAGCACCATGTCCCCATGTTGATGGGGACAAGGGCCTCATCCCCACAACCCTTGCCCGGTGATTGTGGGGGTCTGCGGGCGGGGGGGCTTATCGGAAACAGGAAGACCCCTTTAACAAAGGGGACCCTCAGATCTCGCACCCCCTATGTGAATTGGTAAGGGGGTACATTGTACCCCTACCATTTCACAAAGAAAGTGTAAAAATTTGTAAAAAAAACACAGACATCATTAGGATAAGTCCTTTATTAAAAATAAAAAAATAAAAATAAAAAAAGATTCCAGCAGTGGTAATCCACTCTCAGTCTCCACTCCAACGCTCTCGGTATCCTGCGATGGATGCTCTCCTCTCCAGGGTCCAGCGGTGGATGATCTCCTCTCCATCCAGGTCCAGGCTCCAGTGATGGGATGTCCAGCGCAGCGCATCCTGTCTCCACCGGAGACACCCTGGGAATATCATCGCTGCAGCCTGACAGGTCTTATGTAGCTGAGGACGGGGCCACCTGTCACGTGACCTCGTCCCCCTCTGACGCAAGGGGAAACCCGGGCTTCCCCAGTGATGTGCGGGTGACCCTGCCCCCTCTGATGTAACGCAGGCACTTTGTGCAGGGACAGTTCTAAGCACGGGAAACAAGCGCTGCTTTACAGGCATACTATACACACACCCCCAGGTATGAAATTTAAAGGAATATTTCACTTTTATTTTTTCACTTTAAGCATTATTAAAATCACTGCTCCCGCAAAAACAGAAAATGCATGTCCCCTGGGGCAGGACCCGGGTCCCCAAACACTTTTTTATGACAATAACTTGCACATAAGCCTTTAAAATTAGCACTTTAGATTTCTCCCATAGACTTTTACAGGGTGTTCCGTGGCTTTTCGAATTTGCCGCGAACACCTCATATTGTTCGCTGTTCGGCGAACGGGCGAACAGGCATGAGTCGAACATGAGTTTGACTCGAACTCAAAGCTCATCCCTACTGAAGAGCAGGTCTTATTGCTGGAATGTCCATATCATGACATGGATACTGGGATGTGAGGTGTGTGAGCTGTACTCCAGATAAAACCTCTGGCATGGATATTAGGAAGATATTAGGGCTGCAACTAACGATTATTTTCATAATCGATTAGTTGGCTGATTATTGTTTCGATTAATCAACTAATCGGTTAATAACCTTCTTTTGCTGCGATTTGCATTTTTAATTTATTTTTTTGGCCAATTTGTTGTTGGGCAGATTAAAAAACACTAATTTCCGCTGCTTTTTTGCAGCTTCTCCATTGAAGTCTATTCAACCAAAAAAACAAAATAGTCCTTGTCCTTTCCAAATACGCAGCAGCCAAAAAAATCTTGGATGTGAACGTGTCCCATAGGAAACCATGTAAATGAACTGTAGTGTGTTTCTGCAAAAAGCACAAAAAAACACAGAGGTGTGACCCAGGCCTGAGATGTTTAGTAACATAATGGGGTTAAAAAAAACAAAAATTTGTACAAAAAGAGCAAATAGCTACTGTAAGGGGTTAATTTTTTACTGTGGGACAGTGAAAGTAATATCTACAGTAGCGATTTGCTCTTTTTGTACTATAAAGGGCTATTTTTAGTTATTTTTTTAACCCCATTATGTTACTGGCTGATTAATCGATTATGAAAATGCTAATCGATTAATTTCATAATTGATTAGTTGCCGATTAATCGATTAGTTGTTTCGGCCCTAGAAGATATGTGTGCTGACAAACAGATGCTTGTTACAAAGTGTGGTAGTAATAAGATCTTCCATGATTTATTAGTCTATTAGTCTTCAGTGCTGGGAGATCAGAGTCATTTTTGGGCACAGAAATCTGGATTTGTACTTACAAATATCTCACTAGGAAAACTACAGAGCTTTCTGTAAATTTGCAAGCCAAAGCTGTTATTCAAAATGATGTCAAGAAAAGACATGTAAAAAAACAATTTCTCTGTATGACTAAGTAAAACCTAATATGAATATATGAATACTGACAGCATCATGAACAAAATGTGAAAGTGGCCAGTAATGAAAAAGGACATATACTATACAACATATGTATGTGTGTATTTAAACATAACACGTTTAAGATCCTATCAATATGCAAAGATTTGGCATAGTTAAGCAGTGAGATGTTTGATGATAGGAGGTGGGAACTCTCTGCTTCTTTACTTACATAATTAATTTTATAGGACACATTGCAGTTTTCTATCCCACTCACCTGACAAAGTAAATGTAGCATAACAGGAGTGAAATTTATGCTCCACAGAAGGGGGGGGGGGAGGGGTAATCTATATAAATCTGCACTGAAATATTAAAAAAATTATCAGCATGTGATAATAGGCAATTCAAATGTGTAGTATTGCTATCTGTATGACCAAATCATCAGTCATCCATTAAATGCAATGTTTCAATTTGTCCTATCGACTATCAGATCACGTATGGACAGCAAGACTTCTTACCTAAATGCTGGGCCAAAATAAAAAATAGGAAGCGTAGCAACGATGAATATGATTTTTCCTGCACTAATTTGGGAACCCTTAGGCCTCTTTCACACGGGGTGGATCCGCGAAGATCCGCCCCGTGAAGCTCCGCTTGCTCAGCGGGGATCGCTCCGTTGATCCCCGCTGAGCAGACGGATGACTGGGCGGTCCCCGTACACTGTGCAGGGACCGCCCTGTCAGAGCGCCGCTCTCCCCTATGGGGGATCGGATGACGACGGACCGTAGAGTCCGTTGTCATCCGATCCGCTCCGCAGACGGAAGGAAAAATAGGATTTTCCTCTGTCACACTTTTTCGGAGCGGAGCGGATGTCAGCGGACATGTCACCGCTGACATCCGTGCTTCCGTAGGGGTGCATGGAGGATCCGTTTCAGGTCCGCCTAAAAAACTGACAGGCGGACCTGAACGGACCTCCGTGTGAAAGAGCCCTTAAAGAAGAACTCCAGCTTTTCCTCCTTGAAAACAACAGTTGTATTGTCCATGTAAATGAATCACAACCCCGCTTTCTGTTTATGTGTAACTTACATCCTTTAGCTGTATATATCAGGTTTATGTGTCTGCGATGTCACTCCTTCTCCTTCTGACTGAATGTCAAAGTTCTATGACTTCCTGTTTCCTTCCTGTTTCCTTCCTTTTCCAGTCCTGATACTCCATGTCCCATGATCCTTTGAGGCTATTGGAGTCACTTGTACTAGTTCTGGGTATTGATGTGGTTGAGTCCTAGGGTTACTGTAGGTGTTTCCTTCATATGTTAATGAATCACTTCACGGAGAGCATGGCTCTGTGAGGGCGGGATTTGAGGGGTGCTCTCACTGCTCACACTGGTCAGTATATTTAACTGGGCAGGATTGAATTCTAATTGTGATCCATTCAATCCTGCCCTGCAGCAGCAAAACCAGCTTTCAGATCAGGCTTTGTATGAAGGTGTTTCCTTCTTGAATAATGCTGTGACCTGTGAGGCGGGACTTGGGAGGTTTGAACTTCTCCTGTAAGTGTGACTGGGCGGGATTGAATGCTAATTGGGATGTATTCAATCCCACCGTCAGAGCTGTGAAGGAAGTTACATCATTTGCAGAGTCTGAAAGACTACAAAGGGGTGTGTTACAGATTCTAACAGCTGCAAAAAATGGTTGTGGAAAGGTCAGAGTCTATCAGCAGGATATTCAGAGTGTCACGTGATACAAAGCCACAACTAAACCCAAAACATCAGCGGACCTGCTGCAACAGAACAACTTAGTACAGAGGTTTGACCTATACTGGGATTGATAATTCCATTCAGTTCTAATTAAACACAAAGTTGGAGTTCAGCTTTAAATACATAATGGTAAAAGGAATTTTTGCCACTTGCACATAAAATAAATTGGGAAATGGCTACATAAAGCAAATAATGGCTAAACATGACAGAGGCATCTAATAATGGAATTGCATAAAAAAAAAAAAAAAAAAATACATTTTTCTTACCTTGCAAAAATAATATAGTATTCGAATTTACCGTTTTTTTTTTTAACTACTACTGAGGAAGTGGGCTTGGAAGACTTTAATCTGACCAAAAGTCCATGCATAAAATATTGTGTGTACTTCAGTTTATGTGTCTGTAAATTGAGGTATATAAATTTGCTGGCCAACAGCAGCAAATTAAAAAAGATTTCAATACTGTATATGCCTTGAGGTCAGTAGGAAAAAAGATCAAAATAAAAACATACAAAGTAAACTAACGGTTTCCATCAATTCCAATCCCACCCACCCCTGTTCCTACTCAGATACTTGGTAATTGGCACACTCTAAATCAGACCCCTGCAATAAATATGGGTGACAAAAAAAATCCTGAAAATAATAATTTAAAATACAGCTACTTATCTTTCTTACCTATATCTGTGATCCAATGGGTTCTGAGTCTTCTCTCTATTGGACTATAGAGTGAGAGGGTCTACTTTCAGATTCCCATGCCACTGCCATTAGCAGTCCAGCAGTGGAATCCTCTTAAGCTTTAGAAGACTGCAGTGCTGTGGTGATGTCATGATGAGGGCCCCATAACAGGAGGGGGTGGGGGCACCAGATTTGCCTGGAGATGGGCTTCAGGATACAGGGGGCTTTCATCTGCTAATATTCAGTTTAGTCTTTAGAGGACTGTTTGGCCTGAATATTCTTCTTTTTATTTTTTTGGTGGAGTGGAGATTTTAGAAATAAGTAAATAGCTGAAATAATATAGGTTATTAAAATTATACCAGTACAATTAAATTAAATGTGTATTATAGGCATAGAGTATTTGTCTGCTTTTAGTTAACTGTATGCAAGCCCCCATTTAAATTTGCATATCCTTGGTGTCTTGACTTTCATAAACAAACAGGTCTGCACTTTGAAGGATGTGAGATTAGAATGAGGGACACAGAAATTCTTGACAACATTCTTATGCTGCCAACTTTTAAAGGTTAGATGTAGGACATTTGCACTAAATTGAAAAAAATGTTTTAAAGCAAGATTGGAAATTAAGCAGGTTAATTATTTATAAGAGAAAATTGTTAAAAAAAAACATTTATTAACGCTTAGCTAATAGTTCATCAAATACAAACTCTAAAGCCTCGTACACAAGGCCGGTTTTCTCGGCAAGAAACGACAAGAAAACTGCTGGGAGAGCTTTCTTGCTGAGAAAACCGTGCGTGTGTACGAGGCTTTCAGGTTTCTCGTCGGGAAATCTGCCCAGAATCACGACGAGAAAAATAGAGATCCTGCTCTCTATTTTCTCATCAGGATTCTTGTCGGCCTATTTCCCGACGAGAAACCCGAGTGTGTGTATACTTACCTGCCTCCATGGAAACCCGCGCATGCTCGAAATGACTTTGACGCATGCGCGGTAGCTTCCAATGCATAGGTAGGGTGAAGCAAGATGGCGGCGACGGCATCGAATGTGACGAGTGCATGCTCGTCGTAGTCGATGACGTCACAGCGTTCGTGTCATTCAAAAGAACAGCGGTTCTTTTGAATCGTACGTGTGTACACTCGGCCGGCACAAGATTCTTGTCAAGAATCTCGTCAGGAAAAACAACAGGTTTTTTCCTGACGAGATTCTCGGCCGTGTGTACTAGGCTTTAAAGAAAAATTGCAGTTTGGACCAATGTAACCTGCCAGCCCCTCTAGAAGCTGGAAATCACTGTAGTAAGCACTTCTAGTATAATGCAACTCTCCTGCTGCATTGTAAACACTGGAGGTCGCCTGCTTGGCACTGGCACCATTCAGAGAATGCCTTGCATTTTCCCAATGAATGCAAAGCATTTTTTGATTGGTCAAGGTTGAGCATGTCATGTCAAATACAAAGCAATCTCTGAATGGTACCTGTGCCGAGCAGGAGGCCCCCTGTAATCACAATGTAGCAGGGTTGCTACTTGGCGCAGGACTCAGAAGCTAATGGAGATCACTGTATTAGTTGTATCTACCATAGATGGATCTCACAGGCAGTGGCGGTTGGTGCTCAAAACTAACTGAAAAAATCAGAAAAATACTAAAACAAAAACATCAAATGCAGCCTCACTGTGCCCATCATATGCAGCCACTGTGCCCATCATATGCAGCCAACTATGCCCATCATATGCAGCCAACGGTGCTCATCATATGCAGCCAACCGTGCTCATCATATGCAGCCAACCGTGCCCATCATATGCAGCCAATTGTGCCCATCATATGCAGCCACTGTGCCCATCATATGCAGCCAACTGTGCCTGTATATGCAGCCAACTGTGCCCATCATATGCAGCCAACTGTGCCCATCATATGCAGCCAATGTGCCCATCATATACAGCCACTGTGCCCATCATATGCAGCCAACTGTGCCCATCATATA
Source organism: Rana muscosa (assembly GCA_029206835.1). Taxonomy (NCBI): domain Eukaryota; kingdom Metazoa; phylum Chordata; class Amphibia; order Anura; family Ranidae; genus Rana; species Rana muscosa. The sequence goes on from CM055122.1 coordinate 424,910,725, forward strand.
CAGACAACTGTGCCCATCATATGCAGCAACTGTGCCCATCATATGCAGCCAACTGTATCCCATCATATGTGGCCACTGTGACACCCGCCCCCGCTCGTCCACTCGCTGTCTGCCCGGCACTTACCCCATCATTGTGGCGGGTTAGGCAGCGGGTGACAGCGGCAAGCTGTGGGACAGGTAGCATGGGTCAGGCGGTGGCTCCTTAGTCCTCTGTGCATCTCTTCTTGCCTTCTGCCAGGTGGACAATGGGATCGCTTGTGCCTTCAGCCAGGTATTAGTCCTGCGCCTCTTGATTGGCTGAGAGGCGGTTTAGTGTTAGAAAAGTGAAAATGTATTTTATTTTCTAACACACCTGGGTGGACTGCGAGCGCAATGCTTAGCGCTCCAGGTTCACTTTTTTTGAAGCCTATTAGAGCCTAAAGAAGTCGGAGGCCTGAATGGGGGGTGGCTACAGCTGCCATGGATAGATTCATGCTATGCATGAATCTATCCATGATACATATAGGGGAGTGGCTGGAGTGAGGGGGCAGTGCCATGCGCCCTTAATGGGTGCACCGCCACTGCTCACAGGTATATGTACTGTATAGTTCTATTGGTCCAATCGGGTAACTGTGTAAACATATCCTGACCTCAAATTTTTCTTTAAAACTCTTTTGCAGCTTTACAGGGATACAGTCCTTTCTTATTGTGTTACTCATCTTTAATTTATTGTTGTAAGGCGTTTTCCTCATACAAGCACTTGATCATCCTAATGTATTAAAATAATAAACATAGTTGAGGAGTACATAGAATACAATTAGAGATTAACAAACGGATCTGCTCAAATTGGCCTTCAATCTGCATTAGACAGATTTATTCATGGATGATATACTGTATAAAAACTTTTGTCCCAAGAAGTTTGCACCATTTTAGTTCTTCCATGCTGCCTTACCCTCTCATCACCTCTGACCTCGGCCTGTGTTTCGGACTCTGCATCCTACTTTCTGATTTGTTACTTCACCATACTGCTGTGAACTGACTTTGGCCTATACCCTGATGCTGTCCCTGCTTTTTGAATCAGTACTTCACTGCCTGGCTGTTGAGGACTTTTGGCTTGTTTCCTGGCTTTGTTCCTGTCCACTAGTCGTTGGTCGTTACCATGTGGTCATCTGTGCCTCACACCAAACAGCTGGCACCCCACAACAACAGACACAGCTGCAAGATCTCAAATGGGCCAACCCTCCACATTACCTTCATCCAGAGACAGGCCCTGGTGCCATGTGAACACAATTACAAAACACTGGATGTGCAGACATGAAAAATTCCACCCCAGGACCTCCAATTACCTAACCTCTAGAAAGACTAGTACAAAGCAAAACACAAAAAAACAAAAAAAAAAAAACAAGTATGGAATGTAAATAGAAACAAAGATCAAACAAAAAGGAAAAACGAGAAAAAGGGGAAGGGAGAGAGGTGGAGGGGGGAGGAAGGGAAGGAATAGGAAAGGGGAAGGAAAGAAGAAGGGGGGAGGGGGGAAGAGAAATAGAATAGAAAGATGAGGGCAAAGAAGGGGACAGGGGGGGGGATGGAAGGACTGTATAAAGAAAAAAGGGGGATTAACCTTTAGACCAGTGGACCTCTTTATTCCCATGAATCTAAGCTATTATAAAAGGTCCATTACCCTTAAATCTCCCATTCTCACTTTATTGTCTCCTTGTATGTTGTCGCTAGGCCTATAACTACGGTTAGAACTCCAGTTTCATTAACATACTTTCTTTGGTTATAGTTTTTTCCTACGTATTAATCTTTTGGTGAGAGTCATCCAACCTATGTCTTAGTTTTCTCTCTACGTTTCATGCGAGAAACTTAACACTATGACTTTTCAGGAATGCTTTACATATTTTATACATTGTATTGCCTACTTCTCTTGCATCTTCTGGTATACTGTAAAAAATATCTGTATCACCTTGTTTTTATTTTTAAACATTGTTGAACCAACTTTACTCACTTTTATTGTACTTATACTTATTTTAAAATGCTAAATAAACATATTTAAATAAAGAAAAAAAAAAGAAAGCAGGGACAAATGTGTTTTTTTTTTTTTGTTGTAACATTTATGCAATGTACATTGATTATATTTATTTTGTTTTTGCTGAATGTGTTCTATTCATTTTAGCTGGTCATCTCTAAGCATGAATCCTGGTGATTACTGTTGTAATATATGACTGTTCCATCTAATTGAAAATTATTCATATGTTTTTAAGAGATGGTGCTTCTTTTTAATGTAATTAAATACATATATGTTTTTATACAGCCAGATTTTCTTGATTATTTCCCATTGTTAGGCATATGTAAAGTCCCCTTTTCTATGTAGAGTGGGATCTCTGCTCCATTTTTCTAAGGCGCAATTTTCCCCTCTATTTCTCTTTTTTGTATATTTACATACCAAACACTGTGTCATTTCTGAGGCTGAGGGTCTTAGTAATTCATTTGGATCATGCCTGGGCCTTCCACGTGATATAACTCACCACATACTGCCCAAAGCCTAAAGCCATCAAAAGTTACCTTGATTTAAATTGTAGCAGACCTGTTTTGTTTGGAAACTCAACACAAGTCTCCTCTGCCACTCTACAGTACAGACCGGTCACTTCTGTCCTGGGAAGTAAACGGTTGTTCAGCTAAAACTAAAAGATTCTATAGCTGTGAGCTACATCAATCTTAACTGGTGCATTTGTCTGGTGGCATGAATGCTTGGGGAAAGAGAGTTTAAACAAAATAGTCATTATATTACATATCACATTCATTTTATGTAAAATACATAAAATACCATGACTTTAGCAGTCAAAGTGGAGCAGAGAAATAATTTATTGAATGAACAGACAACTGATCTGTAAAATGAACAATTTATGAATGAAGAGAGGTTACCTTGAAAAAGAAGATGTATGTTAAAGCTCATACTTTGAAGCTGTAAAGCTGTATAGCGGTATGTTGTTAAATTAAATTCCACTTTTAGAAAAAAGCAATCAGAAAAGTACTAAATATTACCTGTAAAGAAAGATAGAATATATATTAGTATAATACACATAGTTATAAACATTTCTCCACATTAGCTGGTGACTGTGTTTATATAATTGTATCATTTGCCAGCCATGCATTAGCCAATACTGGCCCAACACTTCCTATTTGTAATAGGGTGAATCTGCAGCTGGAAAATGTGACAGCCAGTGAATTATCACGAATGTCACATTTTCAGTAAGCTTTAGAAGCAACTTTTAACCTAGGTGATGAACTTGCTGCCCTCAGCTCATCATAGTCAATTTATTTACCCCATTTCATGCATAGTCCTTGACAAGAAATGTTTCTCCAACACTTGTTAAATGGTTCCAGCAAGGATACATAATACAGAAGCTTTTTTGAAAGTTTTACTTTTCCATTTTACTTCAACTGTTCTTATCCAAAATACTTATTGGTACAGTTGCATTTCCATTGATTATTTTATGTGTAGGGATGGGCCAAACGAACCCCAGTTCGCACCAGAACTTTCAAACATCGCAAAAGTTTGGAACCAAATAACGAACCCCAATAAAGTATATGGGACCCGAATGTGAAAAATCAAAAGTGCCCATTTTGAAGGTTTATATGCATGTAATTGGGCATACAATGGTTATGGGGGTCCGGGTACTGCCCTGGGGAATATATATTAATGATTTTTTTTTGTGTAAAATGTTTTTTTTAAATGAGCAGTGGTTTATTGTTGCTTAACCACTTGCCTACACCCTTCCTCCCCAGGCCATTTTTCAGCTTTCAAGCCTCGTACACACGACCGAGTTTCTCATCCAAAACCGTCCAGAAAAGTGCCGCGAGAGCTTTATTGTCGAGAAAACCGTTCGTGTGTATGGTTTTACGACGAGAAAACTGCCGTGAATCTCGACGAGAAAAATAGAGAACCTGCTCTCTATTTTCTCGTCCGGATTCTAGATTTTCTTGTCGTGTTTCTCGTCGGCCTGTTTTGCGACGAGAAAATGGTTCGTGTGTATGCTTTTACGACTCTTCAAAAAGCGCGCATGCTCAGAATCAAGTATGAGACGGGAGCGCATCTTCTGGTAAAACAAGCCTTCGTAATGGAGATAGTACATTCGTCACGCTGTAAATTATTGCATCGTTTAAATGTTGTGCATTTAAATCTTCTTTAGAATGTTACAATAATGAAAACTAATGAACTTGTTTTGCTGCTGATATTCACACAGAGTTCTGACTATCTATTTTAAACCTTTTTCATGCTGCTCTTAAGAAGATTTAGCTGTATTATATCGTGCAAGATCTTCTGAATATTTTAATGTTTTATATTTTTTAGACAGATGTTAATTGTAATTTGTCGATGTTTTGATAGTGATCTCCCATTGTATTTTTAAAATTTAGTTGTGTCAAGTTTACACCCTATATTTTTTAAAGAACACCTTTAATGATTTTTTTTGGTGTTATCTGTCCCTTTTTTTGGGGGGTCAAATGTATCTGCTTATTCCAAAGGTAAATAAATAATTATTATAAAAACACATAGTCAAGTATGAACTTAAAAAAAAAAAAAAATTCATTTATGTCTTGAACAAAATAAATAGAAGGCAGCGCTGGAGAACCTGCTGCCATTTGCGCATCCATGGGACCCCAGAGCACACATCAACCCTGTGTGGACACTAAAATTGGGAGCTTGAGAAGCACAACAGTTGTGAGCACAATCTGATGCTGGCCTCCCAGAGGTCAGGGACAGCAGCAGGTGATATATATGTCCCAAGTCTGTGGTACTACAACAGGCTGCCTTCTGTCCGACCACAATGAAGCAAGGCCATCACTTCCTGGTCTTCTTGGCAGCCTTCCCTGCAGCCTTCCCTGAAGCCTTCTCTGCAGCCTTCCTTCTGCGTGTGGCTGGAGGCTGGGCCACTGGAGGGGTACTCCTGTCAGGAGGAGGAGAAGTAGGTGGAGGAGAAGGGGGTGGCGCAGAAGAAGAAGGTGGAGGTGGAGAAGGAGGTGGAGGAGAAGGGGGTGGCGCAGAAGAAGAAGGTGGAGGTGGAGAAGGAGGTGGAGGAGAAGGGGGTGGCGCAGAAGAAGAAGGTGGAGGTGGAGGAGGAGGTTGAGGTTGGGATAGTTGTGCGACCTCACATATGGCCGTATTGGGGGTAATTCTCTCCATCACCCCCTTGTTCAGCAAGGTGATGAGCAGGGGCTTGCATAGGAGGCGTTGCTCCATGCTCATCACCTTGAACTTGGCCTCAACTAGGCCGGCAATGGCCTCTTCAGGGGATGTGGGCTCCTGGAGGGTGGCATGTGCCTCTCTAATAAGGGCCATTGCTGCCTCACTAGTGGTCCTGTCCGTCCTGCTTCTTTTCGGAAGGCGGATGGGAGGCACCTGAGATCTAGTGCTTCTCCTCGTGCCGGCCACTTCCTGTCTGCCACTGGGCCCTGCCACCTCCTGTCTGCCACTGGGCCCTGCCACCTCCTGTCTGCCACTGGGCCCTGTCACCTCCTGGCTGACAGTGGGCCCTGCCACCTCCTGGCTCACAGTGGGCCCTGCCACCTCCTGGCTCACAGTGGGCCCTACCACCTCCTGCCTCACAGTGGGCCCTGCCTCCTCCTGCCTGACAGTTTCCAGACCCTCCTCCTGGCTGATTTCATCCTGTGTATGAAAAAGGGACATAGTTTTATATTTTGGTTTATTATTTTCACACAAATTTGAGATCATGAATGTAGCAATTTGAATGTAAATCAAGAGAAAAGACAAATATTTTTAGGACTACATCAGATTGACTATTTAGCACCCAATTTATGGCAGACTAATGTCTCTAGATCTTGATTTCACTTTTGTATCCCAAAATAGTTTAGGATTTTCATCTTGACTTCTTTTTCCTGCATTAAGTTTTTCACAATACATTTTCATTTAATACTATACCTGGCTCCAGATGTCCAAATCAGCTTCTTCCAAGATGGCTGCCTCCTCTTGCTCCAGAGAAGGCTCAGGTTGGCTGCAGGGAAGTCTGGGGGGAAGAGTGGACAGTGATGGCCTTGCCTCAATGTGGTCATCCAGAAAGGACATCCTGCTATAGTACCACAAATTCGGGACATACACATCATCTGCTGCTGCTCCTGACCTCTGAGAAGCCAGGACCTTAGAGCGTTCAGTCCTGTATGTGCCTCTCAAACTCCCAATTTTAGTGTCCACCTGTTTTGCTGTTGCTGTGGGCACCTTGGTATGCACAAATGGGAGCAGGGTCTCCAGCGCTGCTTTTCTTACCCCTTTTTTTCTATGGATGGGGTTTTTTGTTTCCCACAGAGCGGGCAACTCCCTTACCCGGTCTATAAATTCCGCAAGGAATTCCTTGTCACTTATGAAGACATTCATTTTGGGTCTGCAAGCCAAAAAATAATAATAAAAAAGAATGTGAGGCACACAGTCTAACCTCCTGTAAATCTTAGTCACCATATATATCCTCCAACATTCTCTAGACAGTATAGGCCACCAATTTCTCAAAGTCTACAAATCACATACCTTCGTTTGCACGTCCGTCACTTTTACTCCTCTCTCCGCACACCGAACGTAGTATAGTCACATGTGTGTTTGCTATATATACACCACGCATGCGTAAAACTACTCACACGTCGCTCCGCACACGTCGCCCGCCCATGACGTTCTAATTAACATCTTTTCCCCACCCCTTCTCTTTCGGCGCGCAGACAGATATGGCGGATTCACAGCAGGTGTCGCTAATTCCTCAAATAACGAGAAGGAGACAAGCCCGGAGACTGAGGAAACGTCACGATCAAGGAGGAGATTCAAGGCATCTAATATGTCTTATGCGGAGATGGCGGAGATGGTGGACATATTGCTAAAGTCGGATTATGACGCAAAGCATGGGCCGTATAGCAAACCTAATCGAAGGAAGGCCAAAATCATGAAGAAAGTCGTGAAGAGTCTGAAGAAGAATTTCGGGGTGAAACGATCAAATGAGCAGCTCAGAAAGAGGTGGTCTGACCTCAAACTGAGGGAGCCGGAGCAGTTAAGGAGCATTAAGAGAATGCTTGAAAAAAGTAAGTACTTTTTCCCCTTTTTTCCTATTATTGTATTTCACAAAATCACAACTTGCATGTTGCTCCATGTTATTGCATTTTTCTATTGTACTACCTTACAAAATGTCATAGTTTGAACTTGGTTTGGCACAGTAATCGTTCGTTACAGACACATCGTTCGGCCACTATCCTCGATTTTTATAGATTTTACAGGGTTAAAATAGTTTACACATCTGCCTGTTTTTCTTCAATAGTTGTTACTACATTGTTGGCTAGATGATGTGTTTGTAAAGAGAATGAAATGCAAACTTTAATCAGTGTAAAGAACAGGACACTCAGCAGCTGGTTCCACATCTGTACTTTTGAGCACTATAGTGTGGGCCACCAGAACCGCCTTTTTTGGGTGTCCCACACAGGTGCATCAGTGAATTTTTGTGGTGCCTCCATGTATAAAAATTGACAGCCAAAGGTGAATAGTAAAGAAATTATTGTGAAAAAATTATGTCTTCATCTTGAAATCCCGCCCAAACAGACACTTGTACCCCACTTCCAAGCAATTTAGCATGTTTTTATTTTTTATTGAGAATTTCTGTGTGATAACTAGACCTTTTGTTTGATTCTCATAGGGGAGAGAAGACTGGGAGGAGAACACTCCAGGGAGCACATGAAACCCACACCTTCTAAACAACTCCAACCTCACAAAGACCCACAACCTAAGGATGTTGAGGAAGTTGAAGAGGTGGAGGAAGGAGAAGTGCAGGAAGGAGAAGTGGATGACGTGGTGGAACTGGTCACCACAACAGGTCAGTATCTGTCACCACAGCTTCAGGTAAGAGATGTAGGCCTGCAGAGTTATAATATCTTTTGTATTTTTTTATAGGGGATGAAAATGTTGTGGTGAAAGAAAGTACACGTTTCTCTGCTGACAGTGCCCTACGAATCATACAGCAAGTGATGGAATGTAGCACAGAACTGGACAGAATTAAGCAAAGAATTCATGTGATGGATCAAACCTTTAAAGACATCCTAGATGTTTTGGGGAGAATTGAATAAAGCATCAAAACCCCCATTTTTAGTTTGAGATTGTCCTTCCCCCTTTTTTTATCTTTTAGACTATCAATCCAGCCAAAATTTGAATATGCACACAGTGTGTCAACATGTGCCATCTGCCATCAGGGGATATCCATGTACGTCTTATGGGGGTGTAACCCCTTCCTCGTATCTCAAGTAGGTGAACTGAAGAAGGGGTTGCACCCCCAAAACACGTCCATTGATCACCCCCGATGGCAGATAGCACATGTTGACAATAGGGATCAGGAGTCAAAAATCCCTATTGGAAATTACTTCAAATTGTGTGCATATTCAAATTTTGGCTTGGCCAGGGGTGCCAATACCCCATATTAGGACGGCCAGATAGAGACATATTTTGGGTAATTGAATGTCTCATATTGCCAAGAGGTATCCAATGTTGTAGTTTGTTGAATGCTACAGATGGTTTTGTATTTTCGTACAAAAAAAAAAGCCGGTTTGTGGCCAGCCAAAAAAAATAAATCTATTTACCATGTGTGTGAATGTGCACAGAGTAAAATTTTGGAAAAAAAACAAAGTGTAGCTTCTTTTTCAAATACGCTCTAACCTTATTTGTGTATATTTTTGCGGTTCATAGTGAAATGGTTGGTATTTACTAAAGGAAAATACATACACTTGGCACTACAAATGCAATAAGACAAACTAGGAGACAGGAAACAAAAAAAGGTACAAGATTAAATCAGATTTTTATTGAGTTCTTTCTCCGCGAATCTTTACACATGGCCTGGCATAGGAATTGCCCCCCTACCCGTGAAATATTCCATATATTTCTCCCGAACCTCACGGGCATTTTGGGGGGGCAAGCCAGGACGGGCAGATTTGAGGCCCGGCAGGGTATTGCCATAGGAAAGTCCTGCCTCAGGCAATATTGCGGCCATATAATTACTGGATTTTCGGCTCAGAAAATTATGGAGCACACAGCAGCATAAAACGACATAGTTTATCTTGTACTCCACCAAGTGAATAGGAGTCATAAAAAGGCGGAACCGGCTGGCCATTATCCCGAAGGCATTTTCAACGACTCTTCGGGCCCTGGCCAGCCGGTAGTTGAACACCCTCTTCTCTGGGGTCAGGGTCCTCTGGGGAAATGGCCTCATGAGGTGCGGTCCGAGTCCGAAGGCTTCATCAGCCAAAAAAACAAAGGGGAGTCCTTCAACATTCCCTGCATCCGGTGGCAATGCAAGGTCGTCACTCTGGAGACGGAGGGCAAACTCCGTCTGGATGAAGGATCCCCCATCGGACATCCGGCCATTCTTCCCCACATCCACATAGAGGAATTCATACCGTGCTGACACCACCGCCATCAGCACAATGATGTGAAACCCCTTGTAATTGAAGAAGTAGGACCCAGAACGGGGTGGCGGCACGATGCGGACGTGCTTCCCGTCAATGGCTCCACCGCAGTTGGGGAAGTCCCACCGCATGGCAAACTCCGATGCCACAGTCTGCCATTCCTGTGGCGTGGAAGGAAGCTGTGGAGTCAAACAAGATAAAAATATATTAGTACTTTTGCACATAACATTGCAAGCAGATTATAATAAAATACATTCGAGGCCAACATCAATAAAAATCTCAGTTTAATGTGTTTTTTAAAAGTATAATGGAAGGCTCAAGTATCATATTCATCACCCCCTCTGATGGTCCATTATAACCAAATTTGGGGGGGGGGTAGATGTGTTTGGCCACAGGATAGCATTGCAGTGGCGGTGCGTCCAGAGTGGGCAAAGGAGCACTGCCCCCTCTCTCCTGCGCCCGTCACTCAGAACAATACATAGGTTCATGTCTTGCATTAACCTATGTATTGTCAATGCCGCCCACTATTCAGGTGGATGGCCCCCTGTTGAGCGACGGCCATATGAATAACTGCGGCATTTTTGGGGTGAAAATTGCCTATCGGAGACAGGGGGCAAATAGACTTGGCGATTACAGCCTGAGGGATGTAATTGGCTTCATAAAAGTTAACCAGGGGATGCAGGGGGGGGGCATTCCTTGGGTAAACACTGACAGGCTCCTCTGCCAATCATGTTCACCAAGTCTGTTTACCGGTAACATGATTGGCTGATGCAACATCGAGGGCAGGAGAAGACATCAAGGAGAGAAGAAGGATGGAGCTGACCAGAAGAAGGTAAGTGCAGGGCTGGGGGGGAACTGGCTGCATTTGAGGAGGCAAAATGGCTGCATTTGAGGAGGCAAACTGGCTGCATTGGAGGGGGCAAACTGGCTGCATTGGAGGGGGCAAAATGGATGCATTGGAGGGGGCAAACTGGCTGCATTGGAGGGGGCAAAATGGATGCATTAAAGGGGGCAAACTGGCTGCATTGGAGGGGGCAAATTGGCTGCATTGGAGGGGGCAAAATGGATGCATTGGAGGGGGCAAACTGGCTGCATTGGAGGGGGCAAACTGGCTGCATTGGAGGGGGCAAAATGGATGCATTGGAGGGGGCAAACTGGCTGCATTGGAGGGGGCAAACTGGCTGCATTGGAGGGGGCAAAATGGATGCATTGGAGAGGGCAAACTGGTGGCGTTTAATAGGCACAGTCGCAAAAATGGAGGAAGTTTATATATATAATTTGGGGGTGGCCCCCCAAACATTTGGAGCAACAGCCGCCACTGATGGAGAGGTTAGTGAAGGGAAATATGCATGGAGGAGAAAAAAGTGTCATTTAAAAGCTTCCAGCATGCATGAGGACAAAGGGGACATTCTCAGCATATTACAATCATGGTAATTAGGGAAGGATGAAAGAAATACAATACATTAGCATACATGAAATACATAAAATGTGATGTTAATGGAGAAAACTTACCCTAATATAGTCCTCCTGCAGGACTTGTATAATGGCAGAACAGGTGTCTGGGATTATGAGGCCCAGAGCCTGGGGGGAGATGCCTGTGGTGAACTTCAAGTCCTGAAGACTTCTCCCTGTCGCCAGGTAACGTAACGTGGCGATGAGCCTCTGCTCAGCACTGATGGCTTCCCGCATAACGGTGTCCTGCCTGGTTATATAGGGGGACACCAAAGCCAACAGATGCTGAAAAACGGGGTCAGACATCCGCAGAAAATTCCTGTAGTCCTCAGGATTATTCTCGACGATCTCCCGCAGCAGAGGCATATGGCAGAATTGGTCCCGCTGGAGCAACCAATTCTTGGTCCATGAACTCCTCCTCACCCCGTTCATGGACTCGTCTTGGTCCAAAACAAGCAGACCAACACCAAGCGCCCGCACAGCACGAACTCGACGATGAGAACGTACCCGTGACATGGCTAGGAAACGGTCGTCTTATCAGAACGTACAGAACAGAACACACTTTAGAACAGCAAGGCCTATGAAGAACGAACTGAAATTCAGAAACGAACGGGCAAGAACGCACTGTAAAACAGATACGACCTGCCTACACGCCCTGAAAGACAAGATACGAACCCACAAGCACAAACTGAACCACAGAAAACGAACTGAAAGCACGAAGACTGAAAAGCGTGAATCGTCTCTTCCCAAACTTTTACTTCACACGTGGTAACACGAGATCAGCAAAAGCAGCCCAAGGGGTGGCGCCAGGGCAATCGATCTTCCCCTTTATACTGCCGTTGTGCGTGCTGGACGTGACCGCGCAGAACAACGACGAGATTTGGAATTGTCAGTGTGTACGCATGGAAAGCTTGACGAGAAACTCGTCAAGGTTAACAAGAATCTCGTCGAGAAAAACGACGTGTTTTTAACGACGAGAAACTCGGTCGTGTGTACGAGGCTTCAGAGCTGTCATACTCTCAGTGTGAGGTGAGGAGTCTCCGTGTTTACATGTGACCGGCTGTGATTGGATACAGCCGATCACATGGTTTAAGAGCCGCGCATGCGGCTCTTTACAGAGATTGGGGTTGCGCCGTGTCCTAGCAACATGGTGTGGCACGATTGCCGTGCTGCGCGCCCCTGTGGGCGCGTGAGAGTGGCCATTCTGGGATGACGTCATATGATGGCCTCCCAGTACGAGAGCCGCATCACCCTGCCATCATCTGGTGGTGGGCAGACAGCAACTGGCTAAAGTGAAAGTATAAAAATGAAAAATTCATTTTACTATAGTGCCGAGGGGGGGGGGGGTCCCCTTAGTTCACCTGTAAAATGGCACATCTGTACTGTGTATAGAAGCTGCTTGCATTTATAAAGCTCAAAAAAAAAATATTTTCCCTGCAAGCTTTGTTTATTTTTTAACCAATGGCTTGGGGAGCCTGTCTGTATAATGAGACCACAATGTAGTGCACTGGGAATAAGATTAGAGATTCTTTGGATAAATTCTGGTATCTCTACCACAGATTTTGGGTTTCTACTTCTGTAACAGGTGAACAAAAATTGTTCTTTGGGCGTTAGTAGCTTCACCTTCACACCGTAACCCTATAGAGGTACTCTTGATGAAAACAAGAATTGGCCTTGCTGTCAAAAATTTTAATGATATTCACCTGTCAAACAGGTATGGAAAAATTGTTCTTTGGGTGTCAGTGGTGCCTTCACACAGTAAACCCTATAGAGGTACTCTTGATGAAAGCGAGAATTGGCCTTGCTGTCAAAAATTTCAATAGTATGCACCTGTCAAACAGGTGCGGAAAAATTGTTCTTTGGGTGTCGGTGGTGCCTTCACACCGTAACCCTATAGAGGTACTCTTGATTAAAGCAAGAATTGGCTTTGCTGTTAAAAATTGCAATACAATGCACCTGTAAAACAGCTGCGGAACCATTGTTCTTTGGGTGTTGGTGGTGCCTTTACTGCATAACCCTATAGAGGTACTCTTGATTAAAGCAAGAATTGGCCTTGCTGTCAAAAAATTTAATGAAATGCACCTGTCAAACAGGTGCGTAAAAATTGGTCTTTGGGTGTTCATTGTGCCCATAAAACCTACACCAAAAACATTCTTCCAAATGAAATCAACACCCACAACACTAGGCAGCCTAGAAGTCATTGGCATCAGGGGCTTCATAGCTGCTGGTAATCCAGAACTTATTAATTTTGATAAAAGTCAGACAGTCAGCGGAGTCTGTGGACAGACGCATTCTATGATCAGTAACAATGTAAATGCAAATTTCCCCTTGGGAATGGGTCTTTGTAGGCACAGATTGTGAAACATGTACGTTAAAAAGTTATTTGATTTTTATTTATGTATCAAAAAAAGTAACATGAATAGTAACAGACATGTATGGGAGAGTATAAAAACATATATGTTTTTATACTCTCACATACATGTTTCTTACTATCTATGTTACTCTTTTTGATACATAAATAAAAATCAAATAACTTTTTAACCAACATGTTTCACAGTCTGTGCCTACAAAGTCACATTCCCAAGTGGAATTTGCATTTACATAAAATTTAGGGATGTTGGCCATTAAACAGCAGATATAACCTACCTCCAATCTTTTAATATGATCAGTAATAAAACCTCCAGCAGCACTGAATACCTGTTCGGAAAGCACCGCTCCTCTCCTGACCGAACAGAAGCCTCAAAACTACATTTTGCAAGACACTTAACCTACCAGAGTTGGGAAAAGCATTCGATAAACTTCTCTTTAAGGTTTCCTCAAGAGCCTTCATCTTCTGCACTCTCCGTGGGGACGGGATGAGTTCTGAGACTTTGCCCTTATAACGGTGGTCAAGGAGGGTTGCCAGCCAACATTGATCTTTTTCCTTTATGCCACGTATTCTTGGGTCATTTTGCAGGCTTTGAAGCATGAGGGAGTCCATGCACCACAAATTTGTGGAGGCATGAGAAGCAGACACCTCTGGGTCACTGAGGATTATAGTAACTGGAATTGCCTCCTCCCAGCCACATACTACTTCCAAGGCTACTGCGGATGGAAAACCATCTCTTAAGCCCTGTACACACGATCGGTTTGACTGATGAAAACCGTCCGATGGATGGTTTTCATCAGACCAACTGATCGTGTATGGGACCCATCGGTCTTTTTTCCATCGGTTTTAAAAAATAGAACATGTTTTAAATTTTTCCGATGGCTAAAAAAACGATCGAAAAATCCGATCGTCTATGGGCAAGTCCATCGGATCAAAAACCCACGCATGCTCAGAATCAAGTCGACGCATGCTCAGAAGCATTAAACTTCATTTTTCTCGGCTCATCGGAGTGTTTTACATCACCGCGTTTGGAACGGTCAGTTTTTTGACTGATGGTGTGTGGGCAAGACTGATGAAAAACAGTTTCATCGGATTTCCGATGGACAAATCCATCGGACGAAAATCCATAGGTTATCCGATCGTGTGTACAGGGCTTTACTGTTTGACGTATGTCTTCCTCTGCTTCAATGCCTCAGAAACTGCCAGAATCCTCCTCTTCCTCATCTCTCTCCTCTTGTATGTTCTGTGCCATAGCAACAATGGTGTCTGCATAAAGTGGGCCTTGAGAGGAAAGGAAGTCCTCCTCCTCATCCCACTGCTCTGCCTCGAGTGTCCTGTCCATAAAGCCACGCAGAGTCTTCTCCAGCAGGAATACAACAGGGATTGTGTCACTGATGCATGCATTGTCATGGCTCACCATTAGACATGTGCACTGCCAAAAAATTTGTTAATTTTCGTTTTCATTTTATTCATTTTTTTCGCTTTTTTTGGAAATTCGGAAATTCCGAAAATTCGAACATTCGCAAATTAGAAAATTGGGAATTTCGGAAATTTTCGAATTCTGATGCCGTGTACACACAATCGATTTTCTCGACGGTGAAAACACCGCTGAGAAATTCAACATGAAAAACAAGAATCAGCTTGGTCCCCTACACACGGCCGGTTTTCATGACATTTTTTCTCTTGGTCGAGAAAACCGACCATGTGTAGGCTCCCTGGCAGTGTTTCCCTATGGGAAAACTGCCGCGGAAAAAAATGCAGTGAAACACGATGAGAAAAATTAGAGCATGTTCTAATTTTTCTCGTCGTGATTCTTGACGTTTTTCTTGTTAGGAAAAATGCTGGAAAGCGCACACATGGGCGTTTTTCTCGTCAAAGAGAAAAAATGAAATTTTTCCCAACGAGAAAAATGGTCGTGTGTACGCGGCATGAATTTTCGAATTTTGAATTTCCAAATTTCAGAATTTCCGATTTTCGAAGTTCGAATTTTCGAATTTCCGATTTTCGAAGTTCGAATTTTCAAATTTCTGATTTTCGAAATTTTCGAATTTCGGAAATTCAAAATTTCAAAAATTCGGAGTTCGAAGATTCGGAAATTCGAAAATTCGGAAATCCTAAAATCCAAAAATTCGGAAATTAAAAAATTCGGAAATTTCGGAATTAACTAATTTGTCAAAATTAGTTAAAAAACTAATTCGTAACTAAACGAATTGCACATGTCTACTCACCATCCTGTGGCCTCCTCAAATGGTGACAGTACAGTCCATGCATCCTTTATGAGCAGCCATTGGCGTTGACGGCCCTGTGCAGCCTCTGCAGGATTGCCAAAGTTGAGTTCCACCTGGTGAGCATTTCACAAATCAGGCGGTTTACGTGCAGGTGAAATACCCGCTGAATTTCTGCCAATCGAGCACTGGCTGTGTATGACCGCATAAAATGGCTACAGACTCTTCTGGCCTGCTTTAGTAGATCTTCCAACCCTGGGTACCTATTTAGGAAATGCTGCACCACCAAATTGAGGACATGTGCCAGGCATGGCACGTGTCAACTTTCCTCGTCTAAGGGTGGACAGGAGGTTTGTGGCGTGAACCACCTCTGGGCCTGTCCCTGCAGAGTTGCAAGAATCTTTGCTCCGGTGTGGTTCCTATCCCCTAGACACACCAGTTAATGCACTGCATGGCACCTTTTAGCCTGACTTGAGGTTATGGTTGGGATTCAGGACTATGTATTCACAGTTTGGTTGATGATGCTGACACTAATGCCTGTATCACTGTGAAATTCCTTGGTACCTGTATTACCTATGTGTATGTGTAATTTCTGTTATGCTAAACTTTGAAAGAAAAATATATGGCGTTAAACTTGCTGTACCACAATAAAATATACAGCGTTGAACTTGCAGTACCGCACAGAACTATAAGGTGTTAACTTGCTGTAACACACAGAACTATATGGTGTTAAACTCGCAGTAACTCAATTAAATATACAGCGTTAAACTTGCAGTAACGCAATGAAATATATGGCATTAAACTTGCAGTAACACACAGAACTATATGGCGTTAAACTTGCAGTAATGCACTGAAATATATAGCGGTAAACTTGCAGTAACGCAATGAAATACACAGCATTAAACTTGCAGTAACCCAATGAAATATACGGCGCTAAACTTGCAGTAATGCACATAACTATATGGCGTTAAACTTTCAGTAACGCAATGAAATATACAGTGTTACACTTGCAGTAACGCACATAACTATACAGCGTTAAATTTGCAGTAACGCACAGAACTATACAGCGTTAATCTTGCAGTAACGCACAGAACTATATGGCATTAAACTTGCAATAACGCATAGAACTATATGGCGTTAAACTTGCAGTTCCGCAATGAAATATATACAGCATTAAACTTGCAGTAATGCAATGAAATATACAGCGTTATACTTGCAGTAGTGCACAGAATTATACAGCGTTAAACTTGCAGTAACGCAATTAAATATATACAGCATTAAACTTAATTAAATATACAGCGTTAAACCTGAAGTAACGCAATGAAATATATGGCGTTAAACTTGCAGTAACGCAATTAAATATATGGTGTTAAACTTGCAGTAACGCAACAAAATTTATGGCGTTAAACTTGCAGTAATGCAATGAAATATACGGCGTTAAACTTGCAGTAACGCTCAGAACTATATGGCGTTAAACTTGCAGTAACGCGCTGAACTGTACAGCGTAAAATTTGCAGTAACACAACTGAAACACACTGCGTTAAGTGTGCAGTAATGGCCAGTAATGTACTGCGTTAAACAGCATGTAACACACTGAAATATACAGTGTTAAACTTGCAGTAATGCACTGAACTGTACGGTGTTAAACTTGCAGTAATGCAACTGAAATATACTGCGTTAAGTGTGTACTAACGTACAGAAATGTACTGCGTTAAATGTCACGTAACGCACTGAAATATACAGCATTAAACTTGCACCAACGCAATAAATATTACTGTGTTAAACGGTCACTACACTAACACTGACTGAACTATCCCTACATTCACATTAATGTTAAGATGAATGGTCGCATGACACTCACGCTGAACTATCCCTAGATGCACACTAAACTAATATTCTACACTGACAATAGAATCAGAATAGCACACTATAGCACACTACCTGTTTGACAGAACTGAACAGAGCCCTGTTCTATCTTTCTTCACGCTGCTATCACACTACAAATTGCCGCTATGGAAAGAATACTTTTATAGTGTGGGGCAGGATCAAGAGCTATGAACCATGATTGGATACAGTCATCATGACAGTGTCCAATCATGGCTCTGACAGTGCTCTGTGCCCTGATTGGGTGAAGCTTTCATTGCTTCAGCCAATCAAGGATTTCAATGCACTGTGCAGCAGCACAATGCATGTGGTCATTTGGCAGGCTGAACAAACTGTTAAACTATATAATTCGGTTGTTCAGAAAACATCCGAACAGCCAAAGATCGGCCCGAGCTCAGGCTCGGCCGGAACCAGTCGCCCATCCCTAATTATGTGTCATCAGAGCAGTGTGTAGCAGGAGTGAAAGAAGAATTAGATGGGGGATGAGGGACAGTACCATGGGATTGGAAGAGGCTAATAGGGTAACAGTAAGGCTACATGCACACAAGCATTTTGGCCCCTGTGCATCAAATCCTGACATTTTCAGGTGCCCTGGATGTACAGGTGCAGCATCCACCCCCCTGCCTGTCAAAATCAATGACAGGCTAAAATACATGGTGGCTGAACGCAGTGGATACTCTACCTATTAATACGCGTGTTTAGGGTCATATGCATTTGGGTGTGTATACCTAGAACACATAAATTCTGGGTTTAGGGAAAATGTCTATGAGCACATATGGTTCTAAACATGTTGTTCCTGCTGAACACTGTGGGGTACAGTTACTAAAACTGGTGCACTCAGAATCTGGTGCAGCTGTGCATGTTAGCCAACCAGCTTCTAACTTCAGCTTGTTCGATTAAGCTTTGGCAATAAAACCTGGAAGCTGATTGGTTTCTGTGTAGAGTTGCTCCAGATTTTGCACTCTGCATTTTTATTATAAATCCCTGTGAATCCATCCAGCTGGTATTTTCTCTCCTTGTGCCAAGCAGAGATGGAGCATTGAAAGATTTCCAGCTGTAGGTGTTCGATGCTGTGGAATGTGTCCTACATCCGTTTTACAACGGACTGAAATGTGTACATCTGTTTCTGTTCCTGTGTTACTTGTTCCTCTGTTTTCCCTCACTGGCAAAATGGAAGTAGGACATTTTCTTAAGGACAAAGCCAGTTAAACAAGAATACTTTTTGACGTATGGTGAATAATAAAAAAGAATGCACTTACAGGCTAACTCGATGAGGCAAAAGCTAAGTACAAATTTCACTAATACACTGCAAGCAATCAGAATATAAGTTTCAATAATTTCAGTTCACTAGAGAAATTTGGTTAGCTCTTACAGGATCCTGCACTTTAACCCCTGATAGTGTGCCATGTATAACAGACCTTTTCAAATATAAAAACTACATTTATAAAATTTGGCAGACATTACTACAATATTTAAATTGTAATTATAACAATATATAACTCTGAAGCCTCGTACACACGACCGAGTTTCTCGTCGAAAAACGACAAGAAACTTGCTGGCAGAGCTTTCTTGCCGAGTAAATCGGTCGTGTGTACGCGGCTATCAGGTTTCAAGAATCTCGACGAGAAATATAGAGAACCTGCTCTCTATTTTCTCGTCGAGATTCTCGTCAGCCTGTTTCCGGGAAGCCAATCATGGTCGAAATGACTTTGACGCATGAGTGGTAGCTTCCTAGGCATAGTTAGGGTGTAGCAAGATGGCGACGACGGCATCGAATGTGACGAGCGCACGCTCGTCATAGTCGATGACGTCACCGCGTTCGCTCCATTCAAAGAACTGCGGGTTCTTTGAATCGAGCGTCTGTACACTCGGCCGGGACAAGTTTCTTGTCCAAAAATCTCGTCAAGAAAAACTACGTGTTTTTTCCTGACGAGATTCTCGGTCGTGTATACGAGGCTTATGGCTCTAAAAATGATTTAAAAAACACAATAAAATACACATTTGTATTCAGAATAAATTATTTTACTATCATCCATATTGTGGGATAACTATTTTAGTTTTTTTCCCCCCAAAACTTGCCTGATATTCTTTACAACCGATAGCGAGCATTTCAAACAGAAAGGGGTCAAATATTTTTTCAGCGTAACCGGAGTGAAAAGTTGAACACAAAAGTGGAGTTGTTGCTGACTGCAATCAAATCATGTTTATGGAAAGTTAAAGTGGTAGTAAACCCTCTGTTTGTATTTTTACCTACAGGTAAGCTTATAATAAAGCTTACCTGTAGGTAAAATCAATATCTCCTAAACTTGCACCGTTTAAGAGATATTCTCGCCAGCAGCAGCCAGTGACATCACTGGCGCATGCGCTCTGAAGGAACAGCATACTCAGAGCTGTGTGCCACAGCGGAGACTCCCACGCTTGCTGGCTCAGCCAGTCAGACAGCTGGAGTCCACGAACCCGGAAGGAAGAGCGAGTGAAGAAGAAAGCCTCTGCAGCAGTGACAGCGCACTGCTGGAGGGCTTAATTTTAAGGTAAGTCTGCGATGCATACTAGCACATTATGATATTGCCTTGCAGGGGGGTTTTTTTTCTTTTTTTTTTTTATTATTCCTAGAGTCTATCACTGCTTTAAAAAATAATTCTGATTGGTCACTATGGGCAACAACCCGTCTTTTATGTTAATTTTTTCTTTCTCTGGCTTCAATAATTCAGACCCATTGTAAGCTTTTAAAGGTCATAGAATTTATCAAGATCTGTCATTAAGATCTGTCATTTTCTTCACCTGACTTGGATTAAGGCCTAAATCGTCAATAAAGTTTGAGTACCTTAACCACTTAAGGACCGAGCCTCTTTCTGAGATTTGTTGTTTACAAGTTAAAAAAAATATTTTTGCTAGAAAATTACTTAGAACCCCCAAACATTATACATTTTTTTTCTAACACCCTAGAGAATAAAATGGCAATACTTTATTTGTGCAGCGGTCTTACAAGCGCACTTTTTTGGGAAAAAATAAGCCAACAGTAAATTTAGCCCAATTTTTTTTATATTGTGATAAGATAATGTTACGCCAACTAAATTGATACTCAACATATCACGATTCAATATTGCGCCCGCTCGTGGAATGGCGACAAACTTTTACCCTTAAAAATCTCCATAGGCGACGTTTAAAAAATTCTACAGGTTGCATGTTTTACGTTACAGAGGAGGTCTAGTGGTTTGAACACCGTTTTCATATGCGGGCGCTGTTCACGTATGCATTCACTTCTGCACGCAAGCTTTTTTTTTTTTCTTCTTATTTATTTTACTTTTTATTTAAATTAATTAAAAAATTGTGTAAATTGTATTCCTATTACAAGGAATGTAAACATACCTTGTAATAGAAAAAAGCATGACAGGTAGGTCCTCTTAAATATGAGATCTGGGGTCAAAAAGACCTCAGATCTCATATTTAAACCTAAATGCAATGAAAAAAAAAAAATTTTTTGTCATTTGAAAAAAAAAAAAAGGCCCTTCAAGAGTTATGGGTGGAAGTGACGTTTTGAAGTGGCGGAGGGCACGGGAGTACGGCGGAAGGGGGGCCCCTCTCCCGCCGCCGATAACAGTGATTTTGCGGTGAATCCGCCACAGGTACCATCATTATCGTAAAACCGGACCGCCGCCTGAATACGAGGATATCTGGGTTATGGCAGATATCCCTCTTCAAAGTGCTGACGTATATAGCTGTGCGGCGGTCCGGAAGTGGCTAAAAAAAAAAAAACATTTGCACATACCATGTTTTATTTCTTTCAATTTGTTAAATTCAGCAAATCCATAATTCTTCATTTTAGTTTTCTGAATCATGCCGTAAAGGTTCTTGCTAAGGCTTTACATGGAGAAAATGTATTTACATATTATATATAACATTTCTGGCTTTCAGTTTAAGTCAGCTTACAAATAGAATTGTTACAGTGTATTACATAGGAGCATGTGCTGCCAGCAACACATAACAGCTTAACATCCAGTGGCAGCTGGTCCATAAGAGGCACAGGGGCGCCGCCCCCCATAATTTCCATGTGGGGTGCCGGACTCATAGGTTTCTATAATGTTTTAATTTTTTTTGGAAGCACATGATTAAAGCCTGAGGCATAAAACTCTGTGCCAGCACCTCATGATACCTGGCAACAAGCAAAAACAACTCCTCCTTCTCATTCCACCTCTTCCCCCATTTCAAAGCATTCTCCATATGCATCCACTGCAAACAGGAGTGGAAGAAAAGTTTGTCCTCCAATGCCCAGTGCCTCAATGTCAGTTTAAGAAAATGCTGGTTTTACAGCTGCTCCCATTCTAGCTTGCGGAATGGGCCTGCTTCCACAAGGTTATGGATTTTGCTGTGGTACAATGATAGGTACCCAGCCACAATTTTTTTTGCACAGAAGGCCATCCTGCATGTAGAAGATAATGTCTTCATCATACTGGACCACACAATCAGTGGAAGACTCCACAGAAACATGGTCCAGAAAATATGGGCAGCAATGTTACATCTCATTTATGGCCCATTGGGTAAATATGCTGGCAGCTGGGAAGGATGAGGCCCACCGCTAAAATGATGGTAGTGCCCCATGTCTTTCACCTTGGTGATAGGGAAAAGGCAGTAACCTCTAACCCCTCCTCCTCAATGGACTCTCTGGTGACTCCACAGGAGCTCTAGGACACGCAGAAAGGTGGCCAACCTGACACCATCTTGTTCCAAGTAAGGTCATATGTGACAATGGCACCAATCTGCTGTCCACGCTTTGCCAGAGAAATTCCTCACACTTGCCTTAACTGGCACATGTCCTGCAGTGGTTCATAGTTAGGTAACCTGGCTGCCAGGATTTCCTGCAGCAGGCCAGAAGAGTGTGTACACACATTAGATGGCCATATCATATCTAGCAAGTGTTTGCCTGGGCAAAATGCAACAGCAGTACAACCTGCCTGCCAACTGTCTGATATTTTATACAGTCATGTGCTGGAACTTGATATTGGTAGTATTGCAGCAGCTGCACCAGCAGAAGTGGCCCATCTGTATGGGTATGAGACAAGATTAATAAACGGGAGTCTTTTTTGTTTTTACAATGTTTTCTAATCTCTGTACCTCATGTTTGTTCTTAGAGTATTAAAAAATGTCACTAGAAGCTTATTGTATACACCAATACGCTTTACTTTCATGGAGAATTGCAGAACATGTCTTTACAGCATGAGAACAGGAACTGAATAACAAACAAGTACACACAGAGGAAAAACAGTACTTCCTCCCATTACATCATATCATAGATACACACTTAAATACTGCAGCACCACCTGCTGGTATAGACAAGTATAATGCCTATGTATTGTCAGTTTATTAGCAACCATACTGTTGTTCTTTCCAACAATGTTCACTGTATTTATTTTGCATAAGGAATCCAACACATATAATCCCTATGCATGTCAATCCCCATCAGAGAAAAAAAATCTTCAACTTCTCTTGTGATCAAAAAAAGAAAGATGCATATAATCTACTTATCAAATTTTTTTTCTTTACCATTTTAGAAGATAACTCACTAGCCCCCACGTGACAAAAGGCTAAATATATATATATATATATATATGTGTGTGTGTAGCGGGGTTTTGCTTTAAGGACCCAGAGACTACCATACCCAGGGTACAGCGCGACACCTAGGGTGCATTGCCCTGCACAAGGACTGCTGGGTGGGCTATTTAAGGAGGGGAGGACCGGAGAACGGTCTCTTTGGACATCGCCCGCCCAGCAAGTGGAACTCTGTGCTGAGTCTGTTGTTTCTGACAGGGCCTGAAGTTTGGGCCCTGTTTTTCCAAAGAGCCTTCCGTTTCCACAGAGGAGCCCGAGGGACGTCTGATCCTGCCGCCTGTCTACTACTACCAGGAGGACCGAAGACCCGGGTGTCGTGGGACCTGTGTACCGAGACACAGCTATGGAAGACACTGACACTGACTGATCCGGTTGGGTGAGAGAGCACCTGCTCAAAGATTATTACAGGATCTCTAGGCCTTGTGTCTGTTGTTCAGGACCTACCGCTTAGAGTCTGCATTTGCACGCCGGAGGGACAGTGCATTGAGTAGCTTAGTTACTTTCTGTTATCCATCGAGCTACCAGTATTTATTCCCTTGGATTACAATTTATCTTCAAAGAAGGTGCACCACCATTTGCGAGCGAAGATCCTTCTCTACGGAACTTGCATATAGAACAGTCAGGCCTGACTTCTAAGTTTAGACACTGCTGGGCGCCATCTTGCCCACGAGGGAGGGGAGCTGCAAGCGGGGTTCGTTAGCTGTATGTGTACAGGATTGCATATCTGCTGCTTGATAAATACCCTTTTATTGCAGGGCTCTGCATATATTACTGTGTACTGTTTATCTGCAGATCTATTTCCTTCAATCCTTTCAGTAAAAGTATTAGGATTAAGCAGACCAGTTGTTTGGTGTTATTACTGTGCAGAAGAGACGGTTAGTGTCAGCCATAATATCACTGTGCCTTTGTTGCCGGACTATGTTACCTAAAGCTACAGGTTCCACAATCCTATCATCCCCTACTAGCTGTGCCGAGAGAGGGTAGAGCCAATTACTGGGGGTTGACAGCGGTGCGTTACAGGCCCGAAAATCATACCAGCGGCTCTCTTAGCTGGGGATATCGCTACACGTGGGGGCTCGTCCGGGATTCCGCAGCTGAAACCCCCCCAGAGTTTGGACTTTATTCCCCCTGTGAGGCTCCGTGGAGGTTGGCCATCTTTGGAGAAAATTAGCTGCGCAACGAGGAGAGCCCAAGCTGCGTAGTTCGTGGGCGTGTCAAGAGGAAGAAAGCCCGCAAACTTTGCAGAAAATGGGAGGAGCCTCGCCATGTGATGAGTTGAACATGGTGACGTTGGTGCGAAAGGGACAGTGTGCAATTGATCAGCAAGCGGGTAACATGGCGTCTAATGCCCCATGGATTCCAGTTCCTAGTACCATGAACGTTACTTTGTTTGCTGCTCCTTTAATGCATACAGGGATCCAATTGAAGCCTCGGGGCCGCTTCGCCCTCTACGTTTGCAGAGATGCGGAGGCCCTTGGAGTGGTTTGTCCCGGATGCCAGGGACTGGTGTTGCACCTTCGGCCTTTCGGAAGATGCAAAAGATGTTCCTTTTCGAGGTAGAGCAACCCACAGAAAAACCTCGGGCCTTCCGTCTGAATTGCCTTACGGGCGCCACTACTCTTGAGGAGGAAACCAGCGCTTCTACAGTCACCCCTACGCGCACTGTCGAGACTTCGGAGGAAGTCATTGTGAATGTTCCGGTAGTTGAGGAACCGGAGACGGAGAGACCGGAGGATGCTGCCTCGGTTGTCACAGAATCCTCTCTCCCACCGCCCAAGCGGAAGGTCAGCTATGTGAAAGCCTCCTGCGGTCATGGTCGAGCTATGCCCCAGCACTTACCTGAGTCGGATTGCCTAGTCGGAGGGACGCCGGGGAAGGGAGCAGAGAAAAGCGTCCAGAGTGTTGGGGATGCTTGGGTCTTGGACCCCAAAGAACTTGAACTTGCCAGAGATAGTGGTTCCTCTGTCACTAGGAATTACTTACTAGCAGAGGAATGTGACACCTCGGATCTAGAGTCATCTTCTGATGTAGAAGATGATGCCGAGATAGATGAAATATTCGTCAAAAAGGGCTGGGACAGAATACCCCTATCCTCCGCCAGAAGTAGAAGGGACTCACCCAAAGCTGCTGGGATGATACACCCCGGGTGGAAGTCCAGGTGTCTGAGGAAGGACCTGACCCCATGCCTGAGTCATCCGGACCTGTGGTGCCCATGCACATTGCTACGGATGACTGTGTGTTGTTGCAAGCTGCTGTGATGGGTCCCAGGGCAGTGAAAGTGCCCAGGCATCCGGAAGCCATCGTTCTACCAGGTGCGGGAGACCGTACCACGCTTCCTCCTCTCTCCAGGATGCAGCGGCTGTTTAATCAAAAGGTGGCTGCTGATTACGGATGGGAGTACCCGTATGTTGCGAGAGACTTGCTGTTTGAGGTAGAGGCCTACAGAGAGAGATGGTACGCAGACTTTCTGTGGAATCATTTGAAAGTACAACACGCCCGCAGGTATCTCTCATGTTCCGCGGCTGTTGCTGAGAGATACAGGGGGTGCAAGAAAGAATGTATGTTGGGTCGGCACATTCATATAGATCGGGTGGTTGTGTGTCGGAAGGAGCGTGAGGATGCAGTCTATTCAATAGAGACCTTTGACAAAAACCATAAGCTACTCATCTTGCCTGATCCGAAGTTTTATCTTTAAGAGACTGAACTCTGTGTTTTTTTTTGTCCTTTTGTTCCGGAGTGTACTCTCCTGGAGTTCAGGAACTTTCCCCTTGCGGATCGGGGTGGTCTACTCAGCTGGAGAGCAGGGGAGCTGTTGCTGTTTTCTCTCCACTCACAGTGCACCAAAGACAGAGACTTTGGGGTAGAAATAGTTTAGGGCCACAGCCAGATGCAAGGAAGAAGAGGAAGATTTAAAAAAAAAAAAGTTTTGGGACAAGTGCCTTGACGGTGGCGCTTCCACTAGGTGGCAGTGTTGCTCAAGTTTGAGATTACATTTAAAAAAAAAATGTGTCTTACTTTCTAGAAGGAAAGGATTTTTCCCTCTGGGAGAATTTTTTCCCTTCTAGTGTACATAGAGATTAGGATGCGTAATTTGTTGGTTTTATGTGTTTTTTTCTCCCTCTGCAGGTGGACACCAAGCAACCACTGAGGATGGGTGGGTTTAGCTATTGCAGTAGGGGAAGGAAATGTGAAAAAGAAAATATGTGTTTTGTTTTAAAGTATGTGACATTTGAGAATGGGATGTACACATTTGTTTCCTGCTACTCTTCTTTCATCTCTTTGTTTAACTCCCTTTCCCCGCATCCAGGTTCCGGCACAAACAAACATTTTTTTCAATTTTGTTTTTTGTACATAGTTTCTGGAATAGGTCTATGTCGACTCAGGCTTGAGAGGCATAGGTTTGCTCCAGACACTGGGGACAGTGTCTATTTTTGTGGGGGGAGTATGTAGCGGGGTCCTAAATTTAGGGGTAGTGTTTGAGTGGTATTTATGCTCAAACACCTTAATTGTTAGGACTTATTCACCATTTTTTGTGAAGTATCAGAGTACAGTTCCCTGTGGCCTATAGGTGGCGCTGCCATGGTGGGCCAGGGTTGAACCGCTGATACAGTGCTGTGCCTTGTGTGTCCCCTCTTGGCGACCGTGAGTTGGGAGTGGTTAGCCTGCTGTGTATGCCGGGAGAGGATATAAAAAGGGGCAGACGCTGCCTGTAGGTGGAGTTGGGTTCGTTTTCCAACCCAGGATTGGGGTTCCAGTTCGCTTCCCGGGGGTCCTACTCCCGGGGGAGGAGTGGGCGCTCTTTGTCCGCCCTGGGCACCTTTAGCCCAGGGGTGGTAGTCGGTGAATCAGTCCTAGGCATCTTTAGCCCTGGGGCTGCAACAGGAAAACTTTTGGGCCCAGCGCCTTTGGCTGGGGCCTACTAAGGATCGGGGAATCTCAGGGTGCCACCTTGCGAGGGGACCCGCATCTTAGACTAGGAGGCCGGGGAAAGACCGTTCCGAGGGACTGGTGAGAAGTCATGGTGAAGGGAGGGGCCCGCTAACTCTCTGGGGGGATGTCTTCTCCTTAACACCAGGTTTGTGGCAGAGACCAAGTTCATCAGTTTGTGCAGAGACTGTATATCTAGTTAGAGTGCCATTCTGGCTGCTAGTCCCCTCTCTAGGGAGACTATCCAAATGGGCTGAGTTACTTGAGAAGCCGAGCAGTGAAGTGTATTTTGTTTGTGCCTGGACCTCTTCCCCACACCTTATGCTGTCCTGTTCTCCCTCCAACCTTTCTGTCTAGAGACTGTGCTTTAAGAGAAATAAACTCTACGTTAAAGTTACAGCTGGTGTGGACCTTGGAGTTATTGGGGGAAGTAGAGACTTGTCTTTATTAAGCATAGAGATGGGAACCATTCTCTGGAGAACCTCACTGCGGAGACCTGTTTCCAAAGGCAGGTAGGAGGGGGTGAGAGTGCGCTACATATATATATATATATATTGTGTGTGTATATATACTGTATATGTATTGTGATTAGTGATGAGCCGAACACCCCCGGGTTCGGTTCGCACCAGAACCCGCGAACGGACCGAAAGTTCGAACGAACATTAGAACCCTATTAAATACAATGGATGCGAACGTTCGAATTCTAAAGTGCTAATTATAACAACTATTATGCATGTTATTGTCATAAATAAGGTTTGGGAACCCGGGTTCTGCACCAGGGGACATGTATCAATGCAAAAAGAAGTTTTAAAAACAGTGGTTTTTCGGGAGCAGTCATTTTAATGATGCATAAAGTGAAAAAAAAAAAGTCAAATATTCCTTTAAATATCGTACCTGGGGGGTGTCTAAAGTATGCCTGTGAAGTGCCACGTGTTTCCCGTGTTTAGAACTGTCCCTGCACAAAATGACACTTCTAAAGGAAAAAAAAGCCATTTAAAACTGCTTGCGGCTTTAATGTAATGTCTGGTCCCGGTAATATGGATGAAATTCTTTAAGAAAAATGGCATAGCTACCCCATGACCCCCCCCCCCTACCCCAGCCCATTACCAGCCCCATAAAAAAGGCCCTATATACTCTGAACAGCCGTATACAGGCGGTGCATACAAGACAGGGACTGTAGGTTTGTTCTTATGTAGAATCTGTTTGTAATTTTGAACAGGTACATTGTTGAAGTGTAGCTCCAGCCCAAAAATCTATTTTTAAACTTTTTGGGAAACATAGGTAAGGGTTATCACCCCTGTAACATTTGTTTTGCTGTCTGTGCCCCTGTTCAGAACATTTCACCTCACTTTCCGTCCCAATGACAACTGTTTTTGAAATGTGGTGTTTTTCTTGAAACAAGGATTGCTGATAAAGCATCAGTACAGATGAGACCCCTTTCTCCCATATTTATTCTTACAGGAGAGAATTTTCCTTTCTAGGGGTAGATTTCCTCTCACTTCCTGTTGTCTTCTTTCGTTTGCAAGTAGGAGTCGTTTGTAAGTTGGATGTTTGAAAGTAGGGACCTGCCGTATATACTCTGCAGAAATAGGCCCCTTAGTTGTTGGTGTTGGCACAACACTGTAAGCACTCAGTTACTCTTGGTTGGTGCTGGAACGCCCTGCTGTCAACTATTATATCAGGAATTTTAATTACATATAATTGTTGAACAGTGGTAGTAAAAATTGGGGCTTTGATGGTGGTGCTGGTGCCACAACACTGTAAGCCCTGACAGTTACTCTTGGTGGGTGCAGCAATGGGCCCTGCTGTGAATTATTAGATCAAGAATTGTAATTACATGCCCCTTTTGAACAGGGGCTGAAAAATTGGGCCTTTCATGGTGGTGGTGGTGGTGGCGTTGCCACAAGACTGTAAGCCCTCAGAGTTACTCTTGGTGGGTGCAGCAATGGACCCTGCTGTGAATTATTAGATCAAGAATTGTAATTGCATGCCCCTGTTGAACAGGGGCTGAAAAATTGGGCCTTAGGCACTGGTGGCACAACACTACAACCCCTCACAGATACTGTACTTGGAGCACAGCAATGAGCCCTGTTGCAAAGTATTGCTTCAAAAATTGTAATGACACGCCCCTGTTAAACAGGGGCTGAAAAATTGGGCCTTAGGCACTGGTGCCACAACACTCCAACCCCTCACAGATACTGTACTTGGAGCACAGCAATGAGCCCTATGGCAAATTATTGCTAAAAAAATTGTAATTACACGCCCCTGTAAAACAGGGGCTGAAAAATTGGGCCTTAGCCACTGGTGGCGGCACCCATAAACAAAAATGATCTTCCAAGCTATCATCATCAATCGTATCATTGAGGACTCGGAGGAGGAGGATAGCCAGTCAACATAACAGCACAGGCACTCAGCATCAGCATCAGTCTTGAAGGGATGTGACATGTTAAAATCAATTAGTATGTTATATCAGCATCAGGTGTGTGGTAGCTGGTGGTGATCCAAGACTGGTTCATCTTGATGAAAGTCAGTCGATCAACCGAGTCGGTGGACAGGCGCACCCTGTGATCCGTGACAAATCCTCCAGCAGCACTGAATGTGCGTTCCGAAAGAACGCTGGATGCAGGACAGGCCAGTAGCTCAATTGCATACTGTGCAAGCTCTGGCCAGTGATCCATCCTCAAGACCCAGTAAGCCAGAGGATTTTCGGTGGGGAAGGTGTCCAAGTCTGACCTTGCCCCTAGATATTCCTGCACCATGTTTATCAGACGCTGGCGATGGTTGCTGGAACCGATCATACTTTGGGGCTGCGGACTAAAGAATTGTCTGAACGCATCGGTCAGACGGCCACCTTCCCCACCGCTCCTTCTTTGACTGGCCGAAGCCTCAGCAACTCGTTGTCCAGGACCAGGAGTTTGTAACCTCCCAGTCTCTGGGAACGCGTTGCACAGACCTTTCTGCAAGGCCTCCCGGAGTTGTCTCATCCTCTGCTCCCTCTGCGATGGTAACATAAGGTCCGCAACCTTACCCTTGTACCGTGGATCAAGGAGAGTGGCCAGCCAGTAATGGTCCCTCTCCTTGATCCGAAGAATACGAGGATCCTTCCGCAGACTTTGCAGGATCAGGGAGGCCATGCAGCGTAGGTTTGCTGAGGCATTCGCTCCGGAGTCCTCTGGGTCACTAAGGACGACATGATCCGCAGCCACCTCCTCCCAGCCACGTACAAGTCCACTGGTTTCTTGGGACTGTAAATCATCCCTAAAAGACTGCTGCTGATGATGCTGAGTGCCAGCCTCCACCTCCATGCTGACACAATCCTCCTCCTCCTCCTCCTCCTCCTCCTCTTCCTGTGCGATGGGTGGGACAGAAGGAACACTGTCTGGGTAAAGGGGGCCTTGAGAGGCAAGGAAGTCCTCCTCTTCCTGCCTCTGTTCTGCCTCAAGTGCCCTGTCCATTATTCCACGCTGCGTGTGCTCCAACAGGTGGACAAGAGGTACAGTGTCACTGATGCATGCACTGTCACTGCTCACCATCCTCGTGGCCTCCTCAAATGGTGCCAGGACAGTGCATGCATCCCTGATCATGCCCCACTGGCGTGGAGAAAAAAAACCAAGCTCCCCTGACCCTGTCCTGGTGCCGTAGTCGCACAAGTACTCATTGATGGCCCTCTGCTGCGTGTGCAGCCGCTGCAGCATGGCCAACGTTGAGTTCCACCTGGTGGGCATGTCACATATAAGGCGGTTCTTGGGCAGGTTCAACTCCTTTTGCAGCTCAGCCAGGCGAGCACTGGCATTATAAGATCTGCGGAAATGCACACAGACTTTCCTGGCCTGCCTCAGGACATCCTGTAAGCCCGGGTACCTGCCCAAGAACCGCTGCACCACCAGGTTAAGGACGTGAGCCACACAGGGCACATGGGTCAGTTGTCCCTGTCGGAGGGCGGAGAGGAGGTTGGTGCCATTGTCGCAAACCACCATTCCTGGCTTAAGCTGGCGTGGCGTCAACCACCTCTCGGCCTGGCCCTGCAGAGCAGACAGGACCTCTGCCCCAGTGTGGCTTCTGTCCCCCAAACACACCAGCGCAAGCACGGCATGGCATCTTTTTGCCTGCGTACTTGCGTAGCCCCGTGAACGGCTACGGAGCACCGCTGGTTCATAGGACAAACCACAGGAAGAGGCCATGGAGGAAGAAGAAGAGGAGGGGGTGGAGGAGAGAGGTGTGTCACAACCAGTAGTAGCATTTTGGAGGCGTGGCGGTGGGACAACCTCCAACACTACTGCACCTTGTCCTGCATCCTTCCCAGCTGCCAAAAGAGTGACCCAATGGGCCGTGAAAGAAAGGTAACGTCCCTGTCCATGCCTGCTGGACCATGAGTCAGCGGTAATATGCACCTTACCGCTGACCGCCCTGTCCAGCGAGGCCAAGACATTGCCTTCCACATGCCGGTAGAGAGCCGGAATAGCCTTCCGTGAGAAAAAGTGGCGTTTGGGAACCTGCCACTGAGGAACCGCACATTGCACAAACTCACGGAAGGGGGCCGAGTCTACCAACTGAAAAGGCAGCAGTTGAAGCGCTAGCAATTTAGCCAAGCTAGCATTCAACCGCTGGGCATGTGGATGGCTGGGAGTGAACTTCTTTCGACGGTCCAGCAGCTGGGGCAGGGAAATTTGCCTGCTAGAATCGGACGTCGGTGTACTGCTAGCAGAGTGGCCGCAAGTACTTGGCTGTGACACACCTAATTCTACACCTTCATTCCTCTCAGTGCATGTTTCAGAGAGGACTGAAGTTATAGTGGGGTTGGAGATCCCAGCTGATGCGGTGCAAGGAGAGGTCCGCTTTGTTCTTTGGTGTGGGTCTTTCAGGTAGGCTTGCCAACGAGCTGCATGGCAGGTCAACATATGTCTGGTCAGGCATGTGGTACCCAAGCGGCTGATGTTTTGGCCACGCGATATACGCTTGAGACATATGTTGCAAACAGCAGCTGTGCGATCTGATGCACTAGCCTCAAAAAAGGCCCACACCAAAGAACTTTTTGAATGACGGGCAGAGGCAGCGCCCTGCACAGGCGGAGCTCTGCGGTGTGATTCCGTCGGTGTACTGCCCTTACGCTGGCCACCAAAGGGCATCCTGCCTCGTTGGAGATGTGCCTCCTCCTCATCCTCCTCCTCCTCCTCTCTCCTATTAGGCACCCACGTGGAGTCAGTGACCTCATCATCACCTCCCTCCTCATCACTGGAGCCAATCTGGCAGTATGCTGCAGCTGCTGGAACATGACTGCCAGATTGGTGTCCTTCTTGAGCATCCCCTCTGTCTGCTCTCACGCTACTGCCTTCCTCTAGCTGGGTTTCATCATCAGACCCTTCGAAACGCTGGGCATCCTCCTGGAGCATGTACCCAACACTGTGCTGAAACAGTTCGGGGGACTCCTCAGGAGGAGGACATGGTGGGTCTAGGGAAGGAGTGACTGATGATGAGTCTGACATTGATACCAGGGAAGAGGACGCTTTGGCAGCTGCTTTTCCAGTACCCTGAGCCTGGGTGAGAGAGGATGAGGAGGAGGAGGAGGGCTTGGTCATCCACTCTACCAAGTCTTCGGCATGATGTGGCTCAACATGTCCAGCTGCCGAAAAGAAGGACAAGCGTGTCCCATGGCCATGTGCTGATGACAATGCACCGCGTCCACGACCAGCACTGTTGCCCCCAGACACAGAGCCTGCTTGCCCTCTTTTATTGCCTCCTGACTGTCTGCCTCTCCTTGTTTGTCTTCCAGACATTCTAATAGATGGCCTGCAGGGAGATGGGAAAAAAGCAATAAGGGCTACCTTCAGGTGTCCTTCTCTGTCCCTTGAAACAAGGACTTTGACAGTGAAAGAAACTGACACACTCTCCCTACCTACAGTTTTCTGTCCCTAGAAAAAATGTTTTTTTTAAGCACAATTTAGCACAAGGAGAATTCACTCACTGTCCTTCCAGGTCCCTGGAAACAAGGACTTTGACAGTGAAAGAAACTGACACACTCTCCCTACCTACAGTTTTCTGTCCCTAGAAAAAAAGGTTTTTTTTAAGCAAAATTTAGCACAAGGAGAATTCACTCACTGTCCTTCCAGGTCCCTGGAAACAAGGACTTTGACAGTGAAAGAAACTGACACACTCTCCCTACCTACAGTTTTCTGTCCCTAGAAAAAATGTTTTTTTTAAGCACAATTTAGCACAAGGAGAATTCACTCACTGTCCTTCCAGGTCCCTGGAAACAAGAACTTTGACAGTGAAAGAAACTGACACACTCTCCCTACCTACAGTTTTCTGTCCCTAGAAAAAATGTTTTTTTTAAGCACAATTTAGCACAAGGAGAATTCACTCACTGTCCTTCCAGGTCCCTGGAAACAAGGACTTTGACAGTGAAAGAAACTGACACACTCTCCCTACCTACAGTTTTCTGTCCCTAGAAAAAATGTTTTTTTTAAGCACAATTTAGCACAAGGAGAATTCACTCACTGTCCTTCCAGGTCCCTGGAAACAAGGACTTTGACAGTGAAAGAAACTGACACACTCTCCCTACCTACAGTTTTCTGTCCCTAGAAAAAAAAAAATTTTAAGCACAATTTAGCACAAGGAGAATTCACTCACTGTCCTTCCAGGTCCCTGGAAACAAGGACTTTGACAGTGAAAGAAACTGACACACTCTCCCTACCTACAGTTTTCTGTCCCTAGAAAAAATGTTTTTTTTAAGCACAATTTAGCACAAGGAGAATTCACTCACTGTCCTTCCAGGTCCCTGGAAACAAGGACTTTGACAGTGAAAGAAACTGACACACTCTCCCTACCTACAGTTTTCTGTCCCTAGAAAAAATGTTTTTTTTAAGCACAATTTAGCACAAGGAGAATTCACTCACTGTCCTTCCAGGTCCCTGGAAACAAGGACTTTGACAGTGAAAGAAACTGACACACTCTCCCTACCTACAGTTTTCTGTCCCTAGAAAAAATGTTTTTTTTAAGCACAATTTAGCACAAGGAGAATTCACTCACTGTCCTTCCAGGTCCCTGGAAACAAGGACTTTGACAGTGAAAGAAACTGACACACTCTCCCTACCTACAGTTTTCTGTCCCTAGAAAAAATGTTTTTTTTAAGCACAATTTAGCACAAGGAGAATTCACTCACTGTCCTTCCAGGTCCCTGGAAACAAGGACTTTGACAGTGAAAGAAACTGACACACTCTCCCTACCTACAGTTTTCTGTCCCTAGAAAAAATGTTTTTTTTAAGCACAATTTAGCACAAGGAGAATTCACTCACTGTCCTTCCAGGTCCCTGGAAACAAGGACTTTGACAGTGAAAGAAACTGACACACTCTCCCTACCTACAGTTTTCTGTCCCTAGAAAAAATGTTTTTTTTAAGCACAATTTAGCACAAGGAGAATTCACTCACTGTCCTTCCAGGTCCCTGGAAACAAGGACTTTGACAGTGAAAGAAACTGACACACTCTCCCTACCTACAGTTTTCTGTCCCTAGAAAAAATGTTTTTTTTAAGCACAATTTAGCACAAGGAGAATTCACTCACTGTCCTTCCAGGTCCCTGGAAACAAGGACTTTGACAGTGAAAGAAACTGACACACTCTCCCTACCTACAGTTTTCTGTCCCTAGAAAAAATGTTTTTTTTAAGCACAATTTAGCACAAGGAGAATTCACTCACTGTCCTTCCAGGTCCCTGGAAACAAGGACTTTGACAGTGAAAGAAACTGACACACTCTCCCTACCTACAGTTTTCTGTCCCTAGAAAAAATGTTTTTTTTAAGCACAATATAGCACAAGCACAAAACACACTGACACTCTCCCTACCTATCCTTCTCTTTCCCTAAACTAAAGGAATCCAGGTTAAGCAAGAAAGAAATAAAAGTCACTGTCCCTGCCTATGCTGCTCTATCCCTGCTCCGGAACACACTACACTAGGCCGCCGTGCTGGCGGCCTTTTATAGTGTGGGGCGTGTACTAAACACCCTCAGCAATAATTGGCCACAGGCATCCTGCCTGTGGCCAATCATTGCTCTCCTCGCTGCCGGCGCTGTGATTGGCCAAGCATGCGGGGTCACAGTGCATGCTTGGCCAATCACAGCGCCTGGATGACACTGCGATGGCGTAGTGCATTGTGGGCCGTTCGCGTCACTCGAATTTGGCGCGAACGGCCCAAATCGTTCGATCTTCGTCGAACGATCGAACAGCCGATGTTCGAGTCGAACGTATGTTCGACTCGAACACGAAGCTCATCCCTAATTGTGATATTGGGGGATGTTTAGCTCAGTGTTTAGCTCAGTGATAGATGCGTTTTAAGTGAGTTCACCGCCAACAGGAACTAAGGTTTAAGGGCATGGTAGCCCACTTTTATTGAAAGTAACAAAATAAAAGTTCACACATGTATTTGGTTGCCCACACAGGGGTTCTTCTCCCAAATTACAACAAATGAAAAATGCCAATCCACCTGGCTCTTAACGCTCACTCAGCCTTGGGCGCAGTTCCTTGCTGCACAGACCCACTCCTGGCCTCTAGGAAGGGCTCTCCTGACACTCCAGGCTTCCACACTCCTCCAAGACTTACAGTCCCCTCTGGTCCCCAAGACTCTCTCTTCCAGTTGTCTCAGCTATAGTCTCCCCGACTCTCTCAGCTGGCCCAACTCTCTCAGTCCACTGACCTGGAACCTCTCCAACAAGGAGAACCGTCTTAAGGATGTTGCCTGAGTTCTTTATCAGTAGCACACTTCCCTCCAGCAACTGCTGTATCACCAACTCCTTTCCCACACACTGAGCTATGTTCAGCTCTGTCTTATGAGTGTGTGCACCTGGACACACACACAACCTGCAGAGTTTCTGGAAAACCCGGACACATGATTGAAGACTGCATCCCTCCCAATGCTCTTTGAAGTCTTCAAGTTTCCAGCCCCAATCCAGACTTACAATATCCAGAGAAAACTTAAAGCATAGTTTTCTCTGCTCACCAATCTTTTGCTGGAACTTCTCAAATTGCTCCTTTGAGAGTCCTGTTCCATTTTAACCCCATTTTCATTGGGACAGAGCCTAGCTCTGCCACAGTATATAAATATATATATATATATATATATGTATATATATATATATATATATATATATGTATATATATATTCATACTGTATACTCCTTACTAGTATAATTCCTGCTTTCTTCCTCCTACGGGATTGGTAAGAGAGTATTCTATTGATACTATATCTTTAGAGCAAGCCGGGTCAGTAGGCAGGTAATGAGCAAACAGAAGTGTGGTTAGTAAACACGCCAAAAGCCTGGTAACAAGTAGTAGCAGGTTGGGATCAGGCAAGAGCGTAGTCGAGGAACAAGCCAAGGGTTGATAACTAGTGGTAACAAAATATGGACGGCAGCAGGGAAGACAAGAGTGAGATACTGGATGAGAAAGCATAATAATCTGGCAAAGAGGAAGTGCAAGGAAATTACATTATATGAGGAAGTTCATGGGAGGAGCAAATAGTTTAAGGTTCAGCAGAAGTCAAGGTAAAGGGCACAAGGCAGGGTTGTCGAATGGATCAGAACGGGCACTGTCCAGCATCTCTGGTAGCTCAGTGAGAAGAGTCATTGCCAGACACAACTGAGATCCCAGGTTCAAGTCAAGGCCCTGACAATCTCCTTTCTTCTCTTAACCACTTGTCCACCGCCCACTGTCAATTGACGGCGGGCGGAGGATACTCTCGTTCTGGGAGGACGTCATATGACGTCCTCCCTTTAAAACGAGCTAGAAGGCGCGCGCTCGCCGCCAGCGGCGTGCGCGCGCGCCAGCAGCGTTCACAAGGCCCCAGTGCGCGTGCCGGCGGCCGCGATTGCCGCCGGGCACCCGCGATTGCCCGGGAAACGAGCAGGAAAGTGGGTCTCTGTGTGTAAACACAGAGATCCACGTCCTGTGAGGGAGAGGGGACCGATGCTGTGTCCCTTGTACATAGGGACAACCATCGGTCACCTCCCCCAGTCAGTCCCCTCCCCCCACAGTAAGAACACATTGAGGGAACATATTTAACCCCTTCCCGCCCCCTAGTGGTTAACCCCTTCCCTGCCAATCACATTTATACAGTAATCAATGCATTTTTATAGCAGGGATCGCTGTATAAACGTGAATGGTCCCAAAAATGTGTCAAAAGTGTCCGATGTGTCTGCCGCAATATCGCAGTCACAATAAAAAATCGCAGATCGCCGCCATTACTAATAAAAAAATAAAAAAATAAAAATGCTATAAATCTATCCCCTATTTTGTACACGCTATAACTTTTGCGCAAACCAATCAATACGCGCTTATTGCGATTTTTTTTTTTACCAAAAATATGTAGAAGAATACGTATCGGCTTAAACTGAGGAAAATTTTATTTAAAAAAAAAAATGGGTATTTATTATAGCAAAAAGTAAAAAATAGTGTTTTTTTTCCAAACTGGACGCTATTCTTTTGTTTATAGCGCAAAAAATAAAAACCGCAGAGGTGATCAAATACCACCAAAAGAAAGCTCTATTTGTGGGAAAAAAAGGACACAAATTTTGTTTGGGAGTCACGTCGCACGACCGCGCAATTGTCATTCAAAGTGTGACAGCGCTGAAAGCTGAAAAATGGCTTGGGCAGGAAGGGGGTTTTCGTGCACAGTAGGGAGGTGGTTAACATACCTGCACACACTGAGTGAAGATTGGTGGGATACTTGTTAAGCAATGCTACCTTTGGGGTGCTCAGATGCTGAAGGAGAATGGGGGAATTGGTGTAATAACTTATATATGCATACTGCGCAATATATGACTTCTCTATAATTTGAGGGTCATATATATTTGGCAAGCCCCTTGGTGTGTCTGTCTGGTGGTAGACACATTCTTGGCATGGAATTCACTTATTTATTGTCATCTGATGTACTTTGTTACTCCGAATGTTTTGGGGGGCACATCGGTGTCACAGAGAAGAGATTCCCCCCGAGGTGTCCGAGCACGGAAGACACCGACAGGCCGATGAGGAGGGGGGTTCAGGGCCCAGCGTGGTTGGTGGGGCCTGAGAGCGGATGAAACCACTAAGCCATCCAGTCCTTCAAGAGACTTCTTGGACCTATATGAGGAAATAATTGCAGAAGAAGGAACTGCTAAGGAAGCATAATTTAATAATCTAAATACTGAATATGAAAAGTATGGCCCCACTCCGAAGTGCGAGCTGAACACTTCTTTGGGAGGAACACTTTCCTAACCCTATCCACATTATCTGCTCAGATGCCAGGATGCTCCTTCCCCTTCTGGACATATGTTCAACTAATACATGTCTTGAATAACACTCAAACACACCCTGAATATTCTAGACAACACACACCCTTTGAAGTACTATGTACAAGAAAAGAACCGCAGAGACAGCTGATCTCAAATATGTATTCCCTCCTGTTCTCAGACCACAGTCCAAAATCCAACATAGCGAGCCAAAGTTGGGAAAGGGAACTCTCAATTAACCCTCTTAGATGAGGGCTGGGAAAATATCTGCTTGTATATCCATAAGGGGTCAATTAATGTCTCTGCACAGGAAAATGGATTCAAGGTCTTTTCCAGATGGTACAAGACCCTTCTTAGACTACACAGAATTTCCCTACCATATTCCCCCAATTATTTGGTGGTCCTGTTCTCTACTCCAACCCTTCTGGAAAGAAGTTAATTGCCTCACTACTCAAATTTCAACATATACAATAGACTTTTTCCCAGCCCAAATTCTACACTCCTCCATCCCTAAAAAGGATTATCACCGATCCCTTTCTTTCACCTACTAAATGCAGTGAAAATGTGTATTCCAGCCCATTGGAAATCGACCAATCCCCCAACCATCGTGGAATGGTTCAGACATATAAACAAAGTTGCAGAAATTGAAGAATTGGTACATCAAGCCAATTAGTATCTCAGTAAAAATTGCTGCTACACACTATCAGGAGAAGGAAGGGCACTCCCCCTTGTCTTCCTTTCCATCTTTATCTCTGCATTTTCCATTTCCACCCCCATACCTACTCATTGTAGTAAGGTTCAAAACTTTGCCTGTCCCAGATGACAAATAATCCACCCAACCCCCCTTCTTTCCACATACCAACCTCCCCTGTTACCGCTCTCAAATCTCCTATTCCTCTCCTAGTTGGAGTTTTCTCTGACACCCCTGATACCTTTTAATACACATATCAGAATCTCCCTTCCATCTTGCCAGAGCAACTTGAATTCTGAATGGGCCCACTAGAACCGCCTTTTTCCGTATGGGTTGCTAGTGATCCAGAGACCGCAACCCTTTGAGAAACTACCATTTCTAGAGACACCAGGCCGATAACCGTCGAAGACACCATATGACCAATAATCAATAGTAGTCAGTCAACACACTTAGTGATTCCACAGAAGCATTACACATGACATAGGTTTCAAAAGCTGCTCGAACTGGGAGGCTTCCTGATATCTACAATAGGGAAACCACAACACATTGTTTAAATACTCTACTTGTAACAAGCAGGTAACTGTCTTTCTATAAATTCCTTATCCACCTATCAATGTGGGATTCTAAAGTGGAGTGTGCCTTGCAAGGACACAATGAAAGGGCAAACAGAGAATCTGTTTGTCTAATGGAAGCAGTAACTTTTTGGTACACTCTGATGGCTCTGCCATCATTCAGGCAATGCAGAGAGACTTATTTTGGATGCTTAGGAGCAGGGAACAAAGATGGCAGAACAATGTCCTCATTGAGCTGGAACACTGAAACCATTTTTCAACAGAAGGATGGTCTAGGGCAGGGGTGTCCAACCTGCAGCCCATGAGCCGCATGCAGCCCAAGATGGCTATGCATGCGGCCCCACACAAAATTGGAGACCTACTTAAAAATGTTGATTTTTTTGTAAAAATGCTTTTACTCTTAGCAAACACATGCAACCAAAGACAGTGCCTCTTTATTTGACTTTTATAAGTCTTATCTGCCCAAAGAAAAATATCCCACACTTCACAATCATGCCGTATACATGTCATTAGTTTTTGGCAGCATCTGTGAGCAACTATTTTCAAGGATGAAGCACACAAAGTTCAAAATTAGAACCAGAAAATCTGATGAGTACCTTGAGAATTTGTTAAAGTGGTAGTAAATTAATTTTGTTTTCTTGTACCTACAGGCTATACCTATACTGTAAGTATACTGTACCTATAAGTTGTACCTATAAGGCTTACCTGTAGGTACAGTGAATATCTCCTAAAGGTTAGAAACTCCTGGTCTAGGATGTTATACAACCTTTGTAATTCTGAATTTAAGGAAGAGCCACTAGTTCTCATTTACGTCCAACATACCTGATGGCCACCATAAAGACCACTTTGCTGGTAAGGGAATCTAAGGGAATATTCCTGACCGCTTCAAACCTTGGAGTTTGCAAGGCACAATGAATGAAGTTGAGGGCCTCAGGGGAGCACAGGGTGCTGCAAGGGGGGACATAATAACACTTTGAATAAAGAA
This sequence comes from Rana muscosa, assembly GCA_029206835.1. Taxonomy (NCBI): domain Eukaryota; kingdom Metazoa; phylum Chordata; class Amphibia; order Anura; family Ranidae; genus Rana; species Rana muscosa. The sequence goes on from CM055122.1 coordinate 424,951,106, forward strand.
TTTTATGATGTAATGTAAAGATAGAGGCCTTTCGATGAATAATGCTGAAACTTGTCTTTTAGGGTGCTGAGAGACAGATGTTGGTCAAGACCTGTTTGTAGGGAAGGCCAGAATGTGCCTTCAGCAAGGTAGCAGTGACAGACTCCAATATCCTTTAAGGACTGTGTTTCAATAGCCAAGCCATTAAACCCAGAGACTGAAACAGGGTGCAACAGAGACTTAAGAAGTCTGAGTATGTCTGTGTGACAAGCAGTGGCGGAACTACCGCCATAGCGACACACGTGGCCGCTATGGGACCCGCAACCGAGAGGGGCCCGTGGGGAGGAGGAGGAATGCATACTGCCGGGGGGTGAGCACCGCCCGCACGGTCCCCCAGCCAGGGGAAGTGAGGAGAGGAAGAGGCGAGCTGTGCATACAAGCAGAGAGCTGTAATAGATTTCATTTGAATGTCCTTGTCCTGTGTTCCCGGGCTCACCGTCACATAGCCCCACCTCTTGGCCCGGCGCCTTTGATAGACAGAACGCCGGTCCAATGCGGGACATGTGACGTCATCAAAGGCGCTGGGCCAAGAGGGGGGGCTATGTGACGGTGAGCCCCGGGAACGCAGGACATTCAAATGAAATCTATTACAGCTCTCTGCTTGTACGCACAGCGCGCCTCTTCCTCTCCTCACTTCCCCTGGCTGGGGGACCGTGCGGGCGGTGCTCGCCCCACCACTCTGAGGCAGCCCCATGCACGCCAATAGCCATTTGAGGGCTGCAGTATGCATTCCTCATCCTCCCCGGTAGTTCCGCCACTGGCTCGCCTCTTCCACTGCACAGGTGAGGCTACATTGTGCACGGGTCATGCTGCATTGGGCACAGGTGAGGCTGTATTGGGCACGGGTCACGCTGTATTGGGCACAGGTGAGGCTGCATTGGGCACAGGTGAGGCTGCATTGGGCACAGGTGAGGCTGTATTGGGCACGGGTCATGCTGCATTGGGCACAGGTGAGGCTGTATTGGGCACGGGTGATGCTGCATTGGGCACAGGTGAGGCTGTATTGGGCATGGGTCATGCTGCATTGGGCACGGGTCACGCTGCATTGGGTACAGGTGAGGCTGCATTGGGCATGGGTCACGCTGTATTGGGCACAGGTGAGGCTGCATTGGGCACGGGTGAGGCTGCATTGGGCATGGGTGAGGCTGCATTGGGCATGGGTCACGCTGCATTGGGCACAGGTGAGGCTGCATTGGGCACAGGTGAGGCTGTATTGAGCATGGGCAGGATACGCTGCATTGGGCACAGGTGAGGCTGCGTTGGGCACAGCCCACACTGCATTGGGCACAGGTGAGGCTGCATTGGGCACTGGACACGCTGCATTGGGCACAGGCCACACTGCATTGGGCACAGGTGAGGCTGCATTGGGCACTGGACACGCTGCATTGGGCACAGGCCACGCTGCATTGGGCACAAGTGGGCACAGGTGAGGCAGTATTGGGCACGGGCAGACCACGCTGCATTGGGCACAGGTGAGGATTATTGAAGCGCTAACACCAGGTGTTTGGAGTATCTTTATCTGTTGATTAAACTTTCTGGAATACATATATTGCTATTGTGGTGTAGGATCTGGGTACTTTCTTTCTTTCTTTCATCTCAGACTCGAACCACACGCCCTTTAAACCACACCCACTATTTAATTTAAGTCCGCCATTTTTTTGAGAAGGGGGCCCATACAACATTTTGCTATGGGGCCCTGTGATTTCTAGTTACGCCCCTGGTGACAAGGTTCTAATTTGTGAATTAGGCGAGACAGAATGCTCAGTGGAGAGAAGGTATAATCTTGTCTGAACTGAGGCCAGGGGATAACTAGAGCATCTAAGGCCAGAGCTAGAGGATCACTGGTTCTTGATACAAACAGAGGTAGTTTGTTGTTGTATCTGAGGGCTAGAATGTCCAGATTAAACACATTGGATAGAGAGATAATTCCCCTTGGTCCAAGTGGTTGGTACCTGAGATAATCTGCCTGACAATTTTCCTCTCTTGGGATGTGGATTGGGTGTCACTTTAAGGGGGGTCTGGTGCTGAAGGAACAGCATAACAGCTCTAAACTTCAAAATGTTTAAGGGGAGTTTGTCCCCTCATCAAAGCATGTTCCTTGAACTGTCAATCACACCCCTTTTAGGTTCATTGAACGCTCAGCGCATTTCACTAGAACACATTTGCGCCTGTCTAGTAATTATATTGTAGCTGTTAACGACAGCATTGAAATAACAAGGTAAAAATGTTGTTAAGTGGTTTTATTTTTGTTGTTTTGTGCAGTCATACATGCTTTCTTTACACATATCACAATTATTGTGTTTCTCATATATGTATGTACCAGGGGCCTCACCTTTATCTATAACGTGCATAGCTATTGCCCATGTTAACCCAGAAACCACTACTGTGGGCCTAGAAGACAAAGATATCTAGTGAAATATGTCAGGAAAGGAGAAATATGACCAGGCACATAGTTATGGGCAGAAGGAGAATTCCTGTTAGCCAAATCCATAGACAGAGAAATCCTATTAGCCAAATTCATAGATGGAGAAATCCTATTAGCCAAACCCATGGACAGAGAATCTTCATTAGCCGTATGCGAACGCACATGCACAGGCCTGCGCGAACGCGAACGCGAGTGGCGCCAAATGGACTATATAAACACCTCTGCTGCACTAGGACTTTGCCTAATGGTCTACAGCATTTTGCTACCTGCTACCTGTTCCTTGTGGTTGATCTCCTGTTGCCATTCTGATCCGTCTGACCATGCTTATACTCTACCTAAACTGACCCCTAGCTTGCTCTTTGACCACATCTCTGCTTTACCCCTCTGTCTGCCTATTTGCCGACTCTATTGCCTACTGCTCTGTTCCTGACGTGCCTGCAAGTGACCAGCCAGGCTGGCCTGACCCTGCTCTGTGCCCAGCCATCCTTATATCTTCTGTCTGCTACCTGCCAACCTGTCAAGTACCTGCTGTCTGCTACCTGCCAGTCTGAAAAGCACCTGCTGCCTGTGACCTGCCAGCCTGCCAAGTACCTGCTGTCTGTCACCTGCCAGCTGGCCAAGTACCTGTTGCCCTGCGTCATGATCCAGCCCGTCTCTGTGCACACAGACCTCTCATCTACAGCATTCACTATCTGAACTTCTAGGCACTCATGCCACTGCAGGCTTCCGTGCATTCTGTTACTTTATCAGGGGTACCCGGCCAGAGGTGTAAGAGATCGCCCTCCTCTCCATGTCAGGCTCCATCTCCAGGTGCGTGACAAAATCAGGTTGGACTTTTTCTTTAAAGATGAGCTGAGGATACAAGTAAATTTGCTGCATATCTTCCTTTAAATCAGCTCATAAAGCTGATTTTTGTATATAAAACATTTCTGTTTAGGAGAAAAATACCTTTTGAAATGCTGTGATGTCATAACTTTCACTCAGAGCAAGCAGCTACAGCCAGGCACCTGAAGGAGGTATCAAGCAAGCAAAGCCATCACTTCCAGTCACTTTTTGGCAGCTCTTATAGAATCTACATTTCCCATCATGTACGGGAATTGCGGTTGAAGATGGGAGTGAATGTGGGTGGTAGATCCATTGGGTGGTACAAAAGGCAATGCCTTCTGTACCTCAATTGATGCAATGATAGAGGGAGGGTCAGACCAGAAGTCTGAAACTCCTAGGTCGCCCCCACAGAAAATAGTGCTACACTCAATAAAAATAATTGTTCCTATTTTTCCTCTCTTTTTTTAATCTTTTCCACCCATTTCTTTCTTATTCTTCTGCCCCTATTTCCATCTCTATCCCACCTTTCCGCCTACCTCATTATAAATTACCCCCTGCCAGTGACTTTGGTCCCTGTTGACTCTCATGTCTTCCACATTCTGATGGCAGCCTCTTTGCCTATGGTAACATTTTGAGCAAATTCTTCCAACTTTTTATTGGCTTGTAAGTATTTCTTCCTTTACTCATATTACCTTCAGTCTTGCACATTGCTACTGATTTTGGATTTTTTGTGCAATTTTGTTGGGCTGACTTATGTACCTGATCTATTTAATGCCCCTATAAATAAAGCATTTTAAAATAAAATTATGTATATTTATAGTTATTCTAATATTCCTGCCATATCTTCAAAGAATCCTTACAGGTTCCCTTGCTGGGATTTACAGAATGTCTAAGACCTTCACTACCTCCAGGACTTCCAGGGCTCCATTAATGTTGCTGGGAGTGTCCTCTGACCAGAAGGGTATTAAGGTGGTATTAAACCCTAAAACCAAAATATATGGAATATATTTCAGCTTACCAATTGTTAGATGTTATGGCTGCATCCCTTTTCTTTTTTTCCTGTTATTTTTACCTGCTAATTAAACCAGTAAAATGCTTCCTGTCATAGGTTATCTCCACTCCACTGGAGGAGCAACCTTTTGACAGCAGAATTGTCAGTCTGGGGAAAGGCTAGTATTGGAAGCACTAGTTGATTTGAATGGGGCAATCCTGAGGGCCACAACCTGATACCAGTTGCAGCAACAAAAAAGAAATGGGGATTACTCCACATAGACTCTGTGCCTCGACTGAGCCTGCATCACCTGCACCATAACAATAATACAACACAGGGGATGTTACAAGACTGGTGGCTGGGGAAAGAGGGAGCGACCTCTAGTCTTACAAAACACAAATTAAGGGGACAGAGCCCTCCTTGGAGGAATGGAAAAATGTATTAAAAGTAAGAAATTAAATTTATAGTAATAGAAAAAAAATCTGACTGGAATTAGCTTTGAGTCATGCAAGGTAATGTTGGTCATGCATAATGCAACTGATACTATAGCTCTGAGATGTTTGTTCCTCGAATTGGTTAACAGATGAATACCTTACTGTGCAATCATTTACAACTAGCTGTTGATTTTATTTTCTGGTGCGCAATATAAATTAACTGGTTAGCTTACAGCTAAGAACATTTTATGTGAAGAAAAAAGGATCCTTCTGCTCTTTGAACTTCAACATAGGTTGCAAAGAGTCCAGAGACCATCTGTTCATCATTGCAGGACATCTCAAGGATAGATGAGCTTTGTTACCTTTGCTGAGATGGGCATTCCCCTGCCAGCAATAACCGTCTGTGACTATACATTCTTACAGGATCCAAGCTACAAGGCAAATTCAATTCACCTTATTGTTTGTATTGATTTATTTCTTTGCATTGTACATATGCTCATAAGTACCTGAACCTTGTTTAAAAGCCTGATTACAATGGTACGCTGGCAAGAGAGTTTCTACATGACCGCTAAGATATACAGACCAATAGGTCTGACCCAGCCATCAAATCATGTTATCCTGGTGTCTCCTACATTGAGCAAGTATATCTCCTAAAAGCGCTACTTGACCTGCTTTTTAATTAAAGAGGTCACTTCTGCCTGGTAAGCTGAACCCACATATGGAGCACATGGGTGTATTAATTCTAATTGGTGATGGACTGTTCACTATTGATGCCACATAGAAGATAATCAGCACTGAAGAATCATATGCACTAGGACTTTTATTATTAATTCTTCATTTTTTGTTCACATCTAATATGCACATTGATTGTATATTTTGTTTATGAGCACATTGCTCTTTAATATGAATACAGAGTGTATTGGTTTACTGAAACACTCAAATATTATTGCACATTATATTACACCTAACGGTCCTCATATGAGCGCCCCCTCACACTTTCTTCATTAGGATCTTGATGTTGCCTGTTTTTGGCATGGGACTTGCTTGCTATTGGTACAGAGGCTAGAAACAATAGGATTATGTACTGTAGGTATGCAGCACATTAAGAATGGCTTAGTTTACGTGTTAAACCAGTGTTAGACTAGGGATAAGCCGAACACCCCCCCAGTTCGGTTCGCACCAGAACTTGCGAACAGGCAATAAATTTGTTCGAACATCCGAACACCGTTAAAGTCTATGGGACTCGAACATGAAAAATCTAAAGTGCTAATTTTAAAGGCTTATATGCAAGTTATTGTCATAAAAAGTGTTTGGGGACCCGGGTCCTGCCCCAGGGGACACGTATCAATGCAAAAAAAAGTTTTAAAAACGGCCGTTTTTTCGGGAGCAGTGATTTAAATAATGCTTAAAGTAAAAACAATAAAAGTGAAATATTCCTTTAAATTTCGTACCTAGGGGGTGTGTATAGTATGCCTTTAAAGTAGCACTTGTTTACCGTGCTTAGAACTGTCCCTGCACAAAGTGTAATTTCTGAAGGAAAAAAAGTCATTTAAAACTCACTCGCGGCTATAATGAATTGTCGGCTCCCGGCAATACAGAGAAAAGTCATTGATAAAAAAAAAAATGCATGGGGGTCCCCCCAAATTCAATTACCAGGCCCTTCAGGTCTGGTATGGATATTAAGGGGAACCCTGCATCAAATTGAAAAAAAAAATGACGTGGGGTTCCCCCCAAATATCCATACCAGACCCTTCAGGTCTGGCATGGATTTTAAGGGGAACTCCACGCCAAATTAAAAAAAAAATGGCGTGGAGTTCCCCCCAAAAATCCATACCAGACCCTTTATCCGAGCACGCAACCTGGCAGGCCGCAGGAAAAGAGGGGGGACGAGAGAGCGGCCCCCTCCCTCCTGAGCCGTACCAGGCCACATGCCCTCAACATGGGGAGGATGCTTTGGGGGTCTGTGACCCCTCAAATCACCATGTCCCCATGTTGATGGGGACAAGGGCCTCATCCCCATGTAATCACTTTGTATCTGTACTTCTCTATGCAATACAGGCAGAAAGTATCTGGTGGGAGGGGCCACTTGAGTGCTGTACATAGCTTCCTGAAAAAATTACAGCACTCAGTACTCCTCTCAAGAGCCCTCAGCCCTGATGCAAGAAGTGGGCTGGCTCTTAGAAAGAGTTATGCAAAGATCAGAATGCCCTATTAGGCATATGTCAGTCTAGAGCACAGGTGTCAAACACATCTAATCTTATAGATAACAACCGACCCTTTTGGGGGCAATCATAATGCTGATGCGGCCCACGATGAAATTGAGTTATGCACCCTTGGTCTAGAGGAATGGTCATTCCTAGGCAGAATTTCAGGCTGCATTTGTATGTAGACTATTCTAGGTAACATCCACATTTAATGCTGAGCCTCCATGAGTTAAATAAAACTGAAATCCAATGAACAAAAGGAGCAGGTCAGAAACAGTATACCTGGAGAGGAAAAGGCCAGATGATGCTGATCATCCTCAAGCCAGTAAATGAGGTGTGCTCTATCTGATTTGCTACAGCTTCTAATGCACAATGAGAGGCACATACAGTGTGTGGTGCAATCAGAATAAACATTACTACAGAGTAAGCAGCGGGGTTGAGTGAATCAGCTTAGGTTTGATTCACGGGCCATTCACCAAACAAAATAACCACTTTCCATCCAGCCACTATATTAAAACAGTTGGGCAGGTCAAATGTTAATGCAGGAGGGGGAGAAAAAAACTGCGCTAACCAAAATTCTTAAAAAATACAGGCAGCAGCTTCAGTGGGATAACACAAACAGCATATACAAAAATAAAAGCTGCGCCAAGCATCAAACGATAAAGTAAAAAGAGTCCTTAGATGACACAAGGATGAACACAATCAGCGTGGTTCAAACATGAAACACCGGGTGCCAGTCTATAGACATATCATAGTTCTTATATTGATAAAAACTACACCACAGTGACTTCTTAGACATGTGTGAAGCCCACCACCGAATAAAGAAGCCGCTTACCAGAGGGCAAGCACAATGGAGCAGTCGGCTATAGCCCAGCCAAGGCCTTTTATCCAGGAGGAGATGTACCTCATATGGATTGAAGGCTCGCGGACATGAATTTCTCCACACTCGTGCAGGCAATATCAACATATGCAGGTATAAAAGAGAAGGGGGACCATAGCATAACTCCGTTTGGGTAAGTTTATTAAAAAAAATTAGTTGTACTTACAACATAGAAGATTAAAAACAGCGTGTATATAATGCCGGCCAGCATAGCAAGGAGCTCTTCCTCCTCAGTTGAGCGTGGTGACGTCACTGCGCGTCCTCCCATACGCGTTTCATCATCAAACAGACGTTCTCAATGGGGAGCAATGAGAACGTCTGTTTGATGACGAAACGCGTATGGCAGCTTTTATTTTTGTTAATGCAGGAGGGCCTAAATATACAGAAGCTGTCCCTCAGACACAGCAGATCAAAGAGCGGGGTACAGGGCCAAATCAACTGGCTTTGTACCATGTGATCGCTGTGACCAATCACAACAATCACACAGGTAAACAAAGGCTGCTTGCTTGCAGCCTTTGATCCATTCTTTCTCAAGGCGATTGGCTGTGAGAGGAAACTGAATGCTTCCTACAGGGATCATAGCACACAGCTTGCTGAGGGGGCACTTGAAAGGAGAGGGAGAGGATAGCACCAGTGGGGGGTAAGAGGTAAGAGGAGGTAAGCGACTCGCAAAGAGCGAGTAGGTTTAACAGCTTTTTTTTTTATTGCCTTTATTATCACTTTAAATATCCCTAATTATAGGACTACCTAATGCTTCAGTTAAATTGGTGCAGTGATGGATTACTGAAGATTGTGAGATACACAGTTTGTAAGTGAAAATAACATGTTGGACAATAGATAATATGAACTTTTCAAAACTATCATTGTATATATTGTACTAGCAATAATTTACATATTTATTTAACATATTGGGTATTGCTGTGTCTTTTATATCACAGTTTATATATTTTTTTCAATCCATGGTGACATTTTGCTGGTTTTTATATTCTACAACAGAATAAGCATTAATACCCAGCAAAGCAGTGAAGAAGAATAGGATAGCGAGTATTTCTGCAAACCGGAACAGATCTTTTACAGGAGAACATATGGAGTTTTCTTATAACTAAAGCAACTAAAAATATTTAAACAAGGTATGCAATACCCAAATATATGCAGAACGTTACTGATGCAAACAACAATTTTTTATAACAATAATAAAATAAAATAAACGATATACATATATATATACACAGTACATATATATATATATATATATATATATATAGTATATATATATATATATATATATATATATATATATACATATATGTAGCTCCCAGGGTGGGTTTTTGCACTTCTCTCTTTACTCTTCCCCTGCGGCTACGCCGGATCCACACTTTGTTAAGTATGAAATCCACTGTTTGATTACCTTTGGGTCTGCAGCGAGTTACCTCCCACGAGTGGATCCTTCAGCTCCGTTGTCTAGGTACACCAGTGTATTCAGGAATAAGGCCAATGTCCACACACGAGAAAAACCTAATCAGCAAGGCTTTATTCTTTTTGTTACTTTTGAGTTAACTTGAAGAAAGCAAAGGCAGGAAAGTTGAAGATGTAGGGGAAGGTTCAGGCACGCAACACTTAGATCCCAAATATATACACTCGTCGCCACTCAAGCCTGAGTGGGTATTGCTCACCTGAATAGTCCCTATGAGAGTGGTCCTAGCAGCCGGGATGGAGCACAGATGTCAGAGATGATGAATCCCCCTTTAGGCGGGCCTCCAGGCCTCTCCCCGAGACAGCAGAACCGTTGTTATCTCCACTGGGACTGATCTTCTCCTGGAATTCCTTTCCTAAAGATGGGCCCCCTTACAAACGAGCAGCCTGGGATCCTTCTCCAAAGCGTAGGCCCTTGTTAAGAGAGCTGGGCCTACGATGCAGCAGCAGAGCCTCGGGCTAAAGGTGCCCGAGGCCTAAACACACCTGCGCACCTCGTGCCATGTGGGCCACGAGGCACGCTCACTGGACCAGAGGTCCCCCCTGAACGCCTTGGGGTCCCCCTGGAATCGCCTCACGCCAAATGGCGTCTGCTCTTTTGTACCCTCTCCCAGCATGCACAGCGGGTAGACCACGCCCACTGCACGGCTGCCGAGAGGGGACACCCAAGGTGCTGTGATACCCCCGTGATCCAGCCTGTTCCGGCAGTGACAGTGCCACCTGCAGGCAAAGGAGAATAACACTGCCGGGCAGTATCACACCCAGAGCAGAGCAAACAATTTGAACTATAATTGGTCTGATCCCAACTACTGGCTCAGACTGCCCCTAAATATTGGGGGGGGGGGCACTACACATATATTTATATATATATATATATATATATATATATATATATATACACACAGTATGTCATAAAAAAAACTGATCCCAACACACAAAAGCATGAATAAATGGTCTTGAATGAATGCCATGGCTAATTAAATAGTGAATTGTAAGCAGCCAACACAGTAAGATATGTACAATCCCCTTGGTAGCCAAGATCCAGGTCATCCAAATAAAGAAATACACTAAAAACCATATAATAGAAAACTGCTAAATGAAGTGCATTCAAATAAAAGTGCCATTTGTGCATAATTTATTGGCCAAATGCATACAGAATTCATATGTTATTATATGAAGTCCCCACCTGCAGCCATTTTTCTATACAATAGTAACAAAGATACACAAGAATGTCTGCATTTGTGAACCCCTGTGGTCATTTTGTGATTGTCTACATCATACCAGAAGGCAGCACTCTTATTGACAGGCTGTGGCAGGGGCAATACTATCAGTTACATGCTGTGTCTGCAAACTTGTACATGTGGGTAGTTTTTTCATTATTACATTTTTCCAGTTTCTTTCCATTTTCAGCCATTATACAAAGTGATTATATTAATTAAATGTATCTATAAAAATATACAAATTCTCTATCATTGTTGCAGGCAGCACTGTATGCACTTTATTTAAATGCACTTCAAATATAATTCAGCCATTATATTTTATTCTAATGTACTGTATTTGTTGTTTAAAACAGTGGTCTCCATACAGCATCCCGGGGGCCAGATGCGGCCCTTGGCTTGTTTTTATCATGCCCTTGGGGCATTATTCCCCCCACTGTTGCTGACATAGTTTCTGTCACATACACCAACAATGGGGCACTAATCCTCCCACTGACACCAATGATGGGGCACTATTCCTCCCATTGACCTCCATGAAAGGCACTATTCCTCCCCCTAATACCAATCATGGAGCATTGTTTACTTCCACTGACGCCGAGACATTTTCTTCTACGTCACAGTGCGGCCCCCCTAAAGTTCAAAGGACAAGAAATTGGCTCTTTGTTTAGAAAGTTTGGAGATCCCTGGTTTAAAAGACCCTGGTCCTAGCTTTCAGGAGGAATTTGCATTCTTTTCTGAGGTGGCTGCTTACACATTGCTATGCAATTAATCACATCACTCACTGAGGATTATTTATTGATTTTAATGGCTTTTTAATCATGTTTTTGCAGCGGATTACTTTCATAGGAAACTGTAATGCCGCGTACACACGATCATTATTCACGGCGGTTAAAAAACCGCTGTGAATAATGTCATTTAAAACGGGGGAACAGCTTGTTCCCCACACACGGTAGTTTTTCACGTCATTTTTTCTCTTGACGAGAAAAACGACCGTCTGTGGGCTCCGCGGCAGTGTTTCCCTATGGAAAAATTAGAACATGTTCTAATTTTTCTCATCGTTTTTAATGCCGTTTTTTCTCGTCGAAAAAAACGACAGAAAGCCCACAGACTATAGTTTTTCTCGTCGAATGGGAAAAATGTTGTTTTTTTTGACGAGAAAAACGGCCGTGTGTACGCGGCATTATTCTAATTTTTTTTCTTTATGGTAATACAATGCTGAACGAGTACTTTTACGATTGTTGTAGCTTTTAAGAAGGGATTTTTTTTCTGGGCTACTCATCTTTATTGTCTCAGTCAGTACACTATTTTAATTTGGGTAGTGTATACCTCAATTTGTTGTCCACCTTTTGCTGGGTTCATGCTATACAAGTGCCCTCAACTTTTATCCAGCTCAAAGTTCAAGCCTCGCCGTTAAGCTTAAATCAAAGGATTAAAGCAGGAACTTCACCCAAAAGGGGGCGTTCCACTGGTTTGCATCATCCCCCACTCCACTGACACATTTAGCACTTGGTTTTGACAGGTACCCTCTCCCACTTCCGGGTCAGATCGCTGTGATGATCTACAAGGATGTTCAGCCCCACCTCCTCCTCTCCGCAGCCTTCTGGGTCACACACAGGTCCCAGAACACTGCAGGACCATTCACAAAGCGTGGCTCGTGCATGCACAATAGGAAACCAGCTGTGAAGCAGGAAGGCCTCACTGTTGGTTTCCTTTATCTAAGATGCCGGTGCCTGCACCCAAAGCCAATTGAAGAATTGGTTCAGGTGCGGACATCACTGGATTCCTGGACAGGTAAGCGTCCTTATATTAAAAGGCGCAGCTACAGTATTTGTTGGGAGGAGACTGGAGCTCCTCTTTGAAGAGGCTGTACCCCTATGTACAGTATACATTGAAGATCCAGGGACCCCTCTGACACACAGAAATGGATCTAGGGCTTAAAGTATAATTACAACCAGAGCTTTTTTTTCTAGTTTAAGATATAGCGGAGAAGGATTAGATCCTTTGTTTTGCTTTTACAAGATTTATTTGGCCCTATTGTGGAGATCTAAACCTCACTTTTTATCATGGTGACCCCGGTCATCAGGACAGAATAAAAGGGGATATCCAAAATTTTTAGGCAGTCACTCAAAGAGAAATAGATGGAATACCCCCCAGTGGTGACAACTGTCAAAGGCAGGATTTCCTAAACTTTGGTAAGAATTATTTTCACATGGGCGGAGCCATACGCTGACATCATTTCATGTCCCAGGCAGTGCGAAACGCTTCTGTGCTTTTAGCCGACCGGCTACTTTTAAAATTGTGAGTTATGTTCATCTGACATGTAAGCGCAACAAACTTTTTATAATAAACAACCAGTAAGGTTTTAAGCTATGTGGAGCTTCTTTCCTTATGTTGATTGTGGTCTCATTGGGGCACCATTGCGATAAAAAGTACAGCCCATACCCTCAACCCTGAGTGGACCTGGTGGAAGAGTCCTGTGATCACCGTAGCCAGGGTTTTTGGCCATATGCTCATCGGACCCCTCTTTAGATATCGGGTCCACTACTTTTGGTAAGTTTGCATCTATATTAAGGTGGTGGGGTCACACTTTGGAGACCTATTGGTGTTTGGATGCTCAAATACTCTCGTTTGAACACTCATGAAGAGGAGTTACTTAAACTTACATGAACTTTTATGAATTTTTGCATCTAAAACTGTATCACTATATCAGTGTATTGGTGTATCTGTTCTTGATCCTATGTCCTATAATTGATCATATAGCATGTTGGCACCACAGCATATTTATATAAAAATTATTTGATGCTGTTGATAAATGCAATTTTATTTTATAGTTCAATATTGTTTATAGCGCGGCTCTTTCTTTGATTTATTAATTCTATTCACATATCTGGGCTGGGGAGCCAAGTGAAATCGTCTTATAGGAGATATCCAAGAAAAAAAGGGCAAGAAATTGTGAGTGTTCATGGGTGACCTCTCAGTATACTGTAAATCTTTAAGCAAATAACATATGTGTAGCGGGGGTTTCCTTTAAGGCCTCAGAGACTACTGTACCCATAACCCCACTGGACACCCAGGGTGCATTGCCCCGCGCAAAGACTGCCGGGGTGGACTTTATAAGAAAAAGGTGGGGCCAGCTTCAGTCTCTTTGGACATCGCCCGCCCAGCAAGAGGAACTCCTTTCCGAGTCTGTGGTGATACTAGGCCTGAAGCCTGGGCCTTTCTCCAAAGAGCCTTCCGCTCTCACCGAGTAACCTGAGGGACGTCTCTCGATACTGTAGCTACACGGTTACCCGGAGGACCGAAGACTTGGATGTCATGAGACCTGTGTACCAAGACACAGCAGCAGAAGATACGGACACAGACTGGTCCGGTTGGGTGAGAGAGCACTTGCTCAGAGAACTATATAGGATCTCTAGGCCCTATAACTGTTATCCGGAGTTATCACTAGTGTTGCGCTGCGCACCGGAGGGACACTGCATCGGAGCAGCTTTAGAGATTGCCTTAATTCACCAAGTTATCAAAACCCCTTTACCCTGTGGATTACAGTATTTCTTCAACAAGTGCACCACCGTTTTTTGCTAGCAAAGATTTTCCCCTACTGAACTTCTACACAGTACCTGACTTAGCGTAGACATTGCTGGGCGCCATTTTTTTGCCCACGAGGGAGAATAGCTGCAGCGGGGACCGTTAGATTTATGCACCATACTGTATATCTGTCTTCTATTGCAGGGCTCTGCACATGATATGCACATTGTTAATTTTATGCTTACCCAACAATTTGAGTAAAAGTACAAAGGTTAAGTATACTGGTGTTGTGTCATTTACTTTGCAGAAGAGACGGGTAAAGATAGCTATACTCTATTGCTGTGTGTGTTCTATAATAGGATTGTGTCTCTGTGAGTTGCAGGCCACAACATCCTATCATCCCCTACTAACTGTGCCAAGGGAGGTTAGAGCCGATTGCCGGGGGTTGACAGGGTGCATTACAGGGGCCCAAAAATTATACCAGCAGCTCTTATAACTGGGGGTACCGCTAGATATATCATGTAAAAACAAATCATATCTTTATTAAAAAATATTAAAAATTGTACAATCAACGCGAAACATAGGAAAGACTTAAATTTTTCTGATCATTGACTTAATGGTTTTATCTGTCCCTGTTGCTTGTACAAATTTTAATATTTTGTAATAAAGATATGATTTTTTTTTTACATTATATACAGTATGTGAGAGGTCATCCTTGAACGCCCATAATTTCTTGCCCTTTTTTTCCTCGACATACTCTATTGGGTTGATGATCTCTTATGCCACGTACACACAATCGTAAATTCCGACAAGAAAACCGTGGATTTTGGCTTAAACTTGTGTTGCATACACACGGGGACATAAATCTTGTCGGAAATTCCAACCGTCAAGAACACGGTGACATACAAGACGTACGACGAGCCGAGATCAATGAAGTTTAATAGGCAGTTCGGCTCTTCTGCTTGATTCGGAGCATGCGTGTTTTTTTGCGCGTCGAAGTTGCATACAGACGAGCGGATTTTCCGATAGAAACTTTTTCCATCTGAAAAATAGAGAATCTGCTCTCAATCTTTTGTTGGCGGAAATTCAGACAGAAAAAGTCAGATGGAGCCTACACACGGTCGGAATTTCCGACAAAAAGCACACATCAGACTTTTCTTGTCGGAATTTACGATCGTGTGTACGTGGCATTAGTATCAAGCTGAATTAGCTATTATTCGTGAGATGCAGTGTCCCTCCCACATACCATTTTTTTCTTTACACTTCTTATGGGAGATGCAGCAATACAAATCTGACAAAGGTTGTGTGGATAGAGTTCTAAAGAAACACCTTTCTTTTAAGTAAAATGGCAGTGTGTGTAAAGCCCCTCTCCCCTCCAACACCCCTATTACCAAAATACCCACCTCTTTTGTGGTTTGCCAATGCTTCTTCCTTTGTTGCTGCCAGCGCAAAATCTCTGTACCCCCCCTTTCTATGATTGCTGCTCAGACCTAGAGGCCAAAAACATGAAAGATGGGGTGATCAAAAACATGAAAGATGAGGTGATTCCAACACTCCCTCTAGGCATCAACACCTTCCGACACTGGTATTTTTTTTTTAAAGTTATACTTGCAGAAGTGTGGCTGCACTTTAAACCAATACTGTTTAAACTGAATTAACTACTATACTCTGTATTTGCAAATATCAAAAGGTGCCTGTACTTTGACAGTATACAGTAGTTGTTCATTAACATTGATCAAACCGACAGGTTAATTTTAGGTCATTTTACCATTTCATCGTATTTCATTCACAGTTAAATGACTATCAAAAAAGGTATCTTTATCCAGCAAAAAAAAAAAATTTAAATAACAATAATAATATTAGAAGAGAACCATACTGCTCTTAATTGCATATACAATGGTGATACAATGGTGATAGAATGTACAAAGTTAAGCAGCTATTTAAACGTGTCATCCATGTATATTTTTAAAACACATTGTGAAAAAGTATTTTGCATCAGCATTTCCCCAGAATAGAAAGTTAGTGGAAGATTTCTCAACTCCTTCTGTGACCTAAATGGAAATAGGAATAATGATGCTGATACTGAAGGTACGTGGTGCGATATTCAACACAGTGAAGGAAATGGTTTTATAAACAACAGCTAGCCATTAATTTCCTTGCTAGGGTGTAAGACATGAGCCAGAACAACCCTAATAGACTTTCAGCAATAAGCCAAAATAGTAATTTGCTGTATTTTTGCTTTTGCATTGTTGTGGAATACATCATTTAACCTAAAGTCAGTTTTGTTTCGAGAGGGGCTTTAACTTATTATTTCATACATGTATCTGCTTTAAAGCAAGACAATACTTGCATTAAGAAGTGCTGCGGTAAGGCAGCCTATTCGTTTTTAATAGGCTGGCAGCACACCTTAGGGCATGAAAAATCAGGCGCCTCATTTTTTTTAAACAACACACACTGCAACCATGTGTCTTGGAGTGCACTGTGCATTGGCTACTACTGCACACAACAAATGACACTGTAATGCACATGCAATTTTACCATAACGCACCACTCAGAAGGCTCAAAATATTATTTAGTCCCATACCATTCTCTGTTCTGGAAAAAAAAACTGTTGCTTGTCCTTTCTGATACTGATCTCTAAATGGTAGGGCCTACCTTCATGAAATTCATCTTAGCAAGTAAAGCCCTGTACACACGATCGGATTTCCTATGGTTTTTAAACCGATGGATTTGTACATCGGAAAACCGATGAAGCTGACTTCCATCAGTCTTGCCTACACACCATCAGTCAAAAAACCGACCGTTCCAAACGCGATGACGTAAATCACTCCGATGAGCCGAGAAAAATGAAGTTCAATGCTTCTGAGCATGCGTCGACTTGATTCTGAGCATGCGTGGGTTTTTTATCCGATGGAGTTCCCCACAGAGGATAGTAATTTGCTATCGGTTTTTTAACCATCGGATAAATTTAAAACATGTTCTATTTTTAAACACCGATGGAAAAAAGACCGATGGGGCCCATACACGATCGGTTTGTCCGATGAAAAAAGTCCATCGGAGTGTTTTCATCGGTAAAACCTATCGTGTGTACACGGCTTTAGTATTGCACTGTAAAAAGCCGCAGAGCTTACATCCCATTCGAAGAGGAAAGACCTTAGAACAGGGGTCGGCAACGTATAGCTAGTGTGCCAAAGCTGGCATGTATACTGCTGCCAGATTGCACAAAAAACAGGATCCTGCAGTTTTAACTTGATGGCAGCAAGAATGTCAGGATTCTGCCAGCAGCAGGACCTGGGGCATAGATATGGGGAGGATATTGATATCTAACCCCTCCAAGCACCTGTGGTGGCACTGCTCTCCACACTCACGTTTCCCCTGTGGGGCACAGTGATCCCCCCCCCAGCACATCAAATAAAATTCCAACGCATGGGGCTTAAGCAGCAGTGTGGGAGAGAGGGAGCATCATGGGAGCAAGTACCGAAGTGAGTAAAACCACTGAACTAAAGACCAATCCTTGACTGGTAGAGATTGGATTTCTAAGGGTACTCTGTACAAAGACAATGTATGGAGTGAAGCTGTCATACTGTAAGAAAACGATATATAAATTTTTTGACATTTTTAGAAAACTACAGAAATGACTGAAATCAAGAGGTAATCAAAATGAGTGAATTCAAGAGGTAATTTTTAAGAACATTATAACCTGTAAACAGACTCTCTGTTGTAAGCAAAGAAGTGTACCCAAGCAGGCATTTCATCCAGGTTGGACCTGTCCATGTTAAAAACATTCATACCATTGTGGCATCTACACAGGATTGGGTTTTTAGGCATCTTTTCTCCCTCCCACGCTGTACAGAAGCCAATAAGTTAGGGTTGTCTCTTTTGGCAGCACACTCTATATAAACACAAATAAAATCATCGCTGATACCATTATTGTATGCTTTGCGCTTAACATGTGTTATAGTTCTGTTCTGCGCTTACACATTTCTCTACCACAACACTGCCAAGAGAGAATCTGCTTGTCAGTCATAATCATCATCTGTAACAGAGCATTAGGAGGAGATGGGCACGATTACACTTTGGCAGGGAATTGTATATGGGTGGTACTGTACAAAATGCTGGCTGCCAGGAGGGCTGAAGTTCTGCAGATATCCAGTTATGAATACAGTCTGATCTGAGGTGTGTGGGTATAGCTTTATAAAGGTCAGGGGCCTTTATAGTTATGAGGTCTTTGTTATTTCAGACAAGCAAAGGTCATATGGCTGCATCAGACACCCCTCCTATAACTAATGTTAGGCAGGCCATAGACGGTGTGAATTTCTTTCCTGCAACTGCGACATTGTATTCTCCAGACAGGGGAGGGGGGAGGGGGGGCGTCCCCGCTGGGAGAAGTGATTATTGCTACCGGCTATAGCAGCTGTTAGCAATAATCGCAAGTAAGATTCGGCAGGTTGGTTCTACCCAAGTTAATCGATCGATCAACTTGGTACATTCAGCCTGGTCTTATACGATTCAAAACATCTATAGCCGGCCTTAGATCTATGTATGTCTGTAATTGCTGATCATACAGCTATGATCAAGTATTTGGGTGCAGTTCTGTATACATTGCTGTTTTCACTTTGGGTAGCCTGCTTCATATCACACCACATCATTTAAATGGATTTAAATGGGATAATGAAGGGTCGGGGATTTAACTGTCCCTGTGGAAATTCTGGAAATTCTTTGGTTTGAACAAGTCTGTTGACAAACAAACAATAGGGTTATGGTGTCCCAACATTTTGACACAATTTGGCATTTATTGTTCCCCCAGAGATTACAAACTGTTCAGACCCTGAGACAGCAATTTAAACTCACACTCACACCATTTTTACTCTTTGCTCAGATGTTGAATACCTGAATTAAATTCAACTATTTTCAGTGAGTCATTATCCAAGAGTTCACATGATGTCCCACAAAGATATCGCAATTTAAAGGTTATGCGTATTGCTTGCTGTAGTGTATGACACATACTATATTACTAAGTCATAAATATCCAGCCAGGCAAGATGCTAACCACGCTTTGCACAAGATGGGATGTGTCATGCAAGGGTAACAATTTTTGCTGCTTACAGCTTAACCACTTAAGCCCCGGACCAATATGCAGCTAAAAGACCAGGCCCCTTTTTTGCGATTCGGCACTGTGTCGCTTTAACTGACAATTGCGCGGTCGTGCGACGTGGCTCCTAAACAAAATTGACGTCCTTTTTTTCCCACAAATAGAGCTTTCTTTTGGTGGTATTTGATCACCTCTGCGGTTTTTATTTTTTGCGCTATAAACAAAAATAGAGTGACAATTTTGAAAAAAATTCTATATTTTTTACTTTTTGCTATAAAAAATATCCCCAAAAAATATATAAAAAAACATTTTTTTTCCTCAGTTTAGGCCGATACGTATTCTTCTACATATTTTTGTAAAAAAAAAATCGCAATCAGTGTTTATTGATTGGTTTGCGCAAAAGTTATAGCGTTTACAAAATAGGGGATAGTTTTATGGCATTTTTAATAATTTTTTTTTTTTTTTACTAGTAATGGCGGAGATCAGTGATTTTGTTCGTGACTGCGACATTATGGCGGACACATCGGACACTTTTGACACATTTTTCGGACCATTTTTACAGCGATCAGTGCTATAAAAATGCACTGGTTACTGTAAAAATTACACTGGCAGTGAAGGGGTTAAACACTAGGTGGCGCTGTAGGGGTTAAGTGTTCCCTGCATTGTGTTTCTAACTGAGGGGGGGTTGGGCTCTGTGTCACATGAAACTGATCTCTGCTCCGAGTACACGGATCCGAGATCTGTGTCATTGTCACTAGGCAGAGCAGGGAGATGCTTGTTTACACAAGCATGTCCCCGCTCGATACCTCCGTGAGACGATCGCGGGGATCCCCGCGGTGATCGAGTGCGTGGGACCCGCGGTCCGAGTCACGGGGATGGCGGCAGGGTCGCGAGTGCACCGCCGGCGGTGCGCACACGACCACACGTACAGGCACTTATAGGGGACGTACATGTATGTTGATGTGCCTGTCCGTGCCATTCTGCCGACGTAAATGTACAGGAGGCGGTCGGCAAGTGGTTAACATATTGCTAACCAAGAAATACTGAACTTGTTCAACAAGGCTGTCTTTATTATTATGACATTTTTATGATAGATACCATTTTACAGGGCAGCCAGTTATACTGAAAATTTGTAAGGGTTCACTAATAATTTCTCACAAATGTATATCACAGAATGATTGCATTTCGAAAAACAGGATAGCTTTAAATAGTACATATTTACATGGGGAAAACAGTTGACCACTGATGCAAAGTTTAAAGCAAGGCACACCCATTGACATCCCCTTCTTCTAGCTAGGACACTATATTTACTTGACCAGCTGCTAAAAAAAGAGGATGAGATTCTGTATCCAAGCCAAATATCTTTAAAAATATGAGGTTGTTGCAGGCCAAATGTCCCTTATAGATCTAATTGTAAGGATCCTGTATGAAAGATAGGATTGTGCAGACAGGCTAGAATGGGGAATGAATTTTAGTCATCGTAAGGGTAAAAATAGGCCTTTTGCCAAACTTCAGACCCTGAAATATCGGTTCTTCACCAGAGCCCCTTAAGTATAGTTATAATTTGTCCAGGAAGAACCCTCATAGTGTGATCTATCAGTTATTCTTGACATGCACAAACACTGCCATAACAAAACAAATTTTATAACAAATGTCATACTGTTCTGAAAGTGTCAGTTTCAACAATGTCTTCTTACAGTGTAACAGTATGTACAAATTTGATTTTCACAGACTGAGTAATGTGTATTTTCTATGCTATGGTAGCATACAAATGTGCTGACTGCACCCTCTTCAACTCCATAGAGCGTTCAGTCTGTATATTTTTCTCTTCGTTGGCAGTACCTCATTCTGTTCTCACATAAGGACTAGATATCTTGCATATCTATGTTGTTTGACTAGTTATATTCTGATTTACATTTACTGATTTATTTATTCACTTTATTTGTGGTCACTGTATTGCACCATCGGCTGTTTTCTATCCCTACGTGTAGTCTGCGCAGCTAACAGACTTATTTAAGAAACTCTCAACATTCCAGGTCTATATAGGGAATCGACCAGTCTATCCATAGGTCCTATATTGGTTCTAACATTCCAGGTCTGGACAGAATCATTCAGTCTCATCAGTCTCATCACAGTATTTCTTTTAACTCTAGACATCATAAAAAAAAAAAAAAAAAAATGGATCACTTCCTGACAAAATTGTTTGTAAATTTTGCTTGCTTTCCATTTACGAAAGATAAGTAAAGCCCTGTACACACGATCGGTTTGACTGATGAAAACCGTCCGATGGATGGTTTTCATCAGACCAACCGATCGTGTATGGGACCCATCGGTCTTTTTTCCATCGGTTTTAAAAAATAGAACATGTTTTAAATTATTCCGATGGACAAAAAACCGATCGAAAACTCTGATCGTCTATGGGCAAGTCCATCGGATCAAAAACCCACGCATGCTCAGAATCAAGTCGACGCATGCTCAGAAGCATTAAACTTAATTTTTCTCGGCTCATCGGAGTGTTTTACGTCACCGCGTTTGGAACGGTCGGTTTTTTGACTGATGGTGTGTGGGCAAGACTGATGAAAAACAGTTTCATCGGATTTCCGATGTACAAATCCATCGGACGAAAATCCATAGGTTATCCGATCGCGTGTACAGGGCTTTACTGTATATCAATGAGCAGGCCAATAAATAGGCAGGCAGTAAAGGATTACAGGTCACAATATACACATGGTAGTATTTATTAAAGCAGAACTACACTGTATTTTTGCACCACAAACCAAAAACGCTGTTTAATTAATTTTTAATATTCAAAGCAAACTCCCCCATTCACTCATGTCTCCATGCTTTATTTTGCTGAGGAATCACTTACAAAAACACAACCTAGCATTTCTGGGCATAGCCATCTTGAGTAAGGGTAGATGATTCATGTTGCATTTACTTCCTGAAATCCATCTGGCAGTAGGGTGTGGTTAGCTGAGAAAGCCACTCCCCCCCCCTCTTGAAGACTGCTGGGATGTTTGACATCATTTGCCTAGGCATGGAAACCAGGAAGTAACTAAAGAAACATAACAAACAGTTTAAAACAAGTAAATATGTTATACTTTCCTATCTATTTACTAATGCTAGCAGTATAAGGATTCAAAAGAGTCAATGTTGATTGAGAGAGTGAAGTTCCATGTTAAGGAGAATCTGTTGGCAATATATTGACCAAGACCCTGGAAAAGAAACCTTTACATAAGGTAGAAAATGTCTCTCTATATTGATTCAGGTTTTGTTTTAATGGACCATTTGTTAACAATAAAATAATAAATTCAGTGTAAAAAAAATACCACAGCGCCAAAAATATTATCCTCATCTGAAAAAATCTTCCTCTTCCTTTCCATTTTATAAAGCTAATTGATAATGAGTAGAGAAAAAGTCTTCTTCAAATGTGCAACTGAAAAAACCGACACCCAGGAAAGTGAAAATCCCTGTAGGTTTCCATTTATAGGAGGAATCTAACAAAATCTGCACTTTGTGTAACTTACCCATAAAGATGTGGTTGTCCAGTGCTTTTTTGATGGTTTAATGCCCAGATATTGCAAACAGACTGAAGCTTCCATAAGCCTCGTACACACGGTCGGACTTCCATCGGACTTTTCCATGGATTTTTGTCCGAACGGAGTTGGCCGGACACACCCATAGCATACACACCACAGGACTTTTCTGCAAACTTTCCCAAAACTTTTTGCAACATCACATGGTTTTTCTGCTCTTTTCTGCTCTTTACCGCCACCCTTTGGTCAACTTCTGCTATTGTTGGTTGATTTTAACATTAGTTGTTTTGTCCATCGGACAAAAGTCCTATGGTTTTCTGTACACACGGTAGGACTTTGCTCCATCGGACTTTTGTTGGGCAAAAGTTTGTCCGTTTGCAGACCCAACTTTTGTCCGATGAAAACAAAACCAAACGAAAAAAAGTTTGTCCGATGGAGCGTACACACGGTCGGATTGTTGGTCCAACTTGCTTAAAACAAAGTTTATTGGGCAAAAGTCCGACCGTGTGTACGAGGCTTTACCTTTCAACATATCTGGGCAAAACAAATGTACTGTTTGACTCTCAAACCATTGGGTCACCTTTGTTTATTCAAATATTAACCTTTGACCAATTTATTTATTGAATTGTATCTGGACAATGATAAAAAAAAAGTAAAATAAACTGTAAAAATAAATTTTGTGGATGGATCATAATAACTACAGATTTCAGCCTCCAAGAATGAGATGCTTATTGTGCAGACATGTGTGTTCATAGCCAGGGAGACCTTTAACCCAGAGGGAACTATTCAACATTCTGGAATTGAGAGCTTCCTTTCTGTTCCTTTCTTCCAATTAACATAGGCAAGCCAGTCGTTCTTAAATTGGATAAGTCTGCTACGTCATAAATCCAAAGGAATGGAGTACATGATGCATAGCCTTTTTTTATGACCTGGATGGGATCAGAAGGACATAGCCAAGCTGCAAGCAATGCATGTTACAGTTCCTCAGAATTTGTTAAACGGTCCTCAATTTTCTGTAATAATAACTAGGTGTGAAAATGTAAACTAGGCTTCACCCTTCCCAGCACTCCCATGATCACCAGGCTTCTGAGAAGGTCTGGAGCACTGCTTCCATGGTGATTGCTATTAACTCGACACTGGCTGCTGACCATGTTCTGTGCCCAAATTTGAAAGACACTTTCACCTTAAGTCCAGTAGTAGACTTAATTTGGGTATCAAATAAAAATAATAACTTTGGAGCCTCCACAAGTATACATCATTGTCTTGTCTCCAGAACATGTGCCAAGTTTGGCTCTGAGTTATGAGGAACATCAGGAAGGACCTATGTGATTAGGTTGCGCCTTCATTAACCACTTGCCGCCCGCCGGCCATCAAATGACGGCCGGACAATGCAGCTATTGTTCTGGGCGGGCGTCATATGACGTCCTCGCCTTCCCAGCCCACCAGGGGGCGCGCACGCGCCCGCCGCGTCACTGTGGACCCGATGCGACAATAGTGCGTATTCTGATGTTTTTATCTTACCAAAAACACACTGAAACTAATTTAAAAAATGCTTTTTTAAGAGAAAATCCTATACCCAAAATATACCTACCCTGATGTCGACCTTTGATCCTCACACTAACCCCGGCACTGACCTAGCTCAAACCTTGATCTAGCAATTGTTTTTTCTTTATTTTTTATGTAGCGCACCAACCCCAGACTTTACCTGCTTTTCTCTTCTTGGCTCCTCCGCAGTAAAGACTGAGGCACACCGCACCACAAGCCCGTACCCTCCTGGATGGGGAGGTTGAGCGGTGTTAGATTACTTGGGCCTGCCTGCAGTTGGTGTTAGACTCCTCCCGAGCTAATCTCATTTCTGCAGTAGCCACAAACAAGTCCTTTAGTTCTCCCCAGTAAAATGACTGTCCACACCAACTGAGAGTCCAACTCAATATTTATTTATGAGAACAATAAATAGTCTCTGTGAGAGCAGACAGGTTGGGACAAGAACAGTTCAGATAAGGTGGGAAGAGGTCCAGGCAAAAACTTAGCGTTGATTAGGGGAGCACTGTTCTGATTAGCACGAACAACTTGGTACACAGTCACTGCCACTGACTTGGTGAATAGTTGTAGTCACTGCCACTGACCTGGTGTGCGTAGAGTCACTGCCACTATGACCTACAGAACATGCACTTTTCCTTCCTTGAATAGTTAGGCCTCTGTAGGGAGAAAACATCCCTCCGGAGAGTTACCAGAGGCCCCTTCTGTCACCACGACTCCGCGCTGGGTCTTCAAAATGGGTCACCTCCCTGACCTCCTCGATCCTGGATACGGGTCCCCTCGCAAGGCGGATCCCTCGCGGAACCCAGCCAAAGGTTGCTGGGTCCCTGGCCTTCTCAAAAGTACCTCACCCCCAGACCTAAGGTGTCTGGGGATGGAACAGCAGTTCAGTCTCCGGGCCTAGGAGCACCCGGAGACCATCCTCACACACACCCAGGCCAAGGGCACCTGGGTGTCACGAACAGCAGCCCCCAGTCTGAAGGTGCCTGGGGCTCGGACCTCGACCGGAAGATGTCTGCCCCTTTTATACCCTCTCCCGGCAAGCACGGCAGGTTCCACGCCCTGCCGTACTATTGCCGCGAGGGGACACAAAAAGGCACAGCCCTCCAATGGCGGTTCAACCCCGGCCTATGGCGACAGCGCCACCTATAGGCCGCAGGGAACTGGACACCATTGATATCCTCCACGAGCCAAAATGGTCCACAAACCCTAATAATTAGCATACCTGAGCCTACTTCCCCTAAATATAACCACCCACTACATTTAGTTCATTTTTTTTTTTTTTAAACGGTTTTGTTTATTTACATCTTAATCTCCTGCAAGGAGAGGAAGATACTATGTATCTTTCTCTCCATTCAAAAGAGAAAGAAAACACATTTGGGGGGGTTGCCCAGTGAATTATCACTGTGATAGCCAATCAGATGCTATTACAGCGATCAGGTGACCGCGCACTGGGAATCCAAGGTCTCGTTCATTAGCACCAGACACATGGCTCTCAGTGAGAGACTCATCTCTGTGCTGGCAGCGAGCTTTGCAGCATGCTTCCAGCACAAAGACGTGTACGGCATTATGCGGCCACATGGCTAAAGGCCCACTTCAGTAAGGCGGCATATCTGCATACTGTTGGCAGGAAGTTGGTAAAGGCCAATTTGCAAAAGCTTCCCTAGACCCATTTTAAAACAAGAGCAATTGTGTCCAAATAGCTTTAGTCTAGGTTCATACTGCTGCAATATAATCATGATAAGACTTTTAGTTCAGGTTCACATTGGTCCGATTTGGCATGCGATTTGACATGCGATTTGACATGTCAAATTGCATGACAAATCGGCGGCTATTGCCGCCATGGGCACCATCCGAATCGGTGTGGGGCCGACATTGCGGTGCCGCATTGATTCTCAAAAGTAGTTCTTGTACTACTTTTGGCAACTTCGCTCAGTGTGATTACGTAGTGCTACTTGGGTGCAACATTAACCACTTTAGCCCCGGAAGAATTTACCCCCTTCCTGACCAGAGCATTTTTTGCGATTCGGCACTGCGTCGCTTTAGCTGACAATTGCACGGTTGTGCGGTGTTGTACCCAAACAAAATTGACGTCCTTTCTTTCCCACAAATAGAGTTTTCTTTTGGTGGTATTTGATCACCTCTGCGGTTTTTATTTTTTGCTAAACAAATAAAAAAAGGCCGAAAATTTTCAAAAAAAATACGTTTTTGTTTTGTTTCTGTTATAAAATTTTGTAAAAAAGTATGTTTTCTCCTTCACTGATGGACACTGATAAGGCGGCACTGATGGGCAACTATTTTTAACTTTTTGCTATAATAAATATCCCCAAAAAATATATAAAAAAACTCATTTTTTCCTCAGTTTAGGCCGATACGTATTCTTCTACATATTTTTGGTAAAAAAAACAAACGCAATAAGCGTATATTGATTGGTTCGTGCAAAAGTTATAGCGTCTACAAAATAGGGGATAGAGTTACAGCATTTTTATTAATATTTTTTTTTTACTAGTAATGGCGGCAATCTGCGATTTTTATCAGGACTGCAACATTTTGGCGGACACATCGGACACTTTTGACACTATTTTGGGACCATTGTCATTTATACAGCGATCAGTGCTATAAATAGCCACTGATTACTGTATAAATGACACTGGCAGGGAAGGGGTTAAACACTAGGGGGCAGTCAAGTGGTTAAGTGTGTCCTAGGTAGTGATTCTAACTGTGGGGGGGTGGGCTACCACTGACATGACAGTGATCACTGCTCCCAATGACAGGGAGCAGTAGCTCCCTGTCATGTCACTAGGCAAAACAGGAAACAGGAAAATGCCTTGTTTACATAGGCATCTCCCCATTCTGGCTCTCCTCACCGCAATCGCTGGTCGCCAGCGAACATCGAGTTTGTGGGACCCGCGGGCACACTCCCAAGGTGCGCGCGCTAGGCGGCAAATTCAAAGGAACCTCCATTTGCCTGCCCGTGCCATTCAGCCGATGTATATCGGCGTGGGGCGGTCGGGAATCGGTTAATAAGGTTTGTATATTTTATGGGGCCAAAATTGCACCGGAATCACACCAAAGTAGTACAGGAACCTTTTCCAAAATCATTCTGCTCTGAGTTACATCGATGTGAACAGACAATTGAAAACAATGTGATTTCAATTGTCATGCAATTCTGTGCGACTCTGTGTGAAATTGCACTAGTGTGACCCAGGCCTTATACACATTTAATGGGAGTCCATCAGGGCCTGAGGCTTTATCAGAAGCTAGAGCTAAAACAGCCTGTTTAATATCATCCTCCATTATTTCTTTGTTCAACATCTGTACTTGGACTGTGGACAATTGAGGGAACTCCAGTGGTCCTAGGCATGTTTGTATTTCTTTTTGGATTTTGGTAAGCGTAGATGTATACATTTGTTTATAGAATACACAAAAGAGATTTAATATTTCTTGAGCTGAGCCCTTTGCACTATTGATTTTAAAGATAGAGGTAGAAAGTTGTAATTTTGTTACGTAGTCACCATGACTCTACCCAGCCAGGACAGATTATAAAGAGACCACTGTGTGGCAGGCGCAGCACTATGAAGTGCCTTTATGCGCTGTGGCATTAGAAGAATTTGATTTCTCTGATCTTTTAGTCCACACAAGACTATCTGTTATGCCCCATACACACGATCGTTTTTCATGCCGTTAAAAATGCCATTTTAAAAAATGGCCATTAAAAATGATCGTGTGTAGGCTCCAGAGCATTTTTAACGACGTGAAAAACGGCCATTAAAAATTCCGGACATGCTCTCTTTTTTCACGTCGTTTTTCATGTCGTTTTTTTTAACGACATGAAAAAACGATAGTGTGTATGCTTTCACGACGTGAAAAAAAAACGCGCATGCTCAGAATCAAGTATGAGACGGGAGCGCTCGTTCTGGTAAAACTAGCGTTCGTAATGGAGATAGCACATTCATTACACAGTAACGGACTGAAAAGCGCGAATCGTCGCTCAACAAACTTTACTAACATGAAGGGTGGCGCCATTCGAATGGAACTTCCCCGTTATAGTGCCGTCGTACGTGTTGAACGTCACTGCGCTTTGCTTGATCGTTTTTTTTAATGATAGTGTGTACGCAAGGCAGGCTTGAGAGGAAACATGAAAAAAAACGAGGAGAAAAACGTCGGTTTAAAAAATGACATTAAAAACGATCGTGTGTACGGGGCATTACTCTAATTCCTCTAGCGCCGTTCTATGGAAGCAGTAGGTTTAAAGAGCACACCAAACCTTTAAGATAACTTCTTTATTCACTTCAGCTTTTCTTCTTATATAACACTGACAATTTAGCAGCAGGAAGTCCATGTACAAACACGTGTTGAATAAAGTATAACAAATGTCGGTTCAACTGTTCAATCTTGTAATTCTACATAAAATGGTAGATATATTTCTCTCTTCAGTATCTGTACTTTCACTTTAAAATACTTTAGACACTTTATGATCTATCTAGGACTTGCTCTATAATGCTGTTTGCTCTGATGTTTGCTCTGAAACTTGGTTTGAATCTGGTTTGATTCCTGGTTTGATTGCTGGTTTGATTGTTTGCAAACCTGGTTTGGTGGAACTACAAGTGAACACATAACTAGTTTCAGTATACAGTTCTAATTACATTATTAACAATAGAAACTTATATAACTGTATTAAATACCTATTTTGGCCACTTGCTTCCATAAAACCAGACTCTGGATGGATCTGAACTGTTCAGCTCCACACTCTGATGTATAATGAAATTCTAGACATGTGATATGAGATTTCATAGACAGAACATGAGTGAAATGCTGGCTATGATTGGCCAGAGACATTTGCTCAGTGAGATTGGTTGTGATTGGCTAAAACTCCTGATGAGTCACAAAAGCTTAACTCTATGCTTTCTGGTTGCAATTCTGCTGTGTTATTAAGCTTACTTTTCTGCATAGTATATAATAATCTTAAGGCATATTTTTTTCTTTTGCTTCTGTGAACACAATACACAACTGCCATATGACATCCACATACAAAGTCACAGTAAACAACTCTGCTGTTATTTCTCACAAATGAGCATATGCACTGTATTAACATTATTAGCAGGTCTAGCTATATATGCATGTAAGCCGCATTAGCAACCTAGGACAGGTCTTAGCTGGCCAGCTACACTCCCACCAAATTACCTATAATTCTATGTTCTCTATAGTAGGATTTGAACATGAATTTGGGGAATTTTCCATCAGGTTCTCAACTTCCAGGTGTCTTTTATCACTCTCAAGTATGTCATCTTGGCACTTGGCAGCAGTGCTCAATGTTTGTACAACTTTTACTTCTGGATCACCCATAGACATTTCTGTGTAACCTTCACTGGGTATGATTTCCTTTTCCCAAAGGAACTCTGGACCGGTGAACCAGTTTGAATTTTTCAATTCTGTTACATTCAGGCCTCTTGAAGCATGATCTGCTGGGTTATGCTTTGTATCAATGTGATGCCAATGTTCCGGATTTGTTATTTCCCGAATTTTCTGAACTCTGTTGGCGACAAAGACATGGAATCTTCGAGCTTCGTTGTTTATGTATCCTAGGACAACTCGCGAGTCTGTTCAAAAGTATTCTTCATCTATTTTTAACTCTAATTCTTCTCTCAGAAACTTGCTTACTGATGCTGAAACAACAGCTGCTGTCAGTTCAAGTCTTGGTATTGTCTGAATACTGGTAGGTGCAACTCTGGTCTTTCCCATAACCAGGGCACAGTGTATTTTTCCTTCTCCTATCACTCTGATGTAGGAGCACTGTCCATAACCATAACTACTGGCGTCTGAAAAGTGATGAAGTTCTATTTTCTTGTACTCTCCGAAATCATGAGGTACAAAACATCTAGGTATCCGAACTTCTCTTAAATTTTGCAAGTCTTTTATCCAAGCCTCCCACCTTGGCCTCAAATCTTCAGGTATGGGTTCATCCCATCCCAACTTCCGTCTACATAATTCTTGTAGTATTTCTTTTGCTTTGAGGATTACTGGTGCCAAGAATCCCAATGGATCATATATAGAAGCCATTGCGGAAAGTATGGTACGTCTAGTTGCAACTTTTTCTTTCAAGGATGTTTCAAAGAAGAACTCTTCATTCTCTACATTCCATCCCAATCCAAGTACATTCTGAACTGGAAGATGATCATAACTGAGATCTACATTCTTCATTGTTGATGCACGTTCAGAGTCACTGATGGATTCCAGTACCTCTCTGTTGTTTGAGATGAATTTGTGAAGGCGCAGGTTTCCTCTTGCGCATAACTCTTGGCTTTCTTTCACTAGTTTGATTGCAGATTCTGAGGACTGTAAACTTATAAGACCATCATCTACGTAAAAGTTTTTCTTAAGAAAATTCGCTGCTGATGGACAATCCTTTTCATTTTTATTGGCCAGGTACTTCATACCATAATTGGCGCAACCTGGAGACGACGCTGCTCCAAACAAGTGTACTTTCATTCTGTATTCTGCTGGCTCTGTATCTGTATCTCCGTCCTCCCACCATAGGAATCTCAGGAAGTCTCTATCTTCATTCTTCACATGAAACTGGTGGAACATCTTTTCAACGTCACACATGACCGCTACGGGATACTTTCTGAATCTACAGAGTACTCCAGGCAGAGTGTTTGTAAGATCTGGTCCTTTTAGTAGATGATCGTTCAATGCAACACCATCATACTTTGCTGAGCAATCAAATACTACTCTAATCTTATCTGGTTTCTTTGGGTGGTAAACACCTTGATGTGGGATGTACCACACTTCTCCTTCTTTAGGTTGGTTATTAACTTTTTCTGCATGTCCTTCTTCAAGGATGTCTTCCATGAATTTCAAATAATCCTGCTTGAATTTGAGATCTCTTCCCATCCTTTTCTTCAAACAATTCAATCTCGCTAGGGCAAGATTTTTGTTATTTGGCAGCTGAGGTCGTTCTCTAAAGGGTAAGGGCATTTCAAGATAACCTCGTTGATTCTGTTGAATACTTTCTTCTAGAATGTGTTACGAACTTTATGTCTTCTTGGAATACACTCTTTTCTTTAGAACTTATGTCTGCAAAGTCAGATTCAAGGATCTTGATTACTGCCACTGAACTTACAGATGGTAACTCTTGGACAGATATTCGATGACACAATCCTGTCACCTGTCTTGAGTTTGCAATCTGCTGTTTTCCTCCAACAACGCCCCATCCTAGATCAGTTTGAACAGCGTAGGGTTCACTCTTTCCTCCTGTGATTACCCTTCGTGGTACCAAAGCTTCGGGACAATCATAACTTATCAACAGTCCTACACCAAACTCCTTCAGCGGGGACATTTCATGAGATATGACAGATAGGTGCTCCCATTTATTGGCTGTTTCACAGGTAGGTATGCGATCTCGATCTAGAGGTATGTCGTCTTTCGTATAAGCTGGAGGTAGATCCAATGTGAGATTTGAATGAAGTCCTCTAACTCTCAATCCTTTGACCCTTTGACTGTTCACTAATGTGTCTCTCCCCATCATTGTGGTGAGTTTGAGCTTCACTGGTTCTGTAGCCACTTGTAATTTCTTGCAGATTTCTTGATCAATGAAGGTGACATCGCTTTGGGCATCCAGTAGTGCATAGGCATATACCTTCTTATTCTTCCTTTTAGGATTTGAAATGCACACTGGTACAACCATTGATGTGCCGTTGCTTTCCCTCACTCTGCAAGAGAATACCGATGCTTTCTTTTCTTCCTCAGCATCTTTAGCTATTGAGGATTTATCCTTTTTTGGACGTTCTTCATGTAGTGGTGTAGGATGGCGTCCTTTGCAAACGCTGCAAGTGGCCCTTTTCTTACACTCCTTAGTAATATGGCCTTTCCTTAGGCACCCAAAACACAGTTGGTTAACAAGTACAAACTTTTTCTTTTCATTTGGGGATTTCTCCTTCAATTGTTGGGACTTGTGTATAGAGTGGTTCTCTCCACAGAACATACACTTAAAAGTAGTCTGAGGATTTGTCGGTTCTGTCTCTCTACTGATCCCAGTAGTAACTTTGAACTTGCTCTCGTAGGTATCTATACCTTTCTCTGTTGTCGGTTGCAAAGCTAGTTGCTCTTGCACGTCTTATATCTCTCGCAGGCCTTTCTTCTAAGGACTTTAAGGCATAAGATCCTGTTACTGGATTACATACTATTCGTGCTTCCTTATTAACGAACTCAGAGAACTTTTCAAAACTTGGGAAGTCCTTACTTAGATCTAACTGTTGAGTCACATAGCGATTCCATCTAGAAGACACTTCTTCAGGTAGCTTAGCTAGCATCCTGTGGTTTTCTAGATAGTCGTTCAGTACTTCTAGTCCTCGTACATGTGGGATGGCATTGCTGCATGCTTGCAGGAAGTCACCATACTCTTGGAGTTTGAAATGTTCTTTAGGACCTATTTTAGGCCAGTTATTCAATTTCTCCCTAAAGGCTCTTTGTACTAAGAAAGGATGACCATATCTTGCGTTTAACTTTTCCCAAGCTTGCTTGTAGGCTTCTTCATCTGTTCTATAGAAGTTACCTTCAAGAACTTTCTTTGCATCTCCACCAACATATTTCTGAAGGTAGAATAACTTGTCAACTGGCCTGGAGCAATGATGCTCAATGATCATTTCAAAACTTGCCTTATACTCTATGAACTTCAGTATGTCTCCTGAAAATACAGTAGGTTCTGGAACGGGAAGTCTTGCTGGGACTGTTCTCTGTCGTCTTGCTGGGACAATAGTCGCAACATTCTCCTGATTATTGCAGTGACATCTAGGAACAGAATTATCCTGTTTTATTTTTTCACCTAGTTCTGAATTGGGTGAGTCTCTCTTTTCGTCTTTCTGAGCAGGGATGGAAGGGCAATGACTTTTTTCTTCATTAGATACTGGAGATTTCCTTCCATTCTCCTGGGCGTATGAAAGGAAGTAGGAGTCTGCATCTTCACTTAGTACAGATTTGGACTTATGATTACTATTCATGTCCTCTTCGTGTACTCTTAGTCTGGCTTCTATAATCTTGACTTCCTTCAGCCTTTCCATTTCTGCTACTCGTAGACGCTGCGCCTCGATTGCAGATTCCATCTCAATTTCTGCTCTCTTGACAGCAAGTTGTTCGACAAGTTCCTTTCTTTTGGCTATTAAAGTACTTGAGGACTCTGATATGTTACTGGCACTTCTGCTAGTGGAAGAAGTCCTACTTGTGATTGTGGTTCCTCCTAAGGACCTAGCATAGTCTCTCATAAAAAGCTCATTCATTCTCTTTCTTGCCTTAACTTCATCATAGTTAGCTTCAGATGATAGTTCTCTCATGAGCTTTACTAAACCTTTAGTGACTGCAGTACATGTGTCCATGTTCCTTACAATATCCTGGGGAGGTGTTGTAGAAGACCGCAGGTTGACATATGCTGCCATAAGCTCTGCTTCAGATTCTTCTACCGTCTCTATCATATCAATCAAGTTTCCTTTTATACTTTCTTGCTTTAGCTTTCTACGAACATCTTTAATGTAGGATTTCCACTTATCATACATTCTGGTGAACTTTTTTCCTTTCAATACTGCTTCTTGCTCCAAATTTTCCAGCATCTTTAGGGTCGGTTTTCTGATACGTTCTGAACGTCTTAGTTCATCTGTTTGGGATATACCTGTATTTGTTTGGGGCAAGACTAATGCTGCATCAGACTCTTCTACCTCAAACAGGTTCACTTGCTCTTCACCTTCTATCTTATCTAACTTTGTATCCTCAAACAGTGGCATAGAAATACTAGGCTTAGACATTTTACTTTAAGTGCTATAACAATCAATACGACTATTAAGAAGACTTTCACTTTAAATGCAATAGCAATAGGTGCAGGCAGTAAAAATGACTTTCTCTTTAAAATACTTTAGAGTCCGTGTACTACAACTGACCCTTGTTCTTTACTTACAGTCCTTTTACTCCTGAACACGAAAATGTCTCTTTCTTGTCAAGCCTATGTGCAATGATAGTAATAAAGGAAAGTTCTGACCTTATTCTGAAGAGCAGGATACTGTGATCTGTAGGTTGCTGGAACAAATAGTCTTAAAGGAGACTTGTCTTTGTTGATCTGATGCTCTACTCTGACGTGCGATGCTTTGCGCTGACGTGCGATGCTTTGCGATACTCTGTGCTGTCTTGCGATGCTTTGCGCTGACTTGCGATGCTTTTCGCTGACGTGCGATGCTTTGCTCTGTCTTGCGATGCTTTTCGCTGATGTGCGATACTCTGTGCTGTCTTGCGATGCTCTGCGCTGACTTGCAATGCTTTGCGCTGACGTGCGATGCTTTGCGCTGACGTGCGATGCTTTGTGCTGTCTAGCTGGCTGCAGTACGTGGCCTCTTTGTGGGTAGCGGTGCAGGCACTCTAACTCTGGACTTTGGCCTCCCACCATGCGTCTTTTTCTCTCTCTAGGGATCGCAGGAGGGTTGGCGCTCTCTCTGTGACTATCTTGCCTTTGCCGTTCTGCCACTTTAAGAGTCGGCTGCAGTTTGACTAAAACACATGTCCTATGGCCTCTATGGTAGCTCCGCTGCTCCAATGCGCTCTTTACTGTGCAAGCTGAGGAGCACTATCACTTCACCCTCAATGGGCTAATAGTTCCACTTTGGGCTTAATAGTTCCACTTTGGGCAAAATAGTTCCACTTTGGGCTAAATAGTTCCACTGTAGCAGGCGCAGCACTATGAAGTGCCTTTATGCGCTGTGGCATTAGAAGAATTTGATTTCTCTGATCTTTTAGTCCACACAAGACTATCTGTTACTCTAATTCCTCTAGCGCCGTTCTATGGAAGCAGTAGGTTTAAAGAGCACACCAAACCTTTAAGATAACTTCTTTATTCACTTCAGCTTTTCTTCTTATCTAACACTGACAATTTAGCAGCAGGAAGTCCATGTACAAACACGTGTTGAATAAAGTATAACAAATGTCGGTTCAACTGTTCAATCTTGTAATTCTGCATAAAATGGTAGATATATTTCTCTCTTCAGTATCTGTACTTTCACTTTAAAATACTTTAGACACTTTATGATCTATCTGGGACTAGCTCTATAATGCTGTTTGCTCTGATGTTTGCTCTGAAACTTGGTTTGAATCTGGTTTGATTCCTGGTTTGATTGCTGGTTTGATTGTTTGCAAACCTGGTTTGGTGGAACTACAAGTGAACACATAACTAGTTTCAGTATACAGTTCTAATTACATTATTAACAATAGAAACTTATATAACTGTATTAAATACCTATTTTGGCCACTTGCTTCCATAAAACCAGACTCTGGATGGATCTGAACTGTTCAGCTCCACACTCTGATGTAAAATGAAATTCTAGACATGTGATATGAGATTTCCTAGACAGAACATGAGTGAAATGCTGGCTATGATTGGCCAGAGACATTTGCTCAGTGAGATTGGTTGTGATTGGCTAAAACTCCTGATGAGTCACAAAAGCTTAACTCTATGCTTTCTGGTTGCAATTCTGCTGTGTTATTAAGCTTACTTTTCTGCATAGTATATAATAATCTTAAGGCATATTTTTTCTTTTGCTTCTGTGAACACAATACACAACTGCCATATGACATCCACATACAAAGTCACAGTAAACAACTCTGCTGTTATTTCTCACAAATGAGCATATGCACTGTATTAACATTATTAGCAGGTCTAGCTATATATGCATGTAAGCCGCATTAGCAACCTAGGACAGGTCTTAGCTGGCCAGCTACACACTGTGTGAGATCTTCTGTGAGTTTTTTGAACATGGTTGGGTAATTGTGTTGAAATAGGAGCTCTATTTTAGGGGTGAGGAAGATTCCCAAGTAGGGAAGAGAAGAGGTGCACCAGGAGAAAGGGAAGGTAGATTTGAGCCTATCGACCACGTCTTGGGGGACGGTGACGTTCAGGGTCATTGACTTTGCCATGTTGACCTGCAGGCCTGAGACTGTTCCGAAAGTATCAAAGAGTTGGAGTATAACGGGGGTTGACTTAAGAGGGGAAGTAATGAAAAGAAGGACGTCGTCTGCAAAAAGGGTGCATTTGTGTGTACGTTGACCACACTGAACCCCATGAATATCTGGGTGCTGTCTGATTGCAAGAGCTAGAGTTTCTATCGCTATAGGGAAGAGAATAGGGGAGAGTGGACAGCCCTGTCTGGTACCTTTCAGAATTGGGAATTGGTCGGAGAGATGATAGTTTCACCTTTTAAGTTGCATTAGTGAAATAAATGAACTTTTGCACACTATTCAAATTCAAGGTGGTCTAGGGACTTGTTGCCCAGGAGGTTGTCGTTTCTGTGCCCCCTAAAAGAATATTGCCAAAGTTTATTTTCCAATCTCTTCACAGTTCCCAAGCTAGATGGGTCTGTTCATCCCACCCTGGATCCCAGCCTCATGTTGGGAAATTTTTTTTTTAATTGGTGCCACAGTTGGTTTTAAAATAAACAAAATCTATTTGTTTTTCTTGCTGTATGCATAGCCCTTCCATGTGCACCTTGCTTTAAAGGCCAGTTTTAATTTTTAGGGTGGTCGACAGCTCAGCGAAGCTGGCCCCCGCTGAGCTGTGGTTGCCATATTGCTTGTGACTTTTACGTTTAGCTTGGCTTAAAGACAGCAGCAGCAACTCCATTCTTATTGATTTTTTTCTTTATCAAGCAGTAATGG
Source organism: Rana muscosa (assembly GCA_029206835.1). Classification (NCBI taxonomy): domain Eukaryota; kingdom Metazoa; phylum Chordata; class Amphibia; order Anura; family Ranidae; genus Rana; species Rana muscosa. The sequence goes on from CM055122.1 coordinate 424,987,970, forward strand.
GCCAGTATCAACTGGTAAAATTAGCATCAACAGATCTAAAAGGTATATGAACATTTAAAGAGCACGTAAACCCTCACATATACCCAGTAAAGTGAAAAGCCTCAGATGATACACAGAGATGAAACAAATCTCCTTACATAAGTTTTATATATATATCTGCTGTCTTCAGCTTGCTATATTCATAAGAAAGTGCACATCATGCTAGAGATTTTATCTTCCTGTTCAGCACTGATAATGGATTCTTGGCATACAGCCAAGACAGCTTTTTGGAGGAAAGGCACACATCCCCACTCCACATAGGTAGAGGAAGGAAGGAATGTGCAGAGCTGTGCTGTGAATCGTTTAGCTCTCTGCTAATCTATTTATAGCAACCTCCCACGATGCAAATTTCAGGTTGGTTTTATCTCAAGTTATGGAGAACTTGTCAAAAGTTATCATGCTGAATGATAACACAAGAACGGAGCAGCAGAAAGACACTGGTGCTTTGGAGACAGATAAGAAAACACTAGAGATAGATGTGCCCAGGTCAAATTCCATGAATCAGGATTACAACCACTTTATTAGAACTAAAGCCCTCGGCTTTGGCACAACAGCTTAGTTTAGTTGCACAACAGTTTGGTGGCACAACAATAGTATAGTTTGGAAACTTCTCTTTTTCACAGTACCACATTACATTGTCTTAAAAGTTTAGTAAAATCTCACAACAGAGTGCGCAAAAACACATAAAAAACACAACCCCATATTTCCCTGAACCACCTTCTTGGGAGAAACTGGCTAGCATCAGGACAGTGTATGAGTGACAATCTGAGTGACAATAGCCATGAATATCATTCAGTGGCTGGACAGTATGTAAACTTGATTAACCACTTCAGGCCCAGAAGATTTGGCTGCTCAATGACCAGGCCATTTTTTTGCGTTATGGCACTGCGTCGCTTTAACTGACAACTGCACGGTCATGTGATGTTGTACCCAAACAAATTTTTTTCTCACAAATAGAGCTCTCTTTTGGTGTTATTTGATCATCTCTGCGTTTTTTTTTTTTTGCGCTATAAACAAAAAAAGAGCGACAATTTTGAAAAAAACACAATATTTTGTACTTTTTGCTATAATAAATATCCCCAATTTTTTTTAAAAAAGCAAATTTTTTCCTCAGTTTAGGCCGATATGTATTCTTCTACATATTTTTGGTAATAAAAATTGCAATAAGCATATATTGATTGGTTTGCGCAAAAGTTATAGCGTCTACAAATTAGGGGAAATATTTATGGCAATTTTTTTTTTTTTACTAGTAATGGCGGTGATCAGCGATTTTTATCAGGACTGCGACATTATAGAGGACAGATCGGAAACTTTTGACACATTTTTGGGACCATTGGCATTTATACAACAATCAGTGCTATAAAAATGCACTGATTACTGTGTAATTGTCACTGGCAGGGAAGAGGTTAACAGTAGGGGTGATCAAGGGGTTAACTGTGTTACCTAGAGTGTGATTCTAACTGTGGGGGGATGGGACTGCCTGGGTGAGGAGAGCAATCATTGTTCATACTAAGTATGAACAACAGATCGCTCTCCTCACACCTGACAGCACAGAGATCTTCTGTTTACATTGACAGATCTCTGTTCTGTCTCTGTGTGGAGCGATCATGTGTGCCCGGCATCCGGTATTGCGCCCCCTAGCGGTGAAAAGGCGAGCCGACGTATAGCTACGACAGTTCGCCCAGGCGGCTGGTTGAGAAGGGGTTAAGACGCAATATAAGAAGGAGAGTCAAAGCAGGTTTTATCTTGAAAAAAATATTAGAAATGTGTTATTTGAGAAACAATAACAACAAATATTGTTCAGTGACTAGACAGTATGTAATTAGCTTGGTAAGTCTGTGATGTAAGAGGGAGGGATGGGGCAGGTTTTGTCTTGCAATGGAGATTAGAGTGTATTATTTGAGAGACAATAGCCACAAATATTGTACAGTGGCTCTTATGGGGAGGTTACTCCTCATTCATTCATTGTCATCAGTATACACAATAATATATGTAGGTATTTTTTTGGGCATGTCAGAGGTATTCAAATGGCGATAGCCTTTACACAAATTGAACAATCTAATGCAAAATAATTGTCAGATGTCAATAATTTTAATTCCACAATCTAGGCAAATGTCTCTTGACCTTTATATGACCAAATTACACAAGAATTTAAACTCAATACTATTCCTTGTTAACCACTTAACGACCGCCCACCGCCGATTTACGTCGGCAGAATGGCACCGACAGGCAGAATCACGTAGATCTACGTGATCGCCTTTGTGCAGTTGGGGGGTCCATCCGGACCCCCCTTCACTGCAGTGAGCGGCCGTTAAGTGTTCGGGAGCGATCAGGCATGAGGGGGCGGCCGCTCGATTCCGCCCCCCCCTCGCGATCGCTCCCGGCGAATGAAATTGCTTCCTCCTGCCTGAAATGTAAACACAGGCTGGAGGAAGTGATGTCATCTCCCTCGCCGCGGTCTTTTCGTTCCCGGCGCCGAGATGAGAAGAAGCAGGTTAGTGCACCAACAGTCCACTGACACGTAGGTACACATAGGCACACAAATCACCCCCCAGTCACCCCCAGATCACCCCCCAGGTCACCCCAAAGCCCCCAATCACAGTGTCACTGATTGCAGTGATCATTTATTTTACTGATCACTGCATTTAGTGTCATCTGTGATTGTAAAAAGTTGCAGGGCAGTTAGGATTAGGCCCCTTTAGGTCCAGGGTAGCCCCCTAACCCCCCCTAATAAAGGTTTAACCCCTTGATCACCCCCCAGGTAACCCTTTCACCCCCTAACTTCAGCGTCACTAACCGATTGTTTTTCCGATCGCTGTATTCGTGTCGCTGGTGTTTTAGATAGGCAGTTATTTTTTTTTAGGTTCGCCGCAGGTTTTTATTAGTGTCAGGTACCCCCATATATTATTTTAACCCCCTGATTGCCCCTAGAGTTAACCCTTTCACCAGTGATCGCCGTATAAGCGTCACTGGTGTCACTGGTTAGCCAGTAAGTTATTTAGTTATTTAGGTTACCCGTCAGGTTTTTATATAGTGTCAGGTACCCCCATATTTAACCTAATAAAGGTTTTAACCCCCTGATTGCCCCTAGTTAACCCTTTCACCAGTGATCACCATATAAAGGTTACGGGTGACGCTGGTTGATTAGTTTGCTTTTTATAGCATCAGGGCACCCGCCGTATATAACCCAATAAAGGTTTAACCCCCCTGATCGCCCGGCGGGTGAGATCAATTAGGTTTTAGCGCCAGAGAGGGTCTGCGTCGCCCCAGGCAGTGTTAGGTTAGTGCCAGTAACGCTAACACCCACGCGCAAAGCATACACCCCCCTTAGTGGTATAGTATCTGATCAGATCTATACTAGCATCCCCAGCGGTTTAGGGTTCCCAAAAACGCAGTGTTAGCGGGATCAGCCCAGATACCTGCTAGCGCCTGCGTTTAGCCCCTCCGCCCAGCCCAGCCCAGCCCAGCCCACCCAAGTGCAGTATCGATCGATCACTGTCACTTACCAAACACAACACACATAACTGCAGCGTTCGCAGAGACAGGCCTGATCCCTGCGATCGCTAACAGTTTTTTTGTAGCGTTTGATATATTTGCTGACGACAGTCAGGTGCTTTTTTTCCTGTGAATCTTACTAGTGTACCCCTAAATTTAGAGCCCAAAATGGCAAGACGAAGGTACACTAGTAAAGAGGCCTACGAGATTCTGAGCATGACAGATAGTGAAGAGGAGGTCACGTATCTGTCAGATTCAGGCTCAGAATATCTTCCCGTAGAAGACAGTGACGTCAGCGGCCCCACGTCAGATAGCTCTGACGACGAAGTTGAGGTCCCTGCTAAGGTCAGGTGTACCCGATCCCGATCTTCTGAGGTTGTTGAGGAGCAAGAACCGCAGGTCTCTCGTATCATGGAGCAGAGTAGTACTAGCGCCGCTATTCCTTCTGGTGAACTGGCAAGCACCAGCGGCCTAGTACAGCCTGGACGTACATCCAGCACTGCAGTAACACTTGGTGACGTGGCGAGTCCCTTAAGTGCAGTTCAAGCTGGCGAGGTGGCAAGCACAAGTAGTGTCCCGCTGCCACCAAGAAGACAAAGGCAGGCCCGTCGTGCCCATACTGCCCTTCCTGCAGAATTCGCCTATCCTGATTGGGTCCCCACCACTTCTGCAGAACCCGTACTTCCCCCATTCACTGCCCAACCCGGTATTCAGGTGGAAACAGCTGATTTTATTCCAATTGATTTTTATTCGCTGTTTTTCACGGAAGATCTCTATAGATCTATTGTGGACCAGAGTAATTTATATGCTGGTCAATTTATCGCCGCTAACCCCCAGTTGCCTAAAATTGCCAGAAATTGGAAACCAATTACGGTTTCCGAATTTAAGACCTTTCTGGGCCTTTCCCTCAACATGGGCACACATAAATTTGCGTCATTGCGTGCTTATTGGTCCACGCACCCAATTGACCACATGCCCGTGTTCTCTGCCTCCATGTCCAGGGCACGATACGAGCAGATTTTGCGGTTCATGCACTTCAACGACAATGAACTTTGTCGTCCACGTGGGGACCCTGAATACGACCGGCTCTATAAAATTCGGCCCCTCATAAACCACTTCAACGAACGTTTTGCAGCCTTGTTTACTCCCGATCAAGTTGTCTGCGTTGATGAGTCCCTGATTAAATTTTCTGGCCGCTTGTCTTTCAAGCAGTACCTTCCCAGCAAGCGTGCCAGATACGGGGTCAAGCTCTACAAGTTCTGTGACAGGGCAACAGGCTATGTAGTGAACTTTACGGTTTATGAGGGAAAAGATAGTCAGATTGAGTCGGTCAACTGCCCGGATTACATAGGGAGCGCTGGCAAGATAGTGTGGAACTTGGTGTCACCCTTATTCGGAAAGGGGTACCACTTGTATGTGGACAATTATTACACGAGCGTGCCACTGTTTAGTCACTTGTTTGATCATCAGATTGGAGCATGTGGCACCGTGCGACCTAATCGCCGGGGCTTTCCCCAGCGGCTTGTAGATGCCCGTCTTAGGCTGGGGGAGAGAGCCTGCTTGAAGTGTAATAACTTGCTCGCTATGAAGTGGAGGGACAATAAGAATGTTTTCCTTCTTACCTCCCTTCATGCAGACACGACAGTCCAAATTCGTACGGCGACTGGTGTTGTGGAGAAACCCCTCTGTGTCCACGAATATAACCAAAATATGGGAGGGGTGGACCTCAACGACCAGTTGATGGCGCCGTATCTAATTGACCGTAAGGCGAGACGCTGGTACAAAAAAGTGTCTCTATCATTATTCCAATTGGCTTTGCTGAACGCTCATGTGCTATACAGAGCTTCAGGCGGGACGTTATCTCTTCTAAAATTCCAGAATGAGATAGTCACAGAACTCCTGTATCCAGGCGGTTCTGCACCTCACCATCCCCTACCAAATGCAGTAAGCCGGCTGCATGAGAGGCATTATTCGTATGTCCTCCCGAGTACCCCTACCCAAAGCCACCCCCAAAAAAGATGTCGTGTCTGTAGCAAGCGCGGATTTAGGCGTGACACCCGTAGTTTTTGTCCACTCTGTCCTGACAAGCCTGGTCTTTGCCAAGGTGAATGTTTTGAACGCTACCACTCAAAAGTGAAGTTTTAGCGTAGGGTACAGCATTTCACAGACAAGGACACACTTACACAGGGTCTCCCAAGATGCCATTACATTTTGAGAGACCCGAACCATTACAGTTGTAAAGTTACAAAAAAAAGTGTAAAAAAGAAAAAAAAAAACGTAAAAAACAAAACACAAAAAAAATATAAAATAAAAAAACCAAAAATAGTTGTCGTTTTATTGTTCTCTCTCTCTCTATTTTCTCTCTATTGTTCTGCTCTTTTTTACTGTATTCTATTCTGCAATGTTTTATCATGCTTGCTTTTCAGGTATGTAATTTTTTGTTTTCAGGTGCGCCATTCAACTGCAGCGCGGAATTATTTATCTTGACAGCAACAGCGTTTGCTCCCACGATACATAAAGCCGTGACTCCAGTGCTGTAGGAGGTGATTTCACCACCACAGTTAAAAAAAAGAGCATATATGCCGAAGCATGGGGGCAGCAGGGGCGGAGGAGCGATTTTGCTCCTAATGCCGCGTACATACGGTCGAAATTCCGACGGAGGCCTGCCCGTGGAAAATTCCGACCGTGTGTACGCGGCATAACTTTTTTGCGGGAGGATGCCCCCATGCTTCGGCATATATATATTTTAGGCACAGGTTGCGTTAAAACATTTTTTTATTTTTTACTAGGTTTTGTTTTGGTATTTGCTTTGCAGGTATGGCATGGTAAGGTCTTACTGTTGTACTGTAATGTTACTTTGTTTTAATGTTAACCACCATTTGCTTAGCAGGTACGCCATTCAGTTGCAGCGCGGATCTATTTATCTTGACAGCAACAGCGTTTGCTCCCACGATACATAAAGCCGTGACTCCAACGCTGTAGGAGGTGATTTCACCACCACAGTTAAAAAAAAGAGCATATATGCCGAAGCATGGGGGCAGCAGGGGCGGAGGAGCGATTTTGCTCCTAATGCCGCGTATATACGGTCGAAATTCCAACGGAGGCTTGCCCGTGGAAAAGTCCGACCGTGTGTACGCGGCATAACCTTTTATGCCGCGTACATACGGTCAAAATTCCGACGAAGGCTTGACCGTGTGTACGCGGCATAACTTTTTTGCGGGAGGATGCCCCCATGCTTCGGCATATATGCCCATCATTAGAAGTGGGTGGATGAAGGGAGGTATTCTAATGGTGGGCATACCCACCAATCAATCTCTTTTTTTCGTTCAGCCAATAGGCTGTATGAAAAAAAAGATTACAATACATGTCCAACAAGGACCAGCAACGTACTGGTATGTTGCTGGACTTTGAATGTTTATACCAGAATGATGCCTGCGGGTTTAGGTATCATCTTGGTATCATTCTTTTCAGCCAGCAGCCGGCTTTCATGTAAAAGCAATTCTAGCAGATAATTAGCCTCTAGACTGCTTTTACAAGCAGTGGGAGGGAATGACTCCCCCCCCCGGATATAAAAAGCGCCATTGGGAAATTGGGAAAGCATTTTATCACACCGATCTTGGTGTGGTCAGATGCTTTGAGGGCAGAGGAAAGATCTAGGGTCTAAGCCCCCAATTTTTTTCAAAAAAAGAGTACCTGTCACTACTTATTGCTATCATAGGGGATATTTACATTCCCTGAGATAACGATAAAAATGGTAAAAAAATAAAATATGGAAGGCACAGTTTAAAAATAAAATAAAAAAGCCAAATAAATAATAAAAAAAAAAAAAAAAAAAAAAAAGCACCGCTGTCCCCCCTTGCTCTTGCGCAAAGGCGAACGCAAGCGTCGGTCTAGCATCATATGTAAACAGCAATTGCATCATGCATGTGAGGTATCACCGCGAAGGTCAGATCGAGGGCAGTCATTTTAGCAGTAGACCTCCTCTGTAAATCTAACGTGGTAACCTGTAAAGGCTTTTAAATGCTTTTAAAAATGAATGTAGTTTGTCGCCGCTGCGCGTTTGTGCGCAATTTTAAAGCATGTCGTGTTTGGTATCCATGTACTCGGCCTATGATCATCTTTTTTATTTCATCAAACATTTGGGCAATATAGTGTTTTTTAGTGCATTAAAAATAAAAAAAGTGTGTTTTTCCCCCAAAAAATGCGTTTGAAAAATCGCTGCGCAAATACTGTGTGGAAAAAAAAAATGCAACACCCACTATTTTAATCTGTAGGGCCTTTGCTTTAAAAAAATATATAATGTTTGGGGGTTCAACATAATTTTCTTGCAAAAATTTTTTTTTTATCATGTAAACAAAAAGTGTCAGAAAGGGCTTTGTCTTCAAGTGGTTAGAAGAGTGGATGATGTGTGACATAAGCTTCCTAATGTTGCGCATAAAATGCCAGGACAGTTCAAAACCCCCCCAAATGACCCCATTTTGTAAAGTAGACACCTCAAGCTATTTGCTGAGAGGCATGTTGAGCCCATTGAATATTTTTTTTTTTTTGTCCCAAGTGATTGAATAATGACCAAAAAAAAAAAATGTACAAAAAGTTGTCACTAAATTATATATTGCTCAAACATGCCATGGGCATATGTGGAATTACACCCCAAAATACATTCTGTTGCTTCTCCTGAGTACGGGGATACCACATGTGTGGGACTTTTTGGGAGCCTAGTCGCGTACGGGACCCCAAAAACCAAGCACCGCCTTCAGGATTTCTATGGGTGTAAATTTTTGATTTCACTCCTCACTGCCTATCACAGTTTCGGAGGCCATGGAATGCCCAGATGGCACAAAACCCCCCCAAATGACCCCATTTTGGAAAGTAGACACCCCAAGCTATTTGCTGAGAGGTATTTTGAGTATTTTGCAGATCTCGCTTTTTGTCACAAAGTTTTGAAAATGTAAAAAAAGAAAAAAAAAAAGAAAAAAAAATGTCTTTCTTAATTTTCAAAAACAAATGAGAGCTGTAAAATACTCACCATGCCTCTCAGCAAATAGCTTGGGGTGTCTACTTTCCAAAATGGGGTCATTTGTGGGGGTTTTGGGCTATTTTGACATTTTATGGCCTTCAAAACTGTGATAGGTAGTGAGGAGTGAAATCAAAAATTTATGCCCTTAGAAACCTTGAAGGCGGTGCTTGGTTTTTGGGGTCCCGTACGCGGCTAGGCTCCCAAAAAGTCCCACACATATGGTATCCCCGTACTCAGGAGAAGCAGCAGAATGTATTTTGGGGTGTAATTTCACATATAACCATGGCATGTGTGAGCAATATATCATTTAGTGACAACTTTTTGTACATTTTTTTTTCTTTTTGTCATTATTTAATCATTTGGGACAAAAAAAAAATATTCAATGGGCTCAACATGCCTCTCAGCAAATAGCTTGGGGTGTCTACTTTCCAAAATGGGGTCATTTGGGGGGGTTTTGTGCCATCTTGGCATTTTATGGCCTTCAAAACTGTGATAGGTAGTGAGGAGCGAAATCAAAAATTTATGCCCTTAGAAACCTTGAAGGCGGTGCTTGGTTTTTGGGGTCCCGTACGCGGCTAGGCTCCCAAAAAGTCCCACACATGTGGTATCCCCGTACTCAGGAGAAGCAGCAGAATGTATTTTGGGGTGTAATTTCACATATGCCCATGGCATGTGTGAGCAATATATCATTTAGTGACAACTTTGTGCAAAAAAAAAAAGTTTGTCATATTCCCGCAACCTGTGGCAAAATATAAAATATTCCATGGACTCAACATGCCTCTCAGCAAATAGCTTGGGGTGTCTACTTTCCAAAATGGGGTAATTTGGGGGGGTTTTGTGCTATTTTGGCATTTTATGGCCTTCGAAACTGTGATAGGTAGTGAGGAGTGAAATCAAAAATTTACGCCCTTAGAAATCCTGAAGGCGGTGCTTGGTTTTTGGGGCCCTGTACGCGGCTAGGCTCCCAAAAAGTCCCACACATGTGGTATCCCCGTACTCAGGAAAAGCAGCAGAATGTATTTTGGGGTGCAATTCCACATATAACCATGGCATGTGTGAGCAATATATCATTTAGTGACAACTTTTTGTACATTTTTTTTTTCTTTTTGTCATTATTCAATCATTTGGGACAAAAAAAAATAATATTCAATGGGGTCAACATGCCTCTCAGCAAATAGCTTGGGGTGTCTACTTTCCAAAATGGGGTCATTTGGGGGGGTTTTGTGCCATCTTGGCATTTTATGGCCTTCAAAACTGTGATAGGTAGTGAGGAGTGAAATCAAAAATTTATGCCCTTAGAAACCTTGAAGGCGGTGCTTGGTTTTTGGGGTCCCGTACGCGGCTAGGCTCCCAAAAAGTCCCACACATGTGGTATCCCCGTACTCAGGAGAAGCAGCTGAATGTATTTTGGGGTGTAATTTCACATATGCCCATGGCATGTGTGAGCAATATATCATTTAGTGACAACTTTGTGGAAAAAAAAAAAAAGTTTGTCATATTCCCGCAACTTGTGGCAAAATATAAAATATTCCATGGACTGAACATGCCTCTCAGTAAATAGCTTGGGGTGTCTACTTTCCAAAATGGGGTCATTTGGGGGGGTTTTGTGCTATTTTGGCATTTTATGGCCTTCGAAACTGTGATAGGTAGTGAGGAGTGAAATCAAAAATTTGCGCCCTTAGAAATCCTGAAGGCGGTGCTTGGTTTCCGGGGTCCCGTACGTGGCTAGGCTCCTAAAAAGTCCCACACATGTGGTATCCCCGTACTCAGGAGAAGCAGCAGAATGTATTTTGGGGTGCAATTCCACATATAACCATGGCATGTGTGAGCAATATATCATTTAGTGACAACTTTTTGTAATTTTTTTTTTTTTTTGTCATTATTCAATCACTTGGGACAAAAAAAAAATATTCAATGGGCTCAACATGCCTCTCAGCAATTTCCTTGGGGTGTCTACTTTCCAAAATGGGGTCATTTGGGGGGGTTTTGTACTGCTCTGCCATTTTAGCACCTCAAGAAATGAGATAGGCAGTCATAAATTTAAAGCTGTGTAAATTTCAGAAAATGTACCCTAGTTTGTAAACGCTATAACTTTTGCGCAAACCAATAAATATACGCTTATTGACATTTTTTTTACTAAAGACATGTGGCTGAATACATTTTGGCCTAAATGTATGACTAAAATTGAGTTTATTCGATTTTTCTTATAACAAAAAGTAGACAATATCATTTTTTTTCAAAATTTTCGGTGTTTTTCTGTTTATATCGCAAAAAATAAAAATCGCAGAGGCAATCAAATACCATTAAAAGAAAGCTCTATTTGTGGGAAGAAAAGGACGCAAATTTCATTTGGGTACAACATTGTATGTCCGCACAATTTACAGTTAAAGCAGCGCAGTGCCGAATCCCAAAAACAGGCCTGGTCCTAATGGCCCGAAATGGTCCGGGGCTTAAGTGGTTAAAGAGAAGTATTGTGAGCAAGATGACCCTCTTGCCCAGATTGCTATACCTCTTTCGGTCCCTACCCATCCCTGTTCACAAGCGAGCCCTGGACAGGCTCCAGGCGAAAATCATACAGTTCATATGGGGGGGTAAGGGACACCGTCTTTCTAAAAAAGTTTTATATAGGGCAAGAAAGAAAGGAGGCCTGGGCCTTCCCAATTTGTGGTGGTACCACCAAGCAGCCCAACTCTGTCAATTCTCAGCAATATATATTAAAGGTCCAAAACCAGATTGGGTAGACATAGAAAGGCAGGCAACTCCTAACCACACATTAGACTTTTTAGCCTGGAGTCCGCGTAAGGATCGCCCCTCGATCCTATCACCCACCCTTTCCCACTCAATGGCCCTCTGCGATACCCTGCATAAACACCCCTCTCTGTCTTCCCCCTGGCATCCCCTGTCCCATATTTTCAACAATCCCAAATTCTCCCTGGGTCTAGACATCAGGGCTTTTGGCTGGTGGCTCGACAAAGGCCTATACAGAATAGGACAATACTTTAACAATGATGGCCCCATTTCGCTCAAATATTGCACTTCTAAACTGGGCATGCCCACTTCCGAAATTTTTCGCTATAATCAATTGCTACACTTTTTGCGTGGGGTCTGGAAAAGTTCAGATAACCCCCTCTCTGTTACACCATATGAGCTTTGGTGCTCCTCAGCCATGGGCGTCCGGGGGGGCATCTCCCTGATCTACTCAGCGTTAGCTAACCCCCGGGGCAAAGCGAGCTACATGTTGAAATGGGAGCATGACCTCCAATTTGAATGGGACCTAGACACTTGGCACACAAACTTTTCCCGCTCATTCAAGGGTATCTTAAACACCTCCCTGATGGAAGCTGACATCAAGGTTATTTCCAGATGGTATCTGGTCCCTACTCGCCTTTTTAAGTTCTACCCACAGTCCTCCCCCCTATGCCTCAGAGGATGTGGCCTGATAGGCTCCCTCCTCCGCACCCTCTGGGAATGTCCTAAAATCAGGGGGTTTTGGAATAGAATTTTCAGCCTCATTCGCAAAGTTACCGGTCACGAGGTGAAGCAGACTCCTACTATTGCACTCCTCAATGAGGTTATTCCTAAGGTTCCTAAATTGTCCCGCTTTCTTATACACTTCATTTTGCTGGGAGCCAAGATTACCTTGGCCCACTCCTGGAAGTCGCCCTCGGTGTCATTTCGCCAAGCTAAACACAAGATTTCCTGGATAATGTCACAGGAAAGTATTTCTAATACCTTACTTGACACTCCAGATAAGTTCCGGCTCATCTGGGAACCCTAGGCTTCTCCCTTCTTCCCTAATAAGGGAGCATCGGTCAGCCCCAATTTGGCTTGTTTCTGGACTCCCACCCCCGTCCTCCGCGAGGAGTCCCTTTCCTCCTTCCCCACCCCCCCCCCCCTCTTTTCTTTTTCCTTTTTTCATTTTCTCCCAGGTTCGCTATCGCCTCCCTTCCCTATTCCCTCTTTTTCTTATCTTCCTTCTTTCTATCTAATCTTAGTCTTTCTCTTAGAAGGTGACTACCTTCTTAGTTCCTATACCTGATCAGTCCTCTTTCCTTTTTTTTTTTTTTTTTTGTCTTTTTATTTTTCGTCTCCTTTTTATCTTCAGGTTTGAGGGGTACAGATAGAAGGTCAGCCTTACAGGCTTCTGGAAACCACTCCTTAGTTGGGGTCTTCAACCGCTCCGGATTATCAATAGAGGTATAAGCTTAGTCTCACCCTGGATGGTTCGCCCCCTCAGGGGGTCAGCAACCAGGGCAGGCTGGCAGGTTACCGAATCCCTCTTCTCATGTCCCTCCCTGGGTGCTCTATTCCCGATCGCTCCGTGCACAGCAGGTTCCCAATCGGGGTGCATGGACTGGTGGGGAGTGGACGTAGGGCCGTTGTCCCTCAGGGTCCTTCTGAAGTTTATCAAAGCCTTCTATTGCATGCAGAGTCCGCTCTACCCTCGACACCAAACAATGTGGTCTATGATACTGTTATGGAACATTTATTCATATTGCCTTCTCTTGTTTACTTTTGATGAACATATTCTGTACCAACCCCTGTTGGGGTATTTTGTTACCCTTTTTTTATATTTGTACTGCACCTTTTCGCAATAAACCTTTTTTTTTAAACTCAAAAGGGGAAAAAAAAGAAAAAAAAAAAAGGTGAAACTAATATATGAGATAGACTCATTATATGCAAAGCAAGATAGTTCAAGCCGTGATTTGTCATAATTCTGATGATTATGGCTTACAGCTCATGAAAACCCCAAATCCACAATCTCAGAAAATTTGAATATTACATGCAATCAATAAAACAAGGATTGTACATAGAACAATATCAGACCTCTGAAAATTATAAGCATGCATATGTACTCAGTACTTGGTTTGGGCCCCTTTTGCAGCAATTACTGCCTCAATGCAGCGTGGCATGGAAGCTATCAGCCTGTGGCACTGCTGAGGTGTTATGGAAGACCAGGATGCTTCAATAGCGGCCTTCAGCTCTTCTGCATTGTTCGGTCTCATGTCTCTCATCTTTCGCTTGGCAATGCCCCATAGATTCTCTATGGGGTTCAAGTCAGGCGAATTTGCTGGCCAATCAAGCACAGAAATCCCACGGTCATTAAACCAGGTTTTGGTGCTTTTGGCAGTGTGGGCAGGTGCCAAGTTCTGCTGGAAAATGAAGTCAGCATCCCCATAGAGCTTGTCTGCGGAAGGAATCATAAGGTGCTCTAAAATCTCCTGGTAGACGGCTGCGTTGACCCTGGACTTAATGAAGCACAGTGGACCAACACCAGCAGATAACATGGCTCCCCAAATCAACACAGACTGTGGAAACTTCACACTGGACTTCAAGCATCCTGCAGTGTGTGCCTCTCCATTCTTCCTCCATACTCTGGGTCCTTGGTTTCCAAATGAGATGCAAAAATTGCTCTCATCAGAAAAGAGGACTTTGGACCACTGAGCAACAGACCAGGTCTGTTTTTCTTTAGCCCAGGTAAGACACTTCTGACGTTGTTTGTTGTTCAGGAGTGGCTTGACAAGAGGAATACGACATTTGAAGCCCATGTCCAGGATCCGTCTGTGTGTGGTGGCTCTTGATGCACTGACTCCAGCCTCAGTCCACTCCATGTGAAAGTCCCCAACACTTTTGAATGGCCTTTTCCTGACAATCCTCTCCAGGCTGTGGTCATCCCTGCTGCTTGTGCACCTTTTTCTTCCACACGTTTGCCTTCCACATAACTTTCTATTAATGTGCTTGCACTTTGGGAACAACTTCTTTTGCAATTACCTTTTGAGGCTTTCCCTCCTTATGGAGGGTGTCAATGATGGTTTTCTGCACAACTGTCAGGTCAGCAGTCTTTCCCATGATTGTGATTCCTACTGAACCAGACTGAGAGACCATTTAAAGGCTCAGGAACCCTTTGCAGGTGTTATGGCTTAATTAGCTGATTAGAGTGGGACACTTTGAGCCTAGAATATTGCACCTTTTCACAATATTCTAATTTTCTGAGATTGTGGATTTGGGGTTTTCATGAGCTGTAAGCCATAATCATCACAATTATGACAAATCACAGCTTGAACTATCTTGCTTTGCATGTAATGAGTCTATCTCATATAATAGTTTCACCTTTTAAGTTGCATTAGTGAAATAAATGAACTTTTGCACAATATTCAAATTTTTCGAGTATCACCTGTAACTGCTGTGTTGTTCTGAGAAGAAAGGAAAGATTTGAGAACAACCTGTCAGGGAGAGAGACAGTGCATATCCAAATCTAGCTGTTTGATATGAACACTGAGTGAAAATGCATAGAAAAGACAAAAAGCCTTGTTTTGTATTGTCACGGGTCACACCATGTGCTGCAGGATTTTATTACACTGCAAAAAAAAATCAGAACAGCATACATGCCCCCTCCCACCGTACAGGATACACAACTCCCAGAACACTTTAAAACAGAAACCTCATCATAATTGCTTCAGCTTGTAAAAAATAAACCAGAAACAGGCAAACAAAATAATAAACCCCCTCGCATTAAAACTATTTTACATAAGGTGGGAATTGATTACCATCTTGGATGATTTTTCAACAATTAGGTAAATGGTCACTAACTGACGTCATCTTTCAGGACGACATACATGGAAGCATAAGCAAGATATTTTAGAAGGGTGCAAAAAACACACCAAAACTAGAAAGCAAAGCCTAGGAGATGCAAAGGCAATAGGCCTGTAACAGGTATATTATATTATATGTGCGTGTATAACAAGATGCTCTAAATTTAAACTTCATATAATCTCATATTTGAAGGTATATTAGGTATAGTTCATGTCTGAAAAAGAGAAAAGGAAGAGTTAGGCGATATATTTACACTGTAAACAGGGATAAGTGATTGCTGATGTATACTTTTTTCAATATTGTATTTTTCTGTATATTCTCCATTGTTTACTGTGCCTTTAAAGTCCGACCTTTGGGTCAGCAATTTTGCTACCCCTTCTTTCCTGTTGATGTACGGGAACCAGCTAAGAGACGGTGTCTTTTTTAAAGTGTTCTGGGGGTTGTGTTTCCTGTTTGGTGGGAGGAGTTGTCCTATATGTATGCCTTCCTAAAAGATGACTTGGGAAAAAGAAAAAAGAAAACATTGCTTAGACAACGCACTGCAAAGCATGCAACTATGCACTGCACGTCACATATGGTGACAGGTGCATTTCAGTGTGAACCAACCTTTAAACTCAGACACCTCTAGTTTCCAGCTGCTGCTAAATACCATCTTTGATTCTAGGTGTGCCTACTTTTACTCAAAGTGCATAATTCATTTGTCAAGGGCTTAGATGTCATTGTTATGCCCCTCACTACACGTGGCTGAGGTGTATTTGGGCAGACTCCGCTCATACCAATGCATTCCGGTAGGCTTAGAATCCTTTTGAACTTTTATTGATACAAGATAGAGTAAAACTGTAACAGATACAGACAAATACAATTAGTAAAAGATAGTACAATTAGTGCCTCCCTATCTATCTGCCTAGCTGAGTACATAAATAGTAGACATACCGGAGATGTTTCTGAAGGCCGGAACATATATCTTAGCAGTCCATGTGCATGCTTCCAGGGTAAAAAGTGAAATGGCTGAAGAAGGTGATGCAAGGCCTGATGGGATTGAAAGTATGGAGGCTTGCTTGTGACAAATTTAGCTAACTACTAAATTGCTTTATTAAATAGATAGTGCAGTTATACAAACGGCCACTAGATGTCAACATATATTAAATGTTATTAAACCAGAAAAAATAGGAAAAATTCAAGCCTTTTTACTAAAGGCATGACACTCCCCACGTGGATTCCCACGGAAACCACATATCATGGCACTTCAGAGGAGAGTAACAAAATAAGTTCAGAAACAGGTCTGAGGAAAAGTTTAGGCTGGCCTTGCCTAATGACCTTAAGTTCAACTTTCCTGACATTTCCATCTTCACTGGGAAACACTTGGGTTATCAGACCCAAAGGCCACTCGTTTCTCCTAGATTGAGAGTCTTTCATGAGAACGATGGCACCAGGCTCTAAGTTGGGCTTGCTGTCTTGCCATTTGTTCCTAGTCTGTAGATTAGACAAGTATTGTTTCTTCCACTTGTTCCAAAATGTGTCAGCTAAAACTTGTACTCTTCTCCATTGACATCTGTATAAGTCCTTTGGGTCCAGATTGACTGAAGGAGCTGTGATCACCTCAACTTTCTGAGTGAGTAAAGTGGAAGGTGTAAGCAAGAAAGGATCTTCAGGATCATTGGGTATAGATGTCAAGGGTCTGGCATTCATTATAGCTGATACTTCAGCCATGAAAGTTGTCAGAGTCTCATGTGTGAGTTTTGAAGTTCCCAATTGTAGAAACATTGAATCTAGGATTCTTCGAGCTATGCCAATCATACGCTCCCAGGCACCTCCCATATGAGAAGAGTGTGGGGGGTTAAATGTCCATGTACAACCTTGTTCTGAAAGGTATCTCTCTACACGTTCTGTGTCAAGGTTTGAAGTGATATTCAATTCTTTGCAAGCTCCAACAAAATTGGTTCCTCTATCAGAGCGTATGTGTTTGACAGGGCCTCTAATAGAGGTGAAACGTCTCAGGGCATTAATGAAGCTGGATGTGTCTAAGGACTCAGTTACTTCTATGTGTACAGCTCTGATGCACATGGAAGTAAACATGACAGCCCAGCGTTTGCTGTTGGCACTGCCTCCTCTGGTTTGTCGTGTGATCACAGTCCAAGGCCCAAACACATCAAGACCGACGTTTGTGAACGGGGGTTCTGTACTGAGTCGGTCTGCAGGAAGGTTGGCCATTTTCTGGGTTTGAAACATACCACAAAGCTTACGACAGGTGATACATTTGAAAATGGTTTTACTCACAATTCTCTTGGCTCCCACTATCCAGAGTCCAGCTGCACGCAAGGCTCCTTCCGTGAACAAACGTCCTTGGTGTTTTGTCTGTATGTGGTAGTGTTCCACAACTAAAGAAGCAACATAGTTATTTGGTATTATGACAGGATTACTTTCACCACTATCAAGTCCTGCATTTGAGATGCGCCCCCCAACTCTTAACAGTCCTTCATTGTCTATAAAGGGGTTGAGTTTCCTTAGAGGACAGTTCTTTGGAATGCTCTTGTAATTTCGAAGACATTCTAGTGTTACTGCGTAAGTCTCTTGTTGGACACAGCGGATGATTACATTTTTTGCTTCTGTGAGCTCATCTACTGTGTATGGCTTGTGGCAGTAATGCCAACCTTTGCAACAACTTGTTCTT
Organism: Rana muscosa; assembly: GCA_029206835.1. NCBI lineage: Eukaryota > Metazoa > Chordata > Amphibia > Anura > Ranidae > Rana > Rana muscosa. The sequence continues at coordinate 425,005,786 of CM055122.1, forward strand.
GTAGGGGTACCTCTAAAGGATCTGGCTATGTGAACCAAGAAAGCTGTAGCTCTTTGTAAGGACTTCCAAGTGGAGAATTTGTGGAAGCGCTTGGATCCCAACAGTTGGTTAGAAATTGTTGTATGTAGTGTGGAAACCTGAGGATGGATATCTGAGTCAGATTCAGGTTCTAACAGTACATATGTCTCCTTTACTGGAGTGGTAGGTGCTGGCTTGTACAGGAAGGGTGGTCCTGTGAGCCATGTAGTGTCTTTGAGACGGGATGCTGGCACAGACCTTGTAGCATGATCCACTGGGTTATGATTAGTTGAGACATAACGCCACTGGGTGGGCTGTGTCGACTTCCTGATTCTAAGGACTCTGTTGTGTACATAGGCATAGAATCTTCTACTTTCGTTGTAAATGTAGCCCAACGCTACCTTGCTGTCTGTGTAAAACTCTGTGTCCTCGAGTTCTAGATCCATCTCAGATGTAATAAGCTCAGCTAGTTCTACTGCTAGTACAGCAGCACACAGTTCCAATCTTGGAATGGTGGTTTCAGGACATGGTGCTAGCTTGGCCTTGCCCATAACAAACCCAATATGAACTTGGCCCTCGATGTCTACTGACTTGAGGTAGGTTACTGCTCCTATTGCTTTAACTGAAGCATCGCAGAATACACATAGCTTTCTAGACTGAACCCTTGCAGGAGGAAAGTGGGTGTATGGTCTATGTACGTGTATGTTGGATAAAGTCTTTAAAGAGTCTCTCCATGTTAAACCATAATGTCTCTTTCTCAGGAGGTAGTGGAGAATCCCAATCACATGTGTCTGCGGTTAGCTCTCTAAGCAGAATCTTACCTTGGATGGTAACCGGTGCTGCAAACCCGAGTGGATCATACAGGCTGTTGATGGTGGATAAGACACCTCGCCGTGTGAAGGGCTTTGGCTCTTGGTCAACCTGAAAGGTAAGGGTGTCAGACTTGAGGTCCCAGTTGAGTCCTAGGCTGCGTTGCATAGGAAGGGAGTCTGTTGCTAAGTCCAGATCTTTGAAGTCACTGGCATAATCTTGGGAAGGGAAGGCCTCCATGACGACTTTGCTGTTTGATGCTATCTTATGCAGTCTGAGATTTGAAGAGGCAAGTGTACTTTGAGTCCTCTTGAGTAGACTTATTGCAGCTTCGGGTGAAGAAAGTGATTTCAGACCATCGTCTACATAAAAGTCTCTTTCAATAAACTGTGTAACGTCTTTCTCACCTTCTTGGGCAGATAGCTTAAGTCCATAGATGGCAACAGCAGGAGATGGACTGTTACCAAAAACGTGCACCTTCATGCGGTATTCTGTAATGTTTTTAGTAGGGTCATTGTCTTTGAACCATAGGAATCTCAAGAAGTTCCTGTGTTCTTCCTTGACTTGGAAGCTGTGAAACATTTGCTGAATGTCTGCAACTATGGCAACTGCTTCCTTGCGGAATCTGATGAGGACACCAAGAAGTGTGTTGTTGAGGTCTGGTCCCTTTAGGAGGACATCATTTAATGAGATTCCTTGATGCCGAGAGCTGGAGTCAAACACTACCCGGATTTTACCTGGCTTCTTGGGGTGGTAGACGCTGAAGATTGGCAGGTACCAGCACTCTTCATCGTCTTTTAGAGGTGAAGCTATCTCAGCATGGTCATTCTCAAACATCTTACTCATGAATGAGAAGAAATGTCCTTTCATTTCTGGTTTCTTTTGGAAATTGGATCTGAGGGAAGAAAAGCGTTTCAAAGCTTGTTCTCTGTTATTAGCAAGACAGGGTCTCTGCGCTCTGAAAGGCAGGGGTGCCACCCAGCTGTTTTCATTGGTTTTGTAGAATCCCTGTCTCATTATCTCCAAGAAGATATGATCTTCAATAGATGGTCCAATTTTGTGATCTTCTTTAGTATTTTGGAAAACTGAGCACCCTAAATGATCTCTGTCTTCATCACAAAGAAGATTTGTGGTGTAAGGGTTTGAATGAATTACACTGGCAGGCTTCTCTCTTATGAGGAATCTGTTGATGCAAGGCTGAAATAGGGATGGACGTCCGCCTTCTAGTGTCTTTGTAAAGAGAGAGTTCATGGTGGTTGGTTTGTGAACACTCCCTAGGCATACGTTGCCTATGATGACCCATCCTAGATCTAGCTTCTGGGCATAGGGGGAGTTGTGGGGACCATTGATTTGTTTTCTCACCTTGTGAACTCTGATGATGTCCCTCCCAAGGAGAAGCGCTATCTCAGCCTGGGGATCCAGTTCAGGGATGAGATGTGCTATGCCCTTCAGATGTCCGTGATGAAGTGCCACCTCTGGCGTAGGGATCTCCTCTCTATCCATTGGGAACTGATTGCACTCGATTAGAGTTGGCAGAGGCAGGGTTGTCTGAACATCAAAGGATTCGATTTGGTAACCAATGGCTCTTCTCCCAGTTTCTTCACTTACCCCTGTACAAGTCTTGAGTAAGTATGACGAGCTGGCTTCCTTGATTTTGAAGGTGTCAAAGAAGGCTGAGCTGGCGAGTAATCTGTTGCTTTGATCGTCCAAGATCACGTATAGCTTCACTGCTTTTTCTCTGCGACCCATGGGGTAAACTGTAGCAAGACAAATCTTAGAGCAGGATTTGTTAGACAGACCTTCTCCACAGACTTGGGTGCACTGGGGTGTAACTACAGGAGGTACTGTGTCTTGTTGCTCCCCGCCGTGCTCTTCCACCTGGAGTGAGGGTGTAAGAGTCCATGGCGCTGGCCCTGGATGCAGAGCTGTGTTGTGCTCTGTGCTGCTGCACTCAGAGCAGTTGATGCTCACCTTGCAGTCTCTCCCAAGGTGAGAAGTTGATGCGCAGCACCTGTAACAAATTCTGTTTTCTTTGAGGAAGGTTCTGCGATCTTGGAGAGTCTTTTCTCTAAAACCTCTGCACTTTAACAACGAATGAGGCTTCTTGTGAAGAGGACACTCTCTGCTTGGATTCTGAGCTGGAGATACACTTGTTTTGCGTACTGCAACAGGTGCGTCTTTGAAGTTGCGGGTAGGAGCAGGCTTACTTGACCTAGGGAAGGCAGAGTTCGATGATGAGATGTCAAAACTAGGATCATTTTTAACCTTTGCTTGTTGGCGAATAAAGTCCACAAAATAAGAGAATGGTGGGAAGGGGACGTTGTGCTTTTGCTTGTAGTCGGAGCCTCGTGTAACCCAGGTTTCTTGAAGGTTGTAAGGTAGCTTTTGCACTATAGAGTTAACGCCACAGGCTGTGTCCAGAAAGGCAAGGCCTGGCAAGTCTCCTTCTGCTTTGGCTATTTGTAGTTCTGTAACTAGGTCACTCAAGTCTCTCAGCTTCTGATAGCCTTTGTTAGGAATCTTGGGAAAGTCCTCTATTCTTTTAAAAAGAGAGTTTTCTATAACTTCTGGGGAACCGTAACATTCATCAATCCTCTCCCATATCATGCTCAGCCCTTTGGTTGGGTAATTAATGTTAATGTCTCTGATTCTCCTTGCATGTTCTGATGACTCGTTCCCCAGCCAATTGACTAAGAGATCGGCTACTTCACTTGCTTTAAAATCAAGATCCCTTGTCGCATTTCTGAAGGACGAACGCCATGCTCTATAACTTTCAGGGCGATCGTTAAACTTTGCAAGTCCCTTTGCTAACAGTTCACATTGTGCTAAAAACTTGAAGAAATCTGACATACCTTGATCGTTGTGTGAGTAGCCAGGGGGCGCTCTATTGTGCCAGGAACTTGGTGGATAGTTGCGGTTATCAGGGATACTGTCGCTGTATCTTTTAGACCGTCGTTCTTCATTTTCGATTTGGTCAACTGTGACGTAGTGTTTTGATAGTCTGGATGCAGAATGTGCTGAAAACTGACTCAGTGTGGGTTTACTTTCTTGCTTGATATAAGGTGTGTGAATGGCGGGGGTTGATTCCGCTCTTGGCGCTGTAAGCGGGCAGTCATCTGGTTCAGCGTGTCGCCGCACATATTCTGAGGTACGCTCTGTACTGTCGCCAGGAACGGATTTTTCCCCAAACACGTTGCTGAGCCGCTCACTGGTGGGGATGGCAAGTTCTTCTAAGATGTCTGCCTCGGCTGCAGCAGCCGCTGACTCTTTCTCTGCTGCTAGCTTCTCTAATAGAGTTTCCATGCATAACTTTTCTAATTTAAGTTGCATTTGCATCTCTTTTTCGGCGAAGGCAGCTTTTACTTCGGCTTCCTTTGCCACAAAGTCAGCTTTTACTTTTGCAGATTCCGCCTTTGCGCGGGCAATGGCGATTGTTTCGCTTTTCACTGACCTCTTTGAGCTTGTGGAGTAGACTTCTGACCTTGTCGCAAAGTGCTCTGACTTTGTCTGTGACATGGTGTCTAGCTGTATGGAAGCTGATAACACTGCTGTCTTACTGCTGTTCTGTATGCTAGCCGTGCTTAGAAGCGTCCGTTTTACTGCTGTTCTGTATGCCAGCCGTGCTTAGAAGCCTCAGTTTTACTGTTATGCCCCTCACTACACGTGGCTGAGGTGTATTTGGGCACACTGATAACTCCTCTCATACCAATGCATTCCGGTAGGCGTAGAATCCTTTTGAACTTTTATTGATACAAGATAGAGTAAAACTGTAACAGATACAGACAAATACAATTAGTAAAAGATAGTACAATTAGTGCCTCCCTATCTATCTGCCTAGCTGAGTACATAAATAGTAGACATACCGGAGATGTTTCTGAAGGCCGGAACATATATCTTAGCAGTCCATGTGCATGCTTCCAGGGTAAAAAGTGAAATGGCTGAAGAAGTTGACGCAAGGCCTGATGGGATTGAAAGTATGGAGGCTTGCTTGTGACAAATTTAGCTAACTACTAAATTGCTTTATTAAATAGATAGTGCAGTTATACAAACGGCCACTAGATGGCAACATAGATTAAATGTTATTAAACCAGAAAAAATAGGAAAAATTAAAGCCTTTTTACTAAAGGCATGACAGTCATAGTAGACCAGCAATTTTGCAAGCAATGTACATATCAGGCCTTTTTGTTTTAAACTGGTGAATTTGGTTGTGAATCATAAACATAGGACATGTTATGTTTTGCATTAAAACCTAAGTGCCAAAAGCAGTGAGTCGCATCATAAGTGGATACAACTCTACCTGCTCATATGTCACCAATGAATTCTGGAGAGAACAACAGTTCAAAATAATCCACTGTGCCTACATCCCTTCCCTGCCACCAACTCAACAATCTCACAAATACCTATGCCACCTGCAGAGGCGTATCTAGTGAAAATGGCGCCTATGGCAAGCACTGAAACTGCGCCCCTGTCAAAACAGTTGAAACCCATCTTTCAGATAATACTGTCAGTATATACAGGTATATAGGGAGAACAGTAGGTTAGTTGTTGGGACTTGCCTCACTTGGTTTGAATCTTGGCCAGGAAGATATCTGCATGTAGTTTGCATGTTCTCTTGGTGTGGGCACACTCCAAAGCCATACTGGTAGGCAATGGTCCCCTGTCTGTATAAAGTGGCAATGTACATGGGCGATCACATTCTGCATGCCACCCCCCATGTCCGAAAAATGATCCAAGATGAGCGCTGGCCCAAAATCTGTCAAGAGCTGGACAGGACTGAATGGAAGTATACATAGATATGTGTAGAGTCCTCTATGATTGTAGGGTCAGTGTAGAATATGATTAGCCATGTACACTGCCAGTCTGTACACAGGGTACAATTCACCTACCTGCATGTGTTTGGAGTGGAAGAGGAACCCCACTGGGAGAACATGCTAACTCCATGTAGCTAGTGTCCTGGGCAGGAGTGGAGCCCAATATATACATATATAATGGGGTAGACATTGGTGGGGTACCTGCTTCTCCATGCTCTCCTTGCCCCCGCTGCCCATTATGGGTGGGGGGATCCTCTCGCAGCTGGCACCCTCCAGCATGTAGAGTCCGGAGGGTCGGGCGCTCTGCTCTCCCTTGAAGCAGAAGAAGACATTCTGGAAGAGGGAGAACCATTTGTCGTGCCACCTGTTGGTCTTGGCCGCCTTCTCGCTGAGTTGCCCCCTCTTGGTGCCCTCCTTGCAGGCAAGGAGAGCCAGGTACAGAGCGTGACCCTTGTTACAGCCCACACTCTTCTGCATGATACCCGAGGAACGGTACGATCAGCGCCATCCGTCCCCGCCGATCACTCCGGGACAGCACTGTGCCACCAATCACTGCACAAGTGGCCCCTCATGGCACTTCTAGGTAGGGGCGAGCACTGTGCTGTGATTATACACAACAGATGCCGATCAGTGGGTGCCGGCCAATGGATGACAGTCCGCACCCGCCAATCGTCTGAAAGACACACAGGACAATACTCTTTCTGCCTATGTTTAAAAAAGGCAGAGCTCTGTCCTGTCAGTCGGGAAGTTATGGATTTTCTTTCCCCGCAAAGCAGGGAATAGAATCCATTACTTGCCTCTAGTAAAAACACCACACACAGCACACCAAAACACTGGTTAGGTGTTTAACACCCTCCCAGCCAGTGTCATTAGTACAGTGATAGTGCATATTTTTAGCACTGATCACTGTATTAGTGTCACTGTTTTCCAAAAAGTGTCAGTGTCCGATTGCCTGCCGCAATATCGCATTACCGGTAGCAGTCGCTGATCGCTGCCATTACTAGTATAAAAAAATTAATAAATAAAAATTCCAGTATAAATACCATAGCTTGTAGACGCTATAACTTTTGCACAAACCAATCAATATATGCTTAATGGGGGTTTTGTTTACCAAAATTATGTAGCAGAATACATATTGGCCTAAATGAATAAAGGAATTGGATTTTTTTTTTTTTTTTTTTTTTTTTATTGGATATGTTTTAATAAATGAATATATTGTTTTGTTTTTTCCAAATCGTTGGTCTTTATTTGTTTATAGCGCAAACAAAAAAAAAGCAGTGGTGATCGAATACCACCAAAAGAAAGCTCTATTTGTGGGGAAAAAAGGATATAAATTTTATTTATAAACAGCATTTGCATGACCGTGCAATTGTCAGTAAAAGTAACACAGTGTCGTATCGCAAAAAAAATGGCCTGGTCATGAAGGGGGGTAAATCTTCCAGATGCCAAGTGGTTAAAATGTATTGTAACTGTACTGCCTGCCCTCATTTGTAAGGCCCCTTTCAGGTGGAGCGGATCCGTCTGCTCAGTGGGGGGATCTCTCCGCTGATCCCTGCTGAGCAAGTGCACGACAGGTCCGTGTCCGCTCCTCTATGCAGAGTGTATATAAGGGGGCACACCTATCTGGGCCCACTTTCTTGGGACTGGGGCCACCTGGCCCTGTTATTGTATTTTAATGGCAGCTATACTTATATATGGGGTAATGGGTGAGTGGGGGCACTGTCCCTTTAAATATGCAAAAGAAGGATCTTGGGGTTGTCCAATGGGATTTCCTGGAAAATACTGTATTTCCCTGGGGATGTTATATAAGGGCTGCAGAGCGTGTATGTTTCACGTTGTGGCATTTTGTGTGGTTGGGTCACCCCGGAATCTGGGGGCACTTATTCTTTGTTCAATAAAGTTTAAGCTGCTCGAGTTCTGACAACTGGGCAAAGCCTATTTGATGTTTATGTTATGCAAGTATTTGATTTATAATGGTTGTTATAAGAATTGTAAACCAATAAAGTGTCGTGGCCATATCTGCCAAAACATGGTGTGGTGAGTGTTTTGTTATATGGTTGTATCTGGGGAATACGTTTGGGGCGGCCTACTGTCACACAGACACAGTCCTGCTGGACGGATGGGGAGCGTATTGCCATACGTCTATTTTTAGAGGGTTTTAGTGTCCCCGGAGCCAATGCGCGTGGCCATCGGGAGCGATGTCCGCCGGGCACCCGCGATCGCTCCTGACAGAGCCAGAACGGGGATCTGTGTGTGTAAACACATAAATCCCGGTTCTGTCAGGGGAGTAGAGACAGATCGTGTGTTCCTACTAAGTAGGAACAGCGATATGTCTCCTCCCCTAGTCAGTCCCATCCTCCCGCAGTTAGAACACACCTAGGGAACACATTTAACCCCTTGATCGCCCCCTAGTGTTAACCCCTTCTCTGCCAGTGACATTTATACAGTAATCAGTGGCTATTTTTAGTTGTGATCGCTGTATAAATGTCAGTGGTCCCAAAATAGTGTCAATAGTGTCCGATCTGTCTGCCGCAATGTCGCAGTCACGATAAAAATCGCAGATTGCCGCCATTACTAGTAAAAAAAAATAATAATAATGAAAATGCCATAAATATATCCCCTATTTTGTAGACACTATAACTTTTGCGCAAAACAATCAATATACGCTTATTGCGTTTTTTTACCAAAAATATGTAGAATACATATCGGCCTAAACTGATGAAGAAATTTGTTGTTTTTTTTATATTTATTATAGCAAAAAGTACAAATATTGTGTTTTTTTTCAAAATTGTCGCTGCTTTTTTGTTTATAAAAAATAAAAACCGCATGAAAAACCATAAAAAAACATTTCACCATGAAAAAAAGGACATACATTTTGTTTGGGAACAGCGTTGCAAGACTGTGCAATTGTCAGTTATAGCGACTCATTGCCGTATCTCAAAAAATGGCCCGGTCGTTAAGGGGGTAAATCTTTCCGGGGCTGAAGTGGTTAAAAAGCGCCCCAAAAACGCCCCTGTCCATTGAAATGAATGGGAAGCGCTTTCACAGCGCCGCCAACTGGCTTTTTTCTTTCTTTTTTTTAACCATTTTCTTACCGCCGTATAGGGATGAGCTTCGAGTTCGAGTCGAACTCATGTTTGACTCGAACATTGCCTGTTCGCCCGTTCGCCGAACAACGAACAATTTGGGGTGTTCGCAGCAAATTCGTAAAGTCTATGGGAGAAATCTAAAGTGCTAATTATAAAGGCTTATATGCAAGTTATTGTCCTAAAAAGTGTTTGGGGACCTGGGTCCTGCCCCAGGGGACATGTATCAATGCAAAAAAAAAGTTTTAAAAACTGACATTTTTTTAGGAGCAGTGATTTTAATAATGCTTAAAATGAAAAAATAAAAGTGAAATATTCCTTTAAATTTCGTACCTGGGGGGTGTGTATGATGTGCATGTGAAGTGGCGCATGTTTCCCGTGCTTAGAACTGTCCCTGCACAAAGTGTCATTTCTGAAAGAAAAAAAGTCATTTAAAACTCACTCGCGGCTATTAATGAATTGTCGGCTTTTATCAATACATAGAAAAGTCATTGATAAAAAATAAAAAAAAAGCGTGGGGGTTCCCCCAAATTCAATTACCAGGCCCTTTAGGAGTGGAATGGATATTAAGGGGAACCCCGCCGCAAATTTTTAAAAAAATGGCGTGGGGTTCCCCCTAAATATCCATACCAGGCCCTTGAGATCTGACATGGATTTTAAGGAGAACTCCACCCCAAATTTAAAAAAAAATGGCGTGGAGTCCCCCCAAAAATCCATACCAGACCCCTTATCCGAGCACGCAACCTGGCCGGCCGCAGGGGAAGAGGGGGGGATGAGAGAGCAGCCCCCCTCCCTCCTGAACTGTACCAGGCCACATGCCCTCAACATGGGGTGGATGTCCCCATGTTGATGGGGACAAGGGCCTCATCCCCACAACCCTTGCCCGGTGGTTGTGGGGGTCTGCGGGCGGGGGGCTTATCGAAATCTGGAAGACCCCTTTAACAAAGGGGACCCCCAGATCCCGGCCCCCCCCTATGTGAATTGGTAAGGGGTACATTGTACCCCTACCATTTCACGAAGAAAGTGCCAAAAAATGTAAATAAAAACACACACACCTTGGAAAAGTCCTTTATTAAAAAATAAAAAAATAATAAAAAAAATAAAAACATTCCAGCGATGAAATCCAGTGTCCCGCGGCGATCCCAATGTCCAGCGCTGTCCGTCATTGGTTGTGCCTGTGCGGACCTGATGGGGAACTTCCTCCGCTGTGTTTTAAATGTATAGACCCGCCCCTTCTAAAGTTCCCCATCAGGTCCGCTCAGCGGACCAGATGCGGAACATGAGAAGGGGCGGGTCTATACATGTATTACACAGCGAATGAAGTTCCCCATCAGGTCCGCCCCCTCGGTATGTCTGACCCCGCCTACGTCATTGGCCTGAGCGGGGAACTTCCTTCACTGTGTAATTTAAATTTACACAGTGAAGGAAGTTTCCCGCTCAGGCCAATGACGTAGGCGGGGTCGGACATACCGAGGGGGCGGACCTGATGGGGAACTTCTCTCACTTTGTAATACATGTATAGACCCGCCCCTTCTCATGTTCCGCATCTGGTCCGCTGTTATAATAAATATCCCAATTTAAAAAAATATTATTTTTTTTTCCTCAGTTTAGGCCGATACGTATTCTTCTACATATTTTTCATTAAAAAAATCGCAATCGCCGTTTATTGATTGGTTTGCGCAAAAGTTATAGCGTTTACAAAATAGGGGGTAGTTTTATGGCATTTTTATAAAAAAAAAGTTTTACTAGTAATGGCGGCGATCAGTGATTTTTTTCGTGACCGCGACATTATGGCGGACACAGCGGACACTTTTGACACTATTTTGGGACCATTCACATTTATACAGCGAACAGTGCTGTAAATATGCACTGATTACTGTATAAATGTGACTGGCAGGGAAGGGGTTAACACTAGGGGGCGAGGAAGGGGTTAAATGTGTTCCCTATTAGTGATTCTTACTGTGGGGGGAGAGGAATGACTGGGGGAGGTGACCGATCTGTGTCCCTATGTACAAGGGACACAGCGTCGGTCTCCTCTCTCCCTGACAGGACATGGATCTGTGTGTTTACACACACAGATCCATGTCCTTGTCTGTGTACACGCCGATCGCGGGTGCCTGGCGGACATCGCGGCCGCCAGGCACGCGCATCGGCATTACAGTGACCCCCAGTGGCCGGAGGAGCGGAGGCCGTAAAAAGACGGCCTCCCGGATTTGTAGAACCACCTCGCGGCCGTATATAGTCGTACGGCCGGCGCGAGGTGGTTAAAATGGATTTTTACATTCCTTGTAATAGGAATAAAAGTGACACAATTTTTTAAGAGTAAAAGTTTCTCGCCATTCCGCGAGCGGGCGCAATTTTGAAGCGTGACATGTTGGGTATCAATTTATTTGGCGTAACATTATCTTTCAAAATATTTAAAAAAATTGAGCTAACTTTGGGCTAACTTTACTGTTGTCTTATTTTTTTAATTAAAAAAAAGTGCGCTTGTAAGACCGCTGCGCAAATACGGTGTGACAGAAAGTATTGCAACGACTGCCATTTTATTCTCTAGGGTGTTAGAAAATATATATATATAATGTTTGGGGGTTCTAAGTAATTTTCTAGCAAAAAAAAAAGTTTTTACCTTGTAAACACCAAATCTCAGAAAGAGGCTTGGGGCTGTAGTGGTTAAGATCACGTGACCTTAAAAAAATTGCACAGATAACGCCGCAAAAACGCCCAACGTTTTATGGGCAGTTTCTGATCGCCTCTGCGTGAAAGGGGTCTAAATCCTGTATACGGTAATAATAATAATAATATATGGACATTGAATAACCTGGAGCTGCTTTCAGAGGCATTAAAAAAAACAAAACAAAAACACCAGATGCCTCTAACCGCAGCCATTTTTCTGCCCGTGTGCATGAGGCCCTATATAAAATGCTGGAGGCTCGATAAAATGCATGAGGCCGTATATAAAATGCTGGAGGCCCTATATAAAATGCTGGAGGCTCTATATAAAATGCTGGAGGCTCTATAAAATGCATGAGGCCGTATATAAAATGCTGGAGGCTCTATATTAATGCATGAGGCCGTATATAAAATACATGAGGCCCTATATAAAATGCATGAGGCCCTATATAAAATGCATGAGGCCGTATATAAAATGAATGAAGCCCTGTATAAAATGCTGGAGGCTCTATATAAAATGCATGAGGCTGTATATAAAATGCATGAGGCCCTATATAAAATGCATGAGGCCCTATATAAAATGCATGAGGCCGTATATAAAATGCATGAAGCCCTGTATAAAATGCTGGAGGCTCTATATAAAATGCATGAGGCTGTATATAAAATGCATGAGGCCCTATATAAAATGCATGAGGCCCTATATAAAATGCTATATAACTATCTGTAATAAATGATATAAATATAGTAAGGTTTGCAGTGTAGACTAGCAATGAGTGTATGAAGTTTATTGTTATTGTGTGCTCTCTCCTCCCAGGGTCAGTCATCGCTCATGTTGTGCAAACCTGCTCACTTGCACAAACCGGTTTTTGCACACTTCCCTCTCTGTCTCTCCCAGGAGATAACTGAGGACAAGGCAGGCCTGACGTGTCCCACGTGTTGTCAACATCGATTTAAATAGCACAGGGGAGGAGGGGGAGGGGAGACTTGCTTCTAGTAGATTTGCACGTCCGCAACTCTGCGCTCATGCCGTGCCATGTGTGTTTGCCGTGACGTCACGGGAGCGCGGACCGCACAGAGTTAATGGCGAGCCAGGGAATAGCTGAGCTGAGCAGTCAGTCAGTCAGTCGGTGAATGAGGCAGATGTGGGCTGAGGGGAGGAAGCGGCCGGTCAATAATGCTTGCTCTCTGAGCTGCATTTAACCTGCATTCACTTAGAAGGAGGAGGGCTGCACAGGGAACATTGTTTTCTTCTATTTCTTCTATAATTGTAGAGACTGCTTGAGGGCCAACTACATACAAGTCTATCAGCACATTATTAGACACTGTCTGTATCCGGGATAATCATACATTGTATCCCCTTGTCTGTTTACAATCTATTAGAGATCAGCTCCATGGTAAACAGCTAACAACATATCAAATCCCATACAGGAGACACCTTCCCTTACAAAGGATTTGGATGTCTGCCCAGCCAGTCCTGGGAATTACACAGCTCCGCCACACAGTGTGCCTCCATCTGGCACAGCAGGAGACCTGCTGCAGTCAGTCAAAGTATACATCAGGCGAGATTCACACTGTTGCAGGTGTCGGACAACATTTTTTAAATGCCCCCCCCCCCCAGGGGCACCTTTAACCACTTCAATACCAAGGCACTTACACCCCTTCCTGCCCAAGCCAATGTTCAGCTTTCAGCGCTGTCACTTTTTAAATGACAATTGCACGGTCATGCTACACTGTACCCAAAGAACATTTTTATCATTTTGTTCCCACAAATAGAGCTTTCTGGTATTTGATCACCTCTGGCGTTTTTGCTAAACAAATAAAAAAAAACTGAGAATGTTGAAAAAAAAAAAAAAAAGTTTCTCTTTGTTTTTAACATTTTGTAAAAAAGTTAGTTTTTTTTCTTTTACTGATGGGCACTGATGAGGTGGCACCAATGAGATGGCACTGAGGGGCACTGATATGCAGCACTGATGGGCATTAATAGGCAGCACTGGTGGGCACTCATAGGCGAAACTGATGGGTACTTATGGGTGGCACTGATGGCTGGCACTGATTGCACTAATAGGCATCACTGCTGGCACTGGCAGAAATTTTTAATCGGCACTGATTGGCAGCCGCCTGTGCACTGATTGACATATCCTTGGTGGTCTAGGGTGGCATACCTGGTGGTCCTGTGTGGTGGCCATCTTTGGTGGTCCTGGGCGGGCAGCAGTAGGGGGGCTGCGCTGATAAGCGCAGAACCCCCCGTCAGGAGAGCCACCGATCGGCTCTCCTACTCACGTCTGTCAGACGCAAGTGAGGAGAAGCCGATAAACGTCTATTCCTGTTTACATTATGATCAGCCATGGTTGGACACGGCTGATCACTTGGTAAAGAGCCTCCAACAGAGGCTCTTTACCGAGATGGGTGATGCGGCATGTCAGACTGACGCGCCGCATCACCGCGCTGCGCGCCCCCTAGGGCGCACGATCGCGGCTTATCCTGCTGGACATCATATGACATAGGATAACTGAACCACCGCCCGGCTGTCATTTTTCTATAGGCCGGGCAGGAAGTGGTTAATATTGATTGGACCCTGGGCAAACATATTCTTAGGCCCTCCCGAAACTTATCAACTATTTGGGGGCAGTGCAGGACTCAAAAGACAGCTGTTTTGGGCCCCACAACAATGACTGGGCCCAGGGCAGCTGCCCCTTTTGCCCTGTGTTAAGGACGGCTCTGCCCCCACCCTACGCATCTGAAAACGCAGTATGTTTTCGATTTGGGAAAACACATGGTGGTGCAGCGACTTTTTCCCTGCGTTTCCCACAAGTACAACACCCCAAGTGCAAGTACAAACGCAAGCCGCAGCAAACGCATAGGTGTAAAGCTAGGTTAAGGCTTTGTTCATGTGGGTATAGGGGTATTTCCGCATGGCACGCAGGTTCTTGCTGGCAGAAGATCCTGTGTAGAATACATGCCTAAAGTGCTCACATTTCTAATGGTTGTATTATGACTGCATGTAGTTAGACACATATGTAGCGGGTGGTTACATTTAGGGGAGGCATCTGAGTGATAAATGGCTCAGATGCAGCAATTGTTAGGGTTCATGGACCAATTTATGCCAGTGGAGGATACAAGGGTGTCCAGTTCCCTGCGGCCTGTAGGTGGCGCTGTCGCCATAGGCCGGGGTTGAACCACCATTGTAAGTCTGTACCCATTTTGTCCTCTCGCAGCAGTAGTACAGCGGGGCAGGGAACCTGCTGTGCATGCTGGGAGAGGGGATAAAAGGGGCGGACATCTTCCGGTAGGGGTCCACGCCCAGGCACCTTCAGCCTGGGTGTGCATGCTGGTGAGCTCCGGGCGCCCTCGGCCCGGGGATGGAGCTGCGATTCCACCCCAGACACCTTTAGTCTGGAGTGAGGTACTCCCTGGAGGCCTGGGGCCCAGTACCTTCAACTGGGTCCCGCAAGGGATGGAGGATTCCTAGGGTGTCCTCCGGTATTGGACACCCGAATCTAGGGCGAGGGGGACCAGAGAGGTGACCTTCCCGGAGATCCAGCGCAGCATTGGCTGGTGACGGCGGAGGCCTCTGGTGACCGTCCAGAGCGATGACTCCCCTGACAGGGGCCGCATCTCAAGAAGGTAGTCCACGTTCTCATGGTCGGTGGCAGCGACCCAACTGAAACCCAGGTTGGTGGCAGAGGCCTAAATTCTATTTCACCCGGTCGATGGCAGCGACCACCCTCACGGTCGGTGGCAGCGACCGTGCGCCAGGCCTGTTTGCGCATACCGAAACAGGAGAGTAACAAGTTCATGTTTGTGCCTGGACCTTCCTCTTCACCTCGTCTGTTCGTTGTCTAACCAGTCTACTCTAAAAGGACTATTTATTGCTCTAAAAGAATAAATAAATGTTGGACTTTCAATGGTGTGGAACTTGGCTTTCTGGGAGTTAAAGGATCATCCTCAAGGGGAGCTTTGGCTCTGGACAGGGGCACAGACCCGAAGGTAATTGGGTATAGCTCACACCTCTACACACTAGGGGATGTGAGTTGGTGGTGCGTCACACTCTCCTCCCTGGTCCCCTAGACGAGAGCCATTGACATTGACAGAGAAGGAGGGAGTGAGAGGTGAGGTCGCTACACATATAATCTCGTGTCCTTATTTTTTTTGTACGACCCATCGGAATGATCCGACACGCAAAATTCAGCTTTCCCAACAGGGACTGAAGCTGCCGCAACTGAATTTTCCGCGTACCAGCCACAGAACGAACCGCAGCCTGAAGGTCATGCAACTTGTCCTCCGAGAAGCGGCACTCCATGGCCCGGGAATCGATCACAATGCCCAAAAAACTAATCTCGGACACAGTCTTTGGCGTCTTATCCGGCGCCAAAGGTACCCCAAAACGATCGGCAACATGCTGCAACGTCGCCAGCAAGACCCCGCACACCCCCGATGACGGCAGACCCACGCACAAAAAATCATCTAAATAATGAATGATAGAACTGATGCCCGACACATCCCGAACCACCCATTCCAGGAATGAACTGAACGTCTCAAACAGCGAGCATGAGACCGAACAGCCCATCGGCAAACATTGGTCAACGTAGAACGACTCCTGCCACATGCATCCCAACAGGTAAAAACTGTCAGGGTGAACGGGCAGGAGACGAAAAGCCGATTCCATATCCGTCTTCGCCATAAGCGGCCCCTCGCCATACCGCCTGACCCAGCACATGGCCGCATCAAATGAAGTATATGACACAAAGCAGGCCTCTGGGTCAATGGCATCGTTGACCGACCCCCTTTCGAAAACGACAGATGGTGAATTAACCGGAATTTTCCCGGCTCCTTTTTGGGCACCACCCCCAAGGGAGATACAACTAAGTTCGACAATGGAGGGGCCGGGTATGGGCCAGACATACGGCCCATTGACACTTCCTTGGCCAATTTGTTCGAAACCGCCCCCGGATGCTGTAATGCCGAACGCAAGTTCCGAGACACTGGGGGGATGAGCTGCAACGAACACGGAATGCGAAAACCATCTCTAAAACATATTTTCAGGAGCCGGGCAGCCGCCCAGGCCGGGTATCTATTTATTAAAGGAAGCATCTTTACTACCATCACCGGAGTCCTCCCTCTTTCCTGAAGTGTCCCCCGCACGCCCCATACTTTGTCTAAAACACCTTGACAATGAATGGCTGCCCCCGTAGCCGGAGCACCACTCGTGCTTGAAACGGCAACCGTTTCCAAACCTGCAGGCTCCTTCATTGAACTGCCAACATACCCATTTTTTCTTTGCGGCCAACTGCCCTGGGGTATCTGAACCACCGACCTTCCCCTGAAAAAATGCCGCGGGGGCGCGCACCGAAGACATAAGCTTCATCCATAAGCTGATATCCTTATGGTCCCAGCGGATAGACGGGCGACCGGCCTTCCGCTGACAAAATTGTTTGTCATACCGAAGCCAAGCCTGGCCCC
This sequence comes from Rana muscosa, assembly GCA_029206835.1. Classification (NCBI taxonomy): domain Eukaryota; kingdom Metazoa; phylum Chordata; class Amphibia; order Anura; family Ranidae; genus Rana; species Rana muscosa. The sequence continues at coordinate 425,022,641 of CM055122.1, forward strand.
CATAAACCCTGTGAGCCTCCCCAATGGCATCCTGATAGCAAAAGAGCGCCGAGCAGCACTCGGGCTGTTTTTCCCCAATCACACTACCTAATATGGCGAACGCCTGAAGCCAGTTAACAAAGGAGCGAGGAATAAGGCGATAATGGCGCTTTTCTTCCTCCTCCTTTTTCGACTCGTCAGGTTTAACCCTATCCAGGTTAAACTTCTCTAGGGGCAATAAGGAAAAAATCTCCACGTACTCACCTTTCCAGATTTTCTCCCTCACCTCTCCCTCACCTCCGACTTGAGATGCGACCCCAGTGGGCCCTCAAAACACAGCATCCGCCAAACGCACAATGTTCGTTGTTTTACCAGAATCCTTCCCACTAGCTGGCTTGTCTGCTACTGGGGGAACCGCGGGACCCCTCATCCCCCCTGCCGGCGCCTTATCCGCTGTATCCCAGCAAACCCCCCAACACAGCCTGCAAAGAAGAAAGAGTGTTAGCATGTGACTTACCCGGCTGCACAGGAGAAGGTCCCACAGCCGCACGTCCCGCATCCACCGTTGCTTCTGGATCCCACCGCTCGTCCTCAGAGCTGGAAAGTTCCCCTTCCGACCGGAGGACAGCTGCATCAAGCTGACTTGCCACCGACGGGACCACCAACGAAGAGGCGCCGGCTCCAGGTCCGGAAGCACCGTTCCCAGCCCCCGGGCCTCGCCTCGCTCCTGCTCCAGCAGCACCCGCAGATCTACGATCAGGTATCCTGTCGTCCTCCATCCCAGCTCCGCCCCCCGACCGGAGCGCGCAACCATCCAGGGAAGCCAGGTTGTGGGGGAGGGGGCGGCCGCACAGGACCCCAGGCTGGCGGGACCGGGGGGGTCACCGCCAGACGAGCTCCGCCTGCGACGGGGATTCCTCCCAGCGCCACCCCTCACCGCCGGAATGGGTGCCGGGGTGCCTGGAGGGGCCACCTGAGGTGGCCTCCCAAAATGGCGCTGAGCTCGGGGGGACCAGGGGGGAGAGAAGCGCTCAGGAGGCCTTGACCTCCTAGCACGCCGGCCCCCAGAAGTACCTTCATCTGGATCTTGATCCGGCTCCCGGGCGATGGCCACGATCTGTGCCTGGATCCAGTCTGCCCCTCGGGATGCCGCCGCTGAGCGCAATTGCGCAATGAAGTCTGCCATGTCAGACATGCTGGGGAAAGAGAGAAGCTGAAACACAAGCTTCCTCTCAATGTGCTGCCCCACGAGTGACCTGTCCTTTCCCGTAGCTCCTCCTACCCCGGGAAAACTAACTCCTAAGGCCACCCCCCACTCCTCACACTTTCTCCACTCCCCTAACTTTTAACCCCTAGGTTCCCTGCTACTCTAGTCATGCCAGCCCTCTGCCTATAGCTCGTATCAGCTCCGGGCTTCTCTTTCACATAAACTCTGCCCAGTTTTTTGGAACTCGGACAGCATCACTGTATCATCACCAAATATGTCCCCCCCGGCTTCTGGGGTGACCCTACCACATAAAATGTCGCAACGGGAAGGGAGGGAGCTCTTCTTTTTTCTTCCTGGGCCGCTGCAGAGGACGCCCCAAACACTCTGCAGCCCTTAAATAGATTCCCTGGGGAACCAGAACATTCTCTGGACCACTATTGGGTTGCCCCTACCTGCACCATAAATTAATTAAAGGGACAGTACCGCCCCTCCCCTCACCTATCACTCCTTAACCCCCTAATACCCAGAGAGGGGTCAGGTGGCCCCAGTCCCAAGAAAGCGGGCCCCAATGCTTTTGCCCGCTTTTAACATGGGACTGTTGGCCACACCCACCCCCCACCTATACCCCAGATACAACCACACAAACCAACACCACAACATGTTTATTTGGCATAAAAAGGCCACGACACTTTATTGGTTTACCACATATTTAAACACAACCATTATAACTGAAACTTGTATAATAAAAACCATAAAGCATTCACATAAACTCTGCCCAGTTTTTGGAACTCGGGCAGCATCACTGTATCATCACCAAATATGTCCCCACCAGCCGGACTTGAGCAACAAGCCCGGCCTACCCCACATACGCGGCCCTTTCAATACTGTACTGCAACCCGAGGTTAAATATATCGGAACCCACATCTGAAAGGGGCGCCCCTCCTGTCAGTACAATCATGGGATCCCCCCTTCCAGATCCATGTGCCGATACGCAAAACCCCCAAGGACGGCATAAATTTAGCCATTGCCCGATTAATCCTTTTCCTAATTTTTTCTATCACCCTATGCAACGGAGAAGATAGCCAACACATACGTGCCACGATCTCTGAGAATACAATGGTTGTACCTGGGGAAGATAAATGAAAACGATAAAGATCCCTCTTAACTGCAGCCAACAAATCTAATGTTCGGGTGTTCCCTAAATCATTCCCACCCAGATGCACTATCAGTACCGAGGGAAGGGGCCAAACCTGACACAATTGCGATAAATGCAAATAAAGCTGGTGCCACTTCATGCCGTGCACACATTTCCAGTACAAAGTGAAGGATTCCGGCTGTAAAGACAGATTGGTCGAATACCTACGCTGAGCCGCACGCTTTCGTGCCCAGAAGATATAGGAATGGCCCAGAATCCACACATAATGATGAAAACTAGTGATGATGAGCCGAACACCCCCGGGTTCGGTTCGCACCAGAACCCGCGAACGGACCGAAAGTTCGCACAAACTTTAGAACCCTATTAAATACAATGGATGCGAACGTTCGAAATCTAAAGTGCTAATTATAATGACTATTATGCATGTTATTGTCCTAAGAAGGGTTTGGGAACCCGGGTTCTGCACCAGGGGACATGTATCAATGCAAAAAGAAGTTTTAAAAACGGCCGTTTTTCGGGAGCAGTCATTTTAATGATGCATAAAGTGAAAAAAAAAAAGTCAAATATTCCTTTAAATATCGTACCTGGGGGGTGTCTAAAGTATGCCTGTGAAGTGCCACGTGTTTCCCATGTTTAGAACTGTCCCTGCACAAAATTACATTTCTAAAGGAAAAAAAGCCATTTAAAACTGCTTGCGGCTTTAATGTAATGTCTGGTCCCGGTAATATGGATGAAAATCTTCAAGAAAAATGGCATAGCTACCCCATCACACCCCCCCCCCCTACCCCAGCCCATTACCAGCCCCTTTGGGTCTTGTATGGATATTAAGGGGAACCCCGCACACAAAATAAAAAAGGCCCTATATACTCTGAACAGCCGTATACAGGCGGTGCATACAAGACAGGGACTGTAGGTTTGTTCTTATGTAGAATCTGTTTGTAATTTTGAACAGGTACATTGTTTAAGTGTAGCTCCAGCCAAAAAATCTATTTTTAAGCTTTTTGGAAAACATAGGGAAGTGTTATCACCCCTGTACCATTTGTTTTGCTGTCTGTGCCGTGTGCACCTGTTCAGAACAGTTCACCTCACTTTCCGTCCTAATGACAAATGTTTTTTGAAAATTTGGGGTTTTTATTGAAACAAGAATTGGTGATAAAGCATCAGTGGAGAGGAGACACTTTTTTTCCCATATTAACTCTTACAGGAGAGAATTTGCCTTCCTAGGGGTAGATTTCATCTCACTTCCTGTTGTATCCTTCCGTTTGCAAGGAGGAGTCGTTTGTAAGTTGGATGTTTGAAAGTAGGGGCCTGCCGTATATACTCAGCTGAAATTTGCCCCTTACATGTTGGTGTTGCCACAACACTGTGAGCCCTCACAGTTACTCTTGGTGGGCGCATGAATGGGCCCTGCTGTGAATTATTAGATCAAGAATTGTAATTGCATGCCCCTGTTGAACAGGGGCTGAAAAATTGGGCCTTTGGTGGTGGTGGTGGTGGTGGTGTTGACACAACACTGTAAGGCCTCACAGTTACTCTTGGTGGGCGCAGGAATGGGCCCTGCTGTGAATTATTAGATCAAGAATTGTAATTACATGCCCCTGTTAAACAGGGGCAGAAAAATTGGGCCTTAGGCACTGGTGCCACAACACTGCAACCCCTCACAGATACTGTACTTGGAGCACAGCAATGAGCCCTGTTGCAAAGTATTGCATCAAAAATTGTAATTACACGCCCCTGTTAAACAGGGGCTGAAAAATTGGGCCTTAGGCACTGGTGCTGGTGCCACGACACTGCAACCTCTCCCAGATACTCTAGTTGGAGTGCAGGAATGAGCCCTGCTGCAAAGCATTGCATAAAAAATTGTAATAACACGCCCCTGTTAAACAGGGGCTGAAAAATTGGGCCTTAGCCACTGGTGCTGGTGCAACGACACTGCAACCTCTCCCAGATACTCTAGTTGGAGTGCAGGAATGAGCCCTGCTGCAAAGCATTGCATAAAAAATTGTAATAACACGCCCCTGTTAAACAGGGGCTGAAAAATTGGGCCTTAGGCACTGGTGCTGGTGCCACGACACTGCAACCTCTCCCAGATACTCTAGTTGGAGTGCAGGAATGAGCCCTGCTGCAAAGCATTGCATAAAAAATTGTAATAACACGCCCCTGTTAAACAGGGGCTGAAAAATTGGGCCTTAGCCACTGGTGCTGGTGCCACGACACTGCAACCTCTCCCAGATACTCTAGTTGGAGTGCAGGAATGAGCCCTGCTGCAAAGCATTGCATAAAAAATTGCAATTACATGCCCCTGTTAAACAGGGGCTTAAAAATTGGGCCTCAGCCACTGGTGGCGGCACCCAGAAACAAAAATGTTCTTCCAAGCTATCATCATCAATCGGATCATTGAGGAGGAGGAGGATAGTCAGTCAACATAACAGGACAGTCTCTCATCATCAGCATCAGTCTTGAAGGGATGTGACATTTGAAAATAAATTAGTCTGTTATATCAGCTTCAGGTGTTTGGTAGCTGGTGGTGATCCAAGACTGGTTCATCTTTATGAAGATCAGTCGATCAACCGAGTCGGTGGACAGGCGCACCCTGTGATCCGTGACAAATCCTCCAGCAGCACTGAATGTGCGTTCTGAAAGAACGCTGGATGCAGGACAGGCCAGTAGCTCAATTGCATACTGTGCAAGCTCTGGCCAGTGATCCATCCTCAAGACCCAGTAAGCCAGAGGATTTTCGGTGGGGAAGGTGTCCAAGTCTGACCTTGCCCCTAGGTATTCCTGCACCATGTATATCAGACGCTGGCGATGGTTGCTGGAACCGATCATACCTTGGGGCTGCGGACTAAAGAATTGTCTGAACGCATCGGTCAGACGCCCACCTTCCCCACCGCTCCTTCTTTGACTGACCGAAGCCTCAGCAACTCGTTGTCCAGGACCAGGAGTTTGTAACCTCCCAGTCTCTGGGAACGCGTTGCACAGACCTTTCTGCAAGGCCTCCTGGAGTTGTCTCATCCTCTGCTCCCTCTGCGATGGTAAGATAAGGTCCGCAACCTTACCCTTGTACCGTGGATCAAGGAGAGTGGCCAGCCAGTAATGGTCCCTCTCCTTGATCCGAAGAATACGAGGATCCTTCCGCAGACTTTGCAGGATCAGGGAGGCCATGCAGCGTAGGTTAGCTGAGGCATTCGGTCCGGAGTCCTCTGGGTCACTAAGGACGACATGATCCGCAGCCACCTCCTCCCAGCCACGTACAAGTCCACTGGTTTCTTGGGACTGTAAATCATCCCTAAAAGACTGCTGATGATGATGCTGAGTGCCAGGCTCCACCTCCATGCTGACACAATCCTCCTCCTCCTCCTTATCCTCTTCCTGTGCGATGGGTGGGACAGAAGGAACACTGTCTGGGTAAAGGGGGCCTTGAGAGGCAAGGAAGTCCTCCTCTTCCTGCCTCTGTTCTGCCTCAAGTGCCCTGTCCATTATTCCACGCAGCGTATGTTCCAACAGGTGGACAAGAGGTACAGTGTCACTGATGCATGCACTGTCACTGATCATGCCCCACTGGCGTGGTGAAAAAAACCCGAGCTCCCCTGACCCTGTCCTGGTGCCGTAGTCGCACAGGTACTCATTGATGGCCCTCTGCTGCATGTGCAGCCACTGCAGCATGGCCAACGTTGAGTTCCACCTGGTGGGCATGTCACATATAAGGCGGTTCTTGGGCAGGTTCAACTCCTTTTGCAGCTCAGCCAGGCGAGCACTGGCATTATAAGATCTGCGGAAATGCACACAGACTTTCCTGGCCTGCCTCAGGACATCCTGTAAGCCCGGGTACCTGCCCAAGAACCGCTGCACCACCAGGTTAAGGATGTGAGCCACACAGGGCACATGGGTCAGTTGTCTCTGTCGGAGGGCGGAGAGGAGGTTGGTGCCATTGTCGCAAACCACCATTCCTGGCTTAAGCTGGCGTGGCGTCAACCACCTCTCGGCCTGCCCCTGCAGAGCAGACAGAACCTCTGCCCCAGTGTAGCTCCTGTCCCCCAAACACACCAGCGCAAGCACGGCATGGCATCTTTTTGCCTGCGTACTTGCGTAGACCCTTGAACGCCTACGGAGCACCGCTGGTTCCGAGGACAAAGCACAGGAAGAGGCCATGGAGGAAGAAGAAGAGGAGGGGGTGGAGGAGAGAGGTGTGTCACAACCAGTAGTAGCATTTTGAAGGCGTGGCGGCGGAACAACCTCCAACACTACTGCACCTTGTCCTGCATCCTTCCCAGCTGCCAAAAGAGTGACCCAATGGGCCGTGAAAGAAAGGTAACGTCCCTGTCCATGCCTGCTGGACCATGAGTCAGCGGTAATATGCACCTTACCGCTCCAGCGAGGCCAAGACATTGCCTTCCACATGCCGGTAGAGAGCCGGAATCGCCTTCCGTGAGAAAAAGTGGCTTTTGGGAACCTGCCACTGAGGAACCGCACATTGCACAAACTCACGGAAGGGGGCCGAGTCTACCAACTGAAAAGGCAGCAGTTGAAGCGCTAGCAATTTAGCCAAGCTAGCATTCAACCGCTGGGCATGTGGATGGCTGGGAGTGAACTTCTTTCGACGGTCCAGCAGCTGGGGCAGGGAAATTTGCCTGCTAGAATCGGACGTCGGTGTACTGCTAGCAGAGTGCCCCCAAGTACTTGGCTGTGACACACCTAATTCTACACCTTCATTCCTCTCAGTGCAGGTTTCAGAGAGGACTGAAGGTATAGTGGGGTTGGAGATCCCAGCTGATGCGGTGCAAGGAGAGGTCCGCTTTGTTCTTTGGTGTGGGTCTTTAAGGTAGACTTGCCAACGAGCTGCATGGCAGGTCAACATATGTCTGGTCAAGCATGTGGTGCCCAAGCGGGTGATGTTTTGGCCACGCGATATACGCTTGAGACATATGGTGCAAACAGCAGCTGTGCAATCTGATGCACTCGACTCAAAAAAGGCCCACACCAAATAACTTTTTGAATAACGGGCAGAGGCAGCGCCCTGCACAGGCGGAGCTCTGCGGTGTGATTCCGTTGGTGTGCTGCCCTTACGCTGGCCCCCCGAGGGCATCCTGCCTCGTTGGAGATGTGCCTCCTCCTCCTCCTCCTCTCTCCTATTAGGCACCCACGTGGAGTCAGTGACCTCATCATCTCCTCCCTCCTCATCACTGGAGCCAATCTGACAGTATGCTGCAGCTGCTGGAACATGACTGCCAGATTTGTGTCCTTCTTGAGCATCCCCTCTCTCTGCTCTCACGCTACTGCCTTCCTCTAGCTGGGTATCATCATCAGACCCTTCGAAACGCTGGGCATCCTCCTGGACCATGTACAAAACACTGTGCTCAAACAGTTCGGGGGACTCCTCAGGAGGACATGGTTGGTCTAGGGAAGGAGTGACTGATGATGACATTGATACCAGGGAAGAGGACGCTTTGGCAGCTGCTTTGCCAGTACCCTGAGCCTGGGTGAGAGAGGATGAGGAGGATGAGGAGGGCTTGGTCATCCACTCTACCAAGTCTTCGGCATGATGCGGCTCAACACGTCCAGCTGCCGAAAAGAAGGAGAAGCGTGTCCCATGGACACGTGCTGATGGCGATGCACCGCGTCCACGACCAGCACTGTTGTCTCTAGACACAGAGCCTGCTTGCCCTCTTTTATTGGCTCGTGACTGTCTGCCTCTCCTTGTTTGCCTTCCAGACATTCTAATGGCCTGCAGGGAGATGGGAAAACCAGCAATAAGGCCTAGCTTCAGGAGTATATTTTGCAGGAATCACACTACGCCTGCTGTAAGTGCTGCAAATGCCTGTTGGTGTAACACACCAGGAAAACACAGCAATACAGGCTAACTTCAGGTGTATAATGTGCAGGAGGCACACTCCGCCCGCTGTAAGTGCTGCAAATGCCTGTTGGTGTAACACACCAGGAAAACACAGCAATACGGGCTAACTTCAGGTGTAATATGATCAGGAGGCACACTCCGCCCGCTGTAAGTGCTGCAAATGCCTGTTGGTGTAACACACCAGGAAAACACAGCAATACAGGCTAACTTCAGGTGTAATATGATCAGGAGGCACACTCCACCCGCTGTAAGTGCTGCAAATGCCTGTTGGTGTAACACACCAGGACAACACAGCAATACAGGCTAACTTCAGGTGTATAATGTGCAGGAGGCACACTCCGCCCGCTGTAAGTGCTGCAAATGCCTGTTGGTGTAACACACCAGGAAAACACAGCAATACGGGCTAACTTCAGGTGTATAATGTGCAGGAGGCACACTCCACCCGCTGTAAGTGCTGCAAATGCCTGTTGGTGTAACACACCAGGAAAACACAGCAATACGGGCTAACTTCAGGTCTATAATGTGCAGGAGGCTTAGCAACAATGACACTGACACTGTCCCCTGCCTATCCTTCTCTCTCTCTGCACACAAGTGTAGCGGGGTCTTTAAATTTAGGTGGGACACTCAGGTGTGTAAGTATAGGAATAGTGGACCATTTGTGTTCGTGGAGGATTGGATGGTGTAATAATCTCCTTGGCCTCTGGGTGGCGGGGTGCCTGGAGGCTCAAGGTAGATTTGCCATTACAGTGCTACCCTTTTTGTCCCTTTCCGGAGATGGTACGGCGAGGGCGGGGAACCTGCCGTGGTGTTGATGGGAGGAGATAAAGGGGGAGACGCCCTAACCACGAGCTCTTCAGAAGGATCTTCTTCACGTGCCCAGGCACCTTAGGCCTGGGTGCGGGCGTTTCCGGATTCCGGCCCAGGCGCCCTAGGCCTGATCGGAATGGAGTTGGAGTCCATCCCAGGCACCTTCAGCCTGGGGTGAGGTACTAAACTAGGAGGCCTGGGGTCCAGTGACTTCGACTGGATCCCGCGAGGGTGGAGAAGTCTGAGGGTCCCTGAGGTGGATGGGGCCCATGTCTGAGGTGAGGAGGCCGGGGAGGTTACCCGTCCGGAGAGTCTGGAGCAGCATCAACCCTGTGATGGATGGGCCTCTGGTAACTCCCTTGGAGGGACATCTTCCCCTGATAGGGGCCGCAGCGCAGCGAAGGTACTCCTTTCTACGTTCTCTTGAGTCGCTGGTAGAGACTCTCAAATTCTAAGTCCTTTCTAGCTAATGCTATAGTAACCGCTGGCGAGATCGCAGTGGTTTAGCTAATAACCAGGATAGTGCCTCGACCTGCTCATTCCCCGTATCAAAATGTTATCAAGTCGCAACCAGTTGGCTACTGAAGCACTGTTTATTGTGAGATGTACAATAAAGCAAGAGTTGGACTGTGATCGGTGTGTGGAACTCTGGTTAATGGGAGCAGAGGGAAGTGTTGACACAGCGGGACTTGATTCTAGACAAAAACACATAGGCCCGAGGAAATATCTGGTACTGGCCTTCACCTCACCCACAGCGATGGGGAGGACATGGGCCGTAGCGCATCTCACCCTGTCGTGTGACATACCCCTAGACAAAGGAGATGGGGTGAGGCCGCTACATGTGGGGGCTCGTCCGGGATGATATGTGTTTTAACTTTGGAAGAAAGAATGGCTGTGTCTGGACTTTGCTGCCCGGAGGAGTTCCGAGCAGGTCGGCCATGTGATTGGCCAAAGTGCATCCCTGCTCAAAGTCGTGGAAATGACCCTAGGACGGGAAAGGCCCATGCAGAGGAGCGAGAAGAGGGAGGAGTCCAGCCGTGTGAAGTACTACATGTGGGGGCTTTTATTGCACTGCGCCACGAGGCACCCCGTGACTGTACAGTTCATGGGCGGAGCTTGAAGGAAGCCTGCGAAAATGTGCAAGTCATGGGAGGAGTCTGGCCATGTGGAGGAACTCACGTGGAAACTTTGGCGCGTGGTCAGTGCGTGATGGAGCAGCAGACAGTCGGGATGGCCTCAAGCTCCCCGTGGATTCCGGTTCCCTACCCCACGAAGATGACTATGTTTGCTGCTCCCCTTACAGACACGGGGATAAGACTCAGGCCCCGAGGACAGTTGGCTTTGTACTCATGCAGAGACATGGAGGCCCTCGGCGTGATCTGTCCCGGATGCTCGGGACTGGTGGTCCACCTGAAGCCATTCGGGCGTTGCGAGGCATGCAAAGAGTTCTTGTTCGAGGTGGAGCCATCCACAGTAAGGCCCCAGGCCATTCGCCTCAACAGCCTCACAGGTACCGCTACTCTAGAAGGAGAGATCCAGGCCTTTGCGGAGGTTCCCGTACTCACTGACCAGGGCGATGTGACTGCCCAATCAGAGACTGAGAAAGAAAAATCCGAGGATGCTGCTTCGGTCACCATAGATTCTCTGCTCCCACCTCCGAAGAGGAAAGTTGGCCTGGTGCAGGCCTCCTGTGGTCGTGGTCGAGCTTTACCCCGTCGCTTGCCTCGCCTGGATGGATCCGGTTGGAAGAGTCCTGGACATCCCAGTTCTACAAAAGGTCAAGGTGAGCCAGGGGCTGGGACTGTGGTTGTGGTTGGAGGTGTCGGGGGTCCACAGCCGATGGAGCCCGCAAGGGAGGGTAGTACCACGTCTACCAGAGACTACCTTCCCGCCGAGATGTATGACACTTCCGACCTAGAGTCGCTGTCAGATTGTGGAGATGACGGTGAGATTGATGAACTGTTTCATCGGAAGGGCTGGGACAAACGCCCATTGCCTGTGTTACGTGCACCACAGGATTCCCCTATGTCAATAGGAGACAGCACGCCCCGGGTACAAGTCCCGGAGTCTACGAGGAAGTCTAGTCCTCAAAGTGCCTTCCCACAATCTACAACATCACCCATCTTGGTGGCGGGGTTGCAGCGAGCCTCACTACGAGCACCGAGAGAAAAGCCATCAGAGGTAGTGAAAGTACCTCGGCACTCGGAGGCCATCGTTAAACCCGGAGAAGGTGAGCGGGAAGCCATGCCTCCTTTGGCCAGATTGCAATGACTTTTCTCACAGAGAGTCGCCCGTGAGTATGGGTGGGAATATCCCTACTTGCCTCGGGACTTACTTTTTGAAGTTGAGGTCATACGCCAGAGATGGTATGACGAATTTGTTTGGGAAAAGCTCAAAGTACCCCATGCACGAAGATATTTGTCCTGTTCGCCACCCGTGTCGTAAAAGTTTCAGGACTGCAGTGCAGACTGGATGTGGCGCCGCCATATCCACGCAGACAAGGTGCGCATCTGCAGGAAAGATGGAGAGGATGCTGACTATTCAATTGAGGTTTTTGATAAACATCTGAAGCCCTTGTTCTTGCCTGACCCGAAGTTCTATTTGTGAGAAGAGACTCACTTGTTGTTTCCTTTCCTACAATCTTCTAGAAGTGTTCCTGCCGGAGCATCCGAACTGTGACCTAGTTTTTTTATTTGGGTTTTTGTTTTCTACTCTTCAGGAGGAATGAGAGCAGTTTTTGTTTGTTCTCTCGTTCTCACGGCTCAAAGACAGACTTTGGGGGTAGAATTAGTGTAGGGACGCAGGAAGAATGAAGATTGCACCAAGTGTCATTACCGCGGCACTGTCACCAGGTGGCAGTGTTGTGCAACGGCTGTTTTTTTTTTTTTTACACGCGCATCACTTTACTCATTAGAGCGAGTGGGTCTATTGGTTAATGGACCCATTCATTCAAAATTAACACAAAAATGTCAGGATGTGGCTTTTCTTGTGTGTTGTTTTTTTTCCCCTTCTGCAGGAGATTCGTCTGTCAAGACTGCTGAGTATGGGGTGGTTCTTAGACAGTGAAGGGAGGGATTGTATATGTGTACATGATAGATGTTTTTAGGGAAAAGTTTTATTGTTTTATGTTCCCTTTCCCCTTTGAGCAGGTCTTGGTAAGGTTGAGGTTCAAAAATTTAGGGATAGCCTCTGGGGCTAGGCTTATGTCATCACTCCATGGGAGACATGGGTTTGCACCAGACGCTGGGGACCAGCGTCAAATCACAGGGGGGAGTATGTAGCGGGGTCTCTAAATTTAGGTGGGACACTCAGGTGTGTAAGTATAGGAAATAGTGGACCATTTGTGTTCGTGGAGGATTGGATGGTGTAATAATCGCCTTGGCCTCTGGGTGGTGGGGTGCCTGGAGGCTCAAGGTAGATTTGCCATTACAGTGCTACCCTTTTTGTCCCTTTCCGGAGATGGTACGGCGAGGGCGGGGAACCTGCCGTGGTGTCGATGGGAGGAGATAAAAGGGGGAGACACCCTAACCACGAGGTCTTCAGGAGGATCTTCTTCACGCGCCCTGGCACCTTAGGCCTGGGTGCGGGCGGTTCTGGATTCCGGCCCAGGTGCCCTAGGCCTGATCGGAATGGAGTTGGAGTCCATCCCAGGCACCTTCAGCCTGGGGTGAGGTACTAAACTAGGAGGCCTGGGGTCCAGTGACTTCGACTGGATCCCGCGAGGGTGGAGAAGTCCGAGGGTCCCTGAGGTGGATGGGGCCCATGTCTGAGGTGAGGAGGCCGGGGAGGTTACCCGTCCGGAGTGTCTGGAGCAGCATCAACCCAGTGACGGATGGGCCTCTGGTAACTCCCTTGGAGGGACATCTTCCCCTGATAGGGGCCGCAGCGAAGGTACTCCTTTCTACGTTCTCTTGAGTCGCTGGTAGAGACTCTCAAATTCTAAGTCCTTTCTAGCTAATGCTATAGTAACCGCTGGCGAGATCGCAGTGGTTTAGCTAATAACCAGGATAGTGCCTCGACCTGCTCATTCCCCGTATCAAAATGTTATCAAGTCGCAACCAGTTGGCTACTGAAGCGCTGTTTATTGTGAGATGTACAATAAAGCAAGAGTTGGACTGTGATCGGTGTGTGGAACTCTGGTTAATGGGAGCAGAGGGAAGTGTTGACACAGCGGGACTTGATTCTAGACAAAAGCACATAGGCCCGAGGAAATATCTGGTACTGGCCTTCACCTCACCCACAGCTATGGGGAGGACATGGGCCGTAGCGCATCTCACCCTGTCGTGTGACATACCCCTAGACAAAGGAGATAGGGTGAGGCCGCTACACGTGGGGTCTCGTCCAGGATGATATGTGTTTTAACTTTGGAAGAAAGAATGGCTGTGTCTGGACTTTGCTGCCCGGAGGAGTTCCGAGCAGGTCGGCCATGTGATTGGCCAAAGTGCATCCCTGCTCAAAGTCGTGGAAATGACCCTAGGACGGGAAAGGCCCATGCAGAGGAGCGAGAAGAGGGAGGAGTCCAGCCGTGTGAAGTACTACATGTGGGGGCTTTTATTGCACTGCGCCACGAGGCACCCCGTGACTGTACAGTTCGTGGGCGGAGCTTGAAGGAAGCCCGCGAAAATGTGCAAGTCATGGAAGGAGTCTGGCCATGTGGAGGAACTCACGTGGAGACTTTGGCGCGTGGTCAGTGCGTGATGGAGCAGCAGACAGTCGGGATGGCCTCAAGCTCCCCATGGATTCCAGTTCCCTACCCCACGAAGATGACTACGTTCGCTGCTCCCCTTACAGACACGGGGATAAGACTCAGGCCCCGAGGACAGTTGGCTTTGTACTCATGCAGAGACACGGAGGCCCTCGGCGTGATCTGTCCCGGATGCTCAGGACTGGTGGTCCACCTGAAGCCATTCGGGCGTTGCGAGGCATGCAAAGAGTTCTTGTTCGAGGTGGAGCCATCCACAGTAAGGCCCCGGGCCCTTCGCCTCAACAGCCTCACAGGTACCGCTACTCTAGAAGGAGAGATCCAGGCCTTTGCGGAGGTTCCCGTACGCACTGACCAGGGCGATGTGACTGCCCAATCAGAGACTGAGAGAGGAAAATCCAAGGATGCTGCTTCGGTCACCACAGATTCTCTGCTGCCACCTCCGAAGAGGAAAGTTGGCCTGGTGCAGGCCTCCTGTGGTCGTGGACGAGCTTCAACCCGTCGCTTGCCTGGCCTGGATGGATCCGGTTGGAAGAGTCCTGGACATCCCAGTTCTACAAAAAGTCAAGGTGAGCCAGGGGCTGGGACTGTGGTGGTGGTTGGAGGTGTCGGGGGTCCACAGCCGGTGGAGCCCGCAAGGGAGGGTAGTACCTAGTCTACCAGAGACTACCTTCCCGCCGAGATGTATGACACTTCCGACCTAGAGTCGCTGTCAGATTGTGTAGATGACGGTGAGATTGATGAACTGTTTCATCGGAAGGGCTGGGACAAACGCCCATTGCCTGTGTTACGTGAACCGCAGGATTCCCCTATGTCAATAGGAGACAGCACGCCCCGGGTACAAGTCCCGGAGTCTACGAGGAAGTCTAGTCCTCAAAGTGCCTTCCCACAATCTACAACATCGCCCGTCTTGGTGGCGGGGTTGCAGCGAGCCTCACTACGAGCACCGAGAGAAAAGCCATCAGAGGTAGTGAAAGTACCTCGGCACCCGGAGGCCATCGTTCAACCCGGAGAAGGTGAGCGGGAAGCCATGCCTCCTTTGGCCAGATTGCAACGACTTTTCTCACAGAGAGTCACCCGTGAGTATGGGTGGGAATATTCCTACTTGCATGGGGACTTATTTTTTGAAGTTGAGGTCATACGCCAGAGATGGTATGACAAATTTGTTTGGGAAAAGCTCAAAGTACCCCATGCACGAAGATATTTGTCCTGTTCGTCACCCGTGTCGAAAAAGTTTCGGGACTGCAGAGCAGACTGGATATGGGGCCGCCATATCCACGCAGACAAGGTGCGCATCTGCAGGAAAGATGGAGAGGATGCTGACTATTCAATTGAGGTTTTTGATAAACATCTGAAGCCCTTGTTCTTGCCTGACCCGAAGTTCTATTTGTGAGAAGAGACTCACTTGTTGTTTCCTTTCCTACAATCTTCTAGAAGTGTTCCTGCCGGAGCATCCGAACTGTGACCTAGTTTTTTTATTTGGGTTTTTGTTTTCTACTCTTCAGGAGGAATGAGAGCAGTTTTTGTTTGTTCTCTCGTTCTCACGGCTCAAAGACAGACTTTGGGGGTAGAATTAGTGTAGGGATGCAGGAAGAATGAAGATTGCACCAAGTGTCATTACTGCGGCACTGTCGCCAGGTGGCAGTGTTGTGCAACGGTTGTTTTTTTTTTTTTTTTACACGCGCATCACTTTACTCATTGGAGCAAGTGGGTCTATTGGTTGATGGACCCATTCATTCCAAATTAACACAAAAATGTCAGGATGTGGCTTTTCTTGTGTGTTGTTTTTTTTCCCCCTTCTGCAGGAGATTCGTCTGTCAAGACTGCTGAGTATGGGGTGGTTCTTAGACAGTGAAGGGAGGGATTGTATATGTGTACATGATAGATGTTTTTAGGGAAAAGTTTTATTGTTTTATGTTCCCTTTCCCCTTTGAGCAGGTCTTGGTATGGTTGAGGTTCAAAAATTTAGGGATAGCCTCTGGGGCTAGGCTTATGTCATCACTCCATGGGAGACATGGGTTTGCACCAGACGCTGGGGACCAGCGTCAAATCACAGGGGGGAGTATGTAGCGGGGTCTCTAAATTTAGGTGGGACACTCAGGTGTGTAAGTATAGGAATAGTGGACCATTTGTGTTCGTGGAGGATTGGATGGTGTAATAATCTCCTTGGCCTCTGGGTGGCGGGGTGCCTGGAGGCTCAAGGTAGATTTGCCATTACAGTGCTACCCTTTTTGTCCCTTTCCGGAGATGGTACAGCGAGGGCGGGGAACCTGCCGTGGTGTCGATGGGAGGAGATAAAAGGGGGAGACGCCCTAACCACGAGGTCTTCAGGAGGATCTTCTTCACGCGCCCAGGCACCTTAGGCCTGGGTGCGGGCGGTTCCGGATTCCGGCCCAGGTGCCCTAGGCCTGATCGGAATGGAGTTGGAGTCCATCCCAGGCACCTTCAGCCTGGGGTGAGGTACTAAACTAGGAGGCCTGGGGTCCAGTGACTTCGACTAGATCCCGCAAGGGTGGAGAAGTCTGAGGGTCCCTGAGGTGGATGGGGCCCATGTCTGAGGTGAGGAGGCCGGGGAGGTTACCCGTCCGGAGAGTCTAGAGCAGCATCAACCCAGTGACGGATGGGCCTCTGGTAACTCCCTTGGAGGGACATCTTCCCCTGATAGGGGCCACAGCGCAGCGAAGGTTCTCCTTTCTACGTTCTCTTGAGTCGCTGGTAGAGACTCTCAAATTCTAAGTCCTTTCTAGCTAATGCTATAGTAACCGCTGGCGAGATCGCAGTGGTTTAGCTAATAAACAGGATAGTGCCTCGACCTGCTCATTCCCCGTATCAAAATGTTATTAAGTCGCAACCAGTTGGCTACTGAAGCACTGTTTATTGTGAGATGTACAATAAAGCAAGAGTTGGACTGTGATCGGTGTGTGGAACTCTGGTTAATGGGAGCAGAGGGAAGTGTTGACACAGCGGGACTTGATTCTAGACAAAAGCACATAGGCCCGAGGAAATATCTGGTACTGGCCTTCACCTCACCCACAGCTATGGGGAGGACATGGGCCGTAGCGCATCTCACCCTGTCGTGTGACATACCCCTAGACAAAGGAGATGGGGTGAGGCCGCTACACAAGGTTTATCAAAGAATATGACACTGACACTCTCCCTGCCTATCCTTCTCTCTCCCTGCACACAAGGTTTAGCAAAGAATATGACACTGACACTGTCCCCTGCCTATCCTTCTCTCTCCCTGCACACAAGGTTTAGCAAAGAATATGACACTGACACTCTCCCTGCCTATCCTTCTCTCTCCCTGCACACAAGGTTTAGCAAAGAATGTGACACTGACACTGTCCCCTGTCTATCCTTCTCTCTCCCTGCACACAAGGTTTAGCAAAGAATATGACACTGACACTCTCCCTGCCTATCCTTCTCTCTCCCTGCACACAAGAATAGCACAAAGAATATCACACTGTCCCTGCCTATCCTTCTCTTTCCCTGCGCCGGTACACACTACACAAGGCCGCTGCGCTGGCGGCCTTTTATAGTGTTGGGCATGTGCTAAACCCCCTGAGCTATAATTGGCCACAGGCAACCTGCCTGTGGCCAATTATGGCTCTCCTAGCTGCCGGCACTGTGATTGGCCAAGCATACGGGGTCACAGTGCATGCTTGGCCAATCACAGCGCCGGGATTGCACTGCGATGGCGCAGTGTATTGTGGGCCGTTCGTGTCACTCGAATTTGGCGCGAACGGCCCAAATCGTTCGATTTTCGCCGAACGGTCGAACAGCCGATGTTCGAGTCGAATTTATGTTCGACTCGAACACCGAGCTCATCCCTAATGAAAACCTATGAATTAAAAAGAGAGATTAGGTCTGACATAACGCTTAAAACAGTCGGACGTCCATCTACCCAAACCCATAATGGCTGGAGCCGGGAGACTCTGAGCAGCTGCGTCAGACGCAGCCCCTATCCTAAAAGAATGAGAGGAAAACTTTATTTTGTCCAGACCCAAATGTGCCATGCAGCGCTGCAGTACATATGTAAATTGATACTTAGTGACCGGGGACCGATCCAAATGTACTAACAAATGGCCAACCCCCCTTGGACGAACCAACAAAAAACGGCTGACCACCACCACCGGGCACAGCGAGCTATCCTCGCCTGCGGATAACGTCACCCATTCCCCACGACCCAGTTGGTCCCTTTTAGATTGCCGCAAGAAAAGGTACACCCTCCCATGCTCCACTAGAACATGCTCGGCTAACATGCCCCGAGAACACCCCTTGGAACCCGGAAGCAATTTCGAGACCCGAAACGCTCCAAAATAAGCCAACACAAAGGCAGTTTAGAATAGCAATGCCTCATACCCAGTAAAACACATCACCGATGTAGCCTCGTAAATCCGCCTCAGTAACTCCCGACTAATGGGCCTCCTCCCATCCAGGGTGAAATTATGCTTTTTGTAACCCTTCAGTGCCTGCTTCACTGAGAAAAAACTAGAGCAAGGCGGGAGCCGCAGCAGCCAAAAGAAAAATTATACCCCGGCAAGTGTCTTCGCAATGTAGCTGTGGGACAACTGCCGATCCATCAAAGAAACCAGAAAAGCCAAAATAGCCGATTCAGAGGGTGCATCCCAAGCAAAACCAGTACTGCCAGCAAACGCCACCCACTTCCTCCATGCAGTAGAATAATCCACCCATGTATGAGGAGCGACTGATTGCCTGATAACCTCCAAAATCGGTGTCAGATCAACTCCCAGAGGTAGTCCGGGCATGGCGTGCCCTCCTCGTCCGCCTCCGGAAGCAACCGTTGAAAACGCTGCATCTGGAAACGGGAGAGAGAATCAGCAACCACATTCAGCACTCCTGGCGTATACCATGCCTTAATCCATATATTAAACTTCAGGCATAAAAAAACCAAATGACGCAGAATTTTAACCACAAACAAAGAAACTAAAGAGAGACAGTTGACCGCGAAAAGGACCCCTTTATTGTCGGTCTCCACCAAAATCTGTTTATTGACAAAGAACCGGCCCCACGGCGACACTGCTACCAGTATTGGGAAGAGTTTGAGGAGCACAATGTTCCTCGTAGCCTTCTTGTGGACCCAAGCCTCAGGCCAGGCACCACAACTCCAATGCGACCCCCAAATGGCCCCTGGAACCCGCTGCATCAGTGAATAAACGAAAATCTGGTGCAAAAATAAAATCCGACTGAAAAAAGGATCTACCATTGAAACCTGCCAAGAAATCGGCCCATACCAGCAAATCGTCCTTTAGAGCTCCCGTCAACCGGATGTGTGCGAACGGGGATTTCAAACCGGAAGTGGCGAGATACAAACGCTGTGAAAAATCCTCCCTGCCGGCATGATTTTGCAGCCGAAAGCCAGAAGGCCCAGTAACGACTGCATTTCCCTCAAAAGCACCTTCCGGCGCCTTAAGAAGAAAGTAATAAGGTTCTGCATCCTTGCCACCTTGGCCATAGGCAGACTAAACTCCATGACCTCAGTGTCCATGTAAATTCCTAAAAACTCCATCTGCGTTGCCGGCAGACAAGTCTTCTCCCCTGCCAGAGGAACACCAAAATGGCCTGCAACCACTGTAAACAAATTCAACAAACGGGAACAGAGAGTCGAATCTGCAGGGCCGACAAACAAAAAATCATCTAAATAATGCACCACCGTGTCCTGACCTGACTCAAAACTTATGACCCAATGCAGGAACGTGGAAAATGACTGAAAATACGTACAAGACAAAGAGCACCCCGTTGGGAAGCACTTGTCGAAAAAATAAGCACCCTCAAAACAAAAACCCAAGGAACTGAACGCAGCCGGGGCAATGGGCAAGAGCCGGAAAGCCGACTTGATGTCCGCTTTGGCCACAAGCGCCCCACGGCCTTGTGCCCTAACCTTGACGATGGCCTCTTCAAACGTAGCATAAACCACCAAACAGGAAGTAATGTCAATGTCGTCATTCAACGAACCCCCCTTAGGGAAAGAGAGGTGCTGAATCAAACGGAAGGCGTTCGGCTCATTTTTAGGCACCACCCCAATTTGTGAAATCCGGAAATTGGGGAAAGGCGGTGCAGAAAAAGGCCCTGCCATCCGCCCTTCCGCTATTTCCTTAAAATCCTTCTCCCGTTCTACCTCTGGAAAGCGCTGTACGGACTTCAAATTCTCAATTACCGTACAACCCGTACCTGAAAAAAACGGAAGGGGAAAACCGAACGAAAAACCTTCAATTAATAAAAGCGCCTTCTCCCTGTTTGGGTACAGATCCAACCAGGGGCGCATGTTTTTCGGCCTCACTGGCGTGCAGGCTCTTTGGAAAAATATCCCGCGAGGACTGCGGCGCCGCCTTCCGGAAACATTTCACCATCGGGTGGGGCCCTGCACAGACCGAGCATTCATGCCTATATTTGCACGTCGCATTAAAGCGACAGGAACTTTCATTGAAAGCGAAGCAACAACCTCTGCGGTTCCCAGCGGTACCAGGGTTACCCTGGCTCAACTTACCCAATGTCGGTCTCTGGGGAACGATCAAGTTAACCTCAGTGACGGATGCACCGCCAGTTTCTGGTGAAAGGTTTCATCATAAGAGTACCAGCCCAAACCGCCAAAACTTTTATAGGCCTCCAACACATGATCCATATGCTGAAAAAGGCCTCCGCTCAGCTCTGGCTGTTTCTCAACCAATACGCTAGCAAAAACAAAAAATGCCTGCAACCAGTTATTAAATGAGCGAGCCACAGGCCTGCGCCTATCCTCCTCCTTCCTGTCCTCCCCCTTCTTCTCCCTTTTAAAAATAAAATCCTTAGATGCCGGAAGAAGGGATAACATATCAACAAACTCCCCAGCCCAAATTTTATCCTTCACGGACCCCGGTAGATGATAACCTAAAGGGGACATCTCACACGGCAACACTTCTTTCATACTCACCTCCGGGACTGACCTTCTAGCTGTCTCCCTAGGCAAGCGCAAATCAGGGCTGTTCACAGTGCTACCTAACAAACTATGTGACATGGGAGTAGTGACATTAGAGGCATGTAAAGAACAGGAAGTAGAGCCCAGGGTGGATGCCACAGCAGAAGCAGGGAAAACAGGAATAGGAATACCAGCGGAAGAAAGAGCAGCAGAAATAGCAGACAGGTAAACCATTAAATCCTGCATCACATTATGCATTAACTCACCCTGCGCAGCTGGAGCTGGGACTGGTGCTGGAGCCGGCACTGGACCTGGTACTAGAGCTGGTACTGGAGCTGGCACTGGACCTGAGACCAGGGATGGTACTGGAACCGGTACTGGACCTGGCACAGTAGCTGATACTGGACTTGGTAGCAGAGCTGCTGGAACAGGAGCTGACGCTGGTGCTGCAAGAACCATTGCTGGTGCTGTAGCATGTGCTGACGCCGCTGGACCTGGCTGCACCATGCCAAACATTGTGCCTGGGACCAGGCCATTCTGCAGAGCCAGCAGCTGAGAGGGAGCTGCCACCTGACGTCAGGCGGCCGCCGAGGCAGGCGGTGCCATTCTTCTGGATCTTTCTCCCTGAGGCCCCGAGTTCCCGCCCCGCCTCCTCGCAGGGGACTGTGACTGGAGTCTCCTCTTCGCTGACTACCACCGCACTAGCTGCGTTGTCACGGCACTCATCCTCCCTCACCTGCCGCTCCGGGGGTACACTCCGGCGTGTGAGCCGCCTAGGGGAAAGTTGCGCTGCTCCACCGCCATGCTGCTGTACCTCTTCCTCCACCACAGGCAGCACGTCTTCTTCCATGGGCATGTCCAAGCACCGCCGCAGCCAGGCCTCCCCCCCTCGGCTCTTTGCTCTCTCCACAAAGCCCCGGATCAATTCTTCCATTACTTCAGGCAAGTGCAGCTCTTTTTTTTTCTTCCTGGGCCGCTGCAGAGGACGCCCCAGACCCTTTGCAGCCCTTAAATAGCTTCCCTGGGGAACCAGAACCTTCTCTGGACCGCTATTGGGTTGCCCCACCTGCACCATAAATTAATTAAAGGGACAGTACCGACCCTCCCCTCACCTATCACTTCTTAACCCCCTAATACCCAGAGAGGGGTCAGGTGGCCCCAGTCCCAAGAAAGCAGGCCCCAATGCTTTTGCCCGCTTTTAACATTCCTGAGCAAGCTCTGCACTGGTGGTGCCCCGATCCCACAGCTGAATTCACTGCAGAAGACGGTCCTGGCACTTGCTGGACTTTCTTGGGCACCCTGAATCCTTCTTTACAGCACTTGGACCTCTTTCCTTGAAGTTCTTGATGATCCGATAAATGGTTGATTTAGGAGCAATCTTGGTAGAAGCAATATCCTTGCCTGTGATGATGACTGCATGTGTTTTCCTGCATGGTTAACAGAGAAAGAACAATGACTTCAAGCACTGACCTCCGTTTAAAGCTTCCAATCTGCTATTCTAACTCAATCAGCATAAGGCTGGGTTCACATATGTGTGGCCGCAGGTTCGTGCCCGGGGTCTGGGGTGTGTCTGTTCACCGATTCAGGTGCGATTCAGGTCCAAATTTTTGCCTGAATTCGGACCTGAACCGGGCCCAAACACGCACAGGACCGTTTTTCAATCTGGACCGTGGCCGCCCCGAACATGTGGGAAATTGCTCAATTGAGAGCCGCTCACACTTGCATGTCATGCCAATTGGATGCGTGGAAAACCGCATCCAATTTGCATATGTGTGAACCCAGCCTTACAGAGCGATTTTCAGCCTTGTCCTTGTCAACACTGACACCCGTGTTAATGAGAGAATCACTGACATGATGTCAGCTGGTCCTTTTGTGGCAGGGCTGAAATGCAGTGGAAATGTTTTTTTTTGGGAGGGGATTAAGTTGATTTTCATGGCAAAGAGGGACTTTGCAATTAATTGCAATTCATTTGATCACTTTTCATAACATTCTGGAGTATATGCAAATTGGCATCATAAAAACAGAGGAAGCAGACTTTGTGAAAATGAACATTTGTGTTATTCTCAAAACTTTTGGCCACCGCTGTAGGTCCTTCAGCAATCTTATTCAGCCAATGGGTGGTCACTGATCGTGTAACTTCAGAGCATGTGCACAAGCATTACGTTGTCCCCAGCATACAGCCCATTCTTAACATTTTACAGATGCTGAGATTGAGCGGACAAGAAAAAACAGCCAAACACTTCCATCGCTTAGTGGTCCCCGGGGGGGGGGGGGGTAACCAGTGTCCTATGCCCAGCCGGTGGATGCATTGGCTTCCTTTTTTTAATTTTTAATAAATATCATTTTACATGGGCTTGAGCGGAGACTGTGCAGAGCACAATGCATGTCTCATACAGAAAATTATTAAACAGATAAAAAGAATGTCTGGGGAGAGTATAAAGCCTCATACACACGATCCGATTGTTGGCAGGGGATTGTGTGATGACTGTTGGCCTAAAATCTGACTGTTAGTACGCTCCTTCAGACAATTGTTGTCCAACTTTCCGCCAACAAATTTTGGATGGCAGGCTAGTAATTTTTCCGCGGACAACTGTCTGATGTCAATTTTCGTATCATCTGTACACAAGTCCACCACACAAAAGTCGAAAGTACAAACACGCATGCTTGGAATCAATGCTTACCAAACATGACATTAGCAGAAAGTGCCCAAAGGGTGGCGCTCAAGAGCTGAAATTCCACGTAGTACGTCACTACGTTCGTGTTTGTTGGCCGACAATTGTGTTCCGTTTGTATATGCAAGACAAAATCCAGGCGCACGCATTTTTGACAAAAATCTGACACTCGGTTGGCCAACAATCTGATCGTGTGTACCAGTCTTAATCACATGCCTGACGAAGGAGCCCTGCGCGGCTCCGAAACGTTGTACCTATTTCTGTGATGTGATCTCTGTCAATAAAAGAAACCTTTGGACGTGTTGCTCCATGGTGTGCTGGCGAATATGTTCACTTCTTTATATTTATATTGCTTGTATATGGTTTCACATATTATATTGTTGCAGCCCTGGTGTGACTAGCACTAACATTTTTCCATCACTTCACTTTCCACATTAGCGCAGTAAAACACTTTTTTATCCATACGAATATGTTCACTTGCTTGATGTTTCCAGGACCCAACTGGTAATCGCTACAGCACCCACCATTTTAAGAGCCATACTTTCCAGGAGCGTGTGCGATAGGAATATTGACTGTATCAGGCTTAAGACTTTTTTTCTTGGCAGAAGAGACTTTTCCTTGTTTAATATTTTTATTAGATTTTACAAGTAAATAGCAAGTATAATGCACATTACATTCTGATCAAGAATAGAATTGTAAATAAATACAGCAATCACTAAAAATACATATTGAAAGAAAGGTAGTAGAGGATAAACCTCATTAACAATTATATCAATACAAATAGAGGTATAAAAGATTAGAGCAATGAAAATAAGCAATATTCAGGATAGAATATCATGCCTCCAGACCATCCACTCACCCCAGAAGGGAGCAAGCTGTGAGCAGATGGGGGCTCGATTAAGTATGAGAGAGTATGCTGGGTTATCCAGAAGGATACACCAGATGAACGTTGTCATACCGCAATTGTTTAGTGGAGACCTTCCTAACAAATCTTTAAGACACAAAGATATTAGTGATTGATAAAGTGAAACTTAAAAGGTATATATATAAGTCATGCAATGGACATCGCATATGTATAAAATCCGTATTACACAAGTAACAAAACTAACCAGAGCAGAAAGACAGAAGAAGTACAGAGAGAAGAAGAAGAAATATGGGAGAAAAGTAAAATATATAGAAAAGAAGGTATGGGTATAGAAAAATAGAGATAAAGGTAAAGGTTGTCTCCCCGGGTGGCGGTCCAGTCAGATCAAGGCCCCGTTTAAATATTATATTAATAGATAAATATTAAAGTATTTCAAGAAGGCATCAACAATAATTGATCAAAATCTGGGGGTAAGAAGTGTTTAATCCATGGTTTCCATATTTTATTGTATGTAGTAATGTTGTTATCTTCAATAGCAGACATTTTGGAAAAGATAAGGGCTCTGTTAATTCTATGTTTAGTTTCAGCCACAACTAAAGTTTGGGTTTTCCAGGCCTTAGCTATAGATTGTTTAGCCGCCGTGGTGAGATGTAGTAGTAATTTGAATTGTGATTTATTCAATTCAGGAGGTTTGAGGTTGAGGAGAGCCAGTGCCGGGTCTGGCGGGATTGGTATTTCCAAGGCCGTAGAGGCCATGTTAAATATTTTACTCCAGAAGGATTGAACGATTGGACATTGCCACCAAATATGGAACTGCGTGCCCGGTTCAGAACAGCCTCTGAAACATAAATTTGGGTACAAGGGGGCAAATTTGGCAATCCTGGCCGGAACCAGGTACCATCGAGAAAGGACCTTATAATTTGTTTCCAACGCAAAACAGTTTGGCGAGGAATGCTTAGTAGCTGACCATATATTATCCCAGTCACTTTTACTGAATGTTCTATCCATGTCATGTGCCCATTTAGTCGTATAGGATGGTAAAGTATCGTCGGATGTGGAATTGATGCGTTTATACAAAAGTGATATTAATCCTCTAGTATGGGGATCACTGTTACAGATATGTTCAAATTGAGTCATTTGGGTAAGAGGGGATCCCGTATCAACGAGGGGTGTATAAAAGTTCTTAATTTGTAGATAGCGGAAGAGCTCCTTCATGGGGAGTTTGTATAAATCACATAATGTTGGGAACGTAAGAATATCATTGGAGGAAACTAGATTGTGAATATGAAGTAGGTTTCTTCTGGACCAAGCTGCAAATGATAGGGGAAATTTCCAGGCGGGGTAAAATGAGGGATTTCGAAGAAAAGAGAGTAGAGGGTTATGAGTGGATTGTAGGCTTTTTGTGGATCTATATTTGTCCCAGATAGCTATAGAATGTTTGGTTACGGGGTTAGATAAGTTTAGTCTATCTTTAGGAGCTAACCAGAGCAAATTATTCACAGAAATGGGGTCAATATCCACTGATTCAATCGCTACCCATAGAGGGGATTCTGTTGTAGAATGGTATTTGGGGAGTTGTGCTAGCTGAGCAGCAAAGTAGTATGAGGAAAAGTTAGGAATTCCCAGACCACCTTTCAATTTATCAAGATAAAGAGTCGATCTGGGTATACAGGGTTTTGTAGAGCCCCATATAAAAGACATCACTCTCTTTTGAGTGAGCCTCAAGAAGTAAGGAGGTATATGTATGGGGAGAACTCGGAATAGGTAAAGGAACTTTGGTAGGATTGACATCTTAGTAGCGTTAATCCTCCCAATCCAAGATAAAGGAAGAGAAGACCATTGTTTCATCAGATTAGTAGTTGACTTCAATAAGGGTAAGTAGTTAGCTGAAAATAAGTCGGATATAGAAGAAGTGAGTTGGACTCCAAGATATGAAATATGGTGTAATTCCCAATTGAAAGGTAAAGACGTTTGAGCTTGTTGTAACTCAGATGGCGAAAGGGAAATATTAAGGGCATTAGATTTGGCATGATTAACACACAATCCAGAAATCTTTGCAAACTTGTCCAAAGTATTTACTAGATTTGGGGCTGAGACATGGGGATGGGATAAAAAAATCAGGATGTCATCTGCAAAAAGACTCAATTTGTGGTGATGTCCACCTAATTCTACTCCTTTGATATTAGGATTATTTCTAATAATACATGCTAAGGGTTCAATAAGTAGGGCAAAAAGCAAAGGGGATAGAGGGCAACCCTGTCTAGTACCTCTCCTAATATCTATCATAGCTGATTTGTAACCCATATATTTAATATAAGCTTTCGGAGTGCTGTATAGTGAGGAGACCCAAGTTAAGAAATTTTCCCCAAAACCCCATTTTTGAAGAGTATATTGTAGATATGGCCAGCTGATTGAGTCGAACGCCTTCCTAATGTCTAATGATATAAGGCAAGTTGGGATACGTCTTTTTTTGGCGGCATGAATTAATAAAAGTGCTCTTCTGACATTATCCCCTGCTTGACGCAAGGGCATGAAGCCAGTTTGGTCACGATGGATAAGTTTACCTATAATGCTATTTAATCTAGTTGCCAAGATCTTAGCTAATAACTTAATGTCTAGATTTAAAAGAGATATGGGGCGGTAATTATACCAAGAGGTAGTGTCAGATTTAGGTTTGGGAATCATTGCTATGATGGAAGTTAGTGTTTCGGTTTTGAACGAATGACCAGCTAACAAAGAATTGAAGGCTCTAGTCAATAGAGGCGTTAAAATCGAATCAAATTGTTTGTAGTATAGTGCAGAAAACCCATCGGGGCCCGGTCTCTTGTGAGGCTTCAATTCTTTAATAGCAGCTTTAACTTCCAATGCCGTTATCGGACTCTCCAAATATTCACATCGTTCTGGTGTCATTGTGGGAAGTGTAACATCTGAGAACAAAGTGTCTGCTTTGTTTTTATCAAAGATTAAGCCAGGGTCATAGAGCTTAGTTAATTTAGATTGAAAGATTTCCAAGATCTTTAATGGGTTACTAGTGTATGCATTTCTGGAGGTTCTAAGTCGGAATGCAGCTTGTGAATGATCAATAGACTTGAGGCTGCGGGCCATTGGGGTATCGGGCTTATTGGCTTTGCGGTATAGGGTATGTTGCCGCTTGCGTAAGAGTTTGTCTGCCGAATCTGTCAGAAAAAGATCCAACTCAAGCCGGGCCCTTTCCAATTTAGTGTTAGTGTTTGCATTCGGGGTAGCTTGATGAGCCAAATGACAAGCGTTAAAATTTGCTTCAAGTTTGGTGAACAGAATCTTGCGATCTCTTTTAATAGATCTCGCCTTTTGTATCAAGTTGCCCCGAATGACAGCTTTATGGGCTTCCCATAGTGTAAGGGCAGAGACATCAGTAGTGTCATTAAATGAGATATAATCATTAAGAGCCAGTTCAATATCTGAACGGTGTGAGGGGTGAGTTAGGATGGAGTCGTTAATACACCAAGTGGTGTCATGTGACCTAGGTATTGGAGAGGTAATTGTAGCAGTGACCGCACAATGGTCTGTCCATGGAAATGGGATTATATTAGAGGATATTACTTCAGGGAGCATACTAGAGGGGAGGAAAATATGGTCTATTCGTGAAAAAGATTTGTGTGGATAAGAATAATGTGTAAAATTTCTGGAAGTTGGGTTAAGTTCCCGCCAGGTATCAACAAAATTAAAAGAAGTAAGTAGAGATTGGAAGGACCGTTTATGGGTAGGAGAGTTAGGAGATGACGGGGATTTATCCAAGAAGGGATAGATGGTAGTATTGGAGTCGCCACATAATATTATTGTTCCAAATTTATGTGATTCGATTAGTTGGAAAAGATGTGATAGAAAAGTTTCAGGACGCTTATTTGGGGCGTAATACGAAACCAATGTGACTTCAGTATCAGCAATAAAGCCTGTTAATAAAACATATCTACCCTCAGGGTCACATATTTGTGTATTAAGGGTAAATGGTGTAGAGCGGTGGAATCCAATCAGGGACCCACGTTGCTTAGTTGTAGCTGATGCTGCGTAGAATTGAGGGTAGGAGGAGGAAAGAAATTTAGGGGAAGCGTTATTGGTAAAGTGCGTTTCTTGAAGGAAAATGATGTGAGCTTTTCTAGCTGAAAAGGAACGTAGAGCTTTAGTTCTTTTTTGTGGAACGTTGAAGCCTTGTACATTTAAGGACAAAATGTTTATGGGGGCCATGACATAGTAAGGGTAAGTTTTATATAAGGGTTAATGAAACCCATATTATGAGTTCGAACCGCCACCAAGGGAGACAGAAGAGGAGAAAAAAGGAAAGACAGAAAAGAAAGAATAAAGAAGAAACCAAATAAATAGGTAGCCCTAATGACTGCAATTAATGTCATAAAATAATGATGTACTAGTAGGGCGCAGGAACATCTCGGAGAGATAACAAAAAATCTCCGAGGGGTTCCATGGTCACCGACCGACTCCTGCATAATAGTAGCAGTAGTCAGGGGGTACGTAGGGGGCCGCAAGAAGTTCCGGAGGGAAAAACAACGCCGGAGAACACTTAAGTATTATAATAGTAAACTTATATAATTCTCTATCAAGAAGACTGGAGATGCAATAAACAAAAAAGAGAGAGAAAGGAAGCATACCACCTTCGGGAATTATGTTGAGTCAATTTCTAGATGAATGCGTCCATAAGGAGGCTAGAAAATATTAATCTTAACACTTGTGAAGCAAACCGTCTACGCAAGCGAAATAATTAATAAACAAGCTCGCAAATATAGAGGAAAGGGAAGAAAAAAAAAAAAAAAAAAGGGGGGGGAGGGGGAGGGAAGAGGATAGTCTATCTATATCAATGACCATATAAGTCAAGGAAATAAACTTATTTGTCTATAAGGAGACAAATAAAGAAAACAAGAAACACTCGTCTCAAGAAGCAATAATGAAATTTTAGCTTTCTGGCTGACAAAAACATAAATTAAATACATAAATTTATATTACATATTAAAAAAAAAAAAAAAAAAAAAACACTTGTCTCAAAAATGTAAATGTAATATAGACCTTCTGGCTGACTAAAACAATAAATAAATACCTAAATTTATATTTCATAAGTACAATATAATATGCATATAAATTACTAAGTAGACATATTTGTCAATAAGGGGACAAAAAAAAAAAACCCTAAAAACACTTGACTCAAAAATGTAAATGAAATATAAACCTTCTGGCTGACTAAAACCCTAAATAAAAACCTAGATTTATATTTCATAAGTACAAATTAATATGCATATATAATGTGCACATAGATTAAAGAAATAGACATATTTGTCAGAAACAAGACACCACAAAAAAAAAAAAATGGAGAACAGGATTCTAATTCTTCAATCATAGATAGTGCAATGCTTTTCAGAATAAAGCAATGGGGCTAGTACCCTACAAAAGGGGAGAAACATGGATAAGATTAATGAAAGTTGGACAATCAGTCCATTGAGTCGACATTTATCGGTGCCTGACTATCAAAACGTCCTCTTTTATGAAGATTCTGTCTGGTATAACCAGAGGGGTTTGGGTCCAAGTCGGTTTCATTTGGAGGTGATCTAGAAGCCGCTCGTCTACGAGATTGCTCCTTAGAATTGGTGTGATCCATCAGGCCTAGATCAATTAAGGCTGACCGTAGTTCATCGGACGTGCGACAGGTATATCTAGTTTCCAAGTATGTAAAGCGGAGAGAGAATGGAAACCCCCAGTGGTATATGATTTGGTGCTTTTGAAGTACTTGCAGCAATAGTTTCATAGAACGCCTCTTAGTAACAGTTAGAGGGGAGAGGTCTGTAAAGAGCTGATAGATATTGCCCTGGAACTCAAGAGTGTTTTTACCTCTAGCAGCAGCAAGTATTTGCTCCTTTGTTTTATAGTAATGAAATTTAACTATAATATCTCTAGGGGGTCCATTGGGTTTGCGTTGAGTTAGGGCCCTGTGGACTCTGTCCATTTCCAATCTCTCAGGTGAAATACCTGGTAACAGTTCCTGAAACAGTGCACATAAAGTTCCCTGTAAGTCTATGATTGATTCAGGGAGACCTCTGATTCTTAGGTTGGAGCGACGGTCCCTATTCTCCTGGTCTTCCAAACGGTTTTGTAATAAAGAGTTCTCATCCTTAAGCTGTTCAATAGTAGCATCATAATGCTGTGTGGTAGTTTCTATATCATCTACCCGCATTTCCAATTCAGCTGTTCTATGCCCCAGCTCCCTAATCTCCCTTGTCAGCTTCTCTGTTATCTGGTCAGAAGTTTGTTTCAAAGCTTTCTGAAGCATTTTCTCAAATTGTCTAAACATGTTAGACTGAATAACATTTTCAGGTGTTTCATAGTCAGAATCAATCTCACCAGCTGTGTCCAGAGTTTTGACATTGTGTGACAGGGATTTAGGAACCCGCTGTGTGCGAGTCTGTGAGGTACCAGGTGCCGCCATCTTGGATGTCTGCCGGGCCGGTGTATCTTTAGAGATACCAATCTTATACTTCGTTTTTGGCCCCCTCGTGACCATCCTCAATACGCGAAAGTGTACCTGGTATGGATTCGCGGGAGCTGGTGCCGTTTGCGGTGAAAAACAGCAGTCGGTTCTCCGGTTTGTTTAACCCGGGAGCGGAGCTCTAAGGGGATGCGACTTCTCCCTCAGGCATCCGCGCATGCGCCGGCAGAAGAGACTTTTATGTCTCTGCTGACAAAAATCCCTACCTCCTAGCATCTTTCAATTTTTAAGCCCAGGTTCACACTGGGCTGCGGGAGTTCAGCTGAACCTGCACGATTTCACTCCTGCCTGTCAGTCCCGATTTCGGCCGCGATTACAGAGACATCTGTGCAGTTTCTGCCAAAATCACAAAAAGTAGTACAGAAACGACTTTTTGAAATCGGTGCAGCGTCGCAGATGCGGTGTCGCACCGATTAGGACGGTGCAATTGCCGGCAAATGCCGCCGATTTGAAATGCGATTTGACATGTCAAAATGCACCAGTGTGAACCAGGGCTAAAGCTCAGTTCTTTTCATTTTTAAAGTTGAGTTTAAAAAAGAAAAAAAAAAAAGTTTAGTTCTTTTTTAGTTCACTTGCTCTGAGCTGCGTTTTTTCATATACTGGAACGTGTTTTTTTCCACATACATTACAGTGTTTTTTTTTTCCACTTCATTTGGGCCCTGTTTACATTAGGCGATTTGGAATCAGAATCACCGAAATTCAAATCGCTGTCACCCTATAATAGCAGGTGCTCGCATATTATTGCAGATCATCAGGTATTTTTTTTATAGAACGCTAAAAATGTACAATGTAGAAAATTACTTATAACATGATATATAAAAAGTTAGTGATTGGGTTAACATATACCTTAAATACTCTTATCTTACATAGGGTGTGATTATGGGGAATGTCATGTGCTGCTTTCAAAACCTAGTTCATGCATAGACTGTATGGAGAATGTGTGTATGTACAGTATACACGTACATGGATTCCTGTTTGCTCTGACAAAGAAACTCTGGTAAAACAGGAACTTTGGTTTGCAGTCAGTTGCTTGTTTATAGTGAGAGAGTCCACACGTCCTTTACAGAGATCCACCCACACTTCATATTTCTGAGTGATAGCCCTGCCAGCGTGACTCCTCTTCCCTCGGTTATGTCCGCTGTGTACATGGTACAGATTACTAATTTACATGGATCTTTGGGGAGGTCAAAGAATCATGTTGTTGTTTTTTTACTGGCAGCCTGGTGTGCACCGATCAGATCCAACCTGATTTCCTTTTTATTTTCCTATTGAGATTGGCAATAACTTTGTCTTACATGAAAAGGATGGTTTTTTTTTAGTTTTTTTGTGATTGGTGGCAAACAGAACTTCCCCTTGGTGATAGTGTCAGACAAGTAAGTAGCCATTCACACTTGTGTGAGTTTTCATGCGACTTTGCCACATAAAGTCACTTGACAAGTCTAAGGCCACTTTCACACTGAGGCGCTTGAAAAACTGCCAGTAAAACACTGAGCGCTTTTGAAGCGCTTTTCAGGCGCTTTTGAAACGCTTTCAATTCATTTCAATGGAGAGGGGCGTTTTTTCAGTGCACTGCCTCAGTGTGAAAGAATTCATTGATTTTAATGGAAATACGTTTTCAGGTGCTTTTTTTAGCGTGAAAGCGCCTGAAAAGTGCCTCAGTGTGAAAGTAGTCTTAAAGTCGCAGCGACTTTGAAAAGGATCGACTTTAGTGCCAGAGAGTGTAAAGTTGCATCGAAGTCACACTCAAGAGCGCGCAACTATGGAGTCGCACTAGTGTGAACAGAGTCTAAAGCTTCATTCAGAAGGCTGCAGACACCCATGCTGCATGCAGGCCATCTTTGTTATTACGCTACGACTAAGGCTTCTGCCGAAACGCATCAGAGCTATTGTTTTATTGTCACTCTGATGTAGGGTGCCCACATGTCCCAGATTGCCCGGGACTGTCCCTCAATTGACATGTCTGTCCTGGGTCCCGGGCACCTTCATTCCGGGACAATACAATGTCCCGGAATGAAATAGAGGACACAGCCACCCCCTACTAACTAATAACTACATTTACAGAACTGGTTGCTAGGGCCAGCGCTGCCTGGCATCTTGCAACCAATGACAATTTACTCTCAGACAGTGAGACCGTGAGCGAGGCCTGCGCCTAGTGTAGCACTGCTGTCCCTACCCACCTCGGCACCTCCTCCTTCTCTGGCACCCAGCGGCAAACAGCAGGGACTGGTGTGATCTTTACTCTCCAGATAGTGACGCCACTCCTTTCCTTCTACACACGTGGCTCATGCAGAGGGAGTGACAGCAGCACTGCATCTGGTGGCAGGCTATGGGTGGCAAGCGGCACTGCATCTGGTGGCAAGTGGCACATTCACCTGACAAATAACTTGCCTCCAAACAAGTTCCCCATCAACCCCAAGACTACATTACCCCCTGCCCCCCTCATCTTTTTTTGGGGAAGGTGAGAGAGGGGGTGTGTCCCTGAATGACAGTTTGCAAATGTGCTCACCTTACTCTGATGTACCAATAGACTACACTTTAAAGTGGTCGTAAACCCCTATAAAAATTTTTTTTAAACCACCTGTAAGAGAAAAGCATAATGAGCTAATATGACTAGCATAATAGCTATTTATGCATCACTTACCTTAGATCGGGGGCCCCCGAAGCCGTCCTTGTCTCCCTCTTCAGCCGCAGCCATCGCTGCGGCGATAGCCAGAAGGTTACTTCCGGGTATCGCCGCTCCAGCTAAT
This sequence comes from Rana muscosa, assembly GCA_029206835.1. NCBI lineage: Eukaryota > Metazoa > Chordata > Amphibia > Anura > Ranidae > Rana > Rana muscosa. The sequence continues at coordinate 425,056,072 of CM055122.1, forward strand.
CACAGCGCCACTCCGGCGCTGTGATTGGCCGGAGCGGCAAAGACGTGAATCCGCGCATGTGCGCGGGAGCCGTCGAATCCGGCTAAGTCGTCGAATGATGGGACTTAGCCGGATTTGTGAATGGGATTAACCCCATGAATGCGCCGTTTGTGCAAAAACATGTGCAAGTGTGAATGTGGCCTAAAACTACAGTTGTTGTAGGTAGTATGTATTTTTTTTTCCTTTGTGTGTGTTTTAACCACTTCAGTTCTGGAAGATTTTCCTGCCATTTTTTGCTATACAGCACTGCGCTACTTTAATTGGCAATTGCGTGGCCATGCAGCGCTGTATCCAAACAAAATTTATGTAATTTTTTTCACATAAATACAGCTTTCTTTTGCCCTCATTTGTCCCTCGTTTTAGTCTGATCTATATAGTTGTATATAAAATGCACTTTTTATCTATCAAAAAATGTTTCCCAGTGCTAAACCTTTCATCAAATTTCTAACTTGCTGCTTTTGTAAATGTCAAAAGTCAGTATAAAGGGAAAAAAAAGCACTTGTGGGTTTAACTAATATTTTTTTTGTATAATTCTCCTTTAAGGGGACGTGGCAGGGGTTGTGTGTCCTATGCCTACATGCTTTTGCTTATAGGTGTCCCTGGTTCCCATCTCAAAAATTTGTGAGGTATGGGGGTGGAACTGACTAACTGACATCACCAGTGAAACGAATACAGTGATCAGTGCTAACAATATATTTTTTCACTGTAGTAATGACACTGGCTGGGAAGGGGTTACAATTTAAGGACAATCAAGGGGTTAACTGTTTGCCTATAATGTTTAGTGTGTACTGTTCTTTACTGAACAATGTGCCAGTTTTTACTCCCTGCTTTGCAGGGATAAAAAAAAAAGGGCACATCGCTGCTGTCTGTAGAGAGCTATGTTGTTTACCAACACAGAGCACTCTTCCGTCATTCGGTCAGCTAATCAACAGGTTCTGGCCATAAATCATTGGTTTCTGATCGGCTTGAGCTGTAGCACCCGCCCCCTACCCAGAAGTGCTGGCATTGGGGCCTCTCTGCCGCAGTAAATCTGTGATAGGCCGGCCGCAAGCAGTTAAAGTGTATCTATAACCAAAACATTTCTTTTTTTTTGTTTTAGATGGAGTGAGTAATGGTTAGACCCCCCCTGTCAGGTTTTAGGGCTAGTTCACATGAGCTGCACAGCGGCTGGTGTGCGGCTGGTGTGCAGTGTGATCTGGATGAAATGAGCAGACATTATGTGCTGAGCACAGAGAATTGCAATCTTTCCTTTTTTTTTAATGAACTTTATGGAGATGTCAAACAGACATCTCATAAATTTGAATTGACGGCCTCACAGTGCAAGGCAGTGGATTGTTATAAAAGAAGGCAGTGGATTTCCTTGCACTACGCTGTGCTAAAAAAAGTACTGCATACAGTACTTTTATCAGCGCATCATGCCCACACACACCAACGCAATGGTATGAACTGGCCACCTAGGAGACAAGGCAGTTTACCTTGTCTATGTGGTGGGACTGCGCTGGAATAGCCGCACAACACAGTCCCACCGCATCTGGTGTGAACCGCCCCTTACTGCTATTCAGATATTAAGCTTTTATCACATGTGCGGCTAGGGGGCAGTAAAAACAGGTGTATGAGCCTCAGTTTTGAGTGCTTGCATGAACAAATGCAAGCACCAAAGGCTGTACACATGCCGCAGCTACATTATTGTGCTTTGCAGCGGCAAAAATAAAACAGCATGTCACATTCGGTGGGCGTTCGCAGCCAATGCAAATCAATGTCACAACCAACCCATAACCAAGTGCAATTCACGTGATTGTGGCACAGCAGTCTGAGCGTTTACAGTAGGGTGACCAGACATCCCCGGTTTCTGGGGACAGTCCCCGGATTGAGGACACTGTCCCCGGACCAAGTCTGTCTCCGGTTTTGTCCCCGGATTGGATTTGAACAGGGGCTGGGGAAATTTCAAAGACAGTAATTGCAGAATAAAAAACAAAAGCTGAATTACACACCCCTGATCTGCTGCTCCTACTAGCTTAGGGTGCTTTTTTTTCCATTATCTGATGATCATGTGCTGGTTGGAGCGGAGGGAATATTTCTTCAGTTTCGGGTGCATGCCCATTCAGCTCTGCTCGCATGTTCTTCTGCCTTGGCTCAAGTCCCGGCCAGCCGCCTGCCTGCTTATCTCCTTGCCTTCCCTGGCGGAGTTATCTTCCTCCGCTCCCCACCCACTAGTAGCCGGGGCCTGGAGAGTAAGACTTGATAGGCTGCGAGGCGGGCGGCGACAGCGACGCGCAGAGAGTTGCTGATTGCCGCCATTACTAGTAAAAAAAAATATGTGCCCGGATTTCATTTAAAAAATCTGGTCACCTTAGTTTACAGGGTTAATTTGGTCACATGCTCTCTGTCAAATGCTCTCTGGAGAGCATTCCATCATGTGTGAATGAGCCCTTCCAAAAATGTTTACCTCACTTTCTGCTCTAAGGAAGTTTACCTCTGCCGGGTTAGCCCCCCCTTATCAAAATTTTTAAAAAAATCTTATGCAGTTTGTTAGATCTTTGTTAGATCAGGTTAGATCAACCGTTGTTTGCATTAGATCTCACACAGAAGAAGCAATATTAACAGTTATTTGCTGGGGGGGCTAACCCGTCATCAGCCCCCCCTTTGTAAAAAATTGACCAAACAGTTAGCTATTTTGGAAGCTATTTGTTAGATCCGGTAAGATCAAGTGGTTTTAACGTTAGATCTCACATAATTAGAGACTTATTAAGTGATTAATGAGGGGGGGCTGGCCCCCCCTTATCAAATTTTCGGGCCAAAAATCATTCAGGCTAATAGATATTCGTTAGATCCGGTAAGATCAAGTGGTTTTAACGTTAGATCTCACATAATTAGAGACTTATTAAGTGATTAATGAGGGGGGGGCTGGCCCCCCCTTATCAAAATTTCGGGCCAAAAATCATTCAGGCTAATAGATATTCATTAGATCCGGTAAGATCAAGTGGTTTTAACGTTAGATCTCACATAATTTCAGAGATATTCCACATAAAAATACTGATATTAGGTGGTACGTAAGGACGGGTTGGCCCCCCCCTTATCAAATTTTCGGGCCAAAAAAAATTCAGGCTAATAGATATTCGTTAGATCCGGTAAGATCAAGTGGTTTTAACGTTAGATCTCACATAATTAGAGACTTATTAAGTGATTAATGACCCCCCTTATCAAATTTTCTGGCCAAAAATGATTCAGGCTAATAGATATTCGTTAGATCCGGTAAGATCAAGTGGTTTTAACGTTAGATCACACATAATTTCAGAGATATTCCACATACAAATACTGATATTAGGTGGTACATAGTGACGGGTTGGCCCCCCCTTATCAAATTTTCTGGCCAAAAATCATTCAGGCTAATAGATATTCGTTAGATCCGGTAAGATCAAGTGGTTTTAACGTTAGATCTCACATAATTTCAGAGATATTCCACATACAAATACTGATATTAGGTGGTACATAAGGACAGGTTGGCCCCCCTTTTCAAATTTTCGGGCAAAAAATCATTCAGGCTAATAGATATTCGTTAGATCCGGTAAGATCAAGTGGTTTTAACGTTAGATCACACATAATTTCAGAGATATTCCACATACAAATACTGATATTAGGTGGTACATAAGGACGGGTTGGCCCCCCCTTTTCAAATTTTCGGGCCAAAAATCATTCAGGCTAATAGATATTCGTTAGATCCGGTAAGATCAAGTGGTTTTAACGTTAGATCTCACATAATATCAGAGATATTCCACATACAAATACTGATATTAGGTGGTACATAAGGACAGGTTGGCCCCCCTTTTCAAATTTTTGGGCAAAAAATCATTCAGGCTAATAGATATTCGTTAGATCCGATAAGATCAAGTGGTTTTAACATTAGATCTCACATAATTTCAGAGATATTCCACATACAAATACTGATATTAGGTGGTACATAAGGACGGGTTGGCCCCCCTTTTCAAATTTTCGGGCCAAAAATCATTCAGGCTAATAGATATTTGTTAGATCCGGTAAGATCAAGTGGTTTTAACGTTGTATCTGACATAATTAGAGACTTATAAAGTGATTAATGAGGGGGGTCTGGCCCCCCCTTATCAAATTTTCGGGCCAAAAATCATTCAGGCTAAAAGATATTTTTTAGATCCGGTAAGATCAAGTGGTTTTAACGTTAGATCTCACATAATTTCAGAGATATTCCACATACAAATACTAATATTAGGTGGTACATAAGGACGGGTTGGCCCCCCCTTTTCAAATTTTCGGGCCAAAAATCATTCAGGCTAATAGATATTCATTAGATCCGGTAAGATCAAGTGGTTTTAACGTTAGATCACACATAATTTCAGAGATATTCCACATAAAAATACTGATATTAGGTGGTACATAAGGATGGGTGGGCCCCCCTTATCAAATTACACAGTACACACCTGACAGTGACACAAGGCCTGTCTGGTGCCCCAGCCACCTTCCAAAGGCTAATGGAGAAGACCGTGGGTGACATGAAACTGATCGAGGTGTTGGTGCACTTAGACGACATCATCGTTTTCGGCAAGACCCTGGAAGAGCACGAAGAGCATCTGGAGAAGGTCCTGAAGAGACTGCATGATGAGGAGGTTGAAGCTGTCTCTGGAAAAGTGCCAGTTTTACCAACCCTCAGTCAACTACCTTGGCCATATTGTGTCTGCCGACAAAGTGGCTACCGACCCCCAGAAGCTGGAAGCTGTCACCTCCTGGCCGAGGCCTACCAACGTGACTGAGCTTAGGTCATTTCTGGGATTCTGCTCTTATTACAGAAGATTTGTCAAGGGATTCGCTAAGACGCTGACCCTGATCTGGCGAAGCCTGTCAGACCAGCTGGAGGGCCCAGAAAACCCAGAGAGTCCATTCAGGAACAATTGACGCCGAAGTGTGAAGAGGTTTTAGGCAGCTGAAGTGAAGCCAAACAACAGCTCCTGTTCTGGCCTATGCAGATCCAACCAAGCCATATGAGCTACATGTTGACGCCAGTCGAGATGGGTTAGGTGGGGTGCTATATCAAGAGCATGACGGTCATCTACGGCCTGTTACCTACATGAGTCGGAACTTGGCCCCCCGCCGAGAAGAACTACCCCATGCACAAACTTGAGTTCCTGGCCTTGAAGTGGGTGGTGGTGGTTAAGCTGAGGGATCATCTATATGGAGCGGAGTTCGTGATCAAGTCTGACAACAATCCTCTCACCTACATCCTCACTACCACCAACTTGGATGCCACGGGTCACAGATGATTGGCTACTCTATCAGGGTTTATTTTCAGCCTGAAACAAGATGCGGATGCTTTGTCAAGAAGGCCCCATTGTTCCAGAGACCCCCCAGCTGACACCTGAAGGGGTACGAACCTTATGTCCAGGAGCAGAACATCAAGCTGGAGAAGGATCCAGGGACGAAGACATTGGAGTGTCAGCCGCTGGTGTCCCCAGATGTTATTGCAATGTCACCCAAGTCGGGGATAAAGGTCTGCCCGAAGCTGTCAAAGAATGACCTGCAAAGGGACCAGTTGGAGGACCCTCCCTGCAGCTTGGCATTGAAGGCCTTGGAGAGCCAACGCCCTGACTTGCTCCTCACTGACTCCCCAAAGGAAACCCGTCTTCTGCACAGAGAGTGGGATCAGTTTCAGGTGCACCAAGGGTTGATCTACCGAAGGGGCCCCTCTGACGATTCTGAAATAAAATTGCAGCTATTCCTACCTGAAAAACATAGGGAGACAGTATTAACTGCCCTACATGACAACCATGGCCACCTAGGGCCCAAAAGGACTTTTGACCTGGTGAGGGACAGGTTCTACTGGCCCTGCATGCAGGCTGAAGTTGAGGACTATTGCCACTCCTGCATCAGATGTATCCAAAAAAAGACTTTGCCTCACGAGCTGCCCCAATGGGCCATCTTCGGAGTCAGGGACCCATGGAGCTGGTGTGCATTGACATTCTGTGCTTGGAGCCTGATTTTAGCGGGCAGGAAAATATCCTGGTAGTGACTGACCATTTCACTCGGTATGCCCAGGTGTTTTCCACGAGGGACCAACAAGCATCCACGGTGGCCAAGATCTTTGTGGAGAAATTATTTGTGCACTATGGTCTGTCCCAACGCATCCACTCTGATCAGGGGAAAGATTTTGAGAGTAGTCTCATCAAGAGACTTTTAGATCTGTTGGGCATCAGGAAGTCTAAAACCACCCCGTATCATCCTCAAGGAGATCCTCAACCAGATAGATTCAATCAAACCCTCCTGGATATGCTCAGAACTCTAAATTCAGAACAAAAACAGCACTGGAGCAAGCATATAGTGGCTATTGTGCATGCTTATAACAGCACCGCCAATGATGCCACAGGTTACGCTCCCTATAGTTTGATGTTCGGACGGTAGGCCCGGCTACTTGGCCTTCGGCACATCTCTCGACCATACCTCAGCAACTTCCCGCTGGAAGTCGCAGCCCTATGTCATTTGCAAGCATCTGCCTGGACTCCGAGTATATCAAATCCGGCCAGAGGGAAGCACAGGACTTGGCATCGCAATCATCTGTTGCCTCTGTCAGAAGCAGTTCATGTGCCACCACAGCCAGATTTACAGTCCACACCCACGGCCTCTCAAAGATCCCAGCCAGTGACTAGATCTCAGGCCTCGTACACACGGCCGATTTTCTCGGCAAGAACCAGCAAGAAACTTGCTGGCAGAGAGGTCTTGCCGAGTAAATCGGTCGTGTGTACGCGGCTATCGGGTTTCTCGTCGAGAAAACCGACAAGAAACCTCGACGAGAAAATAGAGAACCTGCTCTCTATTTTCTCGTCGAGATTCTCGTTGGCATGTTTCTCGACGAGAAAAGTGAGTGTGTGTACACTTACCTGTCCTCCCGGAAGCCCGCGCATGTTCGAAATGAATTTGACGCATGCGCGGTAGCTTCCTAGGCATACGTAGGGTATACCAAGATGGCGGCGACGGCATCGAATGTGACGAGCGCATGCTCGTCGTAGTCGATGACGTCACCGCGTACGCTCCATTCAAAGAACCGCGGGTTCTTTGAAACTAGCGTGTGTACACTCGGCCGGGACAAGTTTCTTGTCCAAGAATCTCGTCGAAAAAAACGACATGTTTTTTTCAACGAGAATCTCGGCCGTGTGTACGAGGGCTTACTCTCAGTCTGTACCCCTTGCTGAAGATGAAAACCGCGAGGCAGGACAACCTCCCCTCCTATGCTAATTGGTTGGATATTCCTCTGCCATGGTTTTATGCAGATGCAAATTGTATGGTTTCCTGTGCACACTAACCTGTTTTTTTTTTTTTTATGTGTGTATATCAAAAGCATGTAACAGGTCATAGACTCTTTACCACCTTTGGCGGACCTAAGGTTTTTTGGTGGGGGGAGTGTGTAGCGGGGCTGCTCTGTCTCCCATGGTCCCACACCTCCCTCCATTCCCGCCAGGAACCGTTGGACTGAATAGACACTGACACAGGCACTCACTGAGGGAGATCACACCTGTCAGTACCTGTGGGGGATTTCTCCCCCTGACTCTCCTCTTCCTTGAGTGACGAGCAGCGCTCACTCACGGGCATCAGACGGCTCTGCTCTCTTTTCTGTGTTCCTATTGGCAGGGAGAGGAAGTCAATCAAGCAGCAGCAGAGGACCACAGGACATAAAGGCTCATCACAAAATGGCACCATTGATTTTTACTGGGGATGGAGCTACTACTTCTGCTTTGAAAGAAGGGGGCTAGCTAAAGACTTAAGCTTGTTGGTCTGAGAAGAGATCACCATGAGGCTGGGAGGTGAACGGAGGTGTGAGAAGAGACTACAGGCATCCGCTGAAGAACCATCCAAAGACGGTTGCAGAGACCATCCAGAGACGGTTGAAGATGGATGTACCTTCTGTAAAACCTAATATCCCTATTTTTATGTGAAATATCTCTGAAATTATGTGAAATCTAACGTTAAAACCACTTGATCTTACCGGATCTAACGAATATCTATTAGCCTGTGTAGCGCCCTGCTCGTATTGGGTAGGTGCTAGTGTAAATTTAGTTATCTGAGCTGTCGTTTAGCTCAGAACAATTGTACCAAATTATGGTCTCTGTTCCAGTTTAGCTGGGCTGCACATTTTCCACCTGACTGTAGGTGTCGTTGTTACTACAGGTCAAGGTTGGAAATGCAGTAGGCTGGATGCATTGGGTATTCCTTTCCCGGAGACAGCGCAATGGGAGTGGTGACCCCGCTGTGCATTCTGGGAGAGGGTACTTAAGGAGCAGACACCGTTTTCCGGGGTCTTCCGATCCTGACTAGGGATGAGCCGAACACCCCTGGGTTCGGTTCGCACCAGAACCTTCGAACGGACCGAAAGTTCGCGCGAATTTTCGAACCCTATTCGTTATAATGGACGCGAACGTTCGAAATCAAAATTGCTAATTACAACGGCCAATATGCATGTTAATGTCATAAAACAGGTTTGGGGACCCGGGTCCTGCCCCAGGGGACATATATCAATGCAAAAAGAAATTTTAAAAACTAAAGTTTTTTCGGGAGCAGTCATTTTAATGATGCATAAAGTGAAAAAAAAAAAGTGAAATTTTCCTTTAAATATGGTACCTGGGGGGTGTCTAAAGTATGCCTGTGAAGTGGCATGTGTTTCCCGTGTTTAGAACTGTCCTTGCACAAAATGACATTTGTAAAGGAAAAAAAGAAGCCATTTAAAACCACTTGCGGCTTTAATGTCATGTCTTGTCCTGGCCGCCATATGGCTGAAAATCCTTGAGAAAAATGGCATGGCTACCCCATCACCCCCCCCCCCCCACCCCAGCCCCTTTGGGTCTTGTATGGATACTAAGGGGGACCCCGCACCCAAAATAAAACCCTATACCTACAACCCTATATACTCTGAACAGCAGTATATAGGTGGTGCAAACAAGACATGGACTGTAGGTTTGTTCTTAAGTAGAATCTGAACAGGTACATTATGAAGTGTAGCTACATCCCAAAAAAATCAATTTTTAAGCTTTTTGGAGAACATAGGGAGGGGTTATCACCCCTGTAACATTTGCTGTCTTTGCACATCTGTTCAGAACATGTCACCTCACTTTCCGTCCCAATGACAAATGTTTTTGGAAAAGTGGGGTTTTAATTGAAACAAGGATTGGTGATAAAGCATCAGTAGAGAGGAGATACCTTTTTCCCAAATTAAATCTAACAGGATAGAATTTTCCTTCCTAGGGGTAGATTTCCTCTCACTTCCTGTTTTCTCTTGCCGTTTGCAAGTAGGAGTCGTTTGTAAGTTGGATGTTTGAAAGTAGGGGCCTGCCGTATATACTCTGCAGAAATTTGCCCTATTAGATGTTGGTGTAGCCACAAGACTGGTGGGCACAGGAATGGGCCCTGCTGTGAGTTAATAGATCAAGATTTGTACTTGCATGCACCTGTTGAACCGGGCAGAAAAATTGGGCCTTTGGTGGTGGTGGTGGTGGTGGTGGACGGTGTTGCCACAAGACTGTAAGCCCTCACAGTTACTCTTGGTGGGTGCAGGAATGGGCCCTGCTGTGAGTTATTAGATCAAGATTTGTAATTGCATGCACCTGTTGAACAGGGCAGAAAAATTGGGCCTTTGGTGGTGGTGGTGGTGGTGGACGGTGTTGCCACAAGACTGTAGGCCCTCATAGTTACTCTTGGTGGGCGCAGGAATGGGCCCTGCTGTGAACTATTAGATCAAGATTTGTAATTACACGCCCCTGTTAAACAGGGGCTGAAAAATTGTGCCTTAGGCATTGGTGCTGGTGCCACAACACTGCAACCCCTCACAGATACTGTACTTGGAGCACAGCAGTCACACCTGTTGCGAAGCATCTTTTTAAAAAATTGTAATTACACGCCCCTGTTATACAGGGGCTGAAAAATTGTGCCTTAGGCACTGGTGCTGGTGCCACAACACTGCAACCCCTCACAGATACTGTACTCTGAGCACAGCAATGAGACCTGTTGCAAAGCATTGCCTAAAAATTGTAATTACACGCCCCAACAGGGGCTGAAAAATTGTGCCTTAGGCACTGGTGCTGGTGCCACAACACTGCAACCCCTCACAGATACTGTACTCTGAGCACAGCAGTCACACCTGTTGCGAAGCATCTTTTTAAAAAATTGTAATTACACGCCCCTGTTATACAGGGGCTGAAAAATTGTGCCTTAGGCACTGGTGTGGTGGCATGGATCATTGAGGAGGAGGAAGAGGATAGTCAGTGAACATAACAGGACAGTCACTCAGCATCAGCATAGGCAGTCTTGAAGGGATGTGACATTATAAATTATTCCGTTATATCCGCTTCAGGTGTCTGGTAGCTGGTGGTGATCCAAGACTGATTCATTTTTATGAAGGTCAGTCGATCAACCGAGTCGGTGGACAGGCGCACCCTATGATCGGTGACAAATCCTCCAGCAGCACTGAATGTGCGTTCGGAAAGAACGCTGGATGCAGGACAGGCCAGTAGCTCAATTGCATACTGTGCAAGCTCTGGCCAGTGATCCATCCTCAGGACCCAGTAAGCCAGAGGATTTTCGGTGGGAAAGGTGTCCAAGTCTGACCTTGCCCCTAGGTATTCCTGCACCATGTATATCAGACGCTGGCGATGGTTGCTGGAACCGATCATACCTTGGGGCTGCGGACTAAAAAATTGTCTGAACGCATCGGTCAGACGTCCACCTTCCCCACCGCTCCTTCTGCTACTGACCGAAGCCTCAGCAACTCGTCGTCCAGGACCAGGAGTTTGTAACCTCCCAGTTTCTGGGAACGCGTTGCACAGACCTTTCTGCAAGGCCTCCCTGAGATGTCTCATCCTCTGCTCCCTCTGCGACGGCAAGATAAGGTCCGCAACCTTACCCTTGTACCGTGGATCAAGGAGAGTGGCCAGCCAGTAATGGTCACTCTCCTTGATCCGAAGAACACGATGATCCTTCCGCAGGCTTTGCAGGATCAGGGAGGCCATGCAGCGTAGGTTAGCTGAGGCATTCGGTCCGGAGTCTTCTGGGTCACTGAGGATGACATGATCGCCAGCCACCTCCTCCCAGCCACGTACAAGTCCACTGGTTTGTTGGGACTGTACATCATCCCTAAAAGACTGCTGCTGCTGATGCTGAGTGCCAGGCTCCACCTCCATGCTCACACAATCCTCCTCCTCCTCCTCCTCCTCTTCCTGTGTGATGGGTGGGACAGAAGGAACATTGTCTGGATAAAGGGGGCCTTGAGAGACAAGGAAGTCCTCCTCTTCCTGCCTCTGTTCTGCCTCAAGTGCCCTGTCCATTATCCCACGCAGCGTATGCTCCAACAGGTGGACAAGAGGTACAGTGTCACTGATGCATGCACTGTCACTGCTCACCATCCTCGTGGCCTCCTCAAATGGTGAGAGGACAGTGCATGCATCCCTGATCATGCTCCACTGGCGTGGGGAAAAAAAGCCAAGCTCCCCTGACCCTGTCCTGGTGCCGTAGTCGCAAAGGTACTCATTGATGGCCCTCTGCTGCGTGTGCAGTCGCTGCAGCATGGCCAACGTTGAGTTCCACCTGGTGGGCATGTCACATATTAGGCGGTTCTTGGGCAGGTTCAGCTCCTTTTGCAGCTCAGTCAGCCGAGCACTGGCATTATAAGATCGGCGGAAATGCACACAGACTTTCCTGGCCTGCCTCAGGACATCCTGTAAGCCTGGGAACCTGCCCAAGAACCGCTGCACCACCAGGTTGAGGACGTGAGCCATACAGGGCACATGGGTGAGCTGCCCCTGTCGCAGGGCGGAGAGGAGGTTGGTGCCATTATCAGAAACGACCATTCCTGGCTTAAGCTGGCGTGGCGTCAACCACCTCTCGGCCTGCCCCTGCAGAGCTGCCAGAACCTCTGGCCCAGTGTGGCTCCTGTCCCCCAAACACACCAGCGCAAGCACGGCATGGCATCTTTTTGCCTGCGTACTCGCGTAGCCCCTTGTACGCCTACGGAGCACCGCTGGTTCCGAGGACAGAGCACTCGAAGAGGACATGGAGGAAGAAGAAGAGGAGGGGGTGGAGGAGAGAGGTGTGTCACAACCAGTAGTAGCATTTTGGAGGCATGGTGGCGGAACAACCTCCAACACTACTGCACCTTGTCCTGCATCCCTCCCAGCTGCCAATAGAGTGACCCAATGGGCCGTGAAAGAAAGATAACGTCCCTGTCCATGCCTGCTGGACCATGAGTCAGCGGTAATATGCACCTTACCGCTGACCGCCCTGTCCAGCGAGGCATGGACATTGCCTTCCACATGCCAGTAGAGAGACGGAATCGCCTTCCGTGAGAAAAAGTGGCGTTTGGGAACCTGCCACTGAGGAACCGCACATTGAACAAACTCACGGAAGGGGGCCGAGTCTATCAACTGAAAAGGCAGCAGTTGAAGTGCTAGCAATTTAGCCAAGCTAGCATTCAACCGCTGGGCATGTGGATGGCTGGAAGTATACTTCTTTCGACGGTCCAGCAGCTGGGGCAGGGAAATTTGCCTGCTACAATCGGACGTCGGTGTACTGCAAGTACTTGGTTGTGACACACCTAATTCTACACCTTCAGTCCTCTCAGAGCAGCTTTCAGAGAGGACTGAAGATATAGTGGGGATGGAGATCCCAGCTGATGAGGAGCAAGGAGAGGTCCGCTTTGTTCTTTGGTGTGGGTCTTTTATGTGTGCTTGCCAACGAGCTGCATGGCAGGTCGACATATGTCTGCTCATGCTTGTGGTGCCCAAGCGGCTGATGTTTTGGCCACGCGAGATACGCTTGAGACAAATATTGCAAATAGCAGTGGTGCGATCTGATGCACTCGTCTCAAAAAAGGCCCACACCAAAGAACTTTTGTGATAATGTGCAGAGGCAGCGCCCTGCACAGGCGGAGCTCTGCGGTGTGGTACAGTTGCTGTGCTGGCCTCTAGCTGGCCTCCAGGGGGCATCCTGCCTCGTTGGACATGTGACGCTGCATCCTCCTCCTCCTCCTCCTCTCTCCCTTCAGGCACCCACGTGGAGTCAGTGACCTCATCATCCCCTCCCTCTTCACCACTAGAGCAAACCTGGCAGTAAGCTGCAGCTGGTGAAACACTACTGCCAGATTGCTGTCCTTCAGCATCCCCTCTCTCTGCGCGCACACTACTGACTTCCTCAAGCTGGGTATCATCATCCGAGCCTTCGAATCGTTGGGCATCCTCCTGGAGCATGTACCCAACACTGTGCTCAAACAGTTCGGGGGACTCCTCAGGAGGACATGGTGGGTCTAGGGAAGGGGTGGCTGATGATGCCATTGAGTACGCGTTGGCAGCTGCTCTGCCAGTACCCTGAGCCTGGGTGAGAGAGGATGAGGAGGATGAGGAGGGCTTGGTCATCCATTCTACCAAGCCTTCGGCATGATGCGGCTCCACATGTCCAGCTGCCGAAAACAAAGACAAGCGTGTCCCATGGCCACGTGCTGATGACGATGCACGACCACGTCCACGGCCAGCACTGTTGTCTCTAGAAACAGAGCCTGCCTGCCCTGTGTTCTTGCCTCGGCACGCTCTGCCTCTCCTTGGCGGTCTTCCAGCCATTGTAGTCGGTAGTGTATATAGTATAAAAAATAGAACTCCTATGTGTGCTCACAACACACTGTAGGTCCTATGGGTGCTGACACTAACACACTATAGGTACTATGTGTGCTGCTGACAAGAAAATATAGGAGCTCTGTTTGCTGCCACTAACACACTAGAAGTCCTATGGGTGCTGCTGAGAAGAAAATATAGGAGCTCTGTTTGCTGCCACTAACACACTAGAAGTCCTATGGGTGCTGCTGAGAAGAAAATATAGGAGCTCTGTGTGATGCCACTAACACACTAGAAGTCCTATGGGTGCTGCTGAGAAGAAAATATAGGAGCTCTGTGTGATGCCACTAACACACTAGAAGTCCTATGGGTGCTGCTGAGAAGAAAATCTAGGAGCTCTGTTTGCTGCCACTAACACACTAGAAGTCCTATGGGTGCTGCTGAGAAGAAAATATAGGAGCTCTGTTTGCTGCCACTAACACACTAGAAGTCCTATGGGTGCTGCTGAGAAGAAAATATAGGAGCTCTGTGTGATGCCACTAACACACTAGAAGTCCTATGGGTGCTGCTGAGAAGAAAATATAGGAGCTCTGTTTGCTGCCACTAACACACTAGAAGTCCTATGGGTGCTGCTGAGAAGAAAATATAGGAGCTCTGTTTGCTGCCACTAACACACTAGAAGTCCTATGGGTGCTGCTGAGAAGAAAATATAGGAGCTCTGTTTGCTGCCACTAACACACTAGAAGTCCTATGGGTGCTGCTGAGAAGAAAATATAGGAGCTCTGTGTGATGCCACTAACACACTAGAAGTCCTATGGGTGCTGCTGAGAAGAAAATATAGGAGCTCTGTTTGCTGCCACTAACACACTAGAAGTCCTATGGGTGCTGCTGAGAAGAAAATATAGGAGCTCTGTTTGCTGCCACTAACACACTAGAAGTCCTATGGGTGCTGCTGAGAAGAAAATATAGGAGCTCTGTGTGATGCCACTAACACACTAGAAGTCCTATGGGTGCTGCTGAGAAGAAAATATAGGAGCTCTGTTTGCTGCCACTAACACACTAGAAGTCCTATGGGTGCTGCTGAGAAGAAAATATAGGAGCTCTGTTTGCTGCCACTAACACACTAGAAGTCCTATGGGTGCTGCTGAGAAGAAAATATAGGAGCTCTGTTTGCTGCCACTAACACACTAGAAGTCCTATGGGTTCTGCTGAGAAGAAAATATAGGAGCTCTGTGTGATGCCACTAACACACTAGAAGTCCTATGGGTGCTGCTGAGAAGAAAATATAGGAGCTCTGTTTGCTGCCACTAACACACTAGAAGTCCTATGGGTGCTGCTGAGAAGAAAATATAGGAGCTCTGTTTGCTGCCACTAACACACTAGAAGTCCTATGGGTGCTGCTGAGAAGAAAATATAGGAGCTCTGTGTGATGCCACTAACACACTAGAAGTCCTATGGGTGCTGCTGAGAAGAAAATATAGGAGCTCTGTTTGCTGCCACTAACACACTAGAAGTCCTATGGGTGCTGCTGAGAAGAAAATATAGGAGCTCTGTTTGCTGCCACTAACACACTAGAAGTCCTATGGGTGCTGCTGAGAAGAAAATATAGGAGCTCTGTTTGCTGCCACTAACACACTAGAAGTCCTATGGGTGCTGCTGAGAAGAAAATATAGGAGCTCTGTGTGATGCCACTAACACACTAGAAGTCCTATGGGTGCTGCTGAGAAGAAAATATACGAGCTCTGTTTGCTGCCACTAACACACTAGAAGTCCTATGGGTGCTGCTGAGAAGAAAATATAGGAGCTCTGTTTGCTGCCACCAACACACTAGAAGTCCTATGGGTGCTGCTGAGAAGAAAATATAGGAGCTCTGTGTGATGCCACTAACACACTAGAAGTCCTATGGGTGCTGCTGAGAAGAAAATATAGGAGCTCTGTTTGCTGCCACTAACACACTAGAAGTCCTATGGGTGCTGCTGAGAAGAAAATATAGGAGCTCTGTTTGCTGCCACTAACACACTAGAAGTCCTATGGGTGCTGCTGAGAAGAAAATATAGGAGCTCTGTTTGCTGCCACTAACACACTAGAAGTCCTATGGGTGCTGCTGAGAAGAAAATATAGGAGCTCTGTTTGCTGCCACCAACACACTAGAAGTCCTATGGGTGCTGCTGAGAAGAAAATATAGGAGCTCTGTGTGATGCCACTAACACACTAGAAGTCCTATGGGTGCTGCTGAGAAGAAAATATAGGAGCTCTGTTTGCTGCCACTAACACACTAGAAGTCCTATGGGTGCTGCTGAGAAGAAAATATAGGAGCTCTGTGTGATGCCACTAACACACTAGAAGTCCTATGGGTGCTGCTGAGAAGAAAATATAGGAGCTCTGTTTGCTGCCACTAACACACTAGAAGTCCTATGGGTGCTGCTGAGAAGAAAATATAGGAGCTCTGTTTGCTGCCACTAACACACTAGAAGTCCTATGGGTGCTGCTGAGAAGAAAATATAGGAGCTCTGTTTGCTGCCACTAACACACTAGAAGTCCTATGGGTGCTGCTGAGAAGAAAATATAGGAGCTCTGTGTGATGCCACTAACACACTAGAAGTCCTATGGGTGCTGCTGAGAAGAAAATATAGGAGCTCTGTTTGCTGCCACTAACACACTAGAAGTCCTATGGGTGCTGCTGAGAAGAAAATATAGGAGCTCTGTTTGCTGCCACTAACACACTAGAAGTCCTATGGGTGCTGCTGAGAAGAAAATATAGGAGCTCTGTGTGATGCCACTAACACACTAGAAGTCCTATGGGTGCTGCTGAGAAGAAAATATAGGAGCTCTGTTTGCTGCCACTAACACACTAGAAGTCCTATGGGTGCTGCTGAGAAGAAAATATAGGAGCTCTGTTTGCTGCCACTAACACACTAGAAGTCCTATGGGTGCTGCTGAGAAGAAAATATAGGAGCTCTGTGTGATGCCACTAACACACTAGAAGTCCTATGGGTGCTGCTGAGAAGAAAATATAGGAGCTCTGTTTGCTGCCACTAACACACTAGAAGTCCTATGGGTGCTGCTGAGAAGAAAATATAGGAGCTCTGTTTGCTGCCACTAACACACTAGAAGTCCTATGGGTGCTGCTGAGAAGAAAATATAGGAGCTCTGTGTGATGCCACTAACACACTAGAAGTCTTATGGGTGCTGCTGAGAAGAAAATATAGGAGCTCTGTTTGCTGCCACTAACACACTAGAAGTCCTATGGGTGCTGCTGAGAAGAAAATATAGGAGCTCTGTTTGCTGCCACTAACACACTAGAAGTCCTATGGGTGCTGCTGAGAAGAAAATATAGGAGCTCTGTTTGCTGCCACTAACACACTAGAAGTCCTATGGGTGCTGCTGAGAAGAAAATATAGGAGCTCTGTTTGCTGCCACTAACACACTAGAAGTCCTATGGGTGCTGCTGAGAAGAAAATATAGGAGCTCTGTGTGATGCCACTAACACACTAGAAGTCCTATGGGTGCTGCTGAGAAGAAAATATAGGAGCTCTGTTTGCTGCCACTAACACACTAGAAGTCCTATGGGTGCTGCTGAGAAGAAAATATAGGAGCTCTGTTTGCTGCCACTAACACACTAGAAGTCCTATGGGTGCTGCTGAGAAGAAAATATAGGAGCTCTGTGTGATGCCACTAACACACTAGAAGTCCTATGGGTGCTGCTGAGAAGAAAATATAGGAGCTCTGTTTGCTGCCACTAACACACTAGAAGTCCTATGGGTGCTGCTGAGAAGAAAATATAGGAGCTCTGTTTGCTGCCACTAACACACTAGAAGTCCTATGGGTGCTGCTGAGAAGAAAATATAGGAGCTCTGTTTGCTGCCACCAACACACTAGAAGTCCTATGGGTGCTGCTGAGAAGAAAATATAGGAGCTCTGTGTGATGCCACTAACACACTAGAAGTCCTATGGGTGCTGCTGAGAAGAAAATATAGGAGCTCTGTTTGCTGCCACTAACACACTAGAAGTCCTATGGGTGCTGCTGAGAAGAAAATATAGGAGCTCTGTGTGATGCCACTAACACACTAGAAGTCCTATGGGTGCTGCTGAGAAGAAAATATACGAGCTCTGTTTGCTGCCACTAACACACTAGAGGTCCTATGGGTGCTGCTGAGAAGAAAATATAGGAGCTCTGTTTGCTGCCACTAACACACTAGAAGTCCTATGGGTGCTGCTGAGAAGAAAATATAGGAGCTCTGTTTGCTGCCACTAACACACTAGAAGTCCTATGGGTGCTGATGAGAAGAAAATATAGGAGCTCTGTGTGATGCCACTAACACACTAGAAGTCCTATGGGTGGTGCTGAGAAGAAAATATAGGAGCTCTGTTTGCTGCCACTAACACACTAGAAGTCCTATGGGTGCTGCTGAGAAGAAAATATAGGAGCTCTGTTTGCTGCCACTAACACACTAGAAGTCCTATGGGTGCTGCTGAGAAGAAAATATAGGAGCTCTGTGTGATGCCACTAACACACTAGAAGTCCTATGGGTGCTGCTGAGAAGAAAATATAGGAGCTCTGTTTGCTGCCACTAACACACTAGAAGTCCTATGGGTGCTGCTGAGAAGAAAATATAGGAGCTCTGTTTGCTGCCACTAACACACTAGAAGTCCTATGGGTGCTGCTGAGAAGAAAATATAGGAGCTCTGTTTGCTGCCACTAACACACTAGAAGTCCTATGGGTGCTGCTGAGAAGAAAATATAGGAGCTCTGTGTGATGCCACTAACACACTAGAAGTCCTATGGGTGCTGCTGAGAAGAAAATATAGGAGCTCTGTTTGCTGCCACTAACACACTAGAAGTCCTATGGGTGCTGCTGAGAAGAAAATATAGGAGCTCTGTGTGATGCCACTAACACACTAGAAGTCCTATGGGTGCTGCTGAGAAGAAAATATAGGAGCTCTGTTTGCTGCCACTAACACACTAGAAGTCCTATGGGTGCTGCTGAGAAGAAAATATAGGAGCTCTGTGTGATGCCACTAACACACTAGAAGTCCTATGGGTGCTGCTGAGAAGAAAATATATGAGCTCTGTTTGCTGCCACTAACACACTAGAGGTCCTATGGGTGCTGCTGAGAAGAAAATATAGGAGCTCTGTTTGCTGCCACTAACACACTAGAAGTCCTATGGGTGCTGCTGAGAAGAAAATATAGGAGCTCTGTTTGCTGCCACTAACACACTAGAAGTCCTATGGGTGCTGATGAGAAGAAAATATAGGAGCTCTGTGTGATGCCACTAACACACTAGAAGTCCTATGGGTGGTGCTGAGAAGAAAATATAGGAGCTCTGTTTGCTGCCACTAACACACTAGAAGTCCTATGGGTGCTGCTGAGAAGAAAATATAGGAGCTCTGTTTGCTGCCACTAACACACTAGAAGTCCTATGGGTGCTGCTGAGAAGAAAATATAGGAGCTCTGTGTGATGCCACTAACACACTAGAAGTCCTATGGGTGCTGCTGAGAAGAAAATATAGGAGCTCTGTTTGCTGCCACTAACACACTAGAAGTCCTATGGGTGCTGCTGAGAAGAAAATATAGGAGCTCTGTTTGCTGCCACTAACACACTAGAAGTCCTATGGGTGCTGCTGAGAAGAAAATATAGGAGCTCTGTTTGCTGCCACTAACACACTAGAAGTCCTATGGGTGCTGCTGAGAAGAAAATATAGGAGCTCTGTGTGATGCCACTAACACACTAGAAGTCCTATGGGTGCTGCTGAGAAGAAAATATAGGAGCTCTGTTTGCTGCCACTAACACACTAGAAGTCCTATGGGTGCTGCTGAGAAGAAAATATAGGAGCTCTGTGTGATGCCACTAACACACTAGAAGTCCTATGGGTGCTGCTGAGAAGAAAATATAGGAGCTCTGTTTGCTGCCACTAACACACTAGAAGTCCTATGGGTGCTGCTGAGAAGAAAATATAGGAGCTCTGTTTGCTGCCACTAACACACTAGAAGTCCTATGGGTGCTGCTGAGAAGAAAATATAGGAGCTCTGTTTGCTGCCACTAACACACTAGAAGTCCTATGGGTGCTGCTGAGAAGAAAATATAGGAGCTCTGTTTGCTGCCACTAACACACTAGAAGTCCTATGGGTGCTGCTGAGAAGAAAATATAGGAGCTCTGTGTGATGCCACTAACACACTAGAAGTCCTATGGGTGCTGCTGAGAAGAAAATATAGGAGCTCTGTTTGCTGCCACTAACACACTAGAAGTCCTATGGGTGCTGCTGAGAAGAAAATATAGGAGCTCTGTTTGCTGCCACTAACACACTAGAAGTCCTATGGGTGCTGCTGAGAAGAAAATATAGGAGCTCTGTTTGCTGCCACTAACACACTAGAAGTCCTATGGGTGCTGCTGAGAAGAAAATATAGGAGCTCTGTGTGATGCCACTAACACACTAGAAGTCCTATGGGTGCTGCTGAGAAGAAAATATAGGAGCTCTGTTTGCTGCCACTAACACACTAGAAGTCCTATGGGTGCTGCTGAGAAGAAAATATAGGAGCTCTGTTTGCTGCCACTAACACACTAGAAGTCCTATGGGTGCTGCTGAGAAGAAAATATAGGAGCTCTGTTTGCTGCCACTAACACACTAGAAGTCCTATGGGTGCTGCTGAGAAGAAAATATAGGAGCTCTGTGTGATGCCACTAACACACTAGAAGTCCTATGGGTGGTGCTGAGAAGAAAATATAGGAGCTCTGTTTGCTGCCACTAACACACTAGAAGTCCTATGGGTGCTGCTGAGAAGAAAATATAGGAGCTCTGTTTGCTGCCACTAACACACTAGAAGTCCTATGGGTGCTGTTGGGGTGCAATGCTGTGCTAACAGCACTGCGGTTGGTACTACTGCAATACTGTACTAACAGTAAGCACGCACCAGACTAATCCCCAGCAGCAGCTAATAACACACTAACTGTGCAATCAGCAGCAATGAACGATCAATGACTTAGGTAGCAATGGTTTAGCAAAGAAATAGCCAATGGTTTAGCAAAGAAGAGCAAATCTTTCAGTATCAAGCAAAGACAGAATCAGCAGACTAATCTCTCCTAAAGCCGGAACTCATGTGACCGGGGCCGATGGCGTGGCGGCCTTTTAAATGGTGGGGCGTGTACTAAAGCCCCTGAGCTGTAATTGGCTACAGGCGTCCTGCCTGTAGCCAATTATTGCTCTCCGAGTTTCGGGCGCTGTGATTGGCCAAGCATGCGGGGTCACAGTGCATGCTTGGCCAATCATCAGCCAGCAATGCACTGCGCCGGCCGCGCCGGCCGCAATGCATTGCGGGCCGCTCGCATCACACGAATGTGATGCGAACGGCCCAAATAGTTCTGGGCTCGACGAGCGAGCGAACGCCCGATGCTCGATTCGAACATGGGTTCGAATCGAGCACCGGGCCCATCCCTAATCCTGACCTGACGGCCCTCCTGGCCTCAGGGATGTGTTAGTAGTTTTCTGCCTCGGGGCCTGTAGGCCCGAGGCTCTGTTGCTGAGAGTAGGCCAGGAGTTTCTGGGGGCCTACTGATCTCTGGATGGTCCAGTGTCGCCTTGCCTGAGGGAAGGGACCGAACAATTGAGGGCTCAATTGGAGGACGCATCCGGATAAAAATTTGCCTTGCAGTGCTGCCGGCTGGCTGAAAGATCCTGGCACTGTGTGTTATGTTTTCAGAACCTTATCAAGTGAGTGATTACCCAAGTCTGTGGCAGAAACTATTTGTATTCTTCAAGTCTGTGGCAGAGACTTTTGGCCGAGCACCGCACTGGCTGCTAGGTCAGTAAGAGAGGCCTATCCGGTGGTTGCTATATCCAGTGTGGAGACTGTTTGTCCTCTGGATTAAGAAGTACCCGTGATCCGCAAGCAAGGTACCTAAATCCCCCCCTAACCCTCCATCTCTCTGTTAATAAAACCCTTGAGAAAAAGAGACTAAGTGTTTGGTGCAGACATTTGTGAGAAATTCTTCAAGGAAGACCCCTAGGACGGACGTGGTGAACAGTAAGGTAATGGCAGACCCAAATCCTAAACCAGCAGCCCCTGCGGGGGTATTGCTACACCTGATATAGACACTAGTATGGATATCCGTGCATCGATACCAAATATCCATAATATCCCTGTAATTATGTATAATCAACCATTAAAAGCACTTGATCTTACCGTATTTAATGAATATCTATTAGCCTGAATGATTTTTGGACAGTAAATTGCATGTGGGGAGGCCAACCCATCCTTATGTACCACCTAATATCAGTATTTGTATGTGGAATATCTCTGAAATTATGTGAGATCTAACGTTAAAACCACTTGATCTTACCGGATCTAACGAATATCTATTAGCCTGAATGATTTTTGGCCCGAAAATTTGATAAGGGGGGGCCAGCCCCCCCTCATTAATCACTTAATAAGTCTCTAATTATGTGAGATCTAACGTTAAAACCACTTGATCTTACCGGATCTAACAAATAGCTTCCAAAATAGCTAACTGTCTGGTCAATTTTTTGATAAGGGGGGGCTGATGACGGGTTAGCCCCCCCAGCAAATAACTGTTAATATTGCTTCTTCTGTGTGAGATCTAATGCAAACAACGGTTGATCTAACCTGATCTAACAAAGATCTAACAAACTGCATAAGATTTTTTCAAAAAATTTGATAAGGGGGGGGCTAACCCGGCAGAAGTGGAAGTTTTGCCAGACAGGAAGTGAGGGGAAATCTGCAACAGGGGAACAGACAGCAATAAAAAGCTGACAGAGGTTCTAGTATTACCACACTTAACTTAAAATTTACTCCTATTTGTGTTGCCTTTGGGACTTGGTTACACTGCCGTCATGCTCTGAAGATAAGTCTGTGGAGGACTGCTTTTCAGAGGCAGGCAGTGAAAAGGCATAATGTTGCCTCCTCACTGCCTGTTTTAACTCCCAAAAATCTGCACCACCGAAGACTCAGTTTCCTTCGCTTTCTGGTGAAAAATTGCCCCTGGGACAGGGAATATGAAAAAACTCTCCAATGGAGCCCCAGGCAGTAGTAAAACCTGACAAGCATATACAGTATATACACTATATAGAAAACCGTAAAAAACTAATGTTATAAAAGGAATGTTAATGTTTTGAATACTAATAGCGAAGGGCAGGGAAAGGACTAGTTAATTAACTAGGATTAAGGGCTCATGCGCACTTGAGCTCAAAAGCACAGCTTTTACAGATGTTTGAGGTTTTTTTTTTTCTTCCCCTGCCTCTAAACTCCCCTCCATGTTAGCCTATGGGGGTTATTTACTAAAACTGGAGAGTGCAAAATCTGGTGCAACTCTGCAAAGAGACCAATCAGCTTCCAGTTTTTATTGCCTAAGCTTAATTGAACAAGCTGACGTTAGAAGCTACCATACACAGCTGCTCCAGATTCTGAGTGCACCAGTTTTAGTATATCTACCCCTATGTGTCCATGCACACTATAGGCGTTTACAGGAGTTTAGAGGTAAAAAACACAAAACAACAAAGTCGCATTTAGGGGAGGAGCTTTTAAACTTAAAAGTGCCTAAATGTGCAGAAACTTACGTTAACGCGTTTATGTGCATTCGCACGTTAATACCTTTCAATGGCCAGAATAAATTAACAATCTGGCAAATAAAATGCATTACCATCAGCTTTTTACTTGGTTTTTCTGCTGCTAAACACCTGTAGGAGAAAAAGGCACCTAGTACGTGATCGTTCATTTTAACCACTTAACCTCCGGAAGAACACTCAAGCACTATAGGCGCCTAACATTTAGTCATGGTTACATGCAGTTAGGCACGTTGGGCATTTTTTCTACCCAAACGCAACTCTCCTGAACGTGCAAATGATAGTTTTTTTTTTCTGCCATCATACTCCTCTTCTAATACACCTTTGTGTGCATTGACACATACTCTAACAGAGGGGTGTTTAAAGGCAGGAAAAAAAATGCTAAATGCTCTCAAAAGTGGCGTGCTTGATGGCTAGTGTGCATGAGGCCTTAAGAAGGCAATATGTACCATTTTTAATACAGGACCAGATTTTTACTTCCTTCCCCACCAGGCCAACTCATATGCACCCCCTCTCCCCCAAACCCAGTGACTGGGTAGATAACATAGCGAACCAAAGGAACATGCGAAAATCTTCTACAATGGGCACATGAAAGTAAGCATCTTTAGGTCTATGGAAATGAGTCAGTCGCCT
Source organism: Rana muscosa (assembly GCA_029206835.1). Classification (NCBI taxonomy): domain Eukaryota; kingdom Metazoa; phylum Chordata; class Amphibia; order Anura; family Ranidae; genus Rana; species Rana muscosa. Next base: position 425,079,927 of record CM055122.1, read on the forward strand.
GGCTGGACCCCCTATGAATTGGGACAATGTCTCCATCTTGAATTTCTCCTTTTTAATGACAAGTGTTTTAGATGCATGAAGTCTTTAACCAGCCTCCACAAGCCGTTCTTCATGACCATAAAGAGGGCGAGTACGTGCCCTGAAATCTCTTGAATTCTGGGACTGGCACAGCAACACTTTGTGACACCAGCGACTTTACATAATATAAGAGTATATGCTTCTTTTCCTTGGAGTGAGGCAGATCCGTGGAAATGAGGAGGAATACTGAAGGACCATACGTGTCCTGAAGAGACCTCTTTGATGGTCCAATAGTCTGAGATTGAGGCCCAAACTCAGGAGCTTCTCAGACTACCAGAGGTCAAGTTTTTAGCAGACTTCTGAAGGGATATCTGGCCTCTTCACCAGCTTCGCCTGAATTCTTTCCTGGTCTGTAAAAGTGTGCAACCCTTGCACGCTCTGAACTTTGTCTTCTAGACTGTGTCCTCTTCTGGCCTAGCAGGCATCGGTCTTGAGGCAAAAACACCAACTTGCCACTCGTGGCCCGGGCTATGGCACTATCCAGTTTGTTGGCAAAAGATGAAGCTCCCTCAAAAGAGATCTTACACCAGGCCTGTTGGCAGCGAAATCAGCAAGCCAAGGCCACAGCCATATTGATTGCTTCACCGATGAGAGCATAACCTGTGCCACTGTGCGGATGTCGGATGATGTCAACTGCAGCCTCACCATAGAAAACTGACAAAGGCTCTGGGACTACCGAGTTTCTGGCCACTTCATCTGAAAATGCTCTTGAATACTACGTCCACATTATTTTTCAAATTTCCATTGCTTTAAAAATGTCAGCGAGAGCCAAGGCCGGCTTACAGGCCATTTACTACATCCTCCAAAGGTAGAGTGACACACAGTACCTTGCTAGCCTCATCGAGGCTCAACAACTAGAAAGGCAGCCTTTAAATGCTTCACTTTCTTATCCCTGAATAGATAGAGTTTGGCCATTTTGCTCAGAAGGGAGGTCTATCTCGCGACCTTGCTACACTCATCTGAGATGATGTCCCTTAGTTCCGCTAGGAATGGGAAATTAGAACGCTCTCTCCAGAGGTGCTTAAAGAACTTCCTTTTGCTTTTCCGGAGACTCTACAGGCTCTACCCATTTTAATGACCCCTCTGCCTTACTGTCTGAGATCTTCATAGATGGATGACTTGGTTGGGACGGTTTCAGTTCTTCCTGGCTGTCCTTAGTGGGAGAACAGCTGTCGGACTTTGCGTGTGGCTTGTACCCCACTCTTTAAGGGATTCCTGCACTATGCGCCTCACCAGAGATTCTATTTGCTGGTTGTCACCATCCCTTTCTCCAACCGCCCGAGCATAGCATGGCTCACACAGAGACTTACCTTCTGGGACCTGAGTTCCGCATTAGAGCTGCTGACATGGCGGTGAGTGCGGTGCCTAGAGGAAGATTCAGAGCTTCTCCTGTGATGCCTAGACCTTGATGGTGACCTATAGCGTCTAGATCTGGAAGAAGAATTTTGATGCTGTGACCTAATGAGGTCTTTATCATCTTGTGCCATGTATCGTCGATCTGACCTGCAAGGACCCACAAAAACAAAATAGGGTAGAAAGGAAAAGGTTAAAACCCCAAAAGAGTGCCCAGGCAAGCAAGGAAAGGAAAGGGCTACACACACCCTCTCATACCTGTTACGCAAGGGCTGGCCACAAGGGGGGGGGGGCAGTGACACATCCATAGCGTAGAACTGCATAGTCAGCCAACCTGCACAGGTGATAGAGCCATAGCAGGATCACAGATAGGCAGCACACAAGGGTGTTAATGCAGAGCATATACTGTACCTGTGATGATTGCACACAGCGCTTAGGAAAACTACTGCAGGCTGTCCACAGGAAAATCCAAATATCAACAGTACTGCCTGCTGATTAAATTTCCCCACCGTAATGACGCCACCAATGCCCACAGCGCGCATGCATTGAGTTTCTGGGCAGGAGTAACCCATGGACGCCAGGCCAGAAGAGAGATCGGCAGATTGGAGCCACCATAAGAGCCAGGAAGGAAAGACAAAGGACACATTTTATCACAAAACCAGCTGCCATGGAGCAAAAGGGAAAATGTAAATTATGGCACTCACATGACCTCTGCCTGGGGTAAGGAGACTGCTGCATCAATCCTGGGTATTTCATGGCCAACCGCTAATAGGGCTATCCAGCCAAACTGCCACTTGTCTGCCAACAGCAGGGCCTTAGCTCTTCATTGGCACTGCATCAATATGTGTAGAATTATAAAGTAAAGAATAAGGCGCTATACATGTTCATGTAAAAAACTGGCACAAAGAAAACACTGCATCAAACTTAAATGTGCACATTAATAAAAAAATAAACAAGCATAAAGTCCATAAGTGAAAAAATCCCAACACCAGAACAGAATGCTCTGAGATAAAACTTCTAGATCTTCGACCACGAGTGCTCAGTATGAAGATGGCCACTCACCAGAGCTGTTTAACCCCTTTTTACAGGACGGTCAAAAAACGCTTTGGGAACACAAGATTGGTTACACTAATGGCATAAATCCACTCCAATGGCCACTCAGGAAGGGGCTAGAATGTAAAAAATTACTCCACAGGAGACACGGATAAAAGTCTCATAGTGTTCTTGGCCCCTCTTCCTACCAACTGCTCCCAAAGCAAACAGCTTGCTATGGAAGCAATCAAGCAGGCTCGCTCCCAAGCTGCTGCACTGCGTGTCCATTCACACACAGAGTCACGGCTTGGCCATGCCCCCTCTCTTTTCTTATTGACTTGATGGCTGTGATTGATAGCAGTGGAAGCCAATGAGGAGAGAGAGTCCCTGGAGAGCCAAGGCTCTTGTGCACATCACTGGATCGAGATAAGGGTCAGGTAATTATTTTAAGGGGGGGGGGGGTTGCTGCACAGATAAGGTTTTTTACCTTCATGCATAGAATGCATGAAGGTAAGAAACCTTGAGTCTTTAGAACCACTTTATTGCCCACAGAATGTCTTAATCACAAAGGATGGCTTAAATGTATATTTCAGATCCTCCTACAGTGAGTCACTATAGAACTAAAATAGAAGTATGATATGTTTTTCATTTTGAATATAATAAAGAAGGCTATAGCCTCTGTAATTTTTTGCCATCTATGTCAAATTGTGAAGATTTCCCTTCACTTCCTGCCCCATAACCCAGACAGGAAGTTAGAGGAAGTCTTCACAAAGTGAGGGAATCCCTGGTCAGTATAACTAGTGTAACCATTGAGAGATTTCCCCTCTATCCCTGTTCTGCTGACAACCCAAAGTTTGGGATTTTCTTTTACTTTACCTTTTGGTGATATTGGTAACCAGGGCAAATTAGAGGGTGAATCTAATTGGATCTAACATAATGGGAGCACAGGCAGCAATAAAAAAAAAACTTAGATGTGTTCTAATCCCTCTCCACTCTATCCAAAACCAAAAACATAAAATTGTGCCATACTTACTGTAATTTTCTTTTCCTGGTGCCTATCCATGGCAGCATACCTATGACAAGCTCCTCCCTCAGGACCAGTGAATATTATAAAAGAATAGGGCTAGAGCCCCCCCCAGTATTCTTTGTAACATAGAATACCAAGGGTGGAATTGTATGCTGCCATGGATAGGCACCAGGAAAAGAAAATTACAGTAAGTATGGCACAATTTTCTGTTTTCCTGGTGCCTCCATGGTAGCATACCTATGGCAATTGGCAAATAACTAGCTGAGAGCAGTTGGGTCGATGCGTTAGAAGGTAATTTTATTTTGACACAAAGTTTACTCTCTTGAGTAGGTAAATGCTGACTTGATGGCCTGTCTGACGAATTCTACCGAAGGGGTGACCAGGTTGCTGCCCTGCAGATGGTCTCAACTGATGCATTTGTATACATTTGTATACATTGGTACTATGGTACAATGAAATCTGGGGCAGGCAAACGCACTGCAATTGTGATCTGCGTTAGAGGTGTCCTTAGAAAAATATATATACACCTGCAGGAGATCACATACCAATACATTTTGAACGCAGTGTGGGAAACGCACATAGAACATGAATTTCCTGCACCACCTTCTGGTATGAACGAGCCCTTAATTAATTCAAATCAGATATCACTCACAAATTTTAACAGTATTTATTTTAGTAGTTCCAATGCTCCCATAATTTTATTTTATTCCTGTTCTACGAATGCATAATACGCTGTAAATGTAATTTTTTTGTTGCAGCAAAGCACATGGGAATGAAGCAGGAGTAAAATAAGCCCATTTGTTAATAACCCCCAGCAATGATGTCAGTGGATGCTATAATTACCCCTAGCATTGGTGTCAGTGGATGCAATATTACCCCCACAGCATTGATGTCAATGGGGGCTGTGCATTGTAAGGGGATCCAGAGGTGTGAGGGCTGTGTAACATAAAGGGGTCCAGTGGTGTGGGGGCTGTGTAATGTAAAGGGGTCTAGAGGTGCAGGGACTGTGTAATGTAAAGGGGTCCAGAGGTATAGGGGCTCTGTAATGTAAAGGGGTCCAAAGGTAAAGGGACTGTGTAATGTGAAGCCTTTTTTTTTATTTTTACACTGTCCCTTTATTATAATTTTTAAAACTCTTTTTTATTGAAAAAGGTCTAAGACAATGACATTAATCAAAGCTCTCAACATGAGCATAGAGAACAATAAGGTTTTCATAAGGTAATAACTGATTTACTAACCAAAGCCATTTACGTATAGATGGAGGGGTGGGCTGAATCCACTTACCGGTAAGTGCCACAGCTGTACGAGCAAAAAATAGTGTTTCCATTAACATGGTCCTAGTATGTCTAGGCCACAGCTCCTTGTCTGGTACCCCTAACAAACACACCAGTGGGGTACATGGAACAGGAATTGACAAAACTGCAGTAAATATCTCCGTCACCTGCTCCCAATACCTCACTATGACTGGACAAAGCCACATAACATGCGAAGTCTGCTCTTGGACAGGTACACCTAGTGCAGGTAGAGTTGGTATATGATGCATTGCATGCAATCGAACTGGGGTCAGATATGATTGATGTAACATATAAAGGTTCATCAATTTTTTATTTTTTTTTGTTTCAAACAAGATCAATTTATTGTTAACAGATAAATGGGTTGAGCATGCTTCCTCCCAGTCCTCATCAGATAAATCAGGAATAAGTTGTTTATTTAGTGCGCACCACCAGCGGAGCCCCGCTAGTCGTAGCAGACAACAAATGGAGATATAAAGTTGATATAAGTCCCCTAGGGCCATGAGATCGCAGGACCCCTATCAGTAGGTAATCAGAAAAGTCAGTGTCATGGGTGCCAAATTGAGTTTGTATCACATGACTAAGTTGAAGTTACCTATAAAAGGTGGTTTGGGGACTGTCCCTTTATTTTTATTTATTTTTTATCACTTTTATTCCTATTACAAGAAATGTAAACATCCCTTGTAATATAAATAAGCACGACAGGTCCTCTTTATTGAGAGATCTGGGGTCAAAAAGACGTCGATCTCCCATTTACTCTTAAAAGCAAAAAAAAGATACTTTGACTTAAAAAAAGAAATATGATCTCTTTAAGCCTGAAAACCGGAAGTGATGTCGGAGGCCACTCCAGTCCTCCAAAGGAATAGAGCCGAATGTGGGCTATCTTGCCCTCACTCGACTTCCTGCCTAGCCATGAGCTCGGTTCCGGGCTTACTGACAGCTATGGTAAGCTCGGAAATGACCAGAAAGCAGCGGGAACAGCTCTCCCGCCGCCTCTAAAAGTGATCCCGCAAATCTGTCACTGGGACCACTTTTAACTGACGTGAAATCGCCCACAGAGCAAACTTATACTGGGGTTATGGCAGCTAGTTGCTGCCATAACAATAGTATTTAATGTCAAAGTCATGACGTAAATGTACTGTACTGTTGGCGGTCGCTAAAGTACCAGTCAAGGCTGGGGAAAGATCAGGACCATATGGTCGGGATCCACCGCTTGGACCGGCACCTGGCTCAGCTTCTCAGTGATCTGCTGAGAACCTGAGGCAGCCCCTTCCACACCCTTCACATCCCAGTTCTCCAGTGAGCGCTGAAGGGGCAGAGCAGACAGTGGTGACTGACATTCCTGGCTCTCTGCTCAGAGCAGCGGGGAGAACTGAGCGATCAGCGATGTTTGATTGCTCAGTTCTCAGCCTTAGAAACGGCGTGGGACAGATGCAGCATTACATCGATGCTGCATCTACCTAGGTGAGTATGATTTTTAAAAAACAAAAATCCCATATTTCTCTTTTAATAATGCATTTTGTGAAAGATTGTCATAGACAGCTAGTTACAGGTGATGTCGCTTTCAGATTATCAGGCCTCTTGCCAACTGCTAGTAGTTGATTACAAGCACCCCTGAATGCCAGAGGAGATCACAGAGGGGTGATTTTTCCAACTTAGGATATCCGACTGCAAGTGGACTCGATCACTCAAACTTCTCTATAACATTAAAGGATCAAAGTGTTCCATGTGTGTGACTGTCCGAGGCAAATGATTATGGCAGCTGGTACTGACACTGATGCAGTTTTTATTTCAAAACAAATGAATTTGCAAATAAAATGAAATAGACATAACTTCCCTTCCAATCCATTTAGACTTGGTGTCGATCGGATTCGATTAAACTGAGTCAATCAGCCAGAGCAGAAAATGATCAATTGTTTTGCACCAATAAGCAGCACTGAGATACATCGTTCATGAATATGATCGTATTTCAGTTCATCAGATTATGAGATGACATGGTGGAAACGAGATATGTTTGTTGATTTACAATCATAAGTTATGATCATATCTTAACTGTTGTTCGAAATCCACATGTGTAGCATACCAATTAAATGGGTTGTTGACTTTAAATTGATTATTCTTATTGGAAGAGTTCAATCAGAGAAAAAAAAAATATAATTGATCAAATTGTGTATAGCCACCATAAGGCTAATGCAAAATAAGTATCACAAATCAACCTTCTGATTATGTAAATACAGTATTAATTCAGATTTTATCTATCACATTTGTAGATGCTGATTTCATCTTTTCAAGCATATAGAATTATTTATTTGCACACATTATAGATACTGTTCCAAAGTTCACCTCTGTTTGTCTATACTATTATTACCACTTTCATTATTATTATTCCTCGCTGGCCAGTCTGTTCCTGAAATCGAATATTTGAGAACTGCTCTAAACAAAATAAATAAAGAAGCCAAGAATGACTAGCTATAAAACATTGGCTGAAGCAAACCTAATATTAGTGCAAAAAATAGCATTAATCAGTAGGGGAAATTGAATTTTAGCCTATCGGTTCTAGAGAGCAGAGGGCTTCTCTATTTTTCCATTTGCCAGCAGGATGAGTATGCTGTGAGATGCGAGCTACTTATGAGAAAGTCTTTATTCATCTGGAAATTACATTGCAACTAAGACATATATTTTTTTTCAGTCAAAGCAGGTCTATTCTCTTCAACTTTGTAGCCTTTTGAAATATTTCTTCCAAGATGAAACTGTTAAAGGGTATTACAGAATGATTTACCTAGAAGACAGGATATGAAATACATGCCATCAAAAAAAGCAATTATATAAATAATTTTAAACTCATTAAATATACACCTCATGCATTAAATATTAGCTTGCTGAATTATGTATTACTCCATTTATATTTTACAATTTCTGGTCGCAGTATATAATTCTGCTTATCTGACACAAAATAATAATAAATATAGGATGGTGATGTGCAGAATTTGAAGCTTTTGATAAGAAGAAATGGTAAATACTTGAAGGGGCAACATAGCTAAAACACAAGATTATGCAAAGTGAATATTCAATAAATACATAAGAATTAATGTCCAAGACTATGGACTCTCCCAATATGGCAGTAGTGTTGATTGACCCAGGACTGTCACATGGAGTTACATACTCCTTCATACCTGAGTGTGGTATATTTTCTTTATGCTCTTAGCATTTGAATGGAGGTTTGCGGGAAAACAATAAAAAAGGAAATGTGAGTATGCGCTGAAGGAGGGTGGAGAGGAGGAGGGCAGTGAGGTTAAAGTGAATTCCTTGTTGCAGGACTAGAAAATGCAGTCAAAGAACAAGCTGTTAGACTAGAATGGTAACAATTAGTACAATCTGAACTAAGTACTGAAAAAATAATAATGGTTCTACGTACTTAATACGGAAAATAAACATATAGCAAAAAACGCGGTTAGTGATACCACCTGTAGGACTTGAGGACAATGTTTTTAAAGAGTATGCTACCCCAACATTTCATATGCCTGATATGTATCCGTTGTACCATGTACTTGTGTTAATAAATATCCTGTTCTTTCTTTGTGTGAAATACCTGGTGATTCTGCCAGTCCCTCTGCTCCTATTTCAAACTGACCACGCTAGGCATGAAAGCACATATATTCCAGTGTGGTCAGTTATTTGGCTGTGCTGGGAGCACATGCGAAAACAGGACAGCGGTGCGTCTACCCATGCACCAACAGCCACAAGGATAAAATGTAACCTTTATTAGGACTTTATTAAAAATGTATATCACAGGCTATGTGTACTGTTTTACTTATGGGGGGGTTAATAAAAAGGAGGGAAGGTTCCAAAACAAGAAAAATATTGGCGATCTATTGAAATAACTGTCCATAAGTAAGATCTTTTGATGATTTTTTTGCTGTGAGAATTTTGTTGCACTTTTTTTTCTCACTGTATTTTCATTCGGTTGCTTCTTTATTTAATTTTTATTGTACCCCTGATGAAGCTCTTGTCTTTAGAGTGAAACATGTTTTGTTTCTTTGGGAGCACTTTTGATTTATTTAGGTGCACAAAGGGAGGATACTGGAGATTTAAATGTATGGTGGTTTCTTTAGTATACAGGGACATAGGTCTTCTGTGCGACTCCCTGATTGTTTATTTTATATCTCTATATTGTAGGGAGTTCCTGCATTCAGAGCTTTAGTTGGAGATCTTGCTTCTGGACAGTTCTTTCAATAGACCACCAATATTTTCCTTGTTTTGGAACCTTCCCTACTTTTTATTGCCCCCCCCCCTTAAAGGAGAAGTATGGGATGGGTTGAATAACTAGTACATATCACATTAGTCACATATCATAATCTTTTTTTCCTACCTCTTTTAGTTTTTACAGCATGTGCACACGAACTTTCCTTCTGCTGGCAAAAACGGTCCATTTTCAGTTTGAAAAGTTCTCACGGGTGTGTACATCTTTGTCACGTACCAAGTGTGACCAGAACTGTGCAGCTAGCAACAGAGGAACACCAAACACGTATAAGTGAAATATAAAGGTTTATTAAAGATAAGTGAAATAATATATATATAACCACCTCCAATACCACACAGTGCACAACAACCAATACCAAACAGAACCCACAATTAATAACAGTAACAGACAAATATGTACAAGTAATGGGGGAACCAGAATCATAAACAGGGCCAGGCCGAGGTCATACACAGGGGGATCAGCAGATGGGGTAAGGATGGATCAGGACAGGGAGACAGGATCAAGCAGGGGGCAACCAGGCTGCAGAGCAGGGATCAGGGATTAGGACGGACACAACAGGGTCAGGATCAGGTTACAGGTTCAGGTTACAGGGATCAGGATACATGGATCAAGGTTCAAGCAGACAGGCTACAGGTCAGGGCACGAGGACGATACCAGGGCAGTGTGTGTATACACCTGCCGGGTATTTATAGGAATGCCTGATTAGCTTCAGGTCACACCTGATCGGAGGGAGGGCAGTCTGCTCCACACTGCCAGGATCCATCCGCTGGTGGAAACCAGTACTGCGTCCAAAAGATAATACAACACCAGCAGGGAAAGATTCTCCTGACAGTTACAAACTGCCAGGAGACACCTGCTGGTGGACCACAGTACTGCAAGATAAATAATAAATGCCACCAGCGGATGGAACCTTTCCTGACAGTACCCCCCCTCAAAGGAGCGGCCTCTGGATGCTCCAACTAGCTGTTGCCGGAGAAAGTTCATGGCAATCAGGGTAGTAGGCAAAGTCACATCTGGGCAGACAATCACATCAAGCTGGGCAGCAGGCAGGAACACCTCGGGCTGGGCAGCAGGCTCCGGGTCATCGAGCTGGGCAGCAGACAGGAACACTTCGGGCTGGGCAGCAGGCCCCGGGTCATCGAGCTGGGCAGCAGGCAGGAACACCTCGGGCTGGGCAGCAGGCTCCGGGTCATCGAGCTGGGCAGCAGGCAGGAACACCTCGGGCTGGGCAGCAGGCTCCGGGTCATCGAGCTGGGCAGCAGGCAGGGACACTTCGGGCTGGGCAGCAGGCTCCGGATCATCAAGCTGGGCAGCAGGCTCCGGGTCATCGAGCTGGGCAGCAGACAGGAACACTTCGGGCTGGGCAGCAGGCTCCGGATCATCAAGCTGGGCAGCAGACAGGAACACTTCGGGCTAGGCAGCAGGCTCCGGGTCATCGAGCTGGGCAGCAGACGGGATCATCTCAGGCTGGGCAGCGGACGGGATCATCTCAGGCTGGGCAGCGGACGGGATCATCTCAGGCTGGGCAGCAGACGGGATCATCTCAGGCTGGGCAGCAGACGGGATCATCTCAGGCTGGGCAGCAGACGGGATCATCTCAGGCTGGGCAGCAGACGGGATCATCTCAGGCTGGGCAGCAGACGGGATCATCTCAGGCTGGGCAGCAGACGGGATCATCTCAGGCTGGGCAGCAGACGGGATCATCTCAGGCTGGGCAGCAGACGGGATCCTCTCAGGCTGGGCAGCAGACGGGATCATCTCAGGCTGGGCAGCAGACGGGATCATCTCAGGCTGGGCAGCAGACGGGATCATCTCAGGCTGGGCAGCAGACGGGATCATCTCAGGCTGGGCAGCAGACGGGATCATCTCAGGCTGGGCAGCAGACGGGATCATCTCAGGCTGGGCAGCAGACGGGATCATCTCAGGCTGGGCAGCAGACGACATACCCTCGAGCCGGGAAAAGGGCTCCACAACCTCGGGCCGGGAAACAGGCACCACAACCTCAAGCCGGGAAACGGGCACCACAACCTTAAGCCGGGAAACGGGCACCACAACCTCAAGCCAGGGAACGGGCACCGCAGCGGGCACCACAACCTCAGGCCGGGAAACGGGCACCACAACCACAGGCCGGGAAACGGGCACCACAACCACAGGCTGGGAAACGGGCACCACAACCACAGGCCGGGAAACGGGCACCGGATCTTCCGACTGGGACACTGTCATCAGGGCTTCAGTTTGGAAGGCTGGCACGGGAACTCCATGTTGGCAGGCTGGCACAGGGTCTTCAGGCTGGCAGGCTGGTACAGGGTCTTCAGGCTGGCAGGCTGGTACAGGGTCTTCAGGCTGGCAGGCTGGTACAGGGTCTTCAGGCTGGCAGGCTGGTACAGGGTCTTCAGGCTGGCAGGCTGGTACAGGGTCTTCAGGCTGGCAGGCTGGTACAGGGTCTTCAGGCTGGCAGGCTAGCTCGAGAACCGCAGACTGGAAGGCTGGCTCGAAAACCGCAGGCTGGAAGGCTGGCTCGAAAACCGCAGGCTGGAAGGCTGGCTCAAGGACCGCAGGCTGGAAGGCTGGCTCAAGGACCGCAGGCTGGAAGGCTGGCTCAAGGACCGCAGGCTGGAAGGCTGGCTCAAGGACCGCAGGCTGGAAGGCTGGCTCAAGGACCGCAGGCTGGAAGGCTGGCTCTGGGACTGCAGGCTGGCTTGAGAACTGCAGGCTGGAAGGCTGGCTTGAGAACTGCAGGCTGGAAGGCTGGCTTGAGAACTGCAGGCTGGAAGGCTGGCTTGAAGGCTGGCTCTGGGACTGCAGGCTGGAAGGCTGGTTCTGGAACTGCAGGCTGGAAGGCGGGCTCAAGGACCGCAGGCTGGAAGGCTGGCTCAAGGATTACAGGCTGGAGCAGGTTGGTGGGTGTGGAGGAAGGTGGGATTACTGGTTGGATTGTGTGGGTAGGGAAATACTTCCGCTTCTTTTTAGATTTGGTCACTGCAGGTTTGCACATAACGGGGGGAGTATATGGAAAAGATGGAATCGAGCAAATGGAAGAATATGGCAGGGATACGGGGACAGTGGTTGGAGGAGGTTCTTGTGGGCTTGCAGGCCTCTGAGAAGAGGCAGGTGGGTTGAATGCAGGATAGGTGCAGGGAGCAGAGACTGGATATTGATACCTGGTGGGAAGTAGTGTGTACTGAACTGCGACTGGGGTTGCCATGGGTGATGGAGAAATAGACTCTTGGGCAGGCAGGTGTCTGGCAGCAGAGATGTTTTTTTGTGGGCTGGCTGGGGCCGATTGCAAAATATCAGACCATGCTGAGAGTAGTGGCTGCACAAACTGCAGTTTACATTCTGCCTGTCTGACAAGGGATTGTACACAATCAACACACTCTATTATTTTCTGTTGGGAACAAGCTGTGTAATGTTCAAAAAAGTATGGGGAGTCATCCTCCAGAAGCCAAACCAAAGATACGACCTGATTAACATTAAAGGGGGGAGAAAAATCATCATGGCCCTCTGGGATACAAGGCAAAGCCAGCTCTGTGCAGATTTTAATTAAAGGTTGAACATCCCCAAACATCATACAGCCCTGATCAACCCAGGAGTGAGCTAAACGAATAATCTCTAGCAGCTGATCACTGGTCCACTCTTTCAGTGTCTGACGGAGATATTCACCACTCTCTGACGCCAGCAGAGTATAATAAGGAATCATATCAGAGTTCATTTTAGCAGAATAACAGAACCAAAATGGGTCCTCTGTGCAGCTACTTCTGATCATTAATGGCCCTGGTATACTGTCACGTACCAAGTGTGACCAGAACTGTGCAGCTAGCAACAGAGGAACACCAAACACGTATAAGTGAAATATAAAGGTTTATTAAAGATAAGTGAAATAATATATATATAACCACCTCCAATACCACACAGTGCACAACAACCAATACCAAACAGAACCCACAATTAATAACAGTAACAGACAAATATGTACAAGTAATGGGGGAACCAGAATCATAAACAGGGCCAGGCCGAGGTCATACACAGGGGAATCAGCAGATGGGGTAAGGATGCATCAGGACAGGGAGACAGGATCAAGCAGGGGGCAACCAGGCTGCAGAGCAGGGATCAGGGATTAGGACGGACACAACAGGTTCAGGATCAGGTTACAGGTTACAGGTTACAGGTTACAGGTTCAGGATACATGGATCAAGGTTCAAGCAGACAGGCTACAGGTCAGGGCACAAGGACAATACCAGGGCAGTGTGTGTATACACCTGCCGGGTATTTATAGGAATGCCTGATTAGCTTCAGGTCACACCTGATCGGAGGGAGGGCAGTCTGCTCCACACTGCCAGGATCCATCCGCTGGTGGAAACCAGTACTGCGTCCAAAAGATAATACAACACCAGCAGGGAAAGATTCTCCTGACAGTTACAAACTGCCAGGAGACACCTGCTGGTGGACCACAGTACTGCAAGATAAATAATAAATGCCACCAGCGGATGGAACCTTTCCTGACAATCTTCACCAACACACCAACACACCCCCTTCCTCCGACCCCACTCCCCTAAGAGACGTGGCTGTGCTGATAGATTGGGAGGGGGAGGAGAGAGAAGTGAGAAGGGAGGGGGGAGCAGCTATGCTCTGTGAAGTCTCAGAAACAAGCAGAGGGAGGAGAGCCGACATCAGTCAAGCAAAATGACAGGAAAGGGAGTGCATCCAGACTCTATATTCACACCATTGTCTGGATGATGCTGTATGAAAGACTGTAGAACCTCCCACAGGAATTTATCTCGATTTTAACAGAATAGGGGCACTTCTGAGAGGGCTGGAAAGGTTTATAGATATCATCAGCTCACATAAAATAGAAGTATGCAAAAAAAAAAAGGAAACCCATACTTCTCTTTTAAGTAAATCAGTATACACACAGTGTGTAATATTCATTTAATGGCTGTTGGTGCGTGGGTGGATGCAACTGTATTGCCACATTGGAAATAAGTATGTTTGTGTGTGTGTGTGTATAAATATATACAGTGGGTACGGAAAGTATTCAGATCCCTTTACATTTTTCACTCTTTGTTATATTGCAGCCATTTGCTAAAATCATTGAAGTTCATTTTTTTTTCCTTTTAATGTACACACAGCACCCCATATTGACAGAAAAACCCGGAATTGTTGACATTTTTGCAGATTTATTAAAAAAGAAAAACTGAAATATCACATGGTCCTAAGTATTCAGACTCTGCTCAGTATTTAGCAGAAGCACCCTTTTGATCTAATACAGCCATGAGTCTTTTTGGGAAAGATGCAACAAGTTTTTCACACCTGGATTTGGGGATCCTCTACCATTTCTCCTTGCAGATCCTCTCCAGTTCTGTCAGGTTGGATGGTAAACGTTGGTGGACAGCCATTTTTAGGTCTCTCCAGAGATGCTCAATTGGGTTTAAGTCAGGGCTCTGGCTGGGCCATTCAAGAACAGTCACGTAGTTGTTGTGAAGCCACTCCTTCATTATTTTAGCGGTGTGCTTAGGGTCATTGTCTTGTTGGAAGGAAAACCTTTGGCCCAGTCTGAGGTCCTGAGATCTCTGGAGAAGGTTTTGGTCCAGGATATCCCTGTACTTGGCCGCATTCATCTTTCCCTCGATTGCAACCAGTCGTCCTGTCCCTACAGCTGAAAAACACCCCCACAGCATGATGCTGCCATCACCATGCTTCACTGTTGGGACTGTATTGGACAGGTGATGAGCAGTGCCTGGTTTTCTCCACACATACTGCTTAGAATTAAGGCCAAAAAGTTCTATCTTGGTCTCATCAGACCAGAGAATCTTATTTCTCACCATCTTGGAGTCCTTCAGGTGCTTTTTAGCAAACTCCATGCGGGCTTTCATGTGTCTTGCACTGAGGAGAGGCTTCCATCAGGCCACTCTACCATAAAGCCCCGACTGGTGGAGGGCTGCAGTGATGGTTGACTTTCTCCAACTTTCTCCCATCTCCCGACTGCATCTCTGGAGCTCAGCCACAGTGATCTTTGGGTTCTTCTTTACCTCTCTCACTAAGGCCCTTCTCCCCCGATAGCTCAGTTTGGCCGGACGGCCAGCTCTAGGAAGGGTTCTGTTCATCCCAAACGTCTTCCATTTAAGGATTATGGAGGCCACTGTGCTCTTAGGAACCTTAAGTGCAAGCAGAAATTCTTTTGTAACCTTGGCCAGATCTGTGCCTTGCCACAGTTCTGTTTCTGAGCTCTTCAGGCAGTTCCTTTGACCTCATGATTCTCATTTGCTCTGACATGCACTGTGAGCTGTAAGGTCTTATATAGACAGGTGTGTGGCTTTCCTAATCAAGTCCAATCAGTATAATCAAACACAGCTGGACTCAAATGAAGGTGTAGAACCATCTCAAGGATGATCAGAAGAAATGGACAGCACCTAAGTTAAATATATGAGTGTCACAGCAAAGGGTCTGAATACTTAGGACCATATGATATTTCAGTTTTCCTTTTTAATAAATCTGCAAAAATGTTAACAATTCTGTGTTTTTCAGTCAATATGGGGTGCTGTGTGTACATTAATGAGGAAAAAAATGAACTTAAGGCAGAAGTAAACCCATCCATTTAATAGTTTAAAAAACAGTTAAATTTCCAGCACGTGCCGGAAATGTAACACTCCCATTGGGTGTGCTCTCAACCAAACTGTCAAACCATCCAATGGCTGGTGTCATAACTGATCACATGTGCAGCATCATGGCAGTTGTAGTTTAAACAGAGGTCAAGATGGCAGCTTCCTTGGCTGAAAACGATAGGAGGGTTTACTTCCACTTTAAATTATTTTAGCAAATGACTGCAATATAACAAAGAGTAAAAAATGTAAGGGGGTCTGAATACTTTCCGTACCCACTGTATATATATATTGTGACAGCAGGCAGGTAAAATCACCAGGTTGCATCCAGGATGGTAGGTATGTATGCCCTAGATTTAGGCTTTATGCAAATTCATACCACTAGGGGGAGTGCTGGGAGTCTTGCGGGGGAAGAGTTAATGAGCCCAGCTGAATCAAGTGGCTCATTAAGGCCTCTACAAGAACTCCCAGCATGCTAAGGGAGATGCTCCATCCTGGAACCAGTTCTGTGTTGTGCAAGACTGGGGAGTGTGTTTCTGTCCTGTGCGGAGAGACAAAGCCTGTATGGCTAAAACCTTAAAAAACAGGGAGATAGGGGCTGGGGCAGCACAAGGCTGCACCTAGTTGTCAGACAGGGAAACCTACGTGTGTAGTAAGCGGTCAAGCTGACCAGGATTTATTTTTGTATGTTTCTTTTTGTTTTGCTGTTTTTCCCCTGTAAATAGTTTAAATAAACCGCACCTTTTGTTTTTTGCAACTACAAACTCTGTCTGCTGTGCCTGTTTTTGTGTGGTGAACCCATCCAGGGGGTCACACACACCCACTGCCGAGTTAACCCCCTCACAGGTGGTGGAGAATGCGGGCAGTTTTTTTTAAGGCCAGCATGGAGGAGTTATTGAAACAGCTGGCTCTAGCAAATGCCAATCAGCAGCAGACAAATGCAGGTTTGCAAAAGAGCCTTGCAGCTCAACAACAGAGCTTTGCAGCCTACCAGCAAGCTTATCAACAGAGCCTTGCAGCCCAGCAGCAAGCTCATCAACAGAGTCTGGAAGCCCAGCAACAAGCCCTGCAGCAATCGGAGGCCCGTTTCATAGACCTGTTGCAGAAGCAAGAGCAGAGACTACAACAAATGGAGACATTAATGCAGCAACGTCCGCAGACCAGTGAGGAAAGTCGTTCCACTAATACCGCGTCCTTTGGGGTGAGTCGTTTATTGACAAAAATGACTGGAGAGGATGATCCAGAGGTGTTTTTGACCACATTTGAAAGGACTGCTGAAAGAGAAAAGTGGCCTAAGGAGCAGTGGGCTGGACTGGTGGCCCCTCTGTTAACTGGTGAATCGCAGAAAGCTTACTATGACCTAGAGCCTGACCAAGCAAAAGACTATGTGATGCTAAAAACTGAAATATTGGCACGGCTGGGTGTCATCCTGGCTGTCCAGGCTCAGCGTGTGCATAACTGGACTTTCCGGCTTGGAAAACCCCCCAGGTCTCAAATGTATGATCTCATTCACCTGAGCAGGAAGTGGCTACAGCCAGAGACTTTGTCCGCACCAAAGATTGTGGAACGTGTTGTGATGGATCGTTTCTTGAGAGCTCTTCCTACTGCCATCCAAAAGTGGGTAAGCCATGGAGACCCAGAAACGGCCGATAATCTTGTGGATCGTGTAGAGAAGTACTTGGCTACAGAGAACCTGACTGCCTCTTCCAGAGACTCATGGACTTTCCACCCTAAGACCAGACCATCCCCAGTGGCGGGTAAGATGATTCCAAGGGGTGAGGGTGGAGAGAGTGAGAGGGTGGGAGTTCTACCTAAGGTTTGGCGAGAACAGCCTGGGAAATCAGGGGTTCAAGAGGCAGCAGAAACGATTGTTTGTTACAGCTGCCGACAAGAGGGACATATTGCAGCAAATTGCCCGGTTGTGGATGAACCCATGCAATGTGACTTTCTAACGGACAGACGTCAGTCGCTGATTGAGACAGTCGCATGCACTGCCATTCGGGGAACTGAGAAACATTTATGCAAAATGTGTGTTAATGGTAGAAATGTTGTTGTATTGCTGGATTCAGGTAGCCTGGTGACACTGATAAAGGCTGAACCTTACAGGAAGTTGGTGTTAGAGTTGGCCCATGGGCACATTCTTGGAGGTCATCTGGGGACAGAGAAAACCAGAGAGAGAGTATTGCAGAGGTTCTATTGGCCTGGGGTCATGAAGGAAACAGAAAATTATTGTTCCTCCTGCCCTGTGTGTCAGAGGTCGGCACCGATGCCACATTTCCGTAACCCGCTGGTACCTCTTCCCATCATTGAGGTCCCCTTTGAGAGGATCGCAATGGATTTGGTAGGTCCGATAATGAAGTCCGCTAGGGGGCACCAGTACATCTTGGTTATAATGGACTATGCCACCCGTTATCCGGAAGCGATTCCTCTTCGAAATACCTCGGCCAAAACCATAGCCAAAGAGCTATCTCTTGTTTTTAGCCGTGTGGGTATTTGTAAAGAACTGCTTACGGACCAAGGTACACCCTTTATGTCCCGGGTTATGAAAGAGCTGTGTAAGTTGTTCAAAGTGACACAATTGCGTACATCTGTGTATCACCCCCAAACAGATGGGTTGGTTGAAAGATTCAACAAAACCCTAAAACAAATGTTAAAGAAAGTGGTGGATAGAGATGGAAAGGATTGGGACTGTCTAATTCCCTATTTAATGTTTGCTATTAGGGAGGTACCCCAGTCCTCTACGGGTTTCTCACCCTTTGAGTTACTTTATGGGAGACACCCCAGAGGGCTGTTGGATATCGCCAAGGAAACCTGGGAAAGTGAGAGTTCTCCCCACAGGAGTGTGATTGAGCATGTCGCCCTGATGCAAGATAGAATTGCACAGGTAATGCCAATCATAAAGGAACATTTGGCCCAAGCGCAGTTGGCACAGCAGAGAGTGTACAACCGTGGAGCCAAGACCCGTACCTTTTCCCCGGGGGATAGGGTATTGGTACTTGTCCCTACGGTTGAAAGCAAATTCCTCGCCAAATGGCAAGGCCCCTACGAGATAATGGAAAAAGTGAGCAAAGTGAATTACAAGGTCAGACAACCAGGAAGGCGAAAGCCCGAACAGATCTATCACGTTAATCTGTTGAAAGCCTGGAGGGATAGGGAATCCCTAGTCGCGGAAACTTTGTCACCAGCTCACTCTGATTGCGTGATTCCTGAGGTTGGAATAGCAGTCACCTTGTCAAAACCCCAACAACAGGAGGTTAAGGAGTTTGTGCTTCACAACAAGGAGGTTTTCTCTGAGCTGCTGGGACAAACGTCTGGGGTAGAGCATGATAATATTACCCCACCCGGTGAAAGGGTGAAACTAAAACCCTATCGGATCCCGGAGGCCCGACGGGAGGCAATACGTGAGGAAGTACAGAAAATGCTTAAGTTAGGGGTGATAGAGGAGTCCCAATGTGATTGGTCAAGTCCCATTGTGTTAGTGCCTAAACCGGATGAGAGCTGGCGATTTTGTAACGATTTTCGACATCTGAACAAAGTTACAAAATTTGACACCTTCCCCATGCCACGTATAGATGAGTTGATCGACCGGCTGGGAACAGCCCGATACATGACAACTCTTGATCTCACCAAAGGGTATTTGCAAATTCCCCTGGCCAAGTCGGCCAAGGAGAAAACCGCATTTGTAACCTCAGACGGGGCGTTCCAATATAAAAGAATGCCGTTTGGTTTACAGAATGCGCCGGCCACATTCCAGCGGAAAATGGACCAGATACTGAGGCCCCATCAGAAGTATGCTGCGGCTTACCTGGATGATGTAATTATCTATAGCACAGACTGGGCCTCACATCTGCCAAAAGTGCAAGCAGTCCTAGACTCTATCTGGGAAGCTGGGTTTACGGCCAACCCCAAGAAGTGTACCATTGGGCAGGAGGAGGCCAAATATCTTGGGTACACCATTGGGAGGGGAGTAATAAAGCCCCAAGTCAACAAAGTCGAGGCCATACAGAATTGGCCACGTCCCAACAGAAAGAAGCAGGTACGAGCCTTTCTGGAAATCGCTGGTTATTATTGGTGATTCATTCCCCACTTTGCTTCTCAGGCTGTGCCCCTAACCAACCTGACAAAAGGGAAAGAGTCGGTCATGGTTAAATGGACCCCAGAGGCTGAGGTAGCATTCCAATTCTTAAAAAAAGCCTTATGTAGCCAGCCAGTGTTGTACTCACCAGACTTCTCTAGGGACTTTGTCGTACAAAGTGATGCATCAGACGTTGGGTTAGGAGCAGTATTGTCCCAGGTCTGGAACGGGGAAGAGCACCCAGTCATTTACCTCAGCAGGAAATTGAAGTGCTATGAGGTAAATTATGCCACGATTGAGAAGGAGTGTTTAGCGGTGAAGTGGGCTCTAGATTCCCTGCGGTACTATCTGCTAGGTAGGCACTTTGACATGATTACTGATCACGCTCCTTTAAAGTGGATGGCTCAAAACAAAGAGACAAATAGAAGAGTGAATAGGTGGTTCCTGGCCCTACAGGAATTCAACTTTACAGTAAAGCATCGCCCTGGCATTCAAATGAGGAATGTGGATGCTTTGTCTCGAGTACATGCATGCCTGATTGCTTGTGTTCCAACCCCAAGGTTAAAACAAGAGGGGGGGTATGTGACAGCAGGCAGGTAAAATCACCAGGTTGCATCCAGGATGGTAGGTATGTATGCCCTAGATTCAGGATTTATGCAAATTCATACCACTACGGGGAGTGCTGGGTGTCTTGCGGTGGAAGAGTTAATGAGCCCAGCTGAATCAAGTGGCTCATTAAGGCCTCTACAAGAACTCCCAGCATGCTAAGGGAGATGCTCCATCCTGGAACCAGTTCTGTGTTGTGCAAGACTGGGGAGTGTGTTTCTGTCCTGTGCGGTGAGACAAAGCCTGTGTGGCTAAAACCTTAAAAAACAGGGAGATAGGGGCTGGGGCAGCACAAGGCTGCACCTAGTTGTCAGACAGGGAAACCTACGTGTGTAGTAAGCGGTCAAGCTGACCAGGATTTATTTTTGTATGTTTCTTTTTGTTTTGCTGTTTTTCCCCTGTAAATAGTTTAAATAAACCGCACCTTTTGTTTTTTGCAACTACAAACTCTGTCTGCTGTGCCTGTTTTTGTGTGGTGAACCCATCCAGAGGGTCACACACACCCCCTGAGTTAACCCCCTCACAATATATATATATATATATATATATATATATATATATATATATATATATTTATATATCAGTGATGGTTATTGTTAGTTAAATTGTGCTGGGAACACAGCTTGTCTGTCCTCCAATGGCCAAGACTTGGCATTGATTTGGCTGAATTTTGATTAATCTATAGCCAGCTTAAGGCCAATCTCTCTGTTATTCTGTGTACCCCACTGGAACATTTTGTAAATGCCCATTGATCCTTGTGCAGCAATGTGTGACAGGGTGCAAGGGAAAACAGTTTCCCCAACTGCATTTACCATCAAAAAATAGGTAAATACCATGTTTTAATCATGGCTAGATCGCAGGGGATGCTGGAGTGGACTGCACCCCCCCTCCCAGATTTCCGTTTCTTCCCCAAAGACCCCCCGCTCACCCCTCTTAACCCTGGTGCTGAGCTCCCCTCCCATCCCTGTACTGCACACAGCTTCTCCTATCCACACTACACATAGCTGAGATCACATTCCCTTACACACAGCCATGATCTGCATAGTGTGTAGCTGGCTACTGCAGCTGTCCTGCCGCTCTCACCAGGGAATTTCACATCTAGGAAACTAAAACATGGCATCCAGCTGCACACTGTGCAGATTGTGTCTGTGTGTAAGGGAATGCTATCTCAGCTATGTGTAGTGTGGGGAGGAGCTGTGTGCAGTGCAGGGATAGGAAAAGAGCTCTGCCGAGTGCCCTGCCAGTGGTGATCCCTGTCCTCTGCCTTTCCATTGATAATCCCTGTCCTCTGCCTTTCCACTGGTGATTCCTGACCTTTGCCTTTCCACTGGTGATCCCTGTCCTCTGCCTTTCCACTGGTGATCCCTGTCCTCTGCCTTTCCACTGGTGATCCCTGTCCTCTGCCTTTCCACTGGTGATCCCTGTCCTCTGCCTTTCCACTGGTGATCCCTGTCCTCTGCCTTTCCACCGATGATCTCTTTCCTCTGTCCTGTCAGCGGTAATCCCTGTCCTCTGCTCTGCCAGCAGTGATCCCTGTCCTTTGCCTTTTGCACCGATCCCTGTCCTCTGCCTTTTAAGCAGCGATCGATGTCCTCTGCCCTGTCACCGGTGATCCCTGCCCTCTGCCTTTTCCAGTGGTGATTTCTGTACTCTGCCTTTCCAGTGGTGATGCCAGTCCTCTGCCCTTCCAGTGGTGATCTTTGTCCTCTGCCAGTGATGGTCATGGTCCTCTGACCTGCCAGTGGTGATCTCTATCCTCTGCTCTGCCAGTGGTGATCCCTATCCTCTGCTCTGCCAGTGGTGATCACTGTCCTCTGCCCTGCCAGTGGTGATCACTGTCCTCTGCCAATGGTGATCCTTGTCTTCTGCCCTGCCAGCCGTGACCTTGTTTTGTGCCCTGCCAGCAGTGACTCCTATACTCTGCCCCCCCAACAGTGACTCCTGTCCTCTGCCCTGCTGACCCCTGTGTTTGGCTCAGCTGACCACTATTCTCAGCCCTGTTGACCCCCTGCACACTGCCCTACTGATTCCTATACACTCCCCTGCTGACCTTCCATACTTTGTCCTGCTGACCCCCTGTACGCTGCCCTGATGCCCCCTGTACACTGCCCTACAAACTAATAGCATCTGTACACCTCTGTGCAAACTGCTGACCCTATTCACTGCCCTACTTACTCCCTGTGCACTGGGCAACAAACTGCTGACCTTCACCTCTGCCCTGCTGACCCCTTGTACACTGTCCTGCTGACCTCCTATCCTCTGCCCCCCCCCCTGACATTTTTTCTACTGCACCCCCCCCCCCCCCCCCAAGCTAGATCCAGCCCTGGTTTTAAAACATTTAACTTGTAAACTTACATTGAAAATGCCTGTTTATCGTTCAGAAAATAAATGAAAACGAGATGACTTTAGATTTTCCTGTTTGGCATCGCACAGCTCTCCTATCTGCCAAACCATTTCCTAACTGGTCAGACTGAGAACTTTATGTATGAAGACAATTAACTGTTAGGACTGGCTATAACAATTTGGAAAGGAACGAATATCAAAGTACATTAGTTGACCCAAAGAATTGTACATATCCTTGGATCTCCTGATACTCTGAACTTTGAGTATATGCCCTGCTTGTCATGGATACTTAGTAAACCTGACTATTCACATCAGTCAGCATGAAGAGTTTTGATCCTGAGGGACTTCTACTGTAATATGATGTGTCCAGTGTAATCCCCACTTATCAAGTAATAGGTTGTGTTTGCGGGTTTCAACTAGCAGGGTTCCCCTGCACAGGACAGAACCTTGGCAATCATGTTAATTACTATGGTCATAGTTGCACCCCTTCATGGAAGAAATTCACAATATTGGCAATTCACAGCTTTATTAGGTTATTGTATTGTACATTTTCCATTGTTGCATAGAATGTTTGCTTACGGATGACAGCATAAAGCAATGTAAGCACCTAGAGTACATATAATAAAGAAATGTAAGTGTAATGGTTTTGCAAGACAGTGTATTTAACTTTGATTCATTATGTAATATTTCAGCCAAATTTAGTTTCAGTCAAGGTATCAAAGAAAATGACTGTAGGGAAAAAAATGATACAATTATTTACATAGAATTGAGACATGAGACATCTGCAGCTGTGAAATAGGAACACCCCAGCACATGGTATTTATCTTTCCAGTCATAAAGTGTGAAATTCAAAAACAATCTTTCTAATAAGTAAGCTTTATCATACAAGGCATCCTTCTGTTCTTATTTTTCCTCTGTTTATTAAAAGGAGAAATATTTTCTACTGCAAGATTTCTTACTTCCACTATCTATGTCTTAAACATATATCAATACACATATGTCCTATCCTAAATATTAAGCCAGATTGCAATTCACTGTTCTGGTGCTATTGGATTCTGCCTACCAGAGAGGATTTAACTGCAAAGAGCATACTCCACCTAAGTACAAAGATTGTTCACTCGGCAGTGCTCATACCCCCTTCTGAGACATTCCTCCCACTACAGTGTCAATGGCCCCTCATTTATATTCAGCACTTTGCCATGCCCATGCCCCCTTCACAAACATTCCTCCCTCTCAACTCGGATGTCAAACTCAAATTCGTTGGGAGCCGCATCAACATTATGGTTGTCCTCAAAGGGCTGCAGGAATAGGTGCAGGAACTCAACCACTGTGCGCCACGTACAGGGTTTAGGGGTTTGCTATTCGCAGTGTGCAGGGTTTAGCTTTCTTTCACATGCTGTCCACATCTGACTTCGACCTCTTCTCCTGGGTGCGAGGGCCACGTGAAATTGCCTGGTGGGCAAATTTGGCCCGCGGGCCTTGTGTTTGACACATGTGCTCTACAGTATCCATGTCCCCTTCACAGACATTTCTCACTCTATATTGTCCATGCCCCCTTCACATAAATTCTGCCCTTGACAGTGTTCATGACCCCTTCACAGACATTCCTCCCTCCACCATTTCCACGACTCCTTCACAGACATTCCTCCCTCTACAGTGTACAGAGGGCCGAAACTAGGGGGGGAACATGCCCGGGTGACGCATCTAGGGGGGCGCCACCAGGGGTTCTATCACCCCCACCAGTGCATGAGAACAGTGTCTCTCCTGTGTCTCTCTCTCCTCATTGGCTCACACAGCAGTCAATCACAGTCAGTGAACCAATGAGGAGCGTGTGGGGAGCTCAGGATCAATAGGAAGAAGATTGCTATTGGGGGCATTCGGCGGGGGCCAGGAGCCAGAACAGCTGACGGGGGACCCAAAAAGAAGAGGATCGGTGCTGCGCTGTGCAAAACCATTGCACAGATCAGGTATGTATAACATTTTTTTTTTTTATTATTGTTTTTAAATTACAACCTTTAGAATTACTTTAAGAATGAATGGGACAAGCAGTTCACATGCTGCTTGTCTATTCTCTTTCTTGTTCGCACACCTTCATTTCAGTTCTGCTTTTTTGTCCATTCAAGGAGTAAGCTCACTTTTCCATCACTATTTACAGAACATTGCATATATAACTTTCCATATAATGCATTGTGTTTTTTTAGCTGTCTACTCAGTTTTTTTACCATTTTTGACACTTTTTTTGTGAAATGGTAGGGGTACCTTACCAATTCACATGAGGGGGGGTGGGATTTGGAGGTCCCCTTTGTTTGAGGGGGCTTCCAGATTCCGATAAGCCCCCCACCCGCATACCCCCACAACCACCGGACAAGGGTTGTGGGGATGAGGCCCTTGTTGAGGGCATGTGGCCTGGTATGGTTCAGGAGGGGGGGCGCTCTCTTGTCCCCCCCTCTTTTCCTGTGGCCTGCCAGGTTGCATGCTCAGATAAGGGTCTGGTATGGATTTTTGGGGGGACCCCCACGCCATTTTTTTTATTTTGGCGCAGGGTTCCCCTTAAAATCCATACCAGACCTGAAGGGTCTGGTATGGATTTTGAGGGGGACCCCTACCCCATTTAAAAAACAAAATTGTCGCAGGGTTCCCCTTAATAGCCATACCAGACCTGAAGGGCCTGGTATGGAATTTGGGGGGACCACCACACATTTTTTTTTTTAATTTTGGTACGGGGTTCCCCTTAATATTCATACCAGACCCAAAGGGCCTGGTAATGGACTGGAGGGGAACCCATGCCGTTTTTTAAATGACTTTTATCTGTATTGCAACTAGTTTTAAATGAATTTTTTACCTTTAGAAATTTAATTTTGTGCAGGGACTGTTCTAAACACGGGGAAATGCTCCACTTTACAGGCATACTATATAGAGACCCCCCAGGTACGAAATTTAAAGGAATATTTCACTTTTATTGTTTCACTTTAAGCATTATTAAAATCACTGCTCCCGAAAGAACAGCCATTTTTAAAACTTTTTTTTGCATTGATACGTGTCCCCTGGGGCAGGACCCCGGTCCCCAAACACTTATTATGACAATACCTTGCATATAAGCCTTTAAAATTAGCACTTTTGATTTCTCCCATAGACTTTTAAAGGGTGTTCCCCGGATTTCGAATTTGCCGCGAACACCCAAAATTGTTCGCTATTCGGCGAACAGGCGAACATCCGACGTTCGAGTCCAACTTACGTTCGACCCGAACATCGGGCTCATCCCTAATTATGATATACACTCACCGGTCACTTTATTAAGTACACCTTGCTAGTACCGGGTTGGACCCCCTTTTGCCACCAGAACTTCCCTGAATTCTTTGTGACATAGATAGAACAAGGTTTTGGAAACATTCCTCAGAAATTTTGGTCCATATCGACATGATAGCAACACACAGTTACTGCAGATTTGTCGGCTGCACATCCATTGTGCAAATCTCCTGTTCCACCACATCCAAAAGGTGCTCTATTGGATTAAGATCTGGTGAATGTGGATGCCATTGGAGTACAGTGAACTCATTGTCATGTTCAAGAAAACAGTTTGAGATAAATTTAGCTTTGTGACATGGTGCATTATCCTGTTGGAATTAGCTAT
Organism: Rana muscosa; assembly: GCA_029206835.1. Taxonomy (NCBI): domain Eukaryota; kingdom Metazoa; phylum Chordata; class Amphibia; order Anura; family Ranidae; genus Rana; species Rana muscosa. The sequence goes on from CM055122.1 coordinate 425,106,224, forward strand.
CAGAAGATGGGTACTCTGTAGTCATGAAGGGATTGGCATGGTGAGCAAAAATACTCAGGTAGGCCGCGGCATTTAAACAATGCTTAGTTGGTACTAAGGGGTCCAAAGTGTGCCAAGGAAATATCAGCCACACCACAAAACTACCACCAGCCTGAACCGTTGTTACAAGGCTGGATGGATCCATTCTTTCATGTAGTTTACGCCAAATTCTGACCCTACCATCTGAATGTCACAGCTGAAATCGAGACTCATCAGACCAGGCAACGTTTTTCCAATCTTCTTGTCCAATTTTGGTAAGCCTTTGCGAATTGTAGCCTCAGTTTCCTGTTCTTAGTTGACAGGAGTGTTACCCGGTGTGGTCTACTGCTGCTTTAAGGTTCAATGTGTTGTGAATACCTTGGTTGTATTGAGTGGTTATTTGAGTTACTGTTGCCTTTCTATAATCTCAAACCAGTCTGCCGTTTCTCCTCTGACATCAACAAGGCATTTTCGTTCACACAACTGCTGCTCACTGGATATTTTCTCTTTTTCAGGCCATTCTCTGTAAACCCTAGAGATGGTTGTGTGTGAAAATCCCAGTAGATCAGCAGCTTTTGAAATACTCAGACCAGCCCGTCTGGAACCAACAACCATGCCAAGTTCAAAGTCACTGAAATCAACTTTCTTCCCCATTCTAATGCTCGTTTTGAGCTTCAGCAAGTAGTCTTCACCACGTCTAGATGCATTGAGTTGCTGCCATGAGATTGGCTGATTAGCAATTTGTGTTACCAAGCAATTGAACAGGTGTACCTAATAAAGTGATAGGTGAGTGTATAATACAATAAAAAATTATGTATTGAGTACACAGTACTATGTAATGTATAGTCCATCACAGCAAATGCACCACACTTTATACCAACTTGCATGTTCAAGCCTCCCTCTAACACCTACAAATATAACTGTAGCCTAATGGAAACCTCCCAACACCAACATTCCACCTCATGACGTGACAGCCACATCTTCTAGACTAGTCATTCTGAACCAGGGTTCCGAGGAACCCTAGGGTTCCTTCAGAAGTTGCCAGGGGTTAATTTAACTGAGGCTGATTTACCTCCCTTCTGATGGTGCCTGTATCATTCCAAGTTCAATGCCACTTGGCAGATCTTTTTATCAGTCTGTAAAGGGGAAATTCTGACCCCCACTGTAAAGGGGGTAGGGGGAATCCCCTCCCCCACTGTAAAGAGGACATTATTCCCTCTGGGCACCAATGAAAAAGGCATTCTTTACACTAACACCTGATAAATTCATTTTGGCAAGGGTTCCCTGATACGTGAAAATTATTTGAGGGTTATTATTTGAGGGTTCCTCGCAGGGGCGGATCCAGGGGGGCAACGGGGCTCCCCCCGAGAAAATAGTGAGCGAACTGGCTGACCGAGGTGCGGGCCAGCAGATAAGCTGGTGGGCGGGCGGGCCGGCGGGTGAGCGGGCGGGCAGGTCAGTGAGTGGATGGATGAGTGAGCAGAGAGATTACATCATCTCTCACTGCCCGCCCTCACTCTGGGACACAGACGCTGACAAGTGACAATCTGCATCTTGGTGTAGGCGAACGTGGCAAGTGACAATCCGCATCTGGTGGCAGGTGACATGGCAAGTGAAAATCCGCATCTGGTGGCAGGTGATGTGGCAAGTGACAATCCGCATCTGGTGGCAGGTGACGTAGCAATTGGCAATCTGCATCTAAAGGCAAATGACGTGGCAAGTGACAAGCTGCATCTGATGGCAGGTGACGTGGCAAATAACAATCCGCATCTGTTAGCAGGCGACGTGGCAAGTCACAAGCTGCATCTGGCGACAGGCGACGTGGCAAGTGACAATCCGCATCTGGTGGCAGGTGACGTAGCAAGTGGCAATCTGCATCTGAAGGCAGATGACGTGGCAAGTGACAAGCTGCATCTGACGGCAGGTGACGTGGCAAATGACAATCCGCATCTGATAGCAGGCGACGTGGCAGGTGACAAGCTGCATCTGGTGACAGGTGACATGGCAAGTGACAATCCGCATCTGGTAGCAAGTAACAGGGCAAGTGGCAAGCTGCATCTGGTGGCAGGTGATGTAGCAAGTGAAAAGCTGCATCTGGTGGCAGGCGATAGTGGCATGTGACACAATCAAGGCTCCCAATGATTTTGCATTATGGTTGGTGAGTTGAACTATTTAATTTTATATTACAATGTAATCATAGAAATAATGCGCTTCAATCATCCTGACACCATATCAACCATAATAAAAATAAAATATGCAGCGCTAAATAGGTGAATAGAGGACCAGTTAAACCTAATCTAGTGCAAACAATAAAAACCAAAGTGAATAAATGACCAAAAATCACAAATAAACACACCGTGAAGTGATACTAAAGAGATTACCAAACAAAGGTAAAAATTAAAAATAAAATAAAAATGATGCTGTAAATAATTAGTGAAATTAATACAATAACTAAAACATCATGAGCAAAAAGTCCCAGAACGGTAAAAGAAGTGAGTGGCTAGAGAAGCTTCTTCCCAGGGGAGCTGTGCAGACTGGCAAACGTGACACCCAGGTGTGTGGTGGTCCTGCTTACCGGATAGCCATGACTGTATCCACAGTCTCACCTAACACAGGGAATAAGGCTTCCCCACAGCCCAACGATATCCTGAGCAGTTCTCACCAGCCCAAAATTATTCCGAATGGGAGAGAAAACAAAGAAACTCCATAGTGTAATAAGTAAAAATCCGGTTTAATGAATTAATAAAGGTTGCACTTACAATTGGTAGATGGTCAGTCAGCGATAAAAAACAGATAATGTGCAGCAATAACAGTGCTGCATACGGCAGCGTTGGTTCAAATTTTCCCGAGCTCCTGTGCTCCGCAGATACTTCCTCGTGTGTACTCAAATGCGTGATGACGTCACCGGCCCCCTATGCGCTTCGTCACCACGGACATCAACTGGGGATTGGCCCAGTGGTGAGAACTGCTCAGGATATCGTTGGGCTGTGGGGAAGCCTTATTCCCTGTGTTAGGTGAGACTGTGGATACAGTCATGGCTATCCGGTAAGCAGGACCACCACACACCTGGGTGTCACGTTTGCCAGTCTGCACAGCTCCCCTGGGAAGAAGCTTCTCTAGCCACTCACTTCTTTTACCGTTCTGGGACTTTTTGCTCATGATGTTTTAGTTATTGTATTCATTTCACTAATTATTTACAGCATCATGTTTATTTTATTTTTTATTTTTACCTTTGTTTGGTAATCTCTTTAGTATCACTTCACGGTGTGTTTATTTGTGATTTTTGGTCATTTATTCACTTTGGTTTTTATTGTTTGGACTAGATTAGGTTAACTGGTCCTCTATTCACCTATTTAGCGCTGCATATTTTATTTTTATTGTTTTTGTTATTTGGTCTTTTTTGTATAGGACTTTTTATGCTAGCTGCTTGTAGGTGTCTATTTTCATTATTTGTTACACTGTTCTTCCACATATTATCATCTATCACTATTAGCGCAACGTTAGCCCTTTGGGCTTTTCTTTTCTTTTTACCATATCAACCATGGTGCCATGATGATTGAAGCGGCAATACCAGCCATTGCCCCGATAAATTGCCTGCGAAAAACATTATTTCCTGGCAGTGCCAGAGACTAGACTCTGGGTCTGCCCCTGGTTCCTTGTGGGTAAAAACATAAGGAAAGGCTGTCCTAGACTTTAAAATATGTCATCAGCACACTATATTAGTGCTGACAACATATCTTTTGGATTTTGCTGATTATACCAAATGTTTGTCGTAACAACACCCACAACAGGGAGAGTTCCAGTATAGTGTTTGAAAGCAGGTTCCTACAGGATAACCTTGAATGTATTTCTGCTGTTGTATCAATTGCACTGTGTAGCTATGTAGTAAGTTCAGACTGCCAGGTATGGGAAGGGGTTAACCGTTTCTAGACTCCAGTTGTGTACTGATAAATACAGGGGATGGGCTCAGGACACAGGCACACATGTAATCTCTGAGGATGGTCTGCTGAGTGATGTAGTCCCATTGGAATGCCGGGTCCCCGTTACTGGGCCACCCGTATGGGATCTCATCTGGAGCCAGGAAACCACCAGCAATAGACTTGCACTGAAGAACTTGTTACCTTGGGGAAGGTATGAACATGTGCAGCCTGCATTAGGTAGTTATGGTTGTGCTGTTGGACTGTACTACTGAATGATCAGTAAAGTTTCATCAACTGTTAAATGTATGGTCTGAAGTCTGTCAAAAAGGTGCATGAAGGTACATGGAACAGGGCCTGTATCACACACATGGGAGTAAAGGGGAGAAGCTAGAGAGCCACCAAGGAAGGGGTAGCCATACAGAGCAGTTGGCAGGAAGTCATGGCTAACATGTTGTTGCTATGTGTACCCAGAACTGGTGGAAACGCTATAGCAGTCAGTCAGCAGGAAGATGGTACCACACATGGGTGACGGGTCCTCTGGTAGCGAGGAAGTTGGTGTTTTGATTCCCTCAGTAGTGTATAGTGCCCCTCAGCATTTGGGACCAAACCTGCAGACCCCATGGATCTAGTTGCAGGTACAAGAGAGTGAAGGAGTTAATTGTGCACCCATGGAGATCCACGCTTAGCATGGAGGGATCTCTAATCTTCCACTTCTATCATATGTTACAGGGATGGAAGTGTGTTACTGGGGACACCAGACCTTTCCCCTTTCTTTACATTAATCTTCCACTGAGAGTGAGGTGGCAGGGTAGCTGGGCTGGTGGAGTGGGACACAGGCTCCGCGGTGTCAGTCACCCTCAAAATGCTGCATCCGGAAGATAAGGTGTACAGTGTCACGGGAAAAGAGTGTCTTATAGCAAAGAACCCAAGTTTACTGTGTTACTTTGCAAGGTGAACCGCTCACTTTTAAGTACAGGGTGCCGCCCTAATGCTCATCTTCGCATGACTGCGGCCACGCCTGTTCCCAGGCACTACTGAGCGTGTTCACAGAGTGTTCTCCGTCTACAGGGTGAGTAGGCCCCGCCCAAATGCACAGTGTGGAAATGGTACAAATCGGGCACATCTATCAGTCTGCTCTCAAGTCTGACCTTCCTTGTCCTTAGGCTGACGGATTCAACAAATTGCACCAATTTCATCAATGTAGTATAAATAGATTCAATACATGTATTCAGAACACAAACCCATTGCATTTATAACAATTTTGCATTAAGAAAGGGGGCAGTTTTGCAGCATGTTCCCTACTGCTGTCTCTTTGTCATGTGTACCAACATGCACATTTTCTCTAGTTATAGCAAATTATATGTCTAACCTACAGGTAACACATAAAAGTTAGTAACTGCAGCTTTACAAGTCTGCATGAACAAATTCCTGACATGCCACTCATATTGTACAGCTACAGTATAGTTTTTCTCAGCCGTTTTCTTCTACAGTATATTTTTCTGTCAGACTTTTCTTACCATTTTCCCACTTAAAAGTATGAAACACATACAGTACATGTCTGCAATACATTGCATATTTCACCATGTTTTATTCCTTTAAACACACTGCAAACACAAATACCCTTTGATCTTAGCAGAAACGCACTCAATATATAATTACCTGTTGTGGGCTGACAAAGTGCCTTTGCTGGAATTAAATTGTATGGAATGTCATGCCTACCCAGATGTCTTATGCTAAACTACATAATACCACCCTTGTTTTCATCTCCACGACATAGAAGAAGGTGTTTTGAATTGCAAGGAAGGGAGCTAAAAAGGACTCATTATTTTGCTTGCTATAAAACTGTGCACAGGACTCCAGATAGCTTTGTATTTCCAACAGGATCAACAGGTATTTCTTTGCACTTATCAAACACATATTCTTACATGCCTTTCTTACTGTAAACTTAAAGGTAATCTATGGTCGCACCATGCACTTTTATTTTATAGCATCAGTATTGCAATAACAATAGATAGTTATTTTTGACATTTCAATATAAGCCTACTTGATAAATCGACTTTCATGCCTGTGCCTCCTGAAACAGTGCATATTCACTGGGTATAGTGACTAAGAAATTTACTAAAATTGGAGCATAAAAAATCTGGTGCAGCTCTGAAACCAATCAGCTTCCAGGTTTTACTGTCAAAGCTTCACTGAACAAGCTGAAATTAGAGGCTAATTGGCAATGGTGTCGCTATGGGGTTGCACGGGGTGTGGACCGAACCCGGGTGACACCATCCCGACCCAAGGGCGGCATCTGGGGAGGGAGGGCTTTTTTCAGCCGGAATGTGGCCTTCGGCGTCGTGCTAGATGTTTTTCCTCCTCTCACTGCTTCTGCAGCTGTCCGGAGAGTGATAGTCTGAGTAGCAACTCTCCCGGGCGGTGCGGCTGCACAATGAATCCCTCCCCCTTTGCTGTGAAGGTCCGGCACAGTATGCTAGACCTTCAGAGCACATGAGCCAGTGACAGGGGGGTGGGGCGGAAACCATGTTTTACCTCACCAGGTGACACCAACTCTAGTGACACCACTGCTAATTGGCTACCATGCACAGCTGCACCAGATTATGAATGCTCCAGTTTAAGTAAATTTAGTAAAAATTAAAGGAGACATTCACCTTTTGTAACATGTTACACCTATATTCAGGGTTTACCATGTAACATGTTGCAGATGCACCGGCCCCCGCTCCCTCTTGAACCCTGAGTCTGACAGCTAAAGGCACCCATGCCGAGTCATAGCTCCCTGTGTCCATTCAGACACCATTAATCAGACTCAGACCGAAGTGCAGTAAAATCACACTATTTAATAAAATGGTATAAACAGAGCAAACATAGTCAAAACATAGCCAGAGTTTGGTAACCAGGATGGGTAATTAGAACAAGCCAGAGAAACAGGAGTCCAGAGATCAGCGAAGTCTGGTGCAGAAAACAGGATCAGGAACCAGAAGGGAAGTTAGCCAAGCCAAAGTCTTTCACAGGAAAACACAGCAGAGAAAGTCTGGATATGTTGACCAAGGCAAAGGCACTGAAGATCTGATCCGAGGAGTTTATATAACCAGCAGGTCTAGCTGACGAGCAGGATATGAAAACCAGGTGAGTCACTGTGGAAGGAAGATACTTTGGCAATTAACCAACAGCTGAGCACAGAGCTTTGAAAAGGAAGGGCTGAGCCCAGCCCTGACAACTGAGCTGTGATCCAGCCCGTCCCCTTTCTCTCCTGATTGGCTAACTGACTTTGACTGACAGCAGTGGGAGCCAATGGCGCCATTGCTGTGTCTCACCAAATCAGGAGGGAGAGTTTCTGACAGCCGAGACACTCATGAACATCGCTGGACAGAGATGGGGCTCAGGTAAGTATTAGGGGGCCTGAGGGGGCTACTGCACACAGAAGGCTTTTTAAAAACTTTAAAAACTCCAAGATCCATCAGATTAACAGGAGAAATAATTACAAATTTATTGTGGAAATTAACCACTTGCACACTGGGCACTTAAACCCCCTTCCTAACCAGACCAATTTTCAGCTTTCAGTGCTCTCACATTTTGAATGACAATTACTCAGTCAGGCAACATGCTACTCATATGAATTTCTTGTCCTTTGCCCCTGTACAAATCATTAGCAAGACCTCATCTGGAATACGCAGTTCAGTTTTGGGCACCAGTTCTCAAAAAGGATGCAGACAAGGGCAACCAAACTGATAAGAGGGATGGAGGAACTCAACTATGAGGAAAGATTAGAGGAACTGAATTTATTCACTCTTGAGAAGAAGAGATTAAGGGGGGATATGATTAACATGTACAAATATATACGGGGTCCGTATAGTGAACTTGGTGGTGAGGTATTCACTTTAAGGTCATCACGGAGGACAAGAGGGAGTTTTTAACCACTTAAGCCCCGGACCATTTGGTAGCTAAAGGACCAGAGGTGAATTCAGAATTTTGCACTGCGCTGCTTTAACTGTAAATTGTGCGGACATGCAATGTTGTACCCAAACGAAATTTGCGTCCTTTTCTTCCCACAAATAGAGCTTTCTTTTAATGGTATTTGATTGCCTCTGCGATTTTTATTTTTTGCGATATAAACGGAAAAAGACCGAAAATTTTGAAAAAAAATGATATTTTCTACTTTTTATTATAAGAAAAATCGAATAAACTCAATTTCAGTCATACATTTAGGCCAAAATGTATTCAGCCACATGTCTTTAGTAAAAAAAATGTCAATAAGCGTATATTTATCGGTTTGCGCAAAAGTTATAGCGTTTACAAACTAGGGTACATTTTCTGGAATTTACACAGCTTTTAATTTATGACTGCCTATCTCATTTCTTGAGGTGCTAAAATGACAGGGCAGTACAAAACCCCCCCAAATGACCCCATTTTAGAAAGTAGACACCCCAAGGAAATTGCTGAGAGGCATGTTGAGCCCATTGAATATTTTTTTTTTGTCCCAAGTGATTGAATAATGACAAAAAAAAAAAAATTACAAAAAGTTGTCACTAAATGATATATTGCTCACACATGCCATGGTTATATGTGGAATTGCACCCCAAAATACATTCTGCTGCTTCTCCTGAGTACGGGGATACCACATGTGTGGGACTTTTTAGGAGCCTAGCCGCGTACGGGACCCCGGAAACCAAGCACCGCCTTCAGGATTTCTAAGGGCGCAAATTTTTGATTTCACTCCTCACTACCTATCACAGTTTTGAAGGCCATAAAATGCCAAAATAGCACAAAACCCCCCAAATGACCCCATTTTAGAAAGTAGACACCCCAAGGAAATTGCTGAGAGGCCTGTTGAGCCCATTGAATATTTTTTTTTTGTCCCAAGTGATTGAATAATGACAAAAAAAAATAAAAAATTACAAAAAGTTGTCACTAAATGATATATTGCTCACACATGCCATGGTTATATGTGGAATTGCACCCCAAAATACATTCTGCTGCTTCTCCTGAGTACGGGGATACCACATGTGTGGGACTTTTTAGGAGCCTAGCCACGTACGGGACCCCGGAAACCAAGCACCACCTTCAGGATTTCTAAGGGCGCAAATTTTTGATTTCACTCCTCACTACCTATCACAGTTTTGAAGGCCATAAAATGCCAAAATAGCACAAAACCCCCCCAAATGACCCCATTTTAGAAAGTAGACACCCCAAGGAAATTGCTGAGAGGCCTGTTGAGCCCATTGAATATTTTTTTTTTTTGTCCCAAGTGATTGAATAATGACAAAAAAAAAAAAAATTACAAAAAGTTGTCACTAAATGATATATTGCTCACACATGCCATGGTTATATGTGGAATTGCACCCCAAAATACATTCTGCTGCTTCTCCTGAGTACGGGGATACCACATGTGTGGGACTTTTTAGGAGCCTAGCCACGTACGGGACCCCGGAAACCAAGCACCGCCTCCAGGATTTCTAAGGGCGCAAATTTTTGATTTCACTCCTCACTACCTATCACAGTTTTGAAGGCCATAAAATGCCAAAATAGCACAAAACCCCCCAAATGACCCCATTTTGGAAAGTAGACACCCCAAGCTGTTTGCTGAGAGGCATGGTGAGTATTTTACAGCTCTAATTTGTTTTTGAAAATGAAGAAAGAACATTTTTTTTTTTTTTTTCAATTTTCAAAACTTTGTGACAAAAAGCGAGATCTGCAAAATACTCACAATACCTCTCAGCAAATAGCTTGGGGTGTCTACTTTCCAAAATGGGGTCATTTTGGGGGGGTTTGTGCCATCTGGGCATTCCATGGCCTCCGAAACTGTGATAGGCAGTGAGAAGTGAAATCAAAAATTGACACCCTTAGAAAGCCTGAAGGCGGTGCTTGGTTTTTGGGGTCCCGTACGCGGCTAGGCTCCCAAAAAGTCTCACACATGTGGTATCCCCGTACTCAGGAGAAGCAACAGAATGTATTTTGGGGTGTAATTCCACATATGCCCATGGCATGTTTGAGCAATATATCATTTAGTGACAACTTTGTGCAAAAAAAATAAAAATAAATAATAATTTTATTTTTTCCGCAACTTGTGTCAACATATAAAATATTCCATGGACTCGACATGCCTCTCAGTTAATAGCTTGGGGTGTCTACTTTCCAAAATGGGGTCATTTGGGGGGGTTTTGAACTGTTCTGGCATTTTATACACAACATTAGGAAGCTTACATCCACTCTTCTAACCACTTGAAGACAAAGCCCTTTTTGACACTTTTTGTTTACATGAAAACATATTTTTTTTTTGCAAGAAAATTATGTTGAACCCCCAAACATTATATATATTTTTAAAGCAAAGGCCCTACAGAATAAAATGGTGGGTGTTGCATTTTTTTTTCTACACAGTATTTGCGCAGCGATTTTTCAAACGCATTTTTTTGGGAAAAAATACACTTTTTTTTAATTTTAATGCACTAAAACACACTATATTGCCCAAATGTTTGATGAAATAAAAAAGATGATCTTAGGCCGAGTACATACATACCAAACACGACATGCTTTAAAATTTCGCACAAACGCGCATTGGCGACAAACTACATACATTTTTAAAAGCCTTTAAAAGCATTTACAGGTTACCCCGTTAGATTTACAGAGGAGGTCTACTGCTAAAATTACTGCCCTCGATCTGACCTTCGCGGTGATACCTCACATGCATGGTGCAATTGCTGTTTACATATGACGCCAGACCGACGCTTGCGTTCGCCATTGGGCAAGAGCAGGGCAGGACACGGGTGCTTTTTTTTTTTTTTTTTTTTTTTTATTATTAATTTTGCTTTTTTATTTTATTTTTAAACTGTTGCTTCCATATTTATTTATTTTTATCACTTTTATTGTTATCTCAGGGAATGTAAATATCCCCTATGATAGCAATAGGTAATGACAGGTACTCTTTTTTGAAAAAACTGGAGTCTATTGGACCCTAGATCTTTCCTCTGCCCTCAAAGCATCTGACCACACCAAGATCGGTGTGATAAAATGCTTTCCCAATTTCCCAATGGCGCTTTTTATATCCGGGGGGGACATTCCCTCCCACTGCTTGTAAAAGCAGTCCAGAGGCTAATTAGCCACTAGGATTGCTATTACATGAAAGCCGGCCGCTGGCTGAAAAGAATGATACCAAGATGATACCTAAACCCGCAGGCATCATTCTGGTATAAACATTCAAAGTCCAGCAACATACCAGTACGTTGCTGGTCCTTTTTGGACTTGTATTGTAATCTTTTTTTTCATGCAGCCTGTTGGCTGAACGAAAAAAAAAGATTGATCGGTGGGTATGCCCACCATTAGAATACCGCCCTTCATCCACCCACTTCTAATGATGGGCATACATGCACCATTTATATATGCCGAAGCATGGGGGCATCTTCTCGCAAAAGTTATGCCGCGTACATATGGTCAGACTTTTCCACGGGCAAGCCTCCGTCGGAATTTCGACCGTATATACGCGGCATTAGGAGCAAAATCGCTCCTCCGCTCCTGCTGCCCCAATGCTTCGGCATATATGCTTTTTTTTTTTAACTGTGGTGGTGAAATTACCTCCTACAGCACTGGAGTCGCAGGGATCAGGCCTGTCTCTGCGAACGCTGCAGTTATGTGTGTTGTGTTTTGCAAGTGACAGTGATCGATCGATACTGCACTTCGGTGGCCTGGGCTGGACGGAGGGGCAAAACGCAGGTGCTAGCAGGTATCTGGGCTGATCCCGCTAACACTGCGTTTTTGGGAACCCTAAACTGCTGGGGACGCTAGTATAGATCTGATCAGATCAGATATTGAGCTGATCAGATACTATACCACTAAGGGGGGTGTATGCTTCACGTGTGGGTGTTAGCGCTACTGGCACTAACCTGACGCTGCCTGGGGTGTGACGCAGACCCTCTCTGACGCTAAAACCTAACTGATATCACCCGCCGGGCGATCAGGGGGTTAAACCTTTATTGGGTTATATACGGCGGGTGCCCTGACACTATAAAAAGCAAACTAACTAACCAGCGTCACCCGTAACACTTATATGATGATCACTGGTGAAAGGGTTAACTAGGGGCAATTAGGGGGTTAAAACCTTTATTAGGTAATATATGGGGGTACCTGACGCTATATAAAAACCTGACGGCGAACCTAAAAAAAAATTACTGGCTACCTATCGGCATCACCGACACTAAGACAACGATCATAAAAACGATTGCTTAGCGACAGTGGTGATAGGGGGTGAAAGAGTTACCTGGGGGGCGATCAGGGGGTTAAACCTTTATTAGATAATATATTGGGGTACCTGACGCTATAAAAACCTGCGGCGAACCTAAAAAAAATTAATGGCTACCGATCAGCATCACCGACGCTAAGACATCGATCAGAAAAATTATCGCATAGTGACGGCGGTGCTAGGGGGTGAAAGGGTTACCTGGGGGGTGATCAAGGGGGTTACACCTTTATTAGGTAATATATGGGGGTACCCGACGCTATAAAAACCTGCGGCGAACCTAAAAAAAATTACTGGCTACCGATCAGCATCACCGACACTAAGACATCGATCAGAAAAATGATCACATAGCCACGGCGGTGCTAGGGGGTGAAAGGGTTACCTGGGGGGTGATCAAGGGGGTTAAACCTTTATTAGGTAATATATGGGGGTACCCGACGCTATAAAAACCTGCGACGAACCTAAAAAAAATTACTGGCTACCGATCAGCATCGCCGACGCTAAGACATCGATCAGAAAAATTATAACTTAGTGACAGTGGTGATAGGGGGTGAAAGGGTTACCTGGGGGGCGATCAAGGGGGTTAAACCTTCATTAGGTAATATATGGGGGTACCCGACGCTATAAAAACCTGCGGCGAACCTAAAAAAAATTACTGGCTACCGATCAGCATCACCGACACTAAGACATCGATCAGAAAAATGATTGCTTAGTGACAGTGGTGATAGGGGGTGAAAGGGTTATCTGGGGGGTGATCAGGGGGTTAAACCTTTATTAGGGGGGGGTTAGGGGGCTACACTGGACCTAAAACTAAATGTACTGACACTTTTACAGTCACAAATGTCACTGATTGCAGTGATCACTAAATAAATGGTCACTGCAATCAGTGACACTGTGACTGGGGTCTGGGGGGGGGCTGGGGGGTGATCTGGGGGTGTCTGGGGGGGCCTGGGGGGGCGATTTATGTGCCTATGTGTCCTGGTGTCAGTGTGCTGTTTTGTGTACTAACCTGCATCTTCTCCTGTACGGCGCTCGGTATATGTGAGCGCCCCAGGAGAGATGACATCACTTCCTCCTTCCTGGCAGGCAGGGGAAGCTCTCTCATTCGCCGGGAGTGATCGAGAGGAGGTGGCCGGAATCGAACGGCCGTCCGCTCATGCCGGATCGCTCCCGAAGGTAAAACGACCGCTCACTGTAAAGAAGGGGGGTCCGATCGGACCCCCCAACTATACAAAGGCAATCACGTACATATACGTGATTCTGCCTGTCGGTGCCATTCTGCTGACGTATATTTACAGTGGGCGGTCGTTAAGTGGTTAAGACTAGAGGAAAAGAGATTTAATCTCCAAATACGGAAAGGTTTCTTCACAGTAAGGCCTTGTACACACGGCCGAGATTCTCGTTGAAAAAAACATGTTGTTTTTTTCGACGAGATTCTTGGACAAGAAACTTGTCCCGGCCGAGTGTACTTTGAATGGAGCGTACGCGGTGACGTCATCGACTACGACGAGCATGCGCTCGTCACATTCGATGCCGTCGCCGCCATCTTGGTATACCCTACGTATGCCTATGAAGCTACCGCGCATGCGTCGAATTCAGTTCGAACATGCGCGGGCTTCCGGGAGGACAGGTAAGTGTACACACACTCACTTTTCTCGTTGAGAAACATGCCGAGGAGAATCTCGACGAGAAAATAGAGAGCAGGTTCTCTATTTTCTCGTCGAGGTTTCTTGTCGGTTTTCTCGTCGAGAAACCCGATAGCCGCGTACACACGACCGATTTACTCGGCAAGACCTCTCTGCCAGCAAGTTTCTTGCTGGTTCTTGCCGAGAAAATCGGCCGTGTGTACGAGGCCTTAGAGCTGTGAAAATGTGGAACAGACTCCTTCCAGAGGTGGTTCTGGCCAACTCAGTAGATTGCTTTAAGAAAGGCCTGGATACTTTCCTAAATGTACATAATATAACTGGGTACTAACATTTATAGGTAAAGTTGATCCAGGGAAAATCCGATTGCCTCTCGGGGGATCAGGAGATTTTTCCCCTGCTGTAGCAAAATTGGATCATGCTTTGCTGGGGTTTTTCGACTTCCTCTGGATCAACTGTGGGTATAGGATTGTGTCTATGGGATTGTTTTAATTTTTTTTGGATGAACTAGATGGACTTGTGTCTTTTTTCAACCTGACTAATTATGTAACTTTGTAACACACGGGCTGAATGTCGGCCAGTTTCTATTGAACCGGCCGATGCTGCCTGACATTCGGCCTGTGTGTATTAGGCTTTAATACCAACCTGTCCCCTGTAATACTTCTTTTGCACCACTCAATGTTCTTAGACTTCCAGGTTGAATTATAGCTAGCTTTATTCAACCCTCTTCCTCTGAGCCTGGGGACCCATGTACATGAACCCACTCTGTGACTGGACAGTGGAAGGAGCAGCAGCACAGTGTTGATCTGATCTCTCTGTCACTCTGCTTTCTTCTACAGTCCGCATGCTTTTGTCAGCACATGAACTGATTGGCTTCTTGTTCTACTCTTCCTTTACCACACTGAATTTTGCTGTACATAGACTTCAAGAAGCTAATATCAGGTCACATTCAGGTACTTACACTGCTTGCATGTAAATAAAAGTATTGAATGTTGTAATAGTAAATACAGAGCTGCATTTATTTATGTCTTTTATTTCTGCCTTGAGATACCCAAAGACATGAAAATACAATGTTCAGCCTGACTGGGCAACAAGCTTATTTAGGTTAGAAAACGTTTGGAGCACCTGATAAATTGGCACTGGAAGGTGTGTATACATGCCTCCCCTTCTCTCTACATAGCCTATAACCTGAACTCCAGGTATGGATTTGTTATATGTTATAATGTATAGTTACATTGGACCAGCTTGAACCAATGTACGTATGAGTATGTCATAACTGTGGGACAGGTATTAAAGAGGAAGTAAACCCTCTCTAAAAAACACCCTGCAGGACAAAGGCATAATGAGCTAGTATGCATAGCATACTAGCTCATTATGAAGTACTTACCTGAGATCCAAGCCCCCGCAGCGACCCTCGTTCACCTCCTCTGTCGCCGCCATATCTCCCAGAGTGACTTCCGGGTATCGCTGCTCCAGCACTGTGGCTGGCCGGAGCAGCGACAGTGACGGCATGATCGCCTTCACTAACGGCACGCTCAGTGCGCCTGCGCCGTTGTCTACGGCGCGCATGCGCCGTAGACATCGGTGCCCGTTTTTTGGAAAATATCTCAACTGTGTAGGTTAAGGAGATATTTCTTGCACCTACAGGTAAGCCTTAATCTAGGCTTACCTGAAGGTTAAAGTGGTCTGTAAGGGTTTACAACCACTTTAAAGCTGGATATCTCTGTAGTAGTCACCGCTACTATGTTGTACAGTGATTGCCTCTATCTTTCAGGTCTCCTGCTACAACCACAGGGGGTGGTTTGCTCAGCATTAGTGCCATTCACTGATTCACAGAATGCCTTGCATTGTTCTCAAGAATGCAAAGCGTTCACTAATTGGATGAGTTGAAGGGTAGCAGCATCACTAATAAACCCATTAAAAACATTATATTCTAAGCTTATTATTGTTAGCTTGATCAAAGATGAAATCAGATTGGTTATTGTGGGTGAATGAATCCCACTTCCCAACCATCCTGGATTTGATAGGCTCCTCTTTGGCTCTGACATATGTACACAGGACAGGAGGAGGAGCCAGGGAGGAGGAATGTTCTGCATCAGCCTCACTGATCTGAGGTCTGTAATTAGTTTATTAAAGTGACAATGCATAGAGTGGCAGGGGACACAATGACAGAGAGGATAGAGTGCCATTGACATGACACAGTGACAATGAAAGAACACAGTGACAGGGGGACAGAGTAATAATAAGGGGACACATTGACAAGGCACACAGGCATGGCACATGACATAGAGTACTTAGTGACAATGAGGGGACACATTGGCAGATGATACAGTGACAATAACACAGATAGCAAGCAATTGTGCTGCAAGTTTTGACAACGACTTGCTAAGCTATTGCTAAACTTGCCAGGCTTCACATGTTTGTTGCACAATTGCAGCAAGTTTGCATTGTATGACTCCAGATCAACTTTCTTTGCAAATATTCTGCAAGTCTGCTGCAAGTTCTGGTTCAGTTATGTTTTGCAATAGTCATCCCACCACAGGGGTCACTGTGGCTGAATTTTCATGCTGTAGACCTGCAGAGCTCTTGCTGTAAACTCACCACTGCAACTTTGCTCTTGCTAGAGACTTGCCACGCAAATTTGCTACAAATTGGAAAAGTGGCAACTAGATCTTGTGCTTCAAGTGCTCTGCAAGTGTACAACTTGCCAGTGAAAATGTGCAGCAAGTTATCAGACTTACAATTCAACACTGCCACAACAGGGACACAGTGACAATGCCTTAACACAGTGACGGGGGGGCAGATAAGGTATCAACGATTTAGGGCTGGTCCACACTAGAATGAATAACAAAGATTTAAGGCTGGTCCACACTAGAATGAGTGCATTCCCATGCAGTTTCGAAATTGTGTGGGGGGGGGGGGCTGTGCTGGGATAGGAGGTTGTGCTGAGATGGGGAATTTGGTGAAGAGGATTTTTGCTAGAAGTGGGGGAAAGGATTTATTCTGGGAGGGATAGAATTTGTGCTAGAAGGGGGGTGGGGGGAGCTTGTGATTTAAGGGGGGAAGAAAGATTTGGTTGGAAGGGATGGGTATCAGAGGGGGTGGGGATATGGTGCTAGGAGGGGGGAAGGGGGGGAAGGAGAATTTATGTTGGGGGGATGTAGAGAGGGGAACTTTGGAGGAGAGGATTTGTATTGGACTGTGGGGGTTGTGCCGGAAGGGAGGATTTGGGGGGTTTGAAGATGATTTGTGCTGGGAGGGGGAGATTGGGGAGGAAGAGGAATTTTTCTGATAGGAGGAGGATATGTTCTAGAAGGGGGATGGGGAGGACAACGTGTGTTTCAAGGGTAGAGAGCAATTTGGTTGGAAGGAGGAATATCAGGGTGGGGTATGGTGCTAAGAGGGGGGATTGGGAGGAACCAGAATTTGTGCTGGGGGAATTTGGATAGGAGAATTGGGGAGGGGAGAAGTTATACAGGAATGTGGAGGTTGTGCTGGAAGGGAGGATTAGGGGGTTTGTGCTAGGAGTAGGAGATTGGGGAGGAAGGTAATTTATTCTGAGAGGGGGGATTGGAGGGAAGGAGGATTTGTATTAGGGTAGAAATTGGAAGGGACAAGGATTTGTGCTGGATGGGGGAATTGAGGGGATGAAGGAAGATATGTGCTGGAGGGGGGAAATGAGGGGGTGGGGATTTGTGCTGAGATGTGGTATTTGGGGGATAGAGCAAGATTTGTGCTGAGAGGGGAAAATTGGGGGTGTAGAACAAGATTTGTGCTGGGGAAAGGGGAAGAAGATTTGTACTGGAAGGGATTTGGGGGGGTATTCTGGGAGAGGGAGGATTTGTGCTGGGGGTCAAAGATTTGTCCTGGGAGGGGTGAGCATGCAGATTCGTGCTGGATTTCTTTTTTTTTTCTTTTTTTTTTGAGGGGAGGGAGTGGGGATTTTTTGCTGAAAGGGTAAAGGGAGAGTATTGTATGCAGAGGGAGGTTTGCACTCTTCTGACCCCTACACTATGCATTACACACCCCTGACTCCTGCACACTTTTTGTTTTGTACTCCTTACTCTGTCCTCCGCATTCTGTGCATTACGTCCCCTGCTCTCTGAGTGTCATGTGCTCCTAAACCCCACACTGACTGCAGCACTCTGCATTATGTACTGCTGACCCTTCTGCTCAGTTTATTGCATACCCCTGACCAGTGCACTTTGCCCAACAGGATCCTACACTATATATACTTGTAGCGGTAATCTCCTTTAGGGATCCAGGACTACGATACCCAGAACCCCGTTCAGCACCCAAGGTGCATTGCCAACCGCAGAGACTCATGGGGTGGGCTATAAAGGTGAAGCGGAGGTGGAGCTCGGCCTCTTTGGATGCCGCCCTTCTAGCAAGAGGATCCCCTGTGCGGACTTGCTGCTGGTGCGAGGCCTGAAGCCTGGGCCTTGCGCACTTCCAAAGAGCCTTCCACTCCACTGCGGAGCCTGTGTGGCACCTGATCTCCATTCGTTTCTCACTGACATCAGGAGGACCGAAGACCCGGCTATCGCAGACCCTGTGTGCGGATACACAACGGTGGAAGTTACGGACGGGGACTAAGTCCGGTGTGGTGAGAGAGCACTTGCTCAAAGTTATAGCCAAGTACTTTGTTTAGGCCTACTGACTGCCTTGGCCTTTAGTGCTATATCAACAATCCTAGCAGGAGACTATTTCCAGAACTGAGTTTGATAGTCTCCTGGGAGTTGTTACTTTGCTGAGACACTGTCCTGTTGGATTACAATAATTGTTCCTGATGTGCACCACCGTTTTCCTTGCATGCGAAGATTCTTCACCCTAAGACTATACCTTACTTTAAGTCAGGCCTGACTGGGTAGCGTAGAACATTATTGGGCGCCATATTGCTCACGGGGAGGATAGCTGCAGCGTGGTGTGCTAGTATATTTTATACAGTATTGCTAAGTGTCACTAATATTGCAGGGCTCTGCATGTGTTATTATGTACTGTACTTCTACCTAACTTTTATACCAAAGTAAAGTTGCTATAGTTAAGTACTCCGGTATCAGTGTCAATTACTATACTTTATTACTGTTTGCTTTATTGTGGGCTGAGTCATAGATGACCGCAGAGACATTACCAGTCTATCATTCCCTAGTCTAGCTGTGCCAGTCGAGGGTCGTGTAGATTGCTGGGGGTTGGCAGTGCTGTGTACAGGGCCCGAAACAATATCAGCGGCTCTCTTAAGTTGGGGGTATCTCTACATACTGTATTTTACATTCCATACTTCTTGCCAAAGTGTTTATTGTCCCAACAGTTGCTGGTTGCGAGGGATGAGCTTCGCGTTCGCGTCGAACACACGTTCGACTCGAACATCGGCCATTCGATCGTTCGGCGAAGAATGAACTTTATGGTCCGTTCGCGTTAAATTCGTGTTGCGCGACATGTCCCATAATTCACTGTGGCATTGCAGTGCATTGCTGGCTGATGATTGGCCAAGCATGCACTATGACCCGCATGCTTGGCCAATCACAGCGCGGAAAAAACGGAGAGCCGTAATTGGCCAAAGCCAGGGTGGCTTTGGCCAATTATGGCTCAGGGGGTTTAGTACACGCCTCACACTATATAAGGCTGCCTGGAAGTCGGCCTTGTGTAGTGTGTTGGCGTTTGTGAAAGAGGCAGTTTCAGAGAGATAGACAGTGTCATTTATATTGAGTTAGATAGAGCAGGCAGGCGAGTCAGTTAGCTGCTGTTACAGTGTGTAGAGGATATATATGCATCCTAGATTTTGTATATATATTTATACACTGTATTGAGTTTAGATAGATCCGTTCCTGTTATTCTCTATATTGTGACAGGCAGGCAGGTGATTGTGCTAGCTGCAGACAGTCAGGCCCCTTTCACACTGGGGCGGTTTGCAGGCGCTATTGTGCTAAAAATAGCACCTGCAAACCGAGCCTAAACAGCGGCTGCTGTCTCTCCAATGTGAAAGCCCGAGGGCTGTCACACTGGAGCGGTGCGCTAACAGGACGTGAAAAAAAGTCCTGCTAGCCGCATCTTTGGAGCGGTGAGAGGAGCGGTGTGTTTACCGCTCCTACACCGCTCCTTCCCATTGAAAGCAATGGGAAACCGCGGTAATACCGCCAGCAATGCGCCTCTACAGAAGCGCATTGCCGGCGGTATTAACCCTTTTTCGGCCGCTAGCGGCCAAATACCTACGCAATTCCGACGGTATAGTGCCGCTAAAAATAGCGGCGCTATACCGCCACCGCACCCACCGCCCCAATGTGAAACCAGCCTCAGTGTTTCACCGTCAGAATTGCGGAGGTATTCGGCCGCTAGCGGTACAGTTTTAACCCCCGCTAGAGGGCAAAAAAGGGTTAATACCGCCCGCAATGCGCCTCTGTAGAGGAAAATTGCCGGCGGTATTACCGCGGTTTCCCATTGCTTTCAATGGGAAGGAGCGGTGTAGGAGCGGTAAATACAATGCTCCTCTCACCACTCCAAAGATGCGGCTAGCAGGACTTTTTTTCACGTCCTGTTAGCGCACCGCTCCAGTGTGAAAGCCCTCAGGCTTTCACATTGGAGAGACAGCAGCCGCTGTTTAGGCTCGGTTTGCAGGCGCTATTTTTAGCACAATAGCGCCTGAAAACCGCCCCAGTGTGAAAGGGGCCTTAGTGTACTACTGTGTCCTTTGCATAGCGATCACCTAAAGCTCACCTGGATACAGTTATTCTCTATACTGTGACAGGCAGGCCGGTGATTGTGCTAGCTGCAGACAGTCAGTGTTTCACTTAGTGTACTACTGTGTGCTTTGCATAGCATTCACCTAAAGCCTAAATTTTTGATGCAATTCTTTGCAACAGGGCTCATTGCTGCGCTCTAAGTACACTATCTGTGAGGGGTTGCAGTGTTGTGGCACCAGCACCAGTGCCTAAGGCCCAATTTTTCAGCCCCTGTTCAACAGGGGCATGCAATTACAATTCTTGATCTAATATTTCACCGCAGGGCCCATTCCTTCACCCACCAAGAGTAACTGTGAGGGCTTACAGTGTTGTGGCACCAGCACCACCACCAAAGGCCCAATTTTTCCTACCACTGTTCAACAGTGGCATGTAAATACAATTCCTGATATAATAGTTGACAGCAGGGCATTCCAGCGCCCACCAAGAGTAACTGTGAGGGCTTACAGTGTTGTGGCAACACCAACACCTAAGGGGCAAATTTCTGCAGACTATTTATGGCAGGCCCCTGAAGCAGGTAATGCCGCCACCCAGGTGTACTTCAGGTAAATGCAAGATCATTTTCAGTGACCCCCCCGAATCCGTGAGAAATCAAAATGACACTTGGAAACGGATAGTGTGTTCATTAGATCTCTGGCCTTTATTGAATTTTGAGTGGCTTTTATGTAAAAGAAAGATAGGAGGGGCAATGTCTTAACACATACGTTTCTAAAAATAATACAAACTCAGTATATTCTTATCTTGTATTAAACTAGATTCAGCAGTCTACAAGAGCTAAAAGATGACTTTGCTTATACAATCAGGCTGATCCATGAATATCAGTAGCAGGGTGTAACTCTATGCAAACTGCCAGTTAAGCTAAGTATGTCAAAGTTCAATAATTTCATATATTCTATTACAATCTTCTCTTTTATCACGAACGTGATAATCACAAACCCTGAAGCCCCCGACATTCACCTGGACTACTTTCTCATAAATGTATCATTATCCTAAGCATGTAACAATAAACAGATAATCTCAGCTTCATAGAAATTGTCCATGAAATACAAAGGGGGGAGGGGCGTGACAGTCCTTAAAAGCAAGTGGGAGGGGCATGAAAGCCTTTAGGCCAAATAAAAAATTGTCCCAAAGAAAAGCACAAAAAAAATCTCTTGTATGGCTTCTGAATGTCCAATAAATTCATGAAAGGGAAGGAAATAAAATGTCCACATTATAATTCTCATTCTCTTTTCCCAAAACTTTTGGTTCGATTGTGTGTTTACGCATATTTTACAGAGATCCTTCTACCCCAAAACCCTGCCTCTTTGTAAGGATAGAACTCGATATCCACAGACAGACGGGAACTGATGCATTGGGCTAGACTTGGGTCTCAGGCTGGCATATCTGTATCACTCCCTTGTGATGCTCACTGGAATTTCGTAGACCTTGGGCGTGCGTCATGGCTAACCCTCAAGGTGTCATTCCAGGAATATTTTCCAGCAGGTGTCCGCCTTTACTCATCTCAGCATCTCCCATGGCATTTGAACAACAAACATGAACAACAAAGATTTCCATGTAAAAGCAGTAGTCATCTCTTCATCCGGATCGGGTATAAGACAGGGTATAAATGGGGTATAGGGTAGGAATGGGATGGGCATTTCTTCTGGCTGGCTGGGGCAGATATTCCTCATCCAACATGAATAATCACAGAATCTATCTGATCAATTAAGGCCTTAACCATTGGAGGTATTAAAAATAATATTCCTCATTAACTCAAACATAAGTAAAGCATGCAGAAATATAAAATGTTTCTCAGATTACATTATCAGGAACATGGGCCTAATAACTTCTACTCCCTGAACAAGAAAACACAATATGAGACAACTCTTTGTGTACATTTTAAACCAACACTTAAGGTACTTTACTAATCAAATAATACCTTGTGCATTCATTAAACACAATACAACCACTTTCTCCTTTTATTCACATCCATTTGGCCACTCCATTCATTCTTCATTTAGAAATGTTTTCCATATTTGCCCTTTGAACATCTTTTAAGCACCTTTTACCATTACTTTTTTTTGGGGTTTTTTTATCGTATTTTTCCCTAGTGCATAGGATTACACAAACCTTAAATTACTTCCTTTTTCTTTACCAACCATAATTCCTCTGGCGTAGCACCTGGAATACACAACTTCCTTGGATGAGGCTGGCTCACACACCTGCGGTGCATTCGCACTCCGCACTGCCCAAAAAAGGTGTGCGTTTTCTAGGCAGTGCGGTCCGGCTTACGTGCGAATTCAGGGCCATTGACTTCTATGGGAATGCTTCTGAATCGTACATGTCATTCAGTTGTGAACAGTATAAAATCCTGACCTGATATGCAATCCTGACAAAAAACTGACATGAAGCGCTGAACAACTACTTTGTCAATAAGCTGTGAAAACAGAGCTCAAACTCACACTGCATGTGTGTGAACCCAGCCCTAAAATTGTATTTAACCAAAAAAAATAAAAAATCAAACATTTTTAAATCCCCAATCATTGTTCATACAGCCTAAACACAAATTAAAACCATTTGCACAAATATCCATTCCCTTGTCTTGTAACAGGCAATGTCCTTATACAATGCAAAAGTTTGCTTTTTTTTTTTTTTTTTTCTCAACATCAACAAAACTATATTTGTCGAAACTGAAAAGAAAAACAACACCTTTTAACTTCAATAATGTGAGGATAGGCAATTACACAATTAAAACAGTCCCCAAAGTCAGACTCCAAGGCTCTGAGGCCTCGTACACACGACCGATTTTCTCGGCAAGAACCAGCAAGAAACTTGCTGGCAGAGAGGTCTTGCCGAGTAAATCGGTCGTGTGTACGCTGCTAGCGTGTTTCTCGTCGAGAAAACCGACAAGAAACCTCGACGAGAAAATAGAGAACCTGCTCTCTATTTTCTCGTCGAGATTCTCCTCGGCGTGTTTCTCGACGAGAAAAGTGAGTGTGTGTACACTTACCTGTCCGCCCGGAAGCCCGCGCATGTTCGAAATGAATTTGACGCATGCGCGGTAGCTTCCTAGGCATATGTAGGGTGTACCAAGATGGCGGCGACGGCATCGAATGTGACGAGCGCATGCTCGACGTAGTCAATGACGTCACCGCATACACTCCTTTCAAAGAACCGCGGGTTCTTTGAAACGAGCGTGTGTACACTCGGCCGGGACAAGTTTCTTGTCCAAGAATCTCGTCGAAAAAAACGACATGTTTTTCTCAACGAGAATCTCGGCCGTGTGTACGAGGCCTCAGGCTCTGTCTCCACTACTGTGAGTTGCTGTGCGACTTGACACATGCGAAGTCGCATGACAAGTCAAAAACCCATGTAATTCAATGATCCTTGTTTTAATTTGTGCGCCTCAAGTCGCAGCAAGGCAAAAAGGTTCTTGCACTATTTTGTTTCTACTTCGGTGCGACCTTTTCTCACACTTTTGCATGACATTGCATCAAAAATCGCATTGCAAAGTCACACTGCAAATCACGCAAATCTGGGGTTGCAATAGTGGAAACAGAACCTAACTGAAATAATCAAAATACCCCATGTATAAGTTGAAATGCTACTCTAAAAAAATTGTATCTGATCAGATTCCTCCAAAAAAAACATTTGGTACCAGCGCATACATGTAATTTATCAGTGATGTCACATTCCCCTTTTAATGTTTCCAATTAACTATGCATTTGACATGGGAATATGGGCCCAACACATTTCATGAATAGACTGACAATAGTTGCAACATTTTAACAATAAACATGTATTTTTTATTCTATATAGATAACGTTTCTGAATCAAATCCTTCTTTAACATTTTCTTCACCTCAGCAAGTCTCTCGGACTCGCTGAATATGGAATGCAAATATAGCAGTATGCTTTGCGCAAAAGCGTTGACGAAGGTATGGTCGGTTGTTTGATCCCCACTTTCACTTAAAGTGAAATAGCAGATTTATGCAAGTGGACATATACCTCTGTGTATTGTGCTAAATAATACTTTGGATAGGAGGAATCACTCAAATAAAGCACCACACACAGATGAGTACCCTACTCTGTCCCTCTCACCTGCCCACTTTAGCAACGCTCTCCTACTTGGCAGGATCAAAGGACATATCAATTACTCAAAAATCCGTTTGCATTCAGAAGAAAAAACAACTGTGACAGCAGGAAGGTAAAGTCACCTGGTTGCATCCAGGGGGGTAGATATATTTCGCCCAGATTCAGGCTTTACGCCGACTTATACAACTAGGTGGAGAGTTGTATAAGGCTAGTGGGCTCATGGATGACTCATACCTCTAGGGAGAGTGTGGGGCGTCGTGCAGACAGAGATGAGGAGACCAGCTGAACCTTGTCAGCTCATTTAGGCCTCTATAAGAACTCCCAGCGCCCATCAGATGTTAGCTCATGCCTGGAACCAGACCTGTGTGGACTGTCTAGGGAGAGTGAACCCCTGTGCGGTGAGAAAAAGCCTGTGTGGCTATTTGCTTGGACATTTAAAACCAGGGACTTAGGGACTAGGACAGCACTAGGCTGATCCCAGTTGTTAGTTAGGAAACCTGTATGTTTAGTCAGAGGTCAAGTTGACCAGGATTTATTTTGTTTATGTTTCTTTTGCTTTGCTGTGTTTTGTCACTGTAAATAGAAAATAAACCGCACCTTTTTGATTTTGAAAACCACAACCTCCGTTTGCTGGGCCTGTTTTGTGTGGGGAGCCCATCCCGGGGGTCACACACACCCGCTGCCGAGCTAACCCCCTCACAGTTGGTGGAGAACCAGTGGCAGTTTTTTTTTAAGCCAGCATGGAGGAGATACTGAAGCAGCTGGCTCTAGCAAATGCCAATCAACAGCAGACAAATGCAGGTTTGCAAAAGAGCCTTGCAGCTCAACAACAGAGCCTTGCAGCCCAGCAGCAGACAAACGCAACTTTGCAACAGAGTCTGGAGGCTCAGCAACGAGCCCAGCAGCAATCTGAGGCCCGCTTCATAGACCTGTTGCAGAAGCAAGAGCAGAGACTACAACAACAGATGGAAGCAGTAATGCAGCAACGTCCGCAGACCAGTGAGGAAAGCCGTCCCACTAATACCGCGTCCTTTGGGGTGAGTCGTTTATTGACAAAAATGACTGGAGAGGATGATCCAGAGGTATTTTTGACCACATTTGAAAGGACCGCTGAAAGAGAAAAGTGGCCTGAGGAGCAGTGGGCTGGACTGGTGGCTCCTCTGTTAATTGGTGAATCGCAGAAAGCTTACTATGACCTAGAGCCTAACCAAGCAAAAGACTATGTGATGCTAAAAGCTGAAATATTGGCAAGGCTGGGTGTCACCCAGGCTGTCCGGGCTCAGCGTGTGCATAACTGGACTTTCCAGCTTGGAAAACCCCCCAGGTCTCAAATGTATGATCTCATTCACCTGAGCAGAAAGTGGCTACAGCCAGAGACTTTGTCCGCACCAAAGATTGTGGAACGTGTTGTAATGGATCGGTTTTTGAGAGCTCTTCCTACTGCCATCCAAAAGTGGGTAAGCCATGGAGACCCAGAGACGGCCGATGGTCTTGTGGATCGTGTGGAGAAATACTTGGCTACAGAGAACCTGACGGCCTCTTCCAGAGACACTCGGACTTTCCACCCTAAGACCAGACCATCCCCAGGGGCGGATAAGAGGATTCCAAGGGGTGAGGGTGGAGAGAGTGAGAGGGTGGGAGCTCTACCCCAAGTTTGGCGAGAACAGCCTGGGAAATCAGCGGCTCAAGAGGCGGCAAGAAGGATCGTTTGCTACCGCTGCCGGCAAGCGGGACATATTGCAGCCAATTGCCCGGTTGTGGAGGAACCCATGCAGTGTGACTTTCTGACGGGCAGACGTCAGTCGCTGTGTGCGACAGTCGCATGCACTGCCATTCGAGGAACTGAGAAACATTTATGCAAAATGTGTGTTAATGGTAGAAATGTTGTGGTATTGCTGGATTCAGGTAGCCTTGTGACCCTGATAAAGGCTGAGTTAGTTAAAACAGAGGTCTCTGGGAATAGCAAGGTAGCTGTTATTTGTGTGCATGGGGACACCCGAGAGTATCCAGTGACTACAGTGTGTTTCGAGACCCCCAAAGGTACCCTCTCTCATCCAGTGGGCTTAGTATCTCAGTTACCGCATGACGCCATTGTGGGAAGGGATTTTCCGAAGTTCTGGGAACTGTGGGATGATCCTGAGCCCCTCACTGGTGCCCCTATGTACCAGGAATGTGATAGCCAGAACTCCCCTGAGAGTGGTGAGGACTCTCCGGAATTTCCCTTATCAGTATTGGCAGGGGAGACTCAAGAAACTGGAGAGGAGCCCACCTCCTCAGACGAAAACCTACCGTCTGTGGAGTTTTCTGATCTTGAGGTTCACAGGGAAAACTTTGCCACAGAACAGTTGAAAGACCCCGCCCTAATAAAGGCACGGGAAAACGTAGTGAAAATAGATGGCGAGTTAGTGAACCCAGATAATACCTGCACTTACCCATACTTCAGCGTAGAGAAGGACCTACTGTATCGGGTGGCAAAAAGGGCAGAAGAAACCGTTGAGCAGCTTGTGGTGCCCAAACCTTACAGGAAGTTGGTGTTGGAGTTGGCCCATGGGCACATTCTTGGAGGTCATCTGGGGACAGAGAAAACCCGAGAGAGGGTATTACAGAGATTCTATTGGCCGGGGGTGATGAAGGACGTAGAAAATTATTGTTCCTCCTGCCCTGTGTGTCAGAGGTTGGCCCCGATGCCACATTTCCGTAGCCCGCTGGTCCCTCTACCCATCATTGAGGTCCCGTTTGAGAGGATCGCCATGGATTTGGTAGGTCCTATAATCAAGTCCGCTAGGGGGCACCAGTACATATTAGTTATAATGGACTATGCCACCCGTTATCCAGAAGCGATCCCTCTCCGAAATACCTCGGCCAAAACCATAGCCAAAGAGCTATCTCTTGTTTTTAGCCGGGTGGGTATTTGTAAAGAACTGCTTACGGACCAAGGTACACCCTTTATGTCCCGGGTTATGAAAGAGCTGTGTAAATTGTTCAAAGTGACGCAATTGCGTACGTCTGTGTATCACCCCCAAACCGATGGGCTGGTTGAAAGATTCAACAAAACCCTAAAACAAATGTTGAAGAAAGTGGTGGATAGAGATGGAAAGGATTGGGACTGTTTACTTCCTTATTTGATGTTTGCTATTAGGGAGGTGCCCCAATCCTCTACGGGATTCTCCCCCTTTGAGTTACTGTATGGGAGACACCCAAGAGGGCTGTTGGATATTGCCAAGGAAACTTGGGAAAGTGAGAGTTCTCCCCACAGGAGTGTGATTGAGCATGTCGCCCTGATGCAAGATCGAATTGCACAGGTAATGCCCATCGTGAAGGAACATTTGGCCCAAGCGCAGTTGGCACAGCAGAGAGTGTACAACCGTGGAGCCAAGACCCGTACCTTTTCCCCGGGGGATAGGATATTGGTACTTGTCCCTACGGTTGAAAGTAAATTCCTTGCCAAATGGCAAGGCCCCTACGAGATAATGGAAAAAGTGAGCGAAGTGAATTACAAGGTCAGACAACCAGGAAGGCGAAAGCCCGAACAGATCTATCACGTTAATCTGTTGAAAGCCTGGAGGGATAGAGAGTCCCTAGTCGCAGACACTTGGTCACCAGCTCAAACTGGTTGCGTGATTCCTGAGGTTGGAATAGCAGCCACCTTGTCACAACCCCAACAACAGGAGGTTAAGGAGTTTGTGCTTCGCAACAAGGAGGTATTCTCTGAGCTGCCGGGACAAACATCTGGGGTAGAGCATGACATCATTACCCCGCCCGGTGAAAGGGTGAAGTTAAAACCCTATCGGATCCCAGAGGCTCGACGGGAGGCAATACGGGAGGAAGTACAGAAAATGCTGAACTTAGGGGTGATAGAGGAGTCCCAAAGTGATTGGTCTAGTCCCATCGTGTTGGTGCCTAAACCGGATGGGAGCTGGCGATTTTGTAACGATTTTCGTCAGTTGAACAAAGTTACAAAATTTGACACCTACCCCATGCCACGTATAGATGAGTTGATCGACCGGCTGGGAACAGCCCGATACATGACGACTCTTGACCTCACAAAAGGGTATTGGCAAATCCCCCTGGCCAAGTCGGCCAAAGAGAAAACCGCATTTGTAACCCCAGACGGGGCGTTCCAATATAAAAGAATGCCGTTCGGGTTACAGAATGCGCCGGCCACATTCCAGCGGAAAATGGACCAGATGCTGAGGCCCCATCGGAAGTATGCTGCGGCTTACCTGGATGACGTAATTGTCCATAGCACAGATTGGGCCTCACATCTGCCAAAAGTGCAAGCAGTCCTGGACTCTGTTCGGGAAGCGGGGTTTACGGCTAACCCCAAGAAGTGTACCATTGGGCAGGAGGAGGCCAAATATCTTGGGTACACCATTGGGAGGGGAGTAATAAAACCCCAACTCAACAAAGTCGAGGCCATCCAGAGTTGGCCACGTCCCAACAGCAAGAAGCAGGTACGAGCCTTTCTGGGAATCGCTGGGTATTATCGGCGATTCATTCCCCACTTTGCTTCTAAGGCTGTGCCCCTAACCAACCTGACGAAGGGGAAAGGGTCGGTCATGATTAAATGGACCCCCGAGGCTGAGGCAGCATTCCAATTCTTGAAACAAGCCTTATGTAGCCAGCCAGTGTTGTACTCACCCGACTTCTCTAAAGACTTTGTCGTACAAAGTGATGCGTCAGATGTGGGGTTAGGAGCAGTATTGTCCCAGGTCTGGAACGGGGAAGAGCACCCAGTCATTTACCTCAGCAGGAAATTGAAGTCCCATGAGGTAAATTACGCCACCGTTGAAAAGGAGTGTTTAGCGGTGAAGTGGGCTCTAGATTCCCTTCGGTACTACCTGCTAGGTAGGCACTTTGACATGGTTACGGATCACGCTCCGTTAAAGTGGATGGCTCAAAACAAGGAAACAAATAGAAGAGTGAATAGGTGGTTCCTGGCCCTCCAGGAATTCAACTTCACAGTAAAGCATCGCCCTGGCGTTCAAATGGGGAATGTGGATGCTTTGTCTCGAGTACATGAATGCCTGATTGCTGGTGTTCCAACCCCGAGGTTAAAACAAGAGGGGGGGGGGTATGTGACAGCAGGAAGGTAAAGTCACCTGGTTGCATCCAGGGGGGTAGATATATTTCGCCCAGATTCAGGCTTTACGCTGACTTATACAACTAGGTGGAGAGTTGTATAAGGCTAGTGGGCTCATGGATGACTCATACCTCTAGGGAGAGTGTGGGGCGTCGTGCAGACAGAGATGAGGAGACCAGCTGAACCTTGTCAGCTCATTTAGGCCTCTATAAGAACTCCCAGCGCCCATCAGATGTTAGCTCATGCCTGGAACCAGACCTGTGTGGACTGTCTAGGGAGAGTGAACCCCTGTGCGGTGAGAAAAAGCCTGTGTGGCTATTTGCTTGGACATTTAAAACCAGGGACTTAGGGACTAGGACAGCACTAGGCTGATCCCAGTTGTTAGTTAGGAAACCTGTATGTTTAGTCAGAGGTCAAGTTGACCAGGATTTATTTTGTTTATGTTTCTTTTGCTTTGCTGTGTTTTGTCACTGTAAATAGAAAATAAACCGCACCTTTTTGATTTTGAAAACCACAACCTCCGTTTGCTGGGCCTGTTTTGTGTGGGGAGCCCATCCCGGGGGTCACACACACCCGCTGCCGAGCTAACCCCCTCACACAACTTATACTTTAAATTGGAATTCCAAGACAACAACAAACAAACACATAAAATGTAAGCATTTTTCTCTGAGCAGATGGAAGAGAATTCCCTATACTAACAACAACTTTCCCTATAGTATAGCTAAAACCCCTTTGTCCCATCTGCACCACAGTGACAACATTTATCATACATACAAAAGTACTTACCACTCTCACAATATTTGGATATAAGCAAGGGAGATTTCTAATACTGTAGACCACTTTGACTGTTTAACCTTAGGGCCAGTTCACACCACATGCAGTCCAGTGAGTTTAAAAAAAATAAAATAAAAATTCTGAAGCAGGTTATATGGTCTTCAATGGCATAGTTCACACCAGTGCTTGCAGTTCCAGTGCACTTCAGTTCAAGCATCCATCCTGCACTGGAATGCTGCAAAAATGCATAAAAAACGCACTGGAGGGGTGAAAAAACACTGGACTGCATTAAAAATGCACAAAAAACGCACTGGAACGCATCAAAAATGTGCATGTGAAAAAACCACCTGGAACGCATCCGGACTGCATTTCTATGGTGCAAACCGCCCCCTACAGTCAGTGTATCTACACAGCAAATTATCTTATTACTTCTATGCGACAGATAGAAAAGCGAAAGTAGGTTGGATCACCGAAATATAATCCTCATTTACCATTACAGCTCCTTGCCAAAAGGACTCGTGTACATTTTTCTACAGCGTTCCCAAAACGCTTCTAAATTAGGACCTTCTGAGAGGTACTTTACAGCGTTCCCAAAACGCTTCTAATTAATTAGGACCTTCTTAAAGGTACTTTCAAAGGCGGATTTTCCCAAAAAATCCCCTGTACACCAAGGTGTGGTTCGTATCCCTCTTCTACATAAATTTAGTTCTAGATGAAATTTAAATCAGAGCTAAGGTAAGAGAAAACAGTCTGTCTAAAAGACAAAAAGATTCTTCTTACCAAAGGTGATTTTTTCATCCCCACCACTGCCACCATCTGAAGCAGGTAATGCCGCCACCCAGGTGTACTTCAGGTAAATGCAAGATCATTTTCAGTGACCCCCCCGGATCCGTGAGAAATCAAAATGACACTTGGAAACGGATAGTGTGTTCATTAGATCTCTGGCCTTTATTGAATTTTGAGTGGCTTTTATGTAAAAGAAAGATAGGAGGGGCAATGTCTTAACACATACGTTTCTAAAAATAATACAAACTCAGTATATTCTTATCTTGTATTAAACTAGATTCAGCAGTCTACAAGAGCTAAAAGATGACTTTGCTTATACAATCAGGCTGATCCATGAATATCAGTAGCAGGGTGTAACTCTATGCAAACTGCCAGTTAAGCTAAGTATGTCAAAGTTCAATAATTTCATATATTCTATTACAGTCCCTACTTTCAAACATCCAACTTACAAACGACTCCTACTTGCAAACGGAAGGAGACAACAGGAAGTGAGAGGAAATCTACCCCTAGGAAGGGAAATTCTCTCCTGTAAGAGTTAATATGGGAAAAAGGTGTCTCCTCTCCACTGATGCTTTATCACCAATCCTTCTTTCAATAAAAAAAAAAGAAAATTCCAAAAACATTTGTCATTGGGATGGAAAGTGAGGTGAACTGTTCTGAACAGGTGCACACTGCACAGACAGCAAAACAAATGTTACAGGGGTGATAACCCTTCACTATGTTCTCCAAAAAGCTTAAAAATAGATTGTTTGGCTGGAGCTACACTTAAAAAATGTACCAGTTCCAAATTACAAACAGATTGTACTTAAGAACAAACCTACAGTCCCTGTCTTTTTTGCACCGCCTGTATACTGCTGTTCAGAGTACAGGCATACCCCACTTTTAAGTACACAATGGGTTTTATTTACTAAAGCTGGAAAGCCCAAAATCAGGCTCACTTCTGCATAGAAACCAATGAGCTTCTAACCTCAGCTTGTTCAATTAAGCCTGGTAATAAAACCTGGAAGCTCATTGGTTTTTATGCAGAAGTGAGACAGATTTTGCGCTTTCCAGCTTTAGTAAATAAAACCCATTGTGTACTTAAAAGTGGGGTATGCCTGTATATAGGGCCTTTTTTTATTTTGGGTGCGAGGTTCCCGTTAATATCCATACAAGACCCAAAGGGGCTGGTAATGGGCTGGGGTAGGGGTGGGTGATGGGGCAGCCATGCCCTTTTTTTCAATGATTTTCATCCATATTGCATATTGGACCAGACATTACATTAAAGCCGCAAGCAGTTTTAAATGGCCTTTTTTCCTTTAGAAATGTAATTTTGTGCAGGGACAGTTCTAAACACGGGAAACACGTGGCACTTCACAGGCATACTTTAGACACCCCCCAGGTACGATATTTAAAGGAATATTTCACTTTTTTTTCTTCACTTTATGCATCATTAAAATCACTGCTCCCGAAAAAACGACCGTTTTAAAAGATTATTTTTACATTGATACATATCCCCTCGGGCAGGACCCGGGTCCCCAAACCCTTTTTAGGACAATAACATGCATATTAGGCGTTATAATTAGCACTTTAGATTTTGAACGTTCACGTCCATTGTATTTAATAGGGTTCTAAAGTTTGTGCGAACGTTCGGTCCGTTCGAAGGTTCTGGTGCGAACCGAATGGGGGGGGGGGGGTGTTCGGCTCATCCCTACTGGTTGCTAAGCAGTTCCTGAATATTTTAATGAAGTTCTTTTTTAAGGTAGGTTCAGACAAAGTTTTAGCTCTCTGTCCATTTAGTTTGTGCAATACCCATATGTAATGTATTTTTTTAATTATTGTGCTGGGGTTTATATGTGTTTCTAAGACTCTTGCTTGTGCCACAGAAATGTATTTATTTTTTAAGTAAAAAGAAGCCCAGATTTATTTAGCCATGGTCCTTTTGTCTCTCCCATTGTTAACAGTTTGTCCATACCCCCCTTTTTTGCCATAGCGCACTACGCACGCCGCAGGTGATTCTCTTCTGAAGTGTCCCTCATTCTCAAGTTCTAAAGCTGGGAGGTATGCAGCACCATGACTATCGTCACTGAAGCTGAATCAGCCCCATAGTATCCTAATATGAGCATTTGCCATTTTTAGTGGTTATACTGGTATTTTTTAATAAGGAGGGAAAGCAAGAAAATACACAGTGTATATACCGGTAAGTAATTTCAGTTGAAAATACATTTTAGAGTCATCTGGGTTTATATGTGTGTGATATGCAGTTACCATAATAACCATCCTTTTGTAAATAAACTATAAAAATACATTGAAACAAAATGTAGTGTGTTTTAGCGTGTAGATTGATAGGAAGACAGTCAGTGGCTAGAGATGGAAAGCAGACTTTTGAAAACAAAAATTATGTGAACAGCTAATAAATTATTTACTCATTTGGAACTGTGATATTGTTTGTGAAGCAATGGCAGCATGTGACCTTCTACTAAAGAACATATTATGTGCCATCATTAGCTAAACAGCAAAGCGTGTAAATCAACAAATGATTGATTGGCCTAGGATTTCAGCCTTTCTGCTGATAGGAAAATAGATTTATTTTAATAGGCAGAGTAATGTGTTCAGTTTTAATGTGGTTTAATTATCTCAGGCTGATTTTTTTTTGTTATTTATGATTTGAATGAACTAGAATATGAACCAGAGAATAAATAATCTGATATAATATATATCTATATTTATATATATATATATATATATATATATATATATATATAGTATGTACAAATAATAAATAATATACGTATTAATATCATAAAGGGAACCTGATGAATAGGGATAAGTAAATCTACTGGGTTCAATTCACAAACAGTTTCATAAATCTTGCTTGAAGTTATTGAAGTCATTGGAGGCCAATTTTGTCATTCAATTTTGTTCATTTGTAGGACTAATAAGAAAGCTATTGTTTAAAAAAAAAGAAAAAAAAAAGAAAGCTATTGTCAAGCTAAAAGTCATGAGAGGACGAGCACTGCCATGAGAGATATGTTAAAATGGGAAAAATAAAATAAATAAATAATAATAAAGTATAATAGTATCAGTCTCTATACAGAATTGTCAGGTCTAATACATGTTGACAATATGGCTGCTGTGATCTTACCCTTTTAAAGAAAGGATGCCGGGTTATCCATTCCTTCAAGATATTGGCTCTTGTGACGTGGGATCATAACCATCCGGTAAGAGGCTTATATTGCGGTGGAACGTGCGGTGTGCTTGGTGGACTTTCCAACTTTTTCACGTGGCTTTGCATTCAGTGGAGTGCATCATTATCCTGAGAAGAATTTTAACCCTCTTTTTACACTACATATTTCATCTGCTTGTGGCATATGGACTAATTACTTTTATTGAATGATTTGTTTCACTGTTTGATTATACAGTCATGGCCGAAATTGTTGGCACCCCAGAATTTTTTTCTCCAGAAAATCAAGTATTTCTCACAGAAAAGTATTGCAGTAACACATGTTTATTCCCTTTGTGTGTATTGGAACAAAACAAAAAAAAGGGAGGAAAAAAAGCAAATTGGACATAATGTCACACAAAACTCCAAAAATGGGCTGGTTAAAATTCTTGGCACCCTTAACTTTTTTTTTTTAGAAATCTCTTTATTAATTTTTTTTATATCCAAATATCCATTTCACAACTTACATTTGTCTACTCTCTCAGGAGTTTCCACAAAATTACATTAATAATCATTTAGTTACAAACACAGAAACACTTAGGCCCCTTTCACACGGAGGTCCGTTCAGGTCCGCCTGTCAGTTTTTTAGGCGGACCTAAAACGAATCCTCCATGTACCCCTATGGAGGCACGGATGTCAGCGGAGACATGTCCGCTGACACCCGCTCCGCCAAAGTGTGACGGAGGAAAACCCTATTTTTCCTTCCGTCGGCGGAGCGGATCGGATGACAACGGACTCTACGGTCCGTCGTCATCCGATTCCCCATAGGGGAGAGCGGCGCTCTGACAGGGCGGTCCCTGCACAGTGTGCGGGGACCGCCCAGTCATCCGTCGGCTCAGCGGGGATCAACGTAGCGATCCCCGCTGAGCAAGCGGAGCTTCACGGGGCGGATCTGCACGGATCCGCCCCGTGTGAAAGAGCCCTTATACATTTCTTCTCTTCCTTAACCCTTTTTTCCAGTGGTGTGGTTTGTCCTATTTCCATATCCCCCTACTCTGAAGCCGTCATAGCATTCTCTATCCAACTTGCCCATATTCTTTCGTATTTCTCTCCGTTTCCTCTGTTACAGTATGTCTCTCTATACAGTGGTAAATTACTATTCACCAAATTTTTCCAATATGCCAACGAGGGGGCTTCAACCTTCTTCCAGTTTAACACTATTGCCCTTCTTGTATAGAAGAGCAACAGGCCCACCTGTATTCTCCTTTCTATAGAGGCTATATTTTCCTCTACTAATCCCAATAAGCAGATCTCTGCCTCTTGGTCCAGAGAGACTGATGTTACTATAGAGATTACTCTCAAGACCTCTCTCCAAAATATCACTATCTTCGGACATGACCAAAATATATGAATACAATTTCCTGGAATATCCGCACATCTCCAGCAATTTTGAGGATTTGATGGAAATATTTTATGCAGTTTATACGGTGTATAATAACTCCTATGTGTTATTTTAAATTGGATTAGTTTATCTCGAAGTGATACTAAAATCTCAAATGGAAATCCATATATCTCCTCCCAGTTTTCTGCTACTAATTTTGGGACATCTCTTATCCAACATTCATCATAATAAGAAGCACACTATAATTTGTGTATATATGTTTACACATCACTGGGGGTATTCGGGTGATATGTAGATGCAGCTCTTGAGTAAGATATTACACTTTAGCTCAGAAATATTTTTACACAATTAAATTGACTCTCAGTTGCAATTGCCGGCACCTGGCTATTAAAACAAAAAGAAAAAACGGGTCCATCCCAGTCCATATGATTTTAAGTGGAACACCACGCCAAAATTTAAAAGAAAACAGCGTGGGATCCCCCCCCCTAATATCCATACTAGACCCTTATCCGAATATGCAGCCTGGCAGGTCAGAAAAGGGGGGGTGGACGAGTGAGCACCCCGTGCGAGCGCCCCCCCCTGAATCATACCAGGCCACATGCCCTCAACATGGGGGAGTGGGTGCTTTGGGGTAGGAGGAGATGGGCGAATGGCTCAGCCCGAGCATGAGTTCAGGCTGAACATTGGCCTGTTCAGCCAATCGCTGAACACCCGAATTTGCAGGGTGTTCCCCCCGATGAACACCCCAATGAACACCCTGCAATGCACTGATTGCTGCACAGTGCATTCTGCGCCCTGATTGGGCAAAGCTTTGCCCAAATTAGGATGCAGTGTAAACTGGTTGTTAAGGAGTGGGGCCTAAAAAGCCGGCTGCAGTGTCCTTAACAAACAATGAGTTATAAGCCTGCAATGGGTTTGCCTGCTGACAGATGAACAATAAAAAAAAAGTGCTGGTAAAAAAATAAAGAAAAAATGTTGTGGGGCCCCCTCAGTTCATACCAAACCCTTTATGTCTGGTATGGATTTGGAGTGGAACCCCATGCCCAAATTAAAAAAAATTAGCGTGGGGTCCCCCCCCAAAATCCATACCAGATCTTTATCCGGGCATGCAGCCTGGCAGGTCAGGAAAGGGGGGTGAGCGAGTGCCACCCCCCCTCTTGAACCATACCAGGCCACATGCCCTCAACATGAGGGGGTTGGTGCTTTGGGGCAGGGGTGTGCCCCCCACCCCAAAGCACCATGGGGTCAAGGGTCTTCTTCCCCACAACCCTGGGCTGTGGTTTTGGGGCTATGGAGACAGGGGGCTTATCAGAATCTGGAAGCCCCCTTTAACAGAGGGGCCCCCAAATCCCGCCCCTCCCCTATGTGAATAGTATGTTATAGTAAGAGTATGGAGTACATAGTACTCCTACCCATTCACCAAAAAACTGTCAAAAAGTAATAAAACACAGAGACAGTTTTTGACAATTCCTTTATTTAAAAAAAAAAAACCAGTGTCACCCGATGTAAATCCATCATCAATCAAGCTGCCCACCACACCTTAAAAAGGAGAAAAAAAAACGCTCCGGCCGTCCATGAAAGCCGACCGCCTACTGCCTCCTCCGCCATCTGACAGTTCTTATATAGGTAAGGGCAGGGCCACTCAGTGTTTTTTATTTTTCAAGCTTTTTTAGGTGGGGCAGGCAGCATGATTGATGGTGGATTTACATCGGGGGGACACTTTTTTTTATTTTTTTATTTTTTAATAAAGGAATTGTCACAAACGATCTGTGTTTTTATTACTTTTTACACTTTTTTTGGTGAATGGGTAGGCCATACTCATTCACAATTGGGGGGGTGGGGGGTGGTATCTGGGACCCCCTTGTTAAAGTTTGCAATGCGATTTCAAAGCCTAGTCCTGAGCAATTTCGTTCA
This sequence comes from Rana muscosa, assembly GCA_029206835.1. Lineage (NCBI taxonomy): Eukaryota > Metazoa > Chordata > Amphibia > Anura > Ranidae > Rana > Rana muscosa. The sequence goes on from CM055122.1 coordinate 425,143,943, forward strand.
GCAGTTCAGTTGCAATTCCAATGCGAGATGTAGTGTATGAGATTAGGAATCGCACCTGAACTGGACTAAAATCGCACAGGACTCTCTTTTCAAATTACATTGTGGACGGCCCCCACATATGTGAACAGGCTGTAAAATATCACTGAAACGCACATGAAAACCGACGTGAAACTGGTGTCTATGCAATTGAAATTTGTGCGGTTTTTCCATCAGTTTTCATGCATGTGTGGTGTGAACAAGCCCTAAAAAATCTGTCACGTGACAGCGAGTACTTGAGAAAAATTATCGGTACTCAGTATTAGTGCATCCCTACTGCAAACGTTTCAACCAGAAGTTTACACTTTGCCAATCCTGGAGATTCTCCTTAAACCCATGGTAGCGGCAAATCCAAACCACATCCCTATTGAGGAATAGGGATGAGCTTCGTGTTCGAGTCGAACATACGTTCGACTCGAACATCGGCTGTTCGATCGTTCGACGAAGATCGAATGATTTGGGCCGTTCGCGCCAAATTCGAGTGACGCGAACGGCCCACAATGCACTACGCCATCGCAGTGTCATCCAGGCGCTGTGATTGGCCAAGCATGCACTGTGACCCCGCATGCTTGGCCAATCACAGCGCCGGCAGCGAGGAGAGCAATGATTGGCCACAGGCAGGATGCCTGTGGCCAATTATTGCTGAGGGTGTTTAGTACACGCCCCACACTATAAAAGGCCGCCAGCACGGCGGCCTAGTGTAGTGTGTTCCGGAGCAGGGATAGAGCAGCATAGGCAGGGACAGTGACTGTTATTTCTTTCTTGCTTAACCTGGATTCCTTTAGTTTAGGGAAAGAGAAGGATAGGTAGGGAGAGTGTCAGTGTGTTTTGTGCTTGTGCTATAGTGTGCTTAAAAAAAACATTTATTCTAGGGACAGAAAACTGTAGGTAGGGACAGTGTCAGTTTCTTTCACTCTGCAAGTCCTTGTTTCCAGGGACCTGGAAGGACAGTGAGTGAATTGTCCTTGTGCTATATTGTGATTAAAAAAAACATTTTTTCTAGGGACAGAAAACTGTAGGTAGGGAGAGTGTTTTTTTTCTTTCACTCTGCAAGTCCTTGTTTCCAGGGACCTGTAAGGACAGTGAGTGAATTGTCCTTGTGCTATATTGTGATTAAAAAAAACATTTTTTCTAGGGACAGAAAACTGTAGGTAGGGAGAGTGTTTTTTTTCTTTCACTCTGCAAGTCCTTGTTTCCAGGGACCTGTAAGGACAGTGAGTGAATTGTCCTTGTGCTATATTGTGCTTAAAAAAAACATTTTTTCTAGGGACAGAAAACTGTAGGTAGGGAGAGTGTTTTTTTTCTTTCACTCTGCAAGTCCTTGTTTCCAGGGACCTGTAAGGACAGTGAGTGAATTGTCCTTGTGCTATATTGTGCTTAAAAAAAACATTTATTCTAGGGACAGAAAACTGTAGGTAGGGAGAGTGTCAGTTTATTTCACTCTGCAAGTCCTTGTTTCCAGGGACCTGGAAGGACAGTGAGTGAATTCTCCTTGTGCTATATTGTGCTTAAAAAAAACATTTATTCTAGGGACAGAAAACTGTAGGTAGGGAGAGTGTCAGTTTATTTCACTCTGCAAGTCCTTGTTTCCAGGGACCTGTAAGGACAGTGAGTGAATTGTCCTTGTGCTATATTGTGATTAAAAAAAACATTTTTTCTAGGGACAGAAAACTGTAGGTAGGGAGAGTGTCAGTTTCTTTCACTGTGAAAGTCCTTGTTTCAAGGGACAGAGAAGGACACCTGAAGGTAGCCCTTATTGCTTTTTTCCCATCTCCCTGCAGGCCATCTATTAGAATGTCTGGAAGGCAAACAAGGAGAGGCAGACAGTCAGGAGGCAATAAAAGAGGGCAAGCAGGCTCTGTGTCTGGGGGCAACAGTGCTGGTCGTGGACGCGGTGCATTGTCATCAGCACATGGCCATGGGACACGCTTGTCCTTCTTTTCGGCAGCTGGACATGTTGAGCCACATCATGCCGAAGACTTGGTAGAGTGGATGACCAAGCCCTCCTCCTCCTCCTCATCCTCTCTCACCCAGGCTCAGGGTACTGGAAAAGCAGCTGCCAAAGCGTCTTCCCTGGTATCAATGTCAGACAAATCATCAGTCACTCCTTCCCTAGACCCACCATGTCCTCCTCCTGAGGAGTCCCCCGAACTGTTTCAGCACAGTGTTGGGTACATGCTCCAGGAGGATGCCCAGCGTTTCGAAGGGTCTGATGATGAAACCCAGCTAGAGGAAGGCAGTAGCGTGAGAGCAGACAGAGGGGATGCTCAAGAAGGACACCAATCTGGCAGTCATGTTCCAGCAGCTGCAGCATACTGCCAGATTGGCTCCAGTGATGAGGAGGGAGGGGATGATGAGGTCACTGACTCCACGTGGGTGCCTAATAGGAGAGAGGAGGAGGAGGAGGATGAGGAGGAGGCACATCTCCAACGAGGCAGGATGCCCTTTGGTGGCCAGCGTAAGGGCAGTACACCGACGGAATCACACCGCAGAGCTCCGCCTGTGCAGGGCGCTGCCTCTGCCCGTCATTCAAAAAGTTCTTTGGTGTGGGCCTTTTTTGAGGCTAGTGCATCAGATCGCACAGCTGCTGTTTGCAACATATGTCTCAAGCGTATATCGCGTGGCCAAAACATCAGCCGCTTGGGTACCACATGCCTGACCAGACATATGTTGACCTGCCATGCAGCTCGTTGGCAAGCCTACCTCAAAGACCCACACCAAAGAACAAAGCGGACCTCTCCTTGCACCGCATCAGCTGGGATCTCCAACCCCACTATAACTTCAGTCCTCTCTGAAACATGCACTGAGAGGAATGAAGGTGTAGAATTAGGTGTGTCACAGCCAAGTACTTGCGCCCACTCTGCTAGCAGTACACCGACGTCCGATTCTAGCAGGCAAATTTCCCTGCCCCAGCTGCTGGACCGTCGAAAGAAGTTCACTCCCAGCCATCCACATGCCCAGCGGTTGAATGCTAGCTTGGCTAAATTGCTAGCGCTTCAACTGCTGCCTTTTCAGTTGGTAGACTCGGCCCCCTTCCGTGAGTTTGTGCAATGTGCAGTTCCTCAGTGGCAGGTTCCCAAACGCCACTTTTTCTCACGGAAGGCTATTCCGGCTCTCTACCGGCATGTGGAAGGCAATGTCTTGGCCTCGCTGGACAGGGCGGTCAGCGGTAAGGTGCATATTACCGCTGACTCATGGTCCAGCAGGCATGGACAGGGACGTTACCTTTCTTTCACGGCCCATTGGGTCACTCTTTTGGCAGCTGGGAAGGATTCAGGACAAGGTGCAGTAGTGTTGGAGGTTGTCCCACCGCCACGCCTCCAAAATGCTACTACTGGTTGTGACACACCTCTCTCCTCCACCCCCTCCTCTTCTTCTTCCTCCATGGCCTCTTCCTGTGGTTTGTCCTATGAACCAGCGGTGCTCCGTAGCCGTTCACGGGGCTACGCAAGTACGCAGGCAAAAAGATGCCATGCCGTGCTTGCGCTGGTGTGTTTGGGGGACAGAAGCCACACTGGGGCAGAGGTCCTGTCTGCTCTGCAGGGCCAGGCCGAGAGGTGGTTGACGCCACGCCAGCTTAAGCCAGGAATAGTGGTTTGCGACAATGGCACCAACCTCCTCTCCGCCCTCCGACAGGGACAACTGACCCATGTGCCCTGTGTGGCTCACGTCCTTAACCTGGTGGTGCAGCGCTTCTTGGGCAGGTACCCGGGCTTACAGGATGTCCTGAGGCAGGCCAGGAAAGTCTGTGTGCATTTCCGCAGATCTTATAATGCCAGTGCTCGCCTGGCTGAGCTGCAAAAGGAGTTGAACCTGCCCAAGAACCGCCTTATATGTGACATGCCCACCAGGTGGAACTCAACGTTGGCCATGCTGCAGCGGCTGCACACGCAGCAGAGGGCCATCAATGAGTACCTGTGCGACTACGGCACCAGGACAGGGTCAGGGGAGCTTGGTTTTTTTTCTCCACGCCAGTGGGGCATGATCAGGGATGCATGCACTGTCCTGGCACCATTTGAGGAGGCCACGAGGATGGTGAGCAGTGACAGTGCATGCATCAGTGACACTGTACCTCTTGTCCACCTGTTGGAGCACACGCTGCGTGGAATAATGGACAGGGCACTTGAGGCAGAACAGAGGCAGGAAGAGGAGGACTTCCTTGCCTCTCAAGGCCCCCTTTACCCAGACAGTGTTCCTTCTGTCCCACCCATCGCACAGGAAGAGGAGGAGGAGGAGGAGGAGGAGGAGGATTGTGTCAGCATGGAGGTGGAGGCTGGCACTCAGCATCATCAGCAGCAGTCTTTTAGGGATGATTTACAGTCCCAAGAAACCAGTGGACTTGTACGTGGCTGGGAGGAGGTGGCTGCGGATCATGTCGTCCTTAGTGACCCAGAGGACTCCGGAGCGAATGCCTCAGCAAAACTACGCTGCATGGCCTCCCTGATCCTGCAAAGTCTGCGGAAGGATCCTCGTATTCTTCGGATCAAGGAGAGGGACCATTACTGGCTGGCCACTCTCCTTGATCCACGGTACAAGGGTAAGGTTGCGGACCTTATGTTACCGTCGCAGAGGGAGCAGAGGATGAGACAACTCCGGGAGGCCTTGCAGAAAGGTCTGTGCAACGCGTTCCCAGAGACTGGGAGGTTGCAAACTCCTGGTCCTGGACAACGAGTTGCTGAGGCTTCGGCCAGTCAAAGAAGGAGCGGTGGGGAAGGTGGCCGTCTGACCGATGCGTTCAGACAATTCTTTAGTCCGCAGCCCCAAAGTATGATCGGTTCCAGCAACCATCGCCAGCGTCTGATAAACATGGTGCAGGAATATCTAGGGGCAAGGTCAGACTTGGACACCTTCCCCACCGAAAATCCTCTGGCTTACTGGGTCTTGAGGATGGATCACTGGCCAGAGCTTGCACAGTATGCAATTGAGCTACTGGCCTGTCCTGCATCCAGCGTTCTTTCGGAACGCACATTCAGTGCTGCTGGAGGATTTGTCACGGATCACAGGGTGCGCCTGTCCACCGACTCGGTTGATCGACTGACTTTCATCAAGATGAACCAGTCTTGGATCACCACCAGCTACCACACACCTGATGCTGATATAACAGACTAATTGATTTTAACATGTCACATCCCTTCAAGACTGATGCTGATGCTGAGTGCCTGTGCTGTTATGTTGACTGGCTATCCTCCTCCTCCGAGTCCTCAATGATACGATTGATGATGATAGCTTGTAAGATCATTTTTGTTTATGGGTGCCGCCACCAGTGCCTAACGCCCAATTTTTCAGCCCCTGTTTAACAGGGGCGTGTAATTACAATTTTTGAAGCAATACTTTGCAACAGGGCTCATTGCTGTGCTCCAAGTACAGTATCTGTGAGGAGTTGCAGTGTTGTGCCACCAGTGCCTAAGGCCCAATTTTTCAGCCCCTGTTTAACAGGGGCGTGTCATTACAATTTTTGAAGCAATACTTTGCAACAGGGCTCATTGGTGTGCTCCAAGTACAGTATCTGTGAGGAGTTGCAGTGTTGTGCCACCAGTGCCTAAGGCCCAATTTTTCAGCCCCTGTTTAACAGGGGCGTGTCATTACAATTTTTGAAGCAATACTTTGCAACAGGGCTCATTGCTGTGCTCCAAGTACAGTATCTGTGAGGAGTTGCAGTGTTGTGCCACCAGTGCCTAAGGCCCAATTTTTCAGCCTCTGTTTAACAGGGGCGTGTCATTACAATTTTTGAAGCAATACTTTGCAACAGGGCTCATTGGTGTGCTCCAAGTACAGTATCTGTGAGGAGTTGCAGTGTTGTGCCACCAGTGCCTAAGGCCCAATTTTTCAGCCCCTGTTTAACAGGGGCGTGTCATTACAATTTTTGAAGCAATACTTTGCAACAGGGCTCATTGCTGTGCTCCAAGTACAGTATCTGTGAGGAGTTGCAGTGTTGTGCCACCAGTGCCTAAGGCCCAATTTTTCAGCCCCTGTTTAACAGGGGCGTGTCATTACAATTTTTGAAGCAATACTTTGCAACAGGGCTCATTGGTGTGCTCCAAGTACAGTATCTGTGAGGAGTTGCAGTGTTGTGCCACCAGTGCCTAAGGCCCAATTTTTCAGCCCCTGTTTAACAGGGGCGTGTCATTACAATTTTTGAAGCAATACTTTGCAACAGGGCTCATTGCTGTGCTCCAAGTACAGTATCTGTGAGGGGTTGCAGTGTTGTGCCACCAGTGCCTAAGGCACAATTTTTCAGCCCCTGTTCAACAGGGGCATGTAATTACAATTCTTGATCTAATAATTCACAGCAGGGCCCATTGCTGCACCCACCAAGAGTAACTGTCAGGGCTTACAGTGTTGTGGCACCAGCACCACCATCAAAGGCCCAATTTTTACTACCACTGTTCAACAATTATATGTAATTAAAATTCCTGATATAATAGTTGACAGCAGGGCGTTCCAGCACCAACCAAGAGTAACTGTGAGTGCTTACAGTGTTGTGCCAACACCAACAACTAAGGGGCCTATTTCTGCAGAGTATATACGGCAGGTCCCTACTTTCAAACATCCAACTTACAAACGACTCCTACTTGCAAACGCAAGAAGACAACAGGAAGTGAGAGGAAATCTACCACTAGGAAGGAAAATTCTCTCCTGTAAGAATAAATATGGGAGAAAGGTGTCTCCTCTGTACTGATGCTTTATCAGCAATCCTTGTTTCAAGAAAAACACCACATTTCAAAAACAGTTGTCATTGGGACGGAAAGTGAGGTGAAATGTTCTGAACAGGGGCACAGACAGCAAAACAAATGTTACAGGGGTGATAACCCTTACCTATGTTTTCCAAAAAGTTTAAAAATAGATTTTTGGTCTGGAGCTACACTTCAACAATGTACCTGTTCAAAATTACAAACAGACTCTACATAAGAACAAACCTACAGTCCCTGTCTTGTATGCACCGCCTGTATAGGGCTGTTCAGAGTATATAGGGCCTTTTTTATTTTATGTGCGGGGTTCCCCTTAATATCCATACAAGACCCAAAGGGGCTGGTAATGGGCTGGGGTAGGGGGGGGGGTCATGGGGTAGCTATGCCATTTTTCTTAAAGAATTTCATCCATATTACCGGGACCAGACATTACATTAAAGCCGCAAGCAGTTTTAAATGGCTTTTTTTTCCTTTAGAAGTGTCATTTTGTGCAGGGACAGTTCTAAACACGGGAAACACGTGGCACTTCACAGGCATACTTTAGACACCCCCCAGGTACGATATTTAAAGGAATATTTGACTTTTTTTTTTTCACTTTATGCATCATTAAAATGACTGCTCCCGAAAAACGACCGTTTTTAAAACTTCTTTTTGCATTGATACATGTCCCCTGGTGCAGAACCCGGGTTCCCAAACCCTTTTTAGGACAATAACATGCATAATAGTTGTTATAATTAGCACTTTAGAATTCGAACGTTCGCATCCATTGTATTTAATAGGGTTCTAATGTTCGTTCGAACTTTCGGTCCGTTCGCGGGTTCTGGTGCGAACCGAACCCGGGGGTGTTCGGCTCATCACTATTGAGGAAGTAAGGAGGCTGCTATTGCTGACTTTTGCTCCTGACAATATTAGTTTTATTGCGGTCCAGCTTCTCCAGTGTCTTCAATATTTTCTCTGTCACTGTCCTTAAACTAGTATGCAAATTAGGAGCTTTCACCCCTTCAGCGTCACCCCTAGGTATACCTAGTCTTATGCCGCGTACACACGATTGTTTTTAATGTCATTTTCAAAAACGAAGTTTTTCTCGACGTTTTTTTTCTTGTTTCCTCTCAAGCCTGTCTTGCATACACACGTTCATTAAAAAAAACGCTCAAGCAAAGCGCAGTGATGTACAACACGTACGACGGCACTATAAAGGGAAAGTTACATTCGAATGGCGCCACCCTTCATGTTAGTAAACTTTGTTGAGCGACGATTCGCGCTTTTCAGCCTCGTGCTTTTCAGTCCATTACAGCGGGACAAATATGCTATCTCCATTACGAACGTTAGTTTTACCATAACGAGCGCTCCCGTCTCATACTTGATTCTGAGCATGCACGTTTTTTTCCCCTCGTAAAAGCATACACACTACCGTTTTTCATGTCGTTAAAAAAACGACGTGAAAAACAACGTGAAAAAATAGAGCAGGTTCTCATTTTTTTTAGGCCATTTTTCACGTCGTTAAAAATGCTCTGGAGCCTACACACGATCGTTTTTAATGCCCAATTTAAAAAATGGCATTTTTAACGTCGTGAAAAATGGTCGTGTGTATGCGGCATTAGCTTTTCTAAAGAGCACTCGAGGAGCCCAAAAACATGGGTAACTCTATATCATTAATACCAGCTTTAGCTAGGAAGTCAGCTCTTTGACCCAGCCCATCACCATGACTATCATGGGTAGTCTAACTGACTAACAATGAAGTATTGCAGGCAGTTGGCCAAAGCACAAACATCCTAGCTAAAGTCAGCATAATAGGGGGCTCCATGTTTATGAAAGCTGATCAATGCCATATTTAAAACAAATTCCTAAATATGGCATTCTTAAGTATATAATATAGATGTGGTATGTCTATGCGACAATCCTTTTCGATTTCTGTGTTTGCACTCTAAAGTAGATTTTTTTGGCAGATGGTTCTTTCCCACAGCTGGCTGTTGTCTCCCTTGAGCAATTATGAAGGTCACCCTTACTTAAAATAGATGTAAACCATAACTGAAAGACATTTAGGGGCTGATTTATAAAATACAGTAGATATCACTGTCCATTCTCTGTTGTGCTTGGTTAACTTAATACGACTTGTGACTTTGACAGGTCACGTGACTGGCCTGGCTTTCCTTCTAGCTTATTATTATTACTATACTCATTCAATAATATTGAACTCTGCTGACTTTGAAATTCAGTGTGCAGTGGTGTTTTTTTTTTAACAAAGCATATCCCTCTATAGTGTGTACTTGTGTCAATCCAAAGCACGAAGTGTGATTTCTCTCTGCTGCCTTGTTCCTCTGCTAAAAGCATGTGTTACTTCTGAAAAAGTTTACTAGCACTAAGAGGTAAAAAGATGGCAGGGAGGGAGCTCCATGACACAGCCTGTGATTGACAGCCTCAGCTCTTTTGCTGTGTGAAGGGGGCGTGTCCATTCCCTCCAATCAGCTCCCTCTGAGATCTGCAGAGTGTAAATCCAGCTCCTTGCCCCCTTCTTTCTGAAAAACTCAGACCAGCTGTATAAATTCTGCACTTTGGATGGCTGTAGAGAAGAGAATACAGCAGATAAACAGGTACAACTTATGTAGGAAGATTTGTTTCATCTCTGTGTATCATCTGAGGCCAGGCACTTCACTGGGTATATGTAAGGGGTTACAATCACTTTACAGGTAGGGTGATGCTGTTGCCTTTTAAATGTACCTGTTAGTTTGCTAAAGCGACGTGTATCATATCATAATTATCAATCAGCTGGTTTCTATTAAGGAGAGTGGCAGGGTTTGCATCCCATTAGACATAATTTACCTTTGTGAGTATCTTATCAAAGATGATTTTTTTCTTGCAAAGGATGCCCCAAAATATGATTTAGAGATGACAAATACCCAACATAAGCTCAGTACTCTGGATGCTAAACCTGAAAGAATATGAGAGTACAATCTATCCAAATCCTACCAAAAATATAATGCAACAAAACTAAAACAAAATAAAGTGAAACAAAAATAAAGACTGTTGTACAATGTCCAAACAATAAACATATAAACCTCCCAGCAGGGGCGGATCCAGGGGGAGGGGCAATTCTGGAACACCAGGGACACAGCCACTGGCAAGGGACAATCCGCCTCTTGTGGCAAGTGACAATACGCGTTTTGTAACAAGTGATAATCCGCATCTGGTGACAAGTGACAACCTGCATTTTGTAGCAAGTGACAATACGCATCTGGTGGCAAGTGACAATCCGCATTTTGTAGCAAGTGACAATCTGCATTTGGTGGCAAGTGACAATCTGCATTTGGTGGCAAGTGACAATCCGCATTTTGTGGCAAGTGACAATCCGCATCTGGTGGCAAGTGACAATCCACATTTTGTGGCAAGTGACACTCCGCATTTTGTGGCAAGTGATAATCTGCATCTGGTGGCAAGTGACGTGGCAAGTGACAATCCACATCTTGTAACAGGTGACATGGTAAGTGACGTGGCAAGTGACAATCCACATCTTGTGGCAGGCGACGTGGCAAGTGACAAGCTGCATCAGAAGACAGGTGGCATGACAAGTGACAAGCTGCATCTGGTGGTAGATGAAGTGGCAAGTGACAATCCGCATCTGGTGACAAGTGACAATCTGCATTTTGTGGCAAATGACAACCTGCGTTTTGTAGCAAGTGGCAATACGCATCTGGTGGCAAGTGACAATCGGCATTTTGTAGCAAGTGACAATCTGCATCTGGTGGAAGGTGACAATCTGCATTTTGTAGCAAGTGACAATCTGCATTTGGTGGCAAGTGACAATCCGCATTTTGTGGCAAGTGACAATCCGCATTTTGTGTCAAGTGACAATCCGCATCTGGTGGCAAGTGATAATCTGCATCTGGTGGCAAGTGACGTGGCAAGTGACAATCCACATCTTGTAGCAGGTGACATGGTAAGTGAGGTGGCAAGTGACAATCCACATCTTGTGGCAGACGACGTGGCAAGTGACAAGCTGCATCAGAAGACAGGTGGCATGACAAGTAACAAGCTGCATCTGGTGACAGATGAAGTGGCAAGTGACAATCCGCATCTGGAGGCAAGTGGCGCACTGCATCTGGTGGCAGGCAACGGTGGTAAGAGACAATCCACATCTGGTGGCAGGCGACGTGGCAAGTGACAAGCTGCATCTGGTGGCAGGCGACAGTCGCAAGTGACACCCTCAGGGCTCCCACTAATATTGCATTATGGCGAGTTGAACTATTACATTTTATATTACAATGTAATAATATAAATAATCAACTATGGTGCTGTTGCCCTAACAAATTGGCACGAAAAAAAAACGCATTCCCACCCCTTGGGCCTTGGCATAATTTTCTTCCAGGCAGCCGGTTCCCGGTGCCAAAAAGGTTGGGGACCGCTGCTGTAGCGCATCAGGTGGCAAAGATCTCCCGTGATGTTGATAAAAGTTTTAAGACTGCCACCACTGTCGTGGCTGGCCTTAACACTTTTATCACTTTATTTTCTAGCAGTGCCCCTCCCGAGACTAGACTCTGGATCTGCCCCTTCCTCCCAGTGTCCAAATAAACTAGAAAGACATCTTAGAATGATAAACAATGAGCATATAATCCTCCCAGTGTCCAAATACTTTAGAAAAATTGTCAACATGAAACAATCAGTCCATTGTACTCAGTCTTTGAGGTTTAGCATGCACAGCATTGAGCTTATGTAGGGTGTTTCTCATCATTGAATATAATTACCACACATTTTTGGGGTTGTATGTAGCACAGCAGCTTGGTGTCAGGAATTCACATTTATTTAATTTTTATTGCCTTTTTAATTCCAGCGCAGAGAGGATTTGAATATCAAAAACTGATTTGTATCTTAGTACAGACTTCTGGCCAAACCAGTAAACCAATCACACAAGCAGAAAATTACATTTGGGGGAGATGGGGGGGGGGGGGGCGTTCCAGGTAGCCATTGCATTGCAAATTTAGAAAAAAAATGACATAGCTGCAGATTGAAGAGGAAAAGTCATTTTTAACAACATTCAATTACAATATGAATTGTGTAGCAATTGTATACTGTATGTTGTATAAATAAAAAAATAATAATAATTAGCTTTTTTTTTTTCCACGGAAGTGTAGTCGGTCTTTAAACACTCCCATTGTAGGTTGCAGTGTCTGGAAGGAAGTGTGCGTGAACAACAAACAAAGGAAGATTTGGCTCAGTCAAGGGAGTTAAAGTGGTTGTAAGGTTTCGTTTTTTTTTTTAAATAACAAACATGTCATACTTACCTCCACTGTGCAGTTCGTTTTGCACAGAGTGCAATTCCTCGTCTACTGGGGTCCCTCGGCGGTTGTCTCGGCTCCTCCCCGCAAGAGCTAACCCCCTTTATGTGAGGCCCCGCCCCCCGGCGCGCCGCGTCATTGAATGTGATTGACAGCAGCGCAAGCCAATGGCTGCGCTGCTATCAATCTATCCAATCAACGGCCAGACTCCGTGGAGAAGAGGACGCCGTACACGCGCACAGCAGGTGAACGGTCTCAGGTAAGTAAAACGGGGGGGGGGGGCTGGGGGGGCCGTCATTGCCAGGTGTTTTTTTTCACCTTAATGCATAGGATGCATAGAAAAAACACGAGCCTATACAACCCCTTTAAGGATTTTTATTTTATTTTTTTGCTTACTTTTTGAAGCTTGTGCTTTAGATAATAACTGAATTTTAGAATATTATACAGGAACCTTTAGTAGCATTTTAAAAAGAAGTTGTCCCCTTTGTTGTCTAGATTTCATAGAATAAATATACTAAAGCAAAATACACTAATGCCCCGTACACACGATCGTTTTTAATGTCATTTTTTAAACCGACGTTTTTCTCCTCGTTTTTTTTCATCTTTCCTCTCAAGCCTGCCTTGCGTACACACCATCATTAAAAAAAACGATCAAGCAAAGCGCAGTGACGTTCAACACGTACGACGGCACTATAAAGGGGAAGTTCCGTTCGAATGACGCCACCCTTTGGGACGCTTTTGCTAATTCCGTGTTTCCGCGTGTTAGTAAAAGTTTGGTGAGAGACGATTCGCGCTTTTCAGTCTTCGTGCTTTGAAGATCGTTTTCGGGAGTTCAGATTGCGCCTGTGGGTTCGTATCTGTTTAGCACTGCTTGTAGTCAGTTCGTATCTGTTTATTCAGTGCGGCCTGCTCTGCACGTTCGTGTTTTTCAGCTTGTTCTTCATAGGCCTTGCTGTTCTTCCGTGCGTTCTTCTAGTTCTTTCTGTTCAGCCGACCGTTATCTAGCCATGTTGCGGCTACGTACTCGTCGTAGAGTTTGTGCTGTAGTTGGTGCAGGGGTTCATGCTGTATCCCGACTCCATGCCATGAGCAGGGTCAGGAGGAGTTCATGGACCAAGAATTGGTTGCTCCAGCGGCACCAATTCTGTCACATGCCTTTGTTGCGGGAGATCAGGGAGAATAATCCTGATGATTTCAGGAATTTCCTCAGGATGTCTGACCCCGTATTTCAGCAGCTGTTGGCTTTGGTGTCCCCCTATATTACCAGACAGGACACCGTTATGCGGGAAGCTATCAGTGCTGAGCAGAGGCTCATCGCCACGTTGCGATACCTGGCTACTGGGAGAAGCCTGCAGGACCTTAAGTTCTCCACAGGCATATCCCCCCAGGCTCTGGGGATCATTATACCAGAGACTTGTTCTGCCATCCTTCAAGTTTTGCAGGAGGACTATATTAAGGTAAGTGTTCTTCTTCAAAAATTCACATTGTATGGTTTTTATTTTTGGATATTTTTAATTTGCTTTATTTGCAGTCCCTAATTCACATGATTCTTAGCTGCAGGGAATGTCCCCTTTCTCCCCATGTTTTATTATTTAAAGTTTGGGGTTTGAGGCCTACCTGTAAATTTGGCTTACCTAACCTCTCCAGCATGCTATCCTGGGGCCATACCTACCTTGCCTAGTCATTTCCATGTTTTTTATTATATGTTCCATCGTAGTGCTTTACCCAAAACGCACCCTAAATTTTGCCTAGGAATGTTTCATTTTTGTTAACTTCAATACAGAGTGCTACAGCCTTCATGTGTGGTATTCCCAACTCATCTTCAACCCCACCCCCCCCCCCCCCCCCCCCATAATGGTTTTTTTTTTTTTTTTTTCTTGCTTCCAATTTTTTATGTTTTGAACAGTTTCTACCAATGTTGGCCATGAATGTGTGTATGAAATCAGCTTTCAATGTTTCTGGCTCCAAGAATTAATTTGTTATTTCTTTAATTCCACAGTTCCCTTCTTTGCCACATGAATGGCAGAATGTAGCTTCCGAGTTTGCCCAGCGATGGAACTTTCCGAACTGTGGAGGAGCCATCGACGGCAAACATGTTCGGGTCGTCCCACCACCCCATTCGGGATCCTTTTATTATAATTATAAGGGGTTCCACAGCGTCGTGATGATGGCAGTGGTGTCGGCCACCTACGAGTTCCTCTATGTGGACGTTGGCAAGAATGGCAGGATGTCTGATGGAGGAGTTTTTGCCCAGACGGAGTTTGGAGAACGGCTCCTTTTGGATCTGCTGGCCTTGCCACCAGCGGAGCAGAATGTGGAGGGACTACCTTTTGTGTTTGTGGCGGATGAGGTGTTTGGCCTGGGACCCCATTTGATGAGGCCATTCCCGCAACGCACCCTCACCCCTGAGAGGAGGGTTTTCAATTATCGGCTGGCCAGAGCCAGAAGGGTAGTGGAAAATGCGTTTGGGATCATGGCCAGCCGATTTCGCCTCTTCCTTACCTCCATCCACCTTGCCCCATACAAATGGAACCATGTGGTTATGACGTGCTGTGTGCTGCATAATTTCCTAAGGGTGCATTCAACGAGTTATATATCTTTGAGTGGGCCTGAGGCCTCTTTAATCAATGCAGAAACTTTGGTGGCCCTGGAACCTGGCCGTCCTGGCTTGGCCCCCCCAACCGGACGTGAGGTCCGTAACCAATATGTGGACTATTTTATGGGTAGGGGGGCCATTGAAATGCCAGACAATCTATAAAAATTTTAGACCAAAAAAATAAAACTTTTTCTTGAGTAAAGATTGGTTTGTATTTTTTATTGTATAATGTTTGATGTTTCTGGTAGGTTTACCTAGTGCACTTGTTTTGCCATGTGGATTAAACAATCTTTTAATTAGCCTTTGTATTTGCCCTGATCTCTAGCAAGTCTCCCTTAATTTTTTCGAGGTCACGACAGCAGACCATCAGGTATTGGATCAGGATCTGGGCACTGTGATGTGTCAACTTATTGGGGTCTTCGGCCAGAACTGCACCTAAATGTAAAAAGAAATATGTAGGATAGAATATGTAGGCCTACATCTATTTAACATGCATGTGTCTGGTTTCTCTCTGACCTGTGGTGGTGCCACTTTCCACTTCCACAACATCACATTCCTCTCCATCCTGGGGTTCTGGGGGTATTGTTGTAGGTATTGCAATTCTCGTCTCATCTGAGGTAGCTTTTCGAATCCCTAGGGAGATTGAAATAAAAGGAATAGTTTCATTAGTAGCGACTCAATTTTGCTAAAATAAGAAACATGAAAAAAAACTTTGTAATCATTCTTTTGAAGCATGCTCCATTTTAAATTTTACCCCCTGTGCCAACCGGGACAAATGATTGGATACATAGCCCAAAACAGAGCATATACATTTTGAACACAAATTTGAAACATTGTAACACCCCAAAGTATCTACACTGGATCACCTGTGTGTGACTCCCTCAAGCTTTTTGGCTTTAGGCCCACACTTGTACTACTGCGTTCAGATGTTTCATCAGCTGCTGAGCATTCACTCCCTTTAACATTACCATGCATATCGTTTTTTCAAATGAACAAATGTCCTTTGGATTAGCACACCAAAAATAAGTGTGGCCCAAATTTACTCCCCCAAATAAACCAAAATACATGGGTGTTCACACTGGATGATCCTAAAACATCGTTTGAGGAACTGTACGGAGAAAGAGGTTTAATACGTCCGTTTACTGTGCGGACGAACCTGAAAGATGGTATCTTTCAGTGTACTATATGAAAGTTAAAAATACACGACAGAATACAAGAAAATAATATGTACCATGGAAACTCAAAAAAAAAACTTACTTTTTAATATAACTTTCTTGATTCTTTTATATTGGTCGGCCTCCCGCAACTTCAGATCTGACCATCTGAAGTTGCAGCAAAAAAATTTCAGTGAGACCCTGCTATTGAAAGTCATCAATAAGGGCGTGCTGGGTGAACTCACTAGGTACACGGACATAACGGAGGTTGTCCCTACTCCTCCACCTCCTCCTCTTCCTCCTACTACTCCTCCTGCCACAACCTCTCCTCCTGATCCCCAGCCTCCAAGGAAGAAACCAACCAAGGCTGCAGAGAAGGCTGGAGAGTAGGCTACAAGGAAGAGGAGAAAATAATGCCTGCTGTAGTACCACAGACTGGGGACATATAGGACTTATCTGCTGTGGCTCCTGACCTCTGGGAGCTCAAGACAAGATTGGGCTCATTTTTTGAGGGGATCTAAACTCTATTTTGGTTTGGACATCTTGTATGGTTGTTGTGGGGTGAAAGGGATGCACAAATGCAAGCAGGCTCTCCAGTGCTGCCTTCCACTTTAATTTGTTAATGTTCTGAAATAAAAAAAATTTGAGTGCCCTTAAAATACTTGACTATGTGATTTGTATTTCAAAAGAGAGCTTGCTAGGGAGCAGGCAGGGACATCTCAAATTATATTATTGTTATTATCAGGGGACACAAACCTCCCTGAGGCCAAATGAGACACATTTGGAAGGTTGTTGTGGTAACTTTACACAAGAATAATTTAAGCCAAAATAATAAAAAAAAGGCCACAAAAAAAAAAAAAGTAAAATTAAATTTAAAGAAAAAAGGAGAATTACATTATTTTATTATTATTAGTATTATTTAGGAGGGAGGTGCAGCTTATAAATAATATTTTATAATCATTAGAGCAATTTGGAATTACTTTAGAAACAAGTTTGGCATAACTCTCAATGTCATTATCAAAAGAGGGTAATTTTAAAGCATTATCAAAAGAAGAACGGAATGCGCAGCATTAAAACGATGCTATTAATTCCACCGTGACGAATGTGCCATCTCCATTTCCAACATTAGCTTTACCAAAACGAGCGCTCCCGTCTCATAGTTGCTTCGGAGCATGCGCGTTTTTTTTCACGTCGTGAAAGCATACACACTATCGTTTTTCACATCGTTAAAAAAAACGACATGAAAAACGACGTGAAAAAAGAGAGCATGTCCGGAATTTTTAATGGCCGTTTTTCACGTCGTTAAAAATGCTCTGGAGCCTACACACGATAATTTTTAATGGCCATTTTTTAAAATGGCATTTTTAACGGCATGAAAAACGATCGTGTGTATGGGGCATAATGCTATATTCCAGATTATTCTGACAATATATCCTGTGTGCCTGTGTGCCTACCAGCAAAAAACAAGCAATGTAATTGTTACAGATCCTAACCATGTTAATGTGACAAATCACTGTGTTTCAAGTGTGCAAGTGTTCTGCCACGTTCCATAGTTCAAAGCACACAGAGATAACAACACCAAGTAAATATTAATTTCTTAATATTGTTAGCTGGAAACAAATAGGGAAATGCAAATATATTGCTGTTGATTATATATAATGCCATATTCTTTAGATATATTAGGAAAAAAGTAATTTTTCATTTTCAATAAAAAAAAAAAATCTGCTTCTGTGGAAAAAAAGAATTTTAATGCAAAATACTGTAGAAAAAGATAAGTGTATGTTATAAGGCTACTCACGTAGATTCTATCCACCCACAATAAGTCTAATTTTATACTTCTAAGAACTGTAAAAGCTGATATCCAAACAAACAGCTAAATATACAGATAAAATACATAGATGAGAGCTGTTTTACCTGTCAAAAGAATTATATTTCTGTCCATCCGGTCCAGAGATTTACTTCACTGCATTGCCGGTTGTGGTAGCATTTATGTGTTTTTTACATGCAGGCCCAATTATCTCTTTTTTGTTAGACACCACACAGGAGGGATTTTTTTAGCTGCCCTCTGGAGCAGTCTGTGCTTTTACCACACAGGACCAGACATACCCACAAGGACTCTCAACAAGAATCTGTGGCCTATTTGACATGTACTCTATGTTAATATTGGGGGACTATCCTATGTATAAGAGGATACCACTGTAGGCCAAGGCCCATACATTATTAGATCATTCTCAAAATTGAAGTTGTATCTGGGCCATAACTTATCACTCTTACGTTTCCATATTTTGATTGTGGCTAAGGGCTACTTCTTGTCCCTTATGGCTCACATTGGGTTTGGACGTCACAGGATGGTATCCACAATTACCCTGCTCTTTTGAACAGGAAAATCCATAAGACTAGTATAACTCCTCACCTGCCAGGAACAGTGCATTTTAAAGGGTTTCATCATACTTACTGTTTTATATTTTATTTATTTCTATTACAGGTAATTCTATAGTGTCGTCAATTTACACAGTGCTTTACATATATTTTGTACATTCACATCAGTCCCTGCCCTCAAGGAGCTTACCATCTAAGATCCCTAGCTCATACATACACATATTAGGGCCAATTTAGATAGGAACCAATTAATCTACCAGCATGTCTTTGGAGTGTGACAGGAAATTTGAGCACCTGGAGGAAACCCACGCAGGCACTAGGAGAACATGAAAATTCAGTGTAGGTAGTACCATGGTTGGGATTCAAACTGACTACACTAGTGCACTGCTTACTTACAGGGATATAACCATCCCTTAAGCCCTGTACACACGATCGGATTTCCTATGGATTCTAATCCGATGGATTTTTCCATCAGAAATCCGATGAAGCTGACTTCCATCAGTCTTGCCTACACACCATCAGTCAAAAATCAGACTGTCCCAAACGCCGTGACGTAAAACACTCCGACAAGCCAAGAAAAATTAGGTTCAATGCTTCTGAGCATGCGTCGACTTGATTCTGAGCATGCGTGGGTTTTTTGTCCAATGGAGTTCCACACAGACGATCGGAATTTGCTATAGTTTTTTTTCCCATCAGATAAATTTAAAACATGTTCTATTTTTTCTCACCGATGGAAAAAAGACCGATGGGGCCCATACACGATCATTTTTTCCGAGGAGAAAAGGCCATCGGACTGTTTTCATCGGTAAAACCGATTGTGTGTACACGGCATAACTCTATCAAAAAATAAAAAAAAGTTGTGCCTTTAATTCTGCTTTAAGGCATTCAAATTACTCTAGCTTCCCCTTAACCTTCTTCTTCTCCAACTTTTTTTGATCCCTTCTTCACCACATCTCTAAAGCTATGCTTTGGCACCTTTCAGCCTACAAACTGGGAGACAAAAGAAGATATTTGTTTGTGAAAGCAGAGATTTGTTATCATTCACCCCCACAATTGTTAATTTTATCAACATTAACAAACTCTTACTTAATAAATTACGTATGTTTGTTGAGGGGACCTATTTACTGCATAGCAAATTAAAGCCCAACTAAGCATCCCTCTTACCCTGCAGGGGCCTCTTAGCTCTATGCTTTATTTTATATATATTATATATCCTGGTTTTCAACCTTTTTTTACTATCCATTTAGTCGGTCCTTAAATGTCCCCTATGGTCACCTGCAGTCCTTGGCTTGTTGTGGCATTTCTAGAATCCTTGAATCTCCACTGATTACAGTTTATATAATTGTCCTAGATCCTGGGGTGGGTAGGGATGCCTTTGAACTGAATATGCACATGTATATCTGTTTACTTTTCTTGTTGATGTTTAATTTGTTTTGTTTTGTTTATTTTCTAAAATGCTGTATATTGATATCAATGTATATATCTCTTTCTTTTGGAAGGTTTGTGCCCTAAGTGGACAGCATCCCCTGAGGAAGTCCAGATTGAGGGCGAAACATGTTGGGAACTACATCTAACTTACTGTATCCATAAGGACTGTACTATATGTATTTGCTGCAAAATTAGTTTTATGTTTTTTTTACTAATAATAAAATTGAAATGCTTTTCTTTTAAAATATTTTTCTGGATCTATTTTCTAGTATACGCACCTTAAAAATCCCACACATACTCCAATACTTTCTGCTTTATTTTATACTTACGTTTTCATAAGCCAGTCACATGGCACACAGAGCACTATTCACTTTTTTCCCTGGCACTTGGTGGTCCTCAATGATTTAGTAAGTGGCATTTATGTGAAGACATCAATGCTGCTTTCTACATAATTAAATTTAATCAGCCCCATCACACAGGGAGTTCATAACACTGTATAAGCTACAGTGCCTTGTAGCTTACACAGGGCTTTCTGTTTGCTCCTAGCAGCTGAACAAAGTGGTGGGGGAGCAAAAGGTTGTATCTGTGTCTGTGAGCATTTGCAATACAACTAACCTGTTGCTTTGTCTGCATTAGCAAATCACAGATATACTTTAATAGATAAGTTCACTTTTTGTGCACGTATTAATCTCAGGAATCCTCTCATATCCACCAACATTTTTAGAATAGAACATACAGTATTTACAGTAAAAGCATCTCCCTGACAATCCTCACCATAGGTGCGCACAGTCTGTTGAATTAGGATGTGCACCTCAACGCTCAGACATGTGTGTGTGTACATACATACATACACATGTAGCGGCCTCCTCACTCCCCTCTCTGCATCAGCTCGTTTCTCTTCTTGTCTAGGGGTATCTTAGAGGGGAGAGAGCGGGGTTACCACGCCAAGCCTTCACCACATGTGTCCGTGCGGTGTAAGCAAAGTTCCTTCTCTACCTTCGGGTCAGTGTTGTGCACCTGGAGTTACCTTGAACAATGTCCACCAGAAAAGAGCCCCACACCATTAAAGTCTAACACTCCTTTATTCTTCTCGAGTGAACAGCACAATCAGTTAGACTCCCTTAAAGAACAGAACAAACAAGGAGGTGTGGATGCGAGTAGGCCCAGACACAATGAACTCTCCACTTTCCTTCCTGAAAGTGGGCTGAGGTCTCCTAGCGAGGGGGGATTTTCCTTCCTGGCGGTCTCCGATGGGAGGCTCACCTGTCACTGGCAATCTGCTGCACCCGGTCTTCAAGTGAGTAGCTCCCCCCGGTCCATTACGCCTTCCGGATTTGGGTACCCAATCCCTGGGTTCCCAAGGACCTCCTTCCCTCGCGGAACTCAGTGTTGGGCACTGAGCTCCAGACCTCCATCCGAGTACCTCACCCCAGGCTAAAGGTGCCTGGGATGGAACACGACCTCCGGACGTCCTCTAGGCCTAGGCCGCCTAGAGGACCCACACAAACCACCGCCCTCAGGCTGAAGGTGCCTGGGACTCCACCCCGCGACAAAGACGGCCGGCCCCTCTATACCCTCTCCCAGCAAGCACGGCGGGTTCCCTGCCCCACCACACCGCCGCCGAGGGAGGACAAAAAGGAGGCACAGCACACAGCAATGGTTCAACCCCAGCCCAAGGCGACAGCGCCACCCGCTGGACCGCAAGGAACCGCACACCGCTGGCATCCCTGCCAGTCTGAACCACACCCAGGAAAGTACATACCCGCTACACTCTCCCCTGGTAATTTGATACTGGTCCCCAGTGTCTGGAACAAATCATACCCTCAAGGGCTGGCATAATCCAATCCAGAGACCAACTAACGATTGTACAAAAATATAAAACTTTTTGAAAAAACTTGATCAACTAAAGCAATTGTGTCTGAGCCCTATATAAAAAAAACAACAACATTTAAACATAACTTTTTTTCCACATATTCACATTATGTTTTTCCCACCCATCCTGACTAAGACCCACCCCATACTCAGTGGTCTTGATGGGATGCTCTCCTGCAGAGGGAAAAGAAAGAAAATGATCACACATAAACCCTGACACATATATTCGTGTGAGAGAAAAGAAACTTCTCCGTGAAGAAATCCCTTTTCTCCAAAGAGTGAGTGTGTGAAAAGTGTTTAACGTTGCGCAACACTGCCACCTGGTGACAGCATCGCGGTAGCTGCACTCGTGGAACTTTTCCTCTTCTCTTGAGTCCTATCTACCCCAGAGTCTGTGATTTCTTGCTGGAAAGTGAAGAACAAAACAGGAACAGTCCTTCATTCCTCTGGGTACAAGGACAACGGGCCCCAGAAAGTTCAGCAGCATACAACAAGAACGGAGTCTTTTTCTCCTACAGGTAGAAGCGGGGATGCGGCAGAACAAGTGGCATCAAGTGCTGGTCCATGGTCTCCAGATGATATTCTACATCTTCTCCTTCCTTGCACCGGATCAGCACTTTGTCTGCATGGATGTGCCATCCCAACATCCACTCTGCCTTGCAGTCCTTAAAACATTGAGAGGCCTTGGGAGAGCATGCCAGGTACCTGCGTGCGTGTGGAATCTGAAGGTGAGTCCACACAAAGTCATTGTACCAGTGCTCCCGGCACACTTCCACCTCATATAGCAGCTCCTTGGACAAGTATGGATACTCCCATCCGTACTCCACAGCAACCTTCTGGCCAAATAGGCATTGTAGTTTGGCCAAAGGAGGCATAGTAGCTCTGTCCCCTTCGCCAGGCAAAACTATCGAGTCAGGGTGGCGAGGGACCCTAATTACATCTGATCTGGGCATTGGTGCCCGCAACAGCAGTCTCTTTTCCCCGGTCTTCGGTACAGATGGTACCGGGGATGTAGAGGCAGGCCATGGACGGGACCCCTCTTCAGGCGCTGGTGCCTCCACCCGGGGTGTACTTTCCCCTGTAGACATAGGTGGATCCCTGGTTCTGTGGGATAAAGCGAGAGGTACTTTGTCCCAGCCCTTCTCTGCAAACAGTTCGTCTATAGCAACGTCGTCTCCCATGTCCGAGAGCGACTCCAGGTCAGAGGTGTCACACTCCTCCGCGGGTAGGTACCCTGTAGTGGAGACTGAGTTTCCACCTCTTCCCACACACCAAATCTCTCCACCTGGCTTACCTCGGCCTTTGCTTGAAACGGGACGTCCGGAACTCTTGCCGACGGATCCATCCGGGCCGAGCGTAAGCGGGCGAGATGGTCCACCACAACCGCTGGTCGGGGCTACCATACCGGTCTTTCTCTTCGGTGGTGGACGCTGCGAGATCGTGGTGACCGAGTCAGCATCCTCGGATTTCTCCCATTGAGTTTTCACGACCTCCTCCGCAGTCACTGCAGTGTGCACAGGGATGGCTGTCAACGCAGTGATTCCTCCTCCTTGAGTGGTGTTGCCTGCAGCACGGCCAGGGTAAATGGTTCTCGGCTTCTCAACCGCTGGATCCACTTCAAAAAGAAACTCCCCACAGGCCTCGCATCGCCCGAACGGCCTCAGTTGACACACCAGTCCCGAACAGCCGGGACAAATCACACCCAGGGCCTCAACGTCCATGCATGAGTACAGGGCGAATCGACCCCTTGGCTTTAGCCAATCGATCCCCGTATCTGTTACCGGAGCAGTAGCAGTCAGTGTCGTGGTAGAAGGGTGAACCGGAATCCACGATGTATGTCCGAACATGGTGACGTGTTGCTGATCCATCGCACACTGCCAAGTTTTTGCACCAACGTCCCACGTGTAGTCCTTCACACGTATTGGACTCCTCCCTTTTGCTCCAGTTCACGGGCTTTTCTTCTTTTTTTCCTTCTGAGTCACGCCCACGAACTAAGCAGGGGGGTGTGCCTGGTGGCGCAGTGCAAATAGAAGCCCCCACGTGTAGTCCTTCACACGGCTGAGCTTCCCCCTTTTCTTGCTCTCCTCTGCGCGGGCCTTTCCCTTCATTGGGTCATGCCCACGACTTCAATCAGGGATGCACTTCGGCCAATGAAGGCCTGCCTACTCGTAACTCCTCCGGGCAGACACGTTCAATTCCGTAGTACACGAACACTATACCGGACCCGAGCCCCCACGTGTAGCGGCCTCCTCACTCCCCTCTCTGCATCAGCTCGTTTCTCTTCTTGTCTAGGGGTATCTTAGAGGGGAGAGAGCGGGGTCACTACGCCAAGCCTTCACCACATGTGTCCGTGCGGTGTAAGCAAAGTTCCTTCTCTACCTTCGGGTCAGTGTTGTGCACCTGGAGTTACCTTGAACAATGTCCACCAGAAAAGAGCCCCACACCATTAAAGTCCAACACTCCTTTATTCTTCTCGAGTGAACAGCACAATCAGTTAGACTCCCTTAAAGAACAGAACAAACAAGGAGGTGTGGATGCGAGTAGGCCCAGACACAATGAACATCTCCACTTTCCTTCCTGAAAGTGGGCTGAGGTCTCCTAGCGAGGGGGGATTTTCCTTCCTGGCGGTCTCCGATGGGAGGCTCACCTGTCACTGGCAATCTGCTGCACCCGGTCTTCAAGTAAGTAGCTCCCCCCGGTCCATTACGCCTTCTGGATTCGGGTACCCAATCCCTGGGTTCCCTAGGACATCCTTCCCTCACGGAACTCAGTGTTGGGCACTGAGCTCCAGACCTCCATCCGAGTACCTCACCCCAGGCTAAAGGTGCCTGGGATGGAACACGACCTCCGGACGTCCTCTAGG
Source organism: Rana muscosa (assembly GCA_029206835.1). NCBI lineage: Eukaryota > Metazoa > Chordata > Amphibia > Anura > Ranidae > Rana > Rana muscosa. The sequence goes on from CM055122.1 coordinate 425,168,230, forward strand.
CCTAGGCCGCCTAGAGGACCCACACAAACCACCGCCCTCAGGCTGAAGGTGCCTGGGACTCCACCCCGCGACAAAGATGGCCGGCCCCTCTATACCCTCTCCCAGCAAGCACGGCGGGTTCCCCGCCCCACCACACCGCCGCCGAGGGAGGACAAAAAGGAGGCACAGCACACAGCAATGGTTCAACCCCAGCCCAAGGCGACAGCGCCACCCGCTGTACCGCAAGGAACCGCACACCGCTGGCATCCCTGCCAGTCTGAACCACACCCGGGAAAGTACATACCCGCTACACACATATATATTTAGACACTTTTATAAATAAATGCAAACAAACATTTTAAAATGTATTGAATTATCAAAAGTGTGTCGGTAGAGCAGTGGATGGTGTCAGTGGGGCAAAGGTTGGTTTCAGAAGGACAGTGGGTGATGTCAATCAGTAGACCAGTGTACAGTATCAGTAGGGCAGTGGATGGTGGCTTTAGGGCAGTGTTAGTAGAGCAGTGGATGTGTCAAAAGGTAGAGTTTGGTGTCATTAGGACAGTGGACAGTGTCAGTAGAGCAGTGAATGGTGACAGTAGGGCAGTGGATGGTGTCAGTAGGACAGTGGGTGATGTCAGTAGGGCAGTTGACATGTCAATAGGGTAGTGGATGGTGTCGGTAGGGCAGTGGATGGTGTTAGTAGAGCAGTGGATGTGTCAAAGGGTAGAGTTTGGTGTCATTAGGACAGTGGACAGTGTCAGTAGAGCAGTGGATGGTGTTAGTAGGGCAGTGGATGGTGTCAGTAGAGTTTTGGACAGTGTCAGTAGGGCAGAGGTTGGTGTCAGTAGGACAGTGGACAGTGTCAGTAGAGCAGTGGATGGTGGCAGTGGGGCAAAGGTTAGTGTCATTAGGTCAGTGGATGGTGTCATTCATTTTTTATTATTATTATTTTTTTAAAATATTTTTTTAAAAAAAAAATATTATTTTTTACAGTATAATTTTTATTACTTTTTTACTATTTTTTTAGGAGCCCTGTTCAGGGGCTTTGGTGAAATATCAGGGGTCTAAACAGACCCTTGATGACTAACTTTTGAGACATTGAAAGGGACCGAGGACAGAGATTCCCCATTCAGCTGTACTGGACAGTGAATGAAGTGCCCTGTGCTGAGCAGCTTCCTGTACATTCATAAACTGAAGCATAGTAACTACAGTCAGGGGGGCCTGGGCAGCGTGGGAAATCTGCACTGCATGAGTTGATTAATGTGTACCCAGGCAAAACCGGCACACTCTGTGCACACGCCTATGAGCCTCACTGTTTATTCCAAATACCAACTTTTTAATTTCACTCAGTCCTGCACCTCCTTACTGAATCAAGCAAGACTTCAATTAATTTATCTTGATTATGTAAGCTTGTCATTGGCTTGGTAAGCTGCAGACAGGCTTTCCATTGAAGTGCATGGTGTCAAGCCATGTAAATGCTTGGAGCAAGGTAGAGGACTAAAAAGATTTAAAGAGTTGATTTACAGTCCTGGGAGGCTGCTGGACAAAAATCACAAGGGAACATCATTTTGGGAAAGCATATTATATTTAAAAAATGCTGGTGCAGAGAAAGGAGCCATGGGAAGCATTAATAGTGCATGTATTCTTTAAAGGGATCAGGAACTTCTTATTTGAATCTCAACTAATTACATTTGTACCATCCCAGTAGTCTCTGTAAAAATGATAATATGATGGATTACCTTTAACTGATGATAATTCCTATTTTCAGAAATACTACCTACAACCTTTTGGCTTTAAGTACATTTTGCTGTGATTTTAAAAAATCTGATCCCAGGAGATGGGTTGCTCTGCTAGCTCAATGAAGAGCTGGTCTCTCGTCTCCAAACAGCACCCTTTAGTGATGTCAAGGAACAGCTTGCTTGCAGCGAATTGGATACAAACCTATCCGTTCAACAGGATTTAATTGAAATAAATAGTGATATTTGGAAAGGCCTCTAGTACAAGCAGTGACAGCATGGTGTTTGTAGTGGATTCACTTGGCTTTCATTCAGTTAATAGGTTCTTCTGGCTAGCTTCTATTAACACCTTTTCTTTGTAGGTCTTTATTCCACTTCACCCACTACTTTTTTTATGTTTTTCATTTTATCCTCCTCTCTCTTACCACAATTCAACTAGCCTGTGTGTCTTTTAACCTTCCTTTATGTGCAGACTATTTCCGTATCTGTGGTTATTTTTATTTTAAAACGTTTTTATTGGGAAACAAAAGACAATTGTACAGAAAAACATCAGTCAATCTGTGGTTACAATGAAGACAGCCAATTAATTCCTTAGATTGGTACAATTTTTTGCCTTTTTTGTTTTTTTAATGATTTAATTCCTCATTGTCATTATTTGTCATCTTGTATGGACATGAAATAAACAGTTCTGAAAAAACAGTTCAGCATTTAAATTTTAACTCAGCCAGCCAGGAGCAGGGAGTTCAATGAACAACACTAGGAATGATCATGTGATTATAAAACTCAGAAGTTCTCACTGAAAGTGTTACTAAACCCACAACAGTATAACCAGTCTGTATATAACGTAAAGCAGGGGTACTGAATTAAAATTCAAGGAGGTCCGGTCGCCAAAATTTTCTTTGGGCCGAGGTCCGAACCTCAAGTCTGTGCCATCACTCAAAAAGATTGTAGTCACTGTATGTCTATCAAAACATGAGAAATGTACAATTTCCTTAGCATTTCAACAATCTTTATTGTCAAGTTTCAGTTACAACATTAAACATGTGGACAGTTAGAACTAGCATAGCTTTACATTTGCTCTTGTCTTTGTATGGGAAACAAACAACAATTTTTAACAAAAATATGGAAATAAATCAATAACTCTTTAATAAAACATAAAAAGCACATCCATTTTTCAAGTAATAGAAATAAGCACCTTCTGACTTAAACTAAGGCCTCGTACACACGGCCGATTTTCTCGGCAAGAACCAGCAAGAAACTTGCTGGCAGAGAGGTCTTGCCGAGTAAATCGGTCGTGTGTACGCGGCTATCGGGTTTCTCGTCGAGAAAACCGACAAGAAACCTCGACGAGAAAATAGAGAACCTGCTCTCTATTTTCTCGTCGAGATTCTCCTCGGCATGTTTCTCGACGAGAAAAGTGAGTGTGTGTACACTTACCTGTCCTCCCGGAAGCCCGCGCATGTTCGAAATGAATTCGACGCATGCGCGGTAGCTTCCTAGGCATACGTAGGGTATACCAAGATGGCGGCGACGGCATCGAATGTGACGAGCGCATCCTCGTCGTAGTCGATGACGTCACCCCGTACGCTCCATTCAAAGAAGGTTCTTTGAAACGAGCGTGTGTACACTCGGCCGGGACAAGTTTCTTGTCCAAGAATCTCGTCGAAAAAAACGACATGTTTTTTTCAACGAGAATCTCGGCCGTGTGTACGAGGGCTAAAGGTGTCGATTTCAAAAAGTGCACACATTCTCCTCAGTTTTACCATGCAAAAACCTTCCCTGTCTAGTGAGAAAAATGGGCTTTTGCTTGTCCTGCCAGTAGTTTGAATCTTGGCTTAAATTGAGTTACTGCCATTCTCATGCACATATGTAGGTGCTCATTGGTGAGCCTGGAACGATACTTAGTTTTAATAATGTTCATAGTGGAGAAAGCTGACTCACAGCTGTATGTAGATCCAAACATGGTCAAGGTGTGTAGTGCTACCTTGGTTAGACAAGGGAAATCAGTCCCAGGAACAGTCTGTAGCCAGAAGTTAGCAGGATCAGTTCCTCCAAAGTGCTCTCTTAGTGCAACATTTGTTTGCAGGTCAATCATCTCTGTCTGTAGAGATCCCTCATGTGCCCACTTGAAGGTCTGTGTCACCTCCTTTGAAAACACTCTGACATCTTTAATGAGGAATGGATTGTGGATGAACAGGAGGATCTGCTGTCCAAGACTGAAGCCATCAAACCTTTTACTGAAGTTTCCAATGAGTTTATTTATGAAGTCAACAAAAGGAGAAACATCTCTCTTTCCTTCAATCTGTTCTTTCACCTTTGTGAAATGCAAGCACTCTCCTTGCAGATCTTCCTTGAACAAATCCAGTTTTCTCTGGAAGGAGCGGACAGCGGTCATCAAATCACAGATGGAATTGTTCTTGCCCTGGAGCTTTAAATTGAGTTCATTAAGGTGTGATGTTATGTCCACTAGGAAAGCGATATTATCCATTGTGCTCTCATCTTGTAAAAACAGTGAAAATGGTCTTGCTTTCTGACTTTTGAGTTGCACTAAGAAAGCCGCTACTTCTGTTCGAATGGACCAAAAGCATTCCAATACATTGCCTTTACTCAGCCATCTAACATTGTTGTGAAGTAAAAGGTCATTTGCATTTGCCTCAACTTCTTTAAGAAACTCTCTTAGTAAACGATGTTGATGGGATGAGGATACTCTGAGGAAATTGATGAGTTTCATCATCGTGTCCATGATTTCTGCAAACCGGTCTGATAGAATGGCACACAGGACGGTCTGGTGAATGATGCAATGGTAAGAAATAAGGTCAGGGTTGTCCTCTTTCAGTCGTGCCACGGCTCCTCTCTCCTTTCCTACCATGGCAGGGGCACCATCTGTGGTAACCGAGACCACTTTTTTCAGATCTATCTTCCTCTTTCTCAAAATCTCCTTAATGGCCTCATATATGTCTTGTCCTCTTGTGTGTGTCTCAAGTGGTGTTACACCTAACAGGTCCTCACAGAGTTCTTTTGTTTCTTTGTGCAAAAATCTTACATACACCAAAAGCTGGGCATTATCTGTTATATCTGTTGATTCATCAATGGCTAAAGAAATGCATGCTGCACTCTGAATAGCTGCATCAAGTTGTCCCAATACATCCTCTGTTAATATTTCAGTCTTTTTAGTTGCTGTTGACGCTGACAGTGGGATCTGGTTGATTTTTCCACACAGCTCATCTTTTTGTTTACCCTCGAGTAAAGTTTCAGCAACAGCATTCAAACACTCCTTTACAAATGTACCATCAGTAAATGGTCTTTTGTGTTGCCCCAAAATCCATGCTACTTTAAGTGAGCATTCATTTGCACGCTGCTGGGCTGTAAATGAATGTGAGAGGACTTTGGTGGATCTATCATACTGGGCTTTCAGTTCCATAATTTTACGCGCCCTCACCTCGGAATGCTGTGGATATGTTTGCGCAAAAGAACTGTGTTTTGTTTCGTAGTGACGCTTCACATTGCTACTTTTTATTAATGCCAAGGTTTCGCAACAAATGAGACAAATTGGTTTTAAACTTCCCATGGGAAGAATGAACATATATTGGTCTGTCCATTCATCTTTGAAGACTCGGTTTTCAGCATCTACCTTCCTTTTCTTGGCACAAGCCATGCTTTCTGGTGCTTTTCCTACGCTTTCCTCCACACACTTTGGTAATACTCTGTAAATGTAAATGTCCCCATTAGTGTTCCCCCTTACATCAGTTGCCCCTATCAGAGTAATTCATTACATTGGGTGCCCCATCAGACTAACCCCAAAAATCAGTTGCCAACGACAGAGTACTCCCTTACATCAGGTATTCATGTCAGAGTGCCCACTTACATCAGGTTTCTGCAATGTAAGGCCCCCTTACAGCTGGTTACTCCCATCAGTGTGCCCCCTTATATCATCTGACCCATTATATAAGGTTCCCCCTCAGTGCCCCCCTTACATAGCGTGTCCTCATCAGAGTGCCCCCTTACATTGGGTGTCACCATAAGTGTGCCTCCTTACATCAGGTGTCCCCACCACATCAGGTGTCCCCATCACAGCGCTCCTTTACCTCAGATGTCCCCATCACAGCGCTCCTTTACCTCAGATGTCCCCATCACAGCGCTCCTTTAAATCAGGTGTCCCCATCACAGCGCCCCTTTACATCAGATGTCCCCATCACAGCGCCCCTTTACATCAGGGGTCCCCATCACAGCGCTCCTTTACATCAGGTGTCCCCATCACAGCGCCCCTTTACATCAGGGATCCCCATTACAGCACTCATTTACATCAGGTGTCCCCATCACAGCGCCCCTTTACATCAGGGATCCCCATTACAGCACTCATTTACATCAGGTGTGCCCATCACAGTGCCCCTTTACATCTGATGTCCCCATCACAGCGCCCCTTTACATCAGGGGTCCCATCACAGCACTCATTTACATCAGGTGTGCCCATCACAGTGCCCCTTTACATCAGATGTCCCCATCACAGCGCCCCTTTACATCAGGGGTCCCATCACAGCACTCATTTACATCAGGTGTGCCCATCACAGTGCCCCTTTACATCAGATGTCCCCATCACAGCGCCCCTTTACATCAGGGGTCCCATCACAGCACTCATTTACATCAGGTGTGCCCATCACAGCGCCCCTTTACATCAGATGTCCCCATCACGGCGCCCCTTTAAATCAGGTGTCCCCATAACAGCGCCCCTTTACATCAGGGGTCCCCATTACAGCACTCATTTACATCAGGTGTGCCCATCACAGTGCCCCTTTACATCAGGGGTGCCCATTACAGCAGTCATTTACATAATGTGTGCCCATCACAGTGCCCCTTTACATCAGGTGTCCCCATCACAGTGCCCCTTTACATCAGGGGTCCCCATCACACTGCCCTTTTACATCAGGGGTCCCCATCACAGCGCTCCTTTACATCAGATGTCCCCATCACAGCGCCCCTTTAAATCAGGTGTCCCAATCACACCGCTCCTTTAAATCAGGTGTCCCAATCACACCGCTCCTTTACATCAGGTGTCCCCATCACAGCACCCCTTTACATCAGGGGTCCCTATCACAGTGCCCCTTTACATCAGGGGTCCCCATCACAGCACCCCTTTACATCAGGGGTCTCCAACACAGCACTCATTTACATCAGGTGTGCCAATCACAGCGCCCCTTTACATCAGATGTCCCCATCACAGCGCCCCTTTACATCAGGGGTCCCATTACAGCACTCATTTACATCAGGTGTGCCCATCACAGTGCCCCTTTACATCAGGCATTCCGGTCAGAGTGCCTCCTTACATCAGATGTCCCCATCAGAGTCCCCCTTAACATAAAATGTGCCCATTAGCGTGCCCCTAACATAAAATAAGGGTCAGGCTGATGGGCACATTTTATGTTAAGGGACACTCTAATGGGCAAATTTTATGTTAAGGGGAACCCTGATGGGCACAACAAAACGTGCCCCTTAAGGGGCACACTGTTGGACATATTTTATGTTAAGGGGCACGTTTTGTTGAGCCCATCAGTGTGCCCCTTAACATAAAATTTGCCCATCAGAGTGCCCCTTAACATAAAATTTGCCCATCAGAGTGCCCCTTAACATAAAATATGCCCATCAGCGTACACATTAAAAATATACCCATCAGCGTGCCCCTTAAAATAAAATTTGTCCATCAGCGTGCCTTTTTAAATAAAATTTGTCCATCAGCGTGCCCCTTAAAATAAAATTTGTCCATCAGCGTGCCCCTTAAAATAAAATTTGTCCATCAGCGTGCCCCTTAACATAAAATATGTCCAACAGCGTGCCCCTTAACATAAAATAAGGGATGGGCACATTTTATTTTAAGGGGCACGCTGATGGACAAATTTTATTTTAAGGGGCACGCTGATGGGTATATTTTTAATGTGTACGCTGATGGGCATATTTTATGTTAAGGGGCACTCTTATGTGTCCATCAGTGTGCCTCTTAACAAAATATGCCCATTAGTGTGCACAATAAAAAATATGCTCATTAGTAATCACTAATTATTAACGTGATGTCACATACCTTGAATGCAAGAGGGACGAATGATGCGAGATAAGGAGAGCCCGGGACCGCGAGTAGCAGGGGGCGGGACGTCACGCCCCCTTTCTCGCAAGGAGAGCCAGGAGTGGACCCGCTAGCAGCAGGGGGCGGGGCGTGCACGTGACGCCACACCCCTACTCACAAGGAGAGCCAGGAGTGGACCCGGGAACCGCGAGTAGCAGGGGGCGGGACGTCACACCCCCTACAAGCAAGGAGAGCCAGGAGTGGACCCGGGAACCGCGAGCAGCAGGGGGCGGGGCACGCATGTGATGTCACGCCCCTACTCACGGCCCGTGAGTGCGTGCTGCTAAACTCCGAGACCTACGGTGAGCAGGGGGCAGGCGCAGCGTCACTGGTTGCTGGGGAAACCCGCGGTCCCAGCAAACCAGCGCTGATATTTGTTATTATACTGGCGGTCCGGAGAGAAGTGTCACGCGGGCCGGACTCGGACCGCGGGCCGCCATTTAGTGATGGCTGACGTAAAGCATGCTTGTTATACTCACTGCGGAACCTAAGGGGGTTAATCCTGCGCATTGTATAGGCTGTTTGATAATGATCTTCTCTGATCCTTACCTTCTTCCACTGTCCCCAATCCATCTCATCCATCTCATGATAAGACAGAGCCTTTGGAGTCACTCTGCACATGCTCAGTTTGGTGTGTATTGCTAGAGAGTTTTCTTTTTCTTTGGAGAGAGTGTCTGATCAGCACAGGGTCAATCAGCGCTGTCCAAACAGAGGTTCAGGGGTCCTGCAGCCTCATAGGACAGTCCGAGTAGAATGAAAACTCCTTCTACAAGCTTTAACAAGACACTGATAGAAGTCACAAAGCTGTGAATGGGAAAAGCTATTAAGCTATGTAGCGGGTATCAATATTTAGGGGGAGTATTTGGGCGGTAGCATGGCCCAAATGCAGCAATTACGAGGGTTTTATGGTTGTTTTTGTTCGTGGAAGATATCAATGGTGTCCAGTTCCCTGCGGCCCCTGGGTGGCGCTGTCGCCTTGGGCTGGGGTTGAACCACCATTGTAGGGCTGTGTCCTTTTTGTCCTCTCGCAGCAGTGGTACGGTGGGGCGGGGAACCTGTTGTGCTTGCTGGGAGAGGGTATAAAGGGGGCGGACATCTTGCGCACGAGGAGTCCGAGCACCAGGCACCTTCAGCCTGGGGCTGCTGTCCGATCGTCTGTGTCCAGGCGCCCTTGGCCTGGGCACGTGGAGTCGAGTTCCATCCCAGGCACCTTAAGCCTGGGGTGAGGTACTTTGCAAGAAGGCCCTGGGACCAGTACCTTCCACTGGGTCCCGCGAGAGATGAGGTATTCCTAGGGTGCCCCCGGAATTGGGTGCCCGAATCCAGGGCGTAAGGGACCAGAGATGTGACCCTCCCGAAGAGCTGGTACAGCATAATGCCGGTGACGGTGTGGGCCTCTGGAGACCGTCCGGATGGATGTCTTTCCCTGACAGGGGCCATTTATCCTAACGGAGGTATTCTATGTTCTTGTGGTCAGTGGCGGGGATCCAACTGAACCAGGTCGGTGGCAGAGACCTTTATTCAAGGTCTGTGGCAGAGGCCTCTACTTTCACCAAGGTTTGTGGCAGAAACCAAATTCACGGTCGGTGGCAGCGACTGTGCGCCAAGCCTGTTTGCCTGTTTGGAATCCAGATGTGCCTCGTCTGGATATTGGGCCACTCTTATGTTTTTTGGGGGGCAAAAAGGGCGGACATTAGACCTAATGGCAGGCAGTTGGAGATTTCAAGGGAGGAGGCATGTATCCGCTGGTTTGGGAGGCCCGGTATGCGGTGGGTTTGCCTGAAGTGCAGCATTTTGCGAGGTTGGACAGACCACCAGATGTCTTGGTGCTGCATGTTGGTGGCAATGACCTTGGCGGTCGTCCCATCGGCGAGCTCATAAAGGATGTCAAGCTTGATTTTTTTACGCCTTAGGACCTCCTTCCCCGATATGCTGATCGTTTGGTCGGATATTGTGGCTAGGAAGACCTGGAGGTTGGCTAGGTCTGTAGACCGCTTAAACAAGGCACGGATCAAGGTTAATCACAGTGTGGGTCTATTTGTGGTCCGTAATGGGGGTTTGGTGGTCCGCCATAAGGAAATGGAGAAAGACGTTGGGCTATATCTCCGCAGGGACAGGGTACACCTGTCCGAGGTTGGGATTGATCTTTGGTGTATGGGCCTACAGGATGGGATCCAAAGAGCACTGAGGGTGTGGCGGGGCTCCCAAGGGTAAGGGGGTCACCCTTGTTAACTGTGGCGGTGGTGGTCTTTGATGGTGGTAACTATCCTATGAGGTGGAAGTGTGGGGGACTCATACGTGGTATGGGCCCCCTGGTGTCTGCAGTTAACAAGGGTTAGCTGAAGATGGTAATGGTGGCACTGCGGGTAACAGGTTGTCGTCGAGCTGGCGTTATTTCGGCTGGAGGCCTAGGACGGTAAAAGGCCCGCAGTGAAGAAGTAAAAATTATTATGTTGGGAAGTGCCGTCAAAGACCACCGGGGGGAGCATATGATAGCTGAGTTTTGTTATGGTTAAATTATGGTTAAAATATGTTATATATATATAATATTTATGAATAAAGAAGGTTGCCGTTGGCCAGTTTTACTCCAGCTCAAGTGTGGTCTCGTTATTATAGGTAAGGTTAAGTGGGGTTAAGGTTGGAGTAAGTAAATATGGTGGCTGTCAAGTTATGGGATGTACATCTTAGCTACCCTGGTCAAGAGAGGCCTGGAGCGAGTGGATTGAAAAGGAGCTCGCAGAGGGCCGGCATGACAGGAGTGATAAGGGACAGCAGGGGTTAAGGAAGTTAGTTTGGAAAGTGGTGGGGTATTAAGGGATTGGAGGAAAAGTTGTGGAGAGGAGGGGTTTTGTTTATTTAAGGGACAGGAGGGGTGACACAGGCAACACAGCAGGGTAATCAGTTAGAGGAGAGGTTTCCCGCCCGCCCTCCCTGGGTTTTCGTTAACTTTTCTTTCTTTCAGGTGTTGTTGCAGTATACGTCATGGCAGCAGAAGGTTGGCGGTGGTGGTCTTTGATGGTGGTAACTATCCTATGAGGTGGAAGTGTGGGGGACTCATCCGTGGTATGGGCCCCCTGGTGTGTGCAGTTAACAAGGGTTAGCTGAAGATGGTAATGGTGGCACTGCGGGTAACAGGTTGTCGCCGAGCTGGCGTTATTTCGGCTGGAGGCCTAGGACGGTAAAAGGCCCGCAGTGAAGAAGTGAAAATGATTATGTTGGGAAGTGCCGTCAAAGACCACCGGGGGGAGCATCTGATAGCTGAGTTTTGTTATGGTTAAATTATGGTTAAAATATGTTATATATATTTAATATTTATGAATAAAGAAGGTTGCCGTTGGCCAGTTTTACTCCAGCTCAAGTGTGGTCTCGTTATTATAGGTAAGGTTAAGTGGGGGTTAAGGTTGGAGTAAGTAAATATGGTGGCAGTCAAGTTATGGGATGTACATCTTAGCTACCCTGGTCATGAATACTTCTTGAAAGCCCCACCATGCGTTTCAGTATGGGCCAAATTTACACTTCAATTTGAGACCCCATTTATTACAGTTAATAACTGTTGTTAGTTCACAGCTACTGTATGTACTGCAGCTCAGGCCACTTTCAAAAAATATTATATAGCATTTGTGTGCCTTATTAGCATTATTTCACACTTGTGCATGAGGGATTGTATACATTATCGAATGTGTTTTAAGCACCTTATTAAAACATATGTTGTTATGTACATTTATGTGTCATGATGCTAATGAAGAAAACAAGAATCTTTTCTGTTTTTGCTTCTTTTTTTTCTGCTATTATATGAGGTACACTAAAACTCAATATGCACATGGTTTTTATATTATTATTCATTATTAGTAATAAATTAACGTGCAGATTAACACATCAAAAACTGCAACAGGGAGACTTTTCTAAAACGAAATACATTTCTACAGTGGTGTGAACCTCACCAACATACTAAAATGATAAGCTTCAGATTTGCTGTATAGTTTAGTATAGTATAGTTTAGCACAAGGAATCATTGAAAATGTGAATGGCTCATAAAAGTGTGTTAATCAGGCTCACTGAAATAAGTGGAAATCGCACAAAACTTGAATCATACCTCTTTATGCATTTCAATGCATTTGTATCATGAAAAAAATATTTTTTTCTTGAATAGTTCTCCTCCACTTTGCATAACATGAACGAGGGCACACATAAAAAAAATAACCTTTAAAGTTGAAGTCTAGATACACATAAAAGACACACATGAATGATGCTCTGTATTCAATAGTAGATTATTAATCAATATTTTTTTTAAATGTAAGCAGCAGTGTAAGTACCTGATTTTGATCTAGTATCCACTTCTTGCATTACCTGTGGAACCAATCAATTGTGCTGCAGTGCTCACGTGATAGCAAGGGACATGCTGATAGGAGGAGAGGGAGGATTGGCAGAGAGATGACCTCATCTGTCTGCTGCTTCTCCTTTCACTGTCCACTCACAGGCTGGGATAACAAAAAGACCTGTAAGGCCTCAGTTACACAGGCGTACTATGGCGCACACCTGTGTGAGGGCTTTGTTTACCCGCATGTTGATGCACAAGTGTCCCATGTGTCCCCTTGCAGGTAGTTCCATTCATGTCAGTTGGGACGTAGCGGCTATACGGACACAGACGCTGTTCTCAACTTCATAGCCATACGGGTGCAGGTGAATGGTCCTAGGCGTAGACAGTGTACATTCGGATCTGTGCACCCATCATCGCACAGCTGTCAAATTGGGGATAACACTAGCCTTTCACTTTATAAAACTCTGGTTAGGCAAAATCTGGAGTACTCCATCCAGTTCTGGTCACCAGTCCTCAGAAGGGATGTGCTGGAACTGAAAAGAGTCCAAATAAGGGCAACAAAATGAATAATGGGACTGGATGATCTCAATTACGAGAAACGACTACAAGCACTAAATTTATTCTCACTGGAGAAGCGACGCTTGAGAGGGGACATGATAGCGATTTACAAATACCTCATTGGTGATCCCCGCATAGGAAAAAACTATTTAGTCTCAGGGAGCATAAGAGGACAAGAATGGAGGAGAAGTGGTTTAACCTTAAACTGTGCAGGGGGTTTTTCACTGTCAGGGCAATAAGGCTGAGGAACTCTCTTCCACAATTGGTGATGGCAGCGGGGACTATGGATATTTTTAAAAGACTCGGATGTGCATCTTAAAGAACACAACATATAGGGATATGGAAAAAGATTTTTTGACACTGACACACGTACACGTATTGTCTTTATTCAAACTTACCTACTATGTAACTGTAGCGGGGGTTAACATTTAGGGGGAGTGCAAGGGTGGTAGTATGACCCAATGCACTAATTGTTAGGGAATCTGGGACCTTTATTATTGGTTCTTGGAGGACTCTGGTGGTGTGAGGTTCCCTGCGGCCTGCAGGTGGCGTTGTTGCCCAGGGCGGAGTTGAACCCTCACCGCAAGACTGCATCCCTTTTTGTCCTTTTCTGGCGCTTGTGCAGCGGGGCGGGGAACCTGCTGTGATGCAAAGGCAGAGGGGATAAAGGGGGCGGACGCCCTGAACACGGGGTTCAGAGTCGGAGGTCAGAGTCGCGCCCAGGCACCTTCAGCCTGGGTGCCGGCGTTCCGGAGTTCCGGGCTCAGGTGCCCTGGACCTGGCCGGAGTGGGAGATGGAGTCCATCCCAGGCACCTTTAGCCTGGGGTGAGGTACTACTAAGAAAGCCTGGGGCCCGGTACCTTCGACTGGGTCCCGCAAGGGTGGAGGAATCCGAGGGGGCCCTAAAGCCTTGGGTGCCCGAGTCTGAGGTGAGGAGGCCAGGGAGCGTAACCCCTCCGAACAGTCCGGTGCAGCATTGCTGGTGACGGCGGGGCCTCTGGTAACTCTCTTGGACGGATGTCTTCCCTCTGATAGGGGCTGCGTTTAACAAAGGTAATTCACTCTCTGTTTTACACAGTCGGTGGCAGCGACTGTGCGCCATGACCGTTGGTAACATTACAATGGTTGGTTCTACCTAAGGATTGTGCCTCGACCTACTCCCCACCTATACTGAACTGTTCTTTGGTCACAACCTGTCTGTGCTAAGTGACGATTTATTGCTGTTGAAGAATAAATCTGAGTTGGACCTTTTCAGTGGTGTGGAACTCCAGTTACTGGGAGAAGAGGGGGTCATTTACAGAAGAGACTTGGCTCTGGGTTATACACACGACCCGATGGTAAAATAGGTTCTGGCCTTCACCTCTGTCCAAAAGAGGACATGGGCCGTGGTGTATCTCATCCCTCCTCCCATACTCCCCCCTAGACAAGACAACAAGCCGAGAAGAAGAAGGGGTGAGAAGGGTGAGGTCGCTACATAACTATATAGTGCACCCATGTGAATGAGGCCTAAATGTTAATTTACTGCAAAAGAAAACAATCAGATCTCCTGAATGGTAGAAAAACTGAGCTTGGTGCTCAGCGTCAAACACAAATCAAAACCAAAACTCCCACAGCTGCACTTACAAACAAAACATAATACCAGTGCTGAACCAACATTAAAAAGAAAGAATACAAATGCTGTGCTACATTTGTATTCTTTTTAATCAGATCTCCTGCCCTGCCAGAAAGAGTAGTGCTGTGTGACACAGATGTGAAAATATCAGAACTGGATGAACATAAATACAAATCTGTGTATTTAGCTGTTTGCCTGGAGTTCAGTTTCCCCCAATAGCATGTATTATTGCATAAGTTAGCGCCTATAAAAATACATACAATAATGTGTGTGTGCTGCTGCATGGACATAAATGTCAAAGGGTTTCTTTTATCAAGAGGAGGTATAATCATACAGTTATTTTAGAGAATGGGAAAATGGCAGTGTAGTCACATTGTTTACTGACCACAGAAAAAGGCAGTTGGTGGAAAATATGTTTGCAGTTTGTTTAGAAAAACAAAGCCAGACTTCCCATCTGACAGTGGAGATTTTCATAAGAGAAATGGAACCAGGAGGCCTTAGGAGAAAACCTCTGTTGGGTTTCCACCTGGAACAGTAAGGAATGGGTAGAGAACCTCTGTTAGAGTTCTCACCTAGAACATTGAGGCATAAGGAGTGAACCTCGGCCTGGGTTCTCACCTGAAACAGGAAGGCATAGGGAGAGAACATCTGTTATGCCGTGTACACACGATCGGTTTTACCGATGAAAACAGTCCGATGGACTTTTCTCATCGGACAAACCAATCGTGTATGGGCCCCATCGGTCTTTTTTCCATCGGTGAGAAAAAATAGAACATGTTTTAAATTTATCCGATAGGAAAAAAACGATAGCAAATTCCGATCGTCTGTGTGGAACTCCATCGGAGAAAAAACCCACGCATGCTCCGAATCAAGTTGACGCATGCTCAGAAGCATTGAACTTCAATTTTCTCGGCTCGTTGGAGTGTTTTACATCACGGCATTTGGGACGGTCGGATTTTTTACTGATGGTATGTTATCAAGACTGATGGAAGTCAGCTTCATCGGATATCCGATGGAAAAAAACATCAGATTAGAATCCATAGGAAATCCGATCATGTGTACAGGGCTTTAGAGTTCTCACTGGAACAGGAAGGCATGTGGAGAGAACCTCTGTCTGGATTCTCACCTGGAAAAGGGAGGCTGTTAGGACCTGGGACCTCTGGTGTGTCTGGTGGTGACTCTACTTGCTGAGCCACCTGGAATGCTGGACAGCTCCTTGGATAGTTCATTAGACAATTCCTTGAATGATCTTTCTTGTCTTGAATCTTGTTTGCCTTGAACCTTGAACCCTTTGCTCCTCCCATGAACTTCCTGATTTAAGCCATGTCCCTGCACTTCCTGGTTGCCAAAATATTGTGTCTTCACCAGCCAATATCTTGCTCCTATCTACTGCTGCCTACCACTCACTACCGACTTTTGGCTCGTCCCCGACTACGCTTCTGTTGAATCCCAACCTGCAACTATCTGTTACCGACTTTTGGCTCGTCCCCGACTACGCTTCTGTTGAATCCCAACCTGCAACTATCTGTTACCGACTTTTGGCTCGTCCCCGACTACGCTTCTGCTTGATCCCTACCTGTATTATCTGTTTCTGGACCTCGGCTTGCTCACCCTCTGGTGGGGCTAATCTGAGGACCGCGACCTGGCACTGACATGCAGCGAAGCCCATCTCCACCTTTAGGAGCCCTGGTGAATACCGGTCAGTGCTTAGACCCCGCACCTCAGGTGAACCCGTGTCATTAGCCAGGGTGAACTGTGTGAATACCTGCTCTGCTGCTATAGCTACTGGCCTCTGAGCCTGACTCCAGACCGTGACAGAATATTCTGGCCCAAAACATGGAGGCCGTTGTAGCAGCTGCTGTAGCTCCTCTCAGGGTGCAAATCGCTGAGTTGCAGACATTTGGTGTTAACTACCAGGAAAAATGTTCTGAGTTACAGATTGAAGTGAAAGCACTACAAGAGGAAATCCTTGATCTGAATAAACAATTGCGGGATTTTCGTGCCCGAGATACTGCTGCCGTAGATACTAATGCACAAATTCCCCTACCACTTAAGTTTAATGGAGACCGCCGCCATTATAGAGGGTTCCTTAATCAATGTCGTATATACTTTCAGATGCAACCTGCTGCATTTACTTCTGACAGGAAAAAGGTGCTGTTTATTATCAACCTCCTGACTGAGGAAGCTTAAGCCTGGGCCTCCCCTTATGTGGAGAAAGAAGATGTCGTCCTGGATGATTTAGATTCTTTTGTGGCTGCGATGAACCAAGTTTTCGATGATCCTAACCGCTGCGCTACTGCTGAGGCAAAAGTGCACAATTTACGGCAGGGTAGATGCTCTGTTGCAGAGTACACAACTGAATTCCGACGTTGGATCTCAGATACCAATTGGAATCCATCAGCACAAAAAAGTCAGTTCTGTCAAGGACTCTCGGAGCAAGTAAAAGATGAGCTTGCCAGAGTAGAAAGTCCTGACGACCTTGAGGCTTTTATTAAATTATGTATTCAAATTGATCAGAGACTTACTGAAAGGAGAAAGGAGAGACTGGGAATCCTAGGCAGTAATGGTGGCATGCGTTTTTCTACTACTCAGTATCCTCCTAAGGGTCCAAAAGTTTTTCCTGATTCTGACACTCCTGAACCTATGCAGGTGGATGCTATTAAAAGATCTATTACCACTCAGGAGAAAGAAAGACGATGTTCAGAGAACTTGTGTCTTTATTGTGGAGATTCTGGACATTATGCAGTTAATTGTCCCAATAAACTTAAAATAACAATTGCAGCAACGGATTTTACAGTATCTGAACAAATAAACTCAATTTCTCAGTCCGTCTCTCCTTTGATTCAGGAAGCAAATAAAGTTAATTCTTTATCAACTCACTTTGTCATCCCAATAAGGCTTATTGTGGAAAGCAATGAAATATCTTGCGCTGCTATGCTGGACTCAGGGGCCGGGAGAAACTTCAAGGACATCGAATTTGCCCAAAGTAATAACCTTCAAATAAGAAATAAGCTTGCCCCTATTGATATGGAAACTGTGGATGGCTCACCTTTGTCTTCAGGTCCAGTTACCCACGAGATCATCCCGCTTAAACTCCTAATCGAGACTGACCATCAGGAGACTATCAGCTTTGAGCTGATCACATCACCCAAGTTCCCTATTATCCTGGGCATCCCTTGGTTCTCTATCCATAATCCCTCCATCAACTGGGAGACACGTTCTTTAAGCTTTACATCTGACCATTACAAAAGACATTGCAAAGAATCTTATCAAATAAGCCCTCCACCAACCCAAGATTTACAAGCAGTTTTGGCAACTACCAAGCCATACGACAAGCTACCTCCACAATATCTTGAGTTTCGCAACGTTTGTGATAAAAAGAACGCAGATCAGCTGCCTCCTCATCGCTCTTATGATTGTCCCATTGAATTGCTTCCAGGGGCAGAAATACCATTTGGGCGCCTTTATTCTTTATCAGAACCTGAACTGAAGGTGCTCAGGGAGTGGATTAATGAGAATCTAGAGAAGGGTTTTATCAGACACTCAACCTCTTCTGCTGGGGCAGCCTTATTCTTCGTGGTGAAAAAGGACTCCACCCTGCGTCCGTGTATTGACTACAGAGATTTAAATAGGATCGCAATTAAGAATCGCTATCCACTCCCATTGATTCCAGAAATGCTTGAGAGACTCCACTCCGCCAAGCTCTTTACTAAATTAGATTTACGGGGGGCATAAACCTTGTCTGCATTCGTCCCGGAGATGAATGGAAAACTGCTTTCAGAACCAGATATGGACATTTTGAGTCTTTGGTCATGCCCATTGGGCTCTGCAATGCTCCTGCAACTTTTCAACATTTTATTAATGATGTTTTTCGAGATTTGCTTGATCAGTTTGTAATAGCATATTTGGATGACATTCTCATTTTCTCTGATACTTTGGAAGAACACCGCAAGCATGTCTGTATTGTTTTCGAGAGACTAAGGCGGAATCAACTTTACATCAAACTAGAGAAATGCGAGTTTGAACAAACTCAGATCCAGTTCTTGGGATACATAATCTCTTCTGAAGGGGTAAGCATGGATCCTGATAAGATCAAAGCAGTGGTGGATTGGCCTGTCCCTAGGAATGTTAAGGAGATACAGCGATTTGTTGGATTTGCCAACTTTTACAGAAGATTTATAAGGAATTTCTCCAAGGTAATTGCTCCAATTACACAGCTGACAAAGAAAGTGATACCCTTTTTGTGGTCACCTGAGGCACAGACTTCCTTTAGTAAACTGAAAACTCTCTTCACTTCTGCACCAATACTGGTACATCCAGATGCAGAACTACCTTTCATCCTAGAAGTTGATGCTTCTAATTCTGCTGTGGGAGCTATCCTTTCTCAACGAATTGGAGAAAAAATGCAGCTTCATCCTTGCGCTTATTTCTCTCGAATGATGTCTCCAGCCGAGAAGAATTATGACATTGGAAACAAGGAACTGCTGGCAATTAAGGAAGCATTTTCTGAGTGGAGGCATCTGCTGGAAGGGGCTAAGCACCCTGTAACCGTTCTCACTGATCATAGAAATTTAGAATTTATTTTCTTCTCCAGGTTCAATTTTGTTATCTCATACTGCCCTGGGTCAAGGAATGGTAAGGCTGATGCGATATCACGGATGTTGCCTGGGCCTCTCCAGGAAAGCAACTCTGAATGTACAATCCTGTCTCAAAAGAACTTTCTAGGGGCCACGAGTTCAAAGACATTTCTTAATCTCCTCAAGGAGGGGTATGAGAATGACCCGCTTCTTAATAACCCTCCTAAAGACATAAACCTCAAGTACAACAATGGTTTTTGTACTCAAGTGCATTGCCTCTATGTACCTGAATCAGTTCGGGTAGAAGCCCTCAGGTTGGTACACGACTCTAAACTTGCTGGTCATTTTGGGGTTTCTAAGGGAGAAGAACTCTTATCACGTTCCTTTTGGTGGCCTGGGTACAACAAAGATGTAAAGAGATATGTGGCTTCATGTCTAACCTGTGCTCGCAATAAGACACCCCGATCTTCTCCTCTGGGGTCACTTCTACCCAATGGCGTCCCTAGGGGGGCCAGAGGGGGCCCTGCCCCCGCAACATTATGCTGTGCCCCACCATGTGCCCCCCCCAAAAAAAATTTATTTTTTTTTGCTTTTTTGTATTTCGCTCGGGCTGCTGGGGTAACATAGTCTCTCCTGAGAGGGGGAGTGTCCCCAGTCAGCTCCTGTGGGGGATTCCTCCCCCCTCCCTCTGCTTGCTGACACTGCAAAATGCGAGCACTCACACAACCACAGCCGCCCGATCTGCTCCTTCCCCTGCATCCTCATTGGCACGGAGAAGAGCGAGTTGCAGGAAGGACTCCACGAGCCCTGTGGGGGGGAGGGGGCCCAAGCATTCATCTCAGTTACTGAAAAAACAGACTGATTTCTCCCGTCCTTAGGACAGAAGAACCAGCCTGTAAATTCCAAGAGTGGTGACTGCAAGCTGAGCCGAGTGTCAGTCTATGACACTCTTTCACAACGCAGGGAGTCCAGCCACCCCCCCTCACTCTCCTCACATACGAGCAGGGAGGAATACAGCTCCTCCTCCTCCTTCCAGTCCCGCCCACACTATCCCGGCGTGCTGTATCTGAAGAGAGGGGATGTGTGGGCGGGAAATATGAAAATCAGCAGCATTCCTGGCTGTGTGTGAATGATGCCTCAGATTTTAGCCTGGACCATGGGTAAGTGTGTGCACTGCAGACTGCAGTACACTGTAAATCACTGAACTGCATTATCTCCATCCCTTCTCTCCCCCATCTGTCTCCCTCCCTCTCTCCTGTTCTTTCAAGACATTCACAATTTACTTTCACTTTCAGTTAGGCAGTGAATATACGGTGCAAATTTCTTTCCTGCATCCACAGATTGCAGGAAAGAAACTTGCATAATTCCCCCATCAACACAGACAGTGCTGACAGGGGAATATCCCTCCTGCCCAGAAATTGTATTCTCCCGACAAACAGTGATGATCACTAGTGGCTATAGCAACCACTAGTGATAATCATAAGAGAATCTGCTCATTAATGTTTCAAATCTCAGCCAGTTCCTGCTGAACCAGCTGAAATTTAAACTGTCTATGGCTGGTCTTAGCTCTTAGGCAGCCCATACATTGATCACTTTTTTCATTCAACTATTAGGTTGAATGAAAAAAAAAAAGAAATGACCCAATTCCCCCATCTACACATTATAGGTGGATGGGGGAATCCTCCCAGTGTGGACCAGTGCTGGAACAACCAGAGTTGCTGTCCTGTCCCGGCTATTCACAGCGCTGGTCTCTGTCTCCATGGCAGCAGCGGCAGCACATTGGAACCCAGTGCTGGTTACTTTATGGGGCTGATGTACAGTAAGGTGACCAGATTTTTAAAATGAAATCCGGGGACATATTTTATTTTTATTTTTTTTATTGGCTAATGGTAAACTATTTTATAAGCATATTTTCCTCAAATGATATATGCAGTGCATGTGGTGTTTATGGAATGATTGTATGATATATACGTTCTTTCCCACATTTCGTCCATGAGATGAAAAAAAAAAAATACTTCTTAGAATTTTTGGGATATGACTACCAAATGTTATGAAGAGAAGATAGAGAAAAACTTGGGAGGGATGGGGTCCCAAAATTGAAATCCAATCCAGGCAGGGGTGGCTCCAGACAATGTTTTTTTGGGGTGCTATGGTGGTGCTTGAAGTAAAACTGAGGGTGCTAATGCAGTGCGCTACCACACACCTGTGGGAGTGGCCAGCAAGTGGCGGTTTCATCATGGCGTCCAATGATGATCAGTATGTCCTGGCCTCTGTATACCAATAAAAAGCCAAAAAATGCAGCACAACCCTACACTTCATTTATACATTTCTACAAATGGACTTATAAGTGAAATGGTAAAACCTATAAATGAATATCCAATGCAAATCAACCAATGTATTGCAATTTAGTAGTGATGATGTCACCTCCTCTGCAAAAATATTTTGAGAATTTGCAGAGCAAATAATGGTGAAACCCCCTACATACAAAAATAATAACAGAGACGCAAATCAACCCATGTAATAGAATATAGTAGTGATGGTGTCACCCTCTCTGCAAAAGGTAAGAAATATTGCAGAGCTGCAATGTGCAAATAGTGGTAAAGCCACCTATATATAATCATAATAATGATAATAATAAAATGTACACTTGAGGTATATATTTTACATTTTATTATTCTGATTATATATAGGTGGTTTCACCACTATTTGCACATTGCAGCTCTGAAAAATGTATTACCTCTTGCAGAGAGGGTGACAACATCACTACTATGTTCTAATACATGGGTTCATTTGTGTCTTTGTTATTATTATTATTGTATGCAGGGGGTGTCACCGCTATTTGCACATTGAAGCTCTGCAATTTCTCAAAATATCACTACTATATTGCAATACATTGGTTGATTTTCACTGGATATTCATTTATAGGTGTTACTATATCACTTATAAGTTCATTTGTACAATTTTATAGATGAAGTATAGGGCAGCGCTGCATTTTTTGCTTTTTATTGATTCGCGTTAGATGAGGGAACCAGCTAAAAAGATTCTCTTATTGCTTTTGAGATATTTTTAGTTGCATGGTAATTGATTTACCTGATTTTTTATGTCCTCTGTATACTGGTAACCACTGGCCATGCATATTGGTGGTAAGTGTGCCCCCTGTATGCTGGTGCTACATGCAGAGTGCAGGTGGGTGCTGGATGCAGGGCTCAAGAGGATGCTATGTAGAGAGTGCAAGGTTCAGGAGTGCGTTTTGGAAAGAGTGATGGTCAGAGACTGCAGACATACTACAGGAGATGTTCAGAGACTGCGGATATTATACAGGAAATGGTCAGAGACTGCGGATATAATACAGGAGACGGTCAGAGACTGCGGATATTATACAGGAGAGAGACAGCGGATATAATACAGGAGACGGTCAGAGACTGCGGATATTATACAGGAGAGAGACTGCGGATATTATACAGGAGAGAGACTGCGGATATTATACAGGAGAGAGACTGCGGATATTATACAGGAGATGGTCAGAGACTGCGGATATTATACAGGAGAGAGACTGCGGATATTATACAGGAGAGAGACTGCGGATATTATACAAGAGAGAGAATGCGGATATTATACAGGAGGGCCAGCACAATTTGTTGTTAGAGATGGGCTGGGCATGTTCAAAATTCCACATGCCAGAGCCTACCAGGAAGCCCACACTGCACAGCGGTAATCACAGGCAGTGAGACATTTCCCGGTCCGCAGCTGTACAGATCAGGAAACGTCTCACTGGCTGTGATTAGCACTGTGGAGTGTCGGCTTCCTGGTGGGATCGGGCATGTGGGATTTCAAACACACCCGAGCCCATCTCTATTGGTTGTAGACAGTTGAGCTCCCTGCAGGTTGCTTAGCAGCAGTGGAGCCTTCTCTGACATGCTGATCGGGATGCAATCCAGGTGATGCTCCTAGTCAAATCCTAGTGTCAAATATCAGATTTTATTGATCAAAGCCCACACTTTACAGGCATAGAGCCCACATGGCTGCTGAACATACGGTTGATTATATATATGTGGTTGTACTCTTGATGCTAATAAATACTGTGTTTATTAGATCTGACTGGGAGAATCACCAGGATCACATCCCGATCAGCATGTCAACAGAGAAGGTTATACAGCATTACTGCTGCTAGGTGACCAGCTGGGGGCTCGGCTCTCTATAACCAATAGTGCCAGCCTTCCCCTGCATGCACCCATAATGTCACCAGCACTAGGTCCTAATAGACTGCCTCCGCTGCCAAGGAGACAGATGCCAGACCAGTGCTGTCAATAGCAGGGACAGGACAGCTGGGGAACCCCACAGTGGCAGAACACCAGGGCCCGATGGCAAGACAACCTTTGCAACCCTGATAGTTCTCCCACTGCTGTGGATCCTTATATTTTCTTGGTGTGCTGGTGACATATATCTCTTGTTTTCTGCCACCCTGGGGGGCCCCAGTATAGTGGGAAGGGAGCTCACTGTAGAACATGTGAAAGGGCCCGTTGTGGGATCGTAGTAAAGGGCCCCAAGATATATATATATATATATATATATATATATATATATATATATAATTGCATTTTATAGTTGGCCCCCTACTTTTGTCCCTGTCCCACCATGTGCCCCCCCTAAATATGAAAGCTGGAGACGCCACTGCTTCTACCACTGCCTGTTCCATCTAGGCCATGGGGTTCAATTTCTATGGACTTTGTGGTCAACCTTCCTCTTTCAAAAGGGATGACCACCATTCTGGTAGTCGTTGACCGTCTCACTAAGATGGCTCATTTTATTCCAGTTAAGGGGGTACCCTCCGTTGAACATACTGCGTAATGGTTAGAGAAGTTTTTAAACTTCATGGAATTCCTGATGATGTGGTGTCTGACAGAGGGGTACAGTTTACCTCAAAATTTTGGAGAAGTTTTTGCTCAGCTTTGGGTGTAACAATTAACTGTCCATAGCTTTTCATCCACAGTCTAATGGTCAGACCGAGAGGACCAATCAAACTCTTGAGCAATACCTTCGATGTTTTGTGAGTTATCTCCAGGATGACTGGGTGGACTACCTTCCAACGGCAGAGTTTGCTTATAATAACTCTAAACATAGCTCCACTTCCCAAAGCCCAATTTTCTTAAACACCGGGTATCATCCAGTTTTTATTCCTGATCTCCCTATCTCAACTTCAAATCCTGCTGTTACCAACAGACTAACTTCATTACATGAGATCCAGGACAGATTGACTGATATATTGAAGGAGGCGCAGGAATATTACAAGAAGGCCGCTGACAGACACCGTAGGTCTATTCCTACCTTTCAGGTAGGTGACAAAGTTTGGTTATCTACCAAAAATTTAAAGGTTCAGGTTCCATGTGCTATGTTGGGTCAAAAGTTTATGGGACCTTTTGAGATTTCTCCTCAAATCAACCCGGTCACTTTTCGCCTAAAACTTCCTGACAATATGAAGATTCACCCTGTTTTTCATATATCGCTACTCAAGCAGTTTCATGAAAATACTTTTTCTGGAAGAATTCATCCTCCTCCTCCATCTGTTGAGGTACAGGGTGAAGAAGAATATGTGGTGGGAAAAATTCTTGACTCCAGGAACAAATTGCAATATTTGGTTCAATGGGAAGGATATGGGCCAGAAGAAAATTCTTGGGAGCCTGAAAAGAATGTTCATGCCCCTAGATTAACAAGGGAATTCCACCAGAGGTTTCCTCAGAAACCTGGCCCTAAGACATCCAGGGGACATCCTGGAAGGAGGGGGGTACTGTTAGGACCTGGGCTTGAACCTGGGACCTCTGGTGTGTCTGGTGGTGACTCTACTTGCTGAGCCACCTGGAATGCTGGACAGTTCCTTGGATAGTTCATTAGACAATTCCTTGAATGATCTTTCTTGTCTTGAATCTTGTTTGCCTTGAACCTTGAACCCTTTGCTCCTCCCATGAACTTCCTGATTTAAGCCATGTCCCTGCACTTCCTGGTTGCCAGAATATTGTGTCTTCACCAGCCAATATCTTGCTCCTGTCTACTGCTGCCGACCGCATCTTTGCTAACATCACTACCGACTTTTGGCTCGTCCCCGACTACGTTTCTGTTGAATCCCAATCTGCAACTATCTGTTACCGACTTTTGGCTCGTCCCCGACTACGCTTCTGTTGAATCCCAACCTGCAACTATCTGTTACCGACTTTTGGCTTGTCCCCAACTACGCTTCTGCTAGATCCCTACCTGTATTATCTGTTTCTGGACCCCGGCTTGCTCACCCCCTGGTGGGGCTAACCTGAGGACCGCGACCTGGCACTGACACGCAGTTAAGCCCATATCCACCTTTAGGAGCCCTGGTGAATACCGGTCAGTGCTTAGACCCCGCACCTCAGGTGAACCCGTGTCATCAGCCAGGGTGACCTGTGTGAATACCTACTCTGCTGCTATAGCTACTGGCCTCTGAGCCTGACTCCAGACCGTGACAGAGGCATAAGGAGAGAAACTCTGTTGGGGTTCTGACCTATACCAGGGAAGCGTACTGAGGCAACCTTTGCCTGGGTTCTCACCTGGAACAGGGAGTCATGGGGATAGAACCTCCGTCTGGCTTCTCACCTGGAAACCTCGGGAGAGAACACCTGTCTGGGTTCTCACCCAGTTCTCACCCAACAGTGAGGCATAAGGAGAAAACCTCTGTACGGATTCTGACCTGGAACAGGGAAGCATAGGAAGAGAACCTTTTTCTGGGTTCTCACCTGGAACAGGGAGACATTGTAAGAGAACTTCTGTCTGGATTCTTACCTGGAACAGGGAGGCATGAGGAGTAAACTTCTGTCTGGGTTCTCACCTGAAACAGGGAGGCATAGGGAGAGAACCTGTTATGCTCTGTACACGCGATCGTTTTTTCTGATGAAAAAAGTCTGATGGACATTTTTCACCGGAAAAAACGATCGTATGTGGGCCCCATCGGACTTTTTTCCATCGGTGTAAAAAAACAGAACATGTTTAAAAAAAAAAAAAACAATAGGAAATTCCATCTATGTGGAACTCCATCAGAGAAAAATCCACGCATGCTCAGACTAAATTACAAGATGGGAGCGCTCGTTCTGGTAAAACTAGCGTTCGTAATGGAGATAGCACATTCGTCATGCTGTAACGGACTGAAAAGCACGGAGACTGAAAAGCGCAAATCGGCTAACACCAAACTTTTACTAACAGGCGGTAACACGAAATCAGCAAAAGCAGCCCAAAGGGTGGCGCCATTGGATTTGAACTTCCCATTTATAGTGCCGTCGTACGTGTCGTACGTCACAGTGTTTTGGACGGTCGGAATTTTGTCTTATGGTGTGTAGGCAAGACTGATGAAAGTCAGCTTCATCGGAATTCCGACGGAAAATTCCATCGGATTTTATTCCATCGGAAATCCGATCGTGTGCAGGGCTGGACTGGCCCACCGGGATAGCGGAAAAAATCCCGGTAGGCTGCCTGTCCTGGGGCTGCTTTGAGCTGCGACTGACTGCAGTGCTCCCCTCCCTCTCTCCTATGTATCACACACACCAGGCATCTCCGCGCTGTGCGTAAGAGCTGACTGGGTCTGTGTTCAGCTGTGCTGCCTGCCTGTAGGAAGGTCCCACCCCCCTAGACCGACTCATGTGATAGGCGAAACACTGATTCATTCAGTGTTCCCATCTACTATCACACGAGCATGTCTACAGGCAGCACAGCCGAAGACAGACCCAGCCAGATCTCACACACAGTGCTGGAGATGCCTGGTGTATGTAATCCAGGCAAGTCTCATGTATTGATGGGCTCAGTAAGGCTGCATTTGATTACAGTAAGGCTGCTTTCATGGGCTGCTTTCATGGGCTGCATTCATGCACAGTAAGGCTGCATTCATGGGCTGCTTTCATGGGCTGCATTCATGCACAGTAAGGCTGCATTCACAGGCTGCATTCACGCACAGTTAGGCTGCATTCACGCACAGTAAGGCTGCATTCACGCACAGTAAGGCTGCATTCACGGGCTGCATTCACGCACAGTAAGGCTGCATTCACGGGCTGCATTCATGCACAGTAAGGCTGCATTCACGCACAGTAAGGCTGCATTCACGGGCTGCATTCATGCACAGTAAGGCTGCATTCACGGGCTGCATTCATGCACAGTAAGGCTGCATTCACGGGCTGCATTCATGGACAGTAAGGCTGCATTCATGCACAGTAAGGCTACATCCATAGGCTGCATTCATGCACAGTAAGGCTGCATCCATGGGCTGCATTCATGCACAGTAAGGCTGCATCCATAGGCTGTTTTCATGCACAGTAAGGCTGCATTCATGGGCTGCATCCTTACACAGTAAGGCTGCATTCATGGGCTGCATTCATGCACAGTAAGGCTGCATTCACGGGCTGCATTTATGCACAGTAAGGCTGCATTCACGGGCTGCATTCATGCACAGTAAGCCTGCATTCATGAGCTGCATTCATGCACAGTAAGGCTGCATTCATGGGCTGCATTAATGCACAGCAAGGCTGCATTAATGGGCTGCATTAATGCACAGCAAGGCTGCATTCATGGGCTGCATTCATGCACAGCAAGGCTGCATTCATGGGCTGCATTCATGCACAGTAAGGCTGCATTCATGGGCTGCATTCATGCAAAGTAATGCTTTATTCATGGGCTTTATTCATGCACAGTAAGGCTGCATTCACGGGCTGCATTCATGCACAGTAAGGCTGCATTCACAGGCTGCATTCATGCACAGTAAGGCTACATTAACGGGCTGCATTCATGCACAGTAAGGCTGCATTCATGGACAGTAAGGCTGCATTCTTGGGCTGCATTCATGGACAGTAAGGCTGCATTCATGCACAGTAAGGCTGCGTTCATGGGCTGCATTCATGCACAGTAAGGCTGCATTCATGGGCTGCATTCATGCACAGTAAGGCTGCGTTCATGGGCTGCATTCATGGACAGTAAGGCTGCATTCACGGGCTGCATTCATGGACAGTAAGGCTGCATTCATGGACAGTAAGGCTGCATTCATGCACAGTAAGGCTGCATTCATGGAGAGTAAGGCTGCATTCATGGGCTGCATTCATGGACAGTAAGGCTGCATTCATGGGCTGCATTCATGCACAGTAAGGCTGCATTCATGGGCTGCATTCATGGACAGTAAGACTGCATTCATACGCTCATTAAGGCTGCATTTATGGACAGTAAGGCTGCATTCATATGCACAGTAAGGTGGCATACATGGGCACAGTGAGGCTGCATTGGTGGGCACAGTGAGGCTGCATTGGTGGGCACAGTGAGGCTGCATTGGTGGGCAAAGTGAGGCTATATTCATGGGCACAGTGAGGCTACATTCATGGGCACCGTAAAGCTGCATTTGATGGGCACAGTGAGGCTGCAATGATGGGCACAGTGAGGCTGCATTGATCTCCTGTACCATGTCTGCATTCTCTGACCATCTATTGTACCATGTCTCCAGTCTCTGATCATCTCTTGTACCATGTCTGCAGTCTCTGAGCATCTCTTGTACCATGTCTGCAGTCTCTGACCATCTCTTGTACCATGTACCCAGTCTCTGACCATCTCTTGTACCATGTCCCCAGTCTCTGACCATCTCGTGTACCATGTCCCCAGTCTCTGACCATCTCTTGTACCATGTCCCCAGTCTCTGACCATCTCTTGTACCATGTCCCCAGTCTCTGACCATCTCCTGTACCATATCTCCAGTCTCTGACCATCTCCTGTACCATGTTTGCATTCTCTGACCATCTCCTGTACCATGACTGCATTCTCTGACCATCTCTTGTACCATGTCTGCAGTCTCTGACCATCTATTGCAGGGATATGCAATTAGCGGACCTCCAGCTGTTGCCAAACTACAAGTCCCATGAGGCATAGCGAGACTCTGACAGCAGCAAGCATGACACCCAGAGGCAGAGGCATGATGGGACTTGTAGTTTTGCAACAGCTGGAGGTCCGCTAATTGCATATCCATGATCTATTGTATCATGTCTGAATTCTCTGATCATGTCTTGTACCATGTCTGCAGTCTCTGACCATCTCTTGTATCATGTCTGAAACCTCTAACCATCTCTTGTCTTATATCATGTCTGCAGTCTCTGAGGGAGTCTGGAGAGGAGTCAAGAGAGGGAGTGCTGCCAGGATGGGGGTCATGGGAGAAGTCAGACATGTGTGGACTGTGGAGAGGAGACTATAGGATAAAACCAGAGCTGGAGCTGACTGACTGATCCACGGTGCACCTGAGAGGAGGTCAGTGACAGCGCCACAAGGCCAGTCCAAGGGGGGGTCACTGATGTAAGGGGGGGAGTGAATACAACAATGTAAGGGGGGTTCTGATATAAAGGTTTCCCCCTATATTAGTGAACCCACGCCCCTTACCTTAGAGTATTCTTTCTGCGGAAGGTGTTCTCTAGTCAACAGAGTCCCCCTCCCCCCACGTTCTCAGAGTTCCTGGGGCCCCCCTTGATGATTGACCACTTTTAGCACTTTTAACTGGAATTTGCTTTTATTTATATAGCCCTATGTGCTTTCATATCTGTCTTCTCTAAATATAACACACTCTTCAAATCTGCTTTCAAATGCATCGTTTTCCCTTTTATGAACAAGAAAATAATGACGTTTTGCTGTTGGGCCGGTATAATAATGCTATGGGGCTGGTATGAATTTTTTTCCAGGGCTGGTTTTTACTCCCAGTTCAGCCCTGATCGTGTGTACAGGGCATTAGCGTTCTCACCTGGAACAGGAAGGCATGTGGAGAGAGCCTCTGTCTGGTTTCTCACCTGAAACAGGGAGGCATAGGGAGAGAACCTCTTTCAGGTTTCAATGCAGTCGGAACAAGAGAAAAAGAAGTGATGGAAAATCTCTTCAGTCGGGACACAGACTGCAACAAAACACTTATTTTTGCTGGAGTTGGGCTTTAAATTTTTACATTGCAAATTTTTTGTCCAGCTCTATGTATTGTGTGTGTTTTGACATCAGTCTTCTTAATAAAAAAATGGAATAAGTATCTGAGAAAAGCATATGGTATATACGTAAAAAAATCTAACTATTTCACCACCACCAGGAATCCAATTACACTGTTTGGAATAGTGCTTATAATAAGGAAGTCCTTGTATATGGGCCTTTTCCTGCTTGAGCTTTCAGTCTAATGTTTTACTCTTAAGTTCAATGATTGCTATTCCAGGAAAACACTTGAACTGTATTGTCAATGGCATACCGTCTGTACCTTTTTTTTATTGAAAAAAAAAAAATGATGTCATACCACACTGGGTACATTTCTCAGATAAACTAAATTGAAGGTTTACCTAAAAAGTACAGATGTTTATAGGATTGTGAACATTAAATTGGTTTTATGATAGTAATGCCCTGAAGAGATTACAAAATTAAATAAGCCAACCGTTAAATAATCAGCCTTTAACACTCATCCATTGTTTAGTAGACATAATAAGATTTTCATCCTCCATCTCTGAGGTCTTTATAATGGCAAGCACTTAAATTATGAGGGCCAAGTTGAACAGAATATGACAAGTATAAATTGTAATTGGAATTATTGTGTTACATGTGGCATAGTGTTGTGCAGATTTTTTGTAACTGAAAAAAATATTTTTTAAATTCATCTTATTAGGAATCAAACATGCTCAGAAGCACATTATATTCCTTTCAGTGAGTGGTTTCAGACAATGCACAATGGATGGATAGAAAGTTTAAAGATGAATTATTTTAAAATGGATTCTAAATATTGTCCTCGCTGGAGAAAAAATGTGCTTAAAGTCAGCAGAAGGAACTGTTCAGTTCACTAATATCAATGCTGTGTGGATCTGTGTGCCATATGGCATAGCATCAACAGATGCACTGTATTATGGACTTACAGAATTAAAGGGCAATAATACTAAGTGGTAGTTAAATACAGCATGGTCACTTGTTTTAGCATGATTAATTATTGCATTTTTCTGCAGAACTTACATAATATATTCCTTTCTAAATTGATTAACTAATGCTCTTGGATGAATCATTTCTTCTAATAATCGCTATTGCAAATGTGACTTAAAAAGTAGTACAAGAAGAAATTTCCATGTGTATTTGATATTCAAAGCACTAGATATATTTTTTATGTCAAATTATTTCATCTTTATTTCTCTGCAAAAGAGGAATGTTTATATTTGTTCTGGCATCGGTCAACAACTTTTTCCAAGACTAAGAAGCTGGCCTGGGGTTGATGCAATCATGTAAATCCTGGTACCTGCACAGTACCCTTTATATTCTTAGCTATTTATACATATGTTGTCTTATACAGCTTAGTCTGAAGCCGATTCTCCTACCTCTGTAACCTGTTGGAAAATTACAATGTACAGTCTGAGTTAAAAGGGGGAAAATACTGCGCTAAACCAAAAACAATGTGCATGCAAGCTGCCAACACTCAAACAAACAAAGTGTACAGGAATGGTGAATAAAAATAGTGTGGCGCTCAAAACAATAAAAATAAGTAAATGGCTACTTAAAGCAATGAAAACAACAGTGCTCTAATAACACAATTATACATGTGAGTCCGCTACAAGGGTATTCAGATGAATTGTCCTCTTTGCGAACTGTGTGATATACCGTGAAGGTACAACGTGAAAATGGAATAAAGTCCCAAATAACAAAAATATATGTGATCATGGATGTCCTTCAATGGATGACCTTCCCACAGTGCAGACTGACAAAGGGACTTCAATGTAGAAGATGAATCAAGCAAGGAGAAGACACTAGTTGTTATAGATGGGTACTCTTACCGCTGATGGTGGACCCACCTACCGTACGGCAGTGGGTCTTGCAGGCTTAATGGTCACCAAGACCAAACGGGATGTAACTGGATGTCCTGGGTCCTCACTTGAACTCCAACCGGATGATGAAAAGGTAACTCAAACAATGGATGGTTCTCACATGGGCCAGGTTCCACAGCAATCCGCGAAAGATATAAAGATGGAAGAAAAACCAAAAAGACTCCAGATGGTGCAGGTCAATAAAAACCGATTGCCGGAATTTTATTAAATAAAAAATTTTTTTTGTCCAACAATCATGCAGACAAATAAAAAGTGATCACGAAATAAAAATATTCAAAGCAATATGGGGTGCAGCGTCAGCAGGCCCTACGCGTTTCGACTACTACAGTCTTCAACAGGGGCATGACGCTGTACCCCCCATATTGCCAACATTTATAAGAATTTCACATACTCTGACACACCCCGGAAGGGGTGGAGTCAAAACAGGAAATGACACAAGGTCTCACAATCTCAATACATAATTTCATAATATGCAACTGAAACACATATGCTATATGTATCAATTCAATAAAGCATTGGATAACCTGTATATTAAACATATTGTACATCAACAAATAAATGTACCTCCATAACCTAATTCTAGGTATGAGGATAGGGATCTGATCATGACACCTGTATGGAACTTACCCTAATGAGGGCACCGCCCATTGTGATCTTCTCATTATCTAGATGGTCTATATAAAATGAGTTCCCAAGTTCACCACGGTATAAACCACATTCCACAGGATGTCATGATCCCACCTGACCAAAATCGTCACTGGGGACACCCTCATATATAGCACTGGGGACACCACAGCATCCCCCAGAGTACAATCTATACATTGTACTGCTAAATCTAGTGCACTATATACAGCGCCTCCATATTACTCCCTCTAGCGCTAGATCAGAGTCCCACTGGCGCTTCCCCTTGCAGTAACATCAACAGATGTTTGCTGCAAATGTCTATGGGGACACCAGTGAGACGCTACGTGGCCGCGCTATGTCCACGCGCGCGTCCCGCGCATGCGCACGCCGACGTTGTAGTCATGTGATCGCATAACGCATCACATGATACCGGCCAACGTGAATGTGTAGAGAGAGAGACAAGCTTCACGTCTCGCAGGGGGGTTAAAGTAGTGCAACCGTCCGATGCGCCCTCTAGTGGGGATTAGACAGAATACATATTCAAAATACATGTTGTATGGACGGTAGCAGGTGCTGATATAAATAAGGCCCAAAAGCGCCTAGCTATCCCTCTTATACACATGTAAAATGATGGTTACTATTAGAAAAATTATTTTTCATTTATTTATCCATAATTATTCATCAAGCAATTGACTGATGAAGAATGAATCTAACTCACGTCTTAATTAATAATGGTACATTCAACGATTGGGGATAAATCTGATGATGGTAAACCAATAATTGAATGTAACCCCAAATAATAATAATACAAGGAAATTACTAACAACAAAAGAGAAAGGGAAAAAAGGGAAGGGGCAAAGAAACTCACAATCTATACAAGGGCAGAAAAATACGTAAATGTACTATTCTTTCACCCGAGTCGCCTATACAGGCGCACGCGGGGGATACCTGCCTCAAGTTCACCATTCCCCAAATGTGGATTGATGAAACAGTTGAGATCCCACTCAACGTTCATACCATGGGGTGAGTAACACCTGAGCTCGTGTATCCAATAAGTCTCCAATCTCGAGACACCCCGTAGGGAGGAATCTCCCCTCCAATGGGGAACGAACCTGTCAATCACCTGAAACTGGGTGCCCCTAGGGTCCTTTGCATGATGTTCTAAATAATGCCGTGACACCGTTTGTTTGTCACATCCCTTACGTATTTTAGCCAGATGTTCATTGACCCGAATAGAAAAATTACGTATAGTACGCCCCACGTATTGAAGTTTGCACGGGCATGTGATGAGGTACACGATAAATCTGGTGACGCAGGTAGTAAATTGTGACATAGTATAACTGCGTCCCGTGACACTAGAGCTGAATGTGTCTGTTTTACGTCTCCCCAACACATTAACCATGCAAACATTACATTTTCGACAGGGATAATATCCATTGGCTTCCGGAAAGAAAGAGATCCTTTTGGGGGGGTCTATTATATTAGGGGCCACCTCCCCCTGAATGGAGCGTGCACCCCTAAAAATTACGCCAGCCCGCTCAGGCAGGGAAGGGCCCAAAGTTCTATCGCTTTGTAAGACCTTCCAGTGTCTATTTAGGATTTTCTTAATTTCCTTATGTTGGGTGGAATAGGATGTAAAGAAAGACCATCTAAATCTATCCTCTTTAGCTTTCGCCTGTTTTTCAACAAGGAGGGATGGTCTTTCCATTGCCAATACAGAAGCAATGTCTGCATTCAACTGGACTGCTGAGTAGCCCCTATCAATGAATCTAGCCTTCAAAATCTGAGATTGAACCAAAAAGTCCTGCTCTCGGGTGCAGTTCCTCCTCAAGCGGAGGAACTGTCCTCGAGGAACAGACTTCAACCATTGTTCGTGGTGGCAGCTATCGACGGGGATATAGCCATTTCTGTCCGTTGGTTTAAAGTATGTTTTAAATTCCAAACGGTCATTGGCAACTATAATTTCTAAATCTAAGAAATGTATCGACGTGGAGCTGGCCTCGTATGTTAATGTGATACCACGATCATTAACATTAAGAGTCCTCATGAAGGTATCCAGTGATTCTCTTGTGCCCTTCCATAGGAGGAGGATGTCGTCTATATATCTAGCCCACAGAACCAATTCAGGTCTGTTGAGGGCATAGACGACATCCTCCTCCCACTGGGCCATGAAGAGGTTGGCAAGACTGGGGGCATATTTAGCCCCCATTGCCACACCCCTAATTTGGGAGAAGAATGTTCCCTGGAACCAAAAGTAATTATGCCTAGTGGCAAAGTTGAGCAACTCCATAATAAAGTTCCTCTGTAATAAAGGCAGTGGGGAGTCTCTGGAAAGAAACAACTCCACTGCCCCCAAACCCAATTGATGTGGTATACAGGTGTATAATGAGGCCACATCTGCAGTGACAAGAATCAAATCACCATGGTGCCGAACTTTCTCAAGTAAATTGATAGTGTCCTTCGTATCTTTTAGATAAGAGGGTATCGATTTCACCAAAGGCTGTAGAAAGAAATCGATGTACTTTCCAATGCGTGAAGTGACCGAGTCAATCCCGCTGACGATAGGTCGCCCTGGGGGATTGACTGGGTCCTTATGTACCTTTGGGAGGTAATAAATCACAGGAATACGTGGTGCAAGAGGCACCAGGTATTCCTGTTCTTTTTTATTAAGAACGTTGAGAGAAAAACCCTCGTTGACTATATCAACGAGGGCCTTCTTGTATTTCAATGTAGGATCCCCAGGTAGAGGATGATATGTCGCTCGGTCTTCCAGGAGCCTATTCATCTCATTAACGTAGTTTATCTTATCTAGTACTACTATTCCACCTCCTTTGTCCGCAGGGCGGACAATGAGATTTTTATTACTGCATAAAGTTTTTAAGCCTGTAGCAATAATAGGATCCTGGTGGACTTTTTTGGTGGGCAATTCGTCAAGATCTTTCAATACCAAAGTACGAAAAACGTTAATGGAAGGAGCTGAGCTCACTGGGGGGTTGAACAGAGAGGGATTGGAAAGCCCTGAACGTACACTAGTAAACTGATTCCCTAATTGTGTAGAGGGAATAGATATTGAAGGCATAATAGACACATCATCTTTCTTTTGGGCATCAGTTGATGGAAGTGCTAAAAAATGCCTTTGAATGTTTAATTTTCTTATAAACTTTTGAAAATCGATAAAGGTGGAAAATTTGTTCAGTTTGCGCGGGGGAACAAACTTTAGACCTTTATCTAATACAGATTGTTCTTGAGGAGTGAGAACTGTAGAACTTAGGTTAAAAATACCCGCACCTAATTTACCCTTGGTCTTTTTGCGCTGGATGCGCCGCCCCCCCCTTGAGCCTCGTTTATACTTGGGCTTCTGGGGGTGTGGAAAGTGGGCTTGTGAAAACCCTGGTATTGTGGTGGACCAGGGTGATTGTAACTATGACCATATACTGGTCTATGTGGTTCCTCACCCCACCCAGGGTTTGAGTAGGAGTCGTAATACGGGTCATACGGGCCTTCGCCCTGTGGTAGAGTATAACGGTTCTGGGTAGGTATAGGTGTACCCTGTGTATAATTCATATTAGAACCAGATCCATTATCCCTCCAAGGTAAGGGAATTCTCCCTGATGGATCTCTAGGATACATCTGGCCCCTATCACCTTGTCCATAACCTCTACCCCGTTGAGGGTGACCTCTACCTCGGGGTACAGAACTATATCTACCTCGGCCTGGTTCGTGAGGAGCCAAGGCTGGTATTTGTTTATTGTTCTTGGGTGTATGTGTACCACCCTTATTGTTCTGACCTCCTCGTAAAGATGTGGAGGGAGGTTCATAGACAAGAGTCCTATCAATAATTACATCAACTGGCTCAGAAAGATCCATGTTAGAATTATTTTCAGGGTTGTTTGTCTGATTGGCCAGTTTTTTCTGCCAGCCAAAGACTAAGTTTCCCTTATAGTCACCTATATCTCGGTTGTACTTTTTTTGTTTCTTATTCCTCTGATCTTTCTCCTCCTTTTCAAGGATGGTTTTAAGAGCAGAGGAAAGAGATACATATTCAGGAGTACCACTAGAAGGAGAGAGCTTGTCTCTAATTTCCCTGATTTCTTTATCTAATGCGGACATCCTAACCCGCTTTTTCTCAATCAAAAAATTGAGAAGTTGTAGACCAGCATCATTAAAGTAATTAGCCCAGAGAATCATGTCTGACTCTCCCTGTTGAGGGGAGACGTCCCACCTGAGACCTCTGGGTACCATCTTCTCCTTGATATATTGCTCAAGAAACGCAGTGTCCCATTGAAGATGTATTTCTGAGATCATTGCGTTCTTGAGCCTAGCAAAGAGACCACTTATTTCTGAGTCGGCATTATGGATGGTAAAGACTCCCTGTGTGTTAAAGGACCTTGAGGCCCTGTATTCAAAAACATCCATTTGTACACAAAGAGAAAATATATATGGTGAGCAGCAGTAAATAATATGTCAAGCAATATTACTGGGAAAAAAGGGGGAAAATACTGCGCTAAACCAAAAACAATGTGCATGCAAGCTGCCAACACTCAAACAAACAAAGTGTACAGGAATGGTGAATAAAAATAGTGTGGCGCTCAAAACAATAAAAATAAGTAAATGGCTACTTAAAGCAATGAAAACAACAGTGCTCTAATAACACAATTATACATGTGAGTCCGCTACAAGGGTATTCAGATGAATTGTCCTCTTTGCGAACTGTGTGATATACCGTGAAGGTACAACGTGAAAATGGAATAAAGTCCCAAATAACAAAAATATATGTGATCATGGATGTCCTTCAATGGATGACCTTCCCACAGTGCAGACTGACAAAGGGACTTCAATGTAGAAGATGAATCAAGCAAGGAGAAGACACTAGTTGTTATAGATGGGTACTCTTACCGCTGATGGTGGACCCACCTACCGTACGGCAGTGGGTCTTGCAGGCTTAATGGTCACCAAGACCAAACGGGATGTAACTGGATGTCCTGGGTCCTCCCTTGAACTCCAACCGGATGATGAAAAGGTAACTCAAACAATGGATGGTTCTCACATGGGCCAGGTTCCACAGCAATCCGCGAAAGATATAAAGATGGAAGAAAAACCAAAAAGACTCCAGATGGTGCAGGTCAATAAAAACCGATTGCCGGAATTTTATTAAATAAAAAAATTTTTTTGTCCAACAATCATGCAGACAAATAAAAAGTGATCACGAAATAAAAATATTCAAAGCAATATGGGGTGCAGCGTCAGCAGGCCCTACGCGTTTCAACTACTACAGTCTTCAACAGGGGCATGACGCTGTACCCCCCATATTGCCAACATTTATAAGAATTTCACATACTCTGACACACCCCGGAAGGGGTGGAGTCAAAACAGGAAATGACACAAGGTCTCACAATCTCAATACATAATTTCATAATATGCAACTGAAACACATATGCTATATGTATCAATTCAATAAAGCATTGGATAACCTGTATATTAAACATATTGTACATCAACAAATAAATGTACCTCCATAACCTAATTCTAGGTATGAGGATAGGGATCTGATCATGACACCTGTATGGAACTTACCCTAATGAGGGCACCGCCCATTGTGATCTTCTCATTATCTAGATGGTCTATATAAAATGAGTTCCCAAGTTCACCACGGTATAAACCACATTCCACAGGATGTCATGATCCCACCTGACCAAACTGGTCAGGTGGGATCATGACATCCTGTGGAATGTGGTTTATACCGTGGTGAACTTGGGAACTCATTTTATATAGACCATCTAGATAATGAGAAGATCACAATGGGCGGTGCCCTCATTAGGGTAAGTTCCATACAGGTGTCATGATCAGATCCCTATCCTCATACCTAGAATTAGGTTATGGAGGTACATTTATTTGTTGATGTACAATATGTTTAATATACAGGTTATCCAATGCTTTATTGAATTGATACATATAGCATATGTGTTTCAGTTGCATATTATGAAATTATGTATTGAGATTGTGAGACCTTGTGTCATTTCCTGTTTTGACTCCACCCCTTCCGGGGTGTGTCAGAGTATGTGAAATTCTTATAAATGTTGGCAATATGGGGGGTACAGCGTCATGCCCCTGTTGAAGACTGTAGTAGTCGAAACGCGTAGGGCCTGCTGACGCTGCACCCCATATTGCTTTGAATATTTTTATTTCGTGATCACTTTTTATTTGTCTGCATGATTGTTGGACAAAAAAAATTTTTTATTTAATAAAATTCCGGCAATCGGTTTTTATTGACCTGCACCATCTGGAGTCTTTTTGGTTTTTCTTCCATCTTTATATCTTTCGCGGATTGCTGTGGAACCTGGCCCATGTGAGAACCATCCATTGTTTGAGTTACCTTTTCATCATCCGGTTGGAGTTCAAGTGAGGACCCAGGACATCCAGTTACATCCCGTTTGGTCTTGGTGACCATTAAGCCTGCAAGACCCACTGCCGTACGGTAGGTGGGTCCACCATCAGCGGTAAGAGTACCCATCTATAACAACTAGTGTCTTCTCCTTGCTTGATTCATCTTCTACATTGAAGTCCCTTTGTCAGTCTGCACTGTGGGAAGGTCATCCATTGAAGGACATCCATGATCACATATATTTTTGTTATTTGGGACTTTATTCCATTTTCACGTTGTACCTTCACGGTATATCACACAGTTCGCAAAGAGGACAATTCATCTGAATACCCTTGTAGCGGACTCACATGTATAATTGTGTTATTAGAGCACTGTTGTTTTCATTGCTTTAAGTAGCCATTTACTTATTTTTATTGTTTTGAGCGCCACACTATTTTTATTCACCATTCCTGTACACTTTGTTTGTTTGAGTGTTGGCAGCTTGCATGCACATTGTTTTTGGTTTAGCGCAGTATTTTCCCCCTTTTTTCCCAGTAATATTGCTTGACATATTATTTACTGCTGCTCACCATATATATTTTCTCTTTGTGTACAAATGGATGTTTTTGAATACAGGGCCTCAAGGTCCTTTAACACACAGGGAGTCTTTACCATCCATAATGCCGACTCAGAAATAAGTGGTCTCTTTGCTAGGCTCAAGAACGCAATGATCTCAGAAATACATCTTCAATGGGACACTGCGTTTCTTGAGCAATATATCAAGGAGAAGATGGTACCCAGAGGTCTCAGGTGGGACGTCTCCCCTCAACAGGGAGAGTCAGACATGATTCTCTGGGCTAATTACTTTAATGATGCTGGTCTACAACTTCTCAATTTTTTGATTGAGAAAAAGCGGGTTAGGATGTCCGCATTAGATAAAGAAATCAGGGAAATTAGAGACAAGCTCTCTCCTTCTAGTGGTACTCCTGAATATGTATCTCTTTCCTCTGCTCTTAAAACCATCCTTGAAAAGGAGGAGAAAGATCAGAGGAATAAGAAACAAAAAAAGTACAACCGAGATATAGGTGACTATAAGGGAAACTTAGTCTTTGGCTGGCAGAAAAAACTGGCCAATCAGACAAACAACCCTGAAAATAATTCTAACATGGATCTTTCTGAGCCAGTTGATGTAATTATTGATAGGACTCTTGTCTATGAACCTCCCTCCACATCTTTACGAGGAGGTCAGAACAATAAGGGTGGTACACATACACCCAAGAACAATAAACAAATACCAGCCTTGGCTCCTCACGAACCAGGCCGAGGTAGATATAGTTCTGTACCCCGAGGTAGAGGTCACCCTCAACGGGGTAGAGGTTATGGACAAGGTGATAGGGGCCAGATGTATCCTAGAGATCCATCAGGGAGAATTCCCTTACCTTGGAGGGATAATGGATCTGGTTCTAATATGAATTATACACAGGGTACACCTATACCTACCCAGAACCGTTATACTCTACCACAGGGCGAAGGCCCGTATGACCCGTATTACGACTCCTACTCAAACCCTGGGTGGGGTGAGGAACCACATAGACCAGTATATGGTCATAGTTACAATCACCCTGGTCCACCACAATACCAGGGTTTTCACAAGCCCACTTTCCACACCCCCAGAAGCCCAAGTATAAACGAGGCTCAAGGGGGGGGCGGCGCATCCAGCGCAAAAAGACCAAGGGTAAATTAGGTGCGGGTATTTTTAACCTAAGTTCTACAGTTCTCACTCCTCAAGAACAATCTGTATTAGATAAAGGTCTAAAGTTTGTTCCCCCGCGCAAACTGAACAAATTTTCCACCTTTATCGATTTTCAAAAGTTTATAAGAAAATTAAACATTCAAAGGCATTTTTTAGCACTTCCATCAACTGATGCCCAAAAGAAAGATGATGTGTCTATTATGCCTTCAATATCTATTCCCTCTACACAATTAGGGAATCAGTTTACTAGTGTACGTTCAGGGCTTTCCAATCCCTCTCTGTTCAACCCCCCAGTGAGCTCAGCTCCTTCCATTAACGTTTTTCGTACTTTGGTATTGAAAGATCTTGACGAATTGCCCACCAAAAAAGTCCACCAGGATCCTATTATTGCTACAGGCTTAAAAACTTTATGCAGTAATAAAAATCTCATTGTCCGCCCTGCGGACAAAGGAGGTGGAATAGTAGTACTAGATAAGATAAACTACGTTAATGAGATGAATAGGCTCCTGGAAGACCGAGCGACATATCATCCTCTACCTGGGGATCCTACATTGAAATACAAGAAGGCCCTCATTGATATAGTCAACGAGGGTTTTTCTCTCAACGTTCTTAATAAAAAAGAACAGGAATACCTGGTGCCTCTTGCACCACGTATTCCTGTGATTTATTACCTCCCAAAGGTACATAAGGACCCAGTCAATCCCCCAGGGCGACCTATCGTCAGCGGGATTGACTCGGTCACTTCACGCATTGGAAAGTACATCGATTTCTTTCTACAGCCTTTGGTGAAATCGATACCCTCTTATCTAAAAGATACGAAGGACACTATCAATTTACTTGAGAAAGTTCGGCACCATGGTGATTTGATTCTTGTCACTGCAGATGTGGCCTCATTATACACCTGTATACCACATCAATTGGGTTTGGGGGCAGTGGAGTTGTTTCTTTCCAGAGACTCCCCACTGCCTTTATTACAGAGGAACTTTATTATGGAGTTGCTCAACTTTGCCACTAGGCATAATTACTTTTGGTTCCAGGGAACATTCTTCTCCCAAATTAGGGGTGTGGCAATGGGGGCTAAATATGCCCCCAGTCTTGCCAACCTCTTCATGGCCCAGTGGGAGGAGGATGTCGTCTATGCCCTCAACAGACCTGAATTGGTTCTGTGGGCTAGATATATAGACGACATCCTCCTCCTATGGAAGGGCACAAGAGAATCACTGGATACCTTCATGAGGACTCTTAATGTTAATGATCGTGGTATCACATTAACATACGA
Organism: Rana muscosa; assembly: GCA_029206835.1. Lineage (NCBI taxonomy): Eukaryota > Metazoa > Chordata > Amphibia > Anura > Ranidae > Rana > Rana muscosa. The sequence goes on from CM055122.1 coordinate 425,209,994, forward strand.
GGCCAGCTCCACGTCGATACATTTCTTAGATTTAGAAATTATAGTTGCCAATGACCGTTTGGAATTTAAAACATACTTTAAACCAACGGACAGAAATGGCTATATCCCCGTCGATAGCTGCCACCACGAACAATGGTTGAAGTCTGTTCCTCGAGGACAGTTCCTCCGCTTGAGGAGGAACTGCACCCGAGAGCAGGACTTTTTGGTTCAATCTCAGATTTTGAAGGCTAGATTCATTGATAGGTGCTACTCAGCAGTCCAGTTGAATGCAGACATTGCTTCTGTATTGGCAATGGAAAGACCATCCCTCCTTGTTGAAAAACAGGCGAAAGCTAAAGAGGATAGATTTAGATGGTCTTTCTTTACATCCTATTCCACCCAACATAAGGAAATTAAGAAAATCCTAAATAGACACTGGAAGGTCTTACAAAGCGATAGAACTTTGGGCCCTTCCCTGCCTGAGCGGGCTGGCGTAATTTTTAGGGGTGCACGCTCCATTCAGGGGGAGGTGGCCCCTAATATAATAGACCCCCCCAAAAGGATCTCTTTCTTTCCGGAAGCCAATGGATATTATCCCTGTCGAAAATGTAATGTTTGCATGGTTAATGTGTTGGGGAGACGTAAAACAGACACATTCAGCTCTAGTGTCACGGGACGCAGTTATACTATGTCACAATTTACTACCTGCGTCACCAGATTTATCGTGTACCTCATCACATGCCCGTGCAAACTTCAATACGTGGGGCGTACTATACGTAATTTTTCTATTCGGGTCAATGAACATCTGGCTAAAATACGTAAGGGATGTGACAAACATACGGTGTCACGGCATTATTTAGAACATCATGCAAAGGACCCTAGGGGCACCCAGTTTCAGGTGATTGACAGGTTCGTTCCCCATTGGAGGGGAGATTCCTCCCTACGGGGTGTCTCGAGATTGGAGACTTATTGGATACACGAGCTCAGGTGTTACTCACCCCATGGTATGAACGTTGAGTGGGATCTCAACTGTTTCATCAATCGGGCGTGAGGCACCTGGGCTCGTGTATCCACATTTGGGGAATGGTGAACTTGAGGCAGGTATCCCCCGCGTGCGCCTGTATAGGCGACTCGGGTGAAAGAATAGTACATTTACGTATTTTTCTGCCCTTGTATAGATTGTGAGTTTCTTTGCCCCTTCCCTTTTTTCCCTTTCTCTTTTGTTGTTAGTAATTTCCTTGTATTATTATTATTTGGGGTTACATTCAATTATTGGTTTACCATCATCAGATTTATCCCCAATCGTTGAATGTACCATTATTAATTAAGACGTGAGTTAGATTCATTCTTCATCAGTCAATTGCTTGATGAATAATTATGGATAAATAAATGAAAAATAATTTTTCTAATAGTAACCATCATTTTACATGTGTATAAGAGGGATAGCTAGGCGCTTTTGGGCCTTATTTATATCAGCACCTGCTACCGTCCATACAACATGTATTTTGAATATGTATTCTGTCTAATCCCCACTAGAGGGCGCATCGGACGGTTGCACTACTTTAACCCCCCTGCGAGACGTGAAGCTTGTCTCTCTCTCTACACATTCACGTTGGCCGGTATCATGTGATGCGTTATGCGATCACATGACTACAACGTCGGCGTGCGCATGCGCGGGACGCGCGCGCGGACATAGCGCGGCCACGTAGCGTCTCACTGGTGTCCCCATAGACATTTGCAGCAAACATCTGTTGATGTTACTGCAAGGGGAAGCGCCAGTGGGACTCTGATCTAGCGCTAGAGGGAGTAATATGGAGGCGCTGTATATAGTGCACTAGATTTAGCAGTACAATGTATAGATTGTACTCTGGGGGATGCTGTGGTGTCCCCAGTGCTATATATGAGGGTGTCCCCAGTGACGATTTTGGTCAGGTGGGATCATGACATCCTGTGGAATGTGGTTTATACCGTGGTGAACTTGGGAACTCATTTTATATAGACCATCTAGATAATGAGAAGATCACAATGGGCGGTGCCCTCATTAGGGTAAGTTCCATACAGGTGTCATGATCAGATCCCTATCCTCATACCTAGAATTAGGTTATGGAGGTACATTTATTTGTTGATGTACAATATGTTTAATATACAGGTTATCCAATGCTTTATTGAATTGATACATATAGCATATGTGTTTCAGTTGCATATTATGAAATTATGTATTGAGATTGTGAGACCTTGTGTCATTTCCTGTTTTGACTCCACCCCTTCCGGGGTGTGTCAGAGTATGTGAAATTCTTATAAATGTTGGCAATATGGGGGGTACAGCGTCATGCCCCTGTTGAAGACTGTAGTAGTCGAAACGCGTAGGGCCTGCTGACGCTGCACCCCATATTGCTTTGAATATTTTTATTTCGTGATCACTTTTTATTTGTCTGCATGATTGTTGGACAAAAAATTTTTTTTATTTAATAAAATTCCGGCAATCGGTTTTTATTGACCTGCACCATCTGGAGTCTTTTTGGTTTTTCTTCCATCTTTATATCTTTCGCGGATTGCTGTGGAACCTGGCCCATGTGAGAACCATCCATTGTTTGAGTTACCTTTTCATCATCCGGTTGGAGTTCAAGTGAGGACCCAGGACATCCAGTTACATCCCGTTTGGTCTTGGTGACCATTAAGCCTGCAAGACCCACTGCCGTACGGTAGGTGGGTCCACCATCAGCGGTAAGAGTACCCATCTATAACAACTAGTGTCTTCTCCTTGCTTGATTCATCTTCTACATTGAAGTCCCTTTGTCAGTCTGCACTGTGGGAAGGTCATCCATTGAAGGACATCCATGATCACATATATTTTTGTTATTTGGGACTTTATTCCATTTTCACGTTGTACCTTCACGGTATATCACACAGTTCGCAAAGAGGACAATTCATCTGAATACCCTTGTAGCGGACTCACATGTATAATTGTGTTATTAGAGCACTGTTGTTTTCATTGCTTTAAGTAGCCATTTACTTATTTTTATTGTTTTGAGCGCCACACTATTTTTATTCTACAGTCTGAGTTAGGCTGGTCATACATGAGTCATTCTCTTTCATACAACCCAATGATTAACCACTTTGCACCGGCAGTATGTCATATGACGTCATGGACTTTCAGTGGTGATACCCATGTAGCTGAAGGCATCATCCAGATATAATTTTTTTCCGCCGGCGATTCTGTGCACCGTAAGAACAATCATAGCGGCAGTTCAGGCGCTTGATCGTTCTTACATTCCCCCCTCTCCCGCCGCCCTCCGGTGCTTCTCCGGTCTCGCCTGTGCATTTGGTGAGCTAGAGAATGAATCAGTCACCGCCAGAAGTTAGCCATAGAGATTTATGGTGACCAGGTGGTCCCCAGTCATCTCTATGACCCTCGGAGGCCCAGGCGCATTGTTATGACATCACATCCAGGCCAGCGGATGTAAAAAATGCTGGGGACTCAGCTGGAAAGGCCAACACAGTTTTTTTTTTTGCCTGGAGGAGAGATGTGGGGTCTTATAGAGGACCTGTCATGCACTATTTCTATTACAGGGTATTTTTACCATCTCCGTTCCATTGTGGAGATTTCACTTCACTTTCTGTCCCATACCCACAACAAGTGAGAGGAAATCCTTCCAAAGTGAGGGAAATCCCTTGCAGTAATCAGGTTCACCAGAACTAGTGTCACCATTGGAAGATTTTTCCTCTATTTCTGTTGTGACAGGGGTTTAAATCTCTTTCCATTCTATCTAAAACAATAAAATAAAAACGTTTTGCCATCACTTAGGCTCCATTCACACTAATATGTTTTATCATGCTTTTGCAGAAACACAGGACATTATTTTAACATGGGTTCCTATGCATTGTGCCTCTGCATTTTTGGAAAGGGTCAGGGACTTTTTTTCCCAGGGCATGCAGGATTTTGCATGTAATAGACTTCAATGGACCCACATCCTGCGTTTTTACCGCTATTTTACCACGATTTTGCCGCGTTTTTGTGGGGGGGGGTTTTCGGCTTTACATTCACTTTATAGCTGGTTGTTAAGGAGAGAGCCGGGAAGCTGGCTGCCATGTCCTTAACAACCAATGAGTCACCAGCTGTCAGCGGGGTTCCTCACTGATAGCTGAATATAAAAAAATATTTGCGGAATAAAAAAATTCACCCAAAAAGCGGCATCCCCCCCCCCAAAACCATACCAGACCCTTCGGTCTGGTATGAATTTGGAGGGGACACCCCCACTCCAATTTGTTTTTTAAAAATGGCGTGGGGTCCCCCCTAAAATCCATATCAGACCCTTATCTGAGCATGCAGCCCGACAGTATGGATATGCGGGGGGGGGCCCCATGCTGTTTTTTTCATGATTTTTTTTTTAGCCAGCACCTTTCCTTTTTACATTCAGCTGTTAGCAGGGAAACCCGCTGACAGTTGATGACTCATTGGTTGCTAAGTATGCGGTGGTAGGCTTCCTAGTCCACTTCTTAGCAACTGGCTAAATACAGTGAAGGAAAAAAACACAAAATCAAAATGCTAATTGCAGCAAAATCATGGTCAAAACACGGTTAAAAAAATGCAAAATGCACTGCAAAAATGCTCAAAAGCAACGTGCCTTAGATTTTTTTTGTAATTCCTATATTTTCCAAACGTTGCAGTTTACAGTCAAGCGACAAAAAAAAAGAAAAATCAAAGCATAAGCAAATAACGAAGACAATCTCTCAAATATATTCACATGCTGGCAGACCTAGCAGAACCCAGTATGAATGGTCATGTAAAACATGTCAAATATGAAAATGGTCCACAGTTTACAAAACATGTACAGTAGATAGGGTAGCGATATGAGAAACCCAGAATATAGACTCACGATGAGCTTAAGACTGTGCAACTATATTTTAATAAAATAATACATTATACCAGGAAGCAGACCTCCCGGTGGCCAACTGGACCCAGAATGGGGACAATGAGACTAAGCTAGTGTATAACAGGATATTTAAATATCTGAAAGAAAACAGCTCCTAGAACTGAGCCAGGTAAATGTGGAGGGGAATGGATAGGGGAGGGGAAAAAGAAAGGTTAGAAGAGTAGAAGTAGGGGATCTACATCCCTTGTGTAGAAGAAAAAGAGCAAATGTTAAGAAATAAAGGTAGAGCCTCTCGCCCAGGGAATGAGACTATGTCCAGGGGGTCAGACAGGTTGCGAGACCCCCTGAGGATAGGCATCAGTGTATACAAAATGTTATCGAGCCTTATATTTTAACATAAGAAGATCATACATACATACAAATAATATATGCAGCAGTCAAGTTATCGCCAAAAGTACAGAGCTACATTAAGAACTTTCATCAAGGCAACAAAAATGTAAAACATAATTTCTGAGGCAAGGGAGTAACTTGTGGTCACAAAGCTAAATGAGCTAGCTTCTACAAGCTAGTTTCCTGGTGTACATTTCCATTGTTGGCATAGTGGTAGTTTTATAGTACACTATCCCACCAACAATACTGCACAAACAGAACAGCAGCAATTGAGACCGGGTTAGAGGGTTCAGGTGGGTACAGGTGTGAGCTGGAACCTTTTATTATACATAGAAATACAATATACTGCACATCAGCATGATGTGCAGGCAACTGATTATTGCCCCTCACAGCCCTGCTACCCTATGGCATAACCTATGTTGCAGAAATCTGTCCCTGTTACTGGTAGACATAACATAACCACTTCCCATCGTTAGACAATTATACCAGGATTACGACTGCAGATACAGGCATGATCCTGGTATTGTTCTTTTCAGCCAGAGATTTTCTTTTAGCTAAAAGTGATCCAAGTGGTTATACAGCCACTCGATCACTTTTACAAGTGGTCGAAGGGTTTCCCCCCTCCCGCCACCACTGCTGTTCACAGTTTGCCACTGCCAATGAAGGAGAAAAGAGAGAATAGCAGGGAGATAAGATATGACAGTATCCCTGTAAGATTAACTATTTTCTGTCTCCCTGGCAGCAGAAGTTGTCCTGTCACCTCAACTGCCTTTCTTTTCTCCCTTCCTTACAGGTAATCGGCCTCTAGCCGCTCATTTATAGACTTTAAACAGTATAGGCACGTATTTTTAAAGTTTTACATAGCTATACCCACAAAAGGGGCAATCAAAACGTAATTTTTTTAATAAGGTTCCATTATAACGTCAAAACTCAACCCTAGAATGAACATTAACTCTTTAATCTAACTGTAAGGCTGCATTCCCAGTTGTGCACATGTGTTTCAGCGTGTGCTAACCTGTGTCTTCATAGCATTAATTCACATTAATGTGTGGTACAACAATGTCTGATATGTGCGCTATGGGCTGCACTGCATTTCTATTTTCAATAGCACCTAAATGTACATACACACATAAAACAAGCACATCTGACCCCCAGTGCACCACAATACATGCAAAAAGAAAAAATAAGGCAAGTGCAGGTTTTAGTCTGTGGATGTATGTTGAAAGCCCTTTAAAACAGTGGTTCTCATCTCATGTCTTCAGGACCCTCTAGTAGGCCAGATTTTAAGTATTACCTTGAGGATATGCAGACTAGAATATTGCAATTACTGAGCAGCTAATGATATCACCTGTGATGTATTTCAGTTATCTTGCAAACCTGGCCTGTTAGTGGATCCTGAGGACAGGAGTTGAGAACCACTGCTTTAAAATGAATAGCCACACTAAAAGCTACATGCATAGATGTGCCAAATACTGAGTGATTAGGTCCTTAAAGAGAAACATTGCCCTTAAAAAAAAAAAAAAAAAAGTCAGCAGCTAAAAATACTGTAGCATCTGACTTTTAATAAACATGCACCTAGCAGTGCTGTCCTCCCCCTGGGCGGGTCTTTACCAGTCTTCGGGTCCCCATCACCACCATATTGAACCTCGTGCACAAACTGACATACACCTAGGGCAATTCGCTCAGCCGAGCCTACCTGCCGCAGTATAACTGCAGCGGCTGGTCGGCAAGAGGTTAAAATCTGACTTGTATCTTAGTGCAGACTTCTGAGAAAATCAGTTAGCCAATCACACAAACATTAAATTAAAATTTTGGAGGAATTCTGTACACCAGCTATATATAGGATGCCTCTAGGTTGCCTAATTGCATTGAATTTTAAAGAAAAGTACGGTGCTGCAGATTGAAAGGGGAAAGTAATTTTAATAACATTAAATTACAACATGGCTTTAGGTCAGTCTTTCAGGTGAACCTAATCTGACCCTCCATTGTCCTCTATGGAGTGGACATGAAGATGGGTATCCGTTCCCCATCCATCTAGTGGTTCGGATGGCAGTCAGGTGTAGACGGACAGGTGGTCCGTTTACATCTAACTGCCCATAGACTAGAGCAGGCTGTGTCTGTGTTCGCTCTGCATAAGCGGAGTGGACACAGACCAGCCATCTGCCTGCTCAGCGGGGATCAACAAACAGATTCCCTGCTGAGCAGGTAGACTCCTGGCAGAGTATATAATAAATAAAATATGTTGTCCTGATTGGAAAACTTCCTCCCATTTTATGTTTCAATGATAACCATAATATTTTAGATTTTTGTCACAGTGGACAGCAAGACAAATAAAGCAGAAAAATCTTCCTAGCTATGTCTTTAGATACACTTTATATATAAGCTAAGCAAAATTAATATGTATGTTTCCCTTTTTGTGGTTTGATTATATTAGATAATTATGGTATTTTTTTTTTTTATATACTATATATATACCTTAGTCCTGAAGAAGGGGGATATCTGATGCTCTTACCAATAAAAAAAAGAAAAGAAAAGACTTTTAAGTGATATGGGCTTTTGTAATGAGCATGCCTCAATACCCACTCCAGAAGCAAAATTAATAGGAATCTAACACTTTTTGTCATTTAGAGCTTAACTACAGTATGTGCAAGTATAACTGTGTAAGTTACCTTGAGGCAAATTCTTCTTAGCATAATATAGTCTAGGTGTCCTTGTCAACCTCATCATTTGGCTGGCGCTGGAAGATCAGTGCCTCCTGTGTGCACTGACATCATGCAGCTACTAGCTACTGGCGTCAGTTGCAAGTCCTCCCGCTGATATCTCCCTCTCTCCTTCCCACTTGTGAATGTTTGCCCCCCTTAGTTGTAGCAGCGGAAAAACACACTCTGTTTGGCACATCATTCACACAATGAATACAGGGAATTGCAGTTCCTTTGCAGGCTTTTCACTACACTGTATTGTCACATGAATGATGTCGAAAGCCCAGCATTTGGTGCACATTTTTTGAAAATCTCTCCTGAGAAGATGCAGATTCACCATAGTCAGGGAGTTGTGTTTGTAGGCTGAATGAGAAAAAATCAATAGATTCCCCATCCACGCTAAAAGCTTTGGAGGAGTCTCCACTGCCAGCTGCCTGAATACCTGAACAACGACAGCATCTGATACACCAATCATTTTCCTCCCAGCTCAGTTGATTTGTAAATTTACTATTGTAAAGCCGGGTGGTGCTTGCAGGGCCACCCGTGGCTTGACTTTCAGCCAATTCATCAAAGTATGTTTTAGTGGTTCTTGACTATGCCATCTGATACCTCACCCAAGGAATTACAAATAGGCAATTAAAGGCTTGTATCATACGTAAACTGATGGTTTAGTGGAATGGTTCAACAAAATCCTAAATGGAATGTACAAGAAAGTAGTTGAAAAGATGGTCATGATTGGGATTGTTTAATTCCTCGTTGTTTGCTATACAAGATGTTCCCCAGTGATACCCCTGTTGGATGTGTTTAAAGGGACGAGAGAACAAAATAGTCTCTGTATAGGAACATTGTAAAACACATTGGAAAATGCAGGATTGAATGCCACATATGACCATAGTCAAGGAGCATTTTCAGGCTGCACAAGAGACTCAAAGCCAATTGTACAATCAACTTGCCAATTGTGTTGGTGCCAATTATTGTGAGAAAATTCTGAGAAAGGTGGCAGGGACCCTATTTGGTAGTCAAAGAGGTAATACATGATTAACTATAAGGTTCAGCAACCCACCAGGAGAAGCCCCTACCAAATCTACCATGTTAAGCGGATCAAAGGAAAAACATGAAAGAAAGGTCTTAACCTGGAAGGAAAAAGAGACATTGACAGCAGCAATTTTGGGCACCCAGTTTAAAAAAAGTAAAAATAGCAGAGAACCTCTTCCTTTCTCAAGGACAGGAGTCCTGGGAATTCTTGCTGAAAAACTGAGAAACCTCCTCAAGCCTGCCAGGCCTAACTAATGTAACTGAGCATGATGCTCCTACTGTCCTACAGACCCTGGGGGCTGTTCGCATCTTAAGTTGTGCTGTATGCCCAAAGCCCACCAAGAGAGTGTATCAACAGAGCTTAAAAATATGTTTGGCCTTTGATCATTGAAGAGTGTTCCAGTGTTTGGTCAAGACCTATAGTTCTGGTCCCCAAGCCAAATTAAACTAGGTGGTTCTGTAATGTTTTTCAAAAATTAAATAAGGTCTCTAAGCTTGATGTATATGCAAGGCCTTGGGTGAACAAATGAATTGGTTAAATTAAACAAATTAAACAAATTAACAAATTAAAAGGTTAGGTCCAACCTGGTAGATCATAACTCTCAATTTAACTAAGGGTTATTGGCAGACACCACTCTCCAAACAATGCTGATGAATGATGTATGCTATGCCAGAGAAGTTTTACTATGCTAGAATGCCATATGGGTTGCATAAGGCCCCAGCCACGTAGGGGATTACATAGATAACTGACTTATTAGCATGGATGTCACACCACTTCCTCAAACTCAATCTTTCTAAAACTGAGCTCATAACTTTTCCATCAAGATCCATAATACAACCATCAGTCCCTCCCCTCATGCCAGGGTACTAGGTGTAATCCTAGACTCTGACCTGTCCTTTCAGCCCCAAATCCAATCACTTTCCAAATCATGCAGACTTCAACTCTGAAACATCTCCAAAATATTCCCCTTTCTAACCCTTTACACCACTAAGACCCCTTTCACACTGGGTCGTTTTGCAGGCGCTATTGCGCTAAAAATAGCGCCTGCAAACCGACCAGAAACAGCCGTTGCTGTGTCTCCAGTGTGAAAGCCCAGAGGGCTTTCACACTGGAGTGGTGAGCTAGCAGGACAGTAAAAAAAGTCCCGCTAGCAGCATCTTTGGAGCAGTGAAGGAGCGGTGTGTATAGCGCTCCTCCACCGCTCCTGCCCATTGAAATCAATGGGACACCGCGGCTATACCGACAGCAAAGCGCCTCTGCAGAGGCGCTTTGCAGTGGTTTTTAACCCTTTCTCTGCTAGCGGGGGGTAAAACCGCACCACTAGCGGCCGAATAGCATCGTGAAATTGGCGGTAAAATGTCCGCCACTCCTCTCTGCCAATACCTCCACTGGCTTCCCATTGCCCAACGAAAAAAAAATTCAAAACGCTAACAATAACATACAAAGCCATTTACAATTCTACTCTAAGTTACATCACCAATCTTATCTCAAAATATCACCCAAACCGTCCTTTCCACTCCTCCCAAGACCTTCTGCTCTCTAGCTCCCTTGTCTCCTCCTCCCATGCTCGTCTCCAGGACTTCTCCAGAGCCTCATCCTCTTGAACTCACTACCCCAATCTGTCCAGTTATCTCCAACTCTGTCTACTTTTAGGCGATTCCTGAACTCATCTCTTCAGGGAGGCCTATCCAAAGCCAACAACCAAATCTTCTACTTCCCTCATGAGTTCATCCCTCACAGTTACTACCTTTTGTTTCAGATTGTTTGAGATTGTAAGCTCACAGGAGCAGGGCTCCTCTAACTCTCTTGTTTTGAATTGTATTGTTTGTGTATTGTCTCTCTTAATATTGTAAAGTGCTGGGCAAACTGTTGGCTCTATATAAATCCTGTATAATAATAATTTCCAATTAGTCCCAGAAGCCTTATGGAAGTCAGAGTTCATGTTGAATCCTGACAAAAGTGTGATTGGACTGGAGGAGGCAGAGTATTCATCAATACCCAGGTGAATAAAGGGGAGGACATCCAAAAATGAAAATATATCCCCCCACAAAAAATAGGTGCGCCCCTTCATCAAGTTTTTGGGATATTACGGGAGATTCCCAACTTTGCAGGTTTGACCCTCCCTTGAAAGACCTACTAAAGGGGAAAGCCTCCACTGTCAGACATTGGAATCCTGAGAAGGTATTCTGATAATTAAAGCAGGTATTCAAAAGCTTTCAAAAAGAGTTCCTGGTTCAAACTAATGCTTCATAATTGGGCCTGGATGCAGTATTTTCCCAGCTAGCTCTTTACTATAGTTGCCCATAGCTTCTGGGTGTGTATTCTGTGTATGTATATATATATATATATATATATATATATATATATATATATATATATATATATACACACTATATTACCCAAAGTATTGTGAAGCCTGCCTTTACACGCACATGAATTTTAATGGCATCCCAGTCTTAGTCCGTAGGGTTCAATATTGGGTTGGTCCACCCTTTGCAGCTATAACAGCTTCAGCTCTTCTGGGAAGGCTGTCCACAAGTAATATATATTACCCAAAGTATTGTGAAGCCTGCCTTTACACGCACATGAATTTTAATGGCATCCCAGTCTTAGTCCGTAGGGTTCAATATTGGGTTGGTCCACCCTTTGCAGCTATAACAGCTTCAGCTCTTCTGGGAAGGCTGTCCACAAGTATAGGAGTGTGTCTATAGGAATGTTTGACCATTCTTCCAGAAGCGCATTTGTGAGGTCATGCACTGATGTGGATGAAAAGGCCTGGCTTGCAGTTCCCGCTCTAATTCATCCCAAAGGTGTTCTATTGAGTTGAGGTCAGGCCAGTCAATTCCAGGGGGGATTATGGTGTTGGTTTTTTTTTTTCAGGGGTTGGGCATGGCCTCTTAGTTTCAGTGAAGGGAACTCTTAAGGTATCAGCATACAAAGACATTTTGGACAATATCATTATCCCAACTTTGTGGGAGCAGTTTGGGGATGGTCCCTTTCTGGTCAAACATGAGTGCACACCAGTGCACAAGGCATCCATAGGAGTCCATAAAGACATGGATGAGCGAGTTTTGGGTGGAGGAACTTGATTGGCCTGCACAGAGTCCTGACCTTAACCTGATAGAACACCTTTGGGATGAATTATAGTGGAGACTGCGAGCCAGGCCTTCTCGTCCACATCCGTGCCTGACCTCACAAATGCACTTCTGGAAGAATGGTCAAACATTCCCATAGACACACTCCTAAACCTAGTGGACAGCCTTCCCAGAAGAGTTGAAGCTGTTATAGCTGCAAGGGGTGGGCTATCTCAATATTGAACCCTAAGGACTAAGACTGGGATGCCATTAAGCTTCATGTGCGTGTAAAAGTAGGTGTACCAATACTTTTGGTAATATGGTGTGTGTGTGTGTATATAGAGTGTGTGTGTGTGTATATATATATACATATATATATACTCTATATACTGTGTATATCTAAAGACTGGTGACGGATAGGGATGAGCCGAACACCCCCCCGTTCGGTTCGAACGGACCGAAAGTTCGCGCGAACGTTAGAACCCTATTAAATACAATGGACGCGAACGTTCGAAATCTAAAGTGCTAATTATAACGACTAATATGCATGTTATTGTCCTAAAAAGGGTTTGGGGATCCGGGTTCTGCCCCAGGGAACATGTATCAATGCAAAACGAAGTTTAAAAAACTGCAGTTTTTCGGGAGCAGTCATTTTAATGATGCATAAAGTGAAAAAAAAAAGTCAAATATTCCTTTAAATATCGTATCTGGGGGGTGTCTAAAGTATGCCTGTGAAGTAGCATGTGTTTCCCGTGTTTAGAACTGTCCCTGCACAAAATGACATTTCTAAAGGAAAAAAAGCCATTTAAAACTGCTTGCGGCTTTAATGTAATGTCTGGTCCCGGTAATATGGATGAAAATCTTTGAGAAAAATGGCATAGCCATCACCCCCCCCCCCCCCCTCTACTCCAGCCCATTACCAGCCCCTTTGGGTCTTGTATGGATATTAAGGGGAACCCCGCACACAAAATAAAAAAGACCCTATGTACTCTGAAAAGCAGTATACAGGCGGTGCAAACAAGACAGGGACTGTAGGTTTGTTCTTAAGTAGAATCTGTTTTTTAATTTTGAACAGGTACATTGTTTAAGTGTAGCTCCAGCCCAAAAATATATTTTTAAGCTTTTTGGAAAACATAGGGAAGGGTTATCACCCCTGTAACATTTGTTTTGCTGTCTGTGCCCCTCTTCAGAACATTTCACCTCACTTTCCGTCCCAATGACAACTGTTTTTGAAAAGTGGGGTTTTTATTGAAACAGGGATTGGTGATAAAGCATCAGTGGAGAGGAGACACCTTTTTCCCATATTAACTCTTACAGGAGAGAATTTGCCTTCCTAGGGGTAGATTTCCTCTCACTTCCTGTTGTCTCCTTCCGTTTGCAAGTAGGAGTCGTTTGTAAGTTGGATGTTTGAAAATAGGGGCCTGCCGTATATACTCTGCAGAAATTTGCCCCTTACATGTTGGTGTTGCCACAACACTGTGAGCCCTCACAGTTACTCTTGATGGGCGCTGGAACGCCCTGATGTGAACTATTATATCAGGAATTGTATTTACATGCCATTGTTGAACAGTGGTAGGAAAAATTGGGCCTTTGGTGGTGGTGCTGGTGCCACAACACTGTAAGCCCTCACAGTTACTCTTGGTGAGCGCATGAATGGGCCCTGCTGTGAATTATTAGATCAAGAATTGTAATCGCATGCCCCTGTTGAACAGGGGCTGAAAATTTGGGCCTTAGCCACTGGTGCCACAACACTGCAACCCCTCACAGATACTGTACTTGGAGCACAGCAATGAGCCCTGTTGCAAAGTATTGCATCAAAAATTGTAATTACACGCCCCTGTTAAACAGGGGCAGAAAAATTGGGCCTTAGGCACTGGTGCCACAACACTGCAACCCCTCACAGATACTGTACTTGGAGCACAGCAATGAGCCCTGTTGCAAAGTATTGCATCAAAAATTGTAATTACACGCCCCTGTTAAACAGGGGCTGGAAAATTGGGCCTTGGGCACTGGTGCCACAACACTGCAACCCCTCACAGATACTGTACTTGGAGCACAGCAATGAGCCCTGTTGCAAAGTATTGCGTCAAAAATTGTAATTACACGCCCCTGTTAAACAGGGGCTGAAAAATTGGGCCTTAGGCACTGGTGCTGGTGCCACGACACTGCAACCTCTCCCAGATACTCTAGTTGGAGTGCAGGAAAGAGCCCTGCTGCAAAGCATTGCATCAAAAATTTTAATTACACGCCCCTGTTAAACAGGGGCTGAAAAATTGGGCCTTAGGCACTGGTGCTGGTGCCACGACACTGCAACCTCTCCCAGATACTCTAGTTGGAGTGCAGGAATGAGCCCTGCTGCAAAGCATTGCATCAAAAATTTTAATTACATGCCCCTGTTAAACAGGGGCTGAAAAATTGGGCCTTAGCCACTGGTGGCGGCACCCAGAAACAAAAATGTTCTTCCAAGCTATCATCATGAATCGGAGCATTGAGGAGGAGGAGGATAGTCAGTCAACATAACAGGACAGTCACTCAGCATCAGCATCAGTCTTGAAGGGATGTGACATTTGAAAATAAATTATTCTGTTATATCAGCTTCAGGTGCTTGGTAGCTGGTGGTGATCCAAGACTGGTTCATCTTTATGAAGGTCAGTCGATCAACTGAGTCGGTGGACAGGCGCACCCTGTGATCTGTGACAAATCCTCCAGCAGCACTGAATGTGCGTTCTGAAAGAACGCTGGATGCAGGACAGGCCAGTAGCTCAATTGCATACTGTGCAAGCTCTGGCCAGTGATCCATCCTCAAGACCCAGTAAGCCAGAGGATTTTCAGTGGGGAAGGTGTCCAAGTCTGACCTTGCCCCTAGGTATTCCTGCACCATGTATATCAGACGCTGGCGATGGTTGCTGGAACCGATTATACCTTGGGGCTGCGGACTAAAGAATTGTCTGAACGCATCGGTCAGACGGCCACCTTCCCCACCACTCCTTCTTTGACTGACCTAAGCCTCAGCAACTCGTTGTCCAGGACCAGGAGTTTGTAACCTCCCAGTCTCTGGGAACGCGTTGCACAGACCTTTCTGCAAGGCCTCCCAGAGTTTTCTCATTTTCTGCTCCCTCTGCGACGGTAAGATAAGGTCAGCAACCTTACCCTTGTACCGTGGATCAAGGAGAGTGGCCAGCCAGTAATGGTCCCTATCCTTGATCCGAAGAATACGAGGATCCTTCCGCAGACTTTGCAGGATCAGGGAGGCCATGCAGCGTAGGTTAGCTGAGGCATTCGGTCCGGAGTCCTCTGGGTCACTAAGGACGACATGATCTGCAGCCACCTCCCCCCAGCCACGTACAAGTCCATGGGTTTCTTGGGACTGTAAATCATCCCTAAAAGACTGATGCTGATGATGCTGAGTGCCAGGCTCCACCTCCATGCTGACACAATCCTCCTCCTCCTCCTCTTCCCCCTCCTGTGCGATGGGTGGGACAGAAGGAACACTGTCTGGGTAAAGGGGGCCTTGAGAGGCAAGGAAGTCCTCCTCTTCCTGCCTCTGTTCTGCCTCAAGTGCCCTGTCCATTATTCCACGCAGCGTATGTTCCAACAGGTGGACAAGAGGTACAGTGTCACTGATGCATGCACTGTCACTGCTCACCATCCTCGTGGCCTCCTCAAATGGTGCCAGGACAGTGCATGCATCCCTGATCATGCCCCACTGGGGTGGTGAAAAAAAGCCGAGCTCCTCTGACCCTGACCTGATGCCATAGTCGCACAGGTACTCATTGATGGCCCTCTGCTGCATGTGCAGCCGCTGCAGCATGGCCAACGTTGAGTTCCACCTGGTGGGCGTGTCACATATAAGGCGGTTCTTGGGCAGGTTCAACTCCTTTTGCAGCTCAGCCAGCCAAGCACTGCCATTATATGATCTGCGGAAATGCACACAGACTTTCCTGGCCTGCCTCAGGTCATCCTGTAAGCCCGGGTACCTGCCCAAGAACCGCTGCAAGACCAGGTTAAGGACGTGAGCCACACAGGGCACATGGGTTAGTTGTCCCTGTCAGAGGGCGGAGAGGAGGTTGGTGCCATTGTTGCAAACCACCATTCCTGGCTTAAGCTGGCGTGGCGTCAACCACCTCTCGGCCTGCCCCTGCAGAGCTGACAGAACCTCTGCCCCAGTGTGGCTCCTGTCCCCCAAACACACCAGCGCAAGCACGGCATGGCATCTTTTTGCCTGCGTACTTGCGTAGCCCCTTGAACGCCTACGGAGCACTGCTGGTTCCAAGGACAAAGCACAGGAAGAGGCCATGGAGGAAGAAGAAGAGGAGGGGGTGGAGGAGAGAGGTGTGTCACAACCAGTAGTAGCATTTTGGAGGCGTGGCGGTGGAACAACCTCCAACACTACTACACCTTGTCCTGCATCCTTCCCAGCTGCCAAAATAGTGACCCAATGGGCCGTGAAAGAAAGGTAACGTCCCTGTCCATGCCTGCTGGACCATGAGTCAGCGGTAATATGCACCTTACTGCTGACCGCCCTGTCCAGCGAGGCATGGACATTGCCTTCCACATGCCGGTAGAGAGCCGGAATTGCCTTCCGTGAGAAAAAGTGGCGTTTGGGAACCTGCCACTGAGGAACCGCACATTGCATAAACTCACGGAAGGCGGCCGAGTCTACCAACTGAAAAGGCAGCAGTTGAAGTGCTATCAATTTAGCCAAGCTAGCATTCAACTGCTGGGCATGTGGATGGCTGGGAGTGAACTTCTTTCGACGGTCCAGCAGCTGGGGCAGGGAAATTTGCCTGCTAGAATCGGACGTCGGTGTACTGCTAGATGAGTGCTCGCAAGTACTTGGCTGTGACACACCTAATTCTACACCTTCATTCCTCTCAGTGCAGGTTTCAGAGAGGACTGAAGGTATAGCGGGGTTGGAGATCCCAGCTGATGCGGAGCAAGGAGAGGTCCGCTTTGTTCTTTGGTGTGGGTCTTTAAGGTAGGCTTGCCAATGAGCTGCATGGCAGGTCAACATATGTCTGGTCAAGCATGTGGTGCCCAAGCGGCTGATGTTTTGGCCACGCGAGATACGCTTGAGACATATGTTGCAAACAGCAGCGGTGCGATCTGATGCACTCGACTCAAAAAAGGCGCACACCAAAGAACTTTTGGAATAACCAGCAGAGGCAGCGCCCTGCACAGGCGGAGCTCTGCGGTGTGATTCAGTCGGTGTGCTGCCCTTACGCTGGCCCCCGGAGGGCATCCTGCCTCAATGTGCCTCTTCCTCATCCTCCTCCTCCTCTCTCCTATCAGGCACCCACGTGGAGTCAGTGACTTCATCATCCCCTCCCTCCTCATCACTGGAACCAATCTGGCAGTATGCTGCAGCTGCTGGAACATGACTGCCAGATTGGTGTCCTTCTTGAGCATCCCCTTTCTCTGCTCTCATGCTATTGCCTTCCTCTAGCTGGGTATCATCTTCAGACCCTTCGAAACGCTGGGCATCCTCCTGGAGCATGTACCCAACACTGTGCTCTCAAACAGTTTGGGGGACTCCTCAGGAGGACACTGTAAGTGCTGCAGATGCCTTTTAGTGTAACACAAAAGAAAAAAAACTACGAGCAATAAGGGGTAGCTTCAGGTGTATAATGTGCAGGAGGCACACTATGTCCACTGTAAGTGTTGCAGATGCCTGCCTGTGTTACACAACAGGAAAAAACAGCAATAAGGGCTAGCTTCAGGTGTATATTTTGCAGGAAGCACACTACGCCTGCTGTAAGTGCTGCAGATGCCTGCCTCTGTTACACAACAGGAAAAAAACAGCAATAAGGGCTAGCTTCAGGTGTATATTTTGCAGGAAGCACAATACGCTTGCTGTAAGTGCTGCAGATGCCTGTTAGTGTAACACAAAAGAAAAAAAACTACGAGCAATAAGGGGTAGCTTCAGGTGTATAATGTGCAGGAGGCACACTACGTCTGCTGTAAGTGCTGCAGATGCCTGCCTGTGTTACACAACAGGAAAACACAGCAATAAGGGGTATCTTCAGGTGTATAATGTGCAGGAGGCACACTACGTCCGCTGTAAGTGCTGCAGATGCCTGCCTGTGTTACACAACAGGAAAAAACAGCACAAAGGGCTAGCTTCAGGTGTATATTTTGCAGGAAGCACACTACACCTGCTGTAAGTGCTGCAGATGCCTGTTAGTGTAACACAAAAGAAAAAAAAACTATGAGCAATAAGGGGTAGCTTCAGGTGTATAATGTGCAGGAGGCACACTATGTCCACTGTAAGTGTTGCAGATGCCTGCCTGTGTTACACAACAGGAAAAAACAGCAATAAGGGCTAGCTTCAGGTGTATATTTTGCAGGAAGCACACTACGCCTGCTGTAAGTGCTGCAGATGCCTGCCTGTGTTACACAACAGGAAAAAACAGCAATAAGGGCTAGCTTCAGGTGTATATTTTGCAGGAAGCACACTACGCCTGCTGTAAGTGCTGCAGATGCCTGTTAGTGTAACACAAAAGAAAAAAAACTACAAGCAATAAGGGCTAGCTTCAAGTGTATAATGTGCAGGAGGCACACTACGTCCGCTGTAAGTGCTGCAGATGCCTGCCTGTGTTACACAACAGGAAAAAAGAGCAATAAGGGCTAGCTTCAGGTGTATATTTTGCAGGAAGCACACTACGCCTGCTGTAAGTGACACACCTAATTCTACACCTTCATTCCTCTCAGTGCAGGTTTCAGAGAGGACTGAAGGTATAGCGGGGTTGGAGATCCCAGCTGATGCGGAGCAAGGAGAGGTCCGCTTTGTTCTTTGGTGTGGGTCTTTAAGGTAGGCTTGCCAATGAGCTGCATGGCAGGTCAACATATGTCTGGTCAAGCATGTGGTGCCCAAGCGGCTGATGTTTTGGCCACGCGAGATACGCTTGAGACATATGTTGCAAACAGCAGCGGTGCGATCTGATGCACTCGACTCAAAAAAGGCGCACACCAAAGAACTTTTGGAATAACCAGCAGAGGCAGCACCCTGCACAGGCGGAGCTCTGCGGTGTGATTCAGTCGGTGTGCTGCCCTTACGCTGGCCCCCGGAGGGCATCCTGCCTCAATGTGCCTCCTCCTCATCCTCCTCCTCCTCTCTCCTATCAGGCACCCACGTGGAGTCAGTGACTTCATCATCCCCTCCCTCCTCATCACTGGAACCAATCTGGCAGTATGCTGCAGCTGCTGGAACATGACTGCCAGATTGGTGTCCTTCTTGAGCATCCCCTTTCTCTGCTCTCATGCTATTGCCTTCCTCTAGCTGGGTATCATCTTCAGACCCTTCGAAACGCTGGGCATCCTCCTGGAGCATGTACCCAACACTGTGCTCTCAAACAGTTTGGGGGACTCCTCAGGAGGACACTGTAAGTGCTGCAGATGCCTTTTAGTGTAACACAAAAGAAAAAAAACTACGAGCAATAAGGGGTAGCTTCAGGTGTATAATGTGCAGGAGGCACACTATGTCCACTGTAAGTGTTGCAGATGCCTGCCTGTGTTACACAACAGGAAAAAACAGCAATAAGGGCTAGCTTCAGGTGTATATTTTGCAGGAAGCACACTACGCCTGCTGTAAGTGCTGCAGATGCCTGCCTCTGTTACACAACAGGAAAAAAACAGCAATAAGGGCTAGCTTCAGGTGTATATTTTGCAGGAAGCACAATACGCTTGCTGTAAGTGCTGCAGATGCCTGTTAGTGTAACACAAAAGAAAAAAAACTACGAGCAATAAGGGGTAGCTTCAGGTGTATAATGTGCAGGAGGCACACTACGTCTGCTGTAAGTGCTGCAGATGCCTGCCTGTGTTACACAACAGGAAAACACAGCAATAAGGGGTATCTTCAGGTGTATAATGTGCAGGAGGCACACTACGTCCGCTGTAAGTGCTGCAGATGCCTGCCTGTGTTACACAACAGGAAAAAACAGCACAAAGGGCTAGCTTCAGGTGTATATTTTGCAGGAAGCACACTACACCTGCTGTAAGTGCTGCAGATGCCTGTTAGTGTAACACAAAAGAAAAAAAAACTATGAGCAATAAGGGGTAGCTTCAGGTGTATAATGTGCAGGAGGCACACTATGTCCACTGTAAGTGTTGCAGATGCCTGCCTGTGTTACACAACAGGAAAAAACAGCAATAAGGGCTAGCTTCAGGTGTATATTTTGCAGGAAGCACACTACGCCTGCTGTAAGTGCTGCAGATGCCTGCCTGTGTTACACAACAGGAAAAAACAGCAATAAGGGCTAGCTTCAGGTGTATATTTTGCAGGAAGCACACTACGCCTGCTGTAAGTGCTGCAGATGCCTGTTAGTGTAACACAAAAGAAAAAAAACTACAAGCAATAAGGGCTAGCTTCAAGTGTATAATGTGCAGGAGGCACACTACGTCCGCTGTAAGTGCTGCAGATGCCTGCCTGTGTTACACAACAGGAAAAAAGAGCAATAAGGGCTAGCTTCAGGTGTATATTTTGCAGGAAGCACACTACGCCTGCTGTAAGTGACACACCTAATTCTACACCTTCATTCCTCTCAGTGCAGGTTTCAGAGAGGACTGAAGGTATAGCGGGGTTGGAGATCCCAGCTGATGCGGAGCAAGGAGAGGTCCGCTTTGTTCTTTGGTGTGGGTCTTTAAGGTAGGCTTGCCAATGAGCTGCATGGCAGGTCAACATATGTCTGGTCAAGCATGTGGTGCCCAAGCGGCTGATGTTTTGGCCACGCGAGATACGCTTGAGACATATGTTGCAAACAGCAGCGGTGCGATCTGATGCACTCGACTCAAAAAAGGCGCACACCAAAGAACTTTTGGAATAACCAGCAGAGGCAGCGCCCTGCACAGGCGGAGCTCTGCGGTGTGATTCAGTCGGTGTGCTGCCCTTACGCTGGCCCCCGGAGGGCATCCTGCCTCAATGTGCCTCCTCCTCATCCTCCTCCTCCTCTCTCCTATCAGGCACCCACGTGGAGTCAGTGACTTCATCATCCCCTCCCTCCTCATCACTGGAACCAATCTGGCAGTATGCTGCAGCTGCTGGAACATGACTGCCAGATTGGTGTCCTTCTTGAGCATCCCCTTTCTCTGCTCTCATGCTATTGCCTTCCTCTAGCTGGGTATCATCTTCAGACCCTTCGAAACGCTGGGCATCCTCCTGGAGCATGTACCCAACACTGTGCTCTCAAACAGTTTGGGGGACTCCTCAGGAGGACACGGTGGGTCTAGGGAAGGAGTGACTGATGATGACATTGAGGACGCTTTGGCAGCTGCTTTGCCAGTACCCTGAGCCTGGGTGAGAGAGAATGAGGAGGATGAGGAGGGCTTGGTCATCCACTCTACCAAGTCTTCGGCATGATGCGGCTCAACACGTCCAGCTGCCGAAAATAAGGACAAGCGTGTCCCATGGCCACGTGCTGATGACGATGCACCACGTCCACGACCAGCACTGTTGTCTCTAGACACAGAGCCTGCTTACCCTCTTTTATTGGCTCCAGACTGTCTTCCTCTCCTTGTTTGCCCTCCAGACATTCTAAAGGCCTGCAGGGAGATGGGAAAACCAGCAATAAGGGGTAGCTTCAGGTGTATATTTTGCAAGAAGCACACTACGCCTGCTATAACTGCTGCAGATGCCTGCCTCTGTTACACAACAGGAAAACACAGCAATAAGGGCTAGCTTCTGGTGTATATTTTGCAAGAAGCACACTACGCCCACTGTAAGTGCTGCAGATGCCTGTTAGTGTAACACAAAAGAAAAAAAACTACGAGAAATAAGGGGTAGCTTCAGGTGTATAATGTGCAGGAGGCACACTACGTCCGCTGTAAGTGCTGCAGATGCCTGCCTGTGTTACACAACAGGAAAAAAGAGCAATAAGGGCTAGCTTCAGGTGTATATTTTGCAGGAAGCACACTACGCCTGCTGTAAGTGCTGCAGATGCCTGTTAGTGTAACACAAAAGAAAAAAAAACTACAAGCAATAAGGGGTAGCTTCAGGTGTATAATGTGCAGGAGGCACACTACGTCCGCTGTAAGTGCTGCAGATGCCTGCCTGTGTTACACAACAGGAAAAAACAGCAATAAGGGGTAGCTTCAGGTGTATATTTTGCAGGAAGCACACTACGCCTGCTGTAAGTGCTGCAGATGCCTGCCTCTGTTACACAACAGGAAAAAACAGCAATAAGGGCTAGCTTCAGGTGTATATTTTGCAGGAAGCACACTACGCTTGCTGTAAGTGCTGCAGATGCCTGTTAGTGTAACACAAAAGAAAAAAACTACGAGCAATAAGGGGTAGCTTCAGGTGTATAATGTGCAGGAGGCACACTACGTCTGCTGTAAGTGCTGCAGATGCCTGCCTGTGTTACACAACAGGAAAACACAGCAATAAGGGGTATCTTCAGGTGTATAATGTGCAGGAGGCACACTACGTCCGCTGTAAGTGCTGCAGATGCCTGCCTGTGTTACACAACAGGAAAAAACAGCAATAAGGGCTAGCTTCAGGTGTATATTTTGCAGGAAGCACACTACACCTGCTGTAAGTGCTGCAGATGCCTGTTAGTGTAACACAAAAGAAAAAAAACTACGAGCAATAAGGGGTAGCTTCAGGTGTATAATGTGCAGGAGGCACACTATGTCCACTGTAAGTGTTGCAGATGCCTGCCTGTGTTACACAACAGGAAAAAACAGCAATAAGGGCTAGCTTCAGGTGTATATTTTGCAGGAAGCACACTACGCCTGCTGTAAGTGCTGCAGATGCCTGCCTGTGTTACACAACAGGAAAAAACAGCAATAAGGGCTAGCTTCAGGTGTATATTTTGCAGGAAGCACACTACGCCTGCTATAACTGCTGCAGATGCCTGCCTCTGTTACACAACAGGAAAACACAGCAATAAGGGCTAGCTTCTGGTGTATATTTTGCAAGAAGCACACTACGCCCACTGTAAGTGCTGCAGATGCCTTTTAGTGTAACACAAAAGAAAAAAAACTACGAGCAATAAGGGGTAGCTTCAGGTGTATAATGTGCAGGAGGCACACTACGTCCGCTGTAAGTGCTGTAGATGCCTGCCTGTGTTACACAACAGGAAAAAACAGCAATAAGGGCTAGCTTCAGGTGTATATTTTGCAGGAAGCACACTACGCCTGCTGTAAGTGCTGCAGATGCCTGCCTCTGTTACACAACAGGAAAAAACAGCAATAAGGGCTAGCTTCAGGTGTATATTTTGCAGGAAGCACAATACGCTTGCTGTAAGTGCTGCAGATGCCTGTTAGTGTAACACAAAAGAAAAAAAACTACGAGCAATAAGGGGTAGCTTCAGGTGTATAATGTGCAGGAGGCACACTACGTCTGCTGTAAGTGCTGCAGATGCCTGCCTGTGTTACACAACAGGAAAACACAGCAATAAGGGGTATCTTCAGGTGTATAATGTGCAGGAGGCACACTACGTCCGCTGTAAGTGCTGCAGATGCCTGCCTGTGTTACACAACAGGAAAAAACAGCACAAAGGGCTAGCTTCAGGTGTATATTTTGCAGGAAGCACACTACACCTGCTGTAAGTGCTGCAGATGCCTGTTAGTGTAACACAAAAGAAAAAAAAACTATGAGCAATAAGGGGTAGCTTCAGGTGTATAATGTGCAGGAGGCACACTATGTCCACTGTAAGTGTTGCAGATGCCTGCCTGTGTTACACAACAGGAAAAAACAGCAATAAGGGCTAGCTTCAGGTGTATATTTTGCAGGAAGCACACTACGCCTGCTGTAAGTGCTGCAGATGCCTGCCTGTGTTACACAACAGGAAAAAACAGCAATAAGGGCTAGCTTCAGGTGTATATTTTGCAGGAAGCACACTACGCCTGCTGTAAGTGCTGCAGATGCCTGTTAGTGTAACACAAAAGAAAAAAAACTACAAGCAATAAGGGCTAGCTTCAAGTGTATAATGTGCAGGAGGCACACTACGTCCGCTGTAAGTGCTGCAGATGCCTGCCTGTGTTACACAACAGGAAAAAAGAGCAATAAGGGCTAGCTTCAGGTGTATATTTTGCAGGAAGCACACTACGCCTGCTGTAAGTGCTGCAGATGCCTGTTAGTGTAACACAAAAGGAAAAAAAATACGAGAAATATTGGGTAGCTTCAGGTGTATAATGTGCAAGAGGCACACTACGTCTGCTGTAAGTGCTGCAGATGCCTGCCTGTGTTACACAACAGGAAAAAACAGCAATATGCGTTAGCTTCAGGTGTATATTTTGCAGGAAGCACACTACGCCTGCTATAACTGCTGCAGATGCCTGCCTGCGTTACACAACAGGAAAACACAGCAATAAGGGCTAGCTTCAGGTGTATACTGTGCAGGAGGCTTAGCAAAAATATCACTGACACTGCCCCCTGCCTATCCTTCTCTCTCCCTGCACACAAGGTTTAGCAGAATATCACTGACACTGTCCCTGCCTATCCTTCTCTCTCCCTGCACACAAGGTTTAGCAGAATATCACTAACACTGTCCCTGCCTATCTTTTTCTCTCCCTGCACACAAGGTTTAGCAGAATATCACTGACACTGTCCCTGCCTATCCTTCTCTCTCCCTACACACAAGGTAAATGAACAAATATCACTAACACTGTCCCTGTCTATCCTTCTCTCTTCCTGAACCGGAACACACTACACAAGGCCGCCGCGCTGGCGGCCTTTTATAGTGTGGGGCGTGTACTAAGCCCCCCTGAGCTATAATTGGCCACAGGCCTCCTGCCTGTGGCCAATTATGGCTCTCCTCGCTGCCGGCGCTGTGATTGGCCAAGCATGCGGGGTCACAGTGCATGCTTGGCCAATAACAGCGCCGGGATTGCACTGCGATGGCGCAGTGTATTGTGGGCCATTCGCGTCACTCAAATTTGGCACGAACGGCCCAAAAAGTTTGATCTTCGTCGAACGATCAAACAGCCGATGTTCAGGTCGAACGTATGTTTGACTCGAACACCGAGCTCATCCCTAGTGACGGAAGCCTTTCTGTCCTTTGCTATTATCTCACATGCACAGTGCTAGATAGTTAGGTCTGTGCTACTATATGTATGTAGTGGACAACTTCCAGTATTAGTATATTTATTGCTACAGAGTTTATATGCAACTTCTGGTATTTTAGTTAACCCTGTCCCTTTTGGTCTGGGATTCTATGGCTAGTTTTAGCTAGGCTCAATAACCAGCATTGGCTAGAGCCAGGTTAGGCATCCGATGGCCACTTTCAGGTAGTTAGAGGTCCAGTTGCATGTCAGATTAGAAACTACTAGGGACTAAAGTGCAGAGTATATAGGCTGACTATGACTTCCAGTGCCACACCACAGTTTCTGCATGTGAAAAGCTGTAGGCTGGTTAGACAGTGGTTAAGGGGCTGCCTTATTACCATAGATCCTGTCTTCAGATCTCTGACACAAAGACAGACGCCACATTGAAATCATCCTCAAGGGCCCCTGAAACTAAACTTTGCTGCAACAGTCTTCTGGAAGAATCCTTATTAATACCTACAATAAATATATATATTCTTATATAAAGCTTGTGTTATTTCCATACTGGTGTGCATCTGTATACTTATGGTTAAAGTGGTTGTAAACCTTTGTGTTTTTTCACCTTAATGCATTAAGGTGAAAAAACACCTTGTACTCTCCGGCCCCCCGTGCCCCCGTTTTACTTACCTGAGCCCCGAACTTCCGTGGGCTCGTTCCCGCGTCGCTTTCCAAATGGCTCATTGGCTGTTCATTGGTTAGAATGATAGCAGCGCAGCCATTGGCTACTGCTGCTGTCAATCAAATCAATGACGCGGTGTCCCGGGGGGCGGGAGGCCGAGTCATACACTTGGCGGCTATGGCCACCGAGTGTATCACACAGGAGCGTGCCCGCAAGGCAACCCCCTTTGGGAGAACGCTTCCCAGAGGGGGTTAGCTCTTGCGGGGAGGAGCCGCGAGAGCCGCCGTGGGACCCCAGAAGTGGACGATCAGGGCCACTCTGTGCAAAATGAACTGCACAGTGCAGGTAAGTATAACATGTTTGTTTTTTTTTTGTTTGTTTTTTAAACTGAACCCATACAACCCCATACAACCCCTTTAATGTTATATGTCGGTTGCTGTAGTTCCTCTGCTCTCAATTACTTTGATTAGATTACTAATGGAATACCCTCTGTTCACAAAGGCCCTGTCCTGGGTGGAGGCACCGCCATCTTAATTATCAAACCCACTCTTTGACTTAGCAAAGGTACTGGTTCTTGTATGTACCTACAAGTTTATTACAATATCTTGTTTGGAGAGGATTGTTATGTCTCCAGGATACCTTTCTCTCTCCTGAGGTTCAGAAAAGGGAATTCACCTTGTCATTTAATTTGTATATTGTGTTGTTGTGTTATTAAGCTATGAATTATGTTTGTTCCAGGTTAGCTGTTACGCTTGCGCTACCTACTGGCCAAACATTAATATCGTTTATAACAAACTATCCAGGCCCTTAAGGATGTGACATAAAAATCATCACATCCTCTTTAGTCAGGAAATAAAACAGCATTAGGGATCAGCATTTTCAATATCATGGCAGCAGCCTAGATGCTATCTCGCCCCATCTATGGCATCGGAGGTAAGCAATCTACCCTTTCCTCCTCCACAGGCTATTAGGGAAAGGAATTAGTAATTTCAGTTATTATTTTATATTTACTATTGTATTGTAATGTTATATTATTCTTGTTGTTTTCAGTTTAGCAATATCACATGTGTCATTCACACATATATTAAAATCTGCAATTAAAAGACACAGACCAGAAACGTCAGTCTATTATTGTGTGCGCAGAAAAAGGTCATCTGCCTGGATAGCCACCCATAGACTCCGGGAGTACGGGGGGCGAGGCCAGGACAGAAAAACTCCGTCCAGTGCAGAACGGGAAGAGGTTTAGCCACACGGAAGAGCTACAGTCTGCAATCGACTATACAGCCACTTTCATACAGCCAAGCAGCATACAGAGACTGCAGCCTTATACGTTTACTGCTCCCACAGGCCGCTACTCAGTCAAGCAGCCATGTCACGCAGTAGCACATCCCCACTCAAAACCAGATCACAAGTTAACGGTTCCAGCAAGTCGTGACAGCCAGTGTTGCAGCCGCCGTTGCCCGAGGGAAAGCCGAAGCAGCAAAGGCGCGAGCTACCTTTGCTGAACAAGAAATTCAGTTGAAGTTAGAAAAGGCCTCACTAGAAGCCAGGGAAGCCTCTATAAAGCTTGAACAAACACGTCTAGATGTCGCACTAGAGAAGCTCACTACAGAAAAGGAAGCTGCAACTGCCATGGCTGAAGCAGAAGCCCTGGAAGCAGCCGTGAGCCTCAGTGGTGAACGCATCAATGTGCTTGGCTCCGAACAAGGAGAGCCAAATCCCTTGCAACGCACTTCAAAGTACTTGCACCAACACTTCAAATTAACCTACGATACCTCTCCTCTACAGGGAATAGACGTGTCCTAGGAGAAACAAACCAAACACTGCAGGTAACAGAGCATGAGAGCAACCAAACTCCTCAGAGCTTCAAGCAGCAGAACTCTTGCCAGAACGTTACAGATCAAGCCTATGTCTCTGCATGCCACAACACTCAACCTCCAAACCGCCTCCCTTGATGCAGCCAGAGGGATTAAACCCTTAATTCTGAAGCTTCCTTACGACCTACAACAAAGGTGGGTCACATATGGTTCTAAACTTAAGAAAAGGTTCCAGGTACCATTTCCACCATTCAACGTTTTTGTAGACTTTGTTTCAGAGCAAGCTAAGTTCTTGAATGATCCCAGCTTTGACTTTATACTGCCACCAGCCACGCCTCCTAGCCTCAAACAGCACAGGATGCCAGTGACAGTGAACAAGTCTCATGTTTCTCCTACAGATTTTTCCAATAGGTCTTCCAACATCGTTCACCCAGAGGACAAAGTTGGAGACCCTAGCAAGCAGTGCCCTCTACACAGGAAGCCACACCCTCTACCACAATGCAGAACCTTCAGGGAAAAGTCTCTGGAAGATCGCAAAGCCTTCCTAAGAGAGAACAGCATATGCTTCAGGTGCTGTTCATCCACATCACACTTTGCCAAGGATTGCAATGTTATTGTATCATGCACTGAGTGTGACAGCACAGACCACAACTCAGAATTACATCCAGGCCCTGCTCCTTGGACCACCCAGTGAGCTAGCGATACCAACGAGCATGGCGGGGAGCAAGAGAACACTGGTTCAAACACCTCAGTGGTTACCTCACAGTGTACTGAGGTATGCAAAGATCCTGCAGGCTGTAGGTCTTGTTCAAAGATCTGTCTTATTAGAGCGTATCCAATGGGTCACAGAAACAAAGCTGTCAAGATGTATGCACACTTAGATGACCAAAGCAACCACTCTATGGCTAAATCCACATTCTGGGGGGTCTGAGCTCCCCTTACTCCCTAAAGATATGTGCAGGTATTGTTGAGACGGCGGGGAGAAGAGCCACCGCCTTCTGTGTAGAGTCCATAGATGGTCGGACTCGCCTACCTTTACCCACCATAATCGGGTGCAACCAGATTCCAGACAACCGGTCAGAAATCCTTACACCAGATGCAGCAATTCACCAGCCTCATCTAAAATGCATGGCCCATCTCCTGCCAGAATATGACGAGCAGGCTCAGTTAATGCTGCTCCTGGGAAGAGACATTTTTCAGGTTCATAAAGTAAGGGAACAGATTAATGGTCCCCGCAATGCTCCCTTTGCCCAAAGACTTGACCTGGAGTGGGTCATTGTAGGGGACGTCTGCCTAAAGTCTGTGCACAGACCCACCACGGTCAGTAGCATGTTCACTAACGTACTTGACAAAGGACGTCCTTCCTCCTTTCAACCATGTCACAACAGCTTCATAACAAAAGAGCTTCCAGGTAGTCCTCACATACCTTGTTCCTCTGTAGACCCAGACACAGATGACCACGCTTGTGACAGTGACCCAGACCACCTAGGGTGTACAGTCTTTCATAGAACAAAGGAAGACCAGCAGGTAGCAATGTCCTTTGAGGATAGACTTTTCTTGCAAATAATGGAAAAGGAGACAGCCAAGGAAGAGACAAACAATTGGGTCGCACCTCTCGCATTTACACCCCATAGACAGCGTCTACCTAACAACAAGGAACAAGTCCTTAAACGCTTTGTCTCCCTCAAACATAATTTCCAGAGAAAACCAGACAGAGAGATGAACCTAGAAACCAAAGACACTGAGTTCTACACTGAAAGTAAAGTAGTCCTGGGGTACATCTACAACAAAGCCAGACGCTTCTATGTCTAAGTCAGTAATAGGGTGTTGAGGATTAGAAGATCCACACACCCAAAACAGTGGCACTTTGTACCAACTAAACACAATCCCGCAGACCTAGCAACCAGAGCTGTCCCAGTCAACTGTCTTAAGGACACATCATGGTTTACAGGCCCTTCATTCCTGAACAATTCAGAACACAACACTTCTGAATCTGAGAACTTTAGCTTGATAGATACAGTCAAGGATGTAGAAGTTCGTCCACAAGTGTCTGCATTAGTCACAGTGACTTCACAAAACCGACTCAAATCTCATCGTTCACCAGGTTTTCCACATGGAAATCACTCATTAGAGCCATTACTTCCTTATCCCACATAGCCTGTTCCTTTGGGAAAAGGACTAACTGCCAAGGCTGGCACCGCTGTAAAAATACCTACTCAGTGACTGACCTAGAGCAATCAAAACATCTGATCACCTACACTGTGCAATAAGAGACCTTTGCTAGAGAGATTGACTGTATTAACAACAAAAAGCCAATGCCTAAAGACAGCGTCCTAAGGAAACTCGATCCATTCCTCGACAGCAGTAATCTGTTGAGGATAGGAGGTCACCTTAAAGAAGCTACCTTAGAGTACGACGACAAGCATCCTCTCATTCTCCCAGCTCAGCACCATGTCACTGCCCTGCTTGGACAACACTATCACAGTCAAGTTAAACATCAAGACTGGCTATTTACTGAAGGAGCTTTAAGGGCTGCTGGACTGTGCATAATAGGAGCAAATAGATGTGTGAGCAAGTGTATCTTTAAGTGCATTACCTGCCACAAGCTCCGTGGACTCTTACAAACCCAAAAGATGGCTGACCTTCCACCTGACAGACTTAACTCAGATCCTCCCTTTACAAGCGTGGACTTTGATATATTCGGTCCTTGGTCTGTTGCCACTCGCCAAACCAGGGGAGGTCATGCCAGCAGCAAACTCTGGGCAGTTATTTTTACTTGTATGACTGTTCGAGCTGTTCACATAGAGTTGATTGAATCAATGGACACTTCCAGGTTTATCAACGCTCTCAGGCGCTTCATTGCCATTAGAGGTCCTGTTAAGCACATCCGCTCTGATAGGGGCACCAACTTTGTTTGACCGGTCAAGGAACTTCAGATCCTTTCTAATCTAGACAACAACAGCGTGGAAAGGTATCTCAGCGAACAGGGATGTACCTGGACATTTTAGCTTGAAAAGGACACAAAAGCATATATGAGAGGGCTGCGCATCCCGGAACGAATATGGAGAAAACAAAGATTTTTCCCTTGGGATTTTTTAGCAGCAAATAGTCAAACAAAGTATCTTGATAAATAAAATAATTTTATTCAAGGATTTCGTTTTGTTTTAAAAAGTCAGCTGTACAATTGTTTCGATTTTTATGAGCTCCGGTAGTACAATGGCCAAATGCACACATGTAAGGTTATAACATATAATATACTATGAACAGAACATAACAGAAGTAATGCATGTATATACGTATGTTTAAACAGAGGGAAGGCCCCAATGCATTTCGACCTATGTTGCAGGTCTTCCTCAGGGGGGTTTATCCTTTATCCTTACATTCTGAAGAGTATAGATTAGTAAATTCATTAGTAACATGGTAATCGCCAAATTATCTCCTAACAGTTATCAATCAAATGTTTAGTAAGTACTTGTACCTGTACATTAGGGATGAGCTCGGTGTTCGAGTCGAACATAGGTTCGACTCGAACATCGGCTGTTCGCGCGTTCGGCGAACAACGAACGATTTGGGCCGTTCGCGCCAAATTCGAGTGACGCGAACGGCCCACAATACACTGCCCCATCGCAGTGTAATCCCGGCGCTGTGATTGGCCAAGCATGCACTGTGACCCTGCATGCTTGGCCAATTACAGCGCTGGCAGCGAGGAGAGCAATGATTGGCCACAGGCAGGATGCCTGTGGCCAATTATAGCTGAGGGGGTTTAGTACACGCCCCACACTATAAAAGGCCGCCAGCGCGGCGGCCTTGTGTCGTGTGTTCCGGAGCAGGGAAAGTGAAGGATAGGCAGGGACAGTGTCAAAGCTTGTCAAATCTATTCTTTGCTAAACCTTGTGTGTAGGGACAGAGAAGGATAGGCAGGGAGAGTGTCAGTGTCATATTCTTTGCTAAACCTTGTGTGTAGGGAGAGAGAAGGATAGGCAGGGGACAGTGTCAGTGTCATATTCTTTGCTAAACCTTGTGTGCAGGGAGAGAGAAGGATAGGCAGGGAGAGTGTCAGTGTCATATACTTTGATAAACCTTGTGTACAGGGAGAGAGAAGGATAGGCAGGGGACAGTGTCAGTGTCATATTCTTTGCTAAACCTTGTGTGCAGGGAGAGAGAAGGATAGGCAGGGAGAGTGTCAGTGTCATATACTTTGATAAACCTTGTGTGCAGGGAGAGAGAAGGATAGGCAGGGGACAGTGTCAGTGTCATTGTTGCTAAGCCTCCTGCACATTATACACCTGAAGTTAGCCCGTATTGCTGCTTTTTCCTGGTGTGTTACACAAACAGGATTTTGCGGCACTGACAGCGGGCGGAGTGTGCCTCCTGACCATATTACACCTTAACTTAGCCTGTATTGCTGCTTTTTCCTGGTGTGTTACACAAACAGTATTTTGCGGCACTTACAGCGGGCGGAGTGTGCCTCCTGACCATATTACACCTTAACTTAGCCTGTATTGCTGCTTTTTCCTGGTGTGTTACACAAACAGGATTTTGCGGCACTTACAGCGGGCGGAGTGTGCCTCCTGACCATATTACACCTTAACTTAGCCTGTATTGCTGCTTTTTCCTGGTGTGTTACACAAACACCCAGGCTCAGGGTACTGGCAAAGCAGCTGCCAAAGCGTCCTCTTCCCTGGTATCAATGTCATCATCAGTCACTCCTTCCCTAGACCAACCATGTCCTCCTGAGGAGTCCCCCGAACTGTTTGAGCACAGTGTTGGGTACATGCTCCAGGAGGATGCCCAGCGTTTCGAAGGCTCTGATGATGATACCCAGCTAGAGGAAGGCAGTAGCGTGAGAGCAGAGAGAGGGGATGCTCAAGAAGGACACCAATCTGGCAGTCATGTTCCAGTAGCTGCAGCATACTGCCAGATTGGCTCCAGTGATGAGGAGGGAGGGGATGATGAGGTCACTGACTCCACGTGGGTGCCTAATAGGAGAGAGGAGGAGGAGGAGGATGAGGAGGAGGCACATCTCCAACGAGGCAGGATGCCCTCGGGGGGCCAGCGTAAGGGCAGCACACCGACGGAATCACACCGAAGAGCTCCGCCTGTGCAAGGCGCTGCCTCTGCCCGTTATTCAAAAAGTTCTTTGGTGTGGGCCTTTTTTGAGTCGAGTGCATCAGATCGCACAGCTGCTGTTTGCAACATATGTCTCAAGCGTATATCGCGTGGACAAAACATCACCCGCTTGGGCACCACATGCTTGACCAGACATATGTTGACCTGCCATGCAGCTCGTTAGCAAGCCTACCTTAAAGACCCACACCAAAGAACAAAGCTGACCTCTTCTTGCACCGCATCAGCTGGGATCTCCAACCCCACTATACCTTCAGTCCTCTCTGAAACCTGCTCTGAGAGGAATGAAGGTGTAGAATTAGGTGTGTCACAGCCAAGTATTTGCGGGCACTCTGCTAGCAGTACACCAACGTCCGATTCTAGCAGGCAAATTTCCCTGCCCCAGCTGCTGGACCGTCGAAAGAAGTTCACTCCCAGCCATCCACATGCCCAGCGGTTGAATGCTAGCTTGGCTAAATTGCTAGCGCTTCAACTGCTGCCTTTTCAGTTGGTAGACTCGGCCCCCTTCCGTGAGTTTGTGCAATGTGCGGTTCCTCAGTGGCAGGTTCCCAAACGCCACTTTTTCTCACGGAAGGCGATTCCAGCTCTCTACCGGCATGTGGAAGGCAATGTCTTGGCCTCGCTGGACAGGGCGGTCAGCGGTAAGGTGCATATTACCGCTGACTCATGGTCCAGCAGGCATGGACAGGGAAGTTACCTTTCTTTCACGGCCCATTGGGTCACTCTTTTGGCAGCTGGGAAGGATGCAGGACAAGGTGCAGTAGTGTTGGAGGTTGTTCCACCGCCACGCCTCCAAAATGCTACTACTGGTTGTGACACACCTCTGTCCTCCACCCCCTCCTCTTCTTCTTCCTCCGTGGCCTCTTCCTGTGCTTTGTCCTCGGAACCAGCGGTGCTCCGTAGGCGTTCAAGGGGCTACACAAGTACGCAGGCAAAAAGATGCCATGCCGTGCTTGCGCTGGTGTGTTTGGGGGACAGGAGCCACACTGGGGCAGTGGTTCTGTCTGCTCTGCAGGGGCAGGCCGAGAGGTGGTTGACGCCACGCCAGCTTAAGCCAGGAATGGTAGTTTGCGACAATGGCACCAACCTCCTCTCCGCTCTCCGACAGGGACAACTGACCCATGTGCCCTGTGTGGCTCACGTCCTTAACCTGGTGGTGCAGTGGTTCTTGGGCAGGTACCCGGGCTTACAGGATGTCCTGAGGCAGGCCAGGAAAGTCTGTGTGCATTTCCGCAGATCTTATAATGCCAGTGCTCGCCTGGCTGAGCTGCAAAAGGAGTTGAACCTGCCCAAGAACCGCCTTATATGTGACATGCCCACCAGGTGGAACTCAACGTTGGCCATGCTGCAGCGGCTGCACACGCAGCAGAGGGCCATCAATGAGTACCTGTGCGACTACGGCACCAGGACAGAGTCAGGGGAGCTTGGTTTTTTTTCACCACGCCAGTGGGGCATGATCAAGGATGCATGCACTGTCCTGGCACCATTTGAGGAGGCCACGAGGATGGTGAGCAGTGACAGTGCATGCATCAGTGACACTGTACCTCTTGTCCACCTGTTGGAACATACGCTGCGTGGAATAATGGACAGGGCACTTGAGGCAGAACAGAGGCAGGAAGAGGAGGACTTCCTTGCCTCTCAAGGCCCCCTTTACCCAGACAGTGTTCCTTCTGTCCCACCCATCGCACAGGAAGAAGAGAAGGAGGAGGAGGAGGATTGTGTCAGCATGGAGGTGGAGCCTGGCACTCAGCATCATCAGCAGCAGTCTTTTAGGGATGATTTACAGTCCCAAGAAACCAGTGGACGTGTACGTGGCTGGGAGGAGGTGGCTGCGGATCATGTCATCCTTAGTGACCCAGAGGACTCCGGACTGAATGCCTCAGCTAACCTACGCTGCATGGCCTCCCTGATCCTGCAAAGTCTGCGGAAGGATCCTCGTATTCTTCGGATCAAGGAGAGGGACCATTACTGGCTGGCCACTCTCCTTGATCCACGGTACAAGGGTAAGGTTGCGGACCTTATCTTACCGTCGCAGAGGGAGCAGAGGATGAGACAACTCCGGGAGGCCTTGCAGAAAGGTCTGTGCAACGCATTCCCAGAGACTGGGAGGTTACAAACTCCTGGTCCTGGACAACGAGTTGCTGAGGCTTCGGTCAGTCAAAAAAGGAGTGGTGGGGAAGGTGGCCGTCTGACCGAAGCATTCAGACAATTCTTTAGTCCGCAGCCCCAAGGTATGATCGGTTCCAGCAACCATCGCCAGCGTCTGATATACATGGTGCAGGAATACCTAGGGGCAAGGTCAGACTTGGACACCTTCCCCACCGAAAATTCTCTGGCTTACTGGGTCTTGAGGATGGATCACTGGCCAGAGCTTGCACAGTATGCAATTGAGCTACTGGCCTGTCCTGCATCCAGTGTTCTTTCAGAACGCACATTCAGTGCTGCTGGAGGATTTGTCACGGATCACAGGGTGCGCCTGTCCACCGACTCTGTTGATCGACTGACCTTCATAAAGTTGAACCAGTCTTGGATCACCACCAGCTACCAAACACCTGAAGCTGATATAACAGACTAATTTATTTTCAAATGTCACATCCCTTCAAGACTGATGCTGATGCTGAGAGTTTGTCCTGTTATGTTGACTGACTATCCTCCTCCTCCTCAATGATCCGATTGACGATGATAGCTTGGAAGAACATTTTTGTTTCTGGGTGCCGCCACCAGTGGCTAAGGCCCAATTTTTCAGCCCCTGTTTAACAGGGGTGTGTTAGTACAATTTTTTTATGCAATGCTTTGCAGCAGGGCTCATTCCTGCACTCCAACTAGAGTATCTGGGAGTGGTTGCAGTGTCGTGGCACCAGCACCAGTGGCTAAGGCCCAATTTTTCAGCCCCTGTTTAACAGGGGCGTGTAATTACAATTTTTGATGCAATACTTTGCAACAGGGCTCATTGCTGTGCTCCAAGTACAGTATCTGTGAGGGGTTGCAGTTTTGTGGCACCAGTGCCTAAGGCTCAATTTTTCTGCCCCTGTTTAACAGGGGCATGTAATTACAATTCTTGATCTAATAATTCACAGCAGGGCCCATTCCTGCGCCCACCAAGACTAACTGTGAGGCCTTACAGTGTTGTGTCAACACCACCACCACCACCACCACCACCAAAGGCCCAATTTTTCAGCCCCTGTTCAACAGGGGCATGCAATTACAATTCTTGATCTAATAATTCACAGCAGGGCCCATTCATGCACCCACCAAGAGTAACTGTGAGGGCTCACAGTGTTGTGGCAACACCAACATGTAAGGGGCAAATTTCAGCTGAGTATATACGGCAGGCCCCTACTTTCAAACATCCAACTTACAAACGACTCCTCCTTGCAAACGGAAGGATACAACAGGAAGTGAGAGGAAATCTACCCCTAGGAAGGCAAATTCTCTCCTGTAAGAGTTAATTTGGGAAAAAAAGTGTCTCCTCTCCACTGATTCTTTATCACCAATTCTTGTTTCAATAAAAACCCCAAATTTTCAAAAAACATGTGACGGAAAGTGAGGGGAACTGTTCTGAACAGGTGCACACTGCACAGACAGCAAAACAAATGTTACAGGGGTGATAACCCTTACCTATGTTTTCCAAAAAGCTTAAAAATATACTTTTTGGCTGGAGCTACACTTAAACAATGTACCTGTTCAAAATTACAAACAGATTCTACATAAGAACAAACCTACAGTCCCTGTCTTGTATGCACCGCCTGTATACGGCTGTTCAGAGTATATAGGGCCTTTTTTATTTTGTGTGCGGGGTTCCCCTTAATATCCATACAAGACCCAAAGGGGCTGGTAATGGGCTGGGGTAGGGGGGGGGGGGTGTGTGATGGGGTAGCTATGCCATTTTTCTTAAAGATTTTCATCCATATTACCGGTACCATACATTACATTAAAGCCGCAAGCAGTTTTAAATGGCTTTTTTTCCTTTAGAAATGTAATTTTGTGCAGGGACAGTTCTAAACACGGGAAACACGTGGCACTTCACAGGCATACTTTAGACACCCCCCAGGTACGATATTTAAAGGAATATATGACTTTTTTTTTTCACTTTATGCATCATTAAAATGACTGCTCCAGAAAAACAGCCGTTTTTAAAACTTCTTTTTGCATTGATACATGTCCCCTGGTGCAGAACCCGGGTTCCCAAACCCTTTTTAGGACAATAACATGCATAATAGTCATTATAATTAGCACTTTAGATTTTGAACGTTCGCATCCATTGTATTTAATAGGGTTCTAAAGTTCGTGCGAACTTTCGGTCCGTTCGCGGGTTCTGGTGCGAACCGAACCCGGGGGTGTTCGGCTCATCACTACTGTACATTTAACCCTCCTCATTCTTCCCATATGGGTGGTGTGTGGGAAAGGATGATAGGCGTAGCCCGCAAGATTTTGGATTCCATTTTCCTTCAAATGGGGAATGCCAGACTCACGCATGAGTGTTTGTCCACCTTCATGGCTGAGGTCTCAGCCATCCTAAATGCTAGACCTCTGATTCCAGTTACTTACGATTCATAGGACCCCATATTGCTGACACCTGCAACTCTACTCACTCAAAAAACCAACACAGTCAGTGCTCCAAATGGAGAGTTTACTGATAAAGACCTTTTCAGATGTCAATGGAGACAGGTGCAATGCCTAGCCAACACTTTCTGGGACAGATGGAGGAGATATTACATCCAAACCCTACAACTCAGAAATAAGTGGCAAGTTAACAAACCAGACCTGAAGTCAGGAGATGTGGTGCTCGTTAAAGACTGACTAAGGCCTTAGACACTGCTATATATCCATCCTTCTTTGGTTTCTACACTTATGCTGCTACCCCTAAGGGGTTTCTCCCACTTTAGCCTCTGCCTCCTTGTTTCACCAGCCTTCTTTCTTTTTCCTTTCTTTTTCCTCTCTTTTTTTTTTTATCTCTTTTTTCTCTTTTTCCCTTTTCCCTTTTTTCTCCTTCTTTTTCCTTGCTTTTTTTCTTTTTCCTCTCCTCTTTATTTTTTCCCTTGCAACTATAGGCAACTTATGAACATACACATTTAAAGTGTGGTGTGGGGGAGGGAGGGAGGTGCGGGTGGGGGAAAGTATATCAAGGTGGGTTTAAAGATTGTACACTGTCACAAATATTTTTTTTGTCTCTTAATATATACTGTATTACACTGTGGTGGTGTAGTCCACTTGGAAAGAAAACAAATAATAAAAAGCATTTGAAAAAAAAAACTGACCAAGCACACAGAAATGACTGGCCTTTGGGACTTATCACACAGACATTCCCAAGCAAAGATGGACATGTCAGGAAGGTCAAAGTTAAGACTTCGAAACAGGGTGAAGTAAAGTAATTTCTCAGACCCATATCGGACTTGATTTTACTTGTGTCCAATGACGCTGTTAGTGGCCAGACGGGGAGTGTTATGTCTCCAGGATACCTTTCTCTCTCCTGAGGTTCAGAAAAGAGAATTCACCTTGTCATTTAATTTGTATATTCTGTTGTTGTGTTATTAGGCTATAAATTATGTTTGTTCCAGGTTAGCTGTTACGCTTGCGCCACCAATGGCCAAATATTAATATAATATTGTCTATAACAAACTATCCAGCCCCTTAAGGATGTGACATAAAAATCATCACATCCTCTTTAGTCAGGAAGTGAAACAGCCTTAGGGATCAGCATTTTCAATATCATGGCAGCAGCCTAGATGCTATCTCTCCCCATCTATGGCATCGGAGGTAAGCAGTCTTCCCTTTCCTCCTCCACAGGCTATTAGGGAAAGGAATTAATCATTTCAGTTATTATTTTATATGATGTTTACTATTGTATTGTAATGTTATATTATTCTTGTTGTTTTCAGTTTTACCACAGTATCACATGTGTTATTCACACATATATTAAAATCTGCAACGTAGATAAAAGAGACAGACCGGAAACGGCAGTCTATTACTGTGTGCGCAGAAAAGGGTCATCTACCTGGATAGCCACCCATAGACTCCGGGAGTACGGGGGCAAGGCCAGGACAAGGATCATTTCCCAGAACCCCCTCCCTCCCACAAAAGAGGCCTATACCGGTATCAGATCATGCTCCCCTTTCTGGATGACACAAAATAAGGACAAGAACTAATAGATAACATTACAATATTTTAAAATTACAGTGATGTATAGACTGGGAGAGTACACCACAATGCGAATGGAAAGGGGGATGTGTAAACAAGGCTAAGAGGGTGTTAATTTGGAAAGACAGGTACTTCCCATTTTGGCATCTCTATTAATGACAGCTGAGCTCACAGTGTGGAGAGTAATGTAGTCAAAAAGCAAGAACTTCAGCTCTAGAGCTGCTAGGAAGCAGGTGGAACATGTGACAGACAGAAAAAGTTGGAGGACCACCTGCATAGCACAAAATTGTGCAAAACTTTCTGTAGGACTTTCAGGCTGATTTTTATGTTTTTGGTGAATAAAGTCAACTTTTGATTTAAAAATATTGTTCTGTGGACACTTGCCTCCCTCCTGATGCCCACTGTATATGTTTTTAGATTTAGCTTTAAATTGAGTTTTTCAAGGACTCAGTCCACTCAGCAGAATGTATTTTATGTTTTTTGCCTGATTTTATTTTATGAAATGTGAAAGCAGTACAGTGTTTTGCCCACGCAGGGGTTGTTTAGCATAACAATGGATTTCAGCCTCCTGGCCATTTTGTTGCACTGCTCTGTCTATTGTTCTATAGGACAGACCTGTTGTTTGCTCTCATACAAACTGCTACTTACTGAGCTCTAACACACAGTTCAGTTTTAATGTGGCCTAACTCCATCCCTTCACAATTCCCAATTCTCAGATGTCTATCTGGTTCAGTGGCCTGTCTGCGTAGACCAGACAGGCCTAAACCTGTGCTCCCCACATGTCAGGTTTCAATCTTTTTTGCATGCAGCACATAGGAGCTCAATCTGATTAGAGCATACTCTCTTTGTGGACAACACCCATCTGTCTCCAATCAGTTTTATATCTGTTCAGGGACTCGTTTCGGACTGAAACAGGCACTATCTGCATATGTACACAGTGACAGACTGTCTATCTGTTACAATATATAAATATACATGTATTGTATTGTACATATATGTATTGTGTGTATATATATTTATATATATATATATATATATATATATAATGTGTGTGTGTATGTATTACATGTACTGTATATGATTATGCACATATACAAGAATTAAAAATGTTCTGTGCCCTTGTTTGAAAATAATTTTTTTAGCTTTTGTGTTAACAAGGAAATGAACTGTGCAGTGTATGAAAACAGTTTTTTTTTTTTAAAACTGAAAGTAAGGTCAGTAATTTAGATATGAAACAATTTCCTGGCATGCTAGCAAGCAGGCTGCAAACCGTTTCAAAATTACAGATAAAATGCTGTGCTACAAAATAAGCCCTGAACTGCTGTCTTTTTGTGTCTTAAACATAATTCGCACATGTACAGGGATATAAAGTGTACTTTTTTTTTTACAGCTTATGGCTCAGTTTGATAAAATTAGATACTGAATTGCAAGGCATAATTAGATGGATCCCCGGTGATTAGGACTGTAAATTGCTGTGAATTTTTTATGATGGGAGCATGAAAATTATGATATCATTAAAACTCTGCATTTTTATTGAACTATTAATACCAGCATTTTCTTTTGGTGGATAAAATGTATTGTTTAACTAAAGACTATCACAGCTCCACACAAACATTGGCCACAGCAGTTTTAGGAGTGTTTGCCTTAATACTGATATTGCCATATACTATGCTTGGGTTTCCACCCTTATAAAAATAACAAAGCTAGGAAAGCCAGTATTTATGATACAAACCAAGGCAATAATATCCAGCTCTAATTTCGCCGAGGCAATTTCTTTGAAGAAATTACATATAAAAAACAGAGTGTAAAACATAAAAAATTTGGTAACGACAAGGTAAAAAACCTAGCGTATCCAACCTCCTAATTTTTCAAAACGCAAGTAGTTTCCACTTTTGGTACTTGCATTTGTAATCATCAGCTGGAACCTGTTGTCTCTATAGATAATACTGCAACCTGCCTTATCCCCTGGAAACCACAGTTTAACCGCTTGCCCACCTGGCACTTAAACCCCTAACCAGACCAATTTTAAGCTTTCGGTGCTCTCACATTTTGAATGACAATTACTCAGTCATGCAACACTGTACCCATATGAAAATGCTGTCCTTTTTTGCACACAAATAGAGCTTTCTTTTGGTGGTACTTGATCACCTCTGGGTTTTAAATTTTTTGTGTTATAAATGAAAAAAGACCGAAAATTTTGTAAAAAAAAAAATATGCATTTTTCTTCGTTTCCGTTATAAAAAAAAATTCAAATGAGTAATTTTTCTTTAGGAATTTTGGCCAAAAGTCTACAATTTATGGTGCCAATCATTGAAAATTTACCTGATGCACTGACAGGCCTATCTCATTTCTTGAGACCCTAACAAGCCAGGAAAGTACAAATACCCCCCAAATTACCCCTTTTTGGAAAGTAGACATTCCAAAGTATTTAGTAAGAGACATAGGGGGTTATTTACAAAAGGCAAATCCACTTTGCGCTACAAGTGCAAACTACAAGTGCAAATTGTACTGAAAGTGCACTTGGAAGTGCAGTCGCTGTAAATCTGAGGGGTAAATCTGAAATGAGGGGAAGCACTGCTGATTTTATTATCCAATCATGTGCCAGCTAAAATGCTGTTTTTTATTTTCCTTGCATGTCCCCCTTGGATCTACAGCGACTGCACTTCCAAGTGCACTTTCAGTACAATTTCAAGTGCACTTTGCACTTGTAGTTTGCACTTGTAGTAAATAACCCCCAATGTGAGTTTTTTGACGTTGTCATTTTTTTCCCACAATTCTTTATTTAATTTTTTACAAAATTGTCATATTAACAGGTTATTTCTCACACACAGCATATGCATACCACAAACTACACCCAAAAAAAAATAATGTACTATTCCTTCTAAGTATGGCAATACCACATGTTTGATACTTTTACACAGCGTGGCCACATAGAGAGGCCCAACATGCAGGGAGCACTGTCAGGCATTCTAGGCATATAAATTACAAATATAATTTCTTGACTACCTCTTGCACTTTTGAAGGCCCTGGAGCACCAGGACAATAGAAACGGCCAAAAAAATACCCCATTTTGGAAAGAAAACACCCTAACGTATATTCTATAAAGCATAATGAGTCTTTTGAACATGTCATTTTTTTCCACAAGTTTTTGGAAAATGTGGAGAACGCATTTTTACACAAAGTTGTCAATCTATACAATATTTCTAACACATAGCCAAAATTACACCCCAAAATCTATTCTGCTACTCCTCCCGAGTATAACGATACCACATGTGTGAGACTTTTACACAGCCTGGCCACATACAGAGACCCAACATGCAGGGAGCACCATCAGGTGTTCTAGGGACATAATTTTCAAATCTTATTTGACTACCTATTACACTATTGTGAGGCACTGTAGTGACACTGATGAGCACTGTAGTGGCATGGATGTGGCACAGATGAGAACTGATGTGGCATGGATGAGGCATGGATGAGGCATGGATGAGCTGTGGATGGGGGTGTATGAGCCATGGATGGGGATGGCTGAGCCATGAATGTGGATGGATGAGCCATGGATGGGGATGGATGAGCATGTATGGGGATGGCTGAGCATGGATGGGATGGCTGGGTATGGATAGGATAGCTGGGCATGGATGAGTATGGGTGGCATGGCTGAGTATGGATGGCATGGCTTAGCATGGATGGCTGAGTATGGATGGGATGGCTGAGCATGTATGGCAAGGCTGAGTATGGATGGGATGGCTGAGAATAGATGGGATGTCTGAGCATGGATGGGATGGCTGAGCATGGTTGGGATGGCTGAGCATGGATGAATGGTTTAGTATGGAACGGATGGCTGAGCATAGATGGATGGCTGAGCATGGATGGATGGCTGAGTATGGATGGCATGGCTGAACATGGATGGATGGCTGAGTATGGATGGCATGGCTGAGTATGGATGGCTGTGAGTATGGGTGGGGCTGAGTATGGATGGATGGATGAGGCAAGTGGGCACTACAGATCCAGTCCACAGCGCTGCTTCACCCGATCTCTCCCCCTCTCCTCTCACACTGTACCAATTGGTATGGAGAAGGAAGAGATAAACCGGGAATGCGCCAATTTGTTTACAAGTGATCGTTCCGTCATTTGACACAGCGATCACGTGGTAAAGGGCGGTTGCGCTTTACCACGGACCCTGCATTCATGGTTATTCCCGGGGTGCGATTCTGGGAGGACGTTATAGTACGCCCTCCCAGAGTTATCCGACTGCCCTGTAGCCGTTTTTGGGCTATGGGCGGTCGGCAAGTGGTTGAAGGAGTCCTCTTTTTTCACATAGTGGAAAAGCCCGTTAAAATGTAGCTATAGCTAAAGTGTAGCTATAGTCAAACATTTTTTTTAGTGATGGCATTCTCTCCACCATGGAACAGATGATTGAGTAAGGCACAACTCCTGATGTTGTCAAATACTGCTCTGCTTTGGAGGAATAATCCCTCAAAGACTGCCAAGAAATTTCCAGGAGTGTCGATTTCCTAGGTAAAGTATTACTATTTTAAAACTGATGGGACTTCCAATCATTCAAATAATATAATTACCATGAAGTAGTAAGGCAATGGATATAAATAAAAACAAATTGCCAACAAAGGGATTACATAACATGAACTCCTTTTTTTGCACACTTCTATGAAAAGTAGCTATTATATTAAAAGGATGTTTTTTCGACCTGTTAAACCCAAATTAAATATTACCTAATATCAAATCAGTCATATATCAGATTAGTTAATAAAACTGTTTCTAGTTTGAAAATGCTAAGCATATAAAACAGTACATAAGTACTGTCTAAATTTTGAATTGATCATCATTCTTTCTTTCCTTTAGACACCATACCCTCTTTATTTCCATTTTTTTTTTTTTTTTTTTTTTTAGATTGCCCTTGGTAGCCACCTCTGGTTCAATTTGTATTATTAACATCAACACTGCATGTTCCGGTGTTCTTAGGAGGGCTGCAATAGTACACCCTGCCTAAGTGCGGCTATATATCACCTCAGCTCCCATGACGGACTTATCTTTGGTCAGGGCTCCATATGTACCACACCCATTGTACTAGATTCCATGTAAGTACCCAAGATGGGCTTTTGTGTTCCATCACCCACTTCCTTTGACCAGCAACCAGATTTAGTTATTTACACTGTATTATATTTTTTAGATGTCCTGAGCATTAGCCCCTGAAGAGTGTAACTTATACACGAAACGCGTCGGGCAATCAGAAAACGCATCAACTCAGTTGACAACATAATCATTTACTTATGCTCTTACTGGTTTTATATGCTAATTTTTTCATGTTTTTAGCGCTTGTTGCCATGTGATATCTGTACATATGTTATTCACAAAATGTATTCCATTATCCATACGGATCACTGTGTGGCACCTGGTCACACACTGATGTACCTTGTTGCTTATATTGTGCATACCCATACTTATGTGTGTGTAACTCTAGGGAATCGCATCAACCAGAATGTTTTCCCTCTATGTGATTTCTGTTTGAAGATGTTCATGCGTTTTATTTTGAATAAACATGTACCTTTTTTACCTACACCATGTCTACAGTCTCACTCAAAGTCCCAAACTTCCATTTATATTTTTTCTTTATTTCCATGGGCAGACCATACATTAATAAAAAAAAAACTGACTCGAACTGACTCACAGTGGATGGGGGGATGCTCCCCACTGAGCTATTGTATTCTGACAGTGGGGAGGCTTTGATCAAGAGGCAAAAAATTGGACAGGACA
Organism: Rana muscosa; assembly: GCA_029206835.1. NCBI lineage: Eukaryota > Metazoa > Chordata > Amphibia > Anura > Ranidae > Rana > Rana muscosa. The sequence goes on from CM055122.1 coordinate 425,254,560, forward strand.
GTTGTACAGAAGTTGATCGATAGATCAATTTCTGTAAAACCTCCCTGTCCAAACATGGATCAAAATTTGTCAAGTCTCTGCTGAACCAGTCAATTTTCAATCCATGTATGGCTGGCTTTAGGGTCTCTGTCATTGGAAAAAAAGCTGCTGCGCATAAAAAAATGCAGGCACCTGTAGATGCCGAAACAGGCCTCCAACGCACTCTTCCAAATGCTGTACTATTCTTACAGTAGAAAATCTGACACATCCAGATAGTGTTGGAGTTTGCCACTAAGTCCTGTTCCTACACATTCCAATTAGCCCATCTCTATGGTAGGCAGATGCATTGGTCAAAAGGATTATGCATGAGGCAGAAAGGTTGGGCAAGCTTCAGCAATATTGGTAAGTACCAAAACTTTGCCTGTCAGAACAGCCTTACACTTTGCCCTGAGAGGAGAAGTTGGAAGGGTGATGTAGGTATTTGTAGATACCTCTAGTTGCCTAATTTTTATACCTACTGTATCACAGATTTGTTTTTCATTCGCCATGACATTCTCTTTAGTCCCTTTTGTATCATTATATGTTTATCAATAATGGATTGGCGGGTCTTTATTTACCCAGTGCTGTTTTTAAATGAATAAAAATCCTTCGGGTGGTCGATCCACCGAGAGATCATTGTTACCTAGCTGCCACTGTTCCGAGAGGTTGCGTATTATGTGATTAGTGTGATTCATCCTTTTAAGTCAACAAAGACTATGTGATATTTACTATGGAAATGAATCACTAGTTATAACCAATGCTATATCTTGGCCCAGGACTAGGGCGACATTTTGCAAGTGGGGCAGCATGAAAAAGAGTCCCCGCTGGCTTGCGCTGCACTTTTAGTGTAACGCCATTCTTATGGGGCGGACTGGGCCGGGAGGCAAATCTCTCTGGCACAACCAAAAAGTGTCCGCCCTGCCATCAGGGGGGGAAAGCCCATACATATGTAGGGGCCCAGGCAGCGGACCCCAACCAATGAGTTGATGTGCTGGCAGCCAGCGTTTCGCAACTGTGGAGGGGCCTGCCGCTTCTAGTTTTGACTGTCCTATCATCACAGCGGACCTCTCACCTGAGTTCTCAGCTACAGAGAAACAGATAGTAGGTCGGGAGGCTGAAACTGTCTGGAGGAGAAAGTCAGCTGATGGACGGGGGCCAGTAGAGTGAAGGGGGAGGAGCTCTCCACTGTGTGAGGAGACCCCATGTCAGGAGCGGTGCAGTGGAGACACGTGAAGGGAGCCAGGCAGGCTGAAAGTACCCAGGCTGAAAGGAAAGCCACACTAGTTGAGTGGAAATTGCAGGAAAACTACCTAGCTGCCACGTTACTTACGGTAGTAAGACTTTCCTGCAAACCTTTGGATGATCACAATCTAATATATATTCTCTGCAGCTATTACCTTTTGTACCACCCCTCCTCCCTTTAGAATGTAAGCTCTACGAGCAGGGCCCTCCTGTACCTTCTGTATTGAACTGTACTGAATTGTGCTGTCCCCCGCTCTACATTGTAAAGTGCTGCGTAAACTGTTGGCGCTATATAAATTGTGTATAATAATAATAATAATAATAATAATATTGTATATACTAGAAACCCCTGAGGGCATTCGAGCTTGCAATGATACATATGGCGGTTAAATATTAGGAAATCTTATTCTTATTTATTTGCCTTAGGCAGAGGAGTTGCTATATATTATAGTGACTTACCATAGATATCAGCTACTGGTAATCTATATAGGAGGTAGGTGTTAATGTTTATACAGTAGCTGCCTAGACTATATAGCATGGGATACAATTTATACTATTTAGGTTAAACTTGCATGGCACTTACCTAGCTGCCAAAGGGCTTTTAATCTTGGGATGGTGCAGACACAAGGGACACTGACATGGTCCCCTAGACCTGGCAGGTAGGTAGTAGGACTCTCCTGCAATCCTTCCTTTGCTCAATGCCTGGACCACATACCTTCATCAATGTTCTATATGCTTTCTGCTGCACCACTGGCATGGTTATATCCTCTTTGTCCTCTCCATTAATTTAGCAGAAATTTGTGCTTAACCGATTGCCGACCAGCTGTCGCAGTTTTACTTTTGGCAGGTTGGCTCGGCTGCGCAAATCACCAAAGGTGTACGTCTGTCCCTTTAATGGCTATAGCAGGTGCGCGTGGCCGGCAGCCCCGATGTCCGCCGGCAACCCGTGACGCTCCACAGAGAGCCAGAACGGGGATCTATCAATGTAAACAAACAGATCCCCTTTCTGGAAAGGGGAGTAGAGAGAGATTGTCTGTTCCTAGTGATCAGGAACAGCGATCCCTCTCTACTCCCAGTCAGTCCACTCCCCTCACAGTTAGAAACACCTCCCCAGGGAACACTTAACCCCTTGATCGCCCCTTAGTGTTCGCCCCTTCCCTGCCAATGTCATTTATACAGTGATCAGTGGCTCTTTTTAGCTCTGATCACTGTAAAAATGTCACTGGTCCCAAAAATGTGTCAAAAGTGTCCGATCTGTCCACCGAAATGTCACAGTCCCGTTAAAAATTGCTGATCACCACCATTACTAGTAAACAAAAAAATAATAATAAAAATGCCATAAATATATACCCTATTTTGTAGACACTATAACCTTTGCGTAAACCAATCAATATATGCTTATTGTGATTTTTTTTTTTACCAAAAATATGTAGAAGAATACTAATTGGCCTTAACTGTTGAAGATTTTTTTTTTTTTATTGGATATTTATTATAGCAAAAAGTTACAAATATTGTTTATAGCGTAAAAAATAAAAACCGCAGCTCTATTTGTAGGAAATAAAGGACATCAATTTTGTTGGGGTACAGGGTTGCAGGATCGCGCAATTGTCAGTTAAATCGATGCAGTGCCGTATCACGAAAAATGGTCATTAAGGGGGTAAATCCTTCCGGGGCTGAAGTGGTTAAAGTAGGCAACACTTTTTTTTTTCTTTTTGGATAGAGGGTTATAGCCCCAGTTAGTCTATTTTTTGCCATCCCTGTCCCATTGTGGAGATTTCCCTTAATTTTCTATTCCATAGCCAAACAGGAAGTGAGAGGAAAACTCTGCAAATTAGGGGAATTCATTGCACCCAAGGCCCTCAGAACTAGTGTCCCCACTGGAAAATTTCAGGGCAAGTCTTAAACAGGGAAGGGGTGTGGCCTTGACAGGAAGGGGTGTGTCATATTTAAATTTGGGGGTGCACGAGTTTAGTCAGGCCTAGGGCAGCACAAAACCTAAATATACCATTGGTTATAATGACATACTGTATGAGAATGGGAATGAGTCTGATGAGTCACAGGACACAGGACACCCCCCACCCCCCTGGCCAATTTAAAAATAGTTTTACATCCGGTGAAATTACTTTTCCCAGTGCAGAAGGAGGGGATAGGAGCCTGTGGAGAGCTTCACTGCAAGCCCAGCCAGGCGCAGAGCCGCCCGCTCTCTCACCCGCCCGGCAACAAATTTCTCGGGGGTGGCAATAGTCCCGTTGCCCCCCCCTGGATCCACCCCTGGCAGGAAGAGGGCTGGGATAACTCTGCACATTGTGGGACATACTTGGGGGACATACTTCTTTACACATAAGTTAGACCACTAAACATATAGGGAAGGCTTTTTTTTTTTTTTTTTTGCTGAGCTTCAGCATTAAGAGAACTCATGATCAACAAATGCTGCTTGTTCTTATATCTTTTAACTTTATGTCAAACATTACATTGAGTAATAAATAGGCAGTTAGCACTGTCATTGTAATCTTGCAATAATTGAGTAGGTGGAAAAATTAAGCAAGCATTACACAAGGCTGTTTTCAAACTTTCCTACCACACTTTGAATCTCTAGTAATGATTTAAGATAAAATCTTGCAGATTAAAGTAGAGTGATTCCAAGGTTTAAAGTAATTCTTGTTTCTGTTTGGTTAGTCTTTAGGTAAAGATGGGAACACGTGAACACAACATCCTACCACCCCAACAGCACTATCACCACTGGCGAGTGTCTACAATGTGCACCATCAGTGCATCCTTTTTACTTTCCCAGCTGGGGGTTTGGCACTTGGTAAAGAACGGATACATCAGTATGGACTAATACTACAGTCTGAGTTTAAGTGCAAATGTTTCTTTGAGTGTGTTTTGGTACCAGGGTCATTCAATTTACAGGTTTTGTATATTGAATGCTTAGGAGCCCTAAAAATAGACAGATTACCACATTAATTAGTTCTAAAAATCTTATTGCCATTAACCACTTAAGCCCCGGACCATTTCGGGCCATTAGGACCAGGCCTGTTTTTGGGATTCGGCACTGCGCTGCTTTAACTGTAAATTGTGCGGACATGCAATGTTGTACCCAAATGAAATTTGCGTCCTTTTCTTCCCACAAATAGAGCTTTCTTTTAATGGTATTTGATTGCCTCTGTGATTTTTATTTTTTGCGATATAAACAGAAAAAGACCGAAAATTTTGAAAAAAAATGATATTTTCTACTTTTTGTTATAAGAAAAATCGAATAAACTCAATTTTAGTCATACATTTAGGCCAAAATGTATTCAGCCACATGTCTTTAGTAAAAAAAATGTCAATAAGCGTATATTTATTGGTTTGCGCAAAAGTTATAGCGTTTACAAACTAGGGTACATTTTCTGAAATTTACACAGCTTTAAATTTATGACTGCCTATCTCATTTCTTGAGGTGCTAAAATGGCAGGGCAGTACAAAACCCCCCCAAATGACCCCATTTTGGAAAGTAGACACCCCAAGGAAATTGCTGAGAGGCATGTTGAGCCCATTGAATATTTTTTTTTTGTCCCAAGTGATTGAATAATGACAAAAAATAAATAAAAATTACAAAAAGTTGTCACTAAATGATATATTGCTCACACATGCCATGGTTATATGTGGAATTGCACCCCAAAATACATTCTGCTGCTTCTCCTGAGTACGGGGATACCACATGTGTGGGACTTTTTAGGAGCCTAGCCACGTACGGGACCCCGGAAACCAAGCACCGCCTTCAGGATTTCTAAGGGCGCAAATTTTTGATTTCACTCCTCACTACCTATCACAGTTTCGAAGGCCATAAAATGCCAAAATAGCACAAACCCCCCCCAAATGACCCCATTTTGGAAAGTAGACACCCCAAGCTATTTACTGAGAGGCATGTTCAGTCCATGGAATATTTTATATTTTGCCACAAGTTGCGGGAATATGACAAACTTTTTTTTTTTTGCACAAAGTTGTCACTAAATGATATATTGCTCACACATGCCATGGGCATATGTGAAATTACACCCCAAAATACATTCTGCTGCTTCTCCTGAGTACGGGGATACCACATGTGTGGGACTTTTTGGGAGCCTAGCCGCGTACGGGACCCCAAAAACCAAGCACCGCCTTCAAGGTTTCTAAGGGCATAAATTTTTGATTTCACTCCTCACTACCTATCACAGTTTTGAAGGCCATAAAATGCCAAGATGGCACAAAACCCCCCCAAATGACCCCATTTTGGAAAGTAGACACCCCAAGCTATTTGCTGAGAGGCATGTTGACCCCATTGAATATTTTTTTTTTTTGTCCCAAATGATTGAATAATGACAAAAAGAAAAAAAAATGTACAAAAAGTTGTCACTAAATGATATATTGCTCACACATGCCATGGTTATATGTGGAATTGCACCCCAAAATACATTCTGCTGCTTTTCCTGAGTACGGGGATACCACATGTGTGGGACTTTTTGGGAGCCTAGCCGCGTACAGGGCCCCAAAAACCAAGCACTGCGAACGCTGCAGTTATGTGTGTTGTGTTTGGTAAGTGACAGTGATCGATCGATACTGCACTTGGGTGGGCTGGGCTGGGCTGGGCTGGGCGGAGGGGCTAAACGCAGGCGCTAGCAGGTATCTGGGCTGATCCCGCTAACACTGCGTTTTTGGGAACCCTAAACCGCTGGGGATGCTAGTATAGATCTGATCAGATCTGATCAGATACTATACCACTAAGGGGGGTGTATGCTTTGCGCGTGGGTGTTAGCGTTACTGTTACTAACCTAACATTGCCTGGGGCGACGCAGACCCTCTCTGGTGCTAAAACCTAATTGATCTCACCCGCCGGGCGATCAGGGGGGTTAAACCTTTATTGGGTTATATACGGCGGGTGCCCTGATGCTATAAAAAGCAAACTAATCAACCAGCGTCACCCGTAACCTTTATATGGTGATCACTGGTGAAAGGGTTAACTAGGGGCAATCAGGGGGTTAAAACCTTTATTAGGTTAAATATGGGGGTACCTGACACTATATAAAAACCTGACGGGTAACCTAAATAACTAAATAACTTACTGGCTAACCAGTGACACCAGTGACGCTTATACGGCGATCACTGGTGAAAGGGTTAACTCTAGGGGCAATCAGGGGGTTAAAATAATATATGGGGGTACCTGACACTAATAAAAACCTGCGGCGAACCTAAAAAAAAATAACTGCCTATCTAAAACACCAGCGACACGAATACAGCGATCGGAAAAACAATCGCTTAGTGACGCTGAAGTTAGGGGGTGAAAGGGTTACCTGGGGGGTGATCAAGGGGTTAAACCTTTATTAGGGGGGTTAGGGGGCTACCCTGGACCTAAAGGGGCCTAATCCTAACTGCCCTGCAACTTTTACAATCACAGATGACACTAAATGCAGTGATCAGTAAAATAAATGATCACTGCAATCAGTGACACTGTGATTGGGGGCTTTGGGGTGACCTGGGGGGTGATCTGGGGGTGACTGGGGGGTGATTTGTGTGCCTATGTGTACCTACGTGTCAGTGGACTGTTGGTGCACTAACCTGCTTCTTCTCTGCTCGGCGCCGGGAACGAAAAGACCGCGGCGAGGGAGATGACATCACTTCCTCCAGCCTTGTTTACATCACATGGTGGAGGAAGCATTTTCATTGGCCGGGAGCGATCGCGAGGGGGGGGGCGGAATCGAGCGGCCCCCCCCTCATGCCTGATCGCTCCCGAACACTTAACGGCCGCTCACTGCAGTGAAGGGGGTCCGGATGGACCCCCCAACTGCACAAAGGCGATCACGTAGATCTACGTGATTCTGCCTGTCCGTGCCATTCTGCCGACGTAAATCGGCGGTGGGCGGTCGTTAAGTGGTTAAACAACAACAACAAAGTGGCCTTCTGTCAGGGACCTGCTGGAAGGCTCTTGCGTGCGCGCATGCACGCGCGTGCTCCTGCACAGGCCAGGCAACAGCATCCATCCGTGCCTGTGCGCCGACATGCATCTGGTGCGAAATGTGGGGTGCGCGCGCCCGCACATTAGCGCTACTTGGCACCATTAAGCCTTTAAAAGGTCAGCAATTGCAGTGATGCATTGGTGTCTGATCTTCAGCTCTGTACCAGCAATCTGCATACCTGTTTATCTGTTACCTGTACCGACCCGGCTCTGCTTGACTATCTCCAATCCTGACCTTGGCTTGCCTTGACCCTGCCCAGTCTCCTATTTGCCTACCTGGTACCAGACCTTGCCTGTACCTCTGACCACGCTTAAGCCTGCTGAATCTTACCGTCTAATTACCTGCTCTGACCCGGCTTGTCTGACCCTGCTACTGTCTGCTGCTCTGTGTGCACCTAACCCAGCTTGTCTTACCCTGCTCCAGCTTCCTGCTGTTCCTGTACCTGCCAGCTCCTGGGTCGCTGACCTGCAACCATCTCCTCTGCTGCCTACAGTTTCAGCCATCCCTGGAGGGTCATCACCTTGCCACTGTGCCAACCACTACATCTACCTCATGCACTCCTACCTTGCTGCGCTCTCGAGTTCACTGTCCTCACTCCAGTGACTCCTGAGCCAGGGCTGTAAGAGAGGTCTCCTCAGGTACGTTCTGTACTTAACACCTTCCTTTGTTGTAGATTTGGCATGTGATGGAATTCTGCCCAAATGGTTAACTTATTCTGAAAGCAATAAAACATAATCAAGAATTATTTAAGCTCAGCCAGTGCTAACTGATGATGTAACATGTTGCTCAATGAAGTAGTCCTTCAAAGAAGCTACCGCATTTGTAGGAGATGAACGGTAAGGGCAGAAGTAATTTCATAAATTTTAAAGGGGACCAGGAGGTAACGTTGCCTAACAATGGAACCCATAAATGATGCTTTAGAAATAAGATATACATCTGTTCAAACCCAAATAGTTTAAACATATATAACCCATAAGGTACTAAAGGGATGGGATTCTAAAGTAACCCTCTGCATATTGCTATACACCCTTTCTAGCAAACTTTGCACAAAAACAGTTTTTGTTTACATACATTGCAATATATATTTAAGCTGACCAACTGTGCAAAGGCAATCCCTCTCTGGCCAGTTCCTACTCTGCTCTGCAAATTGTACAGGTATCAGGCCTGGTCACTAACCTGTGATAAGTGCATTAGAAATAGGATATATCTGTGCTCAAATCTAACTAGCTTATACATATATATAACCTATCAGGTGCTAAAGGGGTGTGACCACATGTTAACACAAATAATTGTGAATGGGCCATCAGTACACTACTATACACCCTTTCTAGCAAACTTTGCACAAATTCAGAAGAGCTTACAGCAACATCAGAAGCAGCTATTAATGCTTACAGACCATGATGGAAATGTTTATCCAAGCAAAATCCCAGATGGTGCTCAATAGAAGCCACGATTCCCTTAGCCTACTGGGTGTGCAAAGGGGTTCTCTGCTCTGATGGGACTAAACATTTTCTAGTGCAAAACACTATGTAGGGCATGTGTGAGAACACTTATTATCTCCAAAACATGTTTTAATCTGCAAGAGAACTGAGGCTGAAGTGAATGGTCACCTTCTAGCAGAACAATACGCCAAACACACAGCAAAAGCTACACTAGAGTAGTTTAACACCCAGAAGATAAATGAGTTAGTAGTCAATCCAATTACATTCTATGGCAATGTTTTAGAATTTCAGCTTTGCCAAGAAGAATGGGCAAAAAATAACCTCACATTCTCTTTACATTTGAATACATTTGATTAAAATTATTCTACTACTAAAATTATTTTACTTTTTTGCTCCTTCACAGTTGGAATAATAAAAATTTGAACTGCAGAAATGTAAATAAAAATGGACCCAATACATCTGAGTGAACAAGGGACACAGACTCTACCGGAAATTTTTTATTTACCTCTAGAGGCCATGGAGGCTTGGGAGTCGCTTATCTATTCTACATTACAAGCAGTTCAACTAACCCAGTGATTTACTTGAGACAAGAGAAACCTGACTGGGTATCCATGGGGACACGAGCTGCATGCCCTTGCACTATCAGCTTTCTTAAAATGTAATGCCCTTCAAACAGAGGCCTAATGTCCTGTGATCGACCTTGTTACATTCACTAAGCATTTGGGACAGACTTCATAAAAAAAACTACTACATCTAACTTCATCCCACTGGCACATCTCTTCTCGTGTTGGCCGTCCCTTGGGGTGTTCACGAACATCCTAATTTTCTGTGCCTTCAGCAGGATGTTCGCGTGTCGAGCACACAGTCAATATGTTGCTAAGGAGTGGGGCCAGGAAGCCGGCCCCCACGTCCTTAACACCAAACTAAATGTTAAAGGGGTTGTAAAGGTTTTTTGTTTTTTTTTTTCTAAATAGGTTCCTTTAAGCTAGTGCATTGTTGGTTCACTTACCTTTTCCTTTGATTTACCTTCTAAATGTTTTTTTTCTTTGTCTGAATTTCTCACTTCCTGTTTCTCCTCACTAAACTTCACACCATCATCCGAGTGGTGTGAAGTCAGCCAGAACAGCTTACTGAACAGCTTACTGAGGAGGAACAGGAAGTGAGAGATTCAGACAAAGAAAACAAAGAAAAAAAAATTAGAAGGAAAATCTAAGGAAAAGGTAAGTGAACCAACAATGCACTAGCTTAAAGGAACCTATTTAGAAAATAAAAAATGAACCTTTACAACCCCTTTAAATGTGAAAATCAGAGGTGTTCTGTCACATTAGCAAGCATGTAAGGTCAGCAGGTTTGCTGCTGCTTTTAAAATGTAACATGTAAACAGTCTGTTGGATTTACAAATAATGTATTTATGCATATAAACTCCATTTTGTGTTGAAAATAACTGTAAAATTTAAAACTATGTTGGGTGTAACAAGATGTCCGCTTGGCCCCTTACTATCATTACTGTGCAGGAGTGTGAGTGGAGCAAGATGGCGGCGACGAAACGTCATTACAGCGGCGCCGCCGGGTGTACCAAGATGGCTGCCGCTCCGGAGCTAGGCCAAAGCCGCGGCCTTTCCTATGGCCGAGGCTCCGGAGCGCTCCGCGGATCGCGTGGTTATCCGATCCAAACAGGGTGACCCGTTCGGATCACGGATCACCACCGATCCGTTGCACCACTACTATTTAATGAATCGGTCAAGGACATCCCTTACAGTCCCTATAGGTTCATCTTTTTTATGATTTTTTTCACAGCCAAAATTTTCATTGCCAGAGCATGTAAAACTCCCAAAAAGCCACCACACCAAAGATTAGTAAACTACAATATATCAGATTTTTTTTTTTCTTATTTTGACAAAAACTAAAATTTCTTGGATCATGACACATGAACAATTATCAAGTATTTTGATTGATAAAAAACAGCAATTTGAAAACATTTGGGAAGCCTGGGTACAATACCAACAAGCCACGGTGTCCTTTTAACTAATTGAAAAAAGTCCTGTTAGAGGCAGGTTATCATGATGGAGAACATTTTTCTTTCTTTCTCTACTCTTACTAGTCTTGATTTTTGCTTGAGATATTATTATATTTCTTTGACTGGTTTATGCAGATCTCTACTTTAAGCTGGGTACACAGTTAGTTTTTTTGTTCAACCAGGGGGCTGAATGAAAAAAGCGAACAGGTTCCTGCATCCACACAAGTCAATGCCAATCGGCATCTGACAAACCGGGAAGGCTATACACAGATCGTAATTTGGCCAGTCCCTTCTGAATCAGCCAATTTTCCATCCATGTGTACCCAGCTAAGCAGTCTTAAAAATAAGACCATTAGAGGACCTCAAAATATTGATAATATCTATTGTAACTATATAACTTGTTCTTTGATATAAAACTGAACCTGTAATTCTGGTTCAAGAAAAATATTTACTAACAATAGTCATGCTGCCTAAAATATATATTTGTAGTGACTTTTTCAACTTTGCACAATAAGAATATTGAATTAAAAAAATGTGCAAAAACATTTCAGAATCCAAGTGTACAACGCTGTCTGAGACCTACTGCAAGAGACTTGCAGCTGTATTTGTAGCCAAAGAATTGGAAGACTGAAAATAATTCCAGTTTATATACAATAAAATGTGAAAAGTACTATAACTTATAGCTTTGTATCAGAACCATTGCAAAAAGAAATAGGATATTCCAGTATGTGTGAATGCCTAAAGAAATGAGGATTGATAACATTATGTTACTTTGGTAGGTTCAATGCTAACTAATAGAAAGAGGTGGGAAATCATTTGGGCACCACATCCCTGATTAACCGAGTATAAAAAAAGATTTACAAATACAGAGTGGGACTTTTAGGGTTCCAACAATATCAACACAAGCGTTGCTTACATAGTTAGTTATTTCATAAATACATCACCTTCTCTTCTAAAGATGATGCACAAGAAAGCCCGCAAACAGTTTGCTAAAGACAAGCAGACTAAGGACATGGACTTCTGGAACCAACTGATGAGACCAAGATAAACTTATTTGGTTCAGATGGTGTCAAGTGTGTGTGGCGGCAATCAGGTGAGGATTACAAAGACAAGTGTGTCTTGTCTACAGTCAAGCATGGTGGTGCAAGTATCATGGTCTGGGGCTGCATGAGTGCTGCCGGCACTGGGGAGCTACAGTTAATTGAGGGAACCATGAATGCCAACATGTACTGTAACATACTGAAGCAGAGCATGATCCCCTCCCTTCGGAAACTGGGCTGCAGGGCAGTATTCCAACATGATAATTACCCCAAACACACCTCCAAGACAACCACTGTCTTGCTAAAGAAGCTGAGGGTAAAGGTGATTGACTAGCCAAGCATTTCTCCAGACGTAAACCCTATTGAGCATCTGTGGGGAATCCTCAAATGGAAGGTGGAAGAGAGCAAGGTCTCTAACATCCACCAGCTCTGTGATGTCGTCATGGAGGAGTGGAAGAGGACTCCAGTGGAAACCTGTGAAGCTCTGGTGAACTGCATGCCAAGAGGGTTAAGGCAGTGCTGGAAAATAATGGTGGTTACACAAAATATTGAAATTTTGGGCCTAATTTGGAAATTTTCACTTAGGGGTGTACTTACATTTGTTGCCAGCGGTTTAGACATTATTGTGTATGTATATACATATATACAGTCATGCTCGAAATTGTTGGCACCCCAGAAATTTTTCCAGAAAATCACGTATTTCTCACAGAAAAGTATTGCAGTAACACATGTTTTGCTATACACATGTTTATTCCCTTTGTGTGTATTGGAACAAATCAAAAAAAGGGAGGAAAAAAAGCAAATTGGACATAATGTCACACAAAACTTCAAAAATAGGCTGCTCAAAATTCTTGGCACCCTTTAAAAATTGTGGATAAATAACATTGTTTCAAGCATGTGATGCTCCTTTAAACTCAGCTGGGGCAAGTAACAAGTGTGGGCAATATAAAAAAAACACCTGAAAGAAGAAAAAAGGGGAGAAGTTCACTTAGTCTTTGCATTGTGTGTCTGTGTGTGCCACACTAAGCATGGACAACAGAAAGAGAAAAAGAGAACTGTCTGAGGACTTGAGAACCAAAATTGTGAAAAAATATCAACAATCTCAAGGTTACAAGTCCATCTCCAGAGATCTAGATTTGCCTATGTCCACAGTGCGCAACATTATCAAGAAGTTTGCAACCAATGGCACTGTAGCTAATCTCTCTGAGCATGGAGGGAAGAGAAAAATTGATGAAAGGTTGCAACGCAGGATAGTCCGGATGGTGGATAAGCAGCCCCAAACAAGCTACAAAGAAGTTCAAGCTGTCCTGCAGGCTCAGGGAACATCAGTGTCAGCGCAAACTATCCGTCGACATTTAAATGAAATGAAAGGCTATGGCAGGATACCCAGGAGGACCCCACTACTGACACAGAGACATAAAAAAGCAAGACTACAGTTTGCCAAAATGTACTTGAGTAAGCCAAAATCCTTCTGGGAAAACGTCTTGTGGACAGATGAGACCAAGATAGAGCTTTTTGGTAAAGCACATCATTCTACTGTTTACCAAAAATGGAATGAGGCCTACAAAGAAAAGAACACAGTGCCTACTGAGAAATATGGTGGAGGTTCATTTAAGTTTTGGGGTTGTTTTGCTGACTCTGGCACTGGGTGCCTTGAATGTGTGCAAGGCATCATGAAATCTGAGGATTAATAAAGGATTTTGGGTCGCACTGTAGAGCCCAGTGTCAGAAAGCTGGGTTTTTTGTCCGAGATCTTGGGTCTTCCAGCAGGAAAATGACCCCAAACATATGTCAAAAAGCACCCAGAAATGGATGGCAACAAAGCAATGAAGAGCTCTAAAGTGGCCAGCAATGAGTCCAGATCTAAATCCCATTGAACATCTGTGGAGAGATCTTAAAATTGCTGTTGGGAAAAGGTGCCCTTCCAATAAGAGAGACCTGGAGCAGTTTGCAAAGGAAGAGTGGTCCAAAATTCCGGGTGAGAGGTGTAAGAAGCTTATTGATGGTTATAGGAAGCGACTGATTTCAGTTATTTTTTCCAAAGGGTGTGCAACCAAATATTAAGTTAAGGGTGCCAAGAATTTTGAGCAGCCCATTTTTTAAGTTTTGTGTGACATTATGTCCAATTTGCTTTTTTTTCCTCCTTTTTTTGATTTGTTCCAATACACACAAAGGGAATAAACATGTGTAAAGCAAAACATGTGTTACTGCAATACTTTTCTGTGAGAAATACTTGATTTTCTGGAAAAATTTCTGGGGTGCCAACAATTTCGAGCATGACTGTATATATATATATATATATATATATATATATATATATATAATGGAAAATTGTTATCAAATACTTACCGTAATTTTCCTTTCCTGTCCTATCCTCACATCAGCACACAATGGGTTAACGCCTCCTCCAGAGCCCCAAATGACCACCGGTATCTAGAATAAAATGCAGATCCTCCCCCACTGATGTGTTTGATAATCTAGCCCAGGGGTAGGCAACCATGGCCCTCCAGCTGTTTTGAAACTACAAGTCCCATAAGACATTGCAAGACCCTGACAATCACAGGCATGACTCCTAGAGGCAAAGGCATGATGGGATTTGTAGTTGCACCACAGCTGGAGTGCCGAGGTTGCCTACCCCTGATCGAGTCTGTGACAGGCCACTTGGGAGGGAGTCCTGTGCTGATGTGAGGATAGGCCAGGAAAGGAAAATGACAGTAAGTATTTGATAACAATTTTCCATACTCCTGGCCATATCTCACGTCAGCACACAATGGGCTTTAACTAGCTGAATAATTGGGTGGGAGAGAACACATCAAAAGAAACATTGACAATCACAAAAAAGCTGCGAAAGATAAAAATAATTTATATGTCTAGTCCCAAACTTTGCAGAACTTGCTGACTGCACGCCTAGCTTGTAAAGTTAAATAAATGGCTAGCCATCTCTCATATACTTTTCACTGACATCCTGGCATAACTGCCCTAAAGGCTGCCACCCCTCAGTTCGAAGGAGCTTGCCCCAGTTCCTGAGCATAAAGGCATGCCAATCTAATCAGCCTGGGGAACCAATAGAAGATGACCCAAGAACCTGACGGCAAAATGAAAAGGATTGTCCACTTTCCTCAGGTTTTTGATCTTTGCATGTACATTGTTTAGCAACTTGTGTAAGGACCTGAAGTCTTCCTGCTGTATCCTTAGTAACTCCATGAGAATGCTTGACGGGACTGCCCTCAGGTTTTCCTGGAAACTGGATAACACTTGGAGCTGGACGTAGTATCACTAAAAAAGACACAAAAGGGATCTTTGCAGGAAAGTGCTGCAACCTCCAACATCCTTCTGTCGGAAGCAACTCCTGTCCGAGGAACTAGTTTTACCACTAGGGACCGCAATGGAAATTAAGCTATTGGAGCAAAGGATGCCTGTATAAGCGCTTTCAGAACAAAGTCTAGGTTCCATGAAGGGAACAAAAATTTCCTTGGTGGTCGTATGTGGACTACGGCCTGCAAGAAGCATTTTTTCAATGGAGTTGTATGCCAGACCAACCTTAAGCACCAATTGTAAAAATGTCTAGAGCTGGGGACACAGGAGAGAAAACTTTGCTGAGCAAACAGAACAAGATTCCTTTATATCCTCATATGTAGCGTTCATGGTCTTGTGGTCTTTGCCATGGTCTGAACCGCCTCGGATGAGAATCCCTGCACCTCTAGTCCGGCCGATTCAACAGCCAGGCTATTCAGGCTCTCACTGAATTGGGGTGCTGCCATTGATGTTGGCATAAAATATCTTGTCTGACTGGAAACAGGATTGGTGGTGCTGAATGACATCTGGGGAGCAATGAAAACCAAGGCCTCTGTGGCAGGTGGAAAGCACCTGTACGACATAAACGTGTTCATAATCAAGGACACTGGAGGAAGACAAACACCAATGGACAAAACCCATGGCAGTGTGAATCCACCTTCTATCACTTCCCCTTTGTATATTGTTACAAATACCAGAAGCTGTGTGTTCAGAGGACTCTCTATGAGAACTACCGCTGAAATGTACCATAGAGCCAATACTAGTTGAGGTACTTATTGTTGGAAAATTATTTGCCTAACTGATCTGTTAGTGGATCCTGTTTTCCCAGTGAGTAGACTGCCCTTAACTGCCTGCAAGCGGCTCTCCGTCCAGCATAAAGTTTATGTTACAAAAAGTAACAGGAAAAGACAGGCACTTGGTGCCCCCTTGGTGGGCAATGTAAGCTACTGCCGTCCTGTTGCCTTACATTCAAGTCGGTCAGAGCATCTGCATTCCACTAGGCTCCAATGGCCTTGCACTTGTCTCTTCAGACTGGAGGCAGACTGGCATCTGATGTCAGAATTATTCCATCTCCTGGGCTGAGAGGCACACCACAAAAGAGGCACTCTGGTGTCCAAAACTCCAGTTCTTGCAAACAAAGACTTTCTGATCCATAGGCAGCCCATTCTATTGACAGAGGAAGGCAAATTGAAAAGCCCCCCCCCCCCAGGCAGCACTGGCTGCGGTTAAATGTCCCAATGGGGAAAAAGCAATCCCTCGCTGACATAAATGCTGTCTCTATGACTCTTCATACACAGATTTTCATTTGCAGTTTTGGAAAACCTCTTGACATATTTGGGTATGAAAAAACTACTCCAAGATCCTTCATAGATTAAGAAGGGTTAACTGCTTTTCCTGTTTGTTCACTAGTCGACTGAACTTGGAAAAGGATTTCTAGGACAAGGTTGTGATGCTTTGCCAGATCTTGGCTTATGCCTGCGACAATCAAAACACTGTCCAAGTAATGGCAGGGCCTTACCCTCAAAGAGGAATTACTGCCCCTACTGCCTTCAAATTGTTCAAAAAGTTTCTTGGTGCCGTGCCAAATTTTAAAAATGGCAAACACCTACACTGGAAGTGACAGCCGGTCACTGCAAATCTCAGATTTCTCTGGTGTTACACACTGATTGATATATGGAAGTATGCGTCCGGCAGGTCGATTGACTCTAACTAGTCCTCATGCTGAACTATCGTCATGACTGTTTGCACGGATTCGATCTTGCACCTTTTGTTGTGTTTTTTTTTTTTTTATCAAATATTCTTTTTTTTTTTTTTCCACATAGTTAAACCATACAGCCATTTTCCTTTCACATGCAATAATAATACATATATAAAAATTGTCACGCAAAGAATCCACATTCCCTTCCCCTCACCATCCCTTTGTCCCTCAATCGTTTTAGACCTTCATGCTCCCTTCTCTCTTAACCACACACCCTCCTTACTTATCCATCACCCACCCTTGAACGTGCTTCCACTTCTATACATTGTTTCCACATGTTATTAATTTTCTTTTTATTTCCCCTCTTAGTGTATATAAATTCCTCTTTTGCAACAGTGTCATCTATTACCCTCCTCCATTCTGTCACTGTAGGGGGGTTTTCCGCTTGGCACTTCTGCGCAATACGTTTTCTTCCTTGAAACAGACATCTCATTATTGCCGTTTGTACGTCTCCTGAGATTCCCCTTTCTTCCAGGAGACCCAATACACATAGCCTGACCTCCGGTTGCAGAGATGTCTCAAACACGGCATTTATCTTTTCTACAATCTGTTTCCAGTATTGATATAACATGGGGCACCTATAGTCCATGTGTATTAGGTCTCCCCTATCATCCCCACATCTCTGGCATTTCGCATCCGGCCTCCTGCCAAACTGGAACATCTTTTGAGGTGTATAATACACTCTGTGTATCAGATAGAGGTGGGACACTATTTGGGAGGGTGACAATGACACTCTGGGTCCTGTTGCTAATATACGTTCCCATTGTTCCTGTGATAAAGGACCCACATCTCTCTCCCATTTATCCTTGTTTTTAATAACTGATATTTCTCCCTGGTCGGCCTCTTCTAAAGATCCGTACATGTCTGGGATCGTCCCTCTAGAGGCCTCTGCATTTACTAATTTACGGAGAAGGGGTATATCGTTCCATTCTGGTGAACCCTGTCCAAACTGTGCGTTCAGCGCATGCCTAATTTGCAGGTATCTATAGAAGGATCTATTCGGGACCGCATAATCTTCCCTTATTTCTTGAAATGATTTTATTCTCCCTGCTCTAAAAAGTTGTGCCAGGAGGTGTATACCCGCTCTATCCCACTCCTAAATTTTCCCCATAACTTTAAGTTCTTTCAGATTACTGTTATCCCATATGTGGGAAAGTTCAGAGAATCCGCTGTATCCCCAAATTTTCTTAACATTTTCCCAGCATTTTACCATGAATTGGGCTGTGGGACACCTAGAGCAAAAAGAGTCCGCCTCCACTGCCTCTACTTCTGTATCGTGACTAGTGTCATTTAAAATTAACCCCTTCGCTGTTTCTCTTCCTACTGTTCAGTTACTATCCCGCATATGCTGCATTTGAGCAGCTAAAAAATAGTGTCTAGGATTCGAGATAAGCCAGTCCCCCCTTCTCTCTTGGTTGTTGTAGGGCTCGGAGGCGGATCCTTGCCGCTCCATTCTTCCAAATCAGTTCCATGAACACCCTATCCAATTTTTTAAACCAGTGTCTTGGAATCCATACTGGGGAGTTGTGCAGAACATATAAGACTTGCGGCATCCAGACCATTTTAACCAGGTTGCACCGGCCGGCCACTGAAAGTGGGAGCCGGTTCCAAACTCGGCATTTTTGTCTCAGCTTTGTCAGTAGTGGTACAAAGTTTCCAGCTATATACTGCCCTGGATCCCTTGTTATGTTTATTTCCAAGTATCTCATTTGGCTCACCACCTTCACTTGATCTATCTGCCGTAACAATGGGTCTATCGACAAAAGTGCAGATTTGTCCCAATTAATTGTCAATCCCGAGAATTTACCAGATTTCCCTATTATACTCATTGCTGTCTCCAGTGAGGATTGCGTGTCCCCTAAAAAAAGTAGTACGTCGTCCGCGTACATAGAGACCTTCTCCTCCCCCAGCCTCCTCTTAAAGCCTGTATTTCTGAGGATGCCCTTAAAGCGATGGCTAGGAGCTCCATAGCGAGGGCGAAAAGTAGGGGCGGTAACGGACATCCCTGCCTTGTCCCCCTCGCCAACTGGAACCAATCTGAGCATTCACCATGTATCCTTACTTTCGCTCTGGGACTTTCATACAATATTTTGATCCATTGGATAAAGTTGGGACCAAACTGGAATTCCGCCAGAACTTTCAACAAATAGTGCCACTCAAGGCTGTCAAACGCCTTGGTTGCATCTAAGAATAGAATTGCTCTTGACCCCTCTTCTTCTGTTGGCAGCTGAGTATTTAAGAATGTTCTTCTTATATTGGTACTGGTAGACCTGCCTGGGATAAATCCCGTCTGGTCCGGATGTACCAGTTTTGAAACATCTTATTTAGCCTCATTGCCAATATTTTGGCCAGGATTTTTACATCTGCACATAGAAGAGATATTGGCCTGTATGAGGCTGTCTCAAGTTGGTCTTTCCCTTCTTTTAATAATACAATAATTGTTGCTTCCATCATAGACATAGGTAACTTCCCTTCCTCAGCTGCCCAGTTAAATACCTCCAGAAGTTTTGGAAGCAGCACCTCACCGTAGGTTTTGTATATTTCTATTGGCAAACCATCGGGCCCTGGAGCCTTTTTGTTTGCCATGTCCGCAATTGCCAGCTGTAACTCTTCCAGTGTAAGTGGTGCCTCCAATCCATCTCTATCTTCCCCTAACAACCGGGGATCTGCATCCCTACAAAAAAGGTTTCCATCTCACACTCTATATTCCTATGTGGTGTACTACTATACAGGTTCTGATAATACTTTTTAAAGACCTCTGTTATTTCCGGTGTACCTCTCTTAATTTCCCCTTCCTCATCACAGACCGCTGGGATGACAGATGGGGGAGCACCGGCCCTAGCTATTAGGGCCAGAATTCTCCCCACTCTCTCACCCTCCCCCAAAAAAATCTGTTTTTGAAATAGCACCTTTTGTTGTGTATGCACCAATTCGGTTTCTTCAAAACCAGACAGTAGGGAAAGCTCCTGAAGCCTTGGGTGCTAGAAAGAATGGGGAGAAACCCCCAGATTTGTTCTTTTAGTGGCACCAGCACTATGGACCTGTTGCAGTATTCTTATACGTAATCTTGCAGTAATTCTTTCTTCTTGAGATCTGTTGATCATGAATGAAAGGATTTTCCAAATGTCTAGCAGCCTGCTCTGGATTGGATTCCATGTACACAGGAAGTTTGAGCCCCCCTTCATTGTGATCTGGTAAATTTCAGCCTGGCTTATTAGATTTGGCCTACTGAACCCTTCTGAAGATCGATCGATTTGAGCAAAAAGACGGCTGCTTCCACTTGTTAGACTGTGACCACATTCTGGACATTTCTTCTGTCACTCGCTTCGTCCAGTGCTTTGCCAAACAACAACCTTCAATTATGGAGAACATTACAAAGGCCTTGTGTGGAAGCATCATGCTCCCTCCAGTGGCAAAACCACAAAGCTCTCATGGCTGTGACTGAATGTGCCAGCCCTAGAACTAGGTCTATTGAAGCCTCGGTCAAAAGTCAGCAGCCAGGTTCAAGTCCTCCCGAACCATGCCCACTCCCGCAGGTTCCACTTGACTTAAAGACCATTTCTTAGTGCTTTAAACATCACAGCGCTGTCGCTAGTCCACAGGCAAAAACCTGCCACAGTATACATTTTCTGCAATTCTGCAGGCCAGTTCACCACGATTTCTGAGCTGAAGAGGTTTTTCTGCATGCACACCTTTTGTTCAGGTGCTTTTTCAATGCGTTTGCCATGTTACAGATACGTTCCATAGAGAAAAAATGCAACATGCTCTACTTTAGTGGACTGTACTGGAACACACAGCACTGGCACTGACTCTAATAAAAACGCATTGGACTGCATCCAGTGTGAACCAGCTTTAAGTACATTTATTCAACCCGTGGGATTTCAAAGGTATTAAAAGGCAAAGACACTTGTGCACCTGATGCTAGCAGGCCCCATCCACTCCTGGAAGTGTGTTGCTTAAACATGCATAAGCCAGCTTTATTGGCTAAAGCTTGGAGACCTCTACTGTAAATTTGTCTTCTTATCACATCTCTCCCATTCTTCATCAATGAGCTTAACTCCGTCATTATGGGAAAATAAGTTCTTCCTCTTTCACATTTGGAAATATCTGCGTGCGTTTGCGATGGTGGGGCCTGCATATTGCCTGTTCCTTATTCATTGGCATTTGAGGCAATCCATGCCGATTAATGGCCAATGTTTGCTACAGGGCTGGGCAAGGCATTTTCTATTGCACTGATGTAAACGCATGTGAGCCATTGCCACTTGAACTGCTTGAGGAGAATGAAAGCCACCCTGTGCGGGAATGAGAGGAATGTATATTATCCTGGTCAGCGCATGACCAGTGGTGGGTCTTATGCCACGTACACACGACCATTTTCCATGACTCGAAAACTGCCATTTTTTAGATTGTTTGTGAAAACCGGTCGTGTTTATGTTCCATAGCAGTTTTCCCGATGAGAAAACTGCCCGCAAAAAAATTAGAACCTGTTCTATTTTTTCTCGTCGTTTTTTTTCCGTCAATCTTTTTCTCGTCGCGAAAAGCGCTCGTGTGTATGCTTTTCCGAGGGGAAAAAAAACGCGCATGCTCAGAATCAAGTATGAGACGGGAGCGCTCGTTCTGGTAAAACTAGCGTTTGTAATGGAGATAGCACATTCATTACGCTGTAACGGACTGAAAAGCACGAGGCTGAAAAGCGCGAATAGTCTCTCACCAAACTTTATTAACACGAGATCAGCAAAAGCAGCCCAAAGGGTGGCGCCATTCGAATGGAACTTCCCCTTTATAGTGCCTTCGCAAGTGTTGTTGCACGTGTTGTACGTCACCGCTCTTTGCTCGAGCGTTTTTTTTCCTGAACGTGTGTATGCAAGGCAGGCTTGAGAGGAATCACGACGAATCACGTCGAGAAAAACGTGGTTTTTTTGCATGACAGGAAAAACGGTTGTGTGTACGCAGCATTAGAGTGTTTGCATTTAGGGCTTCTGTTCATAAAATCATGCAAAACACCATACTGCATTCCTTGAGCACTCTTTTAAAGATATGTCCCACGCCGCCCCCTTGTACCTTCGCTAATCTTCTGTGCCACTGACAGGTGTGGTGAGCTACTATGTGCGAAAAAAAATGTGGAAAAAATCCATAATTCTGTCACCAAGAAAAAAACAGGTACCTTGCCTCTTTAAGACCCATCCGCTTTTACCTACCATACTTAGTTAAGCAGCAGCAGGTGAGGTCAGACAGCCTTCCAGAGGCAGACAGGAAACACAGAATCTGAGGCAAAAACCAGTCAGACTGTCTAACCCCCAGGAACACCCAGCACAGCAGGGAAGCAGACAGCAACAAGTCTTTACCACACAAGAGAAAACTGGCAGGACCGCAGAGAGAGGAGAGAAACCAATTCCTCTGCCGGCTCTAAGGCCTCGTACACACGACCGATTTTCTCGTCGTAAACAGTCAAGAAAAGTGCCGCGAGAGTTTTTTTGTCTAGAAAAACGTTCGTGTGTATGGTTTTACGACGAGAAACTTGACGAGAATCTCGACAAGAAAATAGAGAACCTGCTCTCTATTTTCTCGTCAGGAGTCCAGATTTCCTCGTCGTGTTTCTCGTCGGCCTGTTTTGTGACGAGAAAATGGTTCGTGTGTATGCTTTTACGACTCTTCCAAAAGCGCGCATGCTCACAAGCAACTATGAGACGGGAGCGCATCTTCTGGTAAAACAAGCCTTCGTAAAGGAGATAGCACATTCGTCACGCTAAAACGAACTGAAAGCACGAAGACTGAAAAGTGCGAATCGTCTCTTCCCAAACTTTTACTTCACACACGGTAACACGAGATCAGCAAAAGCAGCCCAAGGGGTGGCGCCAAGAAAAAAGATCTTCCCCTTTATAGTGCCGTCGTACGTGCTGGACGTGAGCGCAGAGAACCACGAGGAAATTGGGAAATGACAGTGTGTACGCATAGAAAGCTTGACGAGAAAATCGACAAGCTTAACAAGAATCTCGTCGAAAAAAACGACGTGTTTTTTACGACGAGAAAATCGGTCGTGTGTACGAGGCCTATGACTGTTTTTTTTTTTTTTTTAAACTCAAAAATTTAAATTTTGTGTGAAATATATTTGACATTACAGAGTCCAGAACATATGCATTTCATTTGGATAAACATTGTATCAAACTGACATACAACATGGTGTTAAATAACAGATTAGAACTGACTTTGCTCAGAGGCCAGGTATAGATACATACAAGTATGAAGTCAGAACTTTACACCTCTCCTGTCCGGCGGTTCTAAGACTGTTTAAGCTGCTTCTTGGTGACTGGCGGTCGCTACCCTGCAACACCCGTCTCCCTGCCCTCTGTGACATCATCCACCGCTGTTCTCAAACTGAAGACAAAGCCAGGAGAGTGGCACGCTGCCTATACAAGACAGGAAAACCCCAATGGTGACATTGCAGAGCTTACTAATACCACACCTGTAAAATATCTGTGCTATTTAAGCAACTTTGCCCGCAACCTGGCACAAGGGATACCCAGTATCAAAGAGGCTTAACCATCCAACATTCTGGGTCTTCCAACTCCATGAGAGGTTGAACATGGAGGGGCGGTGCAGTAGGGGGGATATCTTTGCAGAAAACAAAGTACTTACCACTGCAATCCACAGGTGGCCTGGAGCAGACCAAAAAAAAAAAAGAACACGTCAGTGGGGAAGGGGCTGCCTGTTATTTTAGATACAGGTGATCATGTGGGGCTCTGGATGAGGTGTCAACCCATTGTGTGCTGACGTGAGGTATGACCAGGAAATACCGGTATATATATTGTATATGTGTGTGTATATATAGGCATATCCACACACATATCACAATCTGGTGGTGAGATTTTTTTGCGTAGCTTCATACACTAATACAACGCAAATGAAAATGTAAAACTGAATTATTGAAAATAATGATACAAAACATTAGATGTGCTTTAGGTGCAGTTCAAAGGCACACAAAGTGAACTTAAAGGAGAAGTCCAGCCTGAACTTTTTAGGCTGGGCTTCTCCTCTGGGTCACAGGAGTGCAATTAGTTTTGCACTCCTGTGACCTGTTTTCAGCAGAGAGCGGTCTGAAGTCCGCTCTCTGCTGACGTCACTGCCAGCAGTCGGGGCAGCGCGTCATCACGACTTCCAAGTCGGGATCCGCCAGCTGCCCTGATTGATGGCAGTCTCAGCGAGCCGCTGAGACAGCCTCTCCCCACCCCTCCACTGCTCGGCCCTCCAATGAGCGCTGAGAAGTAGAGCAGAGCCATGCTGACTGACAGTCAGCATGGCTCTGCTCGGTAAGGAGTTAGAACCGAGCCATCGGCGGTGTTCGGTGGCCCGGTTCTCAGTGCACACACGCCGGGGGACAGCTGCAGTATCAGCCTGAAAAAAAAACATACTTCTCTTTAAAGCTGGATAGAAGGTGCTTTCAGATGCCTTCATGATAATATGCAAACAGCAACCAGTTTTCAAAGCCCCTAGCTCACCCTCACTGATTTTCACCCTCACACCAAATTGTTTTCCAAATACTGGGGCACGCTGGTATGTAACTAGCTTTCATGGTTGCCATCTCTGGCTCTTTTGCTTCTGCAGTACTGGCTCACCAGTTTGATGGGCCGCTTACCTTCTATTAACACACAACAATTAAGTGTCCTATTAAAGTGATGAGGCAGTAGTGTAGAAGAAAAGGAGCCAGAGATAGAAACTGTGGAAGCTAGTTACATACCAGAGTGCCCCAGTATTTGCAAATGTAGACTGAGAAAATGGACCTAGAGGTGATTTTCAATCAATAGGTTCTAGAGGCAAAAAAGCGTACTACGGAAAATAAGTTTGCTAGCCTAGAGATTAAAGGAATAGTATAGGGCTGTCCTTGCACTAACATGCCATAGATTTGAGTGGGATGCTGATCCTGCAGTATTGGTACAATATATTAAAATCTGTGAGATGTTGGTGTGTAGGCCTAGGCAGCCTGCACTAGACTTTTTTTGGCCAGCTGTGGACAGTGCAGGAGGTTGCAGCTTTCCAAGGAGGTAGGTATGAACCTACAGGTGGTAAGGAGGTAGGGGCTTGAAGAACAGGTAGGCCACATATTAGCCTTTTAAAAATTGCAGAGAATGCCATTTTTCCATGAAAAATGTTCTCTGTTTCTTACCCTAAGGATCCATGTAGACTAAATTCATGTATACCAATTTCCATAGAATTGCTATGACAAAAGGCTGATAGAAAAGCACTAGGTATAAAAAAGTTTTATGTCAGCCAACGTAATCAGTAAAATATTGCTGCCTTTAAAGGCTCGTTTTAGTTTTTTAAGGACAAAACATGACACATTAGCAAAGAACATTTTACAATAAAACTTAGACAATGTAAAGTGGCTGGGTAGAGATGAGTACAGTACTTCAAATCTGCTCTGCCAATAATTTACCTGCATTGATTGCTCCTGCAATTCAGAACATTTCACTAATGACAAATAAAATAGGTTGTGTTAAGAAGTACAGCATGGGGAATGTACCAGAAGCAGAGGCCACAGAAGGCCGTATTTTATGTGTGTCACGCACTGGAAAGGGGCCACTTACAACAAACAGTATTCTGAATTTTCTATCTGCAGTTTGCTTAGCTTTCTAATGTTACAAAGTAGAGAATTTTCGGTCAGTTGTTGTTTGCCCAAACTTTAAAAAAAAAATAGCATTCCTCCAAAATTTGGAATTTCCGAACTGGAAGTCTTAAAGAAATCAATGAGAATATAAAACAGGCTGCAAAAAAGTGTCTTTTTTTAAATCAGCAAATAATTTAAAATTGTGAAGAATGGTTTTTAAAGCTCCTGGCAATATTGCTTAATAATACTGTGGGAGAAAAAAAATGGATACTAAAGGCCTGTTCACTTTAAGTCATTGCAGTAATTCTGTACAACGAAATGTGGCAAATGACACACCAAAGCAGCTTTTGATGGATGGGCGTGGATATGCAGCATGCCTCAATGCATTAGTGAGGTGTATGTATTAGCTCTGAGCCAAATCTGAATTTGCTGCTACACACATCTGTTAGCAAGGTGCATTAACGTGCCATTCAAATGACTAGTACTGCATTCCTCCAATGTACATAAAGTACTCCCTGAAGAGGCTCTGTACAATATATAGATAAAGTCTCAAGCAGCACTAGGGGTGTCACAACCTACCAAGCTTGTTGGCCATTGGTTGGTGTTAGTGTATGTGGAGAGACATAGAAATTCTATTGCATAAATTCTGGTATATCTCTCTTGGGTCAGTGATTCCTCCATCATGGTTTGCTATCCTTTAGTGACTATTTATACCATTCATACCTGCCTCCACATGGTGTTTGCACTGGTTCTTGATTTTAAGGCTGCCTGTGTCCCATTTCTTCTAGCCTGATATTCTTTTGAAAGTGCGGGCAACTTTTCCCTTCTATCTTTCCTGTGTCTTACCATCATGCACCCCCCCATTGGATGCTAAAGGTCACTATGGCTGCAACTCATCTTTACTATGTACAACCCAGTTTCCAAAAAAGCTGGGACGCTGTGTAAAATCTACATAAAAATGGAATGCAGTGATTAGCTAATCTCGTAAACATATGTTTTATTCACAATAGAAAACCTATCAAGTGTTTAAACACCTCAATATCGGACACTTTCACCCCTTCATGACCAGGCCAATTTTTAGATTTCAGCGCTGTCACACTTCGAAAGACAATTACTCAGTCATGCAGCACTGTACCCAAATAAATTTTTTAGAGCTTTCTTTTGGTGGTATTTGTTTACCACTGGTTTTTTTTTTGCTATATAAATGAAAAAAAAATAATATTTCCTTATACATTTAGGACAAAATGTATTCTGCTACATTTCTTTGGAAAAAATAACCCAAATCAGTGTATATGATTTAGTTTGTGTGAACGTCATATAATAGTTATAAGACTCTACAAACTATGGTATATACATATATATATATATATATATATATATATATATATATAGCGGCCTCCACTCTCTCCCTCTATGTATCAGTTCTTCTGGCTCTGGCTTTTGTCTAGGGGTACTCTGAAGGAGAGAGTGCGGGGTCACCACGCCAAGTCCCCCTGCAGATGTATGTGCAGTAAGAGACAATCCTCTTTTACCTTTGGGTCGGTGTTCTGCATCTGGAGCCTCCTCCTGGTGGTTTCTTGAACAATGTCTGCCAGAAAATGAGCCCCACACCAATAAAGTCCAACACTCCTTTATTCTTCCGATAACAGAGTAATGCACAGACAGTTGGACTCCCTCAACGAGTAGAACAGACAGAGGGGTGTGGATACGAGTAGGCCCAGACACAATGAACTCTCCACTTTCCTTCCTGAAAGTGGGTTGCGGTCTCCAATCGAGGGGAAATATCCTTCCAGGCAGTCTCCGGTGGAGACTCACCCGTCACTGGCGATATGCTGCACCAGGTCTTCAAGCAAGTACCCCCTCCCGGTCCATTACGCCTCTGGATTCGGGTACCCACTCCCGGGGTCCCCTAGGATCTCCTTCCCTTGCGGAACTCAGTGGTGGGCACTGAGCTCCAGACCTCCATCCGAGTACCTCACCCCAGGCCAAAGGTGCCCGGGATGGAACACGACCTCCGAACGTCCTCCAGGCCTAGGCCGCCTAGAGGACCGACACAAACCACTGCCCTCAGGCTGAAGGTGCCCGGGACTCCCCCCCGTGACAAAGATGGCCGGCCCCTTTATACCCCCTCCCAGCAAGCACGGCGGGTTCCCCGCCCCACCATGCCACTGCCGAGGGAGGACAAAAAAGGGGTACGGCACACAGCAATGGTTCAACCCCAGCCCAAGGCGACAGCGCCACCCGCTGAGCTGCAGGGAACTGCACATTACTGGTGTCTCTGCCAGTTTTAAATACACAGGGAAAGTGCATGCCCGCTACACTCTCCCCCTGGTGGTTTGACACTGGTCCCCAGTGTCTGAAATAAACTATGCCCTCAACGGCTAACATAGCCCAGTCCAGAAACCAACTATAAATTGTACAAAAATAAAAAAAATTGGAAACTTACTAACTGGAGCAATTGTGTCTGAGCCTTACATGAAAGGGAAGGGAAGGGAAACAACAACACTTAACCATAACACTGAAAATCACATTTTCACATTACACTCTTCCCACCCATCCTGACTAAGACCCACCCCATTCTCAGTGGTCTTGATGGGATGCTCTCCTGCAGAGGGAAAAAGAAAAATTAACACACATAAACCCTGACACATGTATTCGTGTGAGAATGAAAAAACTTCTCTGCAGAGAAATCCTTTCCTTCATAAAAGTGTGTGTGTGAACAGTGATATCGATGCGCAACACTGCCACCTGGTGACAGCATCGCGGTAACTGCACTCATGGAACTTTCCTTCTTCTTTGGGCCCTATCTACCCCAGAGTCCATGATTGCTTGCTGGAAAATTGAAGAACAAACAGGAACAGTCCTTCAACTCCTCTGGGTAACAAGAACAACAACCCCGGAAAGTTCAGCAATGCAAAGAACAAAAACGGAGTCTCTCTTCTCCTATAGATAGAATCGAGGGTGCGGCAGGACAAGTGGCTTCAAGTGCTGATCCATGGTCTCCAGATGGTACTCAACATCTTCCCCTTCCTTGCGTCGGATCAGCACCTTGTCCGCGTGGATATGTCGTCCCAGCATCCATTCTGCTTTGCAGTCTTTAAAGTGCTGAGGGGCCTTGGGGGAACACGCAAGGTACCTGCAGGCGTGTGGAACCTGAAGGTGGGTCCTTCTGGCAAAATAGGCATTTAAGTCTCGCCAGAGGAGGCATAGTTGCTTTGTCCCCTTCGCCAGGCAAAACTATTGAGTCCGGGTGGCGAGGGACCTTGATCACATCTGGTCTGGGCATAGGTGCCCGCAACAACAGTCTCTTTTCCCCGGTACTGGGTGTAGGTGGTACCGGGGATGTAAGGGCAGGCTGGGAACGGGATCCCTTCTCAGGCGCTGGTGCCTCCACCCGGGGTGTACTATCCCCTGTAGACATGGGTGGGTCCCTTGTTCTGCAGGACGAGGCGAGAGGTATCTTATCCCAGCCCTTTTGCACAAAGAGTTCGTCTATGGCGACATTGTCTCCCAGATCGGAGAGCGACTCCAGGTCGTTGGTGTCACACTCCTTCGCGGGCAGGTAGCCTGTAGTGGAGACTGAATTTCCACCTCCGCCCACACACCAAGTTTCTCCGCCCGGCTTACCTTGGCCTTTACCTGAGAAGGAATGTCCGGAACTTTTCTCAACGGTACCATCCGGGCCGGGCGTAGGCGGGCGGGATGGTCCACCACAACCGCTGGTCGGGGCTACCATGCCATTCTTTCTCTTCGGTGGTGGACGCTGTGAGACAGTGGTGACCGAGTCAGCATCCTCGGATTTCTCCTGTTGAGTACTCGCGACCTCCTCCGCGGTCGCTGCTGTCGCACAGGGATGGCTGTCAAAGCAGTGATTCCTCCTCTCTGAGTGGTGTTGCCTGCAGCACGGCCAAGGTAGATGGTCCTTGGCTTCTCAATGACTGAATCCACCTCGAATAAGAACTCCCCACAAGCCTTGCATCGCCCGAATGGCTTCAGATGACACACCAGTCCTGAGCAGCCGGGACAAATCACACCCAGGGCCTCAACGTCCATGCATAAATACAGGGCGAATCGTCCCCTTGGCTTTAGCCGTATCCCTGTATCAGTCACCGGAACAGCAGCAGTCAAAGACGTGGTGGAAGGGTGAAGTGGAACCCACGCTGTATGTCCGAACATGGTGACTTGCTGCTGGTCCATTGCGCACTGCAAGTTTTTGCGCCAATGTCCCACGTGTAGTCCTTCACACGTATTGGACTCCTCCCCTCTGCACTCTAGTTCGCAGGCTTTTTTCCTCTTCTTCTTTCCTGAGTCACGCCCACGAACTAAGCAGGGAGGGTGTGCCTGATGGCGCAGTGCAAATAGAAGCCCCCACGTGTAGTCCTTTACACGGCTGAGCTCCCCCCTCTTCTCGCTCTTCTGCGCGGGCCTTTCCCTTCACTTGGTCATGTCCACGACTTCGAGCAGGGATGCACTTTGGCCAATAATATGGCCGACCTACTCAGAACTCCTCCGGGCAGACACGTTCAAACTCTGTACGAGCCCCCACGTGTAGCGGCCTCCACTCTCTCCCTCTATGTATCCGTTCTTCTGGCTCTGGCTTTTGTCTAGGGGTACTCTTAAGGAGAGAGTGCGGGGTCACCACACCAAGTCCCCCTGCAGATGTATGTGCAGTGAGAGACAATCCTATTTTACCTTCGGGTCGGTGTTCTGCATCTGGAGCCTCCTCCTGGTGGTTTCTTGAACAATGTCTGCCAGAAAATGAGCCCCACACCAATAAGGTCCAACACTCCTTTATTCTTCCGATAACAGAGTAATCCACAGACAGTTGGACTCCCTCAATGAGTAGAACAGACAGAGGGGTGTGGATACGAGTAGGCCCAGACACAATGAACTCTCCACTTTCCTTCCTGAAAGTGGGTTGCGGTCTCAAATTGAGGGGAAATATCCTTCCAGGCGGTCTCCGGTGGAGGCTCTCCCGTCACTGGCGATATGCTGCACCAGGTCTTCAAGCAAGTACCCCCTCCCGGTCCATTATGCCTCTGGATTCGGGTACCCACTCCCGGGGTCCCCTAGGATCTCCTTCCCTCGCGGAACTCAGTGGTGGGCACTGAGCTCCAGACCTGCATCCGAGTACCTCACCCCAGGCCAAAGGTGCCTGGGATGGAACACGACCTCCGAACGTCCTCCAGGCCTAGGCCGTCTAGAGGACCGACACGAACCACCGCCCTCAGGCTGAAGGTGTCCGGGACTCCCCCCATGACAAAGATGGCCGGCCCCGTTATACCCTCTCCCAGCAAGCACGGCGGGTTCCCCGCCCCACCATACCACTGCCGAGGGAGGACAAAAAAGGGGTACGGCACACAGCAATGGTTCAACCCCAGTCCAAGGCGACAGCGCCACCCGTTGAGCTGCAGGGAACTGCACATTACTGGTGTCTCTGCCAGTTTTAAATACACAGGGAAAGTGCATGCCCGCTACACTTATATATACAGTATCTCACAAAAGGGAGCACACCCCTCACATTTTTAAAAATATTTATTATATCTTTTTCATGTGACAACACTGAAGAAATGACACTTTGCTACAATGTAAAGTACTGAGTGTACAGCTTGTATAACAATGTAAATTTGCTGTCCCCTCAAAATAACTCAACACACAGCCATTAATGTCTAAACCGCTGGCAACAAAAGTGAGTACACCTCTAAGAAAAAATATCCAAATTGGGCCCAATTAGCCTTTTTCCCTCCCCGGGGTCATGTGACTCATTAATGTTACAAGGTCTCAGGTGTGAATGAGGAGCAGGTGTGTTAAATTAAGTGTTATCGCTCTCAATCTCTCATTCTGGTCACTGGAAGTTCAACATGGCACCTCATGGCGAAGAACTCTGAGGATATGAAAAAAATAATTGTTTCTCTACATAAAGATGGTCTAGGCTATAAGAAGATTGCCAAGACCCTAAAACTAAGCTGCAGCATGGTGATCAAGACCATACAGCGGTTTAACAGGACAGGTTCCACTCAGAACAGGCCTCTCCATGGTCGACCAAAGAGGTTGGGTGCACGTGCTCAGCGTCATATTCAGAGGTTGTCTTTGGGAAATGTATGTATGAGGGCTGCCAGCATTGCTGCAGGGGTTGAAGGGGTGGGGGGGTCAGCCTGTCAGTGTTCAGACCATACGACACACACTGCATCAATTTGGTCTGCATGACTATCATCCCAGAAGGATGCCACTTCTTAAGATGATGAAAGAATGCCCGCAAACAGTTTGCTGAAGACAAGAAGACTTAGGACATGGATTACTGGAACCATGTCCTGTGGTCTGATGAGACAAAGATAAACTTATTTGGTTCAGATGGTGTCAAGAGTGTGTGGTGGCAACCAGGTGAGGAGTACAAAGATAAGTGTGTCTTGCCTACAGTCAAGCATGGTGGTGGGAGTGTCATGGTCTGGGGCTGCAAGAGTAATGCCGGCACTGGGGAGCTACAGTTCATTGAGGGAACCATGAATGCCAACATGTACTGTGACATACTAAAGAAGAGAATGAGCCCCTTTATTCGGGGACTGGGCTGCAGGGCAGTAGTCCAACATGATAAAAACCCCAAAGACAACCACTGCCTTGAAAAGAATCTGAGGGTAAAGGTGATGGATTTGCCAAGCATGTCTCCAGACCTAAACCCTATTGAGCAGCTGTGGGTCTGCCTCAAACGGAAGGTGGAGGAGCTTAAGGTCGCTAACATCCACCAGCTCCATGATGTCATCATGGAGGAGTGGAAGAGGACTCCAGTGGCAACCAGTGAAGCTCTGGTGAACTCCATGCCCAAGAGGGTTAAGGCAGTGCTGGAAAATAAAGGTGGCCACACAAAATATTGACACTTTGGGCCCAATTTGGACATTTTCACTTAGGGGTGTACTCACGTTTGTTGCCAGTGGTTTTCTACAATAATGACTGTGTGTTAAGTCATTTTGAGGGGACAGCAAATTGACACTGTTATACAAGCCATACACTCACTACTTTACATTGTAGCAAAGTGTAATTTCTTCAGTGTTGTCACATGAAAAGATATAATAAAATATTTACAAAAATGTGAGGGGTGTACACAGTATATATATCGAGGCTTGCTTCTTGGAGTCATCATATGCCATCGCCCCAAGATTAGAAAGCACCACCCAGCTGTCATTTTACAATAGGCCATAAGATAAATTTGAAATTAATGGTAGTAACACGTCTCAAAAAAGTTGGGACAAGGCCATGTTTACCACAATGTAACTTCCCTTCTTCTTTTACCAACACTCTGTAAATGTCTGGGAACTAAAGAGACCAGTTGCTGGAGTTTTGGTAGAGGAAATTGAAAAACTATTCGAATTCTAAAAGTATTCAAAAAGTATTCGAAAACCTTTTGAATTTGAAAACTATTCAAATTTGAAAAATATTCGAAAACTATTCAAAAACAATTTGAATTTGAATTTCGTCCAAATTTTTTTTTTGTCATTTCGGATTCATTTCAATTCGGTCCTATTCTAATTCGGAAATTCGGATACATCCGAATTTCCGAATAAGGAAAATTTGTCCGAATTTTGATTAGAAACTAAACGAACTGCACATGTATATTGGTGAACCCCTGCCCATCTTTTCTTCTAAGACACTCTAACACTCTAAGATGCCCTTTTTATACCCAATCATTTTACTGGCCTTCCGACAATTAACCTAATTAGTTGAAAAATGTTCTTCCAGCTCTTCCATGTTAGTGCCACTTACTTTGCCAGCTTTTTCTTGCCTTGTCCCAACTTTTTTGGAGATATGTTGCTGCTATCAATTTTAAAATGTCCTTTTTTTTCTTAAAATGGTACACTTTCTCAGTTTTAACATTTGATATGTTTTCTATTGTGAATACATTATGGGTTTTTGAGATTTACAAATTATTGCATTCTGTTTTTATGTAGATTTTGCAGCGTTCCTGAAAACTTTTTCAAGTTTTTTGGAATTGAGTTTGTAGAACATCTTCCTGATGAAGTTCATTGTGAAATGCATTGCAGAAACGATTGACTAATTGCCCTGACTGATACTTTTTTTTACAAATTACCACTGCTTGACATAAAAGGTGATGTATTTATGAAATAACTACTGGTAACTATATAAGCAAGGCTTGTGTTGATATTGTTGGAACCCTAAAAGTCCCACTCTGTATTTGTAAATCTTTTTTTATACTTGGTTAATCAGGGATTTGGCGCCCCAAAAGATTTCCCACCTCTTTCTATTAGTGAGCATTGAACCTACCAAATAACAATAGGCATTCACACATACTGGAATACCCTATCTTCTTTTTGTAATGGTTCTGATACAAAGCTATAAGTTATAGTAATTTTCACATTTTGTGGTATATAAACTGCAATTATCTTCAGTCTTCCAATTCTTTGGCAGCAATTACAGCTGCAAGTCTCTTGCAGTAAGTCTCAGACAGCGTTGTACATGTGGATTCTGAAATTTATTTGCACATTTTTTTCAATTCAATATTCTTATTGTGCAAAATTGAAAAAGACACTACAAATATATATTTTAGGCAGCATGACTATTGTTAGTAAATATTTTTCTTGAAATAGAATTACAGGTTCAGTTTGATATGAAAGAACAAGTCATATAGTGACAATAGATATTATCAATATTTTAAAGTCCTCTAATGGTCTTCTATAAGACTGCTTAGCTAGGTACACATGGATGGAAAATTGGCTGGTTCAGCAGGAACTTGCCAAATTCCGATCTGTGTATAGCCTTCCCGGTTCGTCAGATGCCGACTGGTTGAACGAAAAAAACTAACTGTGTACCCAGCTTAAAGTAGAGATCTGCATAAACCAGTCAGAGAAATATAATAATATCTAAAGCAAAAATCAAGACTAGTAAGGGTAGAGAAAGAAAGAAAAATGTTCTCAATCATGATAACCTGCCTCTAACAGGACTTCCTTCAATTACCGTATTTATCGGCGTATAACACACACCCTAACTTTAAGAGGGAAGTTTCAGGAAAAAAAACTTTCCACAGCCCCCTGTGTATAACACGCAGGCACAGTTTACCCTCTATTTTCAGGGTAAAAAAGTGAGTGTTATATGCCAATAAATACAGTAGTTAAAAGGACACCATGGCTTGTTGGTCTTGTACCCAGGCTTCCCAAATGTTTTCAAATTGCTGTTTTTTTATCATTCAAATTACTTGATAATTTTTCAAAATAAAAACAAAACAAAAAATCAGATATATTGTAGCTTACTAATCTTTGGTGTGGTGGCTTTTTTTGTAGTTTTACAGGCTCTGGCAATGAAAATTTTGGCTGTGAGCAGCATAAAAAGATTAACCCATAGGAACTGTAAGGGATGTCCTTGACTGATTCATTAAATAGTGCAATTGGAGGGTTTTTGGCCTGTGACTCTCCTAATAAGAGCAAAAGCATTCCAGAATCCCCTAATCTTGGAGCATTCCCACCAAATGTGGAGCAACATGCCCTGATGGTTGTACCTTCTTAAACATAATGGCAAAGCGCCGGGTGCATTGCTGCCAGACAGGATGGGACCAGATACCAGTCCATTATAATCTTCAAGTTGGACTCAATAAGAAAGACATTTAGAATGTCCTGCAATAAATGAATGTACTATTTATGCCATTGTTCAATCTTGGTGGTTGTTGCAGAGAGTAGAGATGGACCAAACACCTCCTGGTTTGGTTCGCATGAGAACACCCAAACCCTATTGAATTCTATGGGACCCGAACTTGAAAACTTAAAAGTCCCTATTTTGAAGGCTTACTGTATATGTAAGACTTTGGTAATAAAAAGGGTATGGGGGCCCGGGTACTGCCCGGGGGGGGGGGACATGTATCAATGCAATTTTTTTTTTAAACAGTTGTTTTTAAAGGAGCAGTGATTTTAATAATGCTAAAAGTGAAACAATAAAAATGAAAAATTCCTTTAAATATAGTGCCTGAGGGGTCCCCTTAGTCTGCCTGTAAATTGGCACATCTGTACACTGTATAGAACCTGCTGCAGCAAAACTGACATTTCTAAAGAAAAAAAAATTAAAATGTACAGTATCTCACAAAAGGGAGCACACCCCTCACATTTTTGTAAATATTTATTATATCTTTTTCATGTGACAACACTGAAGAAATTATACTTTGCTACAATGTAAAGTAGTGAGTGTACAGCTTGTATAACAGTGTCAATTTGCTGTCCCCTCAAAATAACTCAACACACAGCCATGAATGTCTAAACCGCTGGCAACAAATGTAAGTACACCCCTAAGTGAAAATGTCCAAATTGGGCCCAAAGTGTCAATATTTTGTGTGGCCACCATTATTTTCCAGCACTGCCTTAACCCTCTTGGCATGGAGTTCACCAGAGCTTCACAGTTTGCCCCTGGAGTCCTCTTCCACTACTCCATGATGACATCACAGAGCTGGTGGATGTTAGAGACCTTCCATTTGAGTATGCCCCACAGATGCTCAATTGGGTTTAGGTCTGGAGACATTCTTGGCTAGTCCATCACCTTTACCCTCAGCTTCTTTAGCAAGGCAGTGGTCGTCTTGGAGGTGTGTTTGGGGTCAATATCATGTTGGAATACTGCCCTGTAGCCCAGTCTCTGGAGGGAGGGGATCATGCTCTGCTTCAGTATGTCACAGTACATGTTGGCTTTCATGGTTCCCTCAATGAACTGTAGCTCCCCAGTGCTGGCAGCACTCATGTAGCCCCAGACCATGACACTCGCATCACCATGCTTGACTGTAGACAAGACACATTTGTCTTTTTACTCCTCACCTGATTGCCACCACACACGTTTGACACCATCTGAACCAAATAAGTTTATCTTGGTCTCATCAGACCACAGGACATGGTTTCAGTAGTCCATGTCCTTAGTCTGCTTGTCTTCAGCAAACTGTTTGCAGGCTTTCTTGTGCGTTATCTTTAGAAGAGGCTTCCTTCTGGGATGAAAGCCATGCAGACCAATTTGATGCAGTGTGCGGCGTATGGTCTAAGCACTGACAGGCTGACCCCCCACCCCTTCAACCTCTGCAGCAATGCTGACAGAACTTATAAGTCTATTATTTCCCAAAGACAACCTCTGGATATGATGCTGATCATGTGCACTAAACTTCTTTGGTCAACCATGCTGAGGCCTGTTCTGAGTGGAACCTGTCTGTTGTATGGTCTTGGCCACCGTGCTGCAGCTCAGTTTCAGGGTCTTCTTATAGCCTATGCCAGCTTTATGTAGAGCAACAATAATTTTTTTCAGATCCTCAGAGAGTTCTTTGCCATGAGGTGCCATGTTGAACTTCCAGTGACCAGTATGAGAGAGTGGGAGCAATAACACCAAATTTAACACAAATTTATCAGTGTTGTCACATGAAAAAGGTATAATAAAATATTTACACAAATGTCAGGGGTGTGCTCACTTTTGTGAGATACTCTAAATTTACACAATATATAAAAAGTATTTGCCCCTTTCCTGTTTTTTTTTTTTTTTTTGCATATTTCTCACACTTAAATGATTCAAAACATCAAAAAATAAATAAATATTACACAAAGATAACCCGAGTAAATCCAAGATGCAGTTTTTAAATTATTATTTCATTTATTAAGGGAAAAAAGCTGTTCAAACCTGCCTGGCCCTATGTGAAAAAGTAATTTCCCCCTCCCATGCTGAATCGTGAATGAACTGTGATTAACCACAATGTTTTGGAAAGCTGAGTTAAATTTCATTTGCCACACCCAGGCCTGATTACTGCCAGACCTGTTGAATCAAGAATTCACATAAATAGAAGCTATCTGACAAAGTGAAGCACGCTAACAAAATTTGCATCCATGAGAGAGTTCCAAGGCCAAAGCCACTGCTGACCAAAAAGAACACAAAGGCTCATCTCACATTTTCCAAAAAACATCCTGATTATCCCCACGACTTTTAGGCAAATATTCTGTGGACTGATGAGACAAAAATGTTAGTTTTTGGAAGATGTGCGTCCCATTACATCTGGCATAAAACGAATACAGCATTTCATAACAAGAACATCATACCAACAGTCAGACATGGTGGTGGTAGCGTGATGGTCTGGGGCTGCTTTGCAGCTTCAGGTACTGGATGACTTACCATAAGTAAAGTCAAGCTCAAGTGCACTTTGGTTATTGTCAGGAAGATCCTGCCAGTAACAGGCACTCTGAACTTCCTGGTGCGCGACCGCGGGTGCCATTGCGCATGCGCGTACGCACCATTGCGCATGTGTGTGCGCACGGGAATGCGCGCGCGCGCCCCCATTGCCACCAGGCGGGCTATTTAAACCAGACTGACACACTGGGATCTTGCTGTCTGATCTACAGCGTTACGTGTGTCCTGACCTCTGAAACCTGTTCCAGTTCACTCCAGTATCTGACCCGGCTTGCTTCTGACTAACCCAGCTATCTGCCTGCATCTGACTCATGCCTGCCTGACCATCCTTCTGCCTGCTCCTCTGGTCCTGCTGCTGCCCGCCTGATATCCGACCGGGCTAGTTTGACCCATCCAGTTACAGTCTGCTGCATATGCTTGCCGATCCAGCCTGTTCCAGGTTCCTGTCTACGGTCCTTCTAGTCAGCTGTCCAGTTCCAGTCTGCTGCATCTGCCTGCCGTTCAGCTTGTTCCTGGTTCCTGCCTCTGCTCAGTCGCACCTGCGATTCCTCTGTACAGCTCCACCTGGACTTCAGACCAACCTCCTGCTGTTGATCCTGCCAGGCACTCGTGCCACTCCTGACTCCTGTGCTTCCTGTTCACCCTACCAGGGGCCACGAGTCGGAGCCGCGAGAGAGGCCATCCCCTGCAATCCTGGTTTATCCACTAGGTATGTGACAGTATCAGACAGCCATGTCTGAGCCCGAGCGGGGAGCCTCTCCCATGGAGGAACTCTGTGTGCACCTGGCAGGGTTCACCCAGGCCATCAAAGGCCTTCAGGAAGGATACTCACACCTGGAAGAACGGATTTGAGTACTTGCACCCTCTGGCATCCAGGAGTCTGCTCCCCCGTCTGCTTCTTCAGCCAGCATGGGTTCTCCCACAGTTGTTACCCTGCTACCTGAACCAAAGGTTCCCACGCCTGAAAAGTTTTCCGGAGAACGAAGCAAGTTTAGGACATTCCGAAACTATTGCGAACTTTACTTCTCATTACAACCACGCACTTTCTCTCAAGAAGCCACCAAGGTGGGCTTCGTGATTTCCTTGCTCCTGGGAGAACCCCAATCTTGGGCCCACCGCCTCCTGGAACAGGAAGCCGAGTCCTTAGCCAATTTGACCACCTTCCTCGATGCCATGGCTGAACTTTACAAGGACCCGCAGCCTTCAGCAACCGCGGAAATAGCCCTGCGTACCCTTCAACAAGGGTACAGGGCAGTAGAGGACTATGTCACCGAATTCAGGCGGTGGAGTGTGGACACTAACTGGAATGACACAGTTCTCCTTTGCCAGTTTCGTTTGGGACTCTCTGACCCCTTAAAGGATGAACTGGCTCGAGTAGGAATACCCCAGACCTTGGATGCATTAATCAACTTGACCATACAAATTGATCGGCGGCTAAGGGAGCGAAAAGCGGAGAGGGAGGCTGGGCCTTGTCATCCCGTCTGGATGTTACCCAGAGTTCCCAACTATGCTCATCCGGCACCCACTGTTGGGTCAGTCTTTACGCCTGGTACCTCCGTACCCAGGCAGTCAGGAGTCCTCCGCCCTTCCCTTACTATGGAAGAACGTCAACGTCGCCAGGTGAACAACTTGTGCCTGTACTGCGGGGGACCCGGGCATTATGTTAGTAACTGCCCTGCTAAGCTTCGCAAGTGCCTGTCCCTCTCTTCCAATCATGCGACTTCTTGGCTCAAGGCTTCTTCTTCCCACCTGGCTCTCCCTATTCTGTTGCAACTGCCAGGAAGGATACTACAAGTTTCTGCCATTATCGACTCCGGGGCCTGCAGTTGCTTTATGGACTCATCTTTTGCAACCCAACACCAGGTTCCTTTATTATATAAGGCCCAAGGACTCTCCATTCATCTGGCCGATGGCTCTGCGATTAAATATGGTCCAGTTACACAGGAGACTTCCCCCCTTCCAGTCGCGATCGCCAATCTACACCGAGAGCTGCTTTGCATGGACATAATTTCTTCACCATTATTCCCTGTTATTCTTGGTATGCCGTGGTTACAAGCCCATAACCCCTACATCAACTGGGTCACGGGAGAAGTCACATTTCCTTCCACTTATTGTCAACAGTTCTGTACTCCCATGGGCCCCAGTAAACCACATGCCTTGTTGTGTTTGGACTCCGAATCTGAGTTACGCCAGTCTGTTCCTGAGTCCTACTTCGACTTTCTGGACGTCTTCAGTAAGAAAGGGGCAGAGACACTTCCGCCCCATCGGGCCTATGACTGCCCCATCGAGCTCTTTCCGGGAGCTGAAATCCCCTTTGGCAGGATCTTCCCGCTGACTGAGCTGGAGCAAGGAACACTTAAAACATACATCGACGAGAACTTAGAAAAAGGGTTTATCAGGCCATCCACGTCTCCAGCAGGAGCAGGTATCTTTTTCGTAGAAAAGAAGGATCATACCCTACGGCCCTGCGTAGACTATCGTGAGCTTAACAAAATCATCATCAAAAATCGCTACCCTCTCCCCTTGGTACCCGAATTATTCCAGAGGCTGGGAGCTGCCACCATTTTCACTAAGTTAGATCTCTGAGGGGCCTACAACTTGGTTCGCATCAGGGAAGGGGATGAGTGGAAAACAGCCTTTCGCACTCGTTTCGGGCACTTTGAGTACCTGGTGATGCCCTTTGGGCTATGCAACGCCCCTGCAACCTTCCAGTACTTCATCAATGACGTTTTCCGGGACTACTTGGATTTGTTCGTTATCGTCTATTTAGACGACATCCTTATCTTCTCTTCTTCCCTGGATTCCCATCGCAAGCACGTCAGATGTGTGTTAGCTCGGCTTCGACAGCATGGCCTATACGCCAGGGCCGAAAAGTGCGAGTTCGAGCAGAAAAGTATTCCCTTCCTGGGTCTAATCATCTCGGTAGAGGGCATTAAAATGGACCCTCAGAAGGTTGCAGCAATCTTAGACTGGCCAGCGCCCACCGACAAGAAAGGAATCCAACGCTTCGTAGGATTCGCTAACTTCTATAGGAAATTTATTAAGGGGTTCTCAGCCATTATCAGTCCTATCACTCAGTTAACCAGACAAGGGGTCCGTTTCCACTGGTCCCCGGAGGCCCAAACCGCCTTTGATTCCCTCAAGAGACTGTTTACCTCCGCCTCTGTTCTAAAGCATCCTGACTCCTCCCTACCGTTTGTTCTGGAAGGAGACGCCTCCGAAATTGCTGTCGGAGCAGTCCTTTCCCAATGACAAGGGACTAAAGCCCTGTTACACCCTGTAGCCTTCTTTTCTCGTAAACTGTCAGCAGCAGAAAGGAACTATGACGTGGGAGACCGGGAACTATTGGCCATAAAATCTGCCCTGGAAGAGTGGCGATACTTACTGGAGGGAGCCGCTCATCCAATCCTGGTCTACACGGACCACAAGAACCTGGAATACTTGAAGTCTGCAAAAAGGCTGAAACCACGGCAAGCCAGGTGGGCTCTATTCTTCTCCAGGTTCTCTTTTCATGTTACCTACCGGCCAGGCTCTAAGAACGTAAAACCCGATGCTCTGTCTAGGATGTTTCCCGAGCCTAAAGAAACCTCTCTTCCTGACACAGTTCTTCCCCCAGGAAATTTCCTTCTGATACAAGAAGACCTCCTTTCACGGATCAAGCAAGCCTCAGTAGGGTCAGCACCTGCAGTGGGAACAGAACTACTAGTAAAGGATGGTTTGTTCTGGTACAAAAATAAAATTTTCGTACCCGAAGGTCTACGGGTCACGGTTCTAGAACTTTGCCATGACCATGCACTGGCAGGTCATTTTGGTGTCACCAAGACCGCTGATCTTGTTCAACGTACCTTTTGGTGGCCTCAAGTACTTGGAGACTGCAAGAGATATGTGGAGTCCTGCACCACCTGTACGCGGAATAAGACTAGTAGAACTAGGGCCTGGGTTTGTTGAGGCCTTTACCCGTCCCAGACAGGCCGTGGAAGATGTTATCTATAGACTTCATTGTTGAGCTACCTCCAGCAGAGGGTCACACCGCCATCTTTGTAGTGGTAGACCGGCTATCCAAGATGGCTCATTTCATACCAATGAAAGGTACTCCCTCCGCTCCTGAAACAGCGAAGACGTTCATCAGAGAGGTAATCAAGCTTCATGGGATTCCTGCCAATATTGTTTCCGATCGGGGAGTACAATTTACTTCCCGATTCTGGAGAGCTCTGTGTAAAGCCTTGGGTATTGAGCTGTCATTCTCCACTGCTTATCACCCTCAAACACATGGACAAACTGAGAGGACTTATCAGACCCTCGAGCAGTATCTACGCTGCTTTTCATTTTTTTTCTCAGGATGACTGGATTTCCCTGCTCCCATTGGCCGAATTTGCTTATAATAATTCTGTCCACTCTGCCACGAAACAAACCCCATTTTTTTGCCAATTACGGCTTTCACCCATCTTTTTTGCCCAATTCTATCCCTGAATGCTCTGTACCTGCGGTCCATGAAACAATGAATTTTTTTTTCTCCAATAATCAACTCTTACATGACCATGACAAGAACTCAGGAACATAACAAGGAGGCCTTTGACAAGAAGAAGCGAGGAGAACTGGTGCTTGAACCTGGTAATCTCGTATGGCTGTCCACAGCAAACCTGAAATTAGCCTGTCCCTCCAGGAAGTTGGGTCCTAAGTTCATGGGGCCTTTCCCCGTTAAGAGGAAAATCAATGAGGTAGCTTATGAGCTGGAACTTCCGGAGTCGCTCAGGATTCATCCTGTCTTTCACGTCTCCCTGTTAAAACCTTCTGTTCCAAATCCTTTTCCTGACCGGAATTTGGATCCTCCTGACCCTATAATAGTGGATGGAGAGGAAGAATTTGAGGTAGAAGCTGTCTTGGATTGCAGGAAGAGGAGTAATCAAGTCCAATTTTTGATCAAATGGAAAGGGTATGGGCCTGAGGAGAACTCTTGGGAGCCCGAGGAAAACATCCACGCTAAGAGTTTAATTCAATCCTTTAAGAGATCTCACCTGGAGAAATGGGCCCGGTTGGGCATCCTGAGGCTGCCCCTTGGGGGGGGCAATGTCAGGAAGATCCTACCAGTAACAGGCACTCTGAACTTCCTGGTGCGCGACCGCGGGTGCCATTGCGCATGCACACCATTGCGCATGTGCGTGCTCACGGGAACAGGCGGGCTATTTAAACCAGACTGACACACTGGGATCTTGCTGTCTGATCTACAGCGTTACGTGTGTCCTGACCTCTGAAACCTGTTCCAGTTCACTCCAGTATCTGACCCGGCTTGCTTCTGACTAACCCAGCTATCTGCCTGCATCTGACTCCTGCCTGCCTGACCATCCTTCTGCCTGCTCCTCTGGTCCTGCTGCTGCCCGCCTGATATCCGACCCGGCTCGTTTGACCCATCCAGTTACAGTCTTCTGCATCTGCCTGCCGATCCAGCCTGTTCCAGGTTCCTGTCTACGGTCCTTCCAGTCAGCTGTCCAGTTCCAGTCTGCTGCATCTGCCTGCCGTTCAGCTTGTTCCTGGTTCCTGCCTCTGCTCAGTCGCACCTGCGATTCCTCTGTACAGCTCCACCTGGACTTCAGACCAACCTCCTGCTGTTGATCCTGCCAGGCACTCGTGCCACTCCTGACTCCTGTGCTTCCTGTTCACCCTACCAGGGGCCACGAGTCGGAGCCGCAAGAGAGGCCATCCCCTGCAATCCGGGCTCATCCACTAGGTACGTGACAGTTATGCAGCAGGACAATGATCCGAAACACAACAGCAAGTCCACCTCCAAATGGTTCAAGCAAAGCAAAATTTCGGTTTTGGCGTGGCCTAGTCAAAGCCTGGACTTAAATCCAATTGAGATGCTGTATCATGACCTTACACAGGTTGTTCATACCGGAAGACCCTCCAGTGTGGCTGAATTAAAACAATTCTGCAAAGAAGAGTGGGCCAAAATTGCTCCACAGCAATGTGAAAGACTCATTGACAGTTATCGCAAACATTTGATGGCAGTTGTTGTCATTTAAAAACTGCATTTAGTATTTACTCGGGTTATCTTTGTGTAATAATAAAATTTGTCATTTAAGTATGACAAATATGCAAAAAAAATAAAAATAAAAAATCAGAAAGGGGGCAAATACTTTTTCACAGCATTGTATATAATTTAGATAGAATATATATAGATGTTGTAAGGCACTGGCTGGTAGGATTTTGGATGGCGCATATGTGTTACCTAGGTTTCCCACATACACATGGTGAGAGGCTCCAGGGTTTATGGCTGATGAGGAGAAAACAAGCCTTTTTTAAATGTTGATAACATTCTGTTTAAGGTCTTAAAGCCTAGAGATTTTGTAGAGCTTTGGAGATGTAAAGCCTCCATTCCTAGCTCCAAATCTTACCTGGTATTCAGACCTCGAGGCAAGTCTCTTTGACACCTGGTTACCTTGCACCAATGCTCGTACCCAGTGCGATCTCCAGAACACTGCACAGTCACAAAGATTAGTTTAGGGTCTTTACTTACAAGTCCCCAAGACAGTTGCAACCTTCCAGTACACTCTGGAGATGGACCAGTGGGTGAGACAGTCCTTGTCCAGACCAGATCCCTTGAGGTGATGTCCTGCAACCAGCTTCTAGCACAGCCCATCCAATCCCTCAG
The DNA here is from genome assembly GCA_029206835.1 of Rana muscosa. Taxonomy (NCBI): domain Eukaryota; kingdom Metazoa; phylum Chordata; class Amphibia; order Anura; family Ranidae; genus Rana; species Rana muscosa. The sequence goes on from CM055122.1 coordinate 425,298,733, forward strand.
TCCTGACCCTGCTGAGGCCTCTAAAACAGCTACACAGTCCACGGGCTGTCTAACTTTGAAAATCATACACTAAGAATTTAACAAAAACTCACAAATCCATAGGTCAGTAAATTAAATACAGAATTAACTTATAATAATGAATATATGCATTTTGTAAGCATTGCTAGTTGCAAAATGCACAAAGGGAGTCTATCAGTTTATTAAGCAAAGCGTAAACAATTTCTATGTCTTTTTGTAAAAATACAAGAAGCCACTACTTACTACCCTCTCCCCCTTGTAAAAATGTCAGATAAAAAAAAAAATGACCAATAAAGAAATTATTTACCCTAGATGCCAGCTTCCAGCCCACGTGGCTAGGCATCGCTGATGTAATTACACCTTCATATGAGATCATGGAAATGCTAAGGATTCCAAATTTCATATGAATTACTGTTTTTTTTTTACATAGTGAGTATTTTTTACATGGTGGATAGGGGGCCAGTAAATAGCATTTTTTGTCTTTTGATTCCAAATCTGCTTTAAATATTTGTCTAGGTTTTCGGCTACTCTGTTGCCAACAGGTCCCAAGGAAAACTTAAAGGAACAAGTTACATTTTTTTTTTTTTTTAAATAACAAACATGTTATACTTACCTCCACTGTGCAGCTCGTTTTGCACAGAGTGGCCCCCGAACCTGGTCTTCTGATGTCCCTTGGCGGCTGTCTCGGCTCCTCCCCGCAAGAATTCACCACCTTCATGCGAGCTCGCTTGCATGGTGGTGAGTTCTTGTGGGCATGCTCCCGTGATACAGCCGACGGCTATAGCCGCACACTGTATTACTCGGCCCTGCCCCCGGCGCACCGTGTCATTGGATGTGATTGACAGCAGGGCAAGCCAATGGCTGCGCTGCTTTCAATCAACCACTGAATGAGCCGAGAAGCCAGCCAAGAAGCTGGCCGAGAAGCCAGCGCATTCACGGCACGGGACTTTCGAGGGGTCAGGTAAGTAAACGGGGGCTCGGGGGGGCCGCTAATGCTTAGATGTTTTTTCACCTTAATGCATAGAATGCATTAAGGTGAAAAAACATGTACCTTTACAACCCCTTTAAATGGTGGTTGGATGTTTATTGTAAATTTTAAACACCGCCCAAAACATATAAAAGCATTTATATTTTACCCTATGGGCATGAATGATTATGTACACTATTATGTAAGTGTAGCGGGTATGTAATTTCCCGGGTGTAATTTTGAATTTGGCAGAGACATCAGTGATGTGTAATTCCCTGCAGCCCAGTGGGTGGCGCTGTCGCCCTGGGCTGGGGTTAAATCATTGCTGTGAGCCGTCCTCCTTTTTGTCCTCCCTCGGCAGCGATATGGTGGGGCGGGGAACCCGCCGTGCTTGCTGGGAGAGGGTATAAAGGGGGCCGGCCATCTTTGTCACGGGGTCGACGTCCCAGGCACCTTCAGCTTGCGGACTGTGGGTCGTGTCGCTCCTCTGGGTGGCTTAGGCCTAGAGGACAATGGAGGTCGAGTTCCATCCCAAGCACCTTTGGCCTGGGGTGAGGTACTTGGATGGAGGTCCGGAGCTCAGTGCCCAACACTGAGTTCCGCGAGGGAAGGAGATCCTTGGGTGCCCAGGGATTGGGTATCTGAATCCGGTAGGCGCAATGGACCGGGGGGAGCTCCTCATTTGAAGACCCGGTGCAGCATATTGCCGGTGACAAGTGAGTCTCTCGTCAGAGATGGCCTTGAAGGAAATCTACCCTCGTGCAGAGACCAGGACATTTCTAGGAAGGGAAGTGGTAGCTACATTGTGTCTGGGCCTGTTCGCATCCACACCTCCTTTTCTGTTCTGTTCTATCAAGGGAGTTCAACTGTTTGTGTTCAGACAAAGAGAATAAAGGAGTTTTGAAATTTAATGGTGTGGAGCTCAATTTCTGACAGACATGGTTCGTGGTGACTCTTGGAGGGAGGATCCAGGTGCACAACACTGACCCGAAGGTAATACAGAACTGTTGCTTATACCGTACTAACATCTGTGGTGGAAGCTAGGCATAGTGTCCCCGCTCCCTCCCCTCTAAGATACCCCTAGACAAGAGAAAGACGAGACCAAGAGGGGAGTGTGAGGAGCAGCCGCTACACGTGGGGGCTCGGGTCCAGTATAGTGTTTGTGCACCACAGTATCGAACGTGTCTGTTGGAAGAGTTAAGCGAACAGGCAGGCCTTCATTGGCCGAAGTGCATCCCTGCTCGAAGTCATGGACATGACCCGAAAAGAGGAAAGGCCCGCGCAGAAGAGTGGAAAAAGGGGGAAGCTCAGCCGTGTGAAGTACTACACGTGGGGGCTTCTATTGCACTGTGCCACCAGGCACACCCCCACCGCTTAGTTCGTGGGCGTGACTCAGAAACAGAAAAGAAGAAAAGCCCGCAAACTGGAGCAAAGGGGAGGAGTCCAATACGTGTGAAGGACTACACGTGGGACGTTGGTGCAAAAACTTTGCAGTGTGCGATGGATCAGCAACAGGTCGCCATGTTCGGACACACCTCGTGGATTCCAGTTCATCCTTCCACCACGACTTTGACCGCTGCTGCTCCAGTAACGGATACGGGGATCCGACTAAAGCCAAGGGGTCGATTCGCCCTGTACTCGTGCATGGACGTTGAGGCCCTGGGTGTGATTTGTCCCGGGTGTTCGGGACTGGTGTGCCAGTTGAAGCCGTTTGGACATTGTGAGGCCTGTGGGGAGTTCCTGTTTGAAGTGGATCCGGCGGTGGAGAGGCCGAGGACCATTTACCCTGGCCGGGCTTCAGGCATCACCACTCAGAGAGGAGGAATCACTGCTGTGAGAGTCACCCCTGCGCACACTGCAACGACCGCGGAGGAGGTCGTAAAACCCAATCGGGAGAAATCCGAGGATGCTGACTCGGCCACCACTGTCTCGCAGCGTCCACCACCGAAGAGGAAGACCGGCATGGTAGCCCCGACCAGCGGTTGTGGTGGACCATCTCGCCCACATATGCCCGGCCCGGATGAATCCGTCGACCAGAGTTCCGGACGTCCCGCTTCAAATAAAGGCCGAGGTAAGCCAGGCGGAGAGACTTGGTGTGTGGGCGGAGGTGTCGGGAAGTCATGGCTTAGCGAATCCGAGGGAGGTGGTGGCTCCGTTTCTACAACCGGCTACATACCCGCGGAGGAGTGTGACACCTCCGACCTGGAGTCGCTCTCGGACATGGGAGACGACGTGGAAATAGACGATTTGTTCGCTGAGAAGGGCTGGGACAAAGTACCGCTTGCTTCATCTCGGAGGATCAGAGATCCACCCATCTCAACAGGGGAAAGCACACCCCGGGTGGAGGCATCAGCGCCTGAAGAGAGGTCCCGTCCCCAGTCTGCTGCTACATCCCCGGTGCCATCTGTACCGAAGGCCGGGGAAAAGAGACTATTGCTGCGGGCTCCTATGCCCCAATCAGACGTGATCAAGGTCCCTCGCCACCCGGACTCGATAGTGTTGCCTGGCGAAGGGTACAAAGCTACCATGCCGCCTCTGGCAAGATTACAACGCCTATTTGGGCAGAAGGTTGCTACGGAGTACGGATGGGAGTATCCATACTTATCGAAGGACTTACTCTATGAGGTGGAAGTGTGCCGGGAGCGCTGGTACAATGACTTCATGTGGACCAACCTTCAGGTTCCTCACGCCCGCAGGTACTTGGCATGCTCTCCGAAGGCCTCCCAGCGATTCAAAGACTGCAAGGCAGAATGGATGTTAGGACGACACATCCATACAGATAGAGTGTTGATCCGAAGGAAGGAAGGAGAAGATGTGGAGTATCATCTGGAGACCATGGATCAGCACTTGAAACCACTTGTTCTGCCGCATCCCCGCTTTTATCTGTAGGAGAAAAGAGACTCAGTTATTATCATGTTGCTGAACTTTCTGGGGCCCGTTGCTGTTGTGCCCAGAGGAATGAAGAACTGTTCCTGTTTGTTCTTCACTTTTCCTGCAAGAGAATACTGACTCTGGGGTAGATAGGGCTGAAAGAAAAGAGGAAAGTTCCACGGGTGCAGTTACCGCGATGCTGTCACCAGGTGGCAGTGTTGCGCAACGTTTAAACACTTATCACACACTCACATTGGAGAAAAGGGATTTCTTCTCGGAGAAGTTTATTTTCCATTACACGAATACAGGTGTCAGGGTTATGTGTGTTAATCCTTTCTTTTCCCTCTGCAGGAGAACATCCCATCAAGTTTACTGAGGATGGGGTGGGTCTTAGTCAGGATGGGTGGGAAAGTCATATGTGAATATGTGATTCAAAGTTATGGATCAATACTGTTGTTTCTCTTCTGTCTTTATTCCCTTTCTTTACAGGGCTCAGACACAATGTTTTAATATACTGGGGACCAGTGTCAAAGGACCGAGGGGAGAGTGTAGCGGGTATGTACTTTCCCTGGTGTAATTTTGAATTTGGCAGAGACATCAGTGATGTGTAATTCCCTGCAGCCCAGTGGGTGGCGCTGTCGCCCTGGGCTGGGGTTAAATCATTGCTGTGAGCCGTCCTCCTTTTTGTCCTCCCTCGGCAGCGGTATGGTGGGGCGGGGAACCCGCTGTGCTTGCTGGGAGAGGGTATAAAGGGGGCCGGCCATCTTTGTCACGGGGTTGACGTCCCAGGCACCTTCAGCTTGCGGACTGTGGGTCGTGTCGCTCCTCTGGGTGGCTTAGGCCTAGAGGACAACGGAGGTCGAGTTCCATCCCAAGCACCTTTTGCCTGGGGTGAGGTACTTGGATGGAGGTCCGGAGCTCAGTGCCCAACACTGAGTTCCGCGAGGGAAGGAGATCCTAGGGTGCCCAGGGATTGGGTACCTGAATCCGGTAGGCGCAATGGACCGGGGGAGCTCCTCATTTGAAGACCCGGTGCGGCATATTGCCGGTGACAAGTGAGTCTCTCGTCGGAGATGGCCTGGAAGGAAATCTACCCTCGTGCGGAGACCAGGACACTTCTAGGAAGGGAAGTGGTAGCTACATTGTGTCTGGGCCTGTTCGCATCCACACCTCCTTTTCTGTTCTGTTCTATCAAGGGAGTTCAACTGTTTGTGTTCAGACAAAGAGAATAAAGGAGTGTTGAACTTTAATGGTGTGGAGCTTAATTTCTGACAGACATGGTTCGTGGTGACTCTTGGAGGGAGGATCCAGGTGCACAACACTGACCCAAAGGTAATACAGAACTGTTGCTTATACCGCACTAACATCTGTGGTGGAAGCTAGGCATAGTGTCCCCGCTCCCTCCCATCTAAGATACCCCTAGACAAGAGAAAGACGAGACCAAGAGGGGAGTGTGAGGAGGAGCCGCTACATACATTACTGTGCCATTCCTATCACAGACAAAGTATAGGCTATTAGCCTACAAACTCCATTCTAGTTGGCCAACTGTCGGATCTAATTTATGCTTATTAATATAGATTTTCAAACCCATGACACACAGCCTAATTTGTCAATAGTAATATTTAGCTTCACTTGGACCAGGTAAAAAAAAAGAACTTATCATTTTTCATTCATCAGTGTACAATTTTTCAATTTTTATATTAAATATATTTTTTTATATGATTTTATAGTTGCCGTTATAAAGTTTCAAGCATCTACAAAATCTGAATTGTCACTGTTTATTGTGAGAACTGTAAATATGTTAGATATAGCAGGCATTCTGTTGTACTGATTTGCAAAGGGATTTGTTAGTTAACTGTATAGCACATAATTATTTAAATTTGTCAATGCCCGAGGCAGCCAGTGCATTGTAAACAAATGAGTTTGGATGCAAGAGGAATTTGACATACAATTAGATTTAGTTCATGGAGTATGCAAAGGATTCAATTGCCAGTGACAGAAGTTTCTGGCTAGAAAATGTTCGAAGGTCAATGCCACAAATTGTGACTGATTTTAATTATTTTTCCTAAAGTGTAACTGCAAGCAGAATTCAATATTTGGCATGCAATGTCTACTCTACACCTTTAAATTCACACCCTAGTTTTCCACATCAGACCTAACGTGATTTTGCCAGATTGCCTATAATGGCTGCACTTTAACTGCTTGCCGACCAGCGCACGACTATATACGTCGACAGCATGGCACAGACAGGCAGAATGACGTACCTGTACGTCCCCTTTAAGATCGCAGCATTGTCGGCGCGCCGCAAGCTCCGTGAGCCCGACCGCGGGTCCCGCAGACTCGACCGCCGTGGGGATTCACGCGATCGTCTCACGGTGAGGAAGAACGGGGAGATGCTGATGTAAACAAGCATCTCCCCGCTCTGCCTAGTGACAATGACAGTGATCACCGCTTCCTGTAATCAGAAGCGGTAATCACTGTCATGTCACACACAGCCCATCCCCCCTACAGTAAGAATCACTCACTAGGGCACACTTAACCCCTACAGTGCCACCTAGTAACCCCTTCACTGACAGTGTCATTTTCACAGTAATCAGTGCATTTTTATAGCACTGATCGCTGTAAAAATGACAATGGTCCCAAAAATGTCTCAAAAGTGTCCGATGTGTCCGCCATAATGTCGCAGTCATGATAAAAATCGCTGATCGCCGCCATTACTAGTGAAAAAAATATATTAATAAAAATGCCATAAAACTATTCCCTATTTTGTAGATGCTATAACTTTTGCGCAAACCGATAAATAAACGCTTATTGCAATTTTTTTTTACCAAAAATATGTAGAATACGCATCGGCCTAAACTGAAGACATTTTTTTTTTTTTTATATATTTTTTGGGGATATTTATTATAGCAAAAAGGAAGAAAATATTGTTTTTTTTTTCAAAATTGTCGCTCTATTTTTGTTTATAGCGCAAAAAATAAAAACCACAGAGGTGATCAACGCCACGAAAAGAAAGATATATTTGTGGGAAAAAAAGGACATCAATTTTGTTTGGGACCCACGTCGCATGACCGTACAATTGTCAGTTAAAGCGACGCAGTGCCGAATCGCAAAAAGTGGCCCGGTCTTTGACCAGCAAAATGGTCCGGGGCTTAAGTGGTTAATGGATGATAATGCGCAAATATGGCCACTGATCTCCTTCTGTATTGCCACCAACCCAGGAGTAGATACCGCTTGAACTACACAAAGCAATGTAATGGGCATAGTGACACTTTAAAGTCCAACTCTAGGAATGAGAAAAAAACTATTCTTGCAGGGTCCAACTTCACACACACACTGCAAGGGTTATTCAGAAGAAGGTGTGACACTTATCGTATTCCTTGCTCCAGCAGGGTCCATCCAACAGTATAACCAGTTCTCCACTGCCTCTTCTCTAAGGTGATCCCAGTTCCAAGGACAATGAAGCCCCGTACACACGGTCGGACTTTTGGCCAACAAACTTCATTTTGAGCAAGTTGGACCAACAATCCGACCGTGTGTACGCTCCATCGGACAAACTTTTTTTGTTTTTTTTTGTTTTCATCGGACAAAAGTTGGGTCGGCAAACGGACAAACTTTTGCCCAACAAAAGTCCGATGGAGCAAAGTCCGACCGTGTGTAAAGAAAACCATCGGACTTTTGTCCCATGGACAAAACAAATAATGTTAAAATCAACCAACAATAGCAGAAGTTGACCAAAGGGTGGCGGTAAAGAGCACAAAAGAGCAGAAAAAACACATGATGTTGCAAAAAGTTTGGGGAAAGTTTGCAGAAAAGTCCTGTGGTGTGTATGCTATGGGTGTGCCCGGCCAACTCCGTTCGGACAAAAATCCACGGAAAAGTCCGATGGAAGTCCGACCGTGTGTACGAGGCTTTAAACTGTCTATGAAGCACAGAACACCACAGCAGGTAACAGTGTGAGTGGAGGAAACTCCAGTGCCTGCTATTGTATTCAGGCAGCCACGGCATAGTGACTGCATCTGATGTGGTCGTTGTTCAGCCAATCATTTTCCATCCTGCCTAGTTGGTTTGTAAAGCAGCAATTGGCTGGAATTTGAGTCATCCATGGCCAGGTTAAAGCATATTTATGGTCAAAATGTAAAATAATATATTAATTTCTTCATTGTATTTGAATTATTTCTAGCATACTCCTATTAACCTGAATGATATTGACATTTGCAAACTTATTCTTATCGGATTGTCAAAATTAACTATTATTTGTATTGTTATTACAAAACCGATGTCATAAAATGAAAGTGTTGTGGCCATAGATTTTCTTTCATTATACTGTAAACATAAATGATGAGTCCCATGTTAGCCTGTGAATAGCTGCCACCAGCTACACAGAAATTTACAGATGATTGTAATGTTAATAATAATACACTGCTAACCATTAGACTGTACAGTTACTGGGGATGGTCCAGCAATGTCATGTCAGTTTTTTTGTGTGTAGTTGTTCCTGCTAAAAAGCATTTTCTGGTTAACAACCTTCAGAAATAAAAGTATATTTTGGTTGCCATAATGGTAACTATAACTAAAGCTCTGACTGAACACAACAGTAATATTTAGTTGGGAGTATCTTTTTGGCATCTCAAAAACTATATTTTGTCATATTTTGCATTGCATTCAACAGACTTAGTCATCACTTTGTAGTACAAAAGTCTTATGAGGTCGAAACTAGATGGGGGAATTGGGTCTCCACGACTTAAGGAATTACTATGGGGCAATTGCCTTAACTAGAATCCTCAGTTGGAGACACCACACTACTCAAAATTGCAAACAGAGGTAGATAATGAAGAAAGATGATGCACACATGCTCTGCCCCCCGCTCCAAAGTACCTTGTCCCCATGTTGATAGGGACAAGGATGTCTTCCCCACAACCCTGGGCTGTGGCTGTGGGGGTCTGTGGGTAGAGGGGGGGTTATCAGAATCTGTAAGCCCCCTTTAATAAGGGGGCCCCCAGATCCCCACCCCCTTCTATGTCAATGAGTATGGTCAATCGATTCACCACAAAAGTGTAAAAGTAAATAAAAACAGTAGATAGGTTTTTGATAATTCCTTTATTAAAAATAAAAAAACTGTGTTCCCCGATGTAGATCCCTCATCAATCACGACGCCCACTGCATCACCGGACCCAAAAAAGAAAAAAACACTCCGCCCACCATGAAGGCAAACCGTCGAACGACTGGCTTGCCATTTGACAGTACTTATATAGGTAAGGGCAGGGCCACCTGGTGACATCGCTCGCGACCCCGCTTCCTTCCCCATGAGTCGGACCGCGATCATCTCACGGAGGGATGGAGCGGGGAGATGATAGTGTAAACACAATATCTCCCCGCTCGCCTACTGACACTGTCACTGATTTCCGCTCTGTGTAATCAGAGCGGAGATCAGTGACATGTCGCAGTCACGGAAAAAAAAATCACTGATTGCCGCCATTACTAGTTAAAAAAAAAAATGTATAAAAATGCCATAAAACTATCCCCTATTTTGTAAACGCTATAACTTTTGCGCAAACCAATCAATAAACGCTGATTGCGTTTTTTTTTTTACCAAAAATATGTAGAATACGTATCGGCCTAAACTAAGGAAAAAAAAAAATTTTATATGTTTTTGGGGGATATTTATTATAGCAAAAAGTAAAAAATATTGAATTTATTTAAAAATTGTCGCTCTATTTTTGTTTATAGCGCAAAAAATTAAAACCGCAGAGGTGATCAAATACCACCAAAAGAAAGCTCTATTTGTGGGGAAAAAAGGATGTCAATTTTGTTTGGGAACCACGTCGCATGACCGCGCAATTGCGACACAGTGCCGAATCGCAAAAAGTGGCCCGGTTTTTGACCAGCAAAATGGTCCGGGGCTTAAGTGGTTAATGAATAGTTGAATGCCTTGAGGATTGGTAATGGTGTTTTTTTTTTTTTTTTTCATTTGTTTGTATAAATGTTAACATAAATAAAGATTATATACAGATCATACAGATTTGTCTTAACAAGAAACATGTGTGACTCTCCTATAAAGTTTGCTAAAATCCTTTCAATGTACAGTATCTCACAAAAGTGAGTACACCCCTCACATTTTTGTAAATATATTATTATATCTTTTCATGTGACAACACTGAAGAAATGACACTTTGCTATACTGTAAAGTAGTGAGTGTACAGCTTGTATAACAGTGTAAATTAGCTGTCCCCTCAAAATAACGCAACACACAGCCATTAATGTCTAAACCGCTGACAACAAAAGTAAGTACACCCCAAGTGAAAATGTCCAAATTGGGCCCAATTAGATACCCCCCCCCCCCCCCGGTGTCATGTGTTACAAGGTCTCAGGTGTGAATGGGGAATAGGTGTGTTAAATTTGGTGTTCTCGCTTTCACTCTCTCATACTGGTCGCTGGAAGTTCAACATGGCACCACATGGCAAAGAACTCTCTGATGATCTGAAAAAAAGAATTGTTGCTTTACATAAAGATGGCCTAGGCCAGGGGTAGGCAACCTCAGCCCTCCAGCTGTTTTGAAACTACAAGACCCATGAGACATTGTAAGACCCTGACAATCACAGGCATGAATCCTAGAGGCAGGCGCATGATGGGATTTGTAGTTTCACCACAGCTGGAGGGCGGAGGTTCCCTACCCCTGGCCTAGGCTATAAGAAGATTGCCAAGACCCTGAAACTGAGCTGCAGCACGGTGGCCAAGACCATACAGCGGTTTAACAGGACAGGTTCCACTTAGAACAGGCCTCGCAATGATCGACCAAAGAAGTTGAGTGCACATGCTCAACGTCATATCCAAAGGTTGTCTTTGGCAAATAGACGTATGAGTGCTGCCAGCATTGTTGCAGAGGTTGAAGGGGTGGGAGGTCAGCCTGTTAGTGCTCAGACCATACGCCGCACACTGCATCAAATTGGTCTGCATGGCTGTCGTCCCAGAAGGAAGCCTCTTCTAAAGATGATGCACAAGAGAGCCCGGAAACAGTTTGCTGAAGATAAGCAGACTAAGGACATGGATTACTGGAACCACATCCTGTGGTCTGATGAGACCAAGATAAACTTATTTGGTTCAGATGGTGTCAAGCGTGTGTGGCGGCAACCAGGTGAGGAGTACAAAAACAAGTGTGTCTTGCCTATAGGGATGAGCTTCGAGTTCGAGTCGAACATGAGTTTGACTCGAACATCGTCTGTTCGCTTGTTCTGCGAATTTCGAACATTATAGGCCGTTCGCGCCAAATTCGAGCGGCGCGTCATGGCCCATAATGCACTACGGGATCGTAGTTCATTGCTGGCTGATGATTGGCCAAGCATGCACTATGACCCGCATGCTTTGGCCAATCACAGCGCCGTCAGCACAGAGAGCCATAATTGGCCAAAGCCAGGGTGCCTTTGGCCAATCATGGCTCAGGGATTAGGTACACGCCCCACACTATATAAGGCCGCCTGCACGTTGGCCTTGTGTAGTGTGTTGCAGCGGCAGAGAGATAGAGAGAGAGAGAGTGTCATTTTATTTCAGTTAGCTAGATTAAGCAGGCAGTTGATTCAGCTAGTTAGATCAGTATATTTAGTAAATATATGCATTGCACGCTTTGTATGTGTGTGTATATATATATATATATATATATATATATATATATATATATATATATACATACACACTGTATACAGTTTAGCTAGATCTCGCTACAGAGTATTCCTGATATTCTCTTCCTAATAATACTACAGGCAGGCAGTTGATTCAGCTAGTTGCAGTATATTAAGTCAGTGTACTGTATACTGGCAGTGGGCACAGTGTGCAGCTAAAACTCACTGCAGACAATTCCTGATATACTCTTCCTAATAATACTACAGGCAGGCAGTTGATTCAGCTAGCTGCAGTATATTAAGTCAGTGTACTGTATACCGGCAGTGGGCACAGTGTGCAGCTAAAACTCACTGCAGACAATTCCTGTTATTATCTTCCTAATAATACTACAGGCAGGCAGTTGATTCAGCTAGCTGCAGTATTTTAAGTCAGTGTACTGTATACTGGCACTGGGCACAGTGTGCAGCTAAAACTCACTGCAGACAATTCCTGTTATTCTCTTCCTAATAATACTACAGGCAGGCAGTTGATTCAGCTAGTTACAGTATATTAAGTCAGTGTACTGTATACTGGCAGTGGGCACAGTGTGCAGCTAAAATTCACTGCAGACAATTCATGTTATTCTTTTCCTAATAATACTACAGGCAGGCAGTTGATTCAGCTAGCTGCAGTATATTAAGTCAGTGTACTGTATACTGGCACTGGGCACAGTGTGCAGCTAAAACTCACTGTAGACAATTCCTGCTATTTTCTTCCTAATAATACTACAGGAAGGCAGTTGATTCAGCTAGCTGCAGTATATTAAGTCAGTGTACTGTATACTGGCACTGGGCACAGTGTGCAGCTAAAACTCACTGCAGACAATTCCTGTTATTCTCTTCCTAATAATACTACAGGCAGGCAGTTGATTCAGCTAGCTGCAATATATTAAGTCAGTGTACTGAATACAGTATATATATATACATCCCAGCTTTGTGCAGCTACATCTCACTGCAGGCCATTCCTTGTGTACCTATTCCAATACATCAAATACAGTATGTCTGGAAGGCCAACAAGGAGAGGCAGACACTCACAGGCCAATAAAAGAGGGCAAGCAGTTTCTGTGTCTAGAGGCAACAGTGCTGGTCGTGGACACGGTGCATCCTCATCAGCACGTGGCCGTGGGGCACGCTTGTCCTTCTTTTCGGCAGCTGGCCGTGTTAAGCCACAACATGCAGAAGAGTTGGTAGAGTGGATGACCAAGCCGTCCTCATCCTCCTCATCCTCTGTCACCCAGGCTACCTTGGCTGCCAATGCAGGTGCCAAAGCGGCCTATTCCATCGGCTCAAGGTCATCATCAGTTACTCCTTCCCTAGCCCAACCATCATGCACGGAGGAGTCCCCCGAACTGTTCGACCACAGTGTCGGTACATGCTGCAGGAGGATGCGCAGCGTTTTGAAGGCTCCGATGATGGTACCCAGCTTGAGGAAGGCAGTAACGTGAGCCCAGAGAGAGGGGGTGCCCAAGAAGGACAACAAACTGGCAGTCATGTTCCCCCAGTTGCAGCATACTGCCAGGTTTGCTCCAGTGATGAGGAGGGAGGGGATGATGAGGTCACTGACTCTACATGGGTGCCTGATAGGAGAGAGGAGGAGGAGGAGGCACATCTCCAACGAGGCAGGATGCCCTCCAGGGGCCAGATTAAGAGAAGCCCACCGACTGCATCACACCGCAGAGCTCCGCATGTGCAGGGCGCTGCTGACTCTGCGCGTTTTTCCAAAAGTTCTTTGGTGTGAGACTTTTTTCAGACGTGTGCAACAGATCACACCGTTGCTATTTGCAACATATGTCTGAAGCGTATCAAGCGTGGCCAAAACAGCAGCCCCTTGGGTACCACATGCTTGACCAGACATATGTCAACCTGCAAGGCAGTTTGTTGGCAAGCTTACATAAAAGACCCACACCAAAGAACAAAGCAGACCTCTGCTTGCTCCTCATAAGCTGGGATCTCCAATCCCACTATACCTTCAGTCCTCTCAGAAACCTGCACTGAGAGGAATGAAGGTGTAGAATTAGGTGTGCCACTGCCAAGTACTTGAGGGCAATCTGCTATCGGTACACCAACGTCCGATTGTAGCAGGCAAATTTCCCTGCCCCAGTTGCTACACTGGCGAAAGAAATTTGCTCCCAGCCATCCACATGCCCAGCGGTTGAATGCTAGCTTGGCTAAATTGCTAGCACTTCAACTGCTGCCTTTTCAGTTGGTAGACTCTGCCCCCTTCCGTGAATTTGTGGAATGTGCGGTACTTCAGTGGCAGGTTCCCAAACGTTGATTCTGGCTCTCTACCGGCATGTGGAAGACAATGTCTTGGCCTCGCTGGACAGGGCGGTCAGTGGTAAGGTGCATATTACCGCTGACTCATGGTCCAGCGGGCATGGACGGGGACGTTACCTATCTTTTACGGCCCACTGGGTGACTCTGCTGGCAGCTGGGAAGAATGCAGGACAGGGTGCAGTAGTGTTGGAGGTTGTTCTGCCACCACGCCTCCAAAATGCTACTAGTGGTGATTCTGACACACCTCTCTCCTCCACCCCCTCCTCTTCTTCTTCCTCCATGGCCTCTTCCTCTGCTGATTTGTCCTCGGAACCAGCGGTGCTCTGTAGGCATTCAAGGGGCTACGCAAGCACACAGGCAAAGAGATGCCATACAGTGCTTGAGCTGGTGTGCTTGGGGGACAGGAGCCACACTGGGGCAGAGATTCTGTCAGCTCTGCAGGGGCAGGCTCAGAGGTGGTTGACGCCAGGAATGGTGGTTTGCGACAATGGCACCAACCTCCTCTCTGCCCTCCGACAGGGACAACTGACCCATGTGGCCTGTTTGGCTCACGTCCTTAACTTGGTGGTGCAGCGGTTGGGCTTACAGGATCTCCTGAGGCAGGCCAGGAAAGTCTGTGTGCATTTCCGCCGGTCATATAATGCCAGTGCTCGGCTGGCTGACCTCCAAAAGGAATTTAACATGCCCAAGAACAGCCTAATCTGTGACATGCCCACCAGATGGAACTCAACGTTGGCCATGCTGCAGCAGCTGCACACGCATCAGAGGGCCATCAATGAGTACCTGTGTGACTATAGTACCAGGACAGGGTCAGGGGAGCTTGTTTTTTTTTCGCCACACCAGTGGGTCATGATCAGGGATGCATGCACTGTCCTGTCACCATTTGAGGAGGCCACGAGGATGGTGAGCAGTGACAGTGCATGCATCAGTGCTACTGTCCCTCTTGTCCACCTGTTGGAGCACACGCTGCGTGTAATAATGGACAGGGCACTTGAGGCGGAACAGAGGGAGGAAGAGGAGGACTTCCTTACCTCTCAAGGCCCCCTTTATCCAGACAGTGTTCCTGTGGGCCCGCCGATCACACAGGAAGAGGACGAGAAGGAGGAGGAGGAGGATTGTGTCAGCATGGAGGTGGAGCCTAGCACTCAGCATCAGCAACAGTCTTCAAGGGATCATTTACAGTCCCCAGAAACCCATGGACTTGTACGTGGCTGGGAGGAGGTGGCTGCGGATCATGTCGTCCTTAGTGACCCAGAGGACTCCGGACCGAATGCCTCAGCAAACCTACACTCCCTGATCCTGCAAAGCCTGCAAAAGGATCCTCGCATTCGTGGTATCAAGGAGAGGGATCATTACTGGCTGGCAACCCTCCTTGATCCACGTTACAAGGGTAAGGTTGCAGACCTTATCCAGCCATCGCAGAGGGAGCAGAGGATGAAACATCTTCGGGAGGCCTTGCAGAAAGGTTTGTGCAACGCGTTTCCAGAGCCTGGGAGGTTACAAATTCCTGGCCCTGGACAATGTGTTGCTGAGGCTTCGGTCAGTCACAGAAGGAGCGGTGGAGAAGGTGGCCGTCTGACCGATGCGTTCAGACAATTTTTTAGTCCGCAGACCCAAGGTATGATCGGTTCCAGCAACCATCGCCAGCGTCTGATTTACATGGTGCAGGAATACCTAGGGGCAAGATAAGACTTGGACACCTTTCCCACCGAAAATCCTCTGGGTTACTGGGTCTTGAGGATGGATCACTGACCAGAGCTTGCACAGTATGCAATTGAGCTACTGGCCTGTCCTACATCCAGCATTCTTTCGGAACGCACATTCAGTGCTGCTGGAGGCTTTGTAACCGATCACAGGGTGTGCCTGTCCACCTTCTCGGTCGATCGGCTGACCTTCATAAAAATGAATCAGTCTTGGATCACCAGCTACCAAGCACCTGATGCTGATCCCTTCAAGACTGCCTATGCTGATGCTGAGTGACTATCCTGTTATGCTGTTATGCTGTTATGCTGTTATGCTGAGTGACTATCCTCTTTCTCCTCAATGTTTATGTTGATAGCTTGTAAGAACATTTTTGGTTCTGGGCACCGCCACCAGTGGCTAAGGCCCAATTTTTCTGCCCCTGTTTAACAGGGGTGTGTAATTACAATTTTTACTGCAATACTTTGCAGCAGGGCTCATTCCTGCGCTCCAACTAGAGTATCTGTGAGGGGTTGCAGTGTTGTGGCACTAGCACCAGTGCCTAAGGCCCAATTTTTCTGCCCCTGTTTAACAGGGGCGTGTAATTTCAATTTTTGCTGCAATACTTTGCAGCAGGGCTCATTCCTGCACTCCAACTAGAGTATCTGTGAGGGGTTGCAGTGTTGTGGCACCAGCACCAGTGCCTAAGGCCCAATTTTTCTGCCCCTGTTTAACAGGGACGTGTAATTAAAATTTTTGCTGCAATACTTTGCAGCACGGCTCATTCCAGCGCTCCAACTAGAGTATCTGTGAGGGGTTGCAGTGTTGTGGCACCAGTACCAGTGCCTAAGGCCCAATTTTTCTGCCCCTGTTTTACAGGGGCGTGTAATTACAATTTTTGCTGTAATACTTTGCAGCAGGGCTCATTCCTGCGCTCCAACTAGAGTATCTGTGAGGGGTTGCAGTGTTGTGGCACCAGTGCCTAAGGCCCAATTTTTCTGCCCCTGTTTAACCTCCTTAGCGGTAATCCCGTGTCTGGCTCGGGGTGAGTTTTCAATGCTAAGAGCGGCAACCCAGAGCCAGACTCGGGCTGCATCGCAGTATCCAGGGGAAGTAACTTACCTTGTTCCCTGGATCCTGCGATGTCCTCCCGCAGTGTCTGCGAGCCGTGTCTCGCTCGATCCTCACTGCCGAGTGCCGAGCTCCGTTCCCTGCGACGTTGCGACGCACGGGGACGGAGTTCGGCGCCAAATTCAAAAAAGTAAACACATAGTATACATACAGTATACTGTAATCTTACAGATTACAGTACTGTATGTAATAATTACACACCCCCTTTGTCCCTAGTGGTCTGTCCAGTGCCCTGCATGCAAATTTATATAATAAAAACTTTTCTTTCTGCCTGGAAACTGAAGATTGTCCATAGCAACCAAAAAGTGTCCCTTTATGTCAAAAGTGGTTTTAGACCAGCTAAAAAACAGCGATAATAAATTACAATCACTCGCAGAATTGAGCGATAGCGATTTGTGGGGAAATTCATCATCAAACAAAAAATCTAATGACAGCGACAATTCTGCAACTGAGCAAATTTCAGTGTTTTTGATTTGATTACATTATTGAATAATTTTTATTATAATTACATTATTATTTGTTATAATTATTTATAGTTATTTATTATATTATAATTTATTATTTTGTGTTTCAAACTTTATCATACCCGGGATGTCTACTAGACTCTTGTTTGGTCAGGTTTAAGTAAGTAATTACTAAGAATCGCAGGCCTACAATACATAACACCAAATTTCCATGCAAAATAATTGTACCGCTTTTGGTACATAATTCCAGACAGAATCATACCGCCAGGGAGGTTAACAGGGACGTGTAATTAAAATTTTTGCTGCAATACTTTGCAGCAGGGCTCATCCCTGTGCTCCAACTAGAGTATCTGTGGGGGGTTGCAGTGTTGTGGCACCAGCACCAGTGCCTAAGGCCCAATTTTTCTGCCCGTGTTCAACATGGGCATGTAATTACAATTCTTGATCTAATATTTCAAAGCAGGGCCCGTTCCTACGCCCCCCAAAAGAGTAACTGTGAGGGCTTACAGTGTTGTGGCAACACCAACACCTAAGGCCCAAATTTCTGCAGAGTATATATGGCAGACCCCTACTTTCAAACATCCGACTTACAAACGACTCCTACTTACAAACAGAGGGAGACAACTGGAAGTCAGAGGAAATCTACCCCTAGGAAGGGAAATTCTCTCCTGTAAGAGTTAATATGGGAAAAATGTGTCTCCTCTCCACTGATGCTTTATCACCAATCCTTGTTTCCCTAAAAAAACAGAATTTTCAAAATCCAATTGTCATTGGGACAGAAAGTGAGGTGAAATCTTATGAACAGGTGCACAGACAGGAAAACAAATGTTACAGGGGTGATAACCATTCCCTATGTTTTCCAAAAAGCTTAAAAATAGATTTTTGTCTGGAGCTACACTTAAAAAATGTACCTGTTCCATATTACAAACAGATTCAACTTAAGAACAAACCTACAGTCCCTGTCTTTCTTGGGACCGTCTGTATACTGCTGTTCAGAGTATATAGGGCCCCCAGCCCCACACTTTTACTTTTTTTTATTTGGGTGCGGGGTTCCCCTTAATTTCCATACAACTTTAAAATTCTCACTTTTGATTTCTCACGTTCGAGTCCCATAGACTTTAACGGTGTTCGAAAGTTTGCGCGAACTTTCGGTCCATTCGCATGTTCTGGATGCGAACCGAACCAGGGGGTGTTCGGCTCATCCCTATTTGCATACAGTCAAGTATGGTGGTGGGAATGTCATGGTCTGGGGCTGCATGAGTGCTGCCGGCACTGGGGAGCTACAGTTCATTTAAGGGAACCATGAATGCCAACATGTACTGTGACATACTGAAGCAGAGCATGATCCCCTCCCTTCAGAGACTGGGCCACAGGGCAATATTCCAACATTATAACAAGCCCAAACACACCTCCAAGATGACCACTGCCTTGCTAAAGAAGCTGAGGGTAAAGGTGATGGACTGGCCAAGCATGCATCCAGACCTAAACCCTATTTAGCATCTGTGGGGCATTCTCAAACAGAAGGTGGAGGAGCGGAAGGTCTCTAACATCCACCAGCTCTGTGATGTCATCATGGAGGAGGGGAAGAGGACTCCAGTGGCAACCTGTGAAGCTCTGGTGAACTCCATGCCCAAGAGGATTAAGGCACTCAAAATAATGGTGGCCACTCAAAATATTGACACTTTGGGCCCAATTTGGACATTTTCACTTAGGTGTGTACTCACTTTTGTTGCTAGCGGTTTAGACATTATTGGCTGTGTGTTGAGTTATTTTGAGGGGACAGCAAATTGACACTGTTATACAAGCTGTACACTCACTACTTTACATTGTAGCAAAGTGTCATTTTTTCAATGTTGTCACATGAAAAGATATAATAAAATATTTTCAAAAATGTGAGGGGTGTACTCACTTTTGTGAGATACTGTATATACACACAGTAGATCACCCAGAGGGAATGTTTTTTTCTCATCAAAAATTGAGTTAATTAAAGTGTTACTAAGCCTAAAACAGGAATATCAGTCTGTATATACAGTAAAGTATGCTTGTTATACTCTCTGTGGAACCTAAGGGGTTAATCCTGCGTATTGTGTAAAAAGGCTGTGTGATCCTGTCTTCTTTGATCCTCCCCTTCTTCCACTGTCCCCAATCCATCTCCTGGTAGAACAGAGAGGGTTATTTACTAAAGGCAAATCCACTGTGCACTGCAAGTGCACTTAGAAGTGCAGTCACTGTAGATCTGAGGGGGACATGCAAGGAACATTAAAAGCAGCATTTTTGCTTGCACATGATTGGATGATAAAATCAGCAGAGATTCCCCTCATTTCAGATCTTCTCCTCAGATCTACAGCAACGACACTTCCAAGTGCACTTGTGGTGCAGAGTGGATTTGCCTTTAGTAAATCAACCCCAGAGTCTTGGAGGCACTCTGCACATGCTCCGTTTGGTGTGTATTGCTAGAGAGGTTTATTTTTCTTAGGAGGGTGCATGTGATCATCATAGGGCCAATTAGTACTCTCCAGGCACAGGGTCAGGGGTCCTGCAGCTTCATAGGACAGTCAGAGTAGAATGCAAACTTCTACAAGCTTTAACCAGACACTCATAGAAGTAAAAAAACTGCTATATACTGCTGATGAGAAAAGGTATTTAGCAGTTTATATTTACTAAAATATTTGCTGTGTACTGTGGGAGACCAGATATGGTGAATACAAGGCCCTGGGTTTAGTAACACTTTAAACTCCAAACCTTCTGCACTAATCACTTTGTGTAAACAGCATTAAAGTGTATCTAAAGCCAAAACCTATGGGGAACAATTAGAACCCCTTTCAGTTTTTTGTTGCTGTCTGTGTCTCCACTTGGGAGATCCACCCTCTCTATGGGGTGGATTTACTAAAGGCAAATAGACTGTGCACTTTGAAAATGCAGTTGCAGTTGAGATGAAGCTTCATTTTGCAAAGAATACCCAATCACATGCAAGGAATTCATGTGCACGTGATTAGATGATGGAAGTTAGCAGGTGTGAAACAGGCATTACAAATCAATGTCAAATTATGTAAATACAATCTGGAATTATTTATGTGTAATACAAGGGATGAAAACATCATGAGTTAACTCAAATTGCGGAATGAGATACATAACACAAAATATCAAACCAAAATATAAATTGCTCCAAAATACTGTTTTCTTATGTCACAACATTCCAAGTTTTTGACCCCACCCTGAAATGATTTAAAAAGTAAAACACAAAAGCATAATATTAAACATTCAAATAACCCGAGGTTACTGTAACTAAATAAATTGTAAAGATCACATAATTTGTTCTGAAAAGATTCGGTTTTAACCATGGATTAAAATTACATTAGGTATAATGAGATGAATCAGCCTGTACTTGCATTCAGAACACTTTATTTTCAGCATGAATAATAGAATTGACCAGAGTTATAGTCACATATTGTGTATAGCTTTCAAGAACCTAATTTCATATACAAAGATATTTAGTATATTTGATACAACAGCGTTGTCAACACTGGTACATGGCATCCACACAATTTTATTCCTTATTCTATGTCTGAATGGCTTGCTGTCGCAAAGGTTACACGTTCAGGTGTGTTTTGACCTTTGATGAAAGTCAAAATTCATAACAGATTAGACTGCTATTTCCATTCTGTTTCCTTCTGTGCTTAACAAAGCCATCCAGTCACTCGGTTCTAATGAGAAAAAATAATATGAACGGACTAGGACAGAGTTTTGGCAGCAAGGCGTTTGGCTAGCAAACTGGAAAAAGTATTGTTATTTTATGGAACACGCTCAATCTGGACATAGTACATGAATTGCTGGCTGCTCTAGTCAGCTATATTACTCAGAAATACAACTTTGCTTCTAATCTCTTTGCCTTCTTAGGGCGAGTCAAGTAACATACAACATATTTCAAGATTATATGTTATATATACTATAATCTTAAATATAGGTTATAGGCAAGAGGGATAGATTTTGGAAATATTTATTTTACAGGGTTTCTTCTTTTCGCATATCTATATTTGATATCAGAATTAGTTATGGGAGAATAAAACATACAACAATGATGCTTCTATTTATAAAAAAAAAATGTATCAGTTTCTTTGTATGTCACTGGTATTTGGTGTTTTGTAAAATTTACAATCGGGTCAAATTTGTTTTGTAACATTCTCTGTAACTGATTTTAGTACTTGCAAAACAATTGCTCAATGACTTCTGTATTGCAAAGGTAAAATGAAGCTGTCCTAAATGTTCAGTGGTTTGTTGCAACATAAACAAGTTCCAGACCTGCTCGTTTTAGCAGCTATGGAATGCAGAGCAGCAGCGTTCATTGCTTTTTAACTAATAGAGGAACCCCCGAGAGCAATAAATAATTCTGTATGTAAATTGGCCATAGATAGATGGTAAGCAGGTACAGTAAACAGGCAGAAAAGGCTTGCTAAAAAAAAAATATTTTAAAGAGAAAAAAAAAAAAACACCAATGGCATCCTAGAGAATCCCTTGCTCTTCTTTTACATTTGTAGCACAAAGCTAAAACTGGCCTGGCTGTTTGATTCTAGGTTCCATTCTCTGCAGCCAAGCGCACGGTACTTCGAGACAGAGAACAGATTGTGCATGTCTTTTTGTGGGATTTTTAGGTATGAACCTGGATAGGGTAAGGGTGAGCCTAGGGATACTCCAATGAACTTCAAACTGGTAATAAAGGACACTAATGCTGAACTAATAATTCAGGGTAAAAGCACCCCCTTTTGAAGTGTAGACAACCTGGTATTAAACAGGGACTTTTCAACAGGAATACAGTCCTGCATGTACAAGTAGTAAAGCAAATCTCTCAAAAAAGGCCAAAGAAAGTCTCTAAGTCCTCTTGAGGCTGGTACTCAACGTGTCCTGAATACTGTGTAGCCACATGCAGTATCAGTCAGCTTCTGTACTACAACTGCCTGTGTGCTGGATCCTTAGGAAACTTTCTGCAAATGCTTCAGGAAAATAGAACAGAGGTCCACCAGTCAAACAGTAGTTGGGACCACATAAAAGATTCTTGAAGCTGAAGGGGGGTTTCCCAAAGATGCCACAGCCCTTAGGGGAGTCTTACTCCCCCAAGAACAAGAGACCTCTGCTCTGAGTTCCAGCCTATTTAAACCCCGTTCAGCCCCCAGCTGGTCACTCGCCACTTTGCCCCAGGGATTGGCTGGAGAAGCATTTAATATGTAGGTTGGAGTCTGTGCTCCTCCACCCACTATGTCCCTGGTCCCTGGGATACAAGGGGCAGTCTATATCAGGGAGCCCAGATCAGACCAAACTCAACAACTGTTGCTCTCCCTAGCTACAGGGTGGCCAAAAACGAAATTTTAACTACTAGTAGCTTAAAGGGGCACTACACAATCAAAAATTTTACCCACAGGTTCAGATTATTAAGTGTGCACATCAATGACTATGGAGGAGCGAAAAAGAAACAACTTTGGTGTGGGACCTAATGCTAGACAAAATCACAGCATTGCACCAAACAAATTTACCCTAAATGTTTACTAATTACCCTATGAACAATTGGCTGAAGTTTGCGGGCCAAAAAATCCACCAATACTACCAAAAAGTACAGGTAAAGGGTGGACATATTGATCCTGTGGTCAATTTAGAGAGTTTTGATTAGTGGCAGGTGTACTTTAAGGGCTTTGTGAAAATTACAGGTTTTTTTTTTATGAATGAGAGAATTAGATTGCCCAATTTCTTTCTGAAAATTGTCACAGGATTTATACCTAACTGCAGTTAGTTAATTTTCACTGACAATATTTGCTATGGACTGCTTTTGCAATTATTAATTGCAACCCTGCAATCTATGTATTTAGATTAAGTGATGTTAGCCACAATATCCATAATTGGTTGTAGGTCAACCAGGATGATAAGCAAATGTAGCACCCTACTCTATTTAGGCTGCTAAGTTAAATTTAGTTTTTGTCTTCACTGTAGTGAGTAGAGCAGTGATTGATTGTTTTTGGTCGGTTTTCTGAGCTGAGTGTTTGTATTCTCCCACCTGCCTCTGAAAGATGTTTCCAGAATATAGGGCAGTGAGATTCAAATGATCATTGTGGACATGTATCATCATGCCCAAGCCAATCCCTGAAAGGAGGCGGCCAGAAGGTGGCTGGGGAAGTGATAAACCTTTGGGGAGCTTTGCAGGCGTGTTCTTTCCTGTCCTGGGAGGGTACCAGTTCTCTTGGGGATACTTCCCCTGGAGGCAGCCTCACTGAGCCAAAAATTGCAGTCTGAGCCTCATTGGCTGCTGGGCTGGGGGCCTGGAGAAGGTTGCCAAAGGATTATATGTGTTGGAAGGTACTGTCTTGAAGTCCTGGTCTGGATTTTGGATCTTTTTATCTCCCTCACTGAGGATCTACCTGTGGATGCTGGGTAGCAGACAGCTCCTGGGACACTGTGAGTAAAGCCCTTGCTACAGAATAATAGTTGTCATAGTGTCATAAGGGAACTAAGTGCCAGAAGCTGCTATTGCTATATGGATTGGGGCCGCTACTATAGGGACCAAGATATACTGGCCATTCCTTATTATCTCCAGGAAAGGCAGCTATAGAGAAGATTGGTGAGATTTTTGCCCTCCATTATTGCTATTGATCAGTTTGGAGTATCCTGAGACCCAAAACCCTCTCCTGGTAAAGTTCTTCAGCAATAAATACTAAAAATACCTCCTCTAGACTGAGTCTGAATTGTCAGTGTGTGTGGGACTGCGCTTGTGTGACTGTTTGCCTCTGTACTACATTGGGAAACCTGAGTATATTCCCTTTGGGGGTAAGCGCTATGCAATTAAGCAATAGTGAGATCAATCAATAGTTGCCTGTGTAATAATACCTTAAAGTGAAAATGTTGTTGTCCATTCAGCCCAAAGCAACAGAATATTTTAACGTCAAATTCCCCATCTGTGCATACACTTCCCTTTGCTCTCCTACTGCTCTATCTGGCCACGGGAATAAAGAGAAAGGCCTCGTGCTTTCAATTATGGGGAGCATGTACCTCACTCCTCTTTTTCATATGTAACAGTGTTAGGGCTTGAGGACTGGAATGGGGACTCTTTGTAAATTCAAGTCCATGACTCTTGGGAGTTTTCACTTTCAGGCGGGCTGAAGAGTCAGGTGCCTGTCAATATTAGGCACTGATGATTTTGGAGGGCTCTTTCTCTTTTATGGAATCCATTTCAAATAGACTGCAGAGCCAAAGGATATGTATACTGGTGTCAGCATATCAAGTGTCATTAAAAACACAGGATCAGCATGTACAACAGCACAAACCATGACATTTCTTACCACTTATATTAAGCTGATATTTGCTTAGAATGAGTGGTAGATTAGCTCACAGAATTACTAATTTTAGTAAGCAGTCTCATGTAAAGAAAATGTGCATACAAACTTAGGAAGCAATCCAATGAGAAAAATTATGGACACTGATTTTTATTTGAACGATCTTCAGTAGCTTGGGCTTTTTTTTTGTTCAAAGGGTCAACTCACACAAAAATGACTGTATTTACTACAGGGTAAGCTTGGCCAACCTCTGGTTTCTTATTTGTCTTTGATATACAGTATTGCAAAAGTTAGATCTGCATACCATTAATCCTGACTCTGTTTCTGCCTATCTGGGAGCTTTGGGAATTCCCACTCACCTTTGTGTGTCACAGCTTCTCTAGTTAGATTTTTCATGATCTACAATAAATCAAAAATCTAGCAGGGAGAGTGCAACCCTGAATAATAGCCACAGCATGTGTGCAGACCCAAGACTAGTGCTGAGATCACACCAATAGAGTCCCAAGAGAAATAAGAAACTGTAGGGTGGTTTAAATGTTCAGTATCTACCAAACAACTGAAATATGGTGTTATGATGCCTCATAAGTAGCAGTCATCATAAAAGGTGCCTTTGTAATTTGTTTTTTTCTTGTTTATTAATTTTTGGGGTAAAGGTTTTAGATAAATGAATAAAGCCCCCCGATTGTAAACATCCCTGTCAGCATTAAATGGTTTGTCTCAACTCTCTAACTGACACTTTTGTGGGACAGCTTAGTCTGTTAAATGAAGTTAAAAAAACAGGCCCCTTTCACACTGTCCATTGACGTGGGTAAAAAATGGACAGCAGTGTATTTCTATGGGCAAGCAGATGTAAACAGATGTCGTCTGTCGTTCGGACTACGTTTTTCATCCTCTTCCGTTCAGGCCCATTTTTTTAAAGGGAACAAATCTCTTTTTTTTTTTTGCTTAAAAAATGGAATGAAATACAACATATGGAGGAACAGATAAGGAGGGATGAGAATGTAGAAAATCAATTGCCAAAAATATGGCAACAATGGAAAGAATGTTGGCTCTCTGCAAACTTTATACAATATTTATCAAGGGATATGTACCAAACTGGGGAGATGTGTAAAAAAAATTTTTTCTTTTTTTTTGGAGATGGATGTGATGTTCGAAATGACACATCATGTATTTATCATGGGATATTGGTTTAAATGTCGAGGAATGAATGGAAAGGAGATAAAATAAAAAAATTATATGTAAATGATTATGGAATAATGGAATCATAGAGAGGGGTGATAGAAAATACTGCTTCCTATCATTGGCATAGGAAACTATTTACATTTTTTAAATGTATGTATATGTGTTTGTATGAAATTATTATAAAATGAATAAAAAAAGATTAAATATAAAAAATGGAATGTAAAAGGGATGAAAAATTGATGTAATTGGAATGGAACTAAACAGAAGATAGATGTTAACTAATGTAAACTGATGTTAAGCGAATCAGTTTTTTCTTAGCAAAAAGGAGACTAAATTGATGACGTCCATGTATATATATCTATATCTATATATAGATATATATAGATATATATATACACACACAGTATATTCACACACACAGGTGCATCTCATAAAATGTAAATATCATCAAAAAGTAAATTTATTAAAGTAATTCAATTTAAAAAGTGAAACTCATATATAATATAGATTGGTTACACACAGAGTGAAATATTTCAAGCTTTTCTTTCTTTTTAAATTTTGATAATTATGGCTTAAATCTAGTGAAAACCCAAAATTCAGTATCTCAGAAAATTACAATATTACATAAGACCAATAAAAAAAAGGATATTTAATGCAGAAATTGGCTTACTGAAAAGTATGTCCATGTACAGTATATTATGCACTCAATACTTGGTTGGGGCTCCTTTTGCATGAATTACTGCATCAATACGGCATGGAAAATCATCATGGACTGTGGAAAATTTAGCATTTCTAGTGGAAATCAAGGTCGCAGAGTCTGGAGGAAGAGTGGAGAGGCACAGAATCCAAGTTGCATGAGGTTCAGTGTGAAGTTTCCACAGTCGGTGATGATTTGGGGAGCCTTGTCATCTGCTGTGTTTTATCAAGTCCAAAGTCAGCGCAGCCCTCTACCAGGAAATTCTAGAGCACTTCATGCTTCCCTCTGCTGACCAGCTTCATAGAGATGCTGATTTCATTTTCCAGCAGGACTTGGCACCTGCCCACACTGCCAAAAGTAAAAAAATACCTGGTTTAATGATCATGGTATCACTGTGCTTGATTGGCCAGCAAAGTCGCCTGACCGGAACCCAATAGAGAATCTGTAGGGTATTGTCAAGGGGAAGATGAGAGACACGAGACCCACCAATGCAGGCGAGTTGAAGGCTGCTATCAAAGCAACCTGGGCTTCCATAATACCTCAGCAGTGCCACAGGCTGATCACCTCCATGGCACGCCGCATTGATGCAGTAATTAATGCAAAAGGAGACCAGATCAAGTATTAAGTGCATACTAAACTATACATGGACATTATTTTCAGTAAGCCAAAATTTCAGTATTAAAAATCCTTTTTTATTGGTCTTATGTAATATTCAAAATTTTGGAGATACGGAATTTGGGGTTTTCACTAGTTGTAGGCCATAATCATCAAAATTAAAAGAAAGAAATGCTTGAAATATATCACTCTGTGTGTAACACATCTATATAAAATATGAGTTTTACTTTTTTATTTGAATTACTGAAATAAATAAACTTTTTGAAGATATTCAATTTTTTTAGATGCACCTGTATATGTATATATATATATATATTAGGGCTGTGGAAATTAGCTATTAATTCCTCGATTAATCAAATAATTTTTTTGATTGATCAAAATTCTTTTGATCGGTACTCACCTCTCCGCTGGCTTTCGGGTCTTCAGGGAGTTCCGTTGGAGATCTGGTGACGTCACGGACACCGGCAGGGCTTGCCGTGTCCATCTGAAGGGCTCCTTTGCTGTGCCTTCATATCTGCATGCCGGCGGGACCTTACTATCTGCCACACGCAAGGGCTGTTACACTTCCCTCTATCACTTCTCTCTATCAACCTGGGATTCTACAGCCATCCACTGGGAGTTGTGATAGTTCCCTTCATCTACATGCCGACGGACTGATGTTAACTGCTCCTCATCTGGATTCAGCAGTGGTATCGTTGTACACATTTTTATACCGGTATCATACTTAGCTACATGTTTTTATGACTGCTTTTGCTACCGTTTGGCATTACTCGCACCATTTTTACAGTTTATGTAGCTACATCAATTTTATCTCCAGTGCAATATTATTTTTGTTACCTACTATAAAAGTTTTAGTGCTATTCCCATCGAGCGCTGCCTTTGTGTGTTTTTTGTATCCTGCTATCCATTTTTCATGTGGTTGGTAGCTGCACTGGGAATCAGCCTTCAAAGAGATCAGCTAAAAGTAGTTGGATCTGAATGTGCGTTATAATTAATCAAAATTAGTCGATTAATCGATTTTAAAAAACGATTAATCGAACACGAAAATTTTAATCAGTAACAGCCCTAATATATATATATATATATATATATATATATATATATATATATGTAAATTTTAGCATACCTTGTATTTATCTAGAATGCAACAAACTTTAATACTAAAGCATAAATGACTTTATAACAATGCAGCAATATACACATTTTCCTCAATGGTTGATAGATTCATATGCCACTCCAAATTGAATAAAAACCGTGATGTAACAAAAAGTATATGTTTGAATTATAAATCCTTCAAATTTGTGTAACCCAATCTTGTGTGTTCATAACAATAATATTCTTCAGTGAAACAGATGAGGAGCAGCGCTGGCAGCTAAACAATTACTAAATTTACCTAATACTAAAATACCCTACATGAGTGCCTATAAACATAAAAATACTTCACTGGTTCGCAATTTCCTGCCTCCGTGAAACGCACGCCATTCGAGCGGCGATCGCGGAAGTTTTCTCTGAAAGCCTGTTTATTGCCATCTATTTTGTGAGTAGCGCTTGCATGCGCTTGATATAGATGCCCAGCGGTATTTCACTATGTTAATTTTCTCTTTATCCATCGGTGGAGTATGAGATATCCTTCCTGCCATCAAGTCAGAAAATTTGTTTGAGGAACTACAACATCCAGATATATTGATCTCTGCCTATATGATCCCAGACTGAGAAGCTGAGGATCTGCCATTTCTGGTGAGTGGGGTCTCCGAAGGGAGATCACATTTATTATCCTTTCGTGGGAACGTTGGACTCACTGAAGATTAAAAATAATTATCAATTTAATTTTCACAGCACGTTATATATTGTCACATTGTTATTTGTATTTTTATGTTTATGGGCTCTCATGTAGGGTTTTTTAGTATTAGGTAAATTTAGTAATTGTTTAGCTGCCAGCGCTGCTCCTCATCTGTTTCACTATTTTGAAGTTTTTTGTGCAGCAGCTGCAGTGGACATTCATTTTCACTATATTTTTCTATATTCACTTCAGCGCTAGTTTTTTGTATTTTATTCATTAATAATATTCTTCAGCCACCACTTTCCTGTGTAAAAATTTCACATGAAGCATCTCCCACACAACATTGTTGATGGATCACTCATTGGAACAAATTGGCCTTTTGGTTATGAAGGGTCTAACAGCACTTGTCTATATTAGAAATCAAAGCCACTCTATCTTACTTCTATCTACTCCTCCAACCCAATCCGATAATTGATAGTGTAAATCCTTTTAACAATGTATTAAAACATAAAGCCCATGGGCGTAGCATAAGGGGTTGCAGGGGTCACAATCGCAACTCCGCCCCTAGCTCCAGGGGGCCCCTGCAGCCTCCCTGTCATATTATCCTATCCTCCACAATGTCCAGCTCCGATCTGCCCCAGGGCCCCACAGCCATGCTCCAGTACTGGCTTCCACTTTGCCTTCCACAGTCCACACCCCTCTGTTCCCATTGGCTGGGGAGAAGCTGTGAGTCATTTCATGAATGGAGAGGAGCACGAGGTGAGAACAGCCCAGGATGGGGAAGTGTTTGTGCTGTGTGCTGGCAACATAAAATGGTAACCGTAGCCTTGATGAGACCGATGTCACTGGTAAGGTAAGACACCGCTTAGTGTCTCCTAGTCACCAACCGGGATTCTCTGTACCCCCCCACCCGGGAATGTCTGCTTACCCCCACTTCCCTGACAACTGGGGAAAAGACACACACCTCCGGGAGGTGAACTTTCACACCTGCCAACTCTGACAGAGAAACCTTTAGGAATTGCTAAAACAAATATCTTAACACCCCCTGAGGGGCCCCCGAGGGGCTGCAGGCTCCAGATTTTGTGTCACATGGCTTTGCCCCCAAAGATCTAAGTTGCGCCCCCCCCAAAGCCCCCTGACCACCCCCTTCACCCTGGATGCTATGCCCGGCTGCTGAGCTCCTTTCCCATTACAGCACTCTATACTTCTCCTCCTCCACATGGCCGACATGACATACCTTTACAATACAGCCAGTCAGCCACGATCTGCACAAGGTGTATCTGCCTACTACAACTACACTGCTGTTCTGACCAGAGAATTTCACAGGCCAGAACGGCAACATAAAAGCCAGATACACCCTGTGAAGGCTAACAGACTGTGTGTAAAGGAATGTGATTTCAGCTCTGTGTAGTGTGGCGGGGGCTGTATACGCTGCAGGGATGGGAAAGGAGCTCTGCCAAGTGACCTGCCAGGAGTCCCTGTCCTCTGATCCTCCAGTGGTGATCCCTGTCCTCTGATTCTCCAGCAGTGATTTCTGTCCTCTGATGTAAGGAGGAACTCTGGGAACTCAAAACTCTTAAGCCACTTTGAGTATCTTGGTGTGTGGTGGGTGTATCTGCACGCACGGTGGAAGTGGTTGGTGGTAGTGGGGGGGCAGGTCAACTTTTGCATCGGGGCCCACAAGCTTCAAGCTACGTCTATGATAAAACCAAGACAGTGGATGTGTATGATGATTTGCTCTTTTGCTCCAAACCAAATTTGGGCCTACCTCCCAATGCATTTTGTAAGATTGACTTTATCACTTTTTTATTGTATTTTTTTTATTTATTTTTTTATTTTCATGCATTTCGTCTCTCCAAGTGGATTGTGAGGGGAATCCTTTGAGTATCACCCTGCCGGGTTTAGTACGCTCACACGCATATGTTCAGTGCTGTATGAGGCACATGAGTCAGTGAGTGCATTGCTTTTATGTTTTAATAAATGTTTTCAAAAGGATTTACATTATTAGAGTGTTTCATCTGTTCGGAATGGCTGGGAGTGGAAGTGAAAGAGTGCACCTTTAATTTCTAATACAGACAAGCACTGTTAGACCTTTCATAACTAAAAGGTCAATTTGTTCCGGTGAGCGATCCATCTACATTGCTGTGTGGGATTTGCTTCATGCTGGATTTATGCATAGGAAACGTAGTGGCTAGAACAGCATTGTTGTTTCGAACACACACAATTGGATTTCACAAATTTGAAGGGTTATTAATTCACACTGAGACTTTTTGTTACAGCATTGTTTTCATTCAATTTTAGATTTCCTGATGGTTTTATGTTTATCTATCTACTGGAAATATGTATATTATTAGAGTATTACAAAGTCATTTATGTTTTGGTAATTGTAGTTTCTTGGATCATAGGTAAACATAGGTGTGCTACATACATATATTTTTTTAGCAGCACCCATTTTATTTCATCTTATTTATTTGTTTTTTATGGTGGGTAGAGCAAATTCCTTTGGTTTACTAGGTTGACAAATCTGCTGTCCAAGCATGACTCCATTGATCCTCCGTAGAGTGGAGCCACCCTAAAGCTGGCCATACATTATGCAATTTTCTTCAGATTTACTTTTAACTATGTAGTGCAAGGGCCTGCCTGATTGCATACAAATTGTCCTGCTGCTGGCCAATTTCTATCAAGCTTTCATTAAGAATTATTAGGCCCAGATCATACAGCAGTATAAAACCAGACAGCAGCAGGACACGTTTAGGGCTGGTTCACACCAGGAATTGCAGGAATCACTGTGTGATTCAGGTGTGGTGAGATTTGAGTCCATTCATTTTGAATGGGCTGAATCACACTGGCAGCACTGCTCCTCAGATTGCAACTGCTGTGCATTTGGAAAACTCACACGGAACGCAGATTTCACGCAACTGGTGTGAACGGCACTTGATGAGAGAGAGAATTGGCTAAAACGTACTAGAGAAAAAGAGTACAGGCAGGTGCTTTACTACAATATTTAAAATGCAGCAGATGACCAACAATAGGGATGAGCTCGGTGTTCGAGTCGAACATACGTTCGACTCGAACATCGGCTGTTCGATCGTTCGACGAAGATCGAACGATTTGGGCCGTTCGCGCCTAATTCGAGTGACGCGAACGGCCCACAATGCACTACGCCATCGCAGTGTCATCCAGGCGCTGTGATTGGCCAAGCATGCACTGTGACCCCGCATGCTTGGCCAATCACAGCGCCGGCAGCGAGGAGAGCAATGATTGGCCACAGGCAGGATGCCTGTGGCCAATTATTGCTGAGGGTGTTTAGTACACGCCCCACACTATAAAAGGCCGCCAGCACGGCGGCCTAGTGTAGTGTGTTCCGGAGCAGGGAAAGAGAAGCATAGGCAGGGACAGTGACATTTTTTTTTCTTGCTTAACCTGGATTCCTTTAGTTTAGGGAAAGAGAAGGATAGGTAGGGAGAGTGTCAGTGTGTTTTACTGTGCTAATCCTTGTTTGTAGGGACAGGGAAGGACAGTGAGGGAAATTCTCCTTGTGCTATACTGTGCTAAAGCATTGATCATCAACCATCTTTAAAAAAACATTTTTTATAGGGACAGAAAACTATAGGTAGGGAGAGTGTCAGTGTGTTTTACTGTGCTAATCCTTGTTTGTAGGGACAGGGAAGGACAGTGAGGGAAATTCTCCTTGTGCTATACTGTGCTAAAGCATTGATCATCAACCATCTTTAAAAAAACATTTTTTATAGGGACAGAAAACTATAGGTAGGGAGAGTGTCAGTGCGTTTTACTGTGCTAATCCTTGTTTGTAGGGACAGGGAAGGACAGTGAGGGAAATTCTCCTTGTGCTATACTGTGCTAAAGCATTGATCATCAACCATCTTTAAAAAAACATTTTTTATAGGGACAGAAAACTATAGGTAGGGAGAGTGTCAGTGTGTTTTACTGTGCTAATCCTTGTTTGTAGGGAAAGGGAAGGACAGTGAGGGAAATTCTCCTTGTGCTATAGTGTGCTAAAGCATTGATCATCAACCATCTTTAAAAAAAAATTTTTTATAGGGACAGAAAACTATAGGTAGGGAGAGTGTCAGTGTGTTTTACTGTGCTAATCCTTGTTTGTAGGGACAGGGAAGGACAGTGAGGGAAATTCTCCTTGTGCTATACTGTGCTAAAGCATTGATCATCAACCATCTTTAAAAAAACATTTTTTATAGGGACAGAAAACTATAGGTAGGGAGAGTGTCAGTGTGTTTTACTGTGCTAATCCTTGTTTGTAGGGACAGGGAAGGACAGTGAGGTAAATTCTCCTTGTGCTATAGTGTGCTAAAGCATTGATCATCAACCATCTTTAAAAAAAATAAAAATTATAGGGACAGAAAACTATAGGTAGGGAGAGTGTCAGTGTGTTTTACTGTGCTAATCCTTGTTTGTAGGGACAGGGAAGGACAGTGAGGGAAATTCTCCTTGTGCTATACTGTGCTAAAGCATTGATCATCAACCATCTTTAAAAAAACATTTTTTATAGGGACAGAAAACTATAGGTAGGGAGAGTGTCAGTGTGTTTTACTGTGCTAATCCTTGTTTGTAGGGACAGGGAAGGACAGTGAGGGAAATTATCCTTGTGCTATACTGTGCTAAAGCATTGATCATCAACCATCTTTAAAAAAAATTTTTTTATAGGGACAGAAAACTATAGGTAGGGAGAGTGTCAGTGTGTTTTACTGTGCTAATCCTTGTTTGTAGGGACAGGGAAGGACAGTGAGGGAAATTCTCCTTGTGCTATAGTGTGCTAAAGCATTGATCATCAACCATCTTTAAAAAAAAAAAATTTATAGGGACAGAAAACTATAGGTAGGGAGAGTGTCAGTGTGTTTTACTGTGCTAATCCTTGTTTGTAGGGACAGGGAAGGACAGTGAGGGAAATTCTCCTTGTGCTATACTGTGCTAAAGCATTGATCATCAACCATCTTTAAAAAAACATTTTTTATAGGGACAGAAAACTATAGGTAGGGAGAGTGTCAGTGTGTTTTACTGTGCTAATCCTTGTTTGTAGGGACAGGGAAGGACAGTGAGGGAAATTCTCCTTGTGCTATACTGTGCTAAAGCATTGATCATCAACCATCTTTAAAAAAACATTTTTTATAGGGACAGAAAACTATAGGTAGGGAGAGTGTCAGTGTGTTTTACTGTGCTAATCCTTGTTTGTAGGGACAGGGAAGGACAGTGAGGGAAATTCTCCTTGTGCTATAGTGTGCTAAAGCATTGATCATCAACCATCTTTAAAAAAAAATTTTTTATAGGGACAGAAAACTATAGGTAGGGAGAGTGTCAGTGCGTTTTACTGTGCTAATCCTTGTTTGTAGGGACAGGGAAGGACAGTGAGGGAAATTCTCCTTGTGCTATACTGTGCTAAAGCATTGATCATCAACCATCTTTAAAAAAACATTTTTTATAGGGACAGAAAACTATAGGTAGGGAGAGTGTCAGTGTGTTTTACTGTGCTAATCCTTGTTTGTAGGGAAAGGGAAGGACAGTGAGGGAAATTCTCCTTGTGCTATAGTGTGCTAAAGCATTGATCATCAACCATCTTTAAAAAAAAATTTTTTATAGGGACAGAAAACTATAGGTAGGGAGAGTGTCAGTGTGTTTTACTGTGCTAATCCTTGTTTGTAGGGACAGGGAAGGACAGTGAGGGAAATTCTCCTTGTGCTATACTGTGCTAAAGCATTGATCATCAACCATCTTTAAAAAAACATTTTTTATAGGGACAGAAAACTATAGGTAGGGAGAGTGTCAGTGTGTTTTACTGTGCTAATCCTTGTTTGTAGGGACAGGGAAGGACAGTGAGGTAAATTCTCCTTGTGCTATAGTGTGCTAAAGCATTGATCATCAACCATCTTTAAAAAAAAAAAAATTATAGGGACAGAAAACTATAGGTAGGGAGAGTGTCAGTGTGTTTTACTGTGCTAATCCTTGTTTGTAGGGACAGGGAAGGACAGTGAGGGAAATTCTCCTTGTGCTATACTGTGCTAAAGCATTGATCATCAACCATCTTTAAAAAAACATTTTTTATAGGGACAGAAAACTATAGGTAGGGAGAGTGTCAGTGTGTTTTACTGTGCTAATCCTTGTTTGTAGGGACAGGGAAGGACAGTGAGGGAAATTATCCTTGTGCTATACTGTGCTAAAGCATTGATCATCAACCATCTTTAAAAAAACATTTTTTATAGGGACAGAAAACTATAGGTAGGGAGAGTGTCAGTGTGTTTTACTGTGCTAATCCTTGTTTGTAGGGACAGGGAAGGACAGTGAGGGAAATTCTCCTTGTGCTATAGTGTGCTAAAGCATTGATCATCAACCATCTTTAAAAAAATTTTTTTTATAGGGACAGAAAACTATAGGTAGGGAGAGTGTCAGTGTGTTTTACTGTGCTAATCCTTGTTTGTAGGGACAGGGAAGGACAGTGAGGGAAATTCTCCTTGTGCTATACTGTGCTAAAGCATTGATCATCAACCATCTTTAAAAAAACATTTTTTATAGGGACAGAAAACTATAGGTAGGGAGAGTGTCAGTGTGTTTTACTGTGCTAATCCTTGTTTGTAGGGACAGGGAAGGACAGTGAGGGAAATTCTCCTTGTGCTATACTGTGCTAAAGCATTGATCATCAACCATCTTTAAAAAAACATTTTTTATAGGGACAGAAAACTATAGGTAGGGAGAGTGTCAGTGTGTTTTACTGTGCTAATCCTTGTTTGTAGGGACAGGGAAGGACAGTGAGGGAAATTCTCCTTGTGCTATACTGTGCTAAAGCATTGATCATCAACCATCTTTAAAAAAACATTTTTTATAGGGACAGAAAACTATAGGTAGGGAGAGTGTCAGTGTGTTTTACTGTGCTAATCCTTGTTTGTAGGGACAGGGAAGGACAGTGAGGTAAATTCTCCTTGTGCTATAGTGTGCTAAAGCATTGATCATCAACCATCTTTAAAAAAAAAATTTTTATAGGGACAGAAAACTATAGGTAGGGAGAGTGTCAGTGTGTTTTACTGTGATAATCCTTGTTTGTAGGGACAGGGAAGGACAGTGAGGGAAATTCTCCTTGTGCTATACTGTGCTAAAGCATTGATCATCAACCATCTTTAAAAAAACATTTTTTATAGGGACAGAAAACTATAGGTAGGGAGAGTGTCAGTGTGTTTTACTGTGCTAATCCTTGTTTGTAGGGACAGGGAAGGACAGTGAGGGAAATTCTCCTTGTGCTATAGTGTGCTAAAGCATTGATCATCAACCATCTTTAAAAAAAAATTTTTTATAGGGACAGAAAACTATAGGTAGGGAGAGTGTCAGTGTGTTTTACTGTGCTAATCCTTGTTTGTAGGGACAGGGAAGGACAGTGAGGGAAATTCTCCTTGTGCTATACTGTGCTAAAGCATTGATCATCAACCATCTTTAAAAAAGCATTTTTTATAGGGACAGAAAACTATAGGTAGGGAGAGTGTCAGTGTGTTTTACTGTGCTAATCCTTGTTTGTAGGGACAGGGAAGGACAGTGAGGGAAATTCTCCTTGTGCTATAGTGTGCTAAAGCATTGATCATCAACCATCTTTAAAAAAACATTTTTTATAGGGACAGAAAACTATAGGTAGGGAGAGTGTCAGTGTGTTTTACTGTGCTAATCCTTGTTTGTAGGGACAGGGAAGGACAGTGAGGGAAATTCCCCTTGTGCTATAGTGTGCTAAAGCATTGATCATCAACCATCTTTAAAAAAAAATTTTTTATAGGGACAGAAAACTATAGGTAGGGAGAGTGTCAGTGTGTTTTACTGTGCTAATCCTTGTTTGTAGGGACAGGGAAAGACAGTGAGGGAAATTCTCCTTGTGCTATACTGTGCTAAAGCATTGATCATCAACCATCTTTAAAAAAACATTTTTTATAGGGACAGAAAACTATAGGTAGGGAGAGTGTCAGTGTGTTTTACTGTGCTAATCCTTGTTTGTAGGGACAGGGAAGGACAGTGAGGGAAATTCTCCTTGTGCTATAGTGTGCTAAAGCATTGATCATCAACCATCTTTAAAAAAAAATTTTTTATAGGGACAGAAAACTATAGGTAGGGAGAGTGTCAGTGTGTTTTACTGTGCTAATCCTTGTTTGTAGGGACAGGGAAGGACAGTGAGGGAAATTCTCCTTGTGCTATACTGTGCTAAAGCATTGATCATCAACCATCTTTAAAAAAAATTTTTTTATAGGGACAGAAAACTATAGGTAGGGAGAGTGTCAGTGTGTTTTACGGTGCTAATCCTTGTTTGTAGGGACAGGGAAGGACAGTGAGGGAAATTCTCCTTGTACTATACTGTGCTAAAGCATTGATCATCAACCATCTTTAAAAAAACATTTTTTATAGGGACAGAAAACTATAGGTAGGGAGAGTGTCAGTGTGTTTTACTGTGCTAATCCTTGTTTGTAGGGACAGGGAAGGACAGTGAGGGAAATTCTCCTTGTGCTATAGTGTGCTAAAGCATTGATCATTCATCAACCATCTTTAAAAAAAAATTTTTTATAGGGACAGAAAACTATAGGTAGGGAGAGTGTCAGTGTGTTTTACTGTGCTAATCCTTGTTTGTAGGGACAGGGAAGGACAGTGAGGGAAATTCTCCTTGTGCTATACTGTGCTAAAGCATTGATCATCAACCATCTTTAAAAAAAATTTTTTATAGGGACAGAAAACTATAGGTAGGGAGAGTGTCAGTGTGTTTTACTGTGCTAATCCTTGTTTGTAGGGACAGGGAAGGACAGTGAGGGAAATTCTCCTTGTGCTATAGTGTGCTAAAGCATTGATCATCAACCATCTTTAAAAAAAAATTTTTTATAGGGACAGAAAACTATAGGTAGGGAGAGTGTCAGTGTGTTTTACTGTGCTAATCCTTGTTTGTAGGGACAGGGAAGGACAGTGAGGGAAATTCTCCTTGTGCTATACTGTGCTAAAGCATTCCTCATCAACCATCTTTGAAATCCTTGTTTTTTGGACAGTCAGGGAAATTGCCGTTGTGCTATTCTGTGCGAAAGCAATCATCCTCAACCATATTTAGAAATCCTTAAGTAAAGGGACAGAGAAGGACACCTGAAGGTAGCCCTTATTGCTTTTTCCCATCTCCCTGCAGGCCATCCATTAGAATGTCTGGAAGGCAAACAAGGAGAGGCAGACAGTCAGGAGGCAATAAAAGAGGGCAAGCAGACTCTGTGTCTGGGGGCAACAGTGCTGGTCGTGGACGCGGTGCATTGTCATCAGCACATGGCCATGGGACACGCTTGTCCTTCTTTTCGGCAGCTGGACATGTTGAGCCACATCATGCCGAAGACTTGGTAGAGTGGATGACCAAGCCCTCCTCCTCCTCCTCATCCTCTCTCACCCAGGCTCAGGGTACTGGCAAAGCAGCTGCCAAAGCCTCCTCTTCCCTGGTATCAATGTCAGACTCATCATCAGTCACTCCTTCCCTAGAC
Organism: Rana muscosa; assembly: GCA_029206835.1. Classification (NCBI taxonomy): domain Eukaryota; kingdom Metazoa; phylum Chordata; class Amphibia; order Anura; family Ranidae; genus Rana; species Rana muscosa. The sequence continues at coordinate 425,336,883 of CM055122.1, forward strand.
CCACCATGTCCTCCTCCTGAGGAGTCCCCCGAACTGTTTGAGCACAGTGTTGGGTACATGCTCCAGGAGGATGCCCAGCGTTTCGAAGGGTCTGATGATGAAACCCAGCTACAGGAAGGCAGTAGCGTGAGAGCAGACAGAGGGGATTCTCAAGAAGGACACCAATCTGGCAGTCATGTTCCAGCAGCTGCAGCATACTGCTAGATTGGCTCCAGTGATGAGGAGGGAGGGGATGATGAGGTCACTGACTCCACGTGGGTGCCTAATAGGAGAGAGGAGGAGGAGGAGGATGAGGAGGAGGCACATCTCCAACGAGGCAGGATGCCCTTTGGTGGCCAGCGTAAGGGCAGTACACCGACGGAATCACACCGCAGAGCTCCACCTGTGCAGGGCGCTGCCTCTGCCCGTCATTCAAAAAGTTCTTTGGTGTGGGCCTTTTTTGAGGCTAGTGCATCAGATCGCACAGCTGCTGTTTGCAACATATGTCTCAAGCGTATATCGCGTGGCCAAAACATCAGCCGCTTGGGTACCACATGCCTGACAAGACATATGTTGACCTGCCATGCAGCTCGTTGGCAAGCCTACCTCAAAGACCCACACCAAAGAACAAAGCGGACCTCTCCTTGCACCGCATCAGCTGGGATCTCCAACCCCACTATAACTTCAGTCCTCTCTGAAACATGCACTGAGAGGAATGAAGGTGTAGAATTAGGTGTGTCACAGCCAAGTACTTGCGGCCACTCTGCTAGCAGTACACCGACGTCCGATTCTAGCAGGCAAATTTCCCTGCCCCAGCTGCTGGACCGTCGAAAGAAGTTCACTCCCAGCCATCCACATGCCCAGCGGTTGAATGCTAGCTTGGCTAAATTGCTAGCGCTTCAACTGCTGCCTTTTCAGTTGGTAGACTCGGCCCCCTTCCGTGAGTTTGTGCAATGTGCAGTTCCTCAGTGGCAGGTTCCCAAATGCCACTTTTTCTCACGGAAGGCTATTCCGGCTCTCTACCGGCATGTGGAAGGCAATGTCTTGGCCTCGCTGGACAGGGCGGTCAGCGGTAAGGTGCATATTACTGCTGACTCATGGTCCAGCAGGCATGGACAGGGACGTTACCTTTCTTTCACGGCCCATTGGGTCACTCTTTTGGCAGCTGGGAAGGATGCAGGACAAGGTGCAGTAGTGTTGGAGGTTGTTCCACCGCCACGCCTCCAAAATGCTACTACTGATTGTGACACACCTCTCTCCTCCACCCCCTCCTCTTCTTCTTCCTCCATGGCCTCTTCCTGTGCTTTGTCCTCTGAACCAGCGGTGCTCCGTAGCCGTTCAAGGGGCTACGCAAGTACGCAGGCAAAAAGATGCCATGCCGTGCTTGCGCTGGTGTGTTTGGGGGACAGAAGCCACACTGGGGCAGAGGTCCTGTCTGCTCTGCAGGGCCAGGCCGAGAGGTGGTTGACGCCACGCCAGCTTAAGCCAGGAATGGTGGTTTGCGACAATGGCACCAACCTCCTCTCCGCCCTCCGACAGGGACAACTGACCCATGTGCCCTGTGTGGCTCACGTCCTTAACCTGGTGGTGCAGCGGTTCTTGGGCAGGTACCCGGGCTTACAGGATGTCCTGAGGCAGGCCAGGAAAGTCTGTGTGCATTTCCGCAGATCTTATAATGCCAGTGCTCGCCTGGCTGAGCTGCAAAAGGAGTTGAACCTGCCCAAGAACCGCCTTATATGTGACATGCCCACCAGGTGGAACTCAACGTTGGCCATGCTGCAGCGGCTGCACACGCAGCAGAGGGCCATCAATGAGTACCTGTGCGACTACGGCACCAGGACAGGGTCAGGGGAGCTTGTTTTTTTTTCTCCACGCCAGTGGGGCATGATCAGGGATGCATGCACTGTCCTGGCACCATTTGAGGAGGCCACGAGGATGGTGAGCAGTGACAGTGCATGCATCAGTGACACTGTACCTCTTGTCCACCTGTTGGAGCACACGCTGCGTGGAATAATGGACAGGGCACTTGAGGCAGAACAGAGGCAGGAAGAGGAGGACTTCCTTGCCTCTCAAGGCCCCCTTTACCCAGACAGTGTTCCTTCTGTCCCACCCATCGCACAGGAAGAGGAGGAGGAGGAGGAGGAGGAGGAGGATTGTGTCAGCATGGAGGTGGAGGCTGGCACTCAGCATCATCAGCAGCAGTCTTTTAGGGATGATTTACAGTCCCAAGAAACCAGTGGACTTGTACGTGGCTGGGAGGAGGTGGCTGCGGATCATGTCGTCCTTAGTGACCCAGAGGACTCCGGACCGAATGCCTCAGCTAACCTACGCTGCATGGCCTCCCTGATCCTGCAAAGTCTGTGGAAGGATCCTCGTATTCTTCGGATCAAGGAGAGGGACCATTACTGGCTGGCCACTCTCCTTGATCCACGGTACAAGGGTAAGGTTGCGGACCTTATGTTACCGTCGCAGAGGGAGCAGAGGATGAGACAACTCCGGGAGGCCTTGCAGAAAGGTCTGTGCAACGCGTTCCCAGAGACTGGGAGGTTACAAACTCCTGGTCCTGGACAACGAGTTGCTGAGGCTTCGGCCAGTCAAAGAAGGAGCGGTGGGGAAGGTGGCCGTCTGACCGATGCGTTCAGACAATTCTTTAGTCCGCAGCCCCAAAGTATGATCGGTTCCAGCAACCATCGCCAGCGTCTGATAAACATGGTGCAGGAATATCTAGGGGCAAGGTCAGACTTGGACAACTTCCCCACCGAAAATCCTCTGGCTTACTGGGTCTTGAGGATGGATCACTGGCCAGAGCTTGCACAGTATGCAATTGAGCTACTGGCCTGTCCTGCATCCAGTGTTCTTTCGGAACGCACATTCAGTGCTGCTGGAGGATTTGTCACGGATCACAGGGTGCGCCTGTCCACCGACTCGGTTGATCGACTGACTTTCATCAAGATGAACCAGTCTTGGATCACCACCAGCTACCACACACCTGATGCTGATATAACAGACTAATTGATTTTAACATGTCACATCCCTTCAAGACTGATGCTGATGCTGAGTGCCTGTGCTGTTATGTTGACTGGCTATCCTCCTCCTCCGAGTCCTCAATGATACGATTGATGATGATAGCTTGGAAGATCATTTTTTTTATGGGTACCGCCACCAGTGGCTAAGGCCCAATTTTTCAGCCCCTGTTTAACAGGGGCGTGTAATTACAATTTTTGAAGCAATACTTTGCAACAGGGCTCATTGCTGTGCTCCAAGTACAGTATCTGTGAGGGGTTGGAGTGTTGTGCCACCAGTGCCTAAGGCCCAATTTTTCAGCCCCTGTTTAACAGGGGCGTGTCATTACAATTTTTGAAGCAATACTTTGCAACAGGGCTCATTGCTGTGCTCCAAGTACAGTATCTGTGAGGGGTTGCAGTGTTGTGCCACCAGTGCCTAAGGCCCAATTTTTCAGCCCCTGTTCAACAGGGGCATGTAATTACAATTCTTGATCTAATAATTCACAGCAGGGCCCATTGCTGCACCCACCAAGAGTAACTCTGAGGGCTTACAGTGTTGTGGCAACGCCACCACCACCACCACCACGAAAGGCCCAATTTTTCAGCCCCTGTTCAAAAGGGGCATGTAATTACAATTCTTGATCTAATAATTCACAGCAGGGCCCATTCCTGCACCCACCAAGAGTAACTCTGAGGGCTTACAGTGTTGTGGCAACACCACCACCACCACGAAAGGCCCAATTTTTCAGCCCCTGTTCAACAGGGGCATGCAATTACAATTCTTGATCTAATAATTCACAGCAGGGCCCATTGCTGCACCCACCAAGAGTAACTGTCAGGGCTTACAGTGTTGTGGCACCAGCACCACCATCAAAGGCCCAATTTTTACTACCACTGTTCAACAATTATATGTAATTACAATTCCTGATATAATAGTTGACAGCAGGGCGTTCCAGCACCAACCAAGAGTAACTGTGAGTGCTTACAGTGTTGTGCCAACACCAACAACTAAGGGGCCTATTTCTGCAGAGTATACAGGTCCTTCTCAAAAAATTAGCATATTGTGATAAAGTTCATTATTTTCTGTAATGTACTGATAAACATTAGACTTTCATATATTTTAGATTCACTACACACAACTGAAGTAGTTCAAGCCTTTTCTTGTTTTAATATTGATGATTTTGGCATACAGCTCATGACAACCCAAAATTCCTATCTCAAAAAATTAGCATATCATGAAAAGGTTCTCTAAACGAGCTATTAACCTAATCATCTGAATCAACTAATTAACTCTAAACACCTGCAAAAGATTCCTGAGGCTTTTAAAAACTCCCAGCCTGGTTCATTACTCAAAACCGCAATCATGGGTAAGACTGCCGACCTGACTGCTGTCCAGAAGGCCATCATTGACGCCCTCAAGCAAGAGGGTAAGACACAGAAAGAAATTTCTGAACGAATAGGCTGTTCCCAGAGTGCTGTATCAAGGCACCTCAGTGGGAAGTCTTTGGGAAGGAAAAAGTGTGGCAGAAAACGCTGCACAACGAGAAGAGGTGACCGGACCCTGAAGAAGATTGTGGAGAAGGACCGATTCCAGACCTTGGAGGACCTGCGGAAGCAGTGGACTGAGTCTGGAGTAGAAACATCCAGAGCCACCGTGAACAGGCGTGTGCAGGAAATGGGCTACAGGTACCGCATTCCCCAGGTCAAGCCACTTTTGAACCAGAAACAGCGGCAGAAGCGCCTGACCTGGGCTACAGAGAAGCAGCACTGGACTGTTGCTCAGTGGTCCAAAGTACTTTTTTCGGATGAAAGCAAATTTTGCATGTCATTCGGAAATCAAGGTGCCAGAGTCTGGAGGAAGACTGGGGAGAGGGAAATGCCAAAATGCCTGAAGTCCAGTGTCAAGTACCCACAGTCAGTGATGGTCTGGGGTGCCATGTCAGCTGCTGGTGTTGGTCCACTGTGTTTTATCAAGGGCAGGGTCAATGCAGCTAGCTATCAGGAGATTTTGGAGCACTTCATGCTTCCATCTGCTGAAAAGCTTTATGGAGATGAAGATTTCATTTTTCAGCACAACCTGGCACCTGCTCACAGTGCCAAAACCACTGGTAAATGGTTTACTGACCATGGTATTACTGTGCTCAATTGGCCTGCCAACTCTCCTGACCTGAACCCCATAGAGAATCTGTGGGATATTGGGAAGAGAAAGTTGAGAGACGCAAGACCCAACACTCTGGATGAGCTTAAGGCCGCTATCGAAGCATCCTGGGCCTCCATAACACCTCAGCAGTGCCACAGGCTGGTTGCCTCCATGCCACGCCGCATTGAAGCAGTCATTTCTGCAAAAGGATTCCCGACCAAGTATTGAGTGCATAACTGAACATAATTATTTGAAGGTTGACTTTTTTTGTATTAAAAACACTTTTCTTTTATTGGTCGGATGAAATATGCTAATTTTTTGAGATAGGAATTTTGGGTTGTCATGAGCTGTATGCCAAAATCATCAATATTAAAACAAGAAAAGGCTTGAACTACTTCAGTTGTGTGTAATGAATCTAAAATATATGAAAGTCTAATGTTTATCAGTACATTACAGAAAATAATGAACTTTATCACAATATGCTAATTTTTTGAGAAGGACCTGTATACGGCAGGTCCCTACTTTCAAACATCCAACTTACAAACGACTCCTACTTGCAAACGCAAGAAGACAACAGGAAGTGAGAGGAAATCTACCCCTAGGAAGGAAAATTCTCTCCTGTAAGAATTAATATGGGAGAAAGGTGTCTCCTCTGTACTGATGCTTTATCACCAATCCTTGTTTCAAGAAAAACACCACATTTCAAAAACAGTTGTCATTGGGACGGAAAGTGAGGTGAAATGTTCTGAACAGGGGCACAGACAGCAAAACAAATGTTACAGGGGTGATAACCCTTACCTATGTTTTCCAAAAAGTTTAAAAATAGATTTTTGGGCTGGAGCTACACTTAAACAATGTACCTGTTCAAAATTACAAACACATTCTACATAAGAACAAACCTACAGTCCCTGTCTTGTATGCACCGCCTGTATACGGCTGTTCAGAGTATATAGGGCCTTTTTTATTTTGTGTGCGGTGTTCCCCTTAATATCCATACAAGACCCAAAGGGGCTGGTAATGGGCTGGGGTAGGGGGTGGGGGGGGGTCATGGGGTAGCTATGCCATTTTTCTTAAAGATTTTCATCCATATTACCGGGACCAGACATTACATTAAAGCCGCAAGAAGTTTTAAATGTTTTTTTTTTCCTTTAGAAGTGTCATTTTGTGCAGGGACAGTTCTAAACACGGGAAACACGTGGCACTTCACAGACATACTTTAGACACCCCCCAGGTACGATATTTAAAGGAATATTTGACTTTTTTTTCTCACTTTATGCATCATTAAAATGACTGCTCCCGAAAAACGACCGTTTTTAAAACTTCTTTTTGCATTGATACATGTCCCCTGGTGCAGAACCCGGGTTCCCAAACCCTTTTTAGGACAATAACATGCATAATAGTCGTTATAATTAGCACTTTAGAATTCGAACGTTCGCATCCATTGTATTTAATAGGGTTCTAATGTTCGTACGAACGTTCGGTCCGTTCGCGGGTTCTGGTGCGAACCGAACCCGGGGGTGTTCGGCTCATCACTAACCAACAAGTGTGAAATTGGCCAGCAGAAGAAAAATTGTAAATAGCAAAGTTAGGCCCGATTTTAATATTAAATTAGGATACTATAAAGGATAGAGAATAGATTTAGGTAACAGCAGGACAGTTTTAGGAAAGTGTAACTAAAGGCAAGTGGAGAAGGATTAGAACACTTGCCAGTTTGTATTGCTGTCTTTGCCCCTGTTAGGGAGATTCACCCTCTCTATTTGTTCTGTTTACCATTATCATCTAAAGTGACAGTAAAAGAAAATCCAAAGCCTTGGGTTGACATCAAAACACTAATAGAGGGGAAATCTTCCAATGGAAAACTAGTTCTGGAGGATTTCCTCTCATTTCCTGTTTTGGCAAAATGACAGGAAGTGAAGGGAAATCTCCACCAATGGCAGGAAAAAATAAAGAAATAAAAAAAAAAAATAAAGTGTTTTTTAGTTTGTTATACTTTAAGGAATAATAGGCCTAACTGCTGTATGCATAACTTTTATTTTATTTATGGGGATAGGGGGATGCAGTAAATGTGAGTCATGCAATGTGAGGTGGTTTAGATGCACAAGCACAAAATCTGGTGGGTGAACATCATTCTTAGGGGGGCTTCCAGATTTTAATAAGTCCCCCCATGTCCCGGCAACCACAAGCCATTATTTTGGGGAAGAGATCCTTGTTAAGGACATGTAGCCTGGATTGGTTCAGGAGACAAGATGCCAGGCTGCATGCTTGGATTAAGGGTCTGGTATGTATTTGGGGAGCCCCATGACATTTTTTTGTTTTTTTGCAGGGCTCTTCCTCAAAGCCCATAACAGGTCTGAAGGGTCTGGTATTGCTTTTTGGGGGACCCTTTAACATTTCTCTTTTGTAGGGGCCCCCACTAAAAATCCATACTAGATTTTTGTAAAAACATGTATAGCAAAATGGACATATAGGTAAAAAAGCAGTTAATTCATTTGTCCCTGCAAGCTCCCTTTATTTGTAAACAAGCTAATGGGGACCATCCCCCAAAATTACCTCCTTGATGAGGGTCTGATATTGCATTATTTACAAAAAAAAGGACTTTTGCAATGAAATGTATAATAATGGAATTTTAAACAGCTTTTTTCCCTTTGAAAAATTTATTTTCACTATACTACGTTGTGTACATGGAAGAGATGCACCACTTTGCAGGCAGGTTTTTTTTTTAAAGAAATAGTGCATTTATAATGTTGTCCTTTCAACATTGTTAAATTCACTGCTCCCTGCAAAACTGTTTTAAAAAAATTATTCTATGCATTGGTAAATATCCCTTTGGGGCAGGGCCCAGCCCCACATGCAATTTTCTTGCCAATTCCTTAGCTATTAGATTCTGCCCCCATTGACTTGAATAGGGTTTGGATTCAGCATCCAAACTCTTGATATGTTCAGACGAACCCCTGCAAATGTAACCAAAGTGTGTTTGGCTCTTCTCTTTCAATGGCGAATCAATGTTTATTTTGGTTTTGGGTGGATGTCAACAGGTTCACCCACCAATTTCTTGAAATAGTCAGAAAGTCTAGTAAGCAATAATCTTCCAACCCAAAGACCACAATTTTACTGCTCCAGTTACAGCATATTGCATCTTGATCTTTTAAGTCATACAGTATATCCAAAAAATGCAGAAGCACACACTAGGAAACTGTCCAGTCTATAAAATAGCAGATTGGCTTCAGCTTGTTACCTCCCTAACCTTGCCCCTCTAATGTGTTCCGCCCATTCATGGGCTTAGGCCGGCAATAAACGGAGCAAATTTCTGTGGTTGCAGGAAAGAAATTCAATTGATTCCCCCATCAACACAAACAGTGCTAATACAGGAATCCCTACTACAGGGCCATTGTCTTCTCCTGACGGGGAAAGCTGTCCCCGCTGGGAGAAGCCAGTAAATATCGCTAGCGGCTATAGTAGCCGCTTGCGATAATTGCAAGCAAATCAGACAGGCTGGTTGTACCCAAGTTGATTGATCAATCAAGTTGGTACATTCAGCCTGCCCCATTAATAGTTTAAATCTTGCCCGGTTCCTGCCGAATATACTCGTATAGTCGTAGATGACGGTGATTGTTGAGTGGCTGTAAAACTAAGCATACAGTCTGAGAAAATATGCTGCAAACCTGCTAACTGCTATTCATTGCTTTCTTGCAAAATGTATGTATGAGACCTAATACATTGTAAAATCGTTTTTGACAATGCAAAAAAAAAAAAAGAGCTTAACAGAATTTATAAGTATGGAACCTTCTTAAATGTCTTTGTTTTTTTGTTTGTTTTTTTTGTGGTGGGTGGACATTTTAACTGCAGATGTGAAAATATATAATTTTTAACTTTACTATAAAGCATCTAATAGAACTATATTAATTACATTTGATTTAGTTATCTAAGCACTTCTGTGAATCCTCACTAAAACTAATTTGATTTTACACTGAGGTCAATAGTAAATGACGTATTTGTGCTTACCTATGAGATTTTTAGAAGACATGGCTGATGAGTGCAGCTCCTGACAAGTCGTGTCAGTCTTGTGCTAATAAGTAAACAAGCATCCTGCTTGAGATACTTCAATAATTGAGTAACGGTCTATCTTCTTGCAATGCCAAAGGCTTGATTTGTCCCTGAAGATGCAATCATCTTCTTAAACTCTGTCTTCAATATTTTCTTTACTGATCTGTATACTAATTACTGGCACATAACAAATGCATATATTGTTTGGGATGGCTGGATGTTAAGCCATATAAAAGGAGATTATACACGTTTAGTTCCCAAACCATATAGGCAAACCTTTCAAAGGGGAGAAAAATAATAACAAATGTCATAAACATGTCCATAATTGTTACTATTAAATTGAAGTACAATTTTGAGTGGGGGACAAATGATGACACTGATCATTAATGCAAATATGTATATTCACCTGAAGTAAACCTTTCTGAGAAAAACATAAGGGCTGCCTTTTTTGACTTCCTTCTGAAAATGATACAACCCCTTTAACCACTTCCCTACCCAGCCATAGTCAAATGACGTCCACAGATGGGATCTCCTATCCTGGGTGAACGTCATATGACGTCCTGGCTTTGTAGGGGGATATCTGAATGATGCCTGCAGCTAGAGGCATCATTCAGATATCCTTTTGAAGTGCCGGCGATTCTGTGCACCATAAGAATGATCATAGCAGCGGTTCTGCCGCTTGATCGTTCTTATAGGCGGCGGGATGGGACATCCCCCCTCCCGCCGCCATCTGGTGCTTCTCTGGGCTTCTCCGTGCGATCGGGGACCCGGAGAGAATCTTTCGACGCCGTTGGTGGGTCACATGATGAGCATAGAGATGACTGGTGACCAGATGGTCACCAGTCATCTCTATGATCGTCGGAGGCCCGGGGGCGATGTGATGACGTCACGCCCGGGTCCTCAAATGTAATCAAAGCCGCCATTGCGGCTAGTAAGTATGAGATCAGTGAAAAAAAATTCACTGATCTCATGCTTTCCAGCCTGGAGGAGAGATGTGGGGTCTTATTGACCCCGCATCTCTCAATAAAGAGGACCTGTCACACACATTCCTTTTACAAGGGATGTTTACATTCCTTGTAATAGGAATAAAAGTGATAAAAAAAAAAAGTAAAATAATTGTAAAAAAATAAATAAATAAGTAAAATAAATAAATAAATAAATAAAAAAAATTAAAACACCCCTGTCCCCGGTAGCTCGCGATCAGAAGCGAATGCACACGTAAGTCGCCCACATATGTAAACGCCGTTCAAACCACATATGTGAGGTATCGCCACGTGCGTTAGAGCGCGTGCAACAATTCTAGCACTAGACCTCCTCTGTAATTCTAACCTGGTAACCTGTAAAAAAAATTAAAGCGTCGCCTATGGAGATTTTTAAGTACCGAAGTTTGGCGCCATTCCATGAGTGTGCGCAATTTTAAAGCGTGACATGTTAGGTATCTATTTACTCGGCCTAACATCATCTTTCATATTTTCCCCAAAAATTGGGCTAAATTTACTGTTTTGTTATTTTTTAATTCATGAAACCATTTTTTTTTTTTAAAAGGCGTTTGAAAAATTATTGCGCAAATATCGTGCAAGAAAAAAAGTTGCAATGACCGTCATTTTATTCCCTAGGGTGTCTGCTAAAAAACCCATATATAATGTTTTGGGGTTAGAATGATGATTTGTACATGTAGGAGAGAAGTGCTAGAATAGGCCCGGTATGGAAGTGGTACAAAAAGCCCTGTATTGAAGTGGTTAAAGTGTTACTAAAATCATAACAGTAAAATCAGTCTGTATATGCAGTAAAGCATGCTTGTTATACTCACTGTCGAACCTAAGGGGTTAAACCTCTGCATTGTGTAAAAAAGCTGTTTGATCCTGTATGCAAAGATCCTCCCCTTCTTCCACAGGCCCCAATCTATCTCCTGATAAGACAGAGCTTTTGGAGTCACTCTGCACATGCTCAGTTCGGTGTGTATTGCTAGAGAGGTTATTTTTTTTCTTGGGAGGGTTCATGTGATCAGCACAGGGCCAATCAGCACTGTCCAGACAGAAATTAAGGAGTCTTGCAGTCTCATAGGACAGTCAGAAAACTCCTCCTACAAGCTTCAACTAGTGATCAGCTGAACACTGATAGAAGTCAGAAGACTGCTCTAACTGCTGATGAGAAAAGGTATTTAGCAGTTTATATTTACAAAAAAAATTGCATTTCCATGTTCTGTGCACTGTGGGATACCAGATATAGTGAATGCAGGGTCCTGGGTTTAGTAACATTTTAAAGACTGGAAGAAAGAGGATCCATTTGGATCAGGCATCTAGCAACTGCAGAATGAAAAGTAGCAATGACAGATTAATTAACCACTTAAGCCCCGGACCATTTGGTAGCTAAAGGACCAGAGGTGAATTCAGAATTTTGCACTGCGCTGCTTTAACTGTAAATTGTGCGGACATGCAATGTTGTACCCAAACAAAATTTGCGTCCTTTTCTTCCCACAAATAGAGATTTCTTTTAATGGTATTTGATTGCCTCTGCGATTTTTATTTTTTGCGATATAAACGGAAAAAGACCGAAAATTTTGAAAAAAAATGATATTTTCTACTTTTTGTTATAAGAAAAATCGAATAAACTCAATTTTAGTCATACATTTAGGCCAAAATGTATTCAGCCACATGTCTTTAGTAAAAAAAACGTCAATAAGTGTATATTTATCGGTTTGCGCAAAAGTTATAGCGTTTACAAACTAGGGTACATTTTCTGGAATTTACACAGCTTTAAATTTATGACTGCCTATCTCATTTCTTGAGGTGCTAAAATGGCAGGGCAGTACAAACCCCCCCCAAATGACCCCATTTTGGAAAGTAGACACCCCAAGGAAATTGCTGAGAGGCATGTTGAGCCCATTGAATATTTTTTTTTTTTTTGTCCCAAGTGATTGAATAATGACAAAAAAAAAAAAAAAATTACAAAAAGTTGTCACTAAATGATATATTGCTCACACATGCCATGGTTATATGTGGAATTGCACCCCAAAATACATTCTGCTGCTTCTCCTGAGTACGGGAATACCACATGTGTGGGACTTTTTAGGAGCCTGGTCACGTACGGGACCCTGGAAACCAAGCACCGCCTTCAGGATTTCTAAGGGCGCAAATTTTTGATTTCACTCCTCACTACCTATCACAGTTTTGAAGGCCATAAAATGCCAAAATAGCACAAAACCCCCCCAAATGACCCCATTTTAGAAAGTAGACACCCCAAGGAAATTGCTGAGAGGCCTGTTGAGCCCATTGAATATTTTTGTTTTGTCCCAAGTGATTGAATAATGACAAAAAAAAAAAAAAATTACAAAAAGTTGTCACTAAATGATATATTGCTCACACATGCCATGGTTATATGTGGAATTGCACCCCAAAATACATTTTGCTGCTTCTCCTGAGTACGGGGATACCACATGTGTGGGACTTTTTAGGAGCCTAGCCGCGTACGGGACCCCGAAAACCAATCACCGTCTTCAGGATTTCTAGGCACAAATTTTTGATTTCACTCCTCACTACCTATCACAGTTTCGAAGGCCATAAAATGCCAAAATAGCACAAAACCCCCCCAAATGACCCCATTTTGGAAAGTAGACACCCCAAGCTGTTTGCTGAGAGGCATGGTGAGTATTTTACAGCTCTCATTTGTTTTTGAAAATGAAGAAAGAATTTTTTTTTTTTTCTTTTTTTTTTTTTCAATTTTCAAAACTTTGTGACAAAAAGCGAGATCTGCAAAATACTCACAATACCTCTCAGCAAATAGCTTGGGGTGTCTACTTTCCAAAATGGGGTCATTTGGGGGGGTTTTGTGCCATCTGGGCATTCCATGGCCTCCGAAACTGTGATAGGCAGTGAGAAGTGAAATCAAAAATTTACACCCTTAGAAAGCCTGAAGACGGTGATTGGTTTTTGGGGTCCCGTACACGGCTAGGCTCCCAAAAAGTCTCACACATGTGGTATCTAGGGATGAGCTCGGCTGTTCGATCGTTCGACGAAGATCGAACGATTTGGGCCGTTCGCGCCAAATTCGAGTGACGCGAACGGCCCACAATGCACTACGCCATCGCAGTGTCATCCAGGCGCTGTGATTGGCCAAGCATGCACTGTGACCCCGCATGCTTGGCCAATCACAGCGCCGGCAGCGAGGAGAGCAATGATTGGCCACAGGCAGGATGCCTGTGGCCAATTATTGCTGAGGGTGTTTAGTACACGCCCCACACTATAAAAGGCCGCCAGCACGGCGGCCTAGTGTAGTGTGTTCCGGAGCAGGGAAAGAGAAACTTAGGCAGGGACAGTGACATTTATTTTTTTCTTGCTTAACCTGGATTCCTTTAGTTTAGGGAAAGAGAAGGATAGGTAGGGAGAGTGTCAGTGTGTTTTACTGTGCGAATCCTTGTTTCTAGGGACAGGGAAGGACAGTGAGGGAATTCTCCTTGTGCTATAGTGTGCTTTAAAAAAACATTTTTTCTAGGGACAGAAAACTATAGATAGGGAGAGTGTCAGTGTGTTTTACTGTGCGAATCCTTGTTTCTAGGGACAGGGAAGGACAGTGAGGGAATTCTCCTTGTGCTATAGTGTGCTTTAAAAAAACATTTTTTCTAGGGACAGAAAACTATAGGTAGGGAGAGTGTCAGTGTGTTTTACTGTGCGAATCCTTGTTTCTAGGGACAGGGAAGGACAGTGAGGGAATTCTCCTTGTGCTATAATGTGCTTTAAAAAACATTTTTTCTAGGGACAGAAAACTATAGGTAGGGAGAGTGTCAGTTTCTTTCACTGTGATAATCCTTGTTTCTAGGGACAAAGAAGGAAAGTGAGTGAAATTCTCCTTGTGCTATAGTGTGCTTTAAAAAAACATTTTTTCTAGGGACAGAAAACTATAGGTAGGGAGAGTGTCAGTGTCTTTTACTGTGCGAATCCTTGTTTCTAGGGACAGGGAAGGACAGTGGGGGAATTCTCCTTGTGCTATAGTGTGCTTTAAAAAAACATTTTTCTAGGGACAGAAAACTATAGGTAGGGAGAGTGTCAGTGTGTTTTACTGTGCGAATCCTTGTTTCTAGGGACAGGGAAGGACAGTGAGGGAATTCTCCTTGTGCTATAGTGTGCTTTAAAAAAACATTTTTTCTAGAGACAGAAAACTATAGGTAGGGAGAGTGTCAGTGTGTTTTACTGTGCGAATCCTTGTTTCTAGGGACAGGGAAGGACAGTGAGGGAATTCTCCTTGTGCTATAGTGTGCTTTAAAAAAACATTTTTTCTAGGGACAGAAAACTATAGGAAGGAAGAGTGTCAGTTTCTTTCACTGTGATAATCCTTGTTTCTAGGGACAAAGAAGGAAAGTGAGTGAAATTCTCCTTGTGCTATAGTGTGCTTTAAAAAAACATTTTTCTTTCTCGTACATCACGGGACACAGAGCGACATAGTCATTACTAATGGGTTATATAGATACCGTCAGGTGCTGGCACTGGCAACTTCCAAAACCGGAAGTACCCTCCCCTATATAAGCCCCTCCCATCCGGGAGCACCTCAGTTTTTTGCCAGTGTCTAAGGTGTTGGCCAAGAAGAAACATGTGTTTTTCACTGAGCTTGCGTACAGGTTCTTTTGGGCCTCAGTAAGCTATTCCGGATCCGACCAAAAAAGCTTCATAGCTAAACGGTCGGTACCCGGGCCTTGCAGAGAAGAGCAAGGTTTTGCCTGTAATGCTTCTCTTAGGAGAGCTGGACCCTGGGATCCAGAGCTCTGGTCATACCCACGACCAAGATGTTTTCTGTGCAGGGTGCTATACAGGTCCAGGGGAGTGGAATCCTTGGGAACCCGGTCCCTGAAGGTTTGATTACAATGCCTGCCGTGATAGGTGAAGTTTGGGCTTTTGTGGACCAAACAAAGTCCTGCGGCGGGGAACAGGTAAGTGGGGGCCCCCAGGAACTTGGTTCTATTGGGGGACCCCCAAGCCTAATTTGTCTTTCTGTCTGTTACCTAATGGTATTCCCGCAAAATTCTGTGCATGCCTGTAACTACTAAAAAAAATGTAATAATTTTTAATGGTGGTCAAGAAAAAAAAAAAATATATATTTTTTTATATATATTTAAGATATTAGACTGCGGTACCTGTGTTTGTCCACTAGAGGCCGCTGTGGAATGTTTTCTTGTCATGTGGACTAGTTTCTTCTCAGCAGAGCAAGTCCAGGCAGATGGTGAGTTCTCTTATGGGAAACTGCTTCCTCTGCCATGTTGCAATGCTCGTCCATCCCCCGGCCTGCGGCAAAGAGGGGCCCTGGCTCTTGTCCCTAGTCTCCATTTTTCAAAATTAGCGCCGAAGGCGCACGTGGCCGCGCGCGTGCGCGTGCACGCGCCTCTATATATAGAGGTGAGCCAGGAAAGGGGGCGGAGCCTGGGGGATGACGCTCTGTGGGCGCCGCAGCGCTTCTGCGCATGTGCGGGCGTCCCAGCATGTAAAAACCACAGTTTTGTGTGGTGAGCTGGCTATGAAGTACAGAGACAGAGCTGGCAACATTTAAAAAAAGGGCATACAGCAAGCGGTTGATACAGGCATCCCCTAGAAAGGCACATTAGTAGACACCAACTGTGATATAGCAGCAATTGTGCTAGACTATTCTCAGTAAAAGTGGTGTATTACGGCTGGAATACCTCAGCTTTAGGCTTAGGAATATGCCGTCCAGAAGCTCCGGAACTGAATCTTCCAGGAAGCGAAGGGGGTCTCATCGGGCTCGGAGGATCTTGGGCATACTTCTGCTGCACCAGTCTCCCCTGAAGTTCAGAGGTAAGTGACCGTAGAGACCCCGCAGGGGTACTTGGTACTGTGGCTGTCCTCAGTTCACCTGCTCCTGTGTATGTAACAGAGGAGGTTTTTTCCTCAGCTCTGGGAGGATTAGAGAGAGATTGTCAACATTTATCGCTGCCTCCCTGTCAGGGAAAGCACGCCCGATCTCCGTCTCCTCCTTCAGAGTGCCTGTTAGCAGAGCAACAGTCCCATACAGGGATCGACCTGCCTGAAGGGGATCAGGATGAGGTTGATTCTGTTATAGAGGAATCAACAGTGCGGGAACCTTTTCTCAGCATCTCAGGCTGAAAGATTATGGGTTCAGTCTCTGACTAACATGGTCCGATCAGCATTTAAAAATGCACCTTGCGGAACCATCAACCACTACTGTATCCTCGTTGGGGTCGCTAGAAGCCCCCAGACTGTTTGTTCTTTTCCACTTCACCCTTTACTGAAAGGGCTCATTTACCAGGATTGGGAACGTCCTGAGAAAATATTTATTCCCCCAAGAGATTTCCGGTGGTCTATCCCATGGAGGATAAGTTCATCAAAAAAAAAAAAAATGGAAGGTCCCTACAGTGGACGCAGCCATCTCTTGTATGTATAAATCACTGACATGTCCAGTGGATAATGTCCAAATGTTCAAGAACCCAATAGATAAAAGATTGGAGTCCTTATGAAAATCTGCTTGGTGATACAACCAGCAGTAGCAGCTATTGGGGTCTGCTAAGCAGTGAAGGATCAGTTGAAACAGGTCTTGAGGGACTTGACAGATCAGCAGGCTTTGCCCTAGCTGATCTACCTAGAGCCTTAGGCTTTGCGGTTGACGCCATAAAGGATTCAGTCCATCAGGCCTCCCGCCTTACGCTGTCTATAGTACATATGCGTAGGCTCCTATGGCTCAAAAACTGGTCTGCTGAAGCTCCCTGTAAAGAATGGCTGGTTAGCGTCCCATTTCATGGTGAACGCTTATTCAGGGAAAACCTGGACAAATATATCCAGAAAATTTCCAGCGGTAAAAATACGCTCTTGCCGGTTAAAAACAGAGTTAGAGGTCCCTCTTTAAGAGGCCTGCTTCTCCAGTCCCTGGGGCATCGGCTGTGTAACAGTTCCGACGGCCTCCTCGGTCAAATCCCGGGGGTAAAAAACAGGGACAGTAGCAGGGTAATGAGAAACCCTGGGTCAGGGGAGGTACAAAACCTCCCCCAAAGTTAAATTCATTGAAGCCCCCACTCAGTCGGGTGGGGGGAGGACTCCAGTTGTTCGCAAGAGACCTGGCGGGACACGATCAAGACAGATAGGTGCTCTCCGCAGTAGGTTTGGGATACAGTTTGGAGTTAAAAGACTCTCCTCCTTCCCATTTTTAAGGTCAAACGTGCCAAGGGATCCCCGGAAGAGAGAGTCCCTCCTGTTGGCACTAGAACAACTATTGCTCCAAGGAGTAATTATGGAGGTTCCCCTGGAAGAATGAGGGTTCGGGTTTTACTCAAACCTCTTTACAGTCCCGAAGCAAACGCGGACGGGAGGCCCATATTAATTCTAAAAGGGCTATACAAATTCCTGTATATCAGGACTTTCCGATGGAGTCGATCCGATCGGTGGCCACTGCCCTACAAGGGGAGGATTGGTTAGCCGCGATCGACATCAAAGATGCTTATTTGCACATTCCCATCTTTCCAGTCCACCAAAAATTTCTACGCTTTGCAGTAGAAGGGCGCCATTTTCAGTTCAGAGCCTTACCCTTCGGTTTGGCCACAGCACCACGAGTGTTTACAAAAATTCTGGCCCTTTATTGGCCAATCTAAGAACACAAGGTGTAATGATAATGGCATATCTGGATGACTTGTTGCTGATAGACAACTCAGTGAAAAAACTAGACGTGGTCGTTCACAAGACAATCAAGTATCTGGAATCTCACGGTTGGATTATCAACCGAGACAAGTCAGCCCTAAAAACCAGTCAAAAGTCTGGAATACTTGGGGCTAGGGTTGGATTCAGGCCAGAGAAAAATATTCTTGCCTCGAGGAAAGGTGTTGTCTTTGAAAGATTTGATCCACTTAGTGGGTACAAAAAAGACAGCCGTCCATACGCCTGTATATGAGGCTGCTGGGAAAAATGGTGGCATCATTCGAAGCAGTACCCTACGGTCAATTCCATTCAAGGAATTTGCAAGGGGCCATACTGTCAGCCTGGAACAAAAAAGTTCAGGCCCTAGACTTACAATGTCCTTGTCCCCTTCCGTTCGCAAGAGCCTCCGTTGGTGGTTGGTTCCCCAGAATCTGGAAAAAAGGAAATCCTTCAGTCCGATTTCTTGGAAGGTGGTCACTACAGATGCCAGCCTTATAGGCTGGGGAGCAGTACTGGAGCAATAGTCTCTCCAGGGCAGATGGTCGGATGCAGAAAAGGCCCTGCCCATCAATCTCTTAGAGATACGAGCAGCCCGGTATGCCCTAGTAGCATGGACATCCAAACTCCAAGGGTCCCCTGTCAGAATTCAATCAGACAATGCCACAGCAGTGGCATATATCAATCATCAGGGGGGCACCAGGAGTCGTGCAGCCCAGAGGGAAGTAAATTACATCCTGAAATGGGCAGAAAAATATGTCCCAGCCATATCTGCGGTATTCATTCCAGGAGTGGAGAATTGGAAGGCGGACTTTCTAAGTCGCCAGCAATTAGGCCCAGAGGAAGGGTCCCTTCACCCCGAGGTTTTCTGGACAATATGTCAGCGGTGGGGAACATCGGATGTAGATCTTCTAGCATCCAGATTCAACGCAAAGGGGGACAGGTTTGTCTCTCGGACAGGGGATCCCCTAGCTTGCGGCTCGGATGCCCTAGTGTTCCCTTGGGATCAGTTCAAGCTGATATATGCATTCACACCGCCACAATGGTTACCTCGATTACTCCGCAGAATCAGGGTAGAAAAGAAACCAGTGATTCCGGTGGCTCCAGCGTGGCCCCGAAGAGCGTGGTACGCGGAGATTGTAACATTTCAGTGGGGAGTCCTTGGACTCTCCCACGTCGTCCGGACCTGCTTTCGCAAGGACCGATATACCACCCTTCCTTACCAGCCCTAGGTTTGACGGCCTGGCTATTGAAGCCCACATTCTAAAAAAGAGAGGGCTCTCTAATGCTGTGGTATCTACCATGATCAATGCCAGGAAGCCGGTATCCAGGCAGATCTACTATAGAATCTGGAAGGCGTACATCGCGTGGTGTGAGGCCAAGAAATGGCATCCACATAAGTACGTAATAGGTAGGATTCTGGACTTCCTACAGTGGGCTGTAGATAGGAAGCTTGCCTTGAGTACTATCAAGGGTCAGATTTCGGCCTTGTCAATATTTTTTCAAAGGCCCTTGGCTTCGCATTCACTAGTCAAAGCCTTTATACAAGGAGTGATGCGTATTAGTCCTCCGGTTAATATTCCCATATGTCCATGGGATCTAAACTTGGTTCTGTCGGTTCTACAGAAACAACCATTTGAACCATTACAGCATATTTCCTTGGTGCTTCTCACCAGGAAATTGATTTTTCTAATAGCCATTTGTTCGGCTAAAAGAGTATCGGAATTAGCAGCTATGTCCTGTAAGGAGCCATATCTGGTTATCCATAAGGACAGAGTAGTGTTACGTCCTCATCCAGCCTTTCTTCCTAAGGTGGTATCGAGGTTTCATTTGAACCAAGATGTGGTTCTTCCTTCTTTTTTCCCCAAACCTACTTCGGTAGAGGAAAAGTTATTGCATTCTTTGGATGTAGTAAGAGCAGTTAAAGCTTATCTAAAAGCCACTGCTCAGATTCGCAGAACGGATACTTTGTTTATTCTGCCGGAAGGCCCCAGAAAGGGTCAGGCAGCGTCAAAATCTACTTTAGCCAAGTGGATTCGACAGGTCATTATGCAAGCTTATGGCTTGAGAAGGAGACCGCCTCTGTTCAAAGTTAGAGCGCACTCCACGAGAGCAGTTGGAACTTCATGGGCAGTGCATCACCAGGCCTCCCTGGCTCAAATCTGTAAGGCCGCAACATGGTCTTCAGTTCACACGTTTACTAGGTTCTACCAGGTGGACGTTAGAAGTCAGGAGGATGTCGCCTTTGGGCGCAGTGTGTTGCAGGCCGCAAAAGATCCTCATGTCTGATAGCGCTCAGCTTATATATGGTGTATCCCCCCCCTCATTTGGCATTGCTTTAGGACATCCCATTAGTAATGACTATGTCGCTCTGTGTCCCGTGATGTACGAGAAAGAAAATAGGATTTTTATAACAGCTTACCTGTAAAATCCTTTTCTTGGAGTACATCACGGGACACAGAGCTCCCACCCCTCTTTGGGGACACTTATTGCTTTGCTACAAAACTGAGGTGCTCCCGGATGGGAGGGGCTTATATAGGGGAGGGTACTTCCGGTTTTGGAAGTTGCCAGTGCCAGCACCTGACGGTATCTATATAACCCATTAGTAATGACTATGTCGCTCTGTGTCCCGTGATGTACTCCAAGAAAAGGATTTTACAGGTAAGCTGTTATGAAAATACTATTTTTCTAGGGACAGAAAACTATAGGTAGGGAGAGTGTCAGTGTGTTTTACTGTGCGAATCCTTGTTTCTAGGGACAGGGAAGGACAGTGAGGGAATTCTCCTTGTGCTATAGTGTGCTTTAAAAAAACATTTTTTCTAGGGACAGAAAACTATAGGTAGGGAGAGTGTCAGTTTCTTTCACTGTGATAATCCTTGTTTCTAGGGACAAAGAAGGAAAGTGAGTGAAATTCTCCTTGTGCTATAGTGTGCTTTAAAAAACATTTTTTCTAGGGACAGAAAACTATAGGTAGGGAGAGTGTCAGTGTGTTTTACTGTGCGAATCCTTGTTTCTAGGGACAGGGAAGGACAGTGAGGGAATTCTCCTTGTGCTATAGTGTGCTTTAAAAAAACATTTTTTCTAGGGACAGAAAACTATAGGTAGGGAGAGTGTCAGTGTGTTTTACTGTGCGAATCCTTGTTTCTAGGGACAGGGAAGGACAGTGAGGGGATTCTCCTTGTGCTATAGTGTGCTTTAAAAAAACATTTTTTCTAGGGACAGAAAACTATAGGAAGGAAGAGTGTCAGTTTCTTTCACTGTGATAATCCTTGTTTCTAGGGACAAAGAAGGAAAGTGAGTGAAATTCTCCTTGTGCTATAGTGTGCTTTAAAAAAACATTTTTTCTAGGGACAGAAAACTATAGGTAGGGAGAGTGTCAGTTTCTTTCACTGTGATAATCCTTGTTTCTAGGGACAAAGAAGGAAAGTGAGTGAAATTCTCCTTGTGCTATAGTGTGCTTTAAAAAAACATTTTTTCTAGGGACAGAAAACTATAGGTAGGGAGAGTGTCAGTGTCTTTTACTGTGCGAATCCTTGTTTCTAGGGACAGGGAAGGACAGTGAGGGAATTCTCCTTGTGCTATAGTGTGCTTTAAAAAAACATTTTTTCTAGGGACAGAAAACTATAGGAAGGAAGAGTGTCAGTTTCTTTCACTGTGATAATCCTTGTTTCTAGGGACAAAGAAGGAAAGTGAGTGAAATTCTCCTTGTGCTATAGTGTGCTTTAAAAAAACATTTTTTCTAGGGACAGAAAACTATAGGTAGGGAGAGTGTCAGTTTCTTTCACTGTGATAATCCTTGTTTCTAGGGACAAAGAAGGAAAGTGAGTGAAATTCTCCTTGTGCTATAGTGTGCTTTAAAAAAACATTTTTTCTAGGGACAGAAAACTATAGGTAGGGAGAGTGTCAGTGTCTTTTACTGTGCGAATCCTTGTTTCTAGGGACAGGGAAGGACAGTGAGGGAATTCTCCTTGTGCTATAGTGTGCTTTAAAAAAACATTTTTTCTAGGGACAGAAAACTATAGGTAGGAAGAGTGTCAGTGTGTTTTACTGTGCGAATCCTTGTTTCTAGGGACAGGGAAGGACAGTGAGGGAATTCTCCTTGTGCTATAGTGTGCTTTAAAAAAACATTTTTTCTAGGGACAGAAAACTATAGGTAGGGAGAGTGTCAGTGTGTTTTACTGTGCGAATCCTTGTTTCTAGGGACAGGGAAGGACAGTGAGGGAATTCTCCTTGTGCTATAGTGTGCTTTAAAAAAACATTTTTTCTAGGGACAGAAAACTATAGGAAGGAAGAGTGTCAGTTTCTTTCACTGTGATAATCCTTGTTTCTAGGGACAAAGAAGGAAAGTGAGTGAAATTCTCCTTGTGCTATAGTGTGCTTTAAAAAAACATTTTTTCTAGGGACAGAAAACTATAGGTAGGGAGAGTGTCAGTGTGTTTTACTGTGTGAATCCTTGTTTCTAGGGACAAAGAAGGAAAGTGAGTGAAATTCTCCTTGTGCTATAGTGTGCTTTAAAAAAACATTTTTTCTAGGGACAGAAAACTATAGGAAGGAAGAGTGTCAGTTTCTTTCACTGTGATAATCCTTGTTTCTAGGGACAAAGAAGGAAAGTGAGTGAAATTCTCCTTGTGCTATAGTGTGCTTTAAAAAACATTTTTTCTAGGGACAGAAAACTATAGGTAGGGAGAGTGTCAGTGTGTTTTACTGTGCGAATCCTTGTTTCTAGGGACAGGGAAGGACAGTGAGGGAATTCTCCTTGTGCTATAGTGTGCTTTAAAAAAACATTTTTTCTAGGGACAGAAAACTATAGGTAGGGAGAGTGTCAGTGTGTTTTACTGTGCGAATCCTTGTTTCTAGGGACAGGGAAGGACAGTGAGGGAATTCTCCTTGTGCTTTAGTGTGCTTTAAAAAAACATTTTTTCTAGGGACAGAAAACTATAGGAAGGAAGAGTGTCAGTTTCTTTCACTGTGATAATCCTTGTTTCTAGAGACAAAGAAGGAAAGTGAGTGAAATTCTCCTTGTGCTATAGTGTGCTTTAAAAAACATTTTTTCTAGGGACAGAAAACTATAGGTAGGGAGAGTGTCAGTTTCTTTCACTGTGATAATCCTTGTTTCTAGGGACAAAGAAGGAAAGTGAGTGAAATTCTCCTTGTGCTATAGTGTGCTTTAAAAAAACATTTTTTCTAGGGACAGAAAATTATAGGTAGGGAGAGTGTCAGTGTGTTTTACTGTGCGAATCCTTGTTTCTAGGGACAGGGAAGGACAGTGAGGGAATTCTCCTTGTGCTATAGTGTGCTTTAAAAAAACATTTTTTCTAGGGACAGAAAACTATAGGAAGGAAGAGTGTCAGTTTCTTTCACTGTGATAATCCTTGTTTCTAGGGACAAAGAAGGAAAGTGAGTGAAATTCTCCTTGTGCTATAGTGTGCTTTAAAAAACATTTTTTCTAGGGACAGAAAACTATAGGTAGGGAGAGTGTCAGTTTCTTTCACTGTGATAATCCTTGTTTCTAGGGACAAAGAAGGAAAGTGAGTGAAATTCTCCTTGTGCTATAGTGTGCTTTAAAAAAACATTTTTTCTAGGGACAGAAAACTATAGGTAGGGAGAGTGTCAGTGTGTTTTACTGTGCGAATCCTTGTTTCTAGGGACAGGGAAGGACAGTGAGGGAATTCTCCTTGTGCTATAGTGTGCTTTAAAAAAATATTTTTTCTAGGGACAGAAAACTATAGGTAGGGAGAGTGTCAGTGTGTTTTACTGTGCGAATCCTTGTTTCTAGGGACAGGGAAGGACAGTGAGGGAATTCTCCTTGTGCTATAGTGTGCTTTAAAAAAAAATTTTTTTCTAGGGACAGAAAACTATAGGAAGGAAGAGTGTCAGTTTCTTACACTGTGATAATCCTTGTTTCTAGGGACAAAGAAGGAAAGTGAGTGAAATTCTCCTTGTGCTATAGTGTGCTTTAAAAAAACATTTTTTCTAGGGACAGAAAACTATAGGTAGGGAGAGTGTCAGTGTCTTTTACTGTGCGAATCCTTGTTTCTAGGGACAGGGAAGGACAGTGAGGGAATTCTCCTTGTGCTATAGTGTGCTTTAAAAAAACATTTTTTCTAGGGACAGAAAACTATAGGTAGGGAGAGTGTCAGTGTGTTTTACTGTGCGAATCCTTGTTTCTAGGGACAGGGAAGGACAGTGAGGGAATTCTCCTTGTGCTATAGTGTGCTTTAAAAAAACATTTTTTCTAGGGACAGAAAACTATAGGTAGGGAGAGTGTCAGTGTGTTTTACTGTGCGAATCCTTGTTTCTAGGGACAGGGAAGGACAGTGAGGGAATTCTCCTTGTGCTATAGTGTGCTTTAAAAAAACATTTTTTCTAGGGACAGAAAACTATAGGAAGGAAGAGTGTCAGTTTCTTTCACTGTGATAATCCTTGTTTCTAGGGACAAAGAAGGAAAGTGAGTGAAATTCTCCTTGTGCTATAGTGTGCTTTAAAAAAACATTTTTTCTAGGGACAGAAAACTATAGGTAGGGAGAGTGTCAGTGTCTTTTACTGTGCGAATCCTTGTTTCTAGGGACAGGGAAGGACAGTGAGGGAATTCTCCTTGTGCTATAGTGTGCTTTAAAAAAACATTTTTTCTAGGGACAGAAAACTATAGGAAGGAAGAGTGTCAGTTTCTTTCACTGTGATAATCCTTGTTTCTAGGGACAAAGAAGGAAAGTGAGTGAAATTCTCCTTGTGCTATACTGTGCTTTAAAAAAACATTTTTTCTAGGGACAGAAAACTATAGGTAGGGAGAGTGTCAGTGTCTTTTACTGTGCGAATCCTTGTTTCTAGGGACAGGGAAGGACAGTGAGGGAATTCTCCTTGTGCTATAGTGTGCTTTAAAAAAAACATTTTTTCTAGGGACAGAAAACTATAGGTAGGGAGAGTGTCAGTGTGTTTTACTGTGCGAATCCTTGTTTCTAGGGACAGGGAAGGACAGTGAGGGAATTCTCCTTGTGCTATAGTGTGCTTTAAAAAAACATCTTTTCTAGGGACAGAAAACTATAGGTAGGGAGAGTGTCAGTGTGTTTTACTGTGCGAATCCTTGTTTCTAGGGACAGGGAAGGACAGTGAGGGAATTCTCCTTGTGCTATAGTGTGCTTTAAAAAAACATTTTTTCTAGGGACAGAAAACTATAGGAAGGAAGAGTGTCAGTTTCTTTCACTGTGATAATCCTTGTTTCTAGGGACAAAGAAGGAAAGTGAGTGAAATTCTCCTTGTGCTATAGTGTGCTTTAAAAAAACATTTTTTCTAGGGACAGAAAACTATAGGTAGGGAGAGTGTCAGTGTGTTTTACTGTGCGAATCCTTGTTTCTAGGGACAGGGAAGGACAGTGAGGGAATTCTCCTTGTGCTATAGTGTGCTTTAAAAAAACATTTTTTCTAGGGACAGAAAACTATAGGAAGGAAGAGTGTCAGTTTCTTTCACTGTGATAATCCTTGTTTCTAGGGACAAAGAAGGAAAGTGAGTGAAATTCTCCTTGTGCTATAGTGTGCTTTAAAAAAACATTTTTTCTAGGGACAGAAAACTATAGGTAGGGAGAGTGTCAGTGTCTTTTACTGTGCGAATCCTTGTTTCTAGGGACAGGGAAGGACAGTGAGGGAATTCTCCTTGTGCTATAGTGTGCTTTAAAAAAACATTTTTTCTAGGGACAGAAAACTATAGGTAGGGAGAGTGTCAGTGTGTTTTACTGTGTGAATCCTTGTTTCTAGGGACAGGGAAGGACAGTGAGGGAATTCTCCTTGTGCTATAGTGTGCTTTAAAAAAACATTTTTTCTAGGGACAGAAAACTATAGGTAGGGAGAGTGTCAGTGTGTTTTACTGTGCGAATCCTTGTTTCTAGGGACAGGGAAGGACAGTGAGGGAATTCTCCTTGTGCTATAGTGTGCTTTAAAAAAACATTTTTTCTAGGGACAGAAAACTATAGGAAGGAAGAGTGTCAGTTTCTTTCACTGTGATAATCCTTGTTTCTAGGGACAAAGAAGGAAAGTGAGTGAAATTCTCCTTGTGCTATAGTGTGCTTTAAAAAAACATTTTTTCTAGGGACAGAAAACTATAGGTAGGGAGAGTGTCAGTGTCTTTTACTGTGCGAATCCTTGTTTCTAGGGACAGGGAAGGACAGTGAGGGAATTCTCCTTGTGCTATAGTGTGCTTTAAAAAAACATTTTTTCTAGGGACAGAAAACTATAGGTAGGGAGAGTGTCAGTGTGTTTTACTGTGCGAATCCTTGTTTCTAGGGACAGGGAAGGACAGTGAGGGAATTCTCCTTGTGCTATAGTGTGCTTTAAAAAAACATTTTTTCTAGGGACAGAAAACTATAGGTAGGGAGAGTGTCAGTGTGTTTTACTGTGCGAATCCTTGTTTCTAGGGACAGGGAAGGACAGTGAGGGAATTCTCCTTGTGCTATAGTGTGCTTTAAAAAAACATTTTTTCTAGGGACAGAAAACTATAGGAAGGAAGAGTGTCAGTTTCTTTCACTGTGCGAATCCTTGTTTCTAGGGACAAAGAAGGAAAGTGAGTGAAATTCTCCTTGTGCTATAGTGTGCTTTAAAAAAACATTTTTTCTAGGGACAGAAAACTATAGGAAGGAAGAGTGTCAGTTTCTTTCACTGTGATAATCCTTGTTTCTAGGGACAAAGAAGGAAAGTGAGTGAAATTCTCCTTGTGCTATAGTGTGCTTTAAAAAACATTTTTTCTAGGGACAGAAAACTATAGGTAGGGAGAGTGTCAGTGTGTTTTACTGTGCGAATCCTTGTTTCTAGGGACAGGGAAGGACAGTGAGGGAATTCTCCTTGTGCTATAGTGTGCTTTAAAAAAACATTTTTTCTAGGGACAGAAAACTATAGGTAGGGAGAGTGTCAGTGTGTTTTACTGTGCGAATCCTTGTTTCTAGGGACAGGGAAGGACAGTGAGGGAATTCTCCTTGTGCTTTAGTGTGCTTTAAAAAAACATTTTTTCTAGGGACAGAAAACTATAGGAAGGAAGAGTGTCAGTTTCTTTCACTGTGATAATCCTTGTTTCTAGAGACAAAGAAGGAAAGTGAGTGAAATTCTCCTTGTGCTATAGTGTGCTTTAAAAAACATTTTTTCTAGGGACAGAAAACTATAGGTAGGGAGAGTGTCAGTTTCTTTCACTGTGATAATCCTTGTTTCTAGGGACAAAGAAGGAAAGTGAGTGAAATTCTCCTTGTGCTATAGTGTGCTTTAAAAAAACATTTTTTCTAGGGACAGAAAATTATAGGTAGGGAGAGTGTCAGTGTGTTTTACTGTGCGAATCCTTGTTTCTAGGGACAGGGAAGGACAGTGAGGGAATTCTCCTTGTGCTATAGTGTGCTTTAAAAAAACATTTTTTCTAGGGACAGAAAACTATAGGAAGGAAGAGTGTCAGTTTCTTTCACTGTGATAATCCTTGTTTCTAGGGACAAAGAAGGAAAGTGAGTGAAATTCTCCTTGTGCTATAGTGTGCTTTAAAAAACATTTTTTCTAGGGACAGAAAACTATAGGTAGGGAGAGTGTCAGTTTCTTTCACTGTGATAATCCTTGTTTCTAGGGACAAAGAAGGAAAGTGAGTGAAATTCTCCTTGTGCTATAGTGTGCTTTAAAAAAACATTTTTTCTAGGGACAGAAAACTATAGGTAGGGAGAGTGTCAGTGTGTTTTACTGTGCGAATCCTTGTTTCTAGGGACAGGGAAGGACAGTGAGGGAATTCTCCTTGTGCTATAGTGTGCTTTAAAAAAATATTTTTTCTAGGGACAGAAAACTATAGGTAGGGAGAGTGTCAGTGTGTTTTACTGTGCGAATCCTTGTTTCTAGGGACAGGGAAGGACAGTGAGGGAATTCTCCTTGTGCTATAGTGTGCTTTAAAAAAAAATTTTTTTCTAGGGACAGAAAACTATAGGAAGGAAGAGTGTCAGTTTCTTACACTGTGATAATCCTTGTTTCTAGGGACAAAGAAGGAAAGTGAGTGAAATTCTCCTTGTGCTATAGTGTGCTTTAAAAAAACATTTTTTCTAGGGACAGAAAACTATAGGTAGGGAGAGTGTCAGTGTCTTTTACTGTGCGAATCCTTGTTTCTAGGGACAGGGAAGGACAGTGAGGGAATTCTCCTTGTGCTATAGTGTGCTTTAAAAAAACATTTTTTCTAGGGACAGAAAACTATAGGTAGGGAGAGTGTCAGTGTGTTTTACTGTGCGAATCCTTGTTTCTAGGGACAGGGAAGGACAGTGAGGGAATTCTCCTTGTGCTATAGTGTGCTTTAAAAAAACATTTTTTCTAGGGACAGAAAACTATAGGAAGGAAGAGTGTCAGTTTCTTTCACTGTGATAATCCTTGTTTCTAGGGACAAAGAAGGAAAGTGAGTGAAATTCTCCTTGTGCTATACTGTGCTTTAAAAAAACATTTTTTCTAGGGACAGAAAACTATAGGTAGGGAGAGTGTCAGTGTCTTTTACTGTGCGAATCCTTGTTTCTAGGGACAGGGAAGGACAGTGAGGGAATTCTCCTTGTGCTATAGTGTGCTTTAAAAAAAACATTTTTTCTAGGGACAGAAAACTATAGGTAGGGAGAGTGTCAGTGTGTTTTACTGTGCGAATCCTTGTTTCTAGGGACAGGGAAGGACAGTGAGGGAATTCTCCTTGTGCTATAGTGTGCTTTAAAAAAACATCTTTTCTAGGGACAGAAAACTATAGGTAGGGAGAGTGTCAGTGTGTTTTACTGTGCGAATCCTTGTTTCTAGGGACAGGGAAGGACAGTGAGGGAATTCTCCTTGTGCTATAGTGTGCTTTAAAAAAACATTTTTTCTAGGGACAGAAAACTATAGGAAGGAAGAGTGTCAGTTTCTTTCACTGTGATAATCCTTGTTTCTAGGGACAAAGAAGGAAAGTGAGTGAAATTCTCCTTGTGCTATAGTGTGCTTTAAAAAAACATTTTTTCTAGGGACAGAAAACTATAGGTAGGGAGAGTGTCAGTGTGTTTTACTGTGCGAATCCTTGTTTCTAGGGACAGGGAAGGACAGTGAGGGAATTCTCCTTGTGCTATAGTGTGCTTTAAAAAAACATTTTTTCTAGGGACAGAAAACTATAGGAAGGAAGAGTGTCAGTTTCTTTCACTGTGATAATCCTTGTTTCTAGGGACAAAGAAGGAAAGTGAGTGAAATTCTCCTTGTGCTATAGTGTGCTTTAAAAAAACATTTTTTCTAGGGACAGAAAACTATAGGTAGGGAGAGTGTCAGTGTCTTTTACTGTGCGAATCCTTGTTTCTAGGGACAGGGAAGGACAGTGAGGGAATTCTCCTTGTGCTATAGTGTGCTTTAAAAAAACATTTTTTCTAGGGACAGAAAACTATAGGTAGGGAGAGTGTCAGTGTGTTTTACTGTGTGAATCCTTGTTTCTAGGGACAGGGAAGGACAGTGAGGGAATTCTCCTTGTGCTATAGTGTGCTTTAAAAAAACATTTTTTCTAGGGACAGAAAACTATAGGTAGGGAGAGTGTCAGTGTGTTTTACTGTGCGAATCCTTGTTTCTAGGGACAGGGAAGGACAGTGAGGGAATTCTCCTTGTGCTATAGTGTGCTTTAAAAAAACATTTTTTCTAGGGACAGAAAACTATAGGAAGGAAGAGTGTCAGTTTCTTTCACTGTGATAATCCTTGTTTCTAGGGACAAAGAAGGAAAGTGAGTGAAATTCTCCTTGTGCTATAGTGTGCTTTAAAAAAACATTTTTTCTAGGGACAGAAAACTATAGGTAGGGAGAGTGTCAGTGTCTTTTACTGTGCGAATCCTTGTTTCTAGGGACAGGGAAGGACAGTGAGGGAATTCTCCTTGTGCTATAGTGTGCTTTAAAAAAACATTTTTTCTAGGGACAGAAAACTATAGGTAGGGAGAGTGTCAGTGTGTTTTACTGTGCGAATCCTTGTTTCTAGGGACAGGGAAGGACAGTGAGGGAATTCTCCTTGTGCTATAGTGTGCTTTAAAAAAACATTTTTTCTAGGGACAGAAAACTATAGGTAGGGAGAGTGTCAGTGTGTTTTACTGTGCGAATCCTTGTTTCTAGGGACAGGGAAGGACAGTGAGGGAATTCTCCTTGTGCTATAGTGTGCTTTAAAAAAACATTTTTTCTAGGGACAGAAAACTATAGGAAGGAAGAGTGTCAGTTTCTTTCACTGTGATAATCCTTGTTTCTAGGGACAAAGAAGGAAAGTGAGTGAAATTCTCCTTGTGCTATAGTGTGCTTTAAAAAAACATTTTTTCTAGGGACAGAAAACTATAGGTAGGGAGAGTGTCAGTGTGTTTTACTGTGCGAATCCTTGTTTCTAGGGACAGGGAAGGAGAGTGAGGGAATTCTCCTTGTGCTATAGTGTGCTTTAAAAAAACATTTTTTCTAGGGACAGAAAACTATAGGTAGGGAGAGTGTCAGTTTCTTTCACTGTGATAATCCTTGTTTCTAGGGACAAAGAAGGAAAGTGAGTGAAATTCTCCTTGTGCTATAGTGTGCTTTAAAAAAACATTTTTTCTAGGGACAGAAAACTATAGGTAGGGAGAGTGTCAGTGTGTTTTACTGTGCGAATCCTTGTTTCTAGGGACAGGGAAGGACAGTGAGGGAATTCTCCTTGTGCTATAGTGTGCTTTAAAAAAACATTTTTTCTAGGGACAGAAAACTATAGGAAGGAAGAGTGTCAGTTTCTTTCACTGTGATAATCCTTGTTTCTAGGGACAAAGAAGGAAAGTGAGTGAAATTCTCCTTGTGCTATAGTGTGCTTTAAAAAACATTTTTTCTAGGGACAGAAAACTATAGGTAGGGAGAGTGTCAGTTTCTTTCACTGTGATAATCCTTGTTTCTAGGGACAAAGAAGGAAAGTGAGTGAAATTCTCCTTGTGCTATAGTGTGCTTTAAAAAAACATTTTTTCTAGGGACAGAAAACTATAGGTAGGGAGAGTGTCAGTGTGTTTTACTGTGCGAATCCTTGTTTCTAGGGACAGGGAAGGACAGTGAGGGAATTCTCCTTGTGCTATAGTGTGCTTTAAAAAAATATTTTTTCTAGGGACAGAAAACTATAGGTAGGGAGAGTGTCAGTGTGTTTTACTGTGTGAATCCTTGTTTCTAGGGACAGGGAAGGACAGTGAGGGAATTCTCCTTGTGCTATAGTGTGCTTTAAAAAAACATTTTTTTCTAGGGACAGAAAACTATAGGAAGGAAGAGTGTCAGTTTCTTACACTGTGATAATCCTTGTTTCTAGGGACAAAGAAGGAAAGTGAGTGAAATTCTCCTTGTGCTATAGTGTGCTTTAAAAAAACATTTTTTCTAGGGACAGAAAACTATAGGTAGGGAGAGTGTCAGTGTCTTTTACTGTGCGAATCCTTGTTTCTAGGGACAGGGAAGGACAGTGAGGGAATTCTCCTTGTGCTATAGTGTGCTTTAAAAAAACATTTTTTCTAGGGACAGAAAACTATAGGTAGGGAGAGTGTCAGTGTGTTTTACTGTGCGAATCCTTGTTTCTAGGGACAGGGAAGGACAGTGAGGGAATTCTCCTTGTGCTATAGTGTGCTTTAAAAAAACATTTTTTCTAGGGACAGAAAACTATAGGTAGGGAGAGTGTCAGTGTGTTTTACTGTGCGAATCCTTGTTTCTAGGGACAGGGAAGGACAGTGAGGGAATTCTCCTTGTGCTATAGTGTGCTTTAAAAAAACATTTTTTCTAGGGACAGAAAACTATAGGAAGGAAGAGTGTCAGTTTCTTTCACTGTGATAATCCTTGTTTCTAGGGACAAAGAAGGAAAGTGAGTGAAATTCTCCTTGTGCTATAGTGTGCTTTAAAAAAACATTTTTTCTAGGGACAGAAAACTATAGGTAGGGAGAGTGTCAGTGTCTTTTACTGTGCGAATCCTTGTTTCTAGGGACAGGGAAGGACAGTGAGGGAATTCTCCTTGTGCTATAGTGTGCTTTAAAAAAACATTTTTTCTAGGGACAGAAAACTATAGGTAGGGAGAGTGTCAGTGTGTTTTACTGTGCGAATCCTTGTTTCTAGGGACAGGGAAGGACAGTGAGGGAATTCTCCTTGTGCTATAGTGTGCTTTAAAAAAACATTTTTTCTAGGGACAGAAAACTATAGGTAGGGAGAGTGTCAGTGTGTTTTACTGTGCGAATCCTTGTTTCTAGGGACAGGGAAGGACAGTGAGGGAATTCTCCTTGTGCTATAGTGTGCTTTAAAAAAACATTTTTTCTAGGGACAGAAAACTATAGGTAGGGAGAGTGTCAGTGTGTTTTACTGTGCGAATCCTTGTTTCTAGGGACAAAGAAGGAAAGTGAGTGAAATTCTCCTTGTGCTATAGTGTGCTTTAAAAAAACATTTTTTCTAGGGACAGAAAACTATAGGTAGGGAGAGTGTCAGTTTCTTTCACTGTGATAATCCTTGTTTCTAGGGACAAAGAAGGAAAGTGAGTGAAATTCTCCTTGTGCTATAGTGTGCTTTAAAAAAACATTTTTTCTAGGGACAGAAAACTATAGGTAGGGAGAGTGTCAGTGTCTTTTACTGTGCGAATCCTTGTTTCTAGGGACAGGGAAGGACAGTGAGGGAATTCTCCTTGTGCTATAGTGTGCTTTAAAAAAACATTTTTTCTAGGGACAGAAAACTATAGGTAGGGAGAGTGTCAGTGTGTTTTACTGTGCGAATCCTTGTTTCTAGGGACAGGGAAGGACAGTGAGGGAATTCTCCTTGTGCTATAGTGTGCTTTAAAAAAACATTTTTTCTAGGGACAGAAAACTATAGGTAGGGAGAGTGTCAGTGTGTTTTACTGTGCGAATCCTTGTTTCTAGGGACAGGGAAGGACAGTGAGGGAATTCTCCTTGTGCTATAGTGTGCTTTAAAAAAACATTTTTTCTAGGGACAGAAAACTATAGGAAGGAAGAGTGTCAGTTTCTTTCACTGTGATAATCCTTGTTTCTAGGGACAAAGAAGGAAAGTGAGTGAAATTCTCCTTGTGCTATAGTGTGCTTTAAAAAAACATTTTTTCTAGGGACAGAAAACTATAGGTAGGGAGAGTGTCAGTGTGTTTTACTGTGCGAATCCTTGTTTCTAGGGACAAAGAAGGAAAGTGAGTGAAATTCTCCTTGTGCTATAGTGTGCTTTAAAAAAACATTTTTTCTAGGGACAGAAAACTATAGGAAGGAAGAGTGTCAGTTTCTTTCACTGTGATAATCCTTGTTTCTAGGGACAAAGAAGGAAAGTGAGTGAAATTCTCCTTGTGCTATAGTGTGCTTTAAAAAACATTTTTTCTAGGGACAGAAAACTATAGGTAGGGAGAGTGTCAGTGTGTTTTACTGTGCGAATCCTTGTTTCTAGGGACAGGGAAGGACAGTGAGGGAATTCTCCTTGTGCTATAGTGTGCTTTAAAAAAACATTTGTTCTAGGGACAGAAAACTATAGGTAGGGAGAGTGTCAGTGTGTTTTACTGTGCGAATCCTTGTTTCTAGGGACAGGGAAGGACAGTGAGGGAATTCTCCTTGTGCTATAGTGTGCTTTAAAAAAACATTTTTTCTAGGGACAGAAAACTATAGGAAGGAAGAGTGTCAGTTTCTTTCACTGTGATAATCCTTGTTTCTAGGGACAAAGAAGGAAAGTGAGTGAAATTCTCCTTGTGCTATAGTGTGCTTTAAAAAACATTTTTTCTAGGGACAGAAAACTATAGGTAGGGAGAGTGTCAGTTTCTTTCACTGTGATAATCCTTGTTTCTAGGGACAAAGAAGGAAAGTGAGTGAAATTCTCCTTGTGCTATAGTGTGCTTTAAAAAAACATTTTTTCTAGGGACAGAAAACTATAGGTAGGGAGAGTGTCAGTGTGTTTTACTGTGCGAATCCTTGTTTCTAGGGACAGGGAAGGACAGTGAGGGAATTCTCCTTGTGCTATAGTGTGCTTTAAAAAAACATTTTTTCTAGGGACAGAAAACTATAGGAAGGAAGAGTGTCAGTTTCTTTCACTGTGATAATCCTTGTTTCTAGGGACAAAGAAGGAAAGTGAGTGAAATTCTCCTTGTGCTATAGTGTGCTTTAAAAAACATTTTTTCTAGGGACAGAAAACTATAGGTAGGGAGAGTGTCAGTTTCTTTCACTGTGATAATCCTTGTTTCTAGGGACAAAGAAGGAAAGTGAGTGAAATTCTCCTTGTGCTATAGTGTGCTTTAAAAAAACATTTTTTCTAGGGACAGAAAACTATAGGTAGGGAGAGTGTCAGTGTGTTTTACTGTGCGAATCCTTGTTTCTAGGGACAGGGAAGGACAGTGAGGGAATTCTCCTTGTGCTATAGTGTGCTTTAAAAAAATATTTTTTCTAGGGACAGAAAACTATAGGTAGGGAGAGTGTCAGTGTGTTTTACTGTGCGAATCCTTGTTTCTAGGGACAGGGAAGGACAGTGAGGGAATTCTCCTTGTGCTATAGTGTGCTTTAAAAAAACATTTTTTTCTAGGGACAGAAAACTATAGGAAGGAAGAGTGTCAGTTTCTTACACTGTGATAATCCTTGTTTCTAGGGACAAAGAAGGAAAGTGAGTGAAATTCTCCTTGTGCTATAGTGTGCTTTAAAAAAACATTTTTTCTAGGGACAGAAAACTATAGGTAGGGAGAGTGTCAGTGTCTTTTACTGTGCGAATCCTTGTTTCTAGGGACAGGGAAGGACAGTGAGGGAATTCTCCTTGTGCTATAGTGTGCTTTAAAAAAACATTTTTTCTAGGGACAGAAAACTATAGGTAGGGAGAGTGTCAGTGTGTTTTACTGTGCGAATCCTTGTTTCTAGGGACAGGGAAGGACAGTGAGGGAATTCTCCTTGTGCTATAGTGTGCTTTAAAAAAACATTTTTTCTAGGGACAGAAAACTATAGGTAGGGAGAGTGTCAGTGTGTTTTACTGTGCGAATCCTTGTTTCTAGGGACAGGGAAGGACAGTGAGGGAATTCTCCTTGTGCTATAGTGTGCTTTAAAAAAACATTTTTTCTAGGGACAGAAAACTATAGGAAGGAAGAGTGTCAGTTTCTTTCACTGTGATAATCCTTGTTTCTAGGGACAAAGAAGGAAAGTGAGTGAAATTCTCCTTGTGCTATAGTGTGCTTTAAAAAAACATTTTTTCTAGGGACAGAAAACTATAGGTAGGGAGAGTGTCAGTGTGTTTTACTGTGCGAATCCTTGTTTCTAGGGACAGGGAAGGAGAGTGAGGGAATTCTCCTTGTGCTATAGTGTGCTTTAAAAAAAAACATTTTTTCTAGGGACAGAAAACTATAGGTAGGGAGAGTGTCAGTTTCTTTCACTGTGATAATCCTTGTTTCTAGGGACAAAGAAGGAAAGTGAGTGAAATTCTCCTTGTGCTATAGTGTGCTTTAAAAAAACATTTTTTCTAGGGACAGAAAACTATAGGTAGGGAGAGTGTCAGTGTGTTTTACTGTGCGAATCCTTGTTTCTAGGGACAGGGAAGGACAGTGAGGGAATTCTCCTTGTGCTATAGTGTGCTTTAAAAAAACATTTTTTCTAGGGACAGAAAACTATAGGAAGGAAGAGTGTCAGTTTCTTTCACTGTGATAATCCTTGTTTCTAGGGACAAAGAAGGAAAGTGAGTGAAATTCTCCTTGTGCTATAGTGTGCTTTAAAAAACATTTTTTCTAGGGACAGAAAACTATAGGTAGGGAGAGTGTCAGTTTCTTTCACTGTGATAATCCTTGTTTCTAGGGACAAAGAAGGAAAGTGAGTGAAATTCTCCTTGTGCTATAGTGTGCTTTAAAAAAACATTTTTTCTAGGGACAGAAAACTATAGGTAGGGAGAGTGTCAGTGTGTTTTACTGTGCGAATCCTTGTTTCTAGGGACAGGGAAGGACAGTGAGGGAATTCTCCTTGTGCTATAGTGTGCTTTAAAAAAATATTTTTTCTAGGGACAGAAAACTATAGGTAGGGAGAGTGTCAGTGTGTTTTACTGTGCGAATCCTTGTTTCTAGGGACAGGGAAGGACAGTGAGGGAATTCTCCTTGTGCTTTAGTGTGCTTTAAAAAAACATTTTTTTCTAGGGACAGAAAACTATAGGAAGGAAGAGTGTCAGTTTCTTACACTGTGATAATCCTTGTTTCTAGGGACAAAGAAGGAAAGTGAGTGAAATTCTCCTTGTGCTATAGTGTGCTTTAAAAAAACATTTTTTCTAGGGACAGAAAACTATAGGTAGGGAGAGTGTCAGTGTCTTTTACTGTGCGAATCCTTGTTTCTAGGGACAGGGAAGGACAGTGAGGGAATTCTCCTTGTGCTATAGTGTGCTTTAAAAAAACATTTTTTCTAGGGACAGAAAACTATAGGTAGGGAGAGTGTCAGTGTGTTTTACTGTGCGAATCCTTGTTTCTAGGGACAGGGAAGGACAGTGAGGGAATTCTCCTTGTGCTATAGTGTGCTTTAAAAAAACATTTTTTCTAGGGACAGAAAACTATAGGTAGGGAGAGTGTCAGTGTGTTTTACTGTGCGAATCCTTGTTTCTAGGGACAGGGAAGGACAGTGAGGGAATTCTCCTTGTGCTATAGTGTGCTTTAAAAAAACATTTTTTCTAGGGACAGAAAACTATAGGAAGGAAGAGTGTCAGTTTCTTTCACTGTGATAATCCTTGTTTCTAGGGACAAAGAAGGAAAGTGAGTGAAATTCTCCTTGTGCTATAGTGTGCTTTAAAAAAACATTTTTTCTAGGGACAGAAAACTATAGGTAGGGAGAGTGTCAGTGTCTTTTACTGTGCGAATCCTTGTTTCTAGGGACAGGGAAGGACAGTGAGGGAATTCTCCTTGTGCTATAGTGTGCTTTAAAAAAACATTTTTTCTAGGGACAGAAAACTATAGGTAGGGAGAGTGTCAGTGTGTTTTACTGTGCGAATCCTTGTTTCTAGGGACAGGGAAGGACAGTGAGGGAATTCTCCTTGTGCTATAGTGTGCTTTAAAAAAACATTTTTTCTAGGGACAGAAAACTATAGGTAGGGAGAGTGTCAGTGTGTTTTACTGTGCGAATCCTTGTTTCTAGGGACAGGGAAGGACAGTGAGGGAATTCTCCTTGTGCTATAGTGTGCTTTAAAAAAACATTTTTTCTAGGGACAGAAAACTATAGGAAGGAAGAGTGTCAGTTTCTTTCACTGTGATAATCCTTGTTTCTAGGGACAAAGAAGGAAAGTGAGTGAAATTCTCCTTGTGCTATAGTGTGCTTTAAAAAAACATTTTTTCTAGGGACAGAAAACTATAGGTAGGGAGAGTGTCAGTGTGTTTTACTGTGCGAATCCTTGTTTCTAGGGACAGGGAAGGAGAGTGAGGGAATTCTCCTTGTGCTATAGTGTGCTTTAAAAAAAACATTTTTTCTAGGGACAGAAAACTATAGGAAGGAAGAGTGTCAGTTTCTTTCACTGTGATAATCCTTGTTTCTAGGGACAAAGAAGGAAAGTGAGTGAAATTCTCCTTGTGCTATAGTGTGCTTTAAAAAACATTTTTTCTAGGGACAGAAAACTATAGGTAGGGAGAGTGTCAGTGTGTTTTACTGTGCGAATCCTTGTTTCTAGGGACAGGGAAGGACAGTGAGGGAATTCTCCTTGTGCTATAGTGTGCTTTAAAAAAACATTTTTTCTAGGGACAGAAAACTATAGGTAGGGAGAGTGTCAGTGTCTTTTACTGTGCGAATCCTTGTTTCTAGGGACA
Organism: Rana muscosa; assembly: GCA_029206835.1. NCBI lineage: Eukaryota > Metazoa > Chordata > Amphibia > Anura > Ranidae > Rana > Rana muscosa. Next base: position 425,374,402 of record CM055122.1, read on the forward strand.
GGGAAGGACAGTGAGGGAATTCTCCTTGTGCTATAGTGTGCTTTAAAAAAACATTTTTTCTAGGGACAGAAAACTATAGGTAGTGTGGGGGGGTTAGCTCGGCAGCGGGTGTGTGTGATCCCCTGGATGGGCTCCCCACACAAAAACAGGCCCAGCAGACGGAGGTTGTGGTTTTCAAGATCAAAAAGGTGCGGTTTATTTCTCTATTTACAGTGACAAAAAAACACAGCAAAGCAAAAAGAAACATAAACAAAATAAACCCTGGTCAGCTTGACCTCTGACTAAACATGCAGGTTTCCTAACTAACAACTGGGATCAGCCTGGTGCTGTCCTAGTCCCTAAGTCCCTGGTTTAGTAAATGTCCAAACAAATAGCCACACAGGCTTTGTCTCACCGCACAGGGGTTCACTCTCCCTAGACAGTCCACACAGGTCTGGTTCCAGGCATGAGCAAACACCTAATGAAGCTGGGAGTTTTTATAGAGGCCTTAAACGAGCTGACAAGCTTCAGCTGGTCTCATCAACTCCCTGCCTGCACGACGCCCAGCACTCTCCCTAGAGGTATGAATCATCAATGAGCCCACTAGCCTCAGCTGGGCTTCATCAACTCCCTCCCTAGTTGTATAAGTCGGCATAAAGCCTGAATCTGGGAGAAATATATCTACCCCCCTGGATGCAACCAGGTGACTTTACCTTCCTGCTGTCACATACCCCCCCCTCTTGTTTTAACCTTGGGGTTGGAACACCAGCAATCAGGCATTCATGTACTCGAGACAAAGCATCCACATTCCCCATTTGAACGCCAGGGCGATGCTTTACTGTGAAGTTGAATTCCTGTAGGGCCAGGAACCACCTATTCACTCTTCTATTTGTCTCCTTGTTTTGAGCCATCCACTTTAACGGAGCGTGATCCGTAACCATGTCAAAGTGCCTACCTAGCAGATAGTACCGAAGGGAATCTAGAGCCCACTTCACCGCTAAACACTCCTTTTCAACCGTGGCGTAATTTACCTCATGGGACTTCAACTTCCTGCTGAGGTAAATGACTGGGTGCTCTTCCCCGTTCCAGACCTGGGACAATACTGCTCCTAACCCCACATCTGACGCATCACTTTGTACGACAAAGTCTTTAGAGAAGTCGGGTGAGTACAACACTGGCTGGCTACATAAGGCTTGTTTCAAGAATTGGAATGCTGCCTCAGCCTCGGGGGTCCATTTAATCATGACCGACCCTTTCCCTTTCGTCAGGTTGGTTAGGGGCACAGCCTTAGAAGCAAAGTGGGGAATGAAGCGCCGATAATAACCCGCGATTCCCAGAAAGGCTCGTACCTGCTTCTTGCTGTTGGGACGTGGCCAACTCTGGATGGCCTCGACTTTGTTGAGTTGGGGTTTTATTACTCCCCTGCCAATGGTGTACCCAAGATATTTGGCCTCCTCCTGCCCAATGGTACACTTCTTGGGGTTAGCCGTAAACCCCGCTTCCCGGATAGAGTCTAGGACTGCTTGCACTTTTGGCAGATGTGAGGCCCAATCTGTGCTATGGACAATTACGTCATCCAGGTAAGCCGCAGCATACTTCCGATGGGGCCTCAGTATCTGGTCCATTTTCCGCTGGAATGTGGCCGGCGCATTCTGTAACCCGAACGGCATTCTCTTATATTGGAACGCCCCGTCTGGGGTTACAAATGCGGTTTTCTCTTTGGCCGACTTGGCCAGGGGAATTTGCCAATACCCTTTTGTGAGGTCAAGAGTCGTCATGTATCGGGCTGTTCCCAGCCGGTCGATCAACTCATCTATACGTGGCATGGGGTAGGTGTCAAATTTTGTAACTTTGTTCAACTGACGAAAATCGTTACAAAATCGCCAGCTCCCATCCGGTTTAGGCACCAACACAATGGGACTAGACCAATCACTTTGGGACTCCTCTATCACCCCTAAGTTCAGCATTTTCTGTACTTCCTCCCGTATTGCCTCCCGTCGGGCCTCTGGGATCCGATAGGGTTTTAACTTCACCCTTTCACCGGGCGGGGTAATAATATCATGCTCTACCCCAGATGTTTGTCCCGGCAGCTCAGAGAACACCTCCTTGTTGCGAAGCACAAACTCCTTCACCTCCTGTTGTTGGGGTTGTGACAAGGTGGCTGCTATTCCAACCTCCGGAATCACACAACCAGTTTGAGCTGGTGACCAAGTTTCTGCGACTAGGGACTCTCTATCCCTCCAGGCTTTCAACAGATTAACGTGATAGATCTGTTCGGGCTTTCGCCTTCCTGGTTGTCTGACCTTGTAATTCACTTCGCTCACTTTTTCCATTATCTCGTAGGGGCCTTGCCATTTGGCAAGGAATTTACTTTCAACCGTAGGGACAAGTACCAATATCCTATCCCCCGGGGAAAAGGTACGGGTCTTGGCTCCACGGTTGTACACTCTCTGCTGTGCCAACTGCGCTTGGGCCAAATGTTCCTTCACGATGGGCATTACCTGTGCAATTCGATCTTGCATCAGGGCGACATGCTCAATCACACTCCTGTGGGGAGAACTCTCACTTTCCCAAGTTTCCTTGGCAATATCCAACAGTCCTCTTGGGTGTCTCCCATACAGTAACTCAAAGGGGGAGAATCCCGTAGAGGATTGGGGCACCTCCCTAATAGCAAACATCAAATAAGGAAGTAGACAGTCCCAATCCTTTCCATCTCTATCCACCACTTTCTTCAACATTTGTTTTAGGGTTTTGTTGAATCTTTCAACCAGCCCATCGGTTTGGGGGTGATACACAGACGTACGCAATTGCGTCACTTTGAACAATTTACACAGCTCTTTCATAACCCGGGACATAAAGGGTGTACCTTGGTCCGTAAGCAGTTCTTTACAAATACCCACCCGGCTAAAAACAAGAGATAGCTCTTTGGCTATGGTTTTGGCCGAGGTATTTCGGAGAGGGATCGCTTCTGGATAACGGGTGGCATAGTCCATTATAACTAATATGTACTGGTGCCCCCTAGCGGACTTGATTATAGGACCTACCAAATCCATTGCGACCCTCTCAAACGGGACCTCAATGATGGGTAGAGGGACCAGCGGGCTACGGAAATGTGGCATCGGGGCCGACCTCTGACACACAGGGCAGGAGGAACAATAATTTTCTATGTCCTTCATCACCCCAGGCCAATAGAATCTCTGTAATACCCTCTCTCGGGTTTTCTCTGTCCCCAGATGACCTCCAAGAATGTGCCCATGGGCCAACTCCAACACCAACTTCCTGTAAGGTTTGGGCACCACAAGCTGCTCAATGGTTTCTTCTGCCCTTTTTGCCACCCGATACAGTAGGTCCTTCTCTACGCTGAAGTATGGGTAAGTGCAGGTATTATCTGGGTTCACTAACTCGCCATCTATTTCCACTACGTTTTCCCGTGCCTTTATTAGGTCGGGGTCTTTTAACTGTTCTGTGGCAAAATTTTCCCTGTGAACCTCAAGATCAGAAAACTCCACAGACGGTAGGTTTTCGTCTGAGGAGGTGGGCTCCTCTCCAGTTTCTTGAGTCTCGCCTGCCAATACTGACAAGGGAAATTCTGGAGAGTCCTCACCACTCTCAGAGGAGTTCTGGCTATCACCTTCCTGGTACATAGGGGCACCAGTGGGGGGCTCAGGATCATCCCACAGTTCCCAGAACTTCGGAAAATCCCTTCCCACAATGGCATCATGCGGTAATTGAGATACTAACCCCACTGGATGAGAGAGGGTACCTTTGGGGGTCTTGAAACACACTGTAGTCACTGGATACTCTCGGGTGTCCCCATGCACACAAATAACAGCTACCTTGCTATTCCCAGAGACCTCTGTTTTAACGAATTCAGCCTTTATCAGGGTCACAAGGCTACCTGAATCCAGTAATACCACAACATTTCTACCATTAATACACATTTTGCATAAATGTTTCTCAGTTCCCCCGAATGGCAGTGCATGCGACTGTCGCACACAGCGACTGACGTCTGTCCGTCAGAAAGTCACATTGCATGGGTTCCTCCACAACCGGGCAATTTGCTGCAATATGTCCCGCTTGCCGGCAGCGGTAGCAAACAATCCATTTGGCTGCCTCTTGAGCCCCTGACTTCCCAGGCTGTTCTCGCCAAACTTTGGGTAGAGCTCCCACCCTCTCACTCTCTCCACCCTCACCCCTTGGAATCCTCTTATCCGCCCCTGGGGATGGTCTGGTATTAGGGTGGAAAGTCCGAGAGTCTCTGGAAGAGGCCGTCAGGTTCTCTGTAGCCAAGTATTTCTCTACACGATCCACAAGACCACCGGCCGTCTCTGGGTCTCCATGGCTTACCCACTTTTGGATGGCAGTAGGAAGAGCCCTCAAAAACCGATCCATTACAACACGTTCCACAATCTCTGGTGCGGACAAAGTCTCTGGCTGTAGCCACTTCCTGCTCAGGTGAATGAGATCATACATTTGAGACCTGGGGGGTTTTCCAAGCTGGAAAGTCCAGTTATGCACACGCTGAGCCCGGACAGCCAGGGTGACACCCAGCCTTGCCAATATTTCAGCTTTTAGCATCACATAGTCTTTTGCTTGGTCAGGCTCTAGGTCATAGTAAGCCTTCTGCGATTCACCAGTTAACAGAGGAGCCACCAGTCCAGCCCACTGCTCCTCAGGCCACTTTTCTCTTTCAGCAGTCCTTTCAAATGTGGTCAAAAATACCTCTGGATCATCCTCTCCAGTCATTTTTGTCAATAAACGACTCACCCCAAAGGACGCGGTATTAGTGGGACGGCTTTCCTCACTGGTCTGCGGACGTTGCTGCATTACTGCTTCCATTTGTTGTAGTCTCTGCTCTTGCTTCTGTAACAGGTCTATGAAGCGGGCCTCAGATTGCTGCTGGGCTGCAAGGCTCTGTTGATGAGCTTGCTGCTGGGCTGCGAAGCTCTGTTGTTGAGCTGCAAGGCTCTTTTGCAAACCTGCATTTGTCTGCTGTTGATTGGCATTTGCTAGAGCCAGCTGTTTCAGTATCTCCTCCATGCTGGCTTAAAAAAAACTGCCACTGGTTCTCCACCAACTGTGGGGGGGTTAGCTCGGCAGCGGGTGTGTGTGATCCCCTGGATGGGCTCCCCACACAAAAACAGGCCCAGCAGACGGAGGTTGTGGTTTTCAAGATCAAAAAGGTGCGGTTTATTTCTCTATTTACAGTGACAAAAAAACACAGCAAAGCAAAAAGAAACATAAACAAAATAAACCCTGGTCAGCTTGACCTCTGACTAAACATGCAGGTTTCCTAACTAACAACTGGGATCAGCCTGGTGCTGTCCTAGTCCCTAAGTCCCTGGTTTAGTAAATGTCCAAACAAATAGCCACACAGGCTTTGTCTCACCGCACAGGGGTTCACTCTCCCTAGACAGTCCACACAGGTCTGGTTCCAGGCATGAGCAAACACCTAATGAAGCTGGGAGTTTTTATAGAGGCCTTAAACGAGCTGACAAGCTTCAGCTGGTCTCATCAACTCCCTGCCTGCACGACGCCCAGCACTCTCCCTAGAGGTATGAATCATCCATGAGCCCACTAGCCTCAGCTGGGCTTCATCAACTCCCTCCCTAGTTGTATAAGTCGGCATAAAGCCTGAATCTGGGAGAAATATATCTACCCCCCTGGATGCAACCAGGTGACTTTACCTTCCTGCTGTCACAGTAGGGAGAGTGTCAGTGTGTTTTACTGTGCGAATCCTTGTTTCTAGGGACAGGGAAGGACAGTGAGGGAATTCTCCTTGTGCTATAGTGTGCTTTAAAAAAACATTTTTTCTAGGGACAGAAAACTATAGGAAGGAAGAGTGTCAGTTTCTTTCACTGTGATAATCCTTGTTTCTAGGGACAAAGAAGGAAAGTGAGTGAAATTCTCCTTGTGCTATACTGTGCTTTAAAAAAACATTTTTTCTAGGGACAGAAAACTATAGGTAGGGAGAGTGTCAGTGTCTTTTACTGTGCGAATCCTTGTTTCTAGGGACAGGGAAGGACAGTGAGGGAATTCTCCTTGTGCTATAGTGTGCTTTAAAAAAAACATTTTTTCTAGGGACAGAAAACTATAGGTAGGGAGAGTGTCAGTGTGTTTTACTGTGCGAATCCTTGTTTCTAGGGACAGGGAAGGACAGTGAGGGAATTCTCCTTGTGCTATAGTGTGCTTTAAAAAAACATCTTTTCTAGGGACAGAAAACTATAGGTAGGGAGAGTGTCAGTGTGTTTTACTGTGCGAATCCTTGTTTCTAGGGACAGGGAAGGACAGTGAGGGAATTCTCCTTGTGCTATAGTGTGCTTTAAAAAAACATTTTTTCTAGGGACAGAAAACTATAGGAAGGAAGAGTGTCAGTTTCTTTCACTGTGATAATCCTTGTTTCTAGGGACAAAGAAGGAAAGTGAGTGAAATTCTCCTTGTGCTATAGTGTGCTTTAAAAAAACATTTTTTCTAGGGACAGAAAACTATAGGTAGGGAGAGTGTCAGTGTGTTTTACTGTGCGAATCCTTGTTTCTAGGGACAGGGAAGGACAGTGAGGGAATTCTCCTTGTGCTATAGTGTGCTTTAAAAAAACATTTTTTCTAGGGACAGAAAACTATAGGAAGGAAGAGTGTCAGTTTCTTTCACTGTGATAATCCTTGTTTCTAGGGACAAAGAAGGAAAGTGAGTGAAATTCTCCTTGTGCTATAGTGTGCTTTAAAAAAACATTTTTTCTAGGGACAGAAAACTATAGGTAGGGAGAGTGTCAGTGTCTTTTACTGTGCGAATCCTTGTTTCTAGGGACAGGGAAGGACAGTGAGGGAATTCTCCTTGTGCTATAGTGTGCTAAAGCATTCCTCATCAACCATCTTTGAAATACTTGTTTTTTTGGACAGTCAGGGAAATTGTCGTTGTGCTATTCTGTGCAAAAGCAATCATCCTCAACCATATTTAGAAATCCTTAAGTAAAGGGACAGAGAAGGACACCTGAAGGTAGCCCTTATTGCTTTTTTCCCATCTCCCTGCAGGCCATCTATTAGAATGTCTGGAAGGCAAACAAGGAGAGGCAGACAGTCAGGAGGCAATAAAAGAGGGCAAGCAGGCTCTGTGTCTGGGGGCAACAGTGCTGGTCGTGGACGAGGTGCATTGTCATCAGCACATGGCCATGGGACACGCTTGTCCTTCTTTTCGGCAGCTGGACATGTTGAGCCACATCATGCCGAAGACTTGGTAGAGTGGATGACCAAGCCCTCCTCCTCCTCCTCATCCTCTCTCACCCAGGCTCAGGGTACTGGAAAAGCAGCTGCCAAAGCGTCCTCTTCCCTGGTATCAATGTCAGACTCATCATCAGTCACTCCTTCCCTAGACCCACCATGTCCTCCTCCTGAGGAGTCCCCCGAACTGTTTAAGCACAGTGTTGGGTACATGCTCCAGGAGGATGCCCAGCGTTTCGAAGGGTCTGATGATGAAACCCAGCTAGAGGAAGGCAGTAGCGTGAGTGCAGACAGAGGGGATGCTCAAGAAGGACACCAATCTGGCAGTCATGTTCCAGCAGCTGCAGCATACTGCCAGATTGGCTCCAGTGATGAGGAGGGAGGTGATGATGAGGTCACTGACTCCACGTGGGTGCCTAATAGGAGAGAGGAGGAGGAGGAGGATGAGGAGGAGGCACATCTCCAACGAGGCAGGATGCCCTTTGGTGGCCAGCGTAAGGGCAGTACACCGACGGAATCACACCGCAGAGCTCCGCCTGTGCAGGGCGCTGCCTCTGCCCGTCATTCAAAAAGTTCTTTGGTGTGGGCCTTTTTTGAGGCTAGTGCATCAGATCGCACAGCTGCTGTTTGCAACATATGTCTCAAGCGTATATCGCGTGGCCAAAACATCAGCCGCTTGGGTACCACATGCCTGACCAGACATATGTTGACCTGCCATGCAGCTCGTTGGCAAGCCTACCTCAAAGACCCACACCAAAGAACAAAGCGGACCTCTCCTTGCACCGCATCAGCTGGGATCTCCAACCCCACTATAACTTCAGTCCTCTCTGAAACATGCGCTGAGAGGAATGAAGGTGTAGAATTAGGTGTGTCACAGCCAAGTACTTGCGGCCACTCTGCTAGCAGTACACCGACGTCCGATTCTAGCAGGCAAATTTCCCTGCCCCAGCTGCTGGACCGTCGAAAGAAGTTCACTCCCAGCCATCCACATGCCCAGCGGTTGAATGCTAGCTTGGCTAAATTGCTAGCGCTTCAACTGCTGCCTTTTCAGTTGGTAGACTCGGCCCCCTTCCGTGAGTTTGTGCAATGTGCGGTTCCTCAGTGGCAGGTTCCCAAACGCCACTTTTTCTCACGGAAGGCTATTCCGGCTCTCTACCGGCATGTGGAAGGCAATGTCTTGGCCTCGCTGGACAGGGCGGTCAGCGGTAAGGTGCATATTACCGCTGACTCATGGTCCAGCAGGCATGGACAGGGACGTTACCTTTCTTTCACGGCCCATTGGGTCACTCTTTTGGCAGCTGGGAAGGATGCAGGACAAGGTGCAGTAGTGTTGGAGGTTGTTCCACCGCCACGCCTCCAAAATGCTACTACTGGTTGTGACACACCTCTCTCCTCCACCCCCTCCTCTTCTTCTTCCTCCATGGCCTCTTCCTGTGGTTTGTCCTCGGAACCAGCGGTGCTCCGTAGGCGTTCAAGGGGCTACGCAAGTACGCAGGCAAAAAGATGCCATGCCGTGCTTGCGCTGGTGTGTTTGGGGGACAGAAGCCACACTGGGGCAGAGGTCCTGTCTGCTCTGCAGGGCCAGGCTGAGAGGTGGTTGACGCCACGCCAGCTTAAGCCAGGAATGGTGGTTTGCGACAATGGCACCAACCTCCTCTCCGCCCTCCGACAGGGACAACTGACCCATGTGCCCTGTGTGGCTCACATCCTTAACCTGGTGGTGCAGCGGTTCTTGGGCAGGTACCCGGGCTTACAGGATGTCCTGAGGCAGGCCAGGAAAGTCTGTGTGCATTTCCGCAGATCTTATAATGCCAGTGCTCGCCTGGCTGAGCTGCAAAAGGAGTTGAACCTGCCCAAGAACCGCCTTATATGTGACATGCCCACCAGGTGGAACTCAACGTTGGCCATGCTGCAGCGGCTGCACACGCAGCAGAGGGCCATCAATGAGTACCTGTGCGACTACGGCACCAGGACAGGGTCAGGGGAGCTTGGTTTTTTTTCTCCACGCCAGTGGGGCATCATCAGGGATGCATGCACTGTCCTGGCACCATTTGAGGAGGCCACGAGGATGGTGAGCAGTGACAGTGCATGCATCAGTGACACTGTACCTCTTGTCCACCTGTTGGAGCACACGCTGCGTGGAATAATGGACAGGGCACTTGAGGCAGAACAGAGGCAGGAAGAGGAGGACTTCCTTGCCTCTCAAGGCCCCCTTTACCCAGACAGTGTTCCTTCTGTCCCACCCATCGCACAGGAAGAGGAGGAGGAGGAGGAGGAGGAGGATTGTGTCAGCATGGAGGTGGAGGCTGGCACTCAGCATCATCAGCAGCAGTCTTTTAGGGATGATTTACAGTCCCAAGAAACCAGTGGACTTGTACGTGGCTGGGAGGAGGTGGCTGCGGATCATGTCGTCCTTAGTGACCCAGAGGACTCCGGAGCGAATGCCTCAGCAAACCTACGCTGCATGGCCTCCCTGATCCTGCAAAGTCTGCGGAAGGATCCTCGTATTCTTCGGATCAAGGAGAGGGACCATTACTGGCTGGCCACTCTCCTTGATCCACGGTACAAGGGTAAGGTTGCGGACCTTATGTTATCGTCGCAGAGGGAGCAGAGGATGAGACAACTCCGGGAGGCCTTGCAGAAAGGTCTGTGCAACGCGTTCCCAGAGACTGGGAGGTTACAAACTCCTGGTCCTGGACAACGAGTTGCTGAGGCTTCGGCCAGTCAAAGAAGGAGCGGTGGGGAAGGTGGCCGTCTGACCGATGCGTTCAGACAATTCTTTAGTCCGCAGCCCCAAAGTATGATCGGTTCCAGCAACCATCGCCAGCGTCTGATAAACATGGTGCAGGAATATCTAGGGGCAAGGTCAGACTTGGACACCTTCCCCACCGAAAATCCTCTGGCTTACTGGGTCTTGAGGATGGATCACTGGCCAGAGCTTGCACAGTATGCAATTGAGCTACTGGCCTGTCCTGCATCCAGCGTTCTTTCGGAACGCACATTCAGTGCTGCTGGAGGATTTGTCACGGATCACAGGGTGCGCCTGTCCACCGACTCGGTTGATCGACTGACTTTCATCAAGATGAACCAGTCTTGGATCACCACCAGCTACCACACACCTGATGCTGATATAACAGACTAATTGATTTTAACATGTCACATCCCTTCAAGACTGATGCTGATGCTGAGTGCCTGTGCTGTTATGTTGACTGGCTATCCTCCTCCTCCGAGTCCTCAATGATACGATTGATGATGATAGCTTGGAAGATCATTTTTGTTTATGGGTGCCGCCACCAGTGGCTAAGGCCCAATTTTTCAGACCCTGTTTTACAGGGGCGTGTAATTACAATTTTTTTAGCAATAATTTGCCATAGGGCTCATTGCTGTGCTCCAAGTACAGTATCTGTGAGGGGTTGGAGTGTTGTGGCACCAGTGCCTAAGGCCCAATTTTTCAGCCCCTGTTTAACAGGGGCGTGTCATTACAATTTTTGAAGCAATACTTTGCAACAGGGCTCATTGCTGTGCTCCAAGTACAGTATCTGTGAGGGGTTGTAGTGTTGTGCCACCAGTGCCTAAGGCCCAATTTTTCAGCCCCTGTTCAACAGGGGCATGCAATTACAATTCTTGATCTAATAATTCACAGCAGGGCCCATTGCTGCACCCACCAAGAGTAACTCTGAGGGCTTACAGTGTTGTGGCAACGCCACCACCACCACCACCACGAAAGGCCCAATTTTTCAGCCCCTGTTCAACAGGGGCATGCAATTACAATTCTTGATCTAATAATTCACAGCAGGGCCCATTGCTGCACCCACCAAGAGTAACTGTCAGGGCTTACAGTGTTGTGGCACCAGCACCACCATCAAAGGCCCAATTTTTACTACCACTGTTCAACAATTATATGTAATTAAAATTCCTGATATAATAGTTGACAGCAGGGCGTTCCAGCACCAACCAAGAGTAACTGTGAGTGCTTACAGTGTTGTGCCAACACCAACAACTAAGGGGCCTATTTCTGCAGAGTATATACGGCAGGTCCCTACTTTCAAACATCCAACTTACAAACGACTCCTACTTGCAAACGCAAGAAGACAACAGGAAGTGAGAGGAAATCTACCACTAGGAAGGAAAATTCTCTCCTGTAAGAATAAATATGGGAGAAAGGTGTCTCCTCTGTACTGATGCTTTATCAGCAATCCTTGTTTCAAGAAAAACACCACATTTCAAAAACAGTTGTCATTGGGACGGAAAGTGAGGTGAAATGTTCTGAACAGGGGCACAGACAGCAAAACAAATGTTACAGGGGTGATAACCCTTACCTATGTTTTCCAAAAAGTTTAAAAATAGATTTTTGGGCTGGAGCTACACTTCAACAATGTACCTGTTCAAAATTACAAACAGATTCTATATAAGAACAAACCTACAGTCCCTGTCTTGTATGCACCGCCTGTATACGGCTGTTCAGAGTATATAGGGCCTTTTTTATTTTATGTGCGGGGTTCCCCTTAATATCCATACAAGACCCAAAGGGGCTGGTAATGGGCTGGGGTAGGGGGGGGGGGGTCATGGGGTAGCTATGCCATTTTTCTTAAAGATTTTCATCCATATTACCGGGACCAGACATTACATTAAAGCCGCAAGCAGTTTTAAATGGCTTTTTTTCCCTTTAGAAGTGTCATTTTGTGCAGGGACAGTTCTAAACACGGGAAACACGTGGCACTTCACAGGCATACTTTAGACACCCCCCAGGTACGATATTTAAAGGAATATTTGACTTTTTTTTTTTTCACTTTATGCATCATTAAAATGACTGCTCCCGAAAAACGACCGTTTTTAAAACTTCTTTTTGCATTGATACATGTCCCCTGGTGCACAACCCGGGTTCCCAAACCCTTTTTAGGACAATAACATGCATAATAGTTGTTATAATTAGCACTTTAGAATTCGAACGTTCGCATCCATTGTATTTAATAGGGTTCTAATGTTCGTACGAACTTTCGGTCCGTTCGCGGGTTCTGGTGCGAAACGAACCCGGGGGTGTTCGGCTCATCACTAGTGGTATCCCCGTACTCAGGAGAAGCAGCAGAATGTATTTTGGAGTGTAATTCCACATATGCCCATGGCATGTTTGAGCAATATATCATTTAGTGACAACTTTGTGCAAAAAAAAAAAAAAAAAATTATTTTTTCCGCAACTTGTGTCAACATATAAAATATTCCATGGACTCGACATGCCTCTCAGTATATAGCTTGGGGTGTCTACTTTCCAAAATGGGGTCATTTGGGGGGGTTTTTGAACTGTTCTGGCATTTTATACACAACATTAGGAAGCTTACATCCACTCTTCTAACCACTTGAAGACAAAGCCCTTTCTGACACTTTTTGTTTACATGAAAACATATTTTTTTTTGCAGGAAAATTATGTTGAACCCCCAAACATTATATATATTTTTAAAGCAAAGGCCCTACAGAATAAAATGGTGGGTGTTGCATTTTTTTTTCTACACAGTATTTGCGCAGCGATTTTTCAAACGCATTTTTTGGGGAAAAAATACACTTTTTTTTATTTTAATGCACTAAAACACACTATATTGCCCAAATGTTTGATGAAATAAAAAAAGATGATCTTAGGCCGAGTACATAGATACCAAACACAAATTTCGCACAAACGCGCATTGGCGACAAACTACATACATTTCTAAAAGCCTTTAAAAGCCTTTACAGGTTACCCCGTTAGATTTACAGAGGAGGTCTACTGCTAAAATTACTGCCCTCGATCTGACCTTCGCGGTGATACCTCACATGCATGGTGCAATTGCTGTTTACATATGACGCCAGACCGACGCTTGCGTTCGCCATTGGGCAAGAGCAGGGCAGGACAGGGGTGCTTTTTTTTTTTTTATTATTAATTTTGCTTTTTTATTTTATTTTTAAATTGTTCCTTCCATGTTTTTTTTTTTATCATTTTTATTGTTATCTCAGGGAATGTAAATATCCCCTATGATAGTAATAGGTAGTGACAGGTACTCTTTTTTTGAAAAAACTGGGGTCTAGACCCTAGATCTTTCCTCTGCCCTCAAAGCATCTGACCACACCAAGATCGGTGTGATAAAATGCTTTCCCAATTTCCCAATGGCGCTTTTTATATTCGGGGGGGGGGGACATTCCCTCCCACTGCTTGTAAAAGCAGTCCAGAGGCTAATTAGCCACTAGGGTTGCTTTTACATTAAAGCCGGCCGCTGGCTGAAAAGAATGATACCAAGATGATACCTAAACCCACAGGCATCAATCTGGTATAACCATTCAAAGTCCAGCAACATACCAGTACGTTGCTGGTCCTTGTTGGACATGTATTGTAATCTTTTTTTTTCATGCAGCCAGGTGGCTGAACGAAAAAAGAGATTGATCGGTGGGTATGCCCACCATTAGAATACCGCCCTTCATCCACCCACTTCTAATGATGGGCATACATGCACCATTTATATATGCCGAAGCATGGGGGCATCCTCCCGCAAAAAAGTTATGCCGCACACACATGGTCGGACTTTTCCACGGGCAAGCCTCTGTCGGAATTTCGACCGTATGTACGCGGCATTAGGAGCAAAATCGCTCCTCCGCCCCTGCTGCCCCAATGCTTCGGCATATTTGCGTCTTTTTCTTTTTAACTGTGGTGGTGAAATCACCTCCTACAGCACTGGAGTCGCAGGGATCAGGCCTGTCTCTGCGAACGCTGCAGTTATGTGTGTTGTGTTTTGTAAGTGACAGTGATCGATCGATACTGCACTTGGGTGGCCTGGGCTGGACGGAGGGGCAAAACGCAGGTGCCAGCAGGTATCTGGGCTGATCCCGCTAACACTGCGTTTTTGGGAACCCTAAACTGCTGGGGACGCTAGTATAGATCTGATCAGATCAGATATTGATCTGTTCAGATACTATACCACTAAGGGAGGTGTATGCTTCACGCGTGGGTGTTAGCGTTACTGGCACTAACCTGACGCTGCCTGGGGTGTGACGCAGACCCTCTCTGATGCTAAAACCTAATTGATATCACCCGCCGGGCGATCAGGGGGTTAAACCTTTATTGGGTTATATACGGCGGGTGCCCTGACACTATAAAAAGCAAACTAACTAACCAGCGTCACCCGTAACACTTATATGATGATTAGTGGTGAAAGGGTTAACTAGGGGCAATTAGGGGGTTAAAACCTTTATTAGATAATATATGGGGGTACCTGACGCTATAAAAACCTGCGGCGAACCTAAAAAAAATTACTGGCTACCGATCTGCATCACCGACGCTAAGACATCGATCAGAAAAATGATCGCTTAGCGACAGTGGTGATAGGGGGTGAAAGGGTTACCTGGGGGCGATCAAGGGGGTTAAACCTTTATTAGATAATTTATGGGGGGTACCCGACGCTATAAAAACCTGCGGCGAACCTAAAAAAATGACTGGGTACCGATCTGCATCACCGACGCCAAGACAGCGATCAGAAAAATGATCGCTTAGTGACAGTGGTGATAGGGGGTGAAAGGGTTACCTGGGGGGCGATCAAGGGGATTAGACCTTTATTAGATAATTTATGGGGGTACCCGACGCTATAAAAACCTGCGGCGAACCTAAAAAAAAAATACTGGCTACCGATCAGCATCACCGACGCTAAGACATCGATCAGAAAAACGATCGCTTAGTGACAGTGGTGATAGGGGGTGAAAGGGTTACCTGGGGGGCGATCAAGGGGGTTAATCCTTTATTAGATAATTTATGGGGGTACCCGACGCTATAAAAACCTGCGGCGAACCTAAAAAAAATTACTGGGTACCGATCTGCATCACCGACGCCAAGACAGCGATCAGAAAAATGATCGCCAAGCGATGGCGGTGCTAGGGGGTGAAAGGGTTATCTGGGGGGTGATCAAGGGGTTAAACCTTTATTAGGGGGGGTTAGGGGGCTACACTGGACCTAAAACTAAATGTAGTGACACTTTTACAGTCACAAATGTCACTGATTGCAGTGATCAGTAAATAAATGGTCACTGCAATCAGTGACACTGTGACTGGGGGCTGGGGGGTGATCTGGGGGGGCTGGGGGTGATCTGGGGGGGCCTGGGGGGGCGATTTATGTGCCTATGTGTGCTGGTGTTAGTGTAGTGTTAGTGCACTGACCTGTGTGTCTTCTCTTGTACGACGCTCGGTATATGTGAGCGCCGCACAGGAGATGACATCACTTCCTCCTGCTTTCTCTATCTGTGTAAACATTACACAGACAGAGGGGGCATTTCTATTCGCCGGGAGCGATCGCGGGGGGTGGTCGGAATCGAACGGCCGCCCCCCCATCTCGGAACGCTCCCAGACGAATTCCGACCGCTCACTGTACAGAAGGGGGGTCCGATCGGACCCCCCAACTGTACAAAGGCAATCACGTATGCTCTACGTGATTGTGCCTGTCGGTGCCATTGTGCCGACGTATATATACAGTGAGCGGTCGTTAAGTGGTTAAAGAACATTCTCAGAAAAGGTTTTGTTCAAGAAAATGTAAGTGTTGTGAAAGAGCTTTCAACAAATAATCACATTATTCATAGCTTAGAATTAAGAGTCGAGTGATGATTATATCCTGAGAATTTGATTCTACAGTTTACTCCAGTTAACTTTTTTAAAACAACACACACCAGAAAATCTCAGTCTCAAACTTGTTCCCGGGCTCACCACAATAATGTGTAACTCTGGCTGGTGGCCCATTTAAGGCACACATTCTTGGCCTTACTTCAGCTTGTTTCTCCCTCCCTGGTCTTGATGGACAGATAACAGGAGAATGGAGGCACAAGCAGGAGATGATGCATTAAATAAACAGAAGTGACAGAATAAAGTGTCCTCAGTATAGGAAAGGCAGCGGACATTTGAAGGCCAAAGGAGAACTGGTATTGGTCCGTTTTCTGAGGTTGGATCTTTAGTCCTGCCTACTGGCACCAGGGAGAGGAGGAAAGCCCATATTCCTGGAGGGAGAGAGATCCATGGGGATTGGTGTGCAAAGGCAGGCTGCAGAGAGCACAGGACAGTGAGGGGAGAGTTAATCCCCATGATAGAAGAAGTTAGACCGTGAGCTGCATGGGAGAGAGCTGTCTGCAGGTCAAAGAGGCTATCTGCATTCCCACTAGGCACCAGAGAAATCCACAGAGCTCGAGTTGCATCTAAAAGCTGCCTGCTGAGTGCTATGAGCAGAGGAGTCTATGAGACTGTGCTGCGAGACAGGAGCTGTGAGAGAGCCACCGGCTGCTGTGAGCAAAGAAGAGAACCCCAGAGGACTGCTAGAGATGTGGACTGTGGATTCCAGTGAGGGAAAAAAGAACAGGCTTGAGGGGGAAGCCCCAGAGTGTGGCATGACCTGTCACTTGGCCTCTGAGGATTGAATTCCTGTCATGAAGATACCAACACAATGCTTACCTGTGGGTTACAATTATTTTTAATTTGATAGTAAGCACTCCAACAAGAGTTTTGGGGGCCCACCGCCAGCAGGCTGTATACCTTTTCTTCCACTGACCAATGGTTTAGATAGGACCTAAGAACAGTGAACAGGCCATACCATTTATTAGACCTCCAAGTGTTCTCTTTGAAACGTATTCTCTACTGTAGGCTATTACATTATTGTCAGCTGAATTGTTCTGCTCATATCCACCCAGTACATTCAGCAAGGCCTTTCACAGGCGATAAGAGGAAGTAAGAGTCATACACCCTGCCATAAAGTTGTTTGTTCCTGAGATTGATATCAAATTAGCCTTTTGCAGGGCTTGTCTTGGCCCTAAAAAACACTGAAACAATACTGGTGTGTTGGTGAGTTGTTGGGTCCAGTTATGGGGGTGGATGACCACTGGGAGTGGTAGAAGGCCCCAACAAACCAATATATTTAAATATACTGTATTTATATGTTTTATTGTTGTCATAGACTATAAAGTTTGAAACTAAACAGCAATAGTATGCGACTGTATGTCAAAAAAATGGTTGATCAAGGGTGGGACTTTGTGTGTGCCTCAGTGGAGTGAATAAATATAGACGTATCACGATATATAGAAAATATATATATATATATATATTTCTATATATCGTGATACGTCTATATTTATTCACTCCACTGAGGCACACACAAAGTCCCACCCTTGATCAACCATTTTTTTGACAAACAGTCGCATATTCTTCCGGGATGGTGCCTCAGTAGGAGCCTCAAGACATTCCACATGCACCCCAATCCCTACACATAAACAGCAATAGTACATGTTCAGATGTAACAGTTTCGAGAAACCTATTTATGCCAACAAAACTTTGGGCCAAGTTGGTTTATTGTGTCTGACAGAGGGAACCCTGCTGCGCCCACAATCTATTTGTGTACACAGAGACTTAGAGTGTTACTAAACCCAGGACCCTGCATTCACTATATCTGGTCTCCCACAGTACACAGAACATGGAAATGCAATTATTTTAGTAAATATAAACTGCTAAATGCCTTTTCTCATCAGAAGTATATATATATATATTGTGAGGGGGTTAGCTCGGCAGCGGGTGTGGGTGACCCCCGAGATGGGCTCCCCACACAAAAACAGGCCCAGCAGACGGAGCTTGTGGTTTTCAAAATCAAAAAGGTGCGGTTTATTTTCTATTTACAGTGACAAAAACACAGCAAAGCAAAAGAAACATAAACAAAATAAATCCTGGTCAAGTTGACCTCTGACTAAACATACAGGTTTCCTAACTAACAACTGGGATCAGCCTAGTGCTGTCCTAGTCCCTAAGTCCCTGGTTTTAAATGTCCAAGCAAATAGCCACACAGGCTTTGTCTCACCGCACAGGGGTTCACTCTCCCTAGACAGTCCACACAGGTCTGGTTCCAGGCATGAGCTAACATCTAATGAAGCTGGGAGTTCTTATAGAGGCCTAAATGAGCTGACAAGCTTCAGCTGGTCTCATCAACTCCCTGTCTGCACGACGCCCAGCCCTCTCCCTAGAGGTATGAGTCATCCATGAGCCCACTAGCCTTATACAACTCTCCACCTAGTTGTATAAGTCGGCGTAAAGCCTGAATCTGGGCGAAATATATCTACCCCCCTGGATGCAACCAGGTGACTTTACCTTCCTGCTGTCACATACCCCCCCCTCTTGTTTTAACCTCGGGGTTGGAACACCAGCAATCAGGCATTCATGTACTCGAGACAAAGCATCCACATTCCCCATTTGAACGCCAGGGCGATGCTTTACTGTGAAGTTGAATTCCTGGAGGGCCAGGAACCACCTATTCACTCTTCTATTTGTTTCCTTGTTTTGAGCCATCCACTTTAACGGAGCGTGATCCGTAACCATGTCAAAGTGCCTACCTAGCAGGTAGTACCGAAGGGAATCTAGAGCCCACTTCACCGCTAAACACTCCTTTTCAACGGTGGCGTAATTTACCTCATGGGACTTCAACTTCCTGCTGAGGTAAATGACTGGGTGCTCTTCCCCGTTCCAGACCTGGGACAATACTGCTCCTAACCCCACATCTGACGCATCATTTTGTACGACAAAGTCTTTAGAGAAGTCGGGTGAGTACAACACTGGCTGGCTACATAAGGCTTGTTTCAAGAATTGGAATGCTGCCTCAGCCTCGGGGGTCCATTTAATCATGACCGACCCTTTCCCCTTCGTCAGGTTGGTTAGGGGCACAGCCTTAGAAGCAAAGTGGGGAATGAATCGCCGATAATACCCAGCGATTCCCAGAAAGGCTCGTACCTGCTTCTTGCTGTTGGGACGTGGCCAACTCTGGATGGCCTCGACTTTGTTGAGTTGGGGTTTTATTACTCCCCTCCCAATGGTGTACCCAAGATATTTGGCCTCCTCCTGCCCAATGGTACACTTCTTGGGGTTAGCCGTAAACCCCGCTTCCCGAACAGAGTCCAGGACTGCTTGCACTTTTGGCAGATGTGAGGCCCAATCTGTGCTATGGACAATTACGTCATCCAGGTAAGCCGCAGCATACTTCCGATGGGGCCTCAGCATCTGGTCCATTTTCCGCTGGAATGTGGCCGGCGCATTCTGTAACCCGAACGGCATTCTTTTATATTGGAACGCCCCGTCTGGGGTTACAAATGCGGTTTTCTCTTTGGCCGACTTGGCCAGGGGGATTTGCCAATACCCTTTTGTGAGGTCAAGAGTCGTCATGTATCGGGCTGTTCCCAGCCGGTCGATCAACTCATCTATACGTGGCATGGGGTAGGTGTCAAATTTTGTAACTTTGTTCAACTGACGAAAATCGTTACAAAATCGCCAGCTCCCATCCGGTTTAGGCACCAACACAATGGGACTAGACCAATCACTTTGGGACTCCTCTATCACCCCTAAGTTCAGCATTTTCTGTACTTCCTCCCGTATTGCCTCCCGTCGGGCCTCTGGGATCCGATAGGGTTTTAACTTCACCCTTTCACCGGGCGGGGTAATGATGTCATGCTCTACCCCAGATGTTTGTCCCGGCAGCTCAGAGAATACCTCCTTGTTGCGAAGCACAAACTCCTTAACCTCCTGTTGTTGGGGTGGTGACAAGGTGGCTGCTATTCCAACCTCAGGAATCACGCAACCAGTTTGAGCTGGTGACCAAGTGTCTGCGACTAGGGACTCTCTATCCCTCCAGGCTTTCAACAGATTAACGTGATAGATCTGTTCGGGCTTTCGCCTTCCTGGTTGTCTGACCTTGTAATTCACTTCGCTCACTTTTTCCATTATCTCGTAGGGGCCTTGCCATTTGGCAAGGAATTTACTTTCAACCGTAGGGACAAGTACCAGTATCCTATCCCCCGGGGAAAAGGTACGGGTCTTGGCTCCACGGTTGTACACTCTCTGCTGTGCTAACTGCGCTTGGGCCAAATGTTCCTTCACGATGGGCATTACCTGTGCAATTCGGTCTTGCATCAGGGCGACATGCTCAATCACACTCCTGTGGGGAGAACTCTCACTTTCCCAAGTTTCCTTGGCAATATCCAACAGCCCTCTTGGGTGTCTCCCATACAGTAACTCAAAGGGGGAGAATCCCGTAGAGGATTGGGGCACCTCCCTAATAGCAAACATCAGATAAGGAAGTAGACAGTCCCAATCCTTTCCATCTCTATCCACCACTTTCTTCAACATTTGTTTTAGGGTTTTGTTGAATCTTTCAACCAGCCCATCGGTTTGGGGGTGATACACAGATGTACGTAATTGCGTCACTTTGAACAATTTACATAGCTCCTTCATAACCCGGGACATAAAGGGTGTACCTTGGTCCGTAAGCAGTTCTTTACAAATACCCACCCGGCTAAACACAAGAGATAGCTCTTTGGCTATGGTTTTGGCCGAGGTATTTCGGAGAGGGATCGCTTCTGGATAACGGGTGGCATAGTCCATTATAACTAATATGTACTGGTGCCCCCTAGCGGACTTGATTATAGGACCTACCAAATCCATGGCGATCCTCTCAAACGGGACCTCAATGATGGGTAGAGGGACCAGCGGGCTACGGAAATGTGGCATCGGGGCCGACCTCTGACACACAGGGCAGGAGGAACAATAATTTTCTATGTCCTTCATCACCCCCGGCCAATAGAATCTCTGTAATACCCTCTCTCGGGTTTTCTCTGTCCCCAGATGACCTCCAAGAATGTGCCCATGGGCCAACTCCAACACCAACTTCCTGTAAGGTTTGGGCACCACAAGCTGCTCAACGGTTTCTTCTGCCCTTTTTGCCACCCGATACAGTAGGTCCTTCTCTACGCTGAAGTATGGGTAAGTGCAGGTATTATCTGGGTTCACTAACTCGCCATCTATTTTCACTACGTTTTCCCGTGCCTTTATTAGGGCGGGGTCTTTCAACTGTTCTGTGGCAAAGTTTTCCCTGTGAACCTCAAGATCAGAAAACTCCACAGACGGTAGGTTTTCGTCTGAGGAGGTGGGCTCCTCTCCAGTTTCTTGAGTCTCCCCTGCCAATACTGACAAGGGAAATTCCGGAGAGTCCTCACCACTCTCAGGGGAGTTCTGGCTATCACATTCCTGGTACATAGGGGCACCAGTGGGGGGCTCAGGATCATCCCACAGTTCCCAGAACTTCGGAAAATCCCTTCCCACAATGGCGTCATGCGGTAACTGAGATACTAAGCCCACTGGATGAGAGAGGGTACCTTTGGGGGTCTCGAAACACACTGTAGTCACTGGATACTCTCGGGTGTCCCCATGCACACAAATAACAGCTACCTTGCTATTCCCAGAGACCTCTGTTTTAACTAATTCAGCCTTTATCAGGGTCACAAGGCTACCTGAATCCAGCAATACCACAACATTTCTACCATTAATACACATTTTGCATAAATGTTTCTCAGTTCCCCGAATGGCAGTGCATGCGACTGTCGCACACAGCGACTGACGTCTGCCCGTCAGAAAGTCACACTGCATGGGTTCCTCCACAACCGGGCAATTTGCTGCAATATGTCCCGCTTGCCGGCAGCGGTAGCAAACGATCCTTCTTGCCGCCTCTTGAGCCGCTGATTTCCCAGGCTGTTCTCGCCAAACTTGGGGTAGAGCTCCACCCTCTCACTCTCTCCACCCTCACCCCTTGGAATCCTCTTATCCGCCCCTGGGGATGGTCTGGTCTTAGGGTGGAAAGTCCGAGTGTCTCTGGAAGAGGCCGTCAGGTTCTCTGTAGCCAAGTATTTCTCCACACGATCCACAAGACCATCGGCCGTCTCTGGGTCTCCATGGCTTACCCACTTTTGGATGGCAGTAGGAAGTGCTCTCAAAAACCGATCCATTACAACACGTTCCACAATCTTTGGTGCGGACAAAGTCTCTGGCTGTAGCCACTTTCTGCTCAGGTGAATGAGATCATACATTTGAGACCTGGGGGGTTTTCCAAGCTGGAAAGTCCAGTTATGCACACGCTGAGCCCGGACAGCCTGGGTGACACCCAGCCTTGCCAAAATTTCAGCTTTTAGCATCACATAGTCTTTTGCTTGGTTAGGCTCTAGGTCATAGTAAGCTTTCTGCGATTCACCAGTTAACAGAGGAGCCACCAGTCCAGCCCACTGCTCCTCAGGCCACTTTTCTCTTTCAGCGGTCCTTTCAAATGTGGTCAAAAATACCTCTGGATCATCCTCTCCAGTCATTTTTGTCAATAAACGACTCACCCCAAAGGACGCGGTATTAGTGGGACGGCTTCCCTCACTGGTCTGCGGACGTTGCTGCACTACTGCTTCCATTTGTTGTAGTCTCTGCTCTTGCTTCTGTAACAGGTCTATGAAGCGGGCCTCAGATTGCTGCAGGGCTTGTTGCTGAGCTTCCAGACTCTGTTGGAGAGCTTGCTGCTGGGCTGCAAGGCTCTGTTGATGAGCTTGCTGCTGGGCTGCAAGGCTCCTTTGCAAACCTGCATTTGTCTGCTGTTGATTGGCATTTGCTAGAGCCAGCTGTTTCAGTATCTCCTCCATGCTGGCTTAAAAAAAACTGCCACTGGTTCTCCACCAACTGTGAGGGGGTTAGCTCGGCAGCGGGTGTGGGTGACCCCCGAGATGGGCTCCCCACACAAAAACAGGCCCAGCAGACGGAGCTTGTGGTTTTCAAAATCAAAAAGGTGCGGTTTATTTTCTATTTACAGTGACAAAAACACAGCAAAGCAAAAGAAACATAAACAAAATAAATCCTGGTCAAGTTGACCTCTGACTAAACATACAGGTTTCCTAACTAACAACTGGGATCAGCCTAGTGCTGTCCTAGTCCCTAAGTCCCTGGTTTTAAATGTCCAAGCAAATAGCCACACAGGCTTTGTCTCACCGCACAGGGGTTCACTCTCCCTAGACAGTCCACACAGGTCTGGTTCCAGGCATGAGCTAACATCTAATGAAGCTGGGAGTTCTTATAGAGGCCTAAATGAGCTGACAAGCTTCAGCTGGTCTCATCAACTCCCTGTCTGCACGACGCCCAGCCCTCTCCCTAGAGGTATGAGTCATCCATGAGCCCACTAGCCTTATACAACTCTCCACCTAGTTGTATAAGTCGGCGTAAAGCCTGAATCTGGGCGAAATATATCTACCCCCCTGGATGCAACCAGGTGACTTTACCTTCCTGCTGTCACAATATATATATATATATATATATATATACACACCGTATATACTCGAGTATAAGCCGACCCGAATATAAGCCGAGGCACCTAATCTTACCACAAAAAAATGGGAAAACTTATTGACTCGAGTATAAGCCTAGGGTGTCCATCTGCATGCCTCACTTTGCCTCACTGTGTCCATGTGCATGCCTCACTGTGCCCATGCCTCACTGTGCCCATGACTAGACTGATGTTTAATATGGGAGTCTATGGAAGGGGTGCCCAGCTTTAAAAAATCGGTGCTCCCCGGCCGTAGGTCCCCCAGACAACAAACTTTGCACACTTGTAGAAAAAGAGTGTGGCTACATGTGTGCCAAGTTTGGGGTCCAGGGGACCTATGGCTGGGCGGTACCGGGTCCCCAAAATCCGGGAGATCAGGCGCAAAAAGGTGACTCAAAAAAAGTGCTGAAAAACTCGGCTTATACTCGAGTATATATGGTATATATATATATATATATATATATATATATATATATATACAGTATATAAATCTTATGACTTCTATAAGTGTCTGGTTAAAGCCTGTAGGAGGATTTTTTATTATACTCTGACTGAACTATGAGGCTGCAGGATCCCTGACCCTTTGTCTGTACAGGCATACCCCACTTTTAAGTACACAATGGGACCAGAGCATGTATGTAAAACGAAAATGTACTTAAAGTGAAACAATACCTTTTTTCACTTCTAGGGTGTAGTGGGGGGTCAGGGGCTGTAGTGGGGGTGTCAGGAGCTGTAATTGAGGTCTCATGGGCTGTAGTGGGGGTGTCAGGGGCACACTGGAACAGGGCGGGCTATGCTCTCGGAGCTTCAGCTCCTTCTACTGCAGCTGCAAAATGTCTGTACAGTACTTGTGAGGCACTTTACATACACTCGCGGGTATGTCCTTACTCGCGAGTGTATGTAAAGTGAGTGTACTTAAAGCGGGGTATGCCTGTACAGTGCTTTTGGGCCCAGTGCTAATCACATGCACCCCCCCCAAGAAAATAAAAACTTTCTAGCAATATGCACCAAACTGAGCATGTGCAGAGTGCCGCCAAGGCTCTGTTCTATCCACAGATGGATTGGGACTGTGGAAGATGGGGAGGATCAGAGAAGACAGGATCAAACAGACTTTTAACACAATGTGCAGGATTAACATCTTCGGTTCCACAATGAGTATAACAGGCATCCTTTATAGAATATAAAGGCTGATTTTACTGTTGTGGTTTAGTAACACTTTAAGGCCAATTTGTGCTTAGAGCTGGATACCACACTTAACCACTTAAGGACTTTGCCTGTTTTTCAGATTTGGTGTTTACAAGCTTAAAACTGTTTTTTTTGCTATAAAATTACTTAGAACCCCCAAACATTATATATTGTTTTTTTCTAGCATCCTAGAGAATAGATTTGCGGTCATTGCAATACTTTTTGTCACATCGTATTTGCGCAGCGGTCTTACAAGCGCACTTTTTTGTGAAAAAATTCACTTTTTTGAATTAAAAAATAAGACAACAGTAAAGTTAGCCCAATTTTTTTATATTGTGAAAGATAATGTTACACCGAGTAAATTGATACCCAACATGTCACACTTCAAAATTGTGCCCGCTCGTGGAATGGCGTCAAACTTTTACCCTTAAAATTCTCCATAGGCGACGTTTAAAAAATTCTACAGGTTGCATCTTTTGAGTTACAGAGGAGGTCTAGGGCTAGAATTATTTCTCTCACTCTAACAATTGCGGGGATACCTCACATGTGTGGTTTGAACACCGTTTTCATATGCAGGTGCTACTCACGTATGTGTGCGCTTCAGCGCGCGAGCTCGTCGGGACGGGGCGCTTTAAAAAATTTTTTTTTGTTTTCTTATTTATTTTACTTGATTCTATTTATTTTTACACTGTTTTAAAAAAAATAAAATGGATCACTTTTATTCCTATTACAAGGAATGTAAACATCCCTTGTAATAGAAAAAAAGCATGACAGGTCCTCTTAAATAAAGGATCTGGGGTCAAAAAGACCTCCAGATCTAATTTTTACACTAAAATGCAATAAAAAAAAAAAAAATGTCATTTAAAAAAATGACCAAAAAAATAATGTCCCTTTAATGCCGCGTACACACGATTGTTTTTCACGTCGTTAAAAATGCCATTTTTTAAATTGGGCATTAAAAACGATCGTGTGTAGGCTCCAGAGCATTTTTAACGACGCGAAAAATGGCCTAAAAAAGTGAGAACCTGCTCCATTTTTTTTTAACGACGTGAAAAACGGTAGTGTGTATGCTTTTACGAGGGGAAAAAAACGCGCATGCTCAGAATCAAGTATGAGACGGGAGCGTTCTGGTAAAACTAGCGTTCGTAATGGAGATAGCACATTCGTCACGCTGTAACAGACTGAAAAGCACGAGGCTGAAAAGCACGAATCGTCGCTCAACAAACTTTACTAACATGAAGGGTGGTGCCATTCGAATGGAACTTCCCCTTTATAGTGCCGCCGTACGTGTTGTACGTCACTGCGCTTTGCTTGAGCGTTTTTTTTAATGAACGTGTGTATGACAAAAACGTCGAGAAAAACGTTGTTTTTGAAAATGACATTAAAAACGATCGTGTGTACGCAGCATAAGACGTATGGGCGGAGCTGATGTTTTGACGTCAGCGCCGCCCTGCTATGGTATGGAGACGAGTGGGGGCCATCTTCCACTCACTCTTATCTATACCACAGAGGGAGAAGGACCCGATCGCCTCCGCCGCTACCGACGGCTCCGTTAAGCGTCGGAGGGCACGGGAGGGCGGAGGGAGGGCCCTCTCCCGCTGCTGATAACGGTGATCTTGCGGCGAATCCGCCGCAGAGACCACCATTATCGTAAACAGGATCGCTCACTGAAGAGATGGATATCTCGGTTGTGGCAGCAGCTGCTGCCGTTACGAGATATCCATCTTTTAAAAAATGACGCATATATACAGTGAGCGGTCCTTAAGTGGTTAAAGTGTCACCAAACCCACATCATAAAGAGCTATCAATAAATGCTGTATTACATGCTGTTTATACTCATTAGTTTTCTGTATTCTGCAAAAAAAACTGGTTCATCCTGCCGCTCTCTATCTCCACCTTCTGTTCATGTCCCTAATTTAGCTGAGGGCTTTTGCAGCTGTGGTGGCAACTCTGCACATGCTCAGTTTTCAGTGAGTTTCTATGCTGAGCATTTCCTCCCTGACATCTGAGCAGCCCATGTGACTATAGAGTCACACATGTGAGCGTACACACAGTGGTAAATAACAGCCCACTACCTCCCTCCTCATCTATGTCCACTAACAAGCTAAACACAATGGGGGTGGGATTTAACATGTAGATTATTTTACGCTTCACCTCCCTCTTATTCCAAGACACAGGCTGGAGGGGCGTAACAGAGCCTGTGACTGGTGGAAATCCAGCCACACCATGTTATTTCCACAAATTAATAAAGATTTAATTTCAAATATATATTTGAATGCCAATTTAAAACAATGTATTGATATTATTTATTTATATTTACTCTGTATTCCAAAGGCTGTTTTTTTTTCTATTTAAACATGTGACCAGCAGCAGAAGACTAAGTGTCCTTTCACACGGACGCGTTCGTGTGCAGGCTCCGTCGATCCCCGCTGAGCAGGCAGATGACAGGTCTGTCTCTGCACACTGTGCAGGGACCGATCTGTCAGAGCGCCGCTTTCCCCTATGACCGTAGAGTCCGTTGTCATCCGATCCGATCCCCCAGACGGATGGAAAAGTAGGGTTTTCATCCGTCACACTTTGGCGGATCGGAGCGGGTCGGATGTTAGCGGACATGTCACCGCTGACATACGTGGCTCCATAGAGATGCACAGAGCGTCTGTTCAGGTCCGCCTAAAAAATTGACCTGAATGGTCCGCCTGTGATAAAGGGGCCTAAAAGCTCCCCCTGCTTATGATACACAGCTATATATCGATTAGGAAAAATTACAGTGCCATCAGCCACATATAGAAATAGAAGAGACAATATAAATGTTTGCTGCTGTTTGCTGCTGTGCTATTCCAGGAGATTTTATTTTTATTTTATACTATGTACTTTCTCTTTTGTTTTATAGGGCTGTAATGCTGTGTTATACCATGGTATGCCTCCCAAGTACTTGGGGTGCTGCAAAAAGTTCCAAGGGGTGCTGTGGCAAAAGTAAAAAAAACTGCCCCATCTAAGCCACACAGTTACAATAAACTTTTTCCCCTGCCAGCTTAGCCTTTTTTTTAACAGCGCTGCCAGTCTGTTATTTTTTTTTTTAAATCAGTATTAAAGCTGCATTGGGTGCTGTGTGGGAGCCGGCCGCCTGCACCCTGCAAACCAATGCTGGAGTGACGCTCTCCTGTCTGACTGTGTACGAAGGCCATGCACTGTGTGAGAGAAAGACCAGGAGAAGGCCAGACAGCGGGGATGCATATGAGCTCCTCTGGTACAAGACTACAGTAATTACGGGCATGAAGTAGACTACAATTGCTTTTCATCTGGCAGCGTTTTTGGCATGGCACCTTCTTTTTTTGTGATCTTGAAGTGATAATATTGCTCTATTACACTTTTTTTTTTTTTTTAATACGTTCTTATTGAAAAGGTTTTTAAAATACAGAGAATGAGAGGAAAAGCAAACAAGAGAAACATGCCACTGGTATACAGCAGGAAAAACAATAAAAATAACATAAACAACAAGGTGATGCGCCTCTCAGGGCGGAGGAGTCTATAACAACACTATGAAACTGTACATGCCGGGAAACATAGTTTAGAATATTGCAATCATCAGGTCTTATTTGTAAACCATTGTGTCCATGGAAGCCATGCCTTCTCAAAGGCCTTTAAGGAGTCATTTCTTACAGCTAATAGTTTCTCAAAAGTATAATGTGAGTTGACAGTTAAGAGGACTCCAGAGAAGTTTGGTGCCATCTCGCTCTTCCAGTGTGTCGTTATCACAAGTATGGCGGCCAGTAAGATACTGGATATTGTTTTCCGTAAGGAGGGTAGTCATCAGAATAGCCAGGGCTGGCTTTGTTTCTGTTAAGATTCCTGAGACATTGGAGAGCAGGTGAAACACACTCCTCCAGAAGCTTTGTATATTTTTACATTTCCCAAAGATATGTAATAGGTTACCAGTTAGGCCACATCCACGCCAACATAGACTCTGTCGTGGAGAACTGTGCTATGTAAAAAGGTGTAAGGTACCACCTAGTTACTATTTTTTGTGTCTATTACACATTTTTACCTCTTTTTGCGTGAACTTCGAATTGTGTTTGTGTATTTATTTATTTTTATATATATATATATATATATGTAGCGGGGTCTTTAAATTTAGTTGGGGTGCACCTGGGTAATAGTATGACCCAGGTGTGTAGATCATGAGAGGTTTTGGACCCTTTGTGTTCGTGGAGGACTGGGTGGTGTATTATTCTCCTTGGTCTGTGGGTGGCGCTGTGGCCGCGGGTTCAAGGTAGAATTTGCTGCCGCAGTGCTGTCCTTTTTGTCCCTTTCCAGAGATGGTACGGTGAGGGCGGGGAACCTGCCGTGGCGTCGAGGGAGGGGATAAAAGGGGGAGACGCCCTAGCCACGAGGTCTTCTTCTTCTGGAGTTTCTTCATCACGCGCCCAGGCACCTTAGACCTGGGTGCGGGCAGTTCGGAGTTCCGGCCCAGGCACCCTAGGCCTGACCAGAATGGAGTTGGAGTCCATCCCAGGCACCTTCAGCCTGGGGTGAGGTACTAAACCAGGAGGCCTGGGACCCAGTGACTTTGACTGGCCTTCACCTCACCCACAGCTATGGGGAGGACATGGGCCGTAGCGCATCTCACCCTGTCGTATGTGATACCCCTAGACAAAAGAGATGGGGTGAGGTCGCTACATATATATATATATATATATATGTATATATATATATATATATATATACCGTATTTATCAGCGTATAACACGCACCCTAACTTTAAGAGGGAAGTTTCAGGAAAAAAAACTTTCCACAGCCCCCTGCGTATAACACGCAGGCACAGTTTACCCATTTTCAGGGTAAAAAAGTGAGTGTTATACGCCAATAAATACAGTGTATATATATATATATATATGTGTATATAAAACTGCATTTATGTAGTAGTTGCTACTGATCCGTGAAGTCTTTGTTTATAGCTACTGAACTCTACACGTACAGTTCTGAGTTCAGTATTGTGTAACACAGAGTTCAGTAGTTTGACTTCTCAGCCTTACTGAACTTTTACAAACTACTGAACTCTGTGTTACAAACTACTGAACTCTCCACATACATTTTTTCCTTCCAGTAACCATTAAGGCCCTTGCATTTTTACCCCTCACTGACTGCCAACACTTGAACATTTTTGCCTCCCACTGACCTGCAGGTGGCACTATGCTACATGTTCCCCTGTATTCTATATCTGGTGCTGTGTGTTCTAGTCCTGATCTCTGCATTTTCTAAGTTATGTTTTACATTTTTATACTGACTGCTGTACTCTACATGCTGGTATTTAGGTTCTACAGTCGTGACTGCTGCACTCTGTAAGCTAAGCTGTGTATTATGCAGTGTTAATTGTCTTAACAGTGTCTGGTTGCTTTTTAGTCCTTGACTATTTATAGAAGTTCATTAGGGTATGCTCAGACAAATAGGAATGTTTATAAAGCAGGGAAAGTGACATTCACCAAAAAATCACTGGTGATTAATTAATTATTGTAATTTAGAACACATGTACCAGGAATATTCACTTACAGTGAATGTTTGTTAAATCTCAGGTTCACTGCTTTACAATTGTACCCTCAAGTGTTAGTTGTCTGTCTATTTTTTCTGCAGAGAAAGGCGTGTGCATTGATAGATTTTTTTATTTATTAAAAAACAGTACTTTGTGCTGAGGTTTATGTGTGTAAATATTCTCATTTGTGGCCCTGTGTTTAAAGAGTATTTTGTGAGTGTGGTGCATACTGTGAGTAGACTAAAACTGTAGTAAGCCACACCCAATATTCAGAGTAATTCATTGACTTTTTGCAGTGGCTCTGCACATGCCATAGGACTTCCCCTGCCCTAATGTGTCCCTATTTCTCAAGTTCTAAAGTTGGGACTTCTGCATTTATAAGATAACTTAAAAAAAAACTTGATCCTAGGCAGTTTGATTAAATAACCTTTTCCTCCTTTGACCAGCCCTTCTACTTAGCTTCATAGGAACATAGTTTAGTTCAACTCTTTATCCCTTGACTCTTTCTGTTCATTTTGTCTCAGATCTTTGCACTACTGCATTGCAGCACAAAGGAGTTAGAATGTTGCCCTAAATAATGAGTAAAGCCGAAAAATGATATTTTCACAATGAAGAATGACTCCAAATAAATAGCTCCCAACTGTCCCTCATTTGGAAGGACTGTCCCTTTTTGACATCAAATAACTCTGTCCCTCATGCAGCCTCAGTTGTCCCTTTTTTTGGACTGTTGTGCACATCTCTATACAAAATGTACAATTTTACTACCCAAAGTGTTTTGCCGCACTACAAATTTTATCCAGCCTCTATAATACTGCAAAAAAGACTCATTTACCTTTTTGACAAGGAGAGGGTAACAGTAAACGCATAAAATATATTCCGGTCCAAGCTAGAGTTGGAAAGTGCGCATTTAAACCCACCATTCCTACACTACTGGGATTCAGATGATGTGGAACAGCCTAACACAGTGGCAGCTGGTGAAGTTTTAGGATGGGGGGGCGCCAG
The DNA here is from genome assembly GCA_029206835.1 of Rana muscosa. Lineage (NCBI taxonomy): Eukaryota > Metazoa > Chordata > Amphibia > Anura > Ranidae > Rana > Rana muscosa. The sequence goes on from CM055122.1 coordinate 425,405,450, forward strand.
ACCCCGCCCTTCAGTTTTGACCCCTCCCACTTGGTGGAAATGGGCGTGGTTTCCGCGAAATGGTGGGCGTAGCTCTAAGGTGGTGTGGTTAGCATCTGAGATGAACAAGGGATGGAGGCAGAGAGAGAGAGAGAGAGAGGGAGGGACAGCAGGCCCAGATCCTACACAACAATAGAAATATGTGTATTCTAGAAAGTTTAACAATCAGCAGATAAAGACACTTCAATCATCCCGGCACCATGGTTGTTATGGTGTCAGGATGATTGAAGCACATTATTTCTATTATTACATTGTAATATAAAATGAAATCATTCAACTCACCATAATGCAGAATCAGTGGAAGCCCTGAGCGTGTCGCCTGCCTCCAGATGCCATCAGGTGTCCCCAGCGGTGTCCCTCCTGACATGCAGCCCTGTGTTACATCAAATGCAGTCCTGTGTCACATCAAATGCAGTCCTGTGTCACATCAAATGCAGCCCGTGTCACATCAAATGCAGCCCGTGTCACATCAAATGCAGCCCGTGTCACATCAAATGCAGCCCGTGTCACATCAAATGCAGCCCTGTGTCACATCAAATGCAGCAGAGGGGGCTCTAGGCTTTGTGAGGCCTTAGGCAAAATTAGACATGAGGCCCCACTCAGGCCCATAATAGAAAAAATAATTCAAGCAATAAAAATTAACTGTATAAGGAGGGTACATGGGAGGGTAAGTGGACACACTACAGGGGGCAGGAGGGTACAGTACATGGGAGGGTAAGTGGACACAGTACAGGGGGCAGGAGGGTACAGTACAGGGTGGGGGAGCAGGAGGGCACAGTACAGAGGGAGGGTAAGTGGACACAGTACAGGGGGCAGGAGGGTACAGTACAGGGTGGGGGAGCAGGAGGGCACTGTACAGAGGGAGAATAAGTGGACACAGTACAGGGGGAGCAGGAGAGAACAGTACAGAGGGGAGGGTAAGTGGACACAGTACAGGGGGCAGGAGGGTACAGTACAGGGGGAGGGTAAGTGGACACAGTACAGGGGGCAGGAGAGTACAGTACAGGGGGGAGCAGGAGGGAACAGTACAGAGGGAGGGTAAGTGGACACGAGAGTACAGTACAGGGGGGAGCAGGAGGGAACAGTACAGACGGAGAGTAAGTGGACACAGTACGGGGGGTAGGAGGGTACAGTATAGGGACAGTAATGTTTAATACAGAACTGCCACTGCCCCATCAAATGCAGCCACTGCCTCATCAAATGCAGCCATTGCCTCATCAAATCCATTGCCCCATCAAATGCAGCCCCTGCCCCATCAAATGCAGCCACTGCCCCATCAAATGCAGCCACTGCCTCATCAAATACAGCCACTGCCTCATCAAATGCAGCCATTGCCCCATCAAATGCAGCCATTGCCCCATCAAATGCAGCCATTGCCCCATCAAATGCAGCCATTGCCCCATCAAATGCAGCCATTGCCCCATCAAATGCAGCCACTGCCTCATTGCAGCCATTGCCCCATCAAATGCAGCCATTGCCCCATCAAATGCAGCCATTGCCCCATCAAATGCAGCCACTGCCTCATTGCAGCCATTGCCCCATCAAATGCAGCCATTGCCTCATCAAATGCAGCCATTGCATCATCAAATGCAGCCATTGCATCATCAAATGCAGCCATTGACTCATCAAATGCTCTAACAGTACTGTCAATACACGTGATAATTAATAAGGGGGGGAGGTATTGCCACTGCTCCCGCCGACCAGCTGATGTTAATGAAAATTTTAATAAGGGGGGGTGCCGCTGAAAAAAATAGTAATAAGCGGGGGCCGTCTAATGTTATAAGTGGGGGGGCGGTGCCGCTGCTCCCGCCGGCCAGGTGATGTTGAAAAAAATGTAATAAGCGGGGGTGGGGTTGGGGTGCCACTGCTCCCGCCGACCCGACCAGTTAATGTTGATACATTACAGTAGCCATGGCAAGCTTAACTCCTGACGATCCTCTCAGGCGGTACATTCAACGGAGCTGCCGAGTGCCGACGTCACTTCCTGTACTTTGAGTGACGTTGGTACTACAACAGAAAGCACCGCCCATGTCCCAGGGCGGTGAATGTCTATGCAGTGGCCAGTCCATCGCACCGGAAGCTCGTGGCACGCTCGAACGCGCCACAGAACAGGTTTTTGGCTGCAATTGAAGCGCCTCGTCTGCAATCTCGTCATTGACGTGGCGTTTCCCATATAGCACTGTGCCCGGCTCCCGGACACAGTGCACATAAGGACTTTTTTTTCTCTTAAAGGGACATTTTTTTTTTATATATATATATATATATATTTTTGACTGCCTGGGGGGGGGGGGGGGCGGGCTGCCACTGGCCTAAGACCTCAGAGATTATTGCTTTAAAAGAGGTGCTTCATCCCCTTTAAGCAATACTTAAAGTGCATGTGCATTTCCCATCTAGCTGACATTTCTTTGACTTTAAAGAAGTATTTAACTTTTTTGGATAGATAAAAATGTTACAACTTTCAACTAACACACAAGCTTGCACCTGGAGACAGGCTTTTCCTGTGGTTTTAGCCATATCCTGGAAGCTTGTAGTTTAGCAAACATGTACATTTCTCTAATTCTCATCTTGAACACAGTGGAAATTGACATGATCCCTGAAAACAGCATATTTAAGGCTGATCTCATATTTCCGTAAACATTTTTTGACAGATCTTACATGTGATCTCATGCAAGTTTGTGTTATAGGAGTATAGTCAGAGGGCAGCCAGATGGTCTAGCTGTGCTTTCACATTGGCATAGTTAAATTAAGATTTCTAAGCCAGTGTAAACAAACATATTTCTACTGGTTACTAGAGGCAGTCACTACACTTTGACTTATTCATTTAAGTAGCTCTAAATCCAATCACTAAATTTAATTTAAGCTTAACCCTCTTCATGATGCCTCCCTAGCCCCTTAATGAGCTTTAAAAGTGACTGATTTGAATGGCTCTCACAGTGGTTACATGATCGGTAGCCCGGCTCACTGGTTCCCAATCAGAAGCTTAAAGCAGAGGTCCACACAAAAATGGAACCTCCGCTGTCCGGATTCCTCCCCCCTCCGGTGTCATATTTGGCACCTTTCAGGGGGAGGGGGAAGTAGATACCTGTCTAAGACAGGTATTTTAACCCACTTCTGGGCATAGACCCCTGCATTATCTGCGGGAGTCTACGGCACTTCTGGCGCCCCCACTGTCTTCTGAGAGACACACGGGTCCCAGAAGACAGCAGGGACCAGTGGCATTGTGCAGCGTGAGTCGCGCATGCGCAGTAGGGAACCAGGAAGTAAAGCCGCAAGGCTTCACTTCCTGATTCCCTTACCGAAGATGGCGGAGGCAGCATCCAAGGACCGAGGGACGGGTTCGGCCTCAGTTGCTGACATCGCGGGCGCGCTGGACAGGTAAGTGTCCTTATTTTTAAAGTCAGCAGCTACAAAAAAATTGGCGGACCTCCGCATTAACTGAGAGCTGGCAGTGAAAGCTAAGTCAGTGTGCTGGGAGTGTGCAGTAAATCATGGATGTATATGAGCGGGAGCCTGGAATTAACCACTTACGGACTGCTGCCCGCCATCGTTATACGTCAGCTGTTTTAAATACCATTGTTATTGCAGCAGCTAACTGCCATAACCCCAATATCTTTTTAAACAGCGGGCAGTCCGCTTTCAGATAATAGTGGCGTCTGCAGCGGATTCGCTGTGAGATTACTTTTATCGGTGGTGGGACGGGTGGATCCCCCCACCGCTCCCTGGTGGTCTCCGTCGCTTACCGGAGCCGTAGGTAGCGGCGAAGATGATCGGGTCCTTTCCCCTGCGAGACATGGAGTCGAGTGACAGAAAGATGGCCCCCACTGTGCTCCATACAATTGAGTGACGGAAGCGACGTCAAATGTCACTTCTGTCTAATAGTCTTAAAGGGGAAAAAAAAAAAATTATTGAAAAAAAAAAGACATTTTATTTTTTATTGCTTTTAAGTGTAAATGTGAGATATGAGGACTTTATGGCCCCAGATCACACATTAAAGTGGTCCTGACATGCTTTTTGTCTATTACAAGGGATGTTTACATTCCTTGTAAAAGGAATAAAATTGATCAAAATATTTTTTTTTAAATGGACAGTGTAAAAATAAAAAGTTAAATAAATAATTAAAAGTGCCCTGTCCCGCCAAGCTCGCGCGCAGAAGTTAACGCATACGTAAGTCGTGCCCACATATAAAAACGGTGGTCAAACCACACATGTGAGGTATCGCCACAATCACTAGAGCGAGAGCAATAATTTTAGCAAAAGACCTCCTCTGTAACCCTATAGTGGTAACCTGTAGAAAATTTTCAACGTCGCCTATGGAGAGTTTTAAGGGTCAAAGTTTGTCGCCATTCCACGAGCGGGTGCAGTTTTGAAGCGTGACATGTTGGGTATCAATTTACTGAGCGTTATATTATCTTTCACAATATAAAAAAAAAAATTGGGCTAACTTTACTGTTTATTTATTTTATTAAAAAAAGGGTATTTTTTTCCCCAAAAATTGTGTTTGTAAAACCGCTGTGCAAATACGGTGTGACCAGGGCCGGCCCAAGACATTGTGCTGCCTGGGACCAAGAATGAAATGCTGCCCCCCCCAAAAAAATAAATCACGCCCACCAAAAGGCCCCCCACATTCATTATTTTATATCATGATAACTAAAGGGGACCCGTCATGGCTCTATACATGTATAGGAGTAAAAAGAGGACCTGTCGTGGCTCTATACATGTATAAAGAGGACCTGTCATGGCTCTATACATGTATAAAGGATAATAAAGAGGACCTGTCGTGGCTCTATACATGTATAAAGGATAATAAAGAGGACCTGTCGTGGCTCTATACATGTATAAATGAGTATAAAGAGGACCTGTCATGGCTCTATACATGTATAAAGGAGTATAAAGAGGACCTGTCATGGCTCTATACGTGCATATAGGTGTATAAAAGGACCTGTCAGGGCTCTATACATGTATATAGGAGTATAAAGGGACCTGTGCATGGCGGGCGGCCGCAATGTCTTTTGCGCAAACGAATCAATGTACGCTAATTATGTTTTTTTTGGTACCAAAAATATGTAGAAGAATACATATTGGCCTAAACTGATGAAGAAATTATTTTTTTATACATTTTTTGGATATTTATTATAGCAAAAAGTACAAAATATTGTTTATTTGTTTTTTTTTAATTGTTGCTCGTTTGTTGTTTATAGTGCAATAAATAAAAACCGCAGAGGTGATCAAATATCACCAAAAGAAAGCTCTATTTGTGGGAAAAAAAGGACGCCAATTTTATTTGGGTACAGTGTCGCATTACCGCGCAATTGTCAGTTAAAGCGACACAGTGCCGTATCACAAAAAATGGCCTGGTTATTAAAGGGTTTGTAAAGGTTCGTGATTTTTCACCTTAATGCATCCTATGCATTAAGGTGAAAAAACACCTGGCAATGACTGCCCCCCAGCCCCCCTGTTTTACTTACCTGAGCCCGTTCACTTGCTGTGCGCGTCCCCCGGCGTCCTCTTCTCCACGGAGTCTGGCCGTTAATTGGCTAGATTGATAGCAGTGCAGCCATTGGCTCGCGCTGCTGTCAATCACATCCAATGACCCGGGCCCTGGGGGGGGCGGGAACGAGTCATACACGTTGTGTCTATGGACGCAGCGTGTATAACAGGGAGCGCGCCCGCAAGCTAACCCCCTTGGGAGAGTGCTTCCCAGAAGGGGGTTAGCTGATGCAGGGAGGAGCCAAGACAGCCGCCGAGGGACCAGAGAATCGGGGCCACTCTTTTCCAAACGCACTGCACAGTGGAGGTAAGTATAACATGTTTGTTATTTAAAAAAACAAAAAAAACAAAGCCATACAACCGCTTTAAGTGGGCAAATCCTTCCGGTCCTTAAGTGGTTAATCAGGGCTGGGCAAGGCAAGTCCCTCTCAGAGGCTCTCATGTCTCATACAACTTGTGATGTGTGTTTGTACTTACAGTTTTGCTTCGGAATCCACCACCAGATGCGGGTTGTCACCTGCCACACGTTGCGGATTGTCGGCTGCCACATGTTGCGCATGGTCACTTATGTCACCTGCCACACGTTGCGGGTTGCCACTTGCCACACGTTGCGGATTGTCACGTCACCTGCCACACGTTGCGGATTGTCATCTGCCACACGTTGCGGGTTGTCTCTTGCCACGTCACATGCCACAACATCACCTGCCACACGTTGCGCATTGTCACTTGCCACAACGTCACCTTCCGACACGTTGCGGATTGTCACTTGCCACAACGTCACCTGCCACACATTGCGGATAGTCCCGTGCCACACATTGCGGATAGTCCCGTGCCACACGTTGCATATTGTCACTTGCCACAACGTCACCTGCCACACATTGCGGATAGTCCCGTGCCACACGTTGCGGATTGTCACTTGCCAAGCGTCACCTGCCACACCTTGCATATTGTCACTTGCCACAACGTCACCTGCCACACGTTGCAGATTGTCACTTGCCATAATGTCACCTGCCACACGTTGCAGATTGTCACTTGCCACAACGTCACCTGCCACACGTTGCAGATTGTCACTTGCCACGGCGTCACCTGCCACACGTCGCGGATAGTCCCGTGCCACACGTTGCGGATTGTCACTTGCCAAGCATCACCTGCCACACGTTGCGCATTGTCACTTGCCACACGTTGCGCATTGTCACTTGCCAAGCGTCACCTGCCACACGTTGCGTATTGTCACTTGCCACACGTTGCGGATTGTCACGACATCACCTGTCACACGTTGCGGGTTGTCACTTGCTGTGTCCCAGAGTGAAGGCAGGCAGCAGAGAGATGATATTATCTCTCTGATGCCCATGGCTGCACAGTGAGGGTGAAACTGTGGTGATGCAGGGCGGCGGGGAGAGATGACATCATCACTCTGCTCCGCTGCCCGCTCACTTGCTGACTGCTCCCAACCCCCGCTGCGAGTGCTCTGTCCGCCCCTGTCACCAACAGCAGCGGCGCCGGGCTCCTCACAGGGAGCGGTGCCTGCAGTGTTCACTCGCTGACTGCCCCCTCCCCCCGCCTGTGAGTGTCCTCACAGGCAGCGGCGCCGGTACACCGGGCTCCTCACAGGGAGCGGCGCCTGCCCATGCCTGCTCACTCGCTGACTGCCCCCCGCCTGTGTGAGTGTCCTCAGCGGCGCCAGGCTCCTCACAGGCAGCGGAGCTGGCTGGCGGGCGTCAGTTTGCCGCCCCCCTAACAGTGCCGCCTGGTACCATGGTACCACCCGGTCCCATCATAGGGCCGGCCCTGGGTGTGACATAAAGTATTGCAATAGCCGCCATTTTATTCTCTAGGGTGTCTGAAAAAGTATATATTATATTTGGGGATTCTAAGTAATTTTCTAGCAAAGGAACCTGATTTTAGCTTGTAAACAACAAGTTTGAAAAATAGGCCTGGTCCTTAAAGCGGAGTTCCACCCACTTTTGAGAGGTGGTCTTAAACGAAAGACGAATGCGGTGCCCAAAAAAAACATGAACAAAAAGGTAAAAACAATACTTTATGGGAAACAAAACAAAGCAAAAAAGAAGAAAAATTGTTAGTTTCTTATATTACACAGTGCTTTAGCAAAATAAATGCTATCCATTTACATTAATTATTTATTTTTAAATATCCGTATATAGCTTTCTTTCTTGTCGTCTTGTTTGTGACTGAAGTTTTTCTGCAATGTCTTTGTCTGAGTGACAATTGTTTTATTCGGTGCCTGTAGGGTATACACACCCCAGTCATGCTAAATGAATTCCTGCTAGTATCTGTGGATATTTTTAACAAAGCTTTCTTATATATACATCTGAATGAAAGACATGGACACAGTCAGTGAACATTTTTTCTTGTCTGCTGTCTGAAAGGAGCGATGTCTTTAAAAAAGACTGAAGGATTAGTTTAAACACTGGCTACATTACGTAGATTTCATGTTTAATTGACACAAGATAGAATCAGTTCTGTATTGATTTATTTGTTAATGTCTAAGTAGATGTCGTGTTTAGTAATTAAAATGCATAGCTGCTTGTCGACCTTATGGGATAATGGCACATCACAAATGATGAGCACATTACACCGATGTGGTAGTCATTCATTTAGTAAGTTACAATTGTCATATGTGATGCACCTTTGTCACAGCAAATAATTGCATTACCATTCACTTGAGAATATTATTCTTCCTGTAACCTAGTGTAATGTCACAGCACCTAACTAGCATCAGTCAAATTCAATCTGATCATGGGTGCGCAGCAGTGTATCTAACTGGCTTTTCACAAGCTGTGCTATTACTTATCAACCGTCTATTTTCTTAATGCCTTTTTTTTATTAAATACGGAGCACAGTCCAATGAACTTTAACCACTTAAGGACCGGAAGGATTTACCCCCTTAAAGGGGTTGTAAAGGTTCCTCCTTTTTTAAAAAAAAATAACAAACATATCATACTTACCTCCACTTTGCATAGAGTGGCCCCGGTCCTCGTCTTCTGGGGTCCCTCGGCGGCTGTTTCGGCTCCTCCCCGCAAGAGCTAACCTCCGTTCTGGGAAGCTCTCTCCCAAGGGGGTTAGCTTGCGGGCACGCTCCCGTGATACAGTCGGCGGCCATAGCCGCCGACTGTATCCCTCGGCCCCGCCCCCCGGTGCGCCGCGTCATTGATTTGATTGACAGCAGCGGGAGCCAATGGCTGCGCTGCTATCAATTATCCAATGAATGAGCCAAGAAGAGCCGAGAAGCCCGGCCGAGAAGCCAGCGCGTTCACGACGCAGGACTTTCGAGGGCTCAGGTAAGTAAACTGGGGGGCCGCTAACCATCAGATGTTTTTTCACCTTTAATGCATGGAATGCATTAAGGTGAAAAAACATGTACCTTTACAACCCCTTTAATGACCGGGCCATTTTTTCCGATACGGCACTGCGTTGCTTTAACTAACAATTGCACGGCCGTGCGACGTTATACCCAAACAAAATTTGTGTCCTTTTTTTCCCACAAATAGAGCTTTTTTTTTGTGCAATTTGATCACCTCTGCGGTTTTAATTTTTTCCGCTATAAACAAAAAAAGAAAGACAATTTTGAAAAAAGCTATATTTTTTACTTTTTCCTAGAATAAATATCCCCCCCCAAAAAAATAAAAAAAAATTCTTCCTCAATAAGCGTATATAGATTGGTTTGTGCAAAAGTTCTAGCCTCTACAAAATTGGGGAAAAGTTTATGTCATTTTTATTATGATTTTTTTTTTTTTACTAGTAATGGCGTGATCAGCGATTTTTAGCGGGACTGCGACATTGCGGCGGACTGATCAGACACTTTTGACACTTTTTTGGGACCAGTGACATTTATACAGCGATCAGTGCTATACAAATGCACTGAATACTGTATAAATGACACTGGCAGGGAAGGGGTTAACACTAGGGGGTCATTAAGGGGTTAGGTGTTCCCTAGGGAGGTGTTTCTAACTGTGGAAGAGTGTACTGACTGGAGGAGGAGAGAGATTGCTGTTCCTGATCACTAGGAACAGACGATCACTCTGCACTCCCCCGTCAGAGCCGGGATCTGTTTGTTTATTTTGACAGATCCCCGTTCTGACTCTCTGTGGAGTGATTGCGGGTCGCCGGCGAACATCGCGGCTGCCGTTCACACGAATCGGCTCCACAATGTGCGTGCGCCCACTGTATCTATTGCATGTACAGCTATGGCAATTTGCGCAATAGAGCCGTCCTGCCGGCAGTATAATGGCGGCTGGTCGGCAAGTGGTTAACTGACATTCTTAGGAGCTTTTCAAAGAGAGACCAACCTCCTTATTTCAGTCTCCTAACAGGTAAGTGACACCTACCTGGTGCAGTTTCAGTGATCAATCACAGAGTATTACATAGTTACATTGTAGGTAAGGTTGAATAAAGACATTAGTCCATCCAGCTCAACCTGTTTAGGTGTACGTGTGTCTGTGTCAATAATTATATACTCCCCGCTGACACCACCAGTTATGGAAGAGCAGGGCCGCTGATAGGGCAGTACAACCAGCCCTGTTGTACGGGGCCCGGCCCTATCAGCTGCATAGAGGGGCCCGGCCAGCATTACAGCTCATTGCTGCATTAAATAAAAAAATAAAAAAACGAGCTTGGTAAACTTCTCCCCCGCTCCTACTTGTTTTATGGAGCGGGGTTATACCATTTTCCTGGGCCCCATCAAGTCAACAGAGGGGCCCAGGTGCGCATAGAGGAGGGACTATTTCTTCATTTTCGGGGGCGGATGTATAACCAACCCAACCGCAACTCAATTAGTCCCGGCCGGCGGAGTGATACTGAGTGATGCTCAGGTGCGAGGAGGCTGACAGGGAACAGGAAGGAGAGCCTGGCTGCAATGGACATAGTGAGTAAAGATAGAATAAAGCAAAGAATCCTCACTGCGTCCTTAGAATAGAACTCACAACACAGCAGGTTATCATTAGCATTACAACAGTCTTCACAGGCAGCACAGTAAGTAGGGCTCTGTGTCTCATGGCTGCTGACTTTGTTATGGCTGTGGTGTGTTACTCTGTTATATACAGTACAGCCATAAGTTAACAAAGTCAGCAAACAGCCATGTCACATACAGCTATGATAGAGCCCCTGCTTACTGTGCTGCCTGTGATGATGATTGTAATGCTAATGAGGTGCTACTTTACACTTCAGTTGGGGGAGCAGTAAACATGTGCAGTGGAGCTGCATTTTACCCCCCCCCCCCAAAAAAAAAAAAAACACTTTCTGTCCAGCGACACACCATCACGTCTCTGGATTGGAAGGGTGATATCTCAGTCATCACTGCAGCAATGATCGGATATAATTTTTTAGCCCCAGTGATTCTGCACAAAGTAAAAGAGGACCTGTCATGGCCCTGCTATCACGAGGGATGTTATTCATTCCTTGTGAAAGCAAAAAATAAATAAATTAAAGATACAATGTAATTTTTTTAACAAAATGCTTATGCGCAATTGCGAACGCACATTTTGGCCCCGCACGCATATGTAAACGGCAAGAAACCTGCCTTTTGTTTTGATCCAGGGTTAGGGGTGGGGACATGGGTGTGGTCGAAGGGGGCCCCGTCAGGTAGGCTGTACGGGGCCCCATAATTTCTAACAGCTGCCCTGTGGAAGAGAGTTCCACATCCTTATCACCCTGACAGTGAAAAAACCCCTGCACAGCTTAAAGTGATTGTAAAGGTTCAATTATTTTTTAAATAAGAAAAACATGTCATACTTACCTGCTTTGTGCAAGGGTTTTGCACAGAGCGGCCCTGATCCTCCTTTTCTGGGGTCCCCTGGCGTAGCTCCTGGCTCCTCCTCCGCATTGAGTGCCCCCACGGAGAGCCACATTCCATGGGGCACCCGTGCGGGCGCCATTGACACAGAAAGCAAGACTCAGCCCCGCCCCCCTGCTCCCGTGTCACTGGATTTGATTGACAGTAGTGGGAGCCAATGAATCCTGTTGCTATCAATCTATCCAATGAGCACCCCAGACAGAGGCTGGAGCTGCTGGGCTCGTTCTCATCGCTGGAAAGATCGGGTTCAGGTAAGTTAAAGGGGGGCTCTGGGGGGTGGCTGCACCACAAAAGGTTTTTCACCTTAATGCATATAGAATGCGTTAAGGTGAAAAATCTTGAGACTTTTCAACTCCTTTAAACCGCTTCTCCTCCAATCTTATTGTGTTCCCCGTGTCCTCTTACACTCCCTGAGACTAAATCATTTTTTCCTAAGCTGGGATCACCATTGAGGTATTTGTAAATCGCTACCATATCCCCTCCCAAGCGTCTCTTCTCCAGCAAGAATAAATTTAGTGCTTGTAGTCGTTCCTCGTAACTGAGATCCTCCAATACACTTATTACTGTATTTATTGGTGTATAACACTCACTTTTTTACCCAGAAAATAGAGGGTAAACTGTGCCTGCGTGTTATACGCAGGGGGCTGTGGAACATTTTTTTCCTGAAACTACCCTCTTAAAGTTAGGGTGCGTGTTATACGCCAATAAATACGGTAATTTTGTTGCCCTTCTTTGGACTCTCTCCAATTGCAGCACATCCTTTCTGAGGACTGGTGACCTGAACTGGATGGAATACTCCAAATGTGGCCTAACTAGAGTTTTATAAAGTGACAGGACTATAGTTTTATCTCTGGAGTATATCCCCTTTTTTATGCATGCTAAAATTCTCCCGGATTTGGTAGCTGCAGCTTGACATTGCATTGCTCAGGCTGTCTTCTACTAGGACCCCCAGATCTTTCTCCATCCTTGATTCCCCCAGAGTTTCTCCCCCTAGTGATTAGTTTGCGTTTATGTTTTTAGCCCCCAAGTGCACTACCTTACATTTCTCTACATTAAACCTCATTTGCCATGTAGTTGCCCACTTCATTATTTTGTTCAGGTTTTCTGTACATTTTTTATATCCTGATGTGAAGTTATTGCCCTGATTATTTTTGTGTCGTCCACAGCAAAAACTGAGATTGAGCTATTTTCCCATACTCTATATAATTTATGAATAAATTAAACAGAATTGGTACCCCACTTACCACTCCAGACCAGTCTTAGTACACTTTATTTATCACCACTCTTTGGACACGCCCCTGTAACTAGAACAAACCTTATGGTCCATGCTTGCAGACCTCAGTTTGTAGATTAAGCGTTTATGGGGAACTGCTTCGAATGCCTTTGCAAAATCCAGATACACCACATCCACAGACCTCCCCTATCTAGATGGCAGCTCACTTCCTTGTAGAATGTTAACAGATTGGTTTGGCAGCAACGACCCTTCGTAAACCCATGCTGATTACTACTAATGATACTGTTTTCTTGGATATAGTCCCTTATCATCCCTCCAATAATTTACCTACTATTGATTTTAGGCTGACTGGCCTGTAGTTTCCAGGAATGTCTCTGCCCTTTTTTGAATATTGGTACCACATTGGCTTTTCTCTAATCAGCTAGTATGATTCCTGTCAGTATGCTGTTTGCAAAGATTAGGAATAATGGTCTAGCTATAACCTGACTTAGTTCTTTGAGGACTCTCAGGTGTAAGCCATCTGGTCCTGGTGATTTCTTTGTGTCAAGCTTTTCTAGTCTTTCTAGACTTCGGCCTCTGTTAGCCACAAGGGTACATCCTGTGATGTGTTACTAACAATCCTGTCATGGTCAGTATACCCCAACCTTTTCCTGTGTAAAAACTGAGGAGAAGAAAGCATTTAGTACAGTTGCCTTCTCTGTGTCATCTGTTACCATCCTCCCATCATTGTCTTTTGTGTGGGCAATATGCTCTGATCTTGCTGTTTTACTGTTAATATATATAAACCATTCCTTGGGATTTTTTTGTTACTCTCCTCCACTATGTGTCTCTCATAGTCTTTTTTAGCTGCCCTGATTTAATTATTACACTTCTTATTGCATTACTTTTAGTGTTGGAATGCTGACATTGACCCCTCAGTTTTATATTTTTTAGCCTAGGTTCACATTATAGCGATTTATCATGCAATTTGAGGGATCAAATCACATTACAAGTCGCAGCCTATTGGAGGCAATGGCACTGTTCCAATTGGTGTGACACCAATTTTGTGGCGCCGCACCGATTTGAAAAAGTAGTTCCTGCACTACTTTTGCCGATTTCAGGTGCGACTTCAATAGACATCTGTGCATGAAGCCACACAGATGTCTATCAAATAGCACCTGAAATCGCGCTGACCTTGCTACTTTGAAATTGCGCTACTTCAAGTGAAGTAGCTCAATTTCAAAGTAGCATCAATGTGAACCAGGGCTAAAGGACATTTTTTTCTCTTTAATAAGACTTTTTACATTATGGTTTAGCCACCCAGGTTTAGCCTTTGATCCTCTATATGTTTTGCCCATTAGAATGCACTGTGTGATACCTTTGTTTAATATGTTCCTAAAGCATTCCAATTTTTCTTCCGTGTTCAATGTTTCTAGGATTTGGTCCCAATTGATGTCTTGTAGAATTGAGTACAGGTAATAAAGGGAAAAATACCACGCTCTGCCTATTAACAAGAAAACTAAAAAGTAAAAACTAGGAAAGTAGCAGCAGCTCAAACGTGAGATATACACATGTACAAATTGCAAAATATAAAGAAAAATCTGCCCTGTAAAGCTGTAAAAATGTGAACAAATTACTGTGATACAAAAAATGACAATTGCAATTAATACACCACTAAACATAATGAAAAGTGAACAGTCCTCAGAGTATCATAAAAATGGTCCAATTATCTAATTGAAGTGGAGTTGGATTCTTGACAAAAACACCATTAATCATTGCATGTAGATAAAAGTGAACTCTTGATAAAAACACCACCAACAAACGTGCACCTCCACCACATGAATTGCGCACTTACCGCAAGGCAAGCTTAATAAGCCTGTAGTGTTGATCACTATCCGGATCTGTATCCAGCAGCAGTTCACAGGAGTGGGACAAAAGGTGGACCAGGTGGGCTCTGAATACTGGACACTCAGGATTTGGCGTCAATCGTGTACCCAAAAAAGTTAAGAAGAACTCTCCATAGTGTAAATCAGACTAGTAAGGATTTATTAAGAATAAAAGTTGCACTTACAGGAACGAAGATAAAAACATCCATAAAAAGTATTGCCGGCCGGCTTGCAGACACCCGTCCACTCACAAGATACACCGCAATGATAACCCCTGGGCCTCAACCTCCCGACATACGCTTCATCACAGAATGACGTCGTTTTGGGGAATGGGCGACGCACTGACTCATCGCTTTAAATAGTACCACAGAGAAACTACGCCTCGATCTGAATCCTGAGTAGCGGAACCTGATCCCCTCTAATCGGGGCTAGAAAGACTATCTATGATCAATATTAAAATCTAAATATTTAAATTAAATAAAAAACTGGGAAGGAGGACAGGAACATAGTATAGGTTAGATATGTGGGACTAACAGCTATACATAAAAGGACAAAAAAAAACCTGTACCTCTTAACGGCACAGAAAGACCACACAGATTCTGACTCCATCTCGCCTCAAATGGTGGAGAGAGAATATAGCACCTATGGCCGGGCAAAACATCCAAGGATGACACAGGGATGATTGCTCAACTCAGTGGTGGGAAATAAAAATACCATCCACAGTTCCCTCACGTAAACTAAGGAAGGTGTAATGTATCACTATTAACCATCACTGGTGGCAAAAAAATAAAATAATAAAAAAAATAAAAAAAATTAAATTTAAATATTGAAAGTATTAATTGTCAGACGAAGACAATATTAACCCAATTGTGGGGGAAAAAAGGGGAGGAGGGGAGAAAACCCACAAAAATATATATATATCCCCCCAGAAAGCAACACTTGACCTATGAGATCACTTGGGACAAGGTCACAACTACCAATAATAGATATATAAAAAGGTGTTGCTACTCATGCCCCGTACACACAAGCGTTTTTCCCGTCGAAAAAAAAACCAACAATGCTTTTCCTGACAGAATTCCTCTCAAGCCTGCCTTGCATACACACGGTCACACAAAAGTCCGGTGAACTTTTGACTGCCAAGAACGCAGTGATGTAAAAGACTACGACGAGCCGACAAAATTAAGTTCTATGCTTCCGAGCATGCGTCAAATTGTTTCCGAGCATGCGTGTTTTTTTTCCCGTCAGAAAAGCATACAGACGAACGTTTCCCTGACGGGAAAAAACAGATCCTGCTCTCTTTTTTTTCCGGCAGTTTTCCTGTTGTTAAAAGTCTGATGGAGCAAACACAGGGTTGGGATTCCCGACCAACAGCTCTCATCAGACTTTTTCCTACAGGAAAACCGGTCATGCATACGGGGCATCAGGGTTCACATCGAGTTTGCATAGTAAAATTAAATTGAAAATAGCTTAGACTGTACTAAGAATTATCAATGAATGCACTCAAGTCTACATCAACGTTCAACCCAAAGGGGGTATAGCTCTTGATCCTATATATCCAAGCCATTTCAAGTCTGGATATACTACGCACAAAAGAGCCACCTCTCCATTGCGGGGTATACTTGTCGATCCCTAAAAAAAAAATGGTTTTTGCAGGATTCTTATATGGGCTTTCAGATAGTGCCTTGAGACTGTGTGTTTAGGGAAACCGTTCTTGATATTCGTTACGTGTTCATTAAGTCTGACCTCTTTTGCCCAAAGTTCAGAAAAGTTTGCTCGTTTGAAATTTAGTGTTCTTGTGTTACCCTAGTGCCTCCTTTTCCTATGATTTATGCTAAATGTGATCATCCTGTGATTGCCAGATTCCAAGTTGTCCCATATTGCCACATCTGAGATCAGACTTGGACCGTTTATAATTAATAGATCTAGCAATGCATTCTTTCTAGTCGGTGAATCCACCAAATGAGACATGAAGTTGTCCTGTAAGACATTTATGAAATTACGTGCCTTTAATGAGTGAGCTGTCCCCTCTGCCCAGTCAATGTCGTGATAATTTAAGTACCCCATTATGATGACCTTTCCCTGCCTCGCTGCCATTTTCAACTGTAATAGGAGTTCCAGCTCCTCCTCCTCCTTCAGGTTGGGGGGCCTGTAACATACCCCCACTATTAATTTCCCACTTACTTCTTCTTTTTGGAGTTCTACCCACATGGATTCCACCTCCCCTTGTCCCATTCACAATGCCACTCCTCTCTATCACCCTTACATAATTTTTGATATATAGACACACAACTCCCCCTCTTCTACTGTCCCTGTCCTTCTGATAAAAAGAATACCCCATAATATTTGCCAGCCAGTCGTGTGAGCTGTCAAACCAAGTTTCTGTTATTCCCACAAAGTCTAAGTCCTCCTTGTGTAATAGCAGCTACAGTTCAGCCAATTTGTTAGCTAGGCTCCTGGCATTTGTGTATATGCCTCTCAGTGTTGTATGAGTGAATATTAATTTCTCCTTATGTTTTCTCATGCTTTGTTCTTGATTTGTCTTATCATTCACCCCGGGATTAGATGTTACGGCTATATTATCACTACTAACTCCACTATTACCTTCTGTCCTTTTCTCACTGCAATTTATCGCTTCCTCTGAACCCTTCCCCGCCCCCCCCCCCAACACCTAGTTTGAAAGCCCCTCCAACTTCGTGGCCATCTTTCTTCCCAATAGAGCTGCACTGTCACCATTAAGGTAGAGCCCGTCCCTACTAATGAGCCGGTAACCGACCGACTTAGAAACCCCAAAAACAAAACCCTCCATTTCCAATGCTGGCCACATCATATTGCTGTTTGCATCAATAAGCGAACACAGTAAATGTATACAAACTGACCAGCAGCTCTCATGTGCGGACCTGTAAATAAAAGCCTCCACTGCGACCTGCATCAAAGTGTAAATGCAGTCAATGTACACAGTTGACTAGCAGCTGCCAGTGTGTAGGATTGCTGATCAATAACTACACACTGGTTTGTACTTTGATACCCGTGCAAATGCTGGGCACATCCCAGTGGAAGGGTCCACATATTGCAGCAAGTCCGCATTGCATGACTCCGGATCAACTTTCTTTGCAAATAATCTGCTGCAAGTTCTGGTTCAGTTACATTGTGCAATAGTCATCCCACCACAGGGGTCACTGTGGCTGAATTTTCATGCTGTAGACTTGCAGAGCTCTTGCTGTAGACTCACCACTGCAAATTTGCTACAAATTGGAAAAGTGTCAACTAGAACTTGTGCTTCAAGTGCTCTGCAAGTGTACAACTTGCCAGTGAAAATGTGCAGCAAGCTAATAGACTTACAATTCAACACTGCCACAAATTTGTGGCAAGTTATCCTTGCTATCTGGTATGCAGCACAGCCCTGGTACCCAGGGCCGGATTAACAGCGATATGGCCTTGGTGCTGAGGATTTTGGTGGGCCTTAAGGGTTGTGTGTCAGCGTGCACCCTGAGGGGAAAGAGTGCAGCGTCACAGGTCTAATGCTATGGAAGTCCCAGGCATCCATAAGAGCCCTGCATCAGCGTGCGTGGCATGCCCTGAGGTGAGGTTGAAGGGCACAGCTGTGCAGATCAAACACAACACTACAGAAGCAGAATACCTGGTTCCTATTAAGACTGCCCGCAGTGCCCGTTATTAATCCTGCCACCAAACCCAGGCGGCGCAGCATGAGGAATGCAGGACCAGTCAGACCAGAGGAAATCTCTCCATGTCGGCCCATTGCTTTCCGTGCGCGGCCTTTTTTATTTTGGGTGGCTATGCCCAGGGGTTTTCATCTCAGAGAATAGGTGCAGGAACCCCCTCCTCCCACACCACGTCATAGGGTGGGTGTGGCCAAATCGTACAGTGGGAGGGTCTTAAAGGGACATTGTTCAATAAAACCAGGAATGCATAACACAGGGTTCAGGAGAGCGTAATACACAGAGCGCTGGGTTCAGGACAGTGTAATACACAGAGCGCTGGGTTCAGGAAAGCTTAATACACACAGTGCTGGGTTCTGGAGAGCATAATACACAGAGTGCTGGGTTCAGGAGAGCACATTACACACAGTGTTGGGTTCAGGAGACTGTAAAACACAGAGCTCGGAGTTCAGGACAGTGTAATACACAGAGTCCTGGGTTCAGGACAGGGTAATACACAGAGCGCTGGGTTCAGGAGAGCATATTACACAGAGTGCTGGGTTCAGGAGAACATAATACACAGAGTGACTAAAATAGTGTATAAAAATAAATCAACTGCCCTCTTCTTCCCTTATACACTCCACTTCGGGAGCAGGTCTGCTGAATGCAGACCAAACAAACCTTACTAGCTGCTACTTTACAAAAAACATATAATAAAAGTATTTTGAATAAACAAAAATAGTAGCGCTTCTGTGTATCACACCACAAATCTAAATACTATAGAAAATATATATATGTCCCGTGAAGAAATACATATATGTGAAAAACTGCAAAACATATACTCTAAAAATATATATGTGCACATACAATAAATTAATAAGTGTCCGTAGCATTCAAATACTGTTTTCAAACCAGTTGTAAAAAAACATTTAAAGAAAGTCCATCAGTGAGATACGT
This sequence comes from Rana muscosa, assembly GCA_029206835.1. Taxonomy (NCBI): domain Eukaryota; kingdom Metazoa; phylum Chordata; class Amphibia; order Anura; family Ranidae; genus Rana; species Rana muscosa. Next base: position 425,424,497 of record CM055122.1, read on the forward strand.
GTTCCAATAATAGTGACTTCAACTAAAATTTGCATAAAAATCTTCCTGTGTTCTCTTGAATAAACCTTCATCACACCAGCGTGATTAGTGACTCCACTCCCTAAGGACTTGCACTCACCACTAGGATTTGCCTTGCACTCTCATGCTCGGCTTCACAGCTTAAACACCCCTCAGGGTATAAAAGATAGATCCAAACGATGTTGCTAGGTCAGTCAAGTTTTCCCACATTAAAAAGAAAAAAGGTCTCCAATAGTGAAGTACGTAAAAACTTTTATTAAACACAGCACAGGTAACCTTCAATAGTTTCACTCACATCTAGCAAATTAAAGTTAGGCACTTCAGCAAAATCACTTCAAAACGCCAGACAGGCATACGACAGGTAGCCGCGATGTATTGCAGTCTCGGCGGACCAATCAATCATTTGTGTCTCACCCTCCTTCATATATGCCCGTTTCTCCACTCCAATCGAAAACACCGTGAACTTCCGTCCAAACACCGGACTGTAAATTCGATGAGCGGTCGAAAAAACCGAACGCCACACACTATACAATAGCGCCGTGTAGCTTCTCCCAGACTAGTTTCGTCGCATAGGACTTCTTCCAATGGGATTGGCTACACGGACTAGTATCACCCCCTTTATACTCCCGTCCGTGATAGTTCGCGGAGTGATTCATGCTGCGCAAATGCGCGCTAGCTGTCCCCAGGACTACAATACATCGGGCATGACCCCATCTGCGGCTAGCGCAACAACATTGCAAGATGATAATATCAGATAAAATCTGCATATAATCTAAACTTCAGGTACTTAAAAAGATAGGGTACCTAAATGCCGTATATTTAGCATAACCTAATATGCATATCAACATAAAATTATCTGGTAATTATCCACAAGAGGCATTATATACAAAAATGACAAGTGAGGACAATAAATCACAGAAATTAAGATTAGATAAAATCAAATCACCATAATTAAACATGCGGAAAATATGTAAATGAGCAATAGATCATAAAAGGGTCAAATGTATATAGTGCAGATCTATTATAGTACACATTTTCTAGAGAGAACTGGCCTTAAAAAACGATAAATAGTCTCTCAAACCTATAAAAACCTCCATCCACATATTCAAAAGGAGAAAAAAAATGTATAATGTGTATGCATGCACCCAAATTGGGCATTCACGCATGCGCATACATCCTAATCTATTCGTTTTGAAAGAAATATATTAAAACCCTTTAAAAATTACTAATAAAACAATTCAAATCGAGTTCAATATTTAACCCTCTCGGGTGGAGACTCTTAAGGAGAAATATCCATCTCGTTTCTCTCTGTGAGAGGTCTTTGACTCGATTTGAACCTCTCCAAGCAGAATATGTACAATCAATCCCACAAAACTGTAGAAGGGTAGGGTCCTGATTATGTTTCTCTTTGAAATGTAGGGAGACACTATGGTATCGGAAGCCCTTTCTGATATTAGCTAGGTGCCCCAATACCCGTACTCGTAGGAGTCGTTTCGTTCTCCCTACATAGTACAACCCGCAAGGGCACCACAATAAATAAACCACAAAGGAAGAGTTGCATGTAATAAACTGTTCAATTTCAAATATATCACCCTCTTTGTTTGTAAGGCTGGTAGTCCCTCTGTTGTCAGTTTTCACTGTTTTACAACAGATACATTTGCGGCAAGAATAAAATCCTTTGAAGTTTTTATTCAAAGTTTGGCGAGTGGGCGGATCCAAAATTTTCCGTACCACCCGGTCACCAAAGTTAGGTGCCCTCCTATAGATAAATTTAGGATTTTCTGACAAGATTTCGCATAGATGTCTATCTCTGCATATAATGTGCCAATATTTGCGAAAAATCTCCTCTACCTCTTTGTACTGATAATGAAAATCGGATATAAAACCTAGTTGGTATGTCTTATTAGTGATTCCATCCTCTTTTTTCCTTAAACATTGTTCCCTTGGAATTAAAGCTACTTCATTGATAGTGTTCTTAATTCTATCTTCCGTATAGCCTTTCTGTAAAAACTTATTGCCAAGGATATTGGCCTGCGTATAATAATTATGGCAGAGTGGGAGGACAGACATGTCTTCAATGTATGTGGACCGGAAATGAAATTGTACCGGCGATTCATAGATGACCTCCTGTTTGTTTGGGAGGGTTCCAGACAATCAGTTGAGGATTTCATCAAACATCTGAATCATAACACCAATAATATAGTTTTGGATCATGCCATCAGTGAGGAAGAAGTTTAAGGCCACTGATCGGAATAGCTATTTGTCAATCGGAAGCGGACATCATCCAGTTTGGATCAGAAATATTCCGAAAGGACAAATGCTAAGAATTTGTCGCAACTGTACAACAACAACTGATTATTATACGCAGGCCAATATCCTTGGCAATAAGTTTTTACAGAAAGGCTATAAGGAAGATAGTATTAAGAACACTATCAATGAAGTAGCTTTAATTCCAAGGGAACAATGTTTAAGGAAAAAAGAGGATGGAATCACTAATAAGACATACCAACTGGGTTTTATATCCGATTTTCATTATCAGTACAAAGAGGTAGAGAAGATTTTTCGCAAATATTGGCACATTATATGCAGAGATAGACATCTATGCAAAATCCTGACAGAAAATCCTAAATTTATCTATAGGAGGGCACCTAACTTTGGTGACCGGGTGGTATGAAAAATTTTGGATCCGCCCACTCGCCAAAGTTTGCATAAAAACTTCAAAGGATTTTACTCTTGCCGCAAATGTATCTGTTGTAAAACAGTGAAAACTGACAACAGAGGGACTACCAGCCTTACAAACAAAGAGGGTGATATATTTGAAATTGAACAGTTTATTACGTGCAACTCTTCCTTTGTGGTTTACCTATTGTGGTGCCCTTGCGGGTTGTACTATGTAGGGAGAACGAAACGACTCGTACGGGTATCGGAGCACCTAGCTAATATCAGAAAGGGCTTCCGATACCATAGTGTCTCCCTACATTTCAAAGAGAAACATAATCTGGACCCTACCCTTCTACAGTTTTGTGGGATTGATTGTACATATTCTGCTTGGAGAGGTTCAAATCGAGTCAGAGACCTCTCACAGAGAGAAACGAGATGGATATTTCTCCTTAAGAGTATCCACCCGAGAGGGTTAAATATTGAACTTGATTTGAATTGTTTTATTAGTAATTTTTAAAGGGTTTTAATATATTTCTTTCAAAACTAATAGATTAGGATGTATGCGCATGCGTGAATGCTCAATTTGGGTGCATGCATACACATTATACATTTTTTTTCTCCTTTTGAATATGTGGATGGAGGTTTTTATAGGTTTGAGAGACTATTTATAGTTTTTTAAGGCCAGTTCTCTCTAGAAAATGTATACTATAATAGATCTGTACTATATACATTTGACCCTTTTATGATCTATTGCTCATTTACGTATTTTCCGCATGTTTAGTTATGGTGATTTGACTTTATCTAATCTTAATTTCTGTGAATTATTGTCCTCACTTGTCATTTTTTTATATAATGCCTCTTGTGGATAATTACCAGACAATTTTATGTTGATATGCATATTAGGTTATGCTAAATATACGGCATTTCGGTATCCTATCTTTTTAAGTACCTGCAGTTTAGATTATATGCAGATTTTATCTGATATTATCATCTTGCAATGTTGTTGCGCTAGCCGCAGATGGGGTCATGCCCGATGTATTGTAGTCCTGGGGACAGCTAGCGCGCATTTGCGCAGCATGAATCACTCTGCGACCTATCACGGACGGGGGTATAAAGGGGGTGATACTAGTCCGTGTAGCCAATCCCATTGGAAGAAGTCCTATGCGACGAAACTAGTCTGGGAGAAGCTACACGGCGCTATTTTATAGTGTGTGGCGTTCGGTTTTTTCGACCGCTCATCGAATCTACATTCCGGTGTTTGGACAGAAGTTCACAGTGTTTTCGATTGGAGTGGAGAGACGGGCATATATGAAGGAGGGTGAGACACAAATGATTGATTGGTCCGCCGAGACCCGCAATACATCGCGGCTACCTGTCGTATGCCTGTCTGGCGTTTTGAAGTGGTTTTGCTGAAGTGCCTAACTTTGATTTGCTAGATGTGAGTGAAACTATTGAAGGTTACCTGTGCTGTGTTTAATAAAAGTTTTTACGTACTTCACTATTGGAGACCTTTTTGCTTTTTCATGTGGGAAAACTTGACTGACCTAGCAACATCGTTTGGATCTATCTTTTATACCCTGAGGGGTGTTTAAGCTGTGAAGCCGAGCATGAGAGTGCAAGGCAAATCCTAGTGGTGAGTAGGGATGAGCTCGGTGTTCGAGTCGAACATACGTTCGACTCGAACATCGGCTGTTCGCTCGTTCGGCGAACAACGAACGATTTGGGGCGTTCGTGCCAAATTCGAGTGACGCGAACGGCCCACAATACACTGCGCCATCGCAGTGCGATCTTGGCGCTGTGATTGGCCAAGCATGCACTGTGACCCTGCATGCTTGGCCAATCACAGCGCCGGCAGCGAGGAGAGCAATGATTGGCCACAGGCAGGATGCCTGTGGCCAATTATAGCTGAGGGGGTTTAGTACATGCCCCACACTATAAAAGGCCGCCAGCGCGGCGGCCTCGTGTAGTGTGTTCCGGAGCAGGGAAAGAGAAGGATATGCAGGGACAGTGTCATATCTATTCTTTGCTAAACCTTGTGTGTAGGGAAAGAGAAGGATAGGCAGGGAGAGTGTCAGTGTCATATTCTTTGCTAAACCTTGTGTGTAGGGAGAGAGAAGGATAGGCAGGGAGAGTGTCAGTGTCATATTCTTTGCTAAACCTTGTGTGCAGGGAGAGAGAAGGATAGGCAGGGGACAGTGTCAGTGTCATTGGTGCTAAGCCTCCTGCACATTATACACCTGAAGCTAGCCCGTATTGCTGTGTTTTCCTGGTGTGTTACACTACCAGGCATTTGCAGCACTTACAGCGGACGTAGTGTGCCTCCTGCACATTATACACCTGAAGCTAGCCCGTATTGCTCTGTTTTCCTGGTGTGTTACACTACCAGGCATTTGCAGCACTTACAGTGGACGTAGTGTGCCTCCTGCACATTAAACACCTGAAGCTAGCCCGTATTGCTGTGTTTTCCTGGTGTGTTACACTACCAGGCATTTGCAGCATACAGCAGGCGTAGTGTGATTCCTGCAAAATATACTCCTGAAGCTAGGCCGTATTGCTGTGTTTTCGTAGTGTGTTACACCAACAGGCATTTGCAGCACTTACAGCAGGCGTAGTGTGATTCCTGCAAAATATACTCCTGAAGCTAGGACTTATTGCTGGTTTTCCCATCTCCCTGCAGGCCATTAGAATGTCTGGAAGGCAAACAAGGAGAGGCAGACAGTCAGGAGCCAATAAAAGAGGGCAAGCAGGCTCTGTGTCTAGAGACAACAGTGCTGGTCGTGGACGCGGTGCATCGCCATCAGCACGTGGCCCTGGGACACGCTTGTCCTTCTTTTCAGCAGCTGGACGTGTTGAGCCGCATCATGCCGAAGACTTGGTAGAGTGGATGACCAAGCCCTCCTCATCCCCCTCATCCTCTCTCACCCAGGCTCAGGGTACTGGCAAAGCAGCTGCCAAAGCGTCCTCATCCCTGGTATCAATGTCATCATCAGTCACTCCTTCCCTAGACCCACCATGTCCTCCTGAGGAGTCCCCCGAACTGTTTGAGCACAGTGATGGGTACATGCTCCAGGAGGATGCCCAGCGTTTCGAAGGGTCTGTTGATGATACCCAGCTAGAGGAAGGCAGTAGCGTGAGAGCAGAGAGAGGGGATGCTCAAGAAGGACACCAATCTGGCAGTCATGTTCCAGCAGCTGCAGCATACTGCCAGATTGGCTCCAGTGATGAGGAGGGAGGGGATGATGAGGTCACTGACTCCACGTGGGTGCCTAATAGGAGAGAGGAGGAGGAGGAGGATGAGGAGGAGGCACATCTCCAACGAGGCAGGATGCCCTTGGGGGGCCAGCGTAAGGGCAGCACACCGACGGAATCACACCGCAGAGCTCCACCTGTGCAGGGCGCTGCCTCTGCCCGTTATTCAAAAAGTTCTTTGGTGTGGGCCTTTTTTGAGTCGAGTGCATCAGATCGCACAGCTGCTGTTTGCAACATATGTCTCAAGCGTATATCGCGTGGCCAAAACATCAGCCGCTTGGGCACCACATGCTTGACCAGACATATGTTGACCTGCCATGCAGCTCGTTAGCAAGCCTACCTTAAAGACCCACACCAAAGAACAAAGTGGACCTCTCCTTGCACCACATCAGCTGGGATCTCCAACCCCACTATACCTTCAGTCCTCTCTGAAACCTGCACTGAGAGGAATGAAGGTGTAGAATTAGGTGTGTCACAGCCAAGTACTTGCGGGCACTCTGCTAGCAGTACACCGACGTCCGATTCTAGCAGGCAAATTTCCCTGCCCCAGCTGCTGGACCGTCGAAAGAAGTTCACTCCCAGCCATCCACATGCCCAGCGGTTGAATGCTAGCTTGGCTAAATTGCTAGCGCTTCAACTGCTGCCTTTTCAGTTGGTAGACTCGGCCCCCTTCCGTGAGTTTGTGCAATGTGCGGTTCCTCAGTGGCAGGTTCACAAACGCCACTTTTTCTCATGGAAGGCGATTCCGGCTCTCTACCGGCATGTGGAAGGCAATGTCTTGGCCTCGCTGGACAGGGCGGTCAGCGGTAAGGTGCATATTACCGCTGACTCATGGTCCAGCAGGCATGGACAGGGACGTTACCTTTCTTTCACGGCCCATTGGGTCACTCTTTTGGCAGCTGGGAAGGATGCAGGACAGGGTGCAGTAGTGTTGGAGGTTGTTCCGCCGCCATGCCTCCAAAATGCTACTACTGGTTGTGACACACCTCTCTACTCCACCCCCTCCTCTTCTTCTTACTCCACGGCCTCTTCCTGTGCTTTGTCCTCGGAACCAGCAGTGCTCCGTAGGCATTCAAGGGGCTACGCAAGTACGCAGGCAAAAAGATGCCATGCCGTGCTTGCGCTGGTGTGTTTGGGGGACAGGAGCCACACTGGGGCAGAAGTTCTTTCTGCTCTGCAGGGGCAGGCCGAGAGGTGGTTGACGCCACGCCAGCTTAAGCCAGGAATGGTGGTTTGCGACAATGGCACCAACCTCCTCTCCGCCCTCCGACAGGGACAACTGACCCATGTGCCCTGTGTGGCTCACGTCCTTAACCTGGTGGTGCAGCGGTTCTTGGGCAGGTACCCGGGCTTACAGGATGTCCTGAGGCAGGCCAGGAAAGTCTGTGTGCATTTCCGCAGATCTTATAATGCCAGTGCTCGCCTGGCTGAGCTGCAAAAGGAGTTGAACCTGCCCAAGAACCGCCTTATATGTGACATGCTCACCAGGTGGAACTCAACATTGGCCATGTTGCAGTGGCTGCACACGCAGCAGAGGGCCATCAATGAGTACCTGTGAGACTACGGCACCAGGACAGGGTCAGGGGAGCTTGTTTTTTTTTCACCACGCCAGTGGGGCATGATCAGGGATGCATGCACTGTCCTGGCACCATTTGAGGAGGCCACGAGGATGGTGAGCAGTGACCATGCATGCATCAGTGACACTGTACCTCTTGTCCACCTGTTGGAACATACGCTGCGTGGAATAATGGACAGGGCACTTGAGGCAGAACAGAGGCAGGAAGAGGAGGACTTCCTTGCCTCTCAAGGCCCCCTTTACCCAGACAGTGTTCCTTTTGTCCCACCCATCGCACAGGAAGAGGAGGAGGAGGAGGAGAATTGTGTCAGCATGGAGGTGGAGCCTGGCACTTAGCATCATCAGCAGCAGTCTTTTAGGGATGATTTACAGTCCCAAGAAACCCGTGGACTTGTACGTGGCTGGGAGGAGGTGGCTGCGGATCATGTCGTCCTTAGTGACCCAGATGACTCCGGACCGAATGCCTCAGCTAACCTACGCTGCATGGCCTCCCTGATCCTGCAAAGTCTGCGGAAGGATCCTCGTATTCTTCGGATCAAGGAGAGGGACCATTACTGGCTGGCCACTCTCCTTGATCCACGGTACAAGAGTAAGGTTGTGGACCTTATCTTACCGTCGCAGAGGGAGCAGAGGATGAGACAACTCCGGGAGGCCTTGCAGAAAGCTCTGTGCAACGTGTTCCCAGAGACTGGGAGGTTACAAACTCCTGGTCCTGGACAACGAGTTGCTGAGGCTTCGGTCAGTCAAAGAAGGAGCGGTGGGGAAGGTGGCCGTCTGACCGATGCGTTCAGACAATTCTTTAGTCCGCAGCCCCAAGGTATGATCGGTTCCAGCAACCATCGCCAGCGTCTGATATACATGGTGCAGGAATACCTAGGGGCAAGGTCAGACTTGGACACCTTCCCCACCGAAAATCCTCTGGCTTACTGGGTCTTGAGGATGGATCACTGGCCAGAGCTTGCACAGTATGCAATTGAGCTACTGGCCTGTCCTGCATCCAGCGTTCTTTCAGAACGCACATTCAGTGCTGCTGGAGGATTTGTCACGGATCACAGGGTGCGCCTGTCCACCGACTCGGTTGATCGACTGACCTTCATAAAGATGAACCAGTCTTGGATCACCACCCGCTACCAAACACCTGAAGCTGATATAACAGACTAATTTATTTTCAAATGTCACATCCCTTCAAGACTGATGCTGATGCTGAGTGACTGTCCTGTTATGTTGACTGACTATCCTCCTCCTCCTCAATGATCCGATTGATGATGATAGCTTGGAAGAACATTTTTGTTTCTGGGTGCTGCCACCAGTGGCTAAGGCCCAATTTTTCAGCCCCTGTTTAACAGGGGCATGTAATTACAATTTTTTATGCAATGCTTTGCAGCAGGGCTCATTCCTGCACTCCAACTAGAGTATCTGGGAGAGGTTGCAGTGTCGTGGCACCAGCACCAGTGCCTAAGGCCCAATTTTTCAGCCCCTGTTTAACAGGGGCGTGTAATTACAATTTTTGATGCAATACTTTGCAACAGGGCTCATTGCTGTGCTCCAAGTACAGTATCTGTGAGGGGTTGCAGTGTTGTGGCACCAGTGCCTAAGGCCCAATTTTTCTGCCCCTATTTAACAGGGGCATGTAATTACAATTCTTGATCTAATAATTCACAGCAGGGCCCATTCCTGCGCCCACCAAGAGTAACTGTGAGGGCTTACAGTGTTGTGTCAACATCACCACCAAAGGCCCAATTTTTCAGCCCCTGTTCAACAGGGGCATGCAATTACAATTCTTGATCTAATAATTCACAGCAGGGCCCATTAATGCGCCCACCAAGAGTAACTGTGAGGGCTTACAGTGTTGTGGCAACACCAACATGTAAGGGGCAAATTTCAGCAGAGTATATAGGGCAGGCCCCTACTTTCAAACATCCAACTTACAAACGACTCCTACTTGCAAACGGAAGGAGACAACAGGAAGTAACAGGAAATCTACCCCTAGGAAGGCAAATTCTCTCCTGTAAGAGTTAATTTGGGAAAAAAGTGTCTCCTCTCCACTGATGCTTTATCACCAATTCTTGTTTCAATAAAAACCACAAATTTTCAAAAAACATTTGTCATTAGGACGGAAAGTGAGGTGAACTGTTCTGAACAGGTGCACACTGCACAGACAGCAAAACAAATGTTACAGGGGTGATAACCCTTCCCTATGTTTTCCAAAAAGCTTAAAAATAGATTTTTTGGCTGGAGCTACACTTAAACAATGTACCTGTTCAAAATTACAAACAGATTCTACATAAGAACAAACCTACAGTCCCTGTCTTGTATGCACCGCCTGTATACGGCTGTTCAGAGTATATAGGGCCTTTTTTATTTTGTGTGCGGGGTTCTCCTTAAAATCCATACAAGACCCAAAGGGGAGTAATGGGCTGGAGTAGGGGGGGAGGTGATGGGGTAGCTATGCCATTTTTCTTAAAGATTTTCATCCATATTACCGGGACCAGACATTACATTAAAGCCGCAAGCAGTTTTAAATGGCTTTTTTTGCTTTAGAAATGTAATTTTGTGCAGGGACAGTTCTAAACACGGGAAACACGTGGCACTTCACAGGCATACTTTAGACACCCCCCAGGTACGATATTTAAAGGAATATTTGACTTTTTTTTTTCACTTTATGCATCATTAAAATGACTGCTCCCGAAAAACGGCCGTTTTTAAAACGTCTTTTTGCATTGATACATGTCCCCTGGTGAAGAACCCGGGTTCCCAAACCCTTTTTAGGACAATAACATGCATAATAGTCGTTATAATTAGCACTTTAGATTTCGAACGTTCGCATCCATTGTATTTAATAGGGTTCTAACGTTCGTGCAAACTTTCGGTCCGTTCGCGGGTTCTGGTGCGAACCGAACCCGGGGGTGTTCGGCTCATCCCTAGTGGTGAGTGCAAGTCCTTAGGGAGTGGAGTCACTAATCACGCTGGTGTGGTGAAGGTTTATTCAAGAGAACACAGGAAGATTTTTATGCAAATTTTAGTTGAAGTCACTATTATTGGAACACTTATCTCACTGATGGACTTTCTTTAAATGTTTTTTCACAACTGGTTTGAAAACAATATTTGAACGCTATGGACACTTATTAATTTATTGTATGTGCACATATATATTTTTAGAGTATATGTTTTGCAGTTTTTCACATATATGTATTTCTTCACGGGACATATATATATTTTCTATAGTATTTAGATTTGTGGTGTGATACACAGAAGCGCTACTATTTTTGTTTATTCAAAATACTTTTATTATAATACACAGAGTGCTGGGTTCAGGAGAGCATAATAGACCCAGTGTTGTGTTCAGGAGACCGTAATTACCAGAGCGCTGGGTTCAGGACAGTGTAATACACAGAGTGCTAATGGTTCCCTGATGAAGTCACGTGACTGTGACGACACGTGTAGGATAACAGGACACCGGATGTGATGTCTGTGTACACAAGCTCGCTGCTCGTTTTGTTTTAATGCGGTTGCTATTTTTTAAATTTGAGTACCTCTATTATGTTTTGCTTTTTTCAAATAAATGTTTAAGCCAGACATACTTCACAATTAGAGGCTCCTTCTTTCTTCATACCTTCCTTTATTATCTGATACACCTCTGGGATATACCTCCGTGAGCGGAACTACTGACCCCAGCCCCAAGGAAGAAGGGAACATATAGGAAATAAAAAAGTAGAAAAACGCATATGGAGAGTCCGGGCGCCGCGCACCCCAATATAAATGCAGAAAAGGGAAGGTTCCCCCAGGTTTTTTTTAGCGGCATGGTGTATTGGGTCAAAGAGGTAATGATATAATAAAAATATATAATAAAAACAAAACTTATCTTTTATTGGACAATGAGTCAAGATGAAAATATGAAATTAATACACTCTGGTTGCAAACAGTCTAAGAAGGTACCATCACGGTTAAAATTACAGTACAACATATGCAATTAGTAAATGACATCCATGTGAGTACCCTGACACGTTTCAACCAATATTATCACGGTCTTCTTCAGGGGAATTAGTACTCTGGTGGGATATATCAGAAAAATATAGTTATAAATCTGACATTCTAGCAAATTACTAACATCTGTAATGGATGAGGTAGAAGTATATTTACCGCTCAAAGGATGAGATTCAGAGCATGACAGATAACCAGAGGTTATGAATGAATTATGTGATGGTCCAGAAATCCTCATGTGACGTCCCCCAGTCCTCCAAGCCGGGACCAACTCTGAAGAGGCTTGCAGGGGGTCACACATATGGAACATATAGGAAATAACGCCCAGGCCATACATAGACCGAAAAGACCAGGATGGGATCCTAATATTTTGCTGTTTACCTTACAGCGGTAAGGTAAGAAGTTAGCACACCCATTTGGGTGGAAATCTCACCGAAGATCCCCATCACGGACGTTACAGTGTCACAAATTATATGATTACTCAGCACTGTTCAGCACCAGCACTTTTTCGGAAGCCACTTTTATAATCATCATCTTTTGAGAACTCTCAACACTAGCACCTTATTATTGATTTTGTAAATTCTCAGCACTTGCACTTTATTTCATATGGATTTTTTAATGAACAACACTTGCACTTTATTTCATATGGACTCTTAATGGAATATACTGCATGAATTCATATTTATTACTGTACTTATATTTTTTATTTCAGTCTATTGATTTATTCATCTATTTCATCATACTTAATATTTTATTTCATTATACTTAATAATTATTGTGTCACGTGTAGCACTTTATATTTATACTTTAAGGAGCGCAGCACCATATATTGTTTTTTTTCTACTGTAATTCACAGAGCGCTGGGTTCAGGAGAGCATAATACACAGAGCGCTGGGTTCAGGAGACCATAATACACAGAGCGCTGGGTTCAGGAGACCATAATACACAGAGCGCTGGGTTCAGGATAGTGTAATACACAGAGCACTGGGTTCAGGAGAGCATAATACACAGAGCGCTGGGTTCAGGAGAGCGTAATACACAAAGCACTGGATTCAGGGGTTTGCTATGCAGAGAGAGCACTTCTGTCCCCACATGGATAGCTTACTCTGCACCCTTCTCTCACAGATCTCTGCAGTCTGCAGCCACTTCCTATCCCTCCCTCATCAGCTAAGATCTGCATTCTGCTGCTTCAGCTTTGGGCCCTGCTTTTCCACTGCCCTCACCTTTGCACAAATGGACCCCCCCCCCCCCTCACCTCGGAAGCAGTCAGTCTCAGCCTCCCACACAGTCCATTTGTGGCTCTGCCTTTCCTTCACTGGACAGCAGCAGCAGCGACTGGCAGTGAGATCGTCCAGCAGGGGGCATCGGCATTTCGAGCATCAGGCTGTTTCTCAGCCAGTAAGCCCTCTGATGCCCATTACACATCCTGTGCCCCGGTAGCTGTGTCTGTGTGTCTGCTCTGAGTGCTGTGCACGGAGGTTCTGAAGGAGCAGTGGGGGGAAGCCGGGCTTCTGTGTTTACAAGTAACAGAAAATAGTGGTGATGGTGAATCTGGCCTGCCAGGTCCTATATTATGGTAGGGGCCTGATGCTGCAGCTCCAATAGCCCCTATATTAATCTGGCTCTGCTGGTACCATTGGAATAAGGTGATAGTAGGGCCCTGCAAAGGTTTTTAATTCTGCCCTACTACTGGTAAAATAAGCTAGAGAATTTGAAGTACTGTGCAAGTTAAAGAAAAAAAAATATTAATCAACAGTTTCTGTACAATTAATTTGATTTAAATCAATGGTTGTAAATGCAAAATTGCTCTGTTTATTGAAGTCCCTTCACATCTTTGCAGTGAGCTGTGCCGTGTTACCGCCTGCACAATAACACGTGTTACTGTGTGTTGAGTTAAGGCAGCACATTTATTTTTAAAGAGCTGCCAACACACCCCAGTGCACCAAAAAATTTACCTGACCCTTTATCCATCAACACAGCACACCAGAATGCCCAGCAGTGTGTAACCAATCATTGTAGTCTAGCACATGGACTCAGTAGTTCCCACGAAGGTTTTAAAGCTGAAACCACTGTATTCACAGGAAATGATGCTACATCATACTGTATATGGCATCATAGTGCTTCCTGTCACTATGGCTGCTAAAGCAGAATTGGTCCAGCCAGCAAAAGGTTATAATGAGAAGTGATCTGTTGATGCAGTACTGCATCGGGAGCTGGATCAGGTCTCCCTTGAGCTGATCCAGACCCCCATATAGAAAAAAATATCACAAAAAATAAATAAAAGTTCCCTCTCCACATTCATGTCCATTAGGGATGAGCTTCGTGTTCGAGTCGAACATACGTTCGACTCGAACATCGGCTGTTCGATCGTTCGACGAAGATCGAACGATTTGGGCCGTTCGCGCCAAATTCGAGTGACGCGAACGGCCCACAATGCACTACGCCATCGCAGTGTCATCCAGGCGCTGTGATTGGCCAAGCATGCACTGTGACCCCGCATGCTTGGCCAATCACAGCGCCGGCAGCGAGGAGAGCAATGATTGGCCACAGGCAGGATGCCTGTGGCCAATTATTGCTGAGGGTGTTTAGTACACGCCCCACACTATAAAAGGCCGCCAGCACGGCGGCCTAGTGTAGTGTGTTCCGGAGCAGGAATAGAGCAGCATAGGCAGGGACAGTGACTGTTATTTCTTTCTTGCTTAACCTGGATTCCTTTAGTTTAGGGAAAGAGAAGGATAGGTAGGGAGAGTGTCAGTGTGTTTTGTGCTTGTGCTATAGTGTGCTTAAAAAAAACATTTATTCTAGGGACAGAAAACTGTAGGTAGGGACAGTGTCAGTTTCTTTCACTCTGCAAGTCCTTGTTTCCAGGGACCTGTAAGGACAGTGAGTGAATTGTCCTTGTGCTATATTGTGATTAAAAAAAACATTTATTCTAGGGACAGAAAACTGTAGGTAGGGAGAGTGTCAGTTTATTTCACTCTGCAAGTCCTTGTTTCCAGGGACCTGTAAGGACAGTGAGTGAATTGTCCTTGTGCTATATTGTGATTAAAAAAAACATTTTTTCTAGGGACAGAAAACTGTAGGTAGGGAGAGTGTTTTTTTTCTTTCACTCTGCAAGTCCTTGTTTCCAGGGACCTGTAAGGACAGTGAGTGAATTGTCCTTGTGCTATATTGTGCTTAAAAAAAACATTTATTCTAGGGACAGAAAACTGTAGGTAGGGAGAGTGTCAGTTTATTTCACTCTGCAAGTCCTTGTTTCCAGGGACCTGTAAGGACAGTGAGTGAATTGTCCTTGTGCTATATTGTGATTAAAAAAAACATTTTTTCTAGGGACAGAAAACTGTAGGTAGGGAGAGTGTTTTTTTTCTTTCACTCTGCAAGTCCTTGTTTCCAGGGACCTGTAAGGACAGTGAGTGAATTGTCCTTGTGCTATATTGTGCTTAAAAAAAACATTTATTCTAGGGACAGAAAACTGTAGGTAGGGAGAGTGTCAGTTTATTTCACTCTGCAAGTCCTTGTTTCCAGGGACCTGTAAGGACAGTGAGTGAATTGTCCTTGTGCTATATTGTGATTAAAAAAAACATTTTTTCTAGGGACAGAAAACTGTAGGTAGGGAGAGTGTTTTTTTCTTTCACTCTGCAAGTCCTTGTTTCCAGGGACCTGTAAGGACAGTGAGTGAATTGTCCTTGTGCTATATTGTGCTTAAAAAAACATTTATTCTAGGGACAGAAAACTGTAGGTAGGGAGAGTGTCAGTTTATTTCACTCTGCAAGTCCTTGTTTCCAGGGACCTGTAAGGACAGTGAGTGAATTGTCCTTGTGCTATATTGTGATTAAAAAAAACATTTTTTCTAGGGACAGAAAACTGTAGGTAGGGAGAGTGTTTTTTTTCTTTCACTCTGCAAGTCCTTGTTTCCAGGGACCTGTAAGGACAGTGAGTGAATTGTCCTTGTGCTATATTGTGCTTAAAAAAAACATTTATTCTAGGGACAGAAAACTGTAGGTAGGGAGAGTGTCAGTTTATTTCACTCTGCAAGTCCTTGTTTCCAGGGACCTGTAAGGACAGTGAGTGAATTGTCCTTGTGCTATATTGTGATTAAAAAAAACATTTTTTCTAGGGACAGAAAACTGTAGGTAGGGAGAGTGTTTTTTTTCTTTCACTCTGCAAGTCCTTGTTTCCAGGGACCTGGAAGGACAGTGAGTGAATTCTCCTTGTGCTATATTGTGCTTAAAAAAAAACATTTATTCTAGGGACAGAAAACTGTAGGTAGGGAGAGTGTCAGTTTATTTCACTCTGCAAGTCCTTGTTTCCAGGGACCTGTAAGGACAGTGAGTGAATTGTCCTTGTGCTATATTGTGATTAAAAAAAACATTTTTTCTAGGGACAGAAAACTGTAGGTAGGGAGAGTGTTTTTTTTCTTTCACTCTGCAAGTCCTTGTTTCCAGGGACCTGGAAGGACAGTGAGTGAATTCTCCTTGTGCTATATTGTGCTTAAAAAAAACATTTATTCTAGGGACAGAAAACTGTAGGTAGGGAGAGTGTCAGTTTATTTCACTCTGCAAGTCCTTGTTTCCAGGGACCTGTAAGGACAGTGAGTGAATTGTCCTTGTGCTATATTGTGATTAAAAAAAACATTTTTTTCTAGGGACAGAAAACTGTAGGTAGGGAGAGTGTTTTTTTTCTTTCACTCTGCAAGTCCTTGTTTCCAGGGACCTGTAAGGACAGTGAGTGAATTGTCCTTGTGCTATATTGTGCTTAAAAAAAACATTTATTCTAGGGACAGAAAACTGTAGGTAGGGAGAGTGTCAGTTTATTTCACTCTGCAAGTCCTTGTTTCCAGGGACCTGTAAGGACAGTGAGTGAATTGTCCTTGTGCTATATTGTGATTAAAAAAAACATTTTTTCTAGGGACAGAAAACTGTAGGTAGGGAGAGTGTTTTTTTTCTTTCACTCTGCAAGTCCTTGTTTCCAGGGACCTGTAAGGACAGTGAGTGAATTGTCCTTGTGCTATATTGTGCTTAAAAAAAACATTTATTCTAGGGACAGAAAACTGTAGGTAGGGAGAGTGTCAGTTTATTTCACTCTGCAAGTCCTTGTTTCCAGGGACCTGTAAGGACAGTGAGTGAATTGTCCTTGTGCTATATTGTGATTAAAAAAAACATTTTTTCTAGGGACAGAAAACTGTAGGTAGGGAGAGTGTTTTTTTTCTTTCACTCTGCAAGTCCTTGTTTCCAGGGACCTGTAAGGACAGTGAGTGAATTGTCCTTGTGCTATATTGTGCTTAAAAAAACATTTATTCTAGGGACAGAAAACTGTAGGTAGGGAGAGTGTCAGTTTATTTCACTCTGCAAGTCCTTGTTTCCAGGGACCTGTAAGGATAGTGAGTGAATTGTCCTTGTGCTATATTGTGATTAAAAAAAACATTTTTTCTAGGGACAGAAAACTGTAGGTAGGGAGAGTGTTTTTTTTCTTTCACTCTGCAAGTCCTTGTTTCCAGGGACCTGTAAGGACAGTGAGTGAATTGTCCTTGTGCTATATTGTGCTTAAAAAAAACATTTATTCTAGGGACAGAAAACTGTAGGTAGGGAGAGTGTCAGTTTATTTCACTCTGCAAGTCCTTGTTTCCAGGGACCTGTAAGGACAGTGAGTGAATTGTCCTTGTGCTATATTGTGATTAAAAAAAACATTTTTTCTAGGGACAGAAAACTGTAGGTAGGGAGAGTGTTTTTTTTCTTTCACTCTGCAAGTCCTTGTTTCCAGGGACCTGGAAGGACAGTGAGTGAATTCTCCTTGTGCTATATTGTGCTTAAAAAAAAACATTTATTCTAGGGACAGAAAACTGTAGGTAGGGAGAGTGTCAGTTTATTTCACTCTGCAAGTCCTTGTTTCCAGGGACCTGTAAGGACAGTGAGTGAATTGTCCTTGTGCTATATTGTGATTAAAAAAAACATTTTTTCTAGGGACAGAAAACTGTAGGTAGGGAGAGTGTTTTTTTTCTTTCACTCTGCAAGTCCTTGTTTCCAGGGACCTGTAAGGACAGTGAGTGAATTGTCCTTGTGCTATATTGTGCTTAAAAAAAACATTTATTCTAGGGACAGAAAACTGTAGGTAGGGAGAGTGTCAGTTTATTTCACTCTGCAAGTCCTTGTTTCCAGGGACCTGTAAGGACAGTGAGTGAATTGTCCTTGTGCTATATTGTGATTAAAAAAAACATTTTTTCTAGGGACAGAAAACTGTAGGTAGGGAGAGTGTTTTTTTTCTTTCACTCTGCAAGTCCTTGTTTCCAGGGACCTGTAAGGACAGTGAGTGAATTGTCCTTGTGCTATATTGTGCTTAAAAAAACATTTATTCTAGGGACAGAAAACTGTAGGTAGGGAGAGTGTCAGTTTATTTCACTCTGCAAGTCCTTGTTTCCAGGGACCTGTAAGGACAGTGAGTGAATTGTCCTTGTGCTATATTGTGATTAAAAAAAACATTTTTTCTAGGGACAGAAAACTGTAGGTAGGGAGAGTGTTTTTTTTCTTTCACTCTGCAAGTCCTTGTTTCCAGGGACCTGTAAGGACAGTGAGTGAATTGTCCTTGTGCTATATTGTGCTTAAAAAAAACATTTATTCTAGGGACAGAAAACTGTAGGTAGGGAGAGTGTTTTTTTTCTTTCACTCTGCAAGTCCTTGTTTCCAGGGACCTGTAAGGACAGTGAGTGAATTGTCCTTGTGCTATATTGTGCTTAAAAAAACATTTATTCTAGGGACAGAAAACTGTAGGTAGGGAGAGTGTCAGTTTATTTCACTCTGCAAGTCCTTGTTTCCAGGGACCTGTAAGGACAGTGAGTGAATTGTCCTTGTGCTATATTGTGATTAAAAAAAACATTTTTTCTAGGGACAGAAAACTGTAGGTAGGGAGAGTGTTTTTTTTCTTTCACTCTGCAAGTCCTTGTTTCCAGGGACCTGTAAGGACAGTGAGTGAATTGTCCTTGTGCTATATTGTGCTTAAAAAAAACATTTATTCTAGGGACAGAAAACTGTAGGTAGGGAGAGTGTCAGTTTATTTCACTCTGCAAGTCCTTGTTTCCAGGGACCTGTAAGGACAGTGAGTGAATTGTCCTTGTGCTATATTGTGATTAAAAAAAACATTTTTTCTAGGGACAGAAAACTGTAGGTAGGGAGAGTGTTTTTTTTCTTTCACTCTGCAAGTCCTTGTTTCCAGGGACCTGGAAGGACAGTGAGTGAATTCTCCTTGTGCTATATTGTGCTTAAAAAAAAACATTTATTCTAGGGACAGAAAACTGTAGGTAGGGAGAGTGTCAGTTTATTTCACTCTGCAAGTCCTTGTTTCCAGGGACCTGTAAGGACAGTGAGTGAATTGTTCTTGTGCTATATTGTGATTAAAAAAAACATTTTTTCTAGTGACAGAAAACTGTAGGTAGGGAGAGTGTTTTTTTTCTTTCACTCTGCAAGTCCTTGTTTCCAGGGACCTGTAAGGACAGTGAGTGAATTGTCCTTGTGCTATATTGTGCTTAAAAAAAACATTTATTCTAGGGACAGAAAACTGTAGGTAGGGAGAGTGTCAGTTTATTTCACTCTGCAAGTCCTTGTTTCCAGGGACCTGTAAGGACAGTGAGTGAATTGTCCTTGTGCTATATTGTGATTAAAAAAAACATTTTTTCTAGGGACAGAAAACTGTAGGTAGGGAGAGTGTTTTTTTTCTTTCACTCTGCAAGTCCTTGTTTCCAGGGACCTGTAAGGACAGTGAGTGAATTGTCCTTGTGCTATATTGTGCTTAAAAAAACATTTATTCTAGGGACAGAAAACTGTAGGTAGGGAGAGTGTCAGTTTATTTCACTCTGCAAGTCCTTGTTTCCAGGGACCTGTAAGGACAGTGAGTGAATTGTCCTTGTGCTATATTGTGATTAAAAAAAACATTTTTTCTAGGGACAGAAAACTGTAGGTAGGGAGAGTGTTTTTTTTCTTTCACTCTGCAAGTCCTTGTTTCCAGGGACCTGTAAGGACAGTGAGTGAATTGTCCTTGTGCTATATTGTGCTTAAAAAAAACATTTATTCTAGGGACAGAAAACTGTAGGTAGGGAGAGTGTCAGTTTATTTCACTCTGCAAGTCCTTGTTTCCAGGGACCTGTAAGGACAGTGAGTGAATTGTCCTTGTGCTATATTGTGCTTAAAAAAACATTTATTCTAGGGACAGAAAACTGTAGGTAGGGAGAGTGTCAGTTTATTTCACTCTGCAAGTCCTTGTTTCCAGGGACCTGTAAGGACAGTGAGTGAATTGTCCTTGTGCTATATTGTGATTAAAAAAAACATTTTTTCTAGGGACAGAAAACTGTAGGTAGGGAGAGTGTTTTTTTTCTTTCACTCTGCAAGTCCTTGTTTCCAGGGACCTGTAAGGACAGTGAGTGAATTGTCCTTGTGCTATATTGTGCTTAAAAAAAACATTTATTCTAGGGACAGAAAACTGTAGGTAGGGAGAGTGTCAGTTTATTTCACTCTGCAAGTCCTTGTTTCCAGGGACCTGTAAGGACAGTGAGTGAATTGTCCTTGTGCTATATTGTGATTAAAAAAAACATTTATTCTAGGGACAGAAAACTGTAGGTAGGGAGAGTGTTTTTTTTCTTTCACTCTGCAAGTCCTTGTTTCCAGGGACCTGTAAGGACAGTGAGTGAATTGTCCTTGTGCTATATTGTGATTAAAAAAAACATTTTTTCTAGGGACAGAAAACTGTAGGTAGGGAGAGTGTTTTTTTTCTTTCACTCTGCAAGTCCTTGTTTCCAGGGACCTGTAAGGACAGTGAGTGAATTGTTCTTGTGCTATATTGTGATTAAAAAAAAATTTTTTCTAGGGACAGAAAACTGTAGGTAGGGAGAGTGTTTTTTTTCTTTCACTCTGCAAGTCCTTGTTTCCAGGGACCTGTAAGGACAGTGAGTGAATTGTCCTTGTGCTATATTGTGCTTAAAAAACATTTATTCTAGGGACAGAAAACTGTAGGTAGGGAGAGTGTCAGTTTATTTCACTCTGCAAGTCCTTGTTTCCAGGGACCTGTAAGGACAGTGAGTGAATTGTCCTTGTGCTATATTGTGATTAAAAAAAACATTTTTTCTAGGGACAGAAAACTGTAGGTAGGGAGAGTGTTTTTTTTCTTTCACTCTGCAAGTCCTTGTTTCCAGGGACCTGTAAGGACAGTGAGTGAATTGTCCTTGTGCTATATTGTGCTTAAAAAAAACATTTATTCTAGGGACAGAAAACTGTAGGTAGGGAGAGTGTCAGTTTATTTCACTCTGCAAGTCCTTGTTTCCAGGGACCTGTAAGGACAGTGAGTGAATTGTCCTTGTGCTATATTGTGATTAAAAAAAACATTTATTCTAGGGACAGAAAACTGTAGGTAGGGAGAGTGTTTTTTTTCTTTCACTCTGCAAGTCCTTGTTTCCAGGGACCTGTAAGGACAGTGAGTGAATTGTCCTTGTGCTATATTGTGATTAAAAAAAACATTTTTTCTAGGGACAGAAAACTGTAGGTAGGGAGAGTGTTTTTTTTCTTTCACTCTGCAAGTCCTTGTTTCCAGGGACCTGTAAGGACAGTGAGTGAATTGTTCTTGTGCTATATTGTGATTAAAAAAAACATTTTTTCTAGGGACAGAAAACTGTAGGTAGGGAGAGTGTTTTTTTTCTTTCACTCTGCAAGTCCTTGTTTCCAGGGACCTGTAAGGACAGTGAGTGAATTGTCCTTGTGCTATATTGTGCTTAAAAAAAACATTTATTCTAGGGACAGAAAACTGTAGGTAGGGAGAGTGTCAGTTTATTTCACTCTGCAAGTCCTTGTTTCCAGGGACCTGTAAGGACAGTGAGTGAATTGTCCTTGTGCTATATTGTGATTAAAAAAAAACATTTTTTCTAGGGACAGAAAACTGTAGGTAGGGAGAGTGTTTTTTTTCTTTCACTCTGCAAGTCCTTGTTTCCAGGGACCTGTAAGGACAGTGAGTGAATTGTCCTTGTGCTATATTGTGCTTAAAAAAAACATTTATTCTAGGGACAGAAAACTGTAGGTAGGGAGAGTGTTTTTTTTCTTTCACTCTGCAAGTCCTTGTTTCCAGGGACCTGTAAGGACAGTGAGTGAATTGTCCTTGTGCTATATTGTGCTTAAAAAAAATATTTTTTCTAGGGACAGAAAACTGTAGGTAGGGAGAGTGTCAGTTTCTTTCACTGTGAAAGTCCTTGTTTCAAGGGACAGAGAAGGACACCTGAAGGTAGCCCTTATTGCTTTTTTCCCATCTCCCTGCAGGCCATCTATTAGAATGTCTGGAAGGCAAACAAGGAGAGGCAGACAGTCAGGAGGCAATAAAAGAGGGCAAGCAGGCTCTGTGTCTGGGGGCAACAGTGCTGGTCGTGGACGCGGTGCATTGTCATCAGCACATGGCCATGGGACACGCTTGTCCTTCTTTTCGGCAGCTGGACATGTTGAGCCACATCATGCCGAAGACTTGGTATAGAGTGGATGACCAAGCCCTCCTCCTCCTCCTCATCCTCTCTCACCCAGGCTCAGGGTACTGGAAAAGCAGCTGCCAAAGCGTCGTCTTCCCTGGTATCAATGTCAGACAAATCATCAGTCACTCCTTCCCTAGACCCACCATGTCCTCCTCCTGAGGAGTCCCCCGAACTGTTTCAGCACAGTGTTGGGTACATGCTCCAGGAGGATGCCCAGCGTTTCGAAGGGTCTGATGATGAAACCCAGCTAGAGGAAGGCAGTAGCGTGAGAGCAGACAGAGGGGATGCTCAAGAAGGACACCAATCTGGCAGTCATGTTCCAGCAGCTGCAGCATACTGCCAGATTGGCTCCAGTGATGAGGAGGGAGGGGATGATGAGGTCACTGACTCCACGTGGGTGCCTAATAGGAGAGAGGAGGAGGAGGAGGATGAGGAGGAGGCACATCTCCAACGAGGCAGGATGCCCTTTGGTGGCCAGCGTAAGGGCAGTACACCGACGGAATCACACCGCAGAGCTCCGCCTGTGCAGGGCGCTGCCTCTGCCCGTCATTCAAAAAGTTCTTTGGTGTGGGCCTTTTTTGAGGCTAGTGCATCAGATCGCACAGCTGCTGTTTGCAACATATGTCTCAAGCGTATATCGCGTGGCCAAAACATCAGCCGCTTGGGTACCACATGCCTGACCAGACATATGTTGACCTGCCATGCAGCTCGTTGGCAAGCCTACCTCAAAGACCCACACCAAAGAACAAAGCGGACCTCTCCTTGCACCGCATCAGCTGGGATCTCCAACCCCACTATAACTTCAGTCCTCTCTGAAACATGCACTGAGAGGAATGAAGGTGTAGAATTAGGTGTGTCACAGCCAAGTACTTGCGCCCACTCTGCTAGCAGTACACCGACGTCCGATTCTAGCAGGCAAATTTCCCTGCCCCAGCTGCTGGACCGTCGAAAGAAGTTCACTCCCAGCCATCCACATGCCCAGCGGTTGAATGCTAGCTTGGCTAAATTGCTAGCGCTTCAACTGCTGCCTTTTCAGTTGGTAGACTCGGCCCCCTTCCGTGAGTTTGTGCAATGTGCGGTTCCTCAGTGGCAGGTTCCCAAACGCCACTTTTTCTCACGGAAGGCTATTCCGGCTCTCTACCGGCATGTGGAAGGCAATGTCTTGGCCTCGCTGGACAGGGCGGTCAGCGGTAAGGTGCATATTACCGCTGACTCATGGTCCAGCAGGCATGGACAGGGACGTTACCTTTCTTTCACGGCCCATTGGGTCACTCTTTTGGCAGCTGGGAAGGATTCAGGACAAGGTGCAGTAGTGTTGGAGGTTGTCCCACCGCCACGCCTCCAAAATGCTACTACTGGTTGTGACACACCTCTCTCCTCCACCCCCTCCTCTTCTTCTTCCTCCATGGCCTCTTCCTGTGGTTTGTCCTATGAACCAGCGGTGCTCCGTAGCCGTTCACGGGGCTACGCAAGTACGCAGGCAAAAAGATGCCATGCCGTGCTTGCGCTGGTGTGTTTGGGGGACAGAAGCCACACTGGGGCAGAGGTCCTGTCTGCTCTGCAGGGCCAGGCCGAGAGGTGGTTGACGCCACGCCAGCTTAAGCCAGGAATGGTGGTTTGCGTCAATGGCACCAACCTCCTCTCCGCCCTCCGACAGGGACAACTGACCCATGTGCCCTGTGTGGCTCACGTCCTTAACCTGGTGGTGCAGCGCTTCTTGGGCAGGTACCCGGGCTTACAGGATGTCCTGAGGCAGGCCAGGAAAGTCTGTGTGCATTTCCGCAGATCTTATAATGCCAGTGCTCGCCTGGCTGAGCTGCAAAAGGAGTTGAACCTGCCCAAGAACCGCCTTATATGTGACATGCCCACCAGGTGGAACTCAACGTTGGCCATGCTGCAGCGGCTGCACACGCAGCAGAGGGCCATCAATGAGTACCTGTGCGACTACGGCACCAGGACAGGGTCAGGGGAGCTTGGTTTTTTTTCTCCACGCCAGTGGGGCATGATCAGGGATGCATGCACTGTCCTGGCACCATTTGAGGAGGCCACGAGGATGGTGAGCAGTGACAGTGCATGCATCAGTGACACTGTACCTCTTGTCCACCTGTTGGAGCACACGCTGCGTGGAATAATGGACAGGGCACTTGAGGCAGAACAGAGGCAGGAAGAGGAGGACTTCCTTGCCTCTCAAGGCCCCCTTTACCCAGACAGTGTTCCTTCTGTCCCACCCATCGCACAGGAAGAGGAGGAGGAGGAGGAGGAGGAGGAGGAGGATTGTGTCAGCATGGAGGTGGAGGCTGGCACTCAGCATCATCAGCAGCAGTCTTTTAGGGATGATTTACAGTCCCAAGAAACCAGTGGACTTGTACGTGGCTGGGAGGAGGTGGCTGCGGATCATGTCGTCCTTAGTGACCCAGAGGACTCCGGAGCGAATGCCTCAGCAAACCTACGCTGCATGGCCTCCCTGATCCTGCAAAGTCTGCGGAAGGATCCTCGTATTCTTCGGATCAAGGAGAGGGACCATTACTGGCTGGCCACTCTCCTTGATCCACGGTACAAGGGTAAGGTTGCGGACCTTATGTTACCGACGCAGAGGGAGCAGAGGATGAGACAACTCCGGGAGGCCTTGCAGAAAGGTCTGTGCAACGCGTTCCCAGAGACTGGGAGGTTGCAAACTCCTGGTCCTGGACAACGAGTTGCTGAGGCTTCGGCCAGTCAAAGAAGGAGCGGTGGGGAAGGTGGCCGTCTGACCGATGCGTTCAGACAATTCTTTAGTCCGCAGCCCCAAAGTATGATCGGTTCCAGCAACCATCGCCAGCGTCTGATAAACATGGTGCAGGAATATCTAGGGGCAAGGTCAGACTTGGACACCTTCCCCACCGAAAATCCTCTGGCTTACTGGGTCTTGAGGATGGATCACTGGCCAGAGCTTGCACAGTATGCAATTGAGCTACTGGCCTGTCCTGCATCCAGCGTTCTTTCGGAACGCACATTCAGTGCTGCTGGAGGATTTGTCACGGATCACAGGGTGCGCCTGTCCACCGACTCGGTTGATCGACTGACTTTCATCAAGATGAACCAGTCTTGGATCACCACCAGCTACCACACACCTGATGCTGATATAACAGACTAATTGATTTTAACATGTCACATCCCTTCAAGACTGATGCTGATGCTGAGTGCCTGTGCTGTTATGTTGACTGGCTATCCTCCTCCTCCGAGTCCTCAATGATACGATTGATGATGATAGCTTGTAAGATCATTTTTGTTTATGGGTGCCGCCACCAGTGCCTAACGCCCAATTTTTCAGCCCCTGTTTAACAGGGGCGTGTAATTACAATTTTTGAAGCAATACTTTGCAACAGGGCTCATTGCTGTGCTCCAAGTACAGTATCTGTGAGGAGTTGCAGTGTTGTGCCACCAGTGCCTAAGGCCCAATTTTTCAGCCCCTGTTTAACAGGGGCGTGTCATTACAATTTTTGAAGCAATACTTTGCAACAGGGCTCATTGCTGTGCTCCAAGTACAGTATCTGTGAGGGGTTGCAGTGTTGTGCCACCAGTGCCTAAGGCCCAATTTTTCAGCCCCTGTTCAACAGGGGCATGTAATTACAATTCTTGATCTAATAATTCACAGCAGGGCCCATTGCTGCACCCACCAAGAGTAACTGTCAGGGCTTACAGTGTTGTGGCACCAGCACCACCATCAAAGGCCCAATTTTTACTACCACTGTTCAACAATTATATGTAATTAAAATTCCTGATATAATAGTTGACAGCAGGGCGTTCCAGCACCAACCAAGAGTAACTGTGAGTGCTTACAGTGTTGTGCCAACACCAACAACTAAGGGGCCTATTTCTGCAGAGTATATACGGCAGGTCCCTACTTTCAAACATACAACTTACAAACGACTCCTACTTGCAAACGCAAGAAGACAACAGGAAGTGAGAGGAAATCTACCACTAGGAAGGAAAATTCTCTCCTGTAAGAATAAATATGGGAGAAAGGTGTCTCCTCTGTACTGATGCTTTATCAGCAATCCTTGTTTCAAGAAAAACACCACATTTCAAAAACAGTTGTCATTGGGACGGAAAGTGAGGTGAAATGTTCTGAACAGGGGCACAGACAGCAAAACAAATGTTACAGGGGTGATAACCCTTACCTATGTTTTCCAAAAAGTTTAAAAATAGATTTTTGGTCTGGAGCTACACTTCAACAATGTACCTGTTCAAAATTACAAACAGATTCTACATAAGAACAAACCTACAGTCCCTGTCTTGTATGCACCGCCTGTATAGGGCTGTTCAGAGTATATAGGGCCTTTTTTATTTTATGTGCGGGGTTCCCCTTAATATCCATACAAGACCCAAAGGGGCTGGTAATGGGCTGGGGTAGGGGGGGGGGGTCATGGGGTAGCTATGCCATTTTTCTTAAAGAATTTCATCCATATTACCGGGACCAGACATTACATTAAAGCCGCAAGCAGTTTTAAATGGCTTTTTTTTCCTTTAGAAGTGTCATTTTGTGCAGGGACAGTTATAAACACGGGAAACACGTGGCACTTCACAGGCATACTTTAGACACCCCCCAGGTACGATATTTAAAGGAATATTTGACTTTTTTTTTTTCACTTTATGCATCATTAAAATGACTGCTCCCGAAAAACGACCGTTTTTAAAACTTCTTTTTGCATTGATACATGTCCCCTGGTGCAGAACCCGGGTTCCCAAACCCTTTTTAGGACAATAACATGCATAATAGTTGTTATAATTAGCACTTTAGAATTCGAACGTTCGCATCCATTGTATTTAATAGGGTTCTAATGTTCGTTCGAACTTTCGGTCCGTTCGCGGGTTCTGGTGCGAACCGAACCCGGGGGTGTTCGGCTCATCACTAATGTCCATGTTCCAGTAACTGCTTTGGCTGTGGATGGCATGTGCATGTACTGTGTGAGTGTTTAAAAATTGTAAAAATGTCCCCATCATGCTAATCCACACAAGCCTGATTTAATCTTGTCTTAAAATTATGCTAACAATTTACCCAAACGTAAAAAAAAAATCATGTGTGCATTACAATGTTGTGTCGAAAGTTGAAAAAAGCTCTCCTAAAGTAAAACAAAAACTTAAACGAAAATCTATGGTCACAGCATACACTCTCTTTCTATAACACCAACATTGTAATAACAATACAAACAATAGTTATTTTTGACACTATGGTAGAATTTTACATAAAAACCTATTTTTTATGTTGTGAGTTCCCTGTATGCTGGCTGTCTATTTTCACAACTTATTGGATTCCCTACATGTTTTTCAGCTTCTCCTCTGCTGTTTACGTTCAATTTCTAAGGACTATATATCCCATGGTACCTTGCTGCCTGCAAGCAGTGATTCCTGTACTGGCTCCGCCTCCTGAAACACCTCCTTTCAGTACCTCTGTAGTTCAGAAGACAGGTGTTCCGTCAGATTAGGCGACCCATCAGATTTCATAACGGAAGTGACGTTCCATCGCGGCCATCTTGGTACACCCCACACTTGTCCACAATAAGTCTACAGTCTGAAGTCGCCAAGCGTACTTCTTTTTACACCTACCGAAATCTTGCATTTCACATTTATTTTTACCACTAAATTGAGCTTATATCGTGAATGGGATCTTAGATAGAACTTCTATATGTCAAAGCTTCTTTTTGTGTCTTCTTCCGTTTGCCTGTATGTTGACGCATCCTCTTTCTTTTATAATTACTTTCTCGTGCCTGAGGACCATTTATTGGATAACTGTCAGCACCTCTCTCCAATCTCTGGTAAGTATTATTTTATTTTTTATCTTTTTTTTTTAATTATTATTATTTATTTAACAAATCTTTATAAACATTAATAATCTCTCACGATCCCATAAGTGGTGGGGTGGGGACATCTTATGCCCCACCCCTCACTTTTAATACAGTATTTAGAAGTTTGTGACACTGTTTTGATGTTGAATATTAAAAGCAGCGGCAAGTGAGCTGATCTCACACATTTGCTGATTAGGGATGAGCTCGGTGTTCGAGTCAAACATAAGTTCGACTCGAACATCGGCTGTTCAACCGTTCGGCAAACATCGAACGATTTGGGCCGTTCGTGCCAAATTCGAGTGACGCGAACGACCCACAATACACTGCGCCATCGCAGTGCAATCCCGGCGCTGTGAATGGCCAAGCATGCACTGTGACCCCGCATGCTTGGCCAATCACAGTGCCGGCAGCTAGGAGAGCCATAATTGGCCACAGGCAGGTTGCCTGCGGCCAATTATAGCTCAGGGGGTTTAGCACACGCCCCACACTATAAAAGGCCGCCAGCGCGGCGGCCTTGTGTAGTGTGTTCCGGCGCAGGGAAAGGGTTACATAGGCAGGGACAGTGTCAGTGCTATTTGTACCTAAAACTTGTGTGTAGGGAGAGAGAAGGATAGGCAGGGAGAGTGTCAGTGTCATATTCTTTGCTAAACCTTGTGTGCATGGAGAGAGAAGGATAGGCAGGGGACAGTGTCAGTGTCACATTCTTTGCTAAACCTTGTGTGCAGAGAGAGAAGGATAGGCAGGGAGAGTGTCAGTGTCATATACTTTGATAAACCTTGTGTGCAGGGAGAGAGAAGGATAGGCAGGGGACAGTGTCAGTGTCATTGTTGCTAAGCCTCCTGCACCTTATACACCTGAAGTTAGCCTGTATTTCTGCGTTTTTCCTGGTGTGTTACACCAACAGGCATTTGCAGCACTTACAGCGGGCGGAGTGTGCCTCCTGATCATATTACACCTGAAGTTAGCCTGTATTGCTGCTTTTTCCTGGTGTGTTACACCAACAGGCATTTGCAGCACTTACAGCGGGCGGAGTGTGCCTCCTGATCATATTACACCTGAAGTTAGCCTTTATTGCTGTTTTTTCCTGGTGTGTTACACCAACAGGCATTTGCAGCACTTACAACGGGCGGAGTGTGCCTCCTGATCATATTACACCTGAAGTTAGCCTGTATTGCTGCTTTTTCCTGGTGTGTTACACCAACAGGAATTTGCAGCACTTACAGTGGGCGGAGTGTGCCTCCTGATCATATTACACCTGAAGTTAGCCTGTATTGCTGCGTTTTCCTGGTGTGTTACACCAACAGGCATTTGCAGCACTTACAGCGGGCGGAGTGTGCCTCCTGATCATATTACACCTGAAGTTAGCCTGTATTGCGGCTTTTTCCTGGTGTGTTACACCAACAGGCATTTGCAGCACTTACAGCGGGCGGAGTGTGCCTCCTGATCATATTACACCTGAAGTTAGCCTGTATTGCTGCTTTCTCCTGGTGTGTTACACCAACAGGCATTTGCAGCACTTACAGCGGGCGGAGTGTGCCTCCTGATCATATTACACCTGAAGTTAGCCTGTATTGCTGCTTTTTCCTGGTGTGTTACACCAACAGGAATTTGCAGCACTTACAGCGGGCGGAGTGTGCCTCCTGATCATATTACACCTGAAGTTAGCCTGTATTGCTGTGTTTTCCTGATGTGTTACACCAACAGGCATTTGCAGCACTTACAGCGGGCGGAGTGTGCCTCCTGATCATATTACACCTGAAGTTAGCCTGTATTGCTGCTTTTTCCTGGTGTGTTACACCAACAGGCATTTGCAGCACTTACAGCGGGCGGAATGTGCCTCCTGATCATATTACACCTGAAGTTAGCCTGTATTGCTGCGTTTTCCTGGTGTGTTACACCAACAGGCATTTGCAGCACCTACAGCAGGCGTAGTGTGATTCCTGCAAAATATACTCCTGAAGCTAGGCCTTATTGCTGGTTTTCCCATTTCCCTGCAGGCCATTAGAATGTCTGGAAGGCAAACAAGGAGAGGCAGACAGTCAGGAGCCAATAAAAGAGGGCAAGCAGGCTCTGTGTCTAGAGACAACAGTGCTGGTCGTGGACGCGGTGCATCGCCATCAGCACGTGGCCATGGGACACGCTTGTCCTTCTTTTTGGCAGCTGGACGTGTTGAGCCGCATCATGCCGAAGACTTGGTAGAGTGGATGACCAAGCCCTCCTCATCCTCCTCATCCTCTCTCACCCAGGCTCAGGGTACTGGCAAAGCAGCTGCCAAAGCGTCCTCTTCCCTCGTATCAATGTCATCATCAGTCACTCCTTCCCTAGACCAACCATGTCCTCCTGAGGAGTCCCCCGAACTGTTTGAGCACAGTGTTGGGTACATGCTCCAGGAGGATGCCCAGCGTTTCGAAGGGTCTGATGATGATACCCAGCTAGAGGAAGGCAGTAGCGTGAGAGCAGAGAGAGGGGATGCTCAAGAAGGACACCAATCTGGCAGTCATGTTCCAGCAGCTGCAGCATACTGCCAGATTGGCTCCAGTGATGAGGATGGAGGGGATGATGAGGTCACTGACTCCACGTGGTTGCCTAATAGGAGAGAGGAGGAGGAGGAGGAGGCACATCTCCAACGAGGCAGGATGCCCTCGGGGGGCCAGCGTAAGGGCAGCACACCGACGGAATCACACCGCAGAGCTCTGCCTGTGCAGGGCGCTGCCTCTGCCCGTTATTCAAAAAGTTATTTGGTGTGGGCCTTTTTTTGAGTCAAGTGCATCAGATCGCACAGCTGCTGTTTGCAACATATGTCTCAAGCGTATATCGCGTGGCCAAAACATCACCCGCTTGGGCACCACATGCTTGACCAGACATATGTTGACCTGCCATGCAGCTCGTTGGCAAGCCTACCTTAAAGACCCACACCAAAGAACAAAGCGGACCTCTCCTTGCACCGCATCAGCTGGGATCTCCAACCCCACTATACCTTCAGTCCTCTCTGAAACCTGCACTGAGAGGAATGAAGGTGTAGAATTAGGTGTGTCACAGCCAAGTACTTGCGGGCACTCTGCTAGCAGTACACCGACGTCCGATTCTAGCAGGCAAATTTCCCTG
The DNA here is from genome assembly GCA_029206835.1 of Rana muscosa. Lineage (NCBI taxonomy): Eukaryota > Metazoa > Chordata > Amphibia > Anura > Ranidae > Rana > Rana muscosa. The sequence goes on from CM055122.1 coordinate 425,455,401, forward strand.
CCCCAGCTGCTGGACCGTCGAAAGAAGTTCACTCCCAGCCATCCACATGCCCAGCGGTTGAATGCTAGCTTGGCTAAATTGCTAGCGCTTCAACTGCTGCCTTTTCAGTTGGTAGACTCGGCCCCCTTCCGTGAGTTTGTGCAATGTGCGGTTCCTCAGTGGCAGGTTCCCAAACACCACTTTTTCTCACGGAAGGCGATTCCGGCTCTCTACCGGCATGTGGAAGGCAATGTCTTGGCCTCGCTGGACAGGGCGGTCAGTGGTAAGGTGAATATTACCGCTGACTCATGGTCCAGCAGGCATGGACAGGAACGTTACCTTTCTTTCACGGCCCATTGGGTCATTGGGTCACTCTTTTGGCAGCTGGGAAGGATGCAGGACAAGGTGCAGTAGTGTTGGAGGTTGTTCCACCGCCACGCCTCCAAAATGCTACTACTGGTTGTGACACACCTCTCTCCTCCACCCCCTCCTCTTCTTCTTCCTCCTTGGCCTCTTCCTGTGCTTTGTCCTCGGAACCAGCGGTGCTCCGTAGGTGTTCAAGGGGCTACGCAAGTACGCAGGCAAAAAGATGCCATGCCGTGCTTGCGCTGGTGTGTTTGGGGGACAGGAGCCACAATGGGGCAGAGGTTCTGTCTGATCTGCAGGGGCAGGCCGAGAGGTGGTTGACGCCACGCCAGCTTAAGCCAGGAATGGTAGTTTGCGACAATGGCACCAACCTCCTCTCCGCTCTCCGACAGGGACAACTGACCCATGTGCCCTGTGTGGCTCACGTCCTTAACCTGGTGGTGCAGCGGTTCTTGGGCAGGTACCCGGGCTTACAGGATCTCCTGAGGCAGGCCAGGAAAGTCTGTGTGCATTTCCGCAGATCTTATAATGCCAGTGCTCGCCTGGCTGAGCTGCAAAAGGAGTTGAACCTGCCCAAGAACCGCCTTATATGTGACATGCCCACCAGGTGGAACTCAACGTTGGCCATGCTGCAGCGGCTGCACACGCAGCAGAGGGCCATCAATGAGTACCTGTGCGACTACGGCACCAGGACAGGGTCAGGGGAGCTCTGTTTTTTTTCACCACGCCAGTGGGGCATGATCAGGGATGCATGCACTGTCCTGGCACCATTTGAGGAGGCCACGAGGATGGTGAGCAGTGACAATGCATGCATCAGTGACACTGTACCTCTTGTCCACCTGTTGGAACATACGCTGCGTGGAATAATGGACAGGGCACTTGAGGCAGAACAGAGGCAGGAAGAGGAGGACTTCCTTGCCTCTCTTGGCCCCCTTTACCCAGACAGTGTTCCTTCTGTCCCACCCATCGCACAGGAAGAGGAGGAGGAGGATTGTGTCAGCATGGAGGTGGAGCCTGGCACTCAGCATCATCAGCAGTAGTCTTTTAGGGATGATTTACAGTCCCAAGAAACCAGTGGACTTGTACGTGGCTGGGAGGAGGTGGCTGCGGATCATGTCGTCCTTAGTGACCCAGAGGACTCCGGACCGAATGCCTCAGCTAACCTATGCTGCATGGCCTCCCTGATCCTGCAAAGTCTGCGGAAGGATCCTCGTATTCTTCGGATCAAGAAGAGGGACCACTACTGGCTGGCCACTCTCCTTGATCCACGGTACAAGGGTAAGGTTGCGGACCTTATCTTACCGTCGCAGAGGGAGCAGAGGATGAGACAACTCCGGGAGGCCTTGCAGAAAGCTCTGTGCAACGCGTTCCCAGAGACTGGGAGGTTACAAACTCCTGGTCCTGGACAACGAGTTGTTGATGCTTCGGTCAGTCAAAGAAAGAGCGGTGGGGAAGGCGGCCGTCTGACCGATGCGTTCAGACAATTCTTTAGTCCGCAGCCCCAAGGTATGATCGGTTCCAGCAACCATCGCCAGCGTCTGATATACATGGTGCAGGAATACCTAGGGGCAAGGTCAGACTTGGACACCTTCCCCATCGAAAATCCTCTGGCTTACCGGGTCTTGAGGATGGATCACTGGCCAGAGCTTGCACAGTATGCAATTGAGCTACTGGCCTGTCCTGCATCCAGCGTTCTTTCAGAACGCACATTCAGTGCTGCTGGAGGATTTGTCACGGATCACAGGGTGCGCCTGTCCACCGACTCTGTTGATCGACTGACCTTCATAAAAATGAACCAGTCTTGGATCACCACCAGCTACCAAACACCTGAAGCTGATATAACAGACTAATTTATTTTCAAATGTCACATCCCTTCAAGACTGATGCTGATGCTGAGAGACTGTCCTGTTATGTTGACTGACTATCCTCCTCCTCCTCAATGATCCAATTGATGATGATAGCTTGGAAGAACATTTTTGTTTCTGTGTGCCGCCACCAGTGGCTAAGGCCCAATTTTTCAGCCCCTGTTTAACAGGGGCATGTAATTACAATTTTTTATGCAATGCTTTGCAGCAGGGCTCATTCCTGCACTCCAACTAGAGTATCTGGGAGAGATTGCAGTGTCGTGGCACCAGCACCAGTGGCTAAGGCCCAATTTTTCAGCCCCTGTTTAACAGGGGCGTGTAATTAAAATTTTTGATGCAATACTTTGCAACAGGGCTCATTGCTGTGCTCCAAGTACAGTATCTGTGAGGGGTTGCAGTGTTGTGGCACCAGTGCCTAAGGCCCAATTTTTCAGCCCCTGTTCAACAGGGGCATGCAATTACAATTCTTGATCTAATAATTCACAGCAGGGCCCATTCCTGCGCTCACCAAGAGTAACTGTGAGGCCTTACAGTGTTGTGTCAACACCACCACCACCACCACCAAAGGCCCAATTTTTCAGCCCCTGTTCAACAGGGGCATGCAATTACAATTCTTGATCTAATAATTCACAGCAGGGCCCATTCATGCGCCCACCAAGAGTAACTGTGAGAGCTCACAGTGTTGTGGCAACACCAACATGTAAGGGGCAAATTTCAGCTATGCCATTTTTCTTAAAGATTTTCATCCATATTACCGGGACCAGACATTACATTAAAGCCTCAAGCAGTTTTAAATGGCTTTTTTTGCTTTAGAAATGTATTTTTGTGCAGGGACAGTTCTAAACACGGGAAACACGTGGCACTTCACAGGCATACTTTAGACACCCCCCAGGTACGATATTTAAAGGAATATTTGACTTTTTTTTTTTCACTTTATGCATCATTAAAATGACTGCTCTCGAAAAACGGCCGTTTTTAAAACTTTTTTTTGGATTGATACATGTCCCCTGTTCCCAAACCCTTTTTAGGACAATAACATTCATAATAGTCGTTATAATTAGCACTTTAGATTTCGAACGTTCGCATCCATTGTATTTAATAGGGTTCTAAAGTTCGTGCGAACTTTCGGTCCGTTCGCGGGTTCTGGTGCGAACCGAACCCGCGGGTGTTCGGCTCATCACTATTGCTGATCTGACAGAACAACGTTGGTTTTAAAATTTAACATCAAAACAGTGTCACAGAGTTCTAAATCCTGTATTTCACTATATAAACTCAGTTTAGTGGTAAAAATAAGTGTGAAATGCTTTGGTGGGTGTAAAAAAGATGTCCGCTTGCCGACTTTAGACTGTAAGCTTACTTCGGCTGAGTGCGGGGGTGTACCAAGATGGCCGTGACAGAACGTCACTTCCTTTACAAAATTTGACGGGTCACCTAATCTGACGAAACACAGACTCTGTGATATGTGTGACACAGCAGTGCCTACTCACAGGATATAGTGATTACAAATCACAGAATTCAAAGTAAATGCGTGGGGACCATCACAAAGCAAGTTTACAAACTTCAAGATCTATAAGATTGTTAGGAATAAGCTGGAAATAATTGAAATACAATGTAGAAATGAATATGTGGTTTTACACTTTTGACCATAGGAACATTTTAACTTTCAGCAGTGCTTTTTAAAAAAAAAAAACAAGGCATTTTAATCAGAAGACTTATTTTTTGCCTGTTTGGTCTATTTGTTTGTATATTTGGGCTGATATGTTTTGTGTCCTGTGGTAGCAATGGCCTCCATATATGTCTGACCACAGTCCTACTTTAAAGGGGTTGTAAAGGCAATTTATTTTTGCACAGAGTGGCCCCGAACCAGGTCTTCTGGGGTCCTTCGGCTGTCTCGGCTCCTTCCCGCAAGAACTAACCACCTTCATGCGAGCTCTCTCCCATGGGGGTTAGTTCTTGCAGGCGCGCTCCCGTGATACAGCCGGCGGCTATAGCCGCTTACTGTATCACTCGGCCCCGCCCCCTGGTGCGCCGCGTCAACGGATGTGATTGACAGCAGTGCGAGCCAATGGCTGCGCTTCTTTCAACCCATACACTCTAGCCAATCAACGGCCAGGCTGAGCGGTGAAGAGGACGTCGTGGGCGAGCGCAGCAGGTGAACGGGCTCAGGTAAGTAAAACGGGGGGCTGGGGGGGCAGGTATTGTCGGATGTTTTTTCACCTTAATGCATAGGATGCATTAAGGTGAAAAGACATGAACCTTTACAACCCCTTTAAGTCACATGCACAGTTTCATATTTAATAAAAGTTACATGCTACTTTTAATTAGTTGGAGGAGTTATTAAGTAAGTTGTGATCCTTTTTATCTGCCACATAACATGTCCCATTGCAATTGTTTTAAATGACCTTCTTGTGCATCAAAAGTGAGAAATTATTAATTGAAGTGTATCTTGTAATATCTACTACTAATATATTTAACATCTTTTGGTGCAGTATGGACCATTTTGTGGTATGTGCAAAGGCAGTTTCAAACACATCAAAAATTCTATAAGCAGGAATTTCCTCCTGGATCTGTACCTAGGATGCCTCACTAAAGAAAGATTTGGCCCAGCAGAAGAATGTGATGAACACTGCAATGTCTGAAGCTGAAACAGTAACTTCTGGCAAGTTATAACATTACTTATTTACTTGCCAAAAATGACTTTTTCAAAAGGTGATTTAGTTAAAAAAAAAAGTTTTTTGGCCTCATCACATTTTGCTCAGTGATCTCAGGAATAAAGAAGATATCTGAAAAGGATGAGAAATGTGCAGCTTAGCAGAAATCCCCTTACGCCGCATATTCAGGATATTTCTGAAGCTTTCAGCAGTGCTTTGGATCAATCCAAAGATACTTTGATGTTGGACAGCTGCATCTGTAGGTTTGCTATGTGGATAGTAACTTAAATGTTGCTAAAGACTTTTTTGGTTTGATTGACTTACATGACTATACATAAGGAGTCAACTTTTTTAACTCTGTAATGGATTTACAGTAATAGATCACCTGTAAGGGGTCACCTGTTAACTGAACAAGCTTAAGCTGTCACTGCAAGGGAAGAACCAGCTGTTTCCATTATTGCTGAAAAACATTAAAAAATTCATGGCTCAGTAGCAACCTTTGCATGGTCAACTAAATTCTAAGAATTTACACATTTCCCCCAATTTTCCTCATCCCCAAAATTACCAAAAGTATTGGGACACCTGCCATTACATGCATATGAACTTTAATGGCATCCCAATCTTAGTCTGTAGGGTTCAATATTGAGTTCCCCCCTATTGCAGCCATAACAGCTTCAACTCTTCTAGGTAGGCTGTCCACAAAGTTTAGGAGTGTGACTATGGAAATGTTTTGACCATTCTTCTAGAAGTGTATTTGTGAGGTCAGGCACTGATGTTGGATGAGAAGGCCTGGCTCACAGTCTCTGCTCTATTTCTGTTCAAATATTTTTTATTAAAGATTGCACAATACAATACATATTGGTTATACAAGTCATTGTAATTAAGTAGTTAATTATATATGAAACATATATCTTCTCTACAAACTTTGTGCTTAAATATAAGATATATAACAAAATCTATTGTCTAAAATAAATAAGAAATGAAAAGTAAAAAGGAGAAAGAAAAATAATAATGAAATAGGGTAGCCTTATTTATACCATTAGTAAATTTATATATCAATGACTAATCGTCAGAAGTACAGAAGATAAGGTAAACAGTTCAATTGAACAAACTATTGGAAGACAGCCGGGATCAACTTTTAACGTAACAGGGGCCAAGGTCCGGCTAGGAGGCTTGGCTAGTCCTAAAGGCAAGAAAAAGGTCTTCAATTGTCTAGGATGTACAACTAAGTATCAAACAAAATCCGTTAATGGTAGATCTATAAAACTATATTATTTGTGGTATGAGTACACACCGTTTTATCAGTTAGTAATAGATTTTGTAATTATCTATAATGTTTGTTAAATTCAGGGTGACGGGGGGGAGGGAAAAGAAGGTGGAAAGTTTCTCCAGAGAGGACCAGGTATTGATGAGAATGTAACTAGATTGGATTGGGAAGTGGTTAAAGTGTTGTATTTAAGTCAGTACCAGTGTAATGTCAAAGCCTTGTGGCAAGTGATGATTTATCCATGGGCTCCATAGTGCTTCGAATTTAGAAATTTTGTCTAGAAAGATCGCTTCTGTTTTGGCGTGAATCAGTGCCTGATTAATTCTATGTTTGACCGGGACAATACTTAATGTAGAAATTTTCCATGCTAAAGCAATTGATTGTTTTGCAGCTGTTGTTACATATAGCAACAAGAGTTTAAATTGCCAGTTAGTAATGTTTTGGGGTTTACTATTCAAAAGAGCTACCGTTGAATCTGGTAATAAAGTGGTGCTAAACATGGTGAATAATAGATCAAATAATTTTTTCCAAAAGGTAAGAACAACGGGGCAAGTCCACCAAATATGTAGATGTGTGCCTTTGTCAGTGCAACCTCTAAAGCATTGTGCAGGATACTGGGGGTGGAATTTAGAAATCCTTGCAGGTACTAAGTACCATCTTGTAAGAACCTTGTAGTTTGTTTCTAGAGCAGCAATATTTGGTGTTGCAGAGTTTGTTGCTTTCCATATTTGTGGCCAGTCTAAATCTCCAGGTTGGAGACTCAAGTCAGATTCCCATTTTGATGTATATGGTGGAGAGTTTTCAGAAATGGGGATCAGTAATTGTTTGTATAGGTCTGAGATTAAGCCTTGTCTGTGTGAGTCAGAAATGCTAATTTGTTCAAAGGTCGTGCAGTCACCAGTGAGTAAGGTCTGGGGATTGTTTGTCATTATAAAATTCTTTATTTGTAGGTACCTGAAGGTTTCTGTAGTAGGTAGATTATAAGTTTCACTGAGTTTGGGGAAGGGGATAATAGCATTAGAATCAATAAATTGGTGTGTTCGTATTAGCCCTTTTTTAGAAGTCTCTGCTCTATTTCATCCCAAAGGTGTTCTCTCGGGTTGAGGTCAGGACTGTGCAGGCCAGTCAAGTTCCTCCACCCCAAACTCGCTCATCCATGTCTTTATGGAACTTGCTTTGTGCACTGGTCCAAATCAATTGCTGGAGGGGGGGTTATGGTGTGGGGGTGTTTTTCAGGGGTTGGACATTTTCAGTGCTTTTTAGGTAAGAAAAGGTTTTATGTTTAGTGTCAATGTGAGTGTTAGAGCCCATTCACACAGGGGCAACACGACTTCCAGCACGATTTTATGAGGCAACTCAGACACCACCTGAGTATGAATCACAGCACGACCTGGAGCTATTTACAAGGCAACTCCAAGTTGCCTGCAGGACAAGAGACATTCCAGTGGCCAATCAAACAAGAATCAGCTCTGTGGGAGGGAGGGGGGAGAGAGAGTTTTGCAGGAGAAATGTATGTTATCTTCCTGGAGAGTCGCTCCTATTAAGACAGGGAGAGGCGACTCCCATTGAAATGAATGGTTACAGGTCGCCTAGGAGTCGGATTGAAGTAGTACAGGGACCTTTTTTGAAGTCGGAGCGACTGCAGTAGTGTGCATAAGGACGGCTCCATTAACTTACATTGATTTCTTCAGCCAGCGCGACCTGAGGCGACTAGGGGCGACCTGGGGCGATTTGGAGTCGGATCCAAAGACGCCCCTGTGTGAATGGGCTCTCAGTGTCAGTGTGTTTAGGTCGGACAAAAAAAACAAACAAAAGACTAAATATACATACTATTGTTTCTTTACCCTACTAGAGGCTCAAAGAACAAATCACACACACATATGTGGTAACTAGGGATGAGCCGAACACCCCCGGGTTCGGTTCGCACCAGAACCTTCGAACGGACCGAAAGTTCGCAGCGAATTTTCGAACCCTATTCGTTATAATGGACGCGAACGTTCGAAATCAAAATTGCTAATTACAACGGCCAATATGCATGATAATGTCATAAAACAGGTTTGGGGACCCGGGTCCTGCCCCAGGGGACATATATCAATGCAAAAAGAAATTTTAAAAACTAAAGTTTTTTCGGGAGCAGTCATTTTAATGATGCATAAAGTGAAAAAAAAAAAAGTGAAATTTTCCTTTAAATATGGTACCTGGGGGGTGTCTAAAGTATGCCTGTGAAGTGGCATGTGTTTCCCGTGTTTAGAACTGTCCTTGCACAAAATGACATTTGTAAAGGAAAAAAAGAAGCCATTTAAAACCACTTGCGGCTTTAATGTCATGTCTTGTCCTGGCCGCCATATGGCTGAAAATCCTTGAGAAAAATGGCATGGCTACCCCATCACCCCCCCCCCCACCCCAGCCCCTTTGGGTCTTGTATGGATACTAAGGGGGACCCCGCACCCAAAATAAAACCCTATACCTACAACCCTATATACTCTGAACAGCAGTATATAGGTGGTGCAAACAAGACATGGACTGTAGGTTTGTTCTTAAGTAGAATCTGAACAGGTACATTATGAAGTGTAGCTACATCCCAAAAAAATCTATTTTTAAGCTTTTTGGAGAACATAGGGAGGGGTTATCACCCCTGTAACATTTGCTGTCTTTGCACATCTGTTCAGAACATGTCACCTCACTTTCCGTCCCAATGACAAATGTTTTTGGAAAAGTGGGGTTTTAATTGAAACAAGGATTGGTGATAAAGCATCAGTAGAGAGGAGATACCTTTTTCCCAAATTAAATCTAACAGGATAGAATTTTCCTTCCTAGGGGTAGATTTCCTCTCACTTCCTGTTTTCTCTTGCCGTTTGCAAGTAGGAGTCGTTTGTAAGTTGGATGTTTGAAAGTAGGGGCCTGCCGTATATACTCTGCAGAAATTTGCCCTATTAGATGTTGGTGTAGCCACAAGACTGGTGGGCACAGGAATGGGCCCTGCTGTGAGTTAATAGATCAAGATTTGTACTTGCATGCACCTGTTGAACCGGGCAGAAAAATTGGGCCTTTGGTGGTGGTGGTGGTGGTGGTGGACGGTGTTGCCACAAGACTGTAAGCCCTCAAGTTACTCTTGGTGGGTGCAGGAATGGGCCCTGCTGTGAGTTATTAGATCAAGATTTGTAATTGCATGCACCTGTTGAACAGGGCAGAAAAATTGGGCCTTTGGTGGTGGTGGTGGTGGTGGACGGTGTTGCCACAAGACTGTAGGCCCTCATAGTTACTCTTGGTGGGCGCAGGAATGGGCCCTGCTGTGAACTATTAGATCAAGATTTGTAATTACACGCACCTGTTAAACAGGGGCTGAAAAATTGTGCCTTAGGCATTGGTGCTGGTGCCACAACACTGCAACCCCTCACAGATACTGTACTTGGAGCACAGCAGTCACACCTGTTGCGAAGCATCTTTTTTAAAAATTTTAATTACACGCCCCTGTTATACAGGGGCTGAAAAATTGTGCCTTAGGCACTGGTGCTGGTGCCACAACACTGCAACCCCTCACAGATACTGTACTCTGAGCACAGCAATGAGACCTGTTGCAAAGCATTGCCTAAAAATTGTAATTACACGCCCCAACAGGGGCTGAAAAATTGTGCCTTAGGCACTGGTGCTGGTGCCACAACACTGCAACCCCTCACAGATACTGTACTCTGAGCACAGCAGTCAGACCTGTTGCGAAGCATCTTTTTAAAAAATTGTAATTACACGCCCCTGTTATACAGGGGCTGAAAAATTGTGCCTTAGGCACTGGTGTGGTGGCATGGATCATTGAGGAGGAGGAAGAGGATAGTCAGTGAACATAACAGGACAGTCACTCAGCATCAGCATAGGCAGTCTTGAAGGGATGTGACATTATAAATTATTCCGTTATATCCGCTTCAGGTGTCTGGTAGCTGGTGGTGATCCAAGACTGATTCATTTTTATGAAGGTCAGTCGATCAACCGAGTCGGTGGACAGGCGCACCCTATGATCGGTGACAAATCCTCCAGCAGCACTGAATGTGCGTTCGAAAAGAACGCTGGATGCAGGACAGGCCAGTAGCTCAATTGCATACTGTGCAAGCTCTGGCCAGTGATCCATCCTCAGGACCCAGTAAGCCAGAGGATTTTCGGTGGGAAAGGTGTCCAAGTCTGACCTTGCCCCTAGGTATTCCTGCACCATGTATATCAGACGCTGGCGATGGTTGCTGGAACCGATCATACCTTGGGGCTGCGGACTAAAAAATTGTCTGAACGCATCGGTCAGACGTCCACCTTCCCCACCGCTCCTTCTGCTACTGACCGAAGCCTCAGCAACTCGTCGTCCAGGACCAGGAGTTTGTAACCTCCCAGTTTCTGGGAACGCGTTGCACAGACCTTTCTGCAAGGCCTCCCTGAGATGTCTCATCCTCTGCTCCCTCTGCGACGGCAAGATAAGGTCCGCAACCTTACCCTTGTACCGTGGATCAAGGAGAGTGGCCAGCCAGTAATGGTCACTCTCCTTGATCCGAAGAACACGAGGATCCTTCCGCAGGCTTTGCAGGATCAGGGAGGCCATGCAGCGTAGGTTAGCTGAGGCATTCGGTCCGGAGTCTTCTGGGTCACTGAGGATGACATGATCGCCAGCCACCTCCTCCCAGCCACGTACAAGTCCACTGGTTTGTTGGGACTGTACATCATCCCTAAAAGACTGCTGCTGCTGATGCTGAGTGCCAGGCTCCACCTCCATGCTCACACAATCCTCCTCCTCCTCCTCCTCCTCCTCCTCTTCCTGTGTGATGGGTGGGACAGAAGGAACATTGTCTGGATAAAGGGGGCCTTGAGAGACAAGGAAGTCCTCCTCTTCCTGCCTCTGTTCTGCCTCAAGTGCCCTGTCCATTATCCCACGCAGCGTATGCTCCAACAGGTGGACAAGAGGTACAGTGTCACTGATGCATGCACTGTCACTGCTCACCATCCTCGTGGCCTCCTCAAATGGTGAGAGGACAGTGCATGCATCCCTGATCATGCTCCACTGGCGTGGGGAAAAAAAGCCAAGCTCCCCTGACCCTGTCCTGGTGCCGTAGTCGCAAAGGTACTCATTGATGGCCCTCTGCTGCGTGTGCAGTCGCTGCAGCATGGCCAACGTTGAGTTCCACCTGGTGGGCATGTCACATATTAGGCGGTTCTTGGGCAGGTTCAGCTCCTTTTGCAGCTCAGTCAGCCGAGCACTGGCATTATAAGATCGGCGGAAATGCACACAGACTTTCCTGGCCTGCCTCAGGACATCCTGTAAGCCTGGGAACCTGCCCAAGAACCGCTGCACCACCAGGTTGAGGACGTGAGCCATACAGGGCACATGGGTGAGCTGCCCCTGTCGCAGGGCGGAGAGGAGGTTGGTGCCATTATCAGAAACGTCCATTCCTGGCTTAAGCTGGCGTGGCGTCAACCACCTCTCGGCCTGCCCCTGCAGAGCTGCCAGAACCTCTGGCCCAGTGTGGCTCCTGTCCCCCAAACACACCAGCGCAAGCACGGCATGGCATCTTTTTGCCTGCGTACTCGCGTAGCCCCTTGTACGCCTACGGAGCACCGCTGGTTCCGAGGACAGAGCACTCGAAGAGGACATGGAGGAAGAAGAAGAGGAGGGGGTGGAGGAGAGAGGTGTGTCACAACCAGTAGTAGCATTTTGGAGGCGTGGTGGCGGAACAACCTCCAACACTACTGCACCTTGTCCTGCATCCCTCCCAGCTGCCAATAGAGTGACCCAATGGGCCGTGAAAGAAAGATAACGTCCCTGTCCATGCCTGCTGGACCATGAGTCAGCGGTAATATGCACCTTACCGCTGACCGCCCTGTCCAGCGAGGCATGGACATTGCCTTCCACATGCCAGTAGAGAGACGGAATCGCCTTCCGTGAGAAAAAGTGGCGTTTGGGAACCTGCCACTGAGGAACCGCACATTGAACAAACTCACGGAAGGGGGCCGAGTCTATCAACTGAAAAGGCAGCAGTTGAAGTGCTAGCAATTTAGCCAAGCTAGCATTCAACCGCTGGGCATGTGGATGGCTGGGAGTATACTTCTTTCGACGGTCCAGCAGCTGGGGCAGGGAAATTTGCCTGCTACAATCGGACGTCGGTGTACTGCAAGTACTTGGTTGTGACACACCTAATTCTACACCTTCAGTCCTCTCAGAGCAGCTTTCAGAGAGGACTGAAGATATAGTGGGGATGGAGATCCCAGCTGATGAGGAGCAAGGAGAGGTCCGCTTTGTTCTTTGGTGTGGGTCTTTTATGTGTGCTTGCCAACGAGCTGCATGGCAGGTCGACATATGTCTGCTCATGCTTGTGGTGCCCAAGCGGCTGATGTTTTGGCCACGCGAGATACGCTTGAGACAAATATTGCAAATAGCAGTGGTGCGATCTGATGCACTCGTCTCAAAAAAGGCCCACACCAAAGAACTTTTGTGATAACGTGCAGAGGCAGCGCCCTGCACAGGCGGAGCTCTGCGGTGTGGTACAGTTGCTGTGCTGGCCTCTAGCTGGCCTCCAGGGGACGCTGCATCCTCCTCCTCCTCCTCCTCTCTCCCTTCAGGCACCCACGTGGAGTCAGTGACCTCATCATCCCCTCCCTCTTCACCACTAGAGCAAACCTGGCAGTAAGCTGCAGCTGGTGGAACACTACTGCCAGATTGCTGTCCTTCAGCATCCCCTCTCTCTGCGCGCACACTACTGACTTCCTCAAGCTGGGTATCATCATCCGAGCCTTCGAATCGTTGGGCATCCTCCTGGAGCATGTACCCAACACTGTGCTCAAACAGTTCGGGGGACTCCTCAGGAGGACATGGTGGGTCTAGGGAAGGGGTGGCTGATGATGCCATTGAGTACGCGTTGGCAGCTGCTCTGCCAGTACCCTGAGCCTGGGTGAGAGAGGATGAGGAGGATGAGGAGGGCTTGGTCATCCATTCTACCAAGCCTTCGGCATGATGCGGCTCCACATGTCCAGCTGCCGAAAACAAAGACAAGCGTGTCCCATGGCCACGTGCTGATGACGATGCACGACCACGTCCACGGCCAGCACTGTTGTCTCTAGAAACAGAGCCTGCCTGCCCTGTGTTCTTGCCTCGGCACGCTCTGCCTCTCCTTGGCGGTCTTCCAGCCATTGTAGTCGGTAGTGTATATAGTATAAAAAATAGAACTCCTATGTGTGCTCACAACACACTGTAGGTCCTATGGGTGCTGACACTAACACACTATAGGTACTATGTGTGCTGCTGACAAGAAAATATAGGAGCTCTGTTTGCTGCCACTAACACACTAGAAGTCCTATTGGTGCTTCTGAGATGAAAATATAGGAGCTCTGTGTGATGCCACTAACACACTAGAAGTCCTATGGGTGCTGCTGAGAAGAAAATATAGGAGCTCTGTGTGATGCCACTAACACACTAGAAGTCCTATGGGTGCTTCTGAGATGAAAATATAGGAACTCTGTGTGATACCACTAACACACTAGAAGTCCTATGGGTGCTTCTGAGAAGAAAATATAGGAGCTCTGTTTGCTGCCACTAACACACTAGAAGTCCTATGGGTGCTGCTGAGAAGAAAATATAGGAGCTCTGTGTGATGCCACTAACACACTAGAAGTCCTATGGGTGCTTCTGAGATGAAAATATAGGAGCTCTGTGTGATGCCACTAACACACTAGAAGTCCTATGGGTGCTGCTGAGAAGAAAATATAGGAGCTCTGTGTGATGCCACTAACACACTAGAAGTCCTATGGGTGCTTCTGAGATGAAAATATAGGAGCTCTGTGTGATGCCACTAACACACTAGAAGTCCTATGGGTGCTGCTGAGAAGAAAATATAGGAGCTATGTGTGATGCCACTAACACACTAGAAGTCCTATGGGTGCTTCTGAGATGAAAATATAGGAGCTCTGTGTGATGCCACTAACACACTAGAAGTCCTATGGGTGCTGCTGAGAAGAAAATATAGGAGCTCTGTTTGCTGCCACTAACACACTAGAAGTCCTATGGGTGCTGCTGAGAAGAAAATATAGGAGCTCTGTGTGATGCCACTAACACACTAGAAGTCCTATGGGTGCTTCTGAGATGAAAATATAGGAGCTCTGTGTGATGCCACTAACACACTAGAAGTCCTATGGGTGCTGCTGAGAAGAAAATATAGGAGCTCTGTGTGATGCCACTAACACACTAGAAGTCCTATGGGTGCTTCTGAGATGAAAATATAGGAACTCTGTGTGATGCCACTAACACACTAGAAGTCCTATGGGTGCTGCTGAGAAGAAAATATAGGAGCTCTGTTTGCTGCCACTAACACACTAGAAGTCCTATGGGTGCTTCTGAGAAGAAAATATAGGAGCTCTGTGTGATGCCACTAACACACTGGAAGTTCTATGGGTGCTGCTGAGAAGAAAATATAGGAGCTCTGTTTGCTGCCACTAACACACTAGAAGTCCTATGGGTGCTGCTGAGAAGAAAATATAGGAGCTCTGTGTGATGCCACTAACACACTAGAAGTCCTATGGGTGCTTCTGAGATGAAAATATAGGAGCTCTGTGTGATGCCACTAACACACTAGAAGTCCTATGGGTGCTGCTGAGAAGAAAATATAGGAGCTCTGTTTGCTGCCACTAACACACTAGAAGTCCTATGGGTGCTGCTGAGAAGAAAATATAGGAGCTCTGTGTGATGCCACTAACACACTAGAAGTCCTATGGGTGCTGCTGAGAAGAAAATATAGGAGCTCTGTTTGCTGCCACTAACACACTAGAAGTCCTATGGGTGCTGCTGAGAAGAAAATATAGGAGCTCTGTGTGATGCCACTAACACACTAGAAGTCCTATGGGTGCTGCTGAGAAGAAAATATAGGAGCTCTGTGTGATGCCACTAACACACTAGAAGTCCTATGGGTGCTTCTGAGATGAAAATATAGGAACTCTGTGTGATGCCACTAACACACTAGAAGTCCTATGGGTGCTTCTGAGATGAAAATATAGGAGCTCTGTGTGATGCCACTAACACACTAGAAGTCCTATGGGTGCTTCTGAGATGAAAATATAGGAACTCTGTGTGATGCCACTAACACATTAGAAGTCCTATGGGTGCTGCTGAGAAGAAAATATAGGAGCTCTGTTTGCTGCCACTAACACACTAGAAGTCCTATGGGTGCTGCTGAGAAGAAAATATAGGAGCTCTGTGTGATGCCACTAACACACTAGAAGTCCTATGGGTGCTGCTGAGAAGAAAATATAGGAGCTCTGTTTGCTGCCACTAACACACTAGAAGTCCTATGGGTGCTTCTGAGATGAAAATATAGGAGCTCTGTGTGATGCCACTAACACACTAGAAGTCCTATGGGTGCTGCTGAGAAGAAAATATAGGAGCTCTGTTTGCTGCCACTAACACACTAGAAGTCCTATGGGTGCTGCTGAGAAGAAAATATAGGAGCTCTGTGTGATGCCACTAACACACTAGAAGTCCTATGGGTGCTGCTGAGAAGAAAATATAGGAGCTCTGTGTGATGCCACTAACACACTAGAAGTCCTATGGGTGCTTCTGAGATGAAAATATAGGAACTCTGTGTGATGCCACTAACACATTAGAAGTCCTATGGGTGCTGCTAAGAAGAAAATATAGGAGCTCTGTTTGCTGCCACTAACACACTAGAAGTCCTATGGGTGCTTCTGAGAAGAAAATATAGGAGCTCTGTGTGATGCCACTAACACACTAGAAGTCCTATGGGTGCTGCTGAGAAGAAAATATAGGAGCTCTGTTTGCTGCCACTAACACACTAGAAGTCCTATGGGTGCTTCTGAGAAGAAAATATAGGAGCTCTGTGTGATGCCACTAACACACTAGAAGTCCTATGGGTGCTTCTGAGATGAAAATATAGGAACTCTGTGTGATGCCACTAACACATTAGAAGTCCTATGGGTGCTGCTAAGAAGAAAATGTAGGAGCTCTGTTTGCTGCCACTAACACACTAGAAGTCCTATGGGTGCTGCTGAGAAGAAAATATAGGAGCTCTGTTTGCTGCCACTAACACACTAGAAGTCCTATGGGTGCTGCTGAGAAGAAAATATAGGAGCTCTGTGTGATGCCACTAACACACTAGAAGTCCTATGGGTGCTGCTGAGAAGAAAATATAGGAGCTCTGTTTGCTGCCACTAACACACTAGAAGTCCTATGGGTGCTGCTGAGAAGAAAATATAGGAGCTCTGTTTGCTGCCACTAACACACTAGAAGTCCTATGGGTGCTGCTGAGATGAAAATATAGGAACTCTGTGTGATGCCACTAACACACTAGAAGTCCTATGGGTGCTGCTGAGAAGAAAATATAGGAGCTCTGTTTGCTGCCACTAACACACTAGAAGTCCTATGGGTGCTGCTGAGAAGAAAATATAGGAGCTCTGTTTGCTGCCACTAACACACTAGAAGTCCTATGGGTGCTGTTGGGGTGCAATGCTGTGCTAACAGCACTGCGGTTGGTACTACTGCAATACTGTACTAACAGTAAGCACGCACCAGACTAATCCCCAGCAGCAGCTAATAACACGCTAACTGTGCAATCAGCAGCAATGAACGATCAATGACTTAGGTAGCAATGGTTTAGCAAAGAAATAGCCAATGGTTTAGCAAAGAAGAGCAAATCTTTCAGTATCAAGCAAAGACAGAATCAGCAGACTGATCTCTCCTAAAGCCGGAACTCATGTGACCGGGGCCGATGGCGTGGCGGCCTTTTAAATGGTGGGGCATGTACTAAAGCCCCTGAGCTGTAATTGGCTACAGGCGTCCTGCCTGTAGCCAATTATTGCTCTCCGAGTTTCGGGCGCTGTGATTGGCCAAGCATGCGGGGTCACAGTGCATGCTTGGCCAATCATCAGCCAGCAATGCACTGCGCCGGCCGCAATGCATTGCGGGGCCGCTCGCATCACACGAATGTGATGCGAACGGCCCAAATAGTTCTGGGCTCGACGAGCGAGCGAACGCCCGGTGCTCGATTCGAACATGGGTTCGAATCGAGCACCGGGCCCATCCCTAGTGGTAACTGAGTAGGAGTAGGGGAAGTAGGGGACGAGTAGGAATTTATTTTGCAGGTTTTGTGGTACTGATACATGGTAATGACATAAAAACACAAAAAAAAATCATGATGGTTATAGAAGGGAGGTCGAGATCCAGGCTGAATCCTGGATCATGTGGAGAACGATTCTATGAGGCCATTGTAGCTGGTTCTTTATGATCTATTTCAATCCACTGGGGAAGTATACTGTTACTATTTGGTTTGATATGGGAGCCTTTTACTTGGAGATGGATGTCATGCTTTTGTGATCCCTGTAATTCAGGATCAATATCACGGGATCAATAGCCATCTTCTTAGAAGGAGCACATTTTAGCACTTCAGCACTTTGAAGAAGAGTTTTTTGAGCAGTGAGCACTTTCATCACCATTACTTATATATGGAATTTATCAACAGGTACTTTTCATTGATGTTAACTATATCTTAATTATACATTGTATTTTTGGTAAAAAAAAATCATACGTTTGTTACCATTGTATATTTGGGGCATTTAAGGTCCATATATAGCTGAAATCTTCACATCTTTTTTGCTTTTCTTTGAACTTTGAAAATATAGATTGAATTTAGTGTATGACTAATTGTTTATTATTTAGGGACAGCACACTATTTTTTGTTTTAAATAAAAATATACAGCCACATTTCTAAAAAGATTTTTGTTTTACTATTTTGGACCCGTTTTTCTTTGATAATAAATGAATACAAATCAGGAAATATCAATTAACACTTCCCACCAAATGAAAGTCTAATTTGTCCTGAAAAAAACAAGGTAAAATCCACCTGGATACAAGAATTAGTTGTGATGTGATATGTACAGTTATACTAACACTATCAAAGTTACACGATTCAAGTAGCTGTGATGGTAATGTGACACCTTCCTAATTAGTGAAACAATAGTTTGTGTAGAGTATGGATGAGACTTTTAGGCACTCAGTTTAAAGCGGAGGTTCCGCGGTCCCTTGTTTTTTTTTTTCTAGGTGCATGTAATGGGGTTACAGAAAACATGTAAGCACTCACTTGTCCTGCGATTAGAAACAACCCCCGTCTATTTCAGTTATAAATTCTGACTTTTATAAATTGATCTTCTTTTTGCCATTTTGCTTGTGGGCACTGTGAAGCCCACAAGCAGAGACTTCCGGGATGCGGTGAATGCATCCCAGCATTCACCGCTGTATCATCAGTATTGTCGGCGAGCGAGCGAGGTTGCCATGATAACGGGTGACGTCATTCAAAGGGCGCTGGGGAAAGAAAAAGATACGCCCACTCCCGCGGGAGGAATACCCGGAAGTCCTGATTCGGAACGTACAAGCGCAAAAAAAAAAAACGATAGGCATATGTATATGTATCTGCTACATAGATTAGTATAATATAATGTCAGGATTTAGGGTGAACCTCCGCTTTAACAAAGTATAAATAAAACAATCTTTAGGCCCCTTTCACACCAGCGGACCGTATGTCCGCTTTTTCATACATCCGTTTACGGATGAAAAAGGGACATACATTGGTCCCTATGAGATCGCGGGTGTCAGCGGATGAACATCCGCTGACACCCGATCTCATCCGTGTCCGCAATGCTCCGGTTTTCTGGATAGAAAAATTCCTATTTTTCTATCCGTCTGCAGAGCGGATCTGGTGAACACGGACAGACGGTCCATGTTCATCCGATCCCCCCATAGGGGAGAGTGGAGATCTGACAGGGCGGTCCCTGCACAGTGTGCAGGGACCGCCCTGTCATCCGCCGGCTCAGCGGGGATCAACGGATCGAGCAAGCGGAGGTTCACGGGGCGGATCATTACTGATCCGTCCCGTGTGAAAGGGGCCTTATTGTACACATAGTTAAAATTCAAAACAGTAGAACATTGTAAAACAATATGAATGTTAATCATTCACTAGTATGTAGATACAATAATGACCCCCTTCATCAGGGGGTTAAATGTACAAATGTACATTCGGAAATATAAATCAATATAAATCAAAATACATAGGACATACTGTAATACATCAATAATGCAAAATCTAGTGATATAGAAAACGCACAACATTGAGATCTATGCTGGAGTGGAGATCAACCTGCTGGAATGTCTTCAATCATGGGGAACACAAGGGATGCTGAAACGAACACCAACTGGGGAGACCAGAAAGGACCACACTAATATAAACTCACAGAAAAAGGAGAGAAGACAGAAATTCTTCAAAAACAAAAACAGGGCTAAGAGGTATAATGTTGCTTCTAAAACATATGGCTCTACATCAGGGTAAGCATTCTAAAATTTGGGAATGATTAAAATAAATTACCATGGTGCAAACAACAATAAAATATAATGTAGCGGACCCCCCCAAAAATGCCTTCAATTTAGGGGCAGCCTGAGCAATAGTTTGGCTCAGGTTATTAAATTCCATAGTTTGGACTATGCTCTGTTGTGGTGTTGCCTGGAGTATGGTTCCCCTTGACCTGTGGGTGGCGCTGTCGCTCAGGTCTCGGGTTGAACCACAGGTGGCATTGTGGTGTGATTGGGTGTCCTCTCTCGGCTACCTTGCGGTGGGCGGGTTTTGCCTGATGTGCATGCCGGGAGAGGGTACATAAAGGGCAGACGCCATGATCTGGTGTGGTGTGCCGGGGGGATTCATGGTTGCGAGTTTCAGGTAGGCCCAGTACCTTCAACTGAGTCTACAACCAACCACTGAAATCCCACGGAGCCCAGGTGAGGGTGGCCCTCTCGGAAAAAGAGGAAACCGGGGGAGGACCTGTCCGATGGATCGGTGAAGGAAGTCACAATCTCGGTAAGGCCTGGTTGCCTATCAGAGGGAAGGATTCGTGAGTTGCAAGATAGCTCCTGTAGTGTGATCCATTGGCACCTATGGTCTCTAATAATCTACAGGGGGATCAAAGTTCTAATTCTGGAATTAAAGGATTCTGTGGAAGAGGATCTCTTGAACTTGTCCGTGAAGGGGACTAAATTAAAGTGACTGTTCGTGCTTCATTCCGGCTGATGGGACCGTGAGAGGGGACTATCCGGGTGAGCAAGGCCCACTCAGGCTTGAGTGGCAAAGTGTAGCGATGGGTGTCGTGTGCCTGAATCTACCTCCCTATCCAACTTTCTTCTCTCTTCAACTTCCCCTGTTGTTATCAAGCAAAAGGAAAAAATAAACTCTTTGTTTGAGTTGACACTGTCTGGACATTGGCCTTTCTAAAACAGGAAAGATAGACTTTTCCCTACACTCTAGGGACGAGAGCGGAAGGGAGTAACTTGCCGCAGGACCCAAACATTATAAGAACACTGCTTAACCTCTTATACCAGGAGGATACGGGCATGTGGCATGGTGTGCCTTTAACCTGCGACTGAAGGTAAGCAGGAAACACGTGGGGGCTCGAGTTCGGGATTTATTTTTTGCAGGTACCTTTCGAAGTTGGACTATTTTTCCTGTGTATGTGGTTCTGTGAAAGTCGGCCATTGTTTTTTTGGGGGGGAAGATTGAACTGCGTCACTTGTGAGAGAAATGGAGGTTAAGGCATTTAATGGATTTTTCTAACTGCGTAGTTCGTGGGCGTGCCTCAAACATAGAAAAGCCAGGGAGCTACGTGCAGCAAAAGAAAAGGGGGAGTAGCCCCCGCCAATTGTGAGTTGCACGTGGTGTAACTGGCGCCAAAGGGACAGGACGAGCTGGATCAGTGTGAGAGAAGCAAGATGGCCGCTGCTCCAAGGACTTATGTTGCATCGGGACCTCGGATGTTCCAAACCACCTCAACCATGGACATTGCTCCCCTCACTGCCCCCCTGACGGATACAGGGATCCGGCTGAAGCCTAGGGGCCACTTCGCTCTCTATGTCTACCGAGATGCGGAGGCCCTGGGTATGCTCTGCCCCAGATGCCAGGGACTAGCGATGCAGTTACGGCCTTTTGGAAGGTGTGCAACCTGTGGAGAGTTTCTCTTCAAGGTAGACCAACCCACCGAGAAACCCCGGGTCTACCAGATCAACTGTCTTATGGGTACCGTCACTTCTGAGGAGGAAAGCTGTACTACCACAGTTGAGCCCACGCGCACCTTGTTGGCTGCCATGGATGTGGCCAATGGAGACGACTCAGCTGCTGCAGAGCCATCAACGGATATCGGAGCAGATGCAACCGAGACCTCCATTCCCCCCGCCAAGCGAAAGGTGGGCTATGTTAAGGCCTCCCGCGGCCACGGTCAAAGCCTGCCCCAGCGCCTGCCTGAACCGGAACTCCAAGCCGGAGGGACCTCCAGGAGATCCACGTCAGGAGACAGTAAGTAGGCTGGGGGAACTGTGACATTGAGTTGGCCGGGGAAAGGAAGGAAGCCCATACCTCACACTACTGGGGATGCATGGACAGCCAGCCCGCGGAAACTCTCTATTTTCGTGGACAATGTGTCTGTGTCCACCACAAATTACCTGCCGGCAGAGGAGTGTGACTCCTCCGATCTGGAATCATCATCCGATGTGGGGGATGACTATGAGATTGATGAGGTTTATATTAAAAAGGGATGGGACAAAGTTCCAGTGACTTCACCCCGCAGTCTTAGGGGGATGTCGTCAATGGACTCTGGGGAAACTACGCCTAGAGTGGAAGCCCCTGCTTTAAAGGAAGAAGTCATACCCACACACGCTTGACCTGCACCTGTATTGTCCGTGCCTACTGTTACGGAGGGACGTCCGCCGTTGCCTCAGTTGGAACCAGCTCAACTAAAAAGGTCCACGGATGCTATTGTTCTTCCTGGAGCAGGAGATCGGGCAACCATGCCACCTTTAGCCCAGTTGCAGCGGCTTCTAAACAGAAAGATTGCCACAGAGTATGGGTGGGAATACCCCTATGTTCCCAAAGAGTTACTCTTTGAAATTGAGGCCTACAGGGAACGGTGGTACGCGGACTTTGTTAGGGACCATTTGGAGGCCGCAGGTATCTAAATAGTTCTGCTACCATGGCAGATCGTTACAAGGGGTGAGGTAAAGAATGGGCCTATGGTCGGCACATCCATGCGGATTGTGTGGTAATTTGCTGCAGAGAGAAAGAGAATACCGTGTACTCTATAGAGACCCTAGATAAAAAATGGAAGACTCTTGTTCTCCCGGATCCTCAGTACTACTTGTGAAATGAAACTTGTGTGCTGTTTATTATTCAGTTTCACAGGAATAGCCTGCCCTGAACTCACTCATGACTTTGCTCTCTGCTGCAAGGGAATCTACTCAACTGAGGAATTGGAGAGTTGTTGTTTTTTTTTCTCTCTCTCCTCTGCTCTGCAAAGGAAAGAAATTTTTTTTTTCTTTTTCTACTGAACAATGGGGTAGGATAGTCAGGGCCAAAGTAAGAAACCGTTGTGGTCAAGATGAACAGTTCATGTGAAATACATGTATGCCCACGCGCAGCATTGAAGTGTATTGACTTAAGTTGCCACTAGGTGGTGGTGTTTTGCAGAAATTTCAGTGAGGCTAGGCTTAGCAATGCAAACTAAAAATATATATATATATATATATATATATATATATATATATATATATCCGAGAATAATCATCTCTCTCCGGGGAGATGGTTTTCTTCTGCATATCTTAAGTGTAGGATGGTTTATTGTGTATTGTCTTTTTTTTTCTCTCCCCCTGCAGGTGATCTGCTGTCAACTCTGCCGGAGAATGGGTGGGATAGATATGTTAGGAGGGGTGGGATTGTAATTTGTAATACTGTGTGTTTTATACAAACTGTGATGTATATTTTACATGCTCTCCATCTTTTCTCTTCCTCTGCTATTCCCAAATTGTTGTTTCAGGCACCATTCTTAAAAAATACTCAGGATTGAGGGGTCTTTCTGATCTCTTCCAGCCACTGGGGACAGTGGCTTTTCAAGGGGGGGTATGTGTAGCGGACCCCCCAAAAATGGGGTCGCTATACCTTAAATTTAGGGGCAGCCTGAGCAATATTTTGGCTCAGGTTATTAAATTCCATAGTTTGGACTCTGCTCTGCTGTGGTGTTGCCTGGAGTATGGTTCCCCTTGACCTGTGGGTGGTGCTGTCGCTCAGGTCTCGGGTTGACCAACAGGTGGCATTGTGGTGTGATTGGGTGTCCTCTTTCAGCTACCGTGCGGTGGGCAGGTTTAGCCTGCTGTGCATGCTGGGAGAAGGTACATAAAGTGCAGACGCCATGATCTGGTGTGGGGGGATTCCAAGGAGGACCCCTGGTGGCGAAGTCGCGCCCTTTGGCCCTGCTGGCCAGGGGGTGCGTGAACTGGTCGAGGAGTCTCGGGCACCTTTAGCCCAAGGCTACAGAGTTCCAGGTAGGCCCAGTGCCTTCAACTGGGTCTACAACCAACCACTGGAGTCCCAGGGAGCCCAGGTGAGGGTGGCCCACTCTGAAAAAGAGGAAACCGGGGAGGACCTGTCGAATGGATCCGTGAAGGAAGTCACGATCTCAAAAAGGCCTGGTTGCCTATCAGAGGGAAGGATTCATGAGTTGCAAGATAGCTCCTGTAGTGTGCCCCATTGGCACCTATGGTCTCTAATAATCTACAGGGGTTTCAAAGTTCTAATTCAGGAATTAAAGGATTCTGTGGAAGAGGATCTCTTGAACTTGTCCGTGAAGGGGACTAAATTAAAGTGACTGTTCGTGCTTCATTCCGGCTGATGGGACCGTGAGAGGGGACTATCCGGGTGAGCAAGGCCCACTCAGGCTTGAGTGGCAAAGTGTAGCGATGGGTGTTGTGTGCCTGAATCTACTTCCCTATCCAACTTTTTTCTCTCTTCAACTTCCCCTGTTGTTATCAAGCAAAAGGAAAAAAATAAACTCTTTGTTGGAGTTGACACTGTCTGGACATTGGCCTTTCTAAAACAGTAAAGATAGACTTTTCCCTACACTCTAGGGACGAGAACCAGTGGAAGGGGGTAACTCGCCGCAGGACCCAAAAATTATAAAAACACCGCTCAACCTCTTATACCAGGAGGATACGGGCATGTGGCATGGTGTGCCTTTAACCTGCGAGTGAAGGTAAGCAGGAAAAAAGGGTATGTGTGCTACATAATAACAATTCACTGGGGGTGTTAATAATAAATGTTACCCTGAAAAATTAGGATGAAGCCCAGATTGAATTGAAGTAGCTTCCGATAAGCTGTTATGTTACCAACAATACTAAATATAAACGGCCAGCTATTAGAAAAAAAAAATTATTAAAAAAATCCTTGCCTATGAGTCTGTATAAGCAGAGAAGATGTGGTACAATAGATGAAAAGCTTGCATAAGGCTTACCCTTAACAGAAAACAAGGGGAAAATACCTCTTACAGAGGCACCAAGGTCTGTGACACAACACCGCAGGAAAGATCAAGACCACAAATTCCTGGACTTAAAAACAAGATTGTTGTATCCACTAACCTTCTTCTGTCAATGAAAACGAGCCCAGATTGGCACCAAAAGCATAACCCTATGGGAACTGTCCATAGCAAAAAGTGAGGCGCTCGTGCCTGCCCAATTAAGGGCTGAGTGTTCCTCTCGATCCTCTCCTTAGTGGAATCCCGGTGCGAGTGGTGTCACTTCCGCTGGCGCAGCTCCAGAAGAAAGGCTGCGCCACGGTTGCAGGAGCAGCGAAGTGCAACTCAAGAAGGGTGCTGGCATGCGAAGAAAGCCAGCGGAAGAGTTTAAAAGAGAGACTGCACAGATGGGATGTATTCTGTCCGGAGGTTTCTGTGTATTCATTTTTTCTCATGTGTGGTCCTTTCTGGTCTTGTCATTTGGAGTCTGTTTCGGTGTCCCTTGTGTTCTCCATGATTGGAGATGCCCTAGTTCATGCAGGTTGATATCCACTCCAGCATAGATCTCAATTTTGTGAGTGGTCTATATCATTAGATTTTGCATTATGTCTTATGTATTCTGATGTACAGTATGTTCATTTATATTTCAGAATGTACCACATTTAACCTCTATGAAGATTGTAACTGTAAATCGAAACACGTTGGGGTGAATGATGACTATTCATATTGTTTTTATGTTTCTACTGTTTTGGATTTTAACTATGTGTACGATAAACCAATATTGTTTTATTTATACTTTGTTATACTGCGTGCCTAAAAAGTTCCCTCAATACCTTACAAAACTATTGTTATAAAAGTATCAAAGTTGCAAAATTGGGCTTGGGCTTAAGGTTTGTTTTGACCCTGGTCATTAGGGGGTTAATAACAACTCAGATGCCTGTGAGGGAGAGTTTGGGTCCTCGAAACACATTGCTATAATTCAAGAGCTCAAGGAGCATTTTGAAACCATTTTTTTTTCTTTGGCTAACCTGACACCCTTAATGGTTTTCCTGACAAACCCATTTGAATTTATTGTTAACAACAGTGGCACAATCTGTGATAAAATAGGACTTGAGAACTTTGGGAATAACTTCTCATTGTGCAGTAAATGGATGGCAGTACAGTAGCATTACTCTTTTACATTTCTAGAAAAGTCTGGAAAAGTCTTACTGGTTAAGCTCTTTATCAGCTAGCTACAAAAATTCTATCATTCTTTGTCTCTCTATATACATGTGTGCATACCTTCCCTTGTAATATATAATAGATGCATAACAAGATCAGAACAGAAACAGACTTATTAATGAAAATCTCCCAACAGAGGTTTTATGTGCTTGCTCCAACCAAATTTTAAAATGTCAGCAAAAAATATAGTTGCCCAGAAGTTTTATTGAAATAATAATTTTGATTTGTGATTTACATATTTTTTTTAACCACTTCTCCACCGGGCCTATTCTGGCACTTCTCTCCTTCATGTAAAAATCATAATTTTTTTTGCTAGAAAATTAATCATAACCCCCAAACATTATATATATATTTTTAGCAGACACCCTAGGGAATAAAATGGCGGTCATTGCAACTTTTTATCTCGCACAGTATTTGCGCAATAATTTTTCAAATGCCTTTTTTTGGGAAAAAAAGAGGTTCATGAATTAAAAAATAACAAAACAGTAAAGATAGCCCATTTTTTTGTATAATGTGAAAGATGATGTTACGCCGAGTAAATAGATACCTATCATGTCACGTTTTAAAATTGCGCACACTCATGGAATGACGCCAAACTTTGGTACTTAAAAATCTCCATAGGCGACGCTTAATTTTTTTTTACAGGTTACTATTTTCGAGTTACAGAGAATGTCTAGTGCTAAAATTGTTGCACACGCTCTAACGCACGCGGCGATACCTCACATGTGGGGTTTGAACGGCATTTACATATGTGGGCGGGACTTACATGCGCATTCGCTTCTGAGCGCGAGCTACCGGGGACAGGGGCGTTTTAAATATTTTTTTATTATTTTTTATTAAATTTTTTTACTTAATTTTTTTTTACACTTTTTTTAATTTTTATTTTTTTTGGATCACTTTTATTCCTATTACAAAGAATGTAAACATCCCTTGTAATAGGAATCATTGTGACAGGTCCTCTTTATGGAGAGATGTGTGGTCAATAAGACCCCACATCTCTCCTCCAGGCTTGAAAGCATGAGATCGTGAAAAAAATTCACGATCTTATGCCGATTGCGGCTTTGTTTACTTTCGGGTACCCGGGCGTGACGTCACAATAGAAATCTCTATCCTCGTGAGCTGGCGCCGGCCGATTCGTTCTTCGGGCCCCCGATGGCACGGGAGAGCCCGGAGAAGCACCGGATGGCGGCGGGAGGGGACTGCCACCATGATCGTTCTTATTGTGCACAGAATCTCTGGCAGAAAACAGTGATATCTGAATGATGCCTGTAGCTGCAGGCATCATTCAGATATCACCGCACAAAGTCGAGGACATCATATGACGTCCTCAGTGGAGAAGTGGTTAATAAAGGAATTTTCAAATGTTTGTGTGTCTTTATTTCAAGGCTACAACTCTTTATTTGTGAATGAGTAGGGGTACTATGTTTCCCCTACCCCAGTGGTTCTCAACCTTCTAGTACCGGGACCCCTTGATAAAATTTCCCAAGTTGTAGGGACCCCTAACAGTAAAAATTATTTTCGTAGCGTGGGTTGTCAGCACCCAAGGCAAGATAAGTAATTTGCGCCCCTAACCCACGGATATTTAGCGCTCCCCGAGTCCCTTCCACTCGTAAAACCCCTTATGGTACATTTTAGGATGTATCACTCTCTCTCGTTGTTCTCCTTTTCTTTCCATTTTATCACTCTCTATCCTAATTTCTTGTTTTTTTCCCCCACTCCTCTCTCTAGCTATCTTTCTTGTTCTTTCTCTCCCTTTTTATTTGTTCCTCCCCCTCTTTTCCTCTCCCTTCCATGTATTCTCTATTTTTATTCCTTCTCTTACTCCTTGGTGGGGGGAATGGGATGAGTGGCATTGCTGGGGGGAGTTCTGATCAGCCAACTTAAGTGCTCTTGATAAAGGTCATCTGCTGATCTGAGAACTGTAGTGGGGACTTTTAATGGCAACTATAATCACAGGTAGCGTTACCCACTGTGTCTCCGACTTTGTGGTGTCTTGTAGCAGTGACCCCTATGCCGAAATCAGGAGATAGGGTCTCCTCCAGCCCCTCCCACTTCATTCCTCACCAGTCAGCTGACCTGTAGTCTCTGCCCCCCCCCAGCCATGCCATGAACTGAATGGGTGGCTGTAAAGAGGCTGAGTGGGCGGCCGCGGGCTCCAGGATCAGCCCACCTTGGCAGCCGCAAAAAGGCTGGGAGAGTGGTGCGGGCTTCAGTAACAGCCCAGGATTCAGTGACCCCTGGCAAATCATCATTCGGCCCCCGAGGGGGTCCCGACCCCCAGGTTGAGAACCACTGCCCTACCCATTCACATAGGTGGGGACTGGTATCTGGGGGTCCCTTTATTATTAAAGGGTGCTTCCAGATTCCACTGTTACTGATGCCTGTTTTGCTATGTGTATAGTAATACATCCATATTAGCACTCATTCAGGAGGTTCCAGTTACTTACATCACTGTTGCGCTTTACAAATTATCAAGGTAATCTTTTATTTAGTTATTTTTTTATAACTAACAGACCCCCTGGCAAAGCACCCCCCATGTTGAGAGAATGTGACCTGGTATAGTATATGAAAGGGGCACATGCTTGCCCCCCCCTCTTTCCTAGCCAGTCAGCATGCCTGTTTAAATTAAGGCTCTTGCATGGATTTAATGGAGGACCTCATGCATTTTTTTTTCATGCAGACCCCCTTAAAATCCATACCAGATCTCAAGGGTATGGTGTATATTTTCTGGCGATCCTCATGCATTTTTTGGAGTGTGTGTGAGGTACTTCCTTCAACTCTAGACCAGACTCAAAAAGATGTCATCAGGCTCCCTATGATGTATTTTTTGAAGGACGAAATGCGTTGGGTGGGCCTGGCTTTGACGAGACATCCACTCACCTGGAATACACGCTCACAGCCAGCAGGAGTGGGTAGGTCAACATTCTAACAATACAATACTTGGCATCCCAGGTGCCGAGGAGGCACAATAATCTGTAAGTGCAATTGGTTTAATTGTTTTAATGTTTTAATAAATACTGTATTTAGCAATGGGAACTTTCTTTTGTTCTTGTATCTTGATATAAATGCACGGTGTGGAGAAATAGCCAGAAGAGGTTACCTGAAAGCACAGAAAGGGAAACAACAAAGCACTTATTGATCCACTGAATCATAAGGGGTCAGTCTCATCTTGTGAGTGTCCAGATTAGGTTAAAGCACTGACACAATCACAGAGAGGAACTTTTAGAGCACTGGTGTTGAGTGTGAAGTGTCCCACAGTTTTGGAATAAATAATTGCTAAAGATCACAACAGGATTGTGGACAGTTTGGACTTGATTATTGTACATTTTGTTGGTACTGTTACTGAATACTGCTATGTGTATAGTTTGCTATGTGTATAGTGAAACATCCATATTATCACTCATTCAGGAGGTTCCAGTTACTTACATCACTGTGGCGCTTTACAAATTATCAAGGTAATATTTTATTTAGTTATTTTGACCATTTGTATTGTTTCCCATCAGCAGGATTTTCGCCACTAGAAGTTTTATTCATTAGCAAGTGATTAGCACACAATAGAAAGTTCCATAATTTTGAAAGAGCTTAGTACCTTAGTTGAATATTTTTTTGATTAGATGTTTAGGGGATGAACATTTTTGGGCAACTGCTAGATAATTGGTGGGATAGAAAAGATAACGTGTAGGTGTCTTCAGGGCCGCTGTTAGAAATCATGGGGCCCCATACAGCCTACCTGACGGGGGCCCCCTTTAATCCCACCCTCAACCCCACCCCAGGCCCCTCCCCTGACCCCACCCAGATTTTTCACCGTTTACATATGCACACACAATCATTATGGCTTATCAGTACAGGGGGACAGAGGCGGTTTAATTTTTTTTTCAATTTTATTTTAATAACATAAAATGTTTACACTGTGTCTTTCATTTTTTTTGTATCTCTTTTATTGCTATCAGAAGTAATGAACAACATCCCTAGTGATAGCATGGGGCAGTGACAAGTCCCCTTTATGGAGAGATCTGGGGTCTATTAGACCCCATATCTATCCTCTGGCCTCCAAAGAATCTGATCAAACCCAGATCGGTTTGATCAGATGCTTGTTCAAGCCGGTAATTGCTTCTGGTTTCTGATGTCACACAGTTGGAGGAACGACATCAGTTCCTCTCACTGTGTCCCAGGAACTTGATGCTGCTGCTGCTCACAGGACCCAATTGCATGGGAGAGCCCAGTAAAGGTGGTGGCGGGATGATGGTGGAACCCCCTTCCACTGACTGGCTGTAAAAGTAGTCCAGGGGCTTCTTAACCACTAAGATTACTTTTTACTTTGTGCAGAATCGCTGTGGCTAAAAAAATGATATCTTGATCATTGCTGTAGCGATGATCAAGATATCACCCTTACAATCCAGCAGTGTACCAGGACGTCGCTGTACAGGAAGTAGTTAAAGGGAAGTGGTTGGGGGGCACATGTTTACTGCCCCCCAAATGCAAGTGTAAAGCAGCATCTCACTGCGTCTTCACCAGCATTATGAAAATCACACAGGCAGCACAGTCAGCATGTGTTCGGTCATGAATCTGTCAGTGTCAAATGGCTTTTGGGTTCTGACTTTGGCTGTACTGTGTGTTACAAACTATAACCCAGTACAGCCAAAACAAAGTAAGCACCCAACAGCAATATGACACACTGTGACAGATCCATTACAGAGCACATGCTAACTGTGCTGCCTGCGTAAGTATCATAATGCTGATAATCATAACTTGCCATGCCGTGTGTAAGCGATACACAGTGAGGAGTCTATCCTCTGTGCTCTACTCACTGTGTGCACTGCAGCCACGGTGTCCGGGTTCTTGCTCCCTTGTCAGCCACAGAGCCGCCTGTGGCCTCACATCAGTCTCGGCAGTCGGCACATGAGGACGGGAGGCGGAGCGGAGCATCGTAGTATCACTCCGCCAGGGAAGGCAGTGAGCAGCGGCGGTCGGGACTAATTTAAAAGCAGAGCAATGTGTGGTGCGGTTTTATGTACCGTACATCCGCCCGAAAAACAAGAAATAGTCATACCACTCTGCTCACCTCCTGGGCCCCTCTGATGGCCTGATGGGGCCCAGGAAAATGTAATTGCACCCCCTTCCCCAAGCAAGTAGTAGCGGGGGACAGGGGTGAAGTTTAGAAAGCTCTTTTTTTTAATAGACAGAAATTAACTGTAAAGTTGCCCGGGCCCCCCTGTGGATTTGCTGGGGGTCGGGCCCGGTACAACAGGGCTGCCTGTACTGCCCTATCAGCGGCCCTGGGTGTCTTTACCATTCTTTAATAAGGAGGCCTACCTAACGCACAACATGTCTGTTATACAACACTGTGGGGTTGATTCACTGAAACTGGAGAGTGAAAAACCGGTGCAGCTGTGCATAGTAGCCAATCAGCTTCTAACTTCAAGCTTGTTCAATTTAGTTTTGACAAAAAAATAAAAGTCTTGGAAGCTGATTGATTCCTATGCAGAGCTGCACCAGATTTTGCACTCTCCAGTTTTAGTAAATCAACCCTTTTCTGACTAATCTGACCACTCATATTTATTAGGGTAAATATATATTTTCTCAAACAAGATATGCAAAATATGAGGAAAAGAGATTCCCTAACTGAACAGAGGATATGTGTTTTGGAGGATATTGTTCAAACCTTTAGTAAGTACTGTATATGAGAACTACTGACCAAAAGAAAAACTGGGAAATATGGAGGACCACCAAAGTACTTCTTGGAACACTGGCTTAGGGAACTTACAGATGCAACTGTATTCTCCTACCTATTTACCATTGGACACGCAAACAGGCTGCCCATGAGGGTGCCACACAGGGAGCAGAACATGGTCTATTTATGCTTTATCCTGCCAGACTGTAGGTGATTAACAGGGTTAAGGTCTTTTTTTCACACCCCCTGGTGAGGTTAACTAGTGGTTACACTAACATTAGAGGGTACATTGGTAACCATGGTCCTTTAAGCCACAATTAATCTCTTGACTCTTATCTACTGCTGGAGTTGTTTGCCATATTAAATGCAAGAAATATTATATCACAAAAACTGTTGGTAATAAAGAAACCACCCACACTTTAAATTACCACCACTGTGCCTACAGAGCTAGCATGAGAAAGCTGCCACTTGAAGAATATGCAATGTGAACAGTATTTTTACCCTTATCAAAACAATGAAAAGTGTGAAAAAATAATGGTGATGATGATTGCCGTACAGCCATGCCCCCCTGAATGGCAATCATCATCACTGAGGTGTGACGCCTAAACTAGGGAGTGGAGACTCGATATCGAAATCCGTCACTGTGGAGCGGGTGAGAGTTGGTTATCGAATGCACACTTGGTGTCCGCCTTGACTGCAGTGTGCCACTGTGCTATTGTCTGAAAGATCTACTGTGAAGCCTCGTACACACGACCGAGTTTCTCGTCGTAACAATCTCGTCGTTTTTTTCGACGAGATTCTTGTTAACCTTGACGAGTTTCTCGTCAAGCTTTCCATGCGTACACACTGACAATTCCAAATCTTGTCGTTGTTCTCCGTGGTCACGTCCAGCATGTATGACGGCAGTATAAAGGGGAAGATCGATTT
This sequence comes from Rana muscosa, assembly GCA_029206835.1. NCBI lineage: Eukaryota > Metazoa > Chordata > Amphibia > Anura > Ranidae > Rana > Rana muscosa. The sequence goes on from CM055122.1 coordinate 425,487,687, forward strand.
CCTTGGCGCCACCCCTTGGGCTTCTTTTGCTGATCTCGTGTTACCGCGTGTGAAGTAAAAGTTTGGGAAGAGACGATTCACGCTTTTCAGTCTTCGTGCTTTTCAGTTCGTTTTCTGCGGTTCAGTTTGTGCTTGTGGGTTCGTATCTTGACTTTCAGGGCGTCTAGGCAGGTCGTATCTGTTTTACAGTGCGTTCTTGCCCGTTCGTTTCTGATTTTCAGTTCGCTATTCATAGGCCTTGCTGTTCTAAAGTGCGTTCTGTTCTGTACGTTCTGATCAGACGACCGTTTCCTAGCCATGTCGCCTGGACGTTCTCGTCGTCGAGTTCGTGCTGTGCGTGCGCTTGGTGTTGGTCTGCTTGTTTTGGACCAAGACCAGTCCATGAACGGTGTGAGGAGGAGTTCATGGACCAAGAATTGGTTGCTCCAGCGGGACCAATTCTGCCATATGCCTCTGCTGCGGGAGATCATCGAGAATAATCCTGAGGACTACAGGAAATTTCTGCGGATGTCTGACCCCGTTTTTCAGGAATGGTTGGCTTTGGTGTCCCCCTATATTACCAGGAAGGACACCGTTATGCGGGAAGCCATCAGTGCTGAGCAGAGGCTCATCGCCACGTTACGTTACCTGGTGACAGGGAGAAGTCTTCAGGACTTGAAGTTCACGACAGGCATCTCCCCCCAGGCTCTGGGCCTCATAATCCCAGACACCTGTTCTGCTATTATACAAGTCCTGCAGGAGGACTATATTAGGGTAAGTTTTCTCCTTTAACATCACATTTTATGTATTTCATGTATGCTAATGTATTGTATTTCTTTCATCCTTCCCTAATTACCATGATTGTAATATGCTGAGAATGTCCCCTTTGTCCCCATGCATGCTGGAAGTTTTTAAATGCCCCTTTTTTCTCCTCCATGCATATTTCCCTTCACTAAGCTTTCCAGCAGGGGCGTCTGTTGCTCCAAATGTTTGGGGGTCCAACCCCAATTTAGGAAATAAACGTCCTCCTTTTTTGCGACTGTGCCTATTAAACGCCCCCAGTTGCCCCCTCCAATGCAGCCATTTTGTTCCCTCCAATGCAGCCATTTTGTTCCCTCCAATGCAGCCATTTTGTTCCCTCCAATGCAGCCATTTTGTTCCCCCCAGCCCTGCACTTACCTTCTTGTGGTCAGCACCATCCTTCTTCTGTCCTTGATGTCTTCTCCTGCCCTTGATGTTGCATCAGCCAATCATGTTACCATTAAACAGACTTGGTGAACATGATTGGCAGAGCAGCCTGTCAGTGATTACCCAAGGAATGCCCCCCCCCCTGCGTCACCTATTTAACTTTTATGAAGCCAATTACATCCCTCAGGCTGTAATGTGCAAGCCTATTTGCCTCCCTGTTTCTGATATGCAATTTTCACCCCATAAATGCTGCAGTTATTCATATGTTGGTCGCTTAACAGGGGGCCATCCACCAGAATAGTGGGTGGCATTGACAATACATAGGTTAATGCAAGGCATGAACCGATGTATTGTTCGGAGTGACGGGCACAGGAGAGAGGTGGCAGTGCTCCAGCGCCCACTCTGGACACACCGCCACTGCAATGCTATCCTGTGGCCAAACACATCTACCCCCCCCAAAATATTTTTTTAATGGACCATCAGAGGGGGTGATGAATATGAAACATGAGCCTTCCATCATACTTCTTAAAAACAGATTAATAAACGGAGAATTTGATTAATGTTGGCCTCTAATGTTTTTTATTATAATCTCCTTGTAATGTAATATTTTAAAATTCTAATTTTTTTTCATCTTGTTTGACTCCCCAGCTTCCTTCCACGCCACAGGAATGGCAGACTGTGGCATCGGAGTTTGCCACGCGGTGGGACTTCCCCAACTGCGGTGGTGCCATAGATGGGAAGCACGTCTGCATCGTGCCGCCACCCCGTTCTGGGTCCTACTACTTCAATTACAAGGGGTTTCATAGCATTGTGCTGATGGCGGTGGTGTCAGCAGGGTATGAATTCCTCTATGTTGATGTAGGGAAGAATGGCCGGATGTCCGATGGGGGATCCTTCATCCAGACGGAGTTTGCCCTCCGTCTCCAGAGTGACGACCTTGCATTGCCACCGGATGCAGGGAATGTTGAAGGACTCCCCTTTGTTTTTTTGGCTGATGAAGCCTTCGGGCTCGGACCGCATCTTATGAGGCCATTTCCTCAGAGGACCCTGACCCCAGAGAAGAGGGTGTTCAATTACCGGCTGGCCAGGGGCCGAAGAGTAGTTGAAAATGCCTTCGGCACAATGGCCAGCCGGTTCCGCATTTTTATGACTTCCATCCACTTGGCGGACTACAAAATAAACTATGTAGTTTTATGCTGCTGTGTGCTACACAACTTTCTCAGCAGAAAATCCACTTCTTATATGGCCACAGTATTGCCTGAGGCTGGACTTTCATCTGCCAATCCCCTGCCGGGCCTTGAATCTGCCCGTCCTGGCTTGCCCCCCCCAAAATGCCCGTGAGGTTCGGGAGAAATATATGCAATATTTCACGGGTAGGGGGGCAATTTCTATGCCAGGCTATGCCTAAAGATTCATGGAGAATGAGCTAAATAAAATTCTGATTTCAAATTTTAACTTTTGTTTGTTTCCTGTCTCCTAGTTTGTCTTAGTGCATTTGTAGTGCCAAGTGTATTTTCCTTTAGTAAATAACAACCATTTCACTATGTAACCTTAAAAAAAACACAAATAAGGTTAGAGCGTATTGAAAAAAGAAGCTACATGTTGTTTCTGTTCAAACATTTTACTCTGTGCACATTCACACACATGTTTACTTTTTTTTTTTTTTTTTGTTTTGTCCTGGCCACAAACCGCCAATTCTTTTCTTAGGAAAATACAAAAACAACAGTTGCATTCCAAAAAGTACAACTTTGAATATCTCTGAGCAATCTGACACATTCACTTACACAAACTATGTCTCTATGTGCCCGTCATAATATGGGGTCTTGCCACCCCTTGCCCAGCCAAAAATTGAATATGCACACATTTTAAAGTAATTTCCAATAGGGATTTTAGACTCCTGATCCCTATTGTCAACATGTGCTATCTGCCATCAGGGGTGATCAATGGACGTGTTTTGGGGGTGCAACCCCTTCCTCAGTTAACCTACTTTAGATACGAGGAAGGGGTTGCACCCCCAAAAGACGTACATGGATATCCCCTGATGGCAGATAGCACATGTTGACACACTGTGTGCATATTCAATTTTTGGCTGGTTTGATTGTCAAAAAGAGTTTAAAAGGTTGAAGAACAGTCATTCCTGAAACAAAAATGGGGGTTTGGTTGACTTATTCGATTCTCCCCAATACATCTAGAATGTCTTTAAATGTTTGATCCATCACATGAATTATTTGTTTTATTCTGTCCAGTTCCGTGCTACATTCCATCACTTGCTGTATTATTTGGAGGGCACTGTCAGCAGCTTGCGGAATTTATAGACCGGGTAAGGGAGCTGCCCGCTCTGTGGGAGACCAAAAACCCCATACACAAAAAAAAAGGGGTGAGAAAAGCAGCGCTGGAGACCCTGCTCCCATTTGTGCATACCAAGGTGCCCACAGCCACAGCAAAACAGGTGGACACTAAAATTGGGAGCTTGAGAGGCACATACAGGAATGAACGCTCTAAGGTCCTGGCTTCTCAGAGGTCAGGAGCAGCAGCAGATGATGTGTATGTCCCGAATTTGTGGTACTACAGCAGGATGTCCTTTCTGGATGACCACATTGAGCCAAGGCCATCACTCTCCACTCTTCCCCCCAGACTTCCCTGCAGCCAACCTGAGCCTTCTCTGGAGCAAGAGGAGGCAGCCATCCTGGATGAACCTGATTTGGCCATCTGGAGCCAGGTATAGTATTTATAGAAAATGTATTGGGATAAAATTAATGTTTGACAAATATGTCAAGATGACAAACATTAACTGTTTTGGGTTCCACAAGTGAAATCAAGATCTCGAGACATTAGTCTGGCCTAAATTGGGTGCTAAATAGTCAATCTGATGTAGTTGTAAATTGGTCAATTCGAATTGCTTCAATCATGATCTGAATTTTGGATGCAAAGATTAAACCAACATATTAAACTATGTCCCTTTTTCAAACACAGGATGAAATCAGCCAGGAGGAGGGTCTGGAAACTGTCAGGCAGGAGGAGGCAGGGCCCAGTGGCAGGCAGGAGGTGGCAGGGCCCAGTGGCAGCCAGGAGGTGGCAGGGTCCAGTGGCAGCCAGGAGGTGGCAGGGCAAAGGAGAAGCACAACATCACAGGTGCCTCCCATCCGACCTCCCAAAAGAAGCAGGAGGGACAGGACCACCAGTGAGGCAGCAATGGCCCTTATTAAAGAGGCCCATGCCACCCTCAAGAAACCCACATCCCCTGAAGAGGCCATTGCCGGCCTAGTGGAGGCAAAGTTCAAGGTGATGAGCATGGAGCAACGCCTCCTATGCGAGCCCCTGCTCATCACCTTGCTGAACAAGGGGGTGATGGAAAAAATTACCCCCAACAACGCTATTTGTGAGGTGGCACAACTGTCCCAACCTCAACCTCCTCCTTCACCTCCACCTTCTTCTTCTGCCCCACCCCCTTCTCCTCAACCTCCTCCTCCTCCTCCACCTCCACCTTCTTCTTCTGCCCCACCCCCTCCTCCTCCACCTCCACCTTATTCTTCTGGCCCACCCCCTTCTCCTCAACCTCCACCTTCTTCTTCTGGCCCACCCCCTTCTCCTCCACCTCCACCTTCTTCTTCTGCCCCACCCCCTCCTCCTCCACCTCCACCTTCTTCTTCTGGCCCACCCCCTTCTCCTCCACCTCCACCTTCTTCTTCTGCCCCACCCCCTTCTCCTCCACCTCCTCCTCCTCCTCCTGACAGGAGTACCCCTCCAGTGGCCCAGCCTCCAGCCAAACGAAGAAGGAAGGCTGCAGGGAAGGCTTCAGGAAAGGTTGCAGGGAAGGTTGCCAGGAAGACGAGGAAGTGATGGCCTTGCTTCATTGTGGTCGGACAGAAGGCAGCCTGTTGTAGTACCACACACTTGGGACATATATATCACCTGCTGCTGTTCCTGACCTCTGGGAGGCCAGCATCAGATTGTGCTCAGAAATGTTGGCCTTCTCTCAAGCTCCCAATTTTAGTGTCCACACAGGGTTGATGTGTGGTCTGGGGTCCCTGGGATGCACAAATGGCAGCAGGTTCTCCAGCGCTGCCTTCTCTTTATTTTATTTGAAACATGAATAAATGTTATTTTTGTTTAAGTTCATACTTGACTATGTGTATTTTTAATAAAATTACAATTTAGCTTTGGAGTAAGCAGAGACATTTGACAGCCAAAAAAGGGACAGATACCAAACCCAAAAAATGAATAACAATCTTATTTTAAAAAAATAGGGTGTAAAATTTAACAAATATATATTAAAATATTCAATGGGAGATCACTATCAAAACATTGCCAAATTACAATTAACATCAGTTTGAAAAATTTAAAAATGTAAAATATTCAGAAGATCTTGCACGATATAATACACCTAAATCTTCTTAAGAGCAGCATGAAAAAGGATAAAAAAAGATAGTCATAACTCTGTGAGAATATCAGCAGCAAAAGAAGTTCATTTGTTTGGATTAATGTAACACTCTAAAGAAGATTTCAATGCACAACATTTAAACGATGCAATAATTTTGAGCGTGACGAATGGGCTATCTCCATTACGCAGGCTTGTTTTACCAGAAGATGCGCTCCCGTCTCATACTTGCTTCTGAGCATGCGCGCTTTTTGAAGAGTCGTAAAAGCATACACACAAACCATTTTATCGTCACAAAACAGGCCGACGAGAAACACGACGAGGAAATCTGGAATCCTGACGAGAAAATAGAGAGCAGGTTCTCTATTTTCTCGTTGAGATTCACGGCAATTTTCTCGTCGTAAAACCATACACACGAACGGTTTTCTCGAGGAAAAAGCTCTCGCGGCACTTTTCTTGCCGGTTTTGGACGAGAAACTCGGTCGTGTGTACGAGGCTTGATTTTCAAGTTTTGCTGGCTTTTTTTGGTGGAAATGTGAGTGTAAAGGTTGAAAATTTGAAGTGTTTTAATAAACTGGTTTTACGTTATCACACTATTGAAGCACCTTTATTATTATTTTGATGTGGAAAGATCCTTTATAAGCACGGTTGGACATTGGATGGTCGTTAAACCCCTTCTATGTGATTTAAAAAGCAACTCAGCCTGACACGAGAGTGGTAGGCATTTGAAGCTGGTGAGTGCGTTTTCTGAAGGGAGTGGAGTCACTTGCACATCGGTGTGGTGGATGAAAAAAGAAGATACTACACTGAAGTTATTCACTGGATTATTTTTATGAACTTTATGTCTATACATTTCACCATATACACATTTTTTGTGAACGTATATGAATTTAGTTGTTCATTTTTTACTTGTCACTGGGTGTTATATGCATCACTTCAATAATACTTTATGTTTGAATTGTATTTCATTATACTGTATTTAAACACTTAGCGCCACTATTTTTCCACACTTTTCATTATTTGGATAAGGGTAAAAATACTGTTCACAATAAATATTATGTGCTTTTGCAAATATGTGTATGCTTCCTATCACAGCTATGGAGGATTTACAGCTTATTCTCTGATCCAGAGACACAGGGGTTGATTTACTAATGGCAAATAGGCTGTTCACGTTGCAGGGGAATTTTTCTCAGTGCTTAGTGAATGCGGTGAAATGTTACTTTGCAAAGAATAATCAATCATGTGCAAAAAAAATTTGGGAAAAAAAAAAAAAAAAACATTTTTGATTGCACTTGATTCAATGATGGAAGTCAACAGGGTTAAACCTCATTTGCTAAGCTGGGGAGAGTTCCCCTGCAAAGTGCAGCTTCCCTTGCACAAGTGAACAGTCTATTTGTCTTTAGTAAATCAACTCCATAATTTACACTAGGAAACCTGTATAAAATGGATCCTCTGACTCATCATATGGGACTTCTTCGACTGGGTGACTTTTGTGTCAGTGACCTATTACACCATGTACTGGTGGCTGCAATGATTGGGAATTTTTTTTATTTTTTTTTACACCGTACACCTTCTAAATTTCTCAGTCTTTCACTAGTCATAATACTGTTTTGCTATAGGATATACAACTCACCAGCTCCAATTCACTGCAGGGAGCCCAACTATTCTTCTTATCACATCGGAGGAGTAGTTCCCCATCTTGATATACTCACCCTGCCTGGTTGGTCTAGACTCTAGACCAAGCAAACACTCTCCTGTATTCTAGGCCAATCAGGCATTCACAGCTACAGGGCTCTTCCTACTTAAAGTAGAAGGCTTCAGGTCAGCTAATATGAACTCTATTTTTTACTTTATTTGTTTTTGGTTTAGTCCAAACACATCCCCCAGTTCTTGTATTGGTTGCAGAAGCTCACAACATTTTAGTACTGGGGGGTGGGAGGGCTGATTTGGGGAATGTGTTCAATTTTGCAGAATACTATAACTGCTTGGTTTTATCATATAATTATTCTTATGTTATACATGTCTACGGGTGACATGCATGGTATCTGGGTTTTATGATCCTGAAACCCCAACCTGATAACTGAAAAATAGTGTTTAAATATCTGTATTTTACTACAATTGGCTCAATCCTTTAAACTCATGTCAAGATCATGTCCAGGACCTTGATTCTAAAATCAAATAACCACTGATGTGTGACTAAATCAAATGACACGTGCCACAAATGATCCTGTTTTAGGAAACGTATTTACGGGGCTCCATGTTTATGGCCCTTTAAAGGCTTAGCATTTTGTATGCCTATTATGCTACTCATTTTTTTTATTCTAGTTTTTTATTTTGTTGCTAACACAAGGGGACTAACAAGCTGCCGATGTGAAGTCATGGGCAAGTTAAAGGTCCTCTTTATGGAGACATTAGGGGTCTATTAGCCCCCAATGTCTCCTCTTTCCTCCAGCTACCCTGCAACTAATCAACACATGTTGCTTCTGGGTTCATTGGACACAGGGGGGATTGGGGAATGGATGTTCCCTGATCACCTCCTGCTGTCAATGATATATCTGTTTACCACATTTACCTCTCTCTGGAGAAACAGGAGAGCCTAGGAGCTTCCTGGAACCCTTTGACTACCAGGATGTTTAAAAACATACTTTGTAGACAGCAGATATCTATTTACTTGGCTAACTTAGGTCTGATTGGTTGCTTTGTATCACAAAATCTTTAAAGGTTTTAATTTTTGCTTTTTTTTTAAGTTTATAGTAAATAAGCTCCATTTTGCATGAGTGTTTTCTGCTTTCTCTCTAAACATATGTCTATGCACAAAAAATTGATTACCAATGTAGTTTTATTCAGCTAATTTTAGAATAAAAATAGTCACTTTATTGGTGAATTTAATGAACAGGAATGATTGATGATTATCCATGCAAAACATGTGAATCATTAATCTAAATTTATCAAATGTAAGCCATGTATTTAGAAAAAAAAAGACAATTCTGCAAATGGCCACCATAATGATTTTACTATACCATTTCCAAAACAAAGTTTATCATGTTATAACAAACCCCTAAAATTAAAATCTGACTTAATGTGGCTGCACATACTAAGATCCTCCAGCTCAATCTAGTTGAAAAATATAAAAATTCCCAAACTATAAAATTAACAAGTCAGTCATTATGATTATAAAAACTATGTGCAGCACTCATTCACAGAGGGGCCACTGAATATGATCCAGGTCTCCCTTGTTCGTACAGAGGCTGCTTGCCACAGACACAGTTCTAGGCGCACAAACAACACAGGCTTAGTCTAGGGCAGTGGCGTATCATCCATGTGTGCAGGGGTGTGCGGTGAACATGGGCCCCCAGGTTTGTGGGGCCCACTGTGCCCTGACACACACTGTACACATGAAGTAAGTAAAAATGTGTCCATAACATTTCCTTGAGCCCCATGATTTCAATCAGAGGGGCCTGGGAGGTGGAAGCATTGATGGACTTTTTTATTTTCGGCTCACAGGCGGAGGCAGCTAGAGCCGCATTTTCCGATGGTAGGATTATAGTTCCAGCAGCTCAGAGATTCCAGGGGGCAGGGCTTGGTTGGTGGTGCCGTGCTGTATACTCACAGCTAGTCAGTAATGTGACTGTTTCCTGCTCCCGGGTGCCCCCTGCACTTTGTGTGATGACTGGACACAGAAGAACATGTCTTCCTTCACAGGCTTTAACTGAGCTTCAATTCTTCTGCATCTGTCAGCTGCAAACCAAGTCTGTGAAGGAAGACTTCCTCTGCTGTGTCCATGATTACAGTGAGCCATTTAGTTTATCAGTAGCGCTGCCGAATGGGGTGTGTGGAGATAAGGAAAGAATGTCTGTGTGCAGGCTGCCCAGAACTTTGCACAGACAGCAGGTCAGCAGCCGGGAAGGTGGAATGGGAGCTCATTGCCCGAGTTCCCGCCAGGAGGGATGCCAGCTGCAGGAGTTCATTCTGAGAGAGGCGGAGGGAGAATCCAGGTTGGCGGTGTATCAACTTAGAGGTGCTGTATGTATGTAGTGACAGGTGGATGTGTGGGGGTGGTAAGTTGACTGGGTTTTGTAAGATGTCAGGAGGGACTTGTGTGCAGGGACTTGAAAAAAACTGACAGCTCCCGTCGCAGGTGCTGTACTACTAACCATACAAGGTTAGTTCATCGATCTCTCCCGCTGAGCTGTTGTGTTCTGACAGGGGGACCCCCTCCCCACCAGAACACTCCAATCAGTGCTCTCCACCGTTGGCAAAGAGCGCTGATCGGGAGTCGGTTGGCTGCTGGTTTTCAAGCATGCATGTCCGACAGAAGCCAGCTGAATGGCTTCTGTCGGACAGACGGACATACACAGGAAACTGTAGCAAGTGACACACTGCATCTGGTGGCAGGCGACTGTGGCAACTGACACACTGCACATGGTGGCAAATGATGATGGCACACTGCATATGGTGGCAGGCGACGATGGCAAGTGGCACACTGCATCTGGTGGCAGGCGATGGTGGCAAGTGACACTCTGCACCTGGTGGCAGGCAACAGTGGCAAGTGGCACGCTGCAGTGGCAAGTGACACGCTCGGGGCTCCCACTGATTCATTCTGCATTATGGTGAGCTTAACTATTTCATTATATATTACAATGTAGTAAAAGAGATAATGTGATTCAATCATCCTGACACCATAGTGACAAATCACCCGCCGCAGAATCCCCTGCACCCCTTCCCTTTAGTGACAGGCAGATGTGTGGGGGAGGTAAGTTGGCAGGGTTTTTTAAGATGTCAGGAGGGACTTGTGTGCAGGGACTTCAGGAGGGGGATTGAGATGGCAGGGAGGGGGTGAGAGCAGTGTCTGCAGCATGGTGGGAGGACAGTACTGCTGCTGTGTGATTTAAAAAAAAACGGATTCCCATGAGCAAACAGCGTTTGCTTATTAAATTCCTTAAAAAGTTTTTTTTTTTTACATTACCCACAAAAAACACACAAAAAAGTTTTTTTGTAAAATAGTGTCCATAAGTCCTATGGCAATTTGTATGAAGAAAAAAGATTTTCCAGATTACAGGCTCCCGCCATGTAAATCCCTTAGTAAGTGACTTGTTATTCAATGTGCTCCCAAACAAACACCTCGCGGAAGTTAAGTGAAGGTTCCCACTCATCGAATGTAGTTGACCCTTAGTGTCATATAACAAGAGGAGCCTCCGTGACCACTGACCAGGAAACCCACCAACCGGCTTCAATCGTTCCCTCCTTGCAGCATTCCGTAACTCCAAAGATGAATCTCGTGGCAGTAAGAAGAAATTGGGCTCCACATAGTGTAAAAACGTCTTGACTCTTTATTAATAGCCTGCAGGCAGGTTCAGCATACAGGATATAGCAAAAAACCTATGCAAACCCTTCCTGTACAGCAGTGTTAATTTAGTCGACTAAAATGACTAAAACATTTTAGTCGACTAAATGAATACTATTTTAGTCTACTAAAATACGACTAAAACAATTGAGATGACTAAAATACGACTAAAACTAAAATGCCATTTTAGTCCTAAGACTAATACCCCATACACACGATCGTTTTTCATGCAGTTAAAAATGCCATTTTTAAAAATGGGCATTAAAACCGATCGTGTGTATGTTCCAGAGCATTTTTAACGACGTGAAAAACGGCCATTAAAAATTTCGAACATGCTCTATTTTTTCACGTCGTTTTTCATGTCGTTTTTTTTAACGACGTGAAAAACGATAGTGTGTATGCTTTCACGAGGAGAAAAAAAACGCGCATGCTCAGAATCAAGTATGAGACGGGAGCGCTCGTTCTGGTAAAACTAGCGTTCGTAATGGAGATAGCACATTCGTCACGCTGTAACGGACTGAAAAGCACGAGGCTGAAAAGTGCGAATCGCCGCTCAACAAACTTTACTAACATGAAGGGTGGCGCCATCCGAATGGAACTTCCCCTTTATAGTGCCATCGTACGTGGTGTACATCACTGCGTTTTGCTCGAGCGTTTTTTTTAATGATCGTGTGTACGCAAGACAGGCTTGAGAGGAAACATGAAAAAAAACGACGAGAAAAACGTCGGTTTAAAAAATGGCATGAAAAACGATTGTGTGTACGCCGCATAAGACTAAAACTAAATTGAAATTTTACTTCAAAATGAACACTGGTCTATAGTGCATGTTCATACCTCAATAAGATAAATAATAAGATATTATATTTTTCATTCCAGCAGTATATAATGAGTTTGGAAATTGTAGAGAAATGTTAACTAATGCATTACAATTTAATTACACTCATTAGATTTTAGACGACTAAAATTTGTTTTAGTCGACTAAAATGCACTGGAGATTTTAGTCGACTAAAACGTAGGACATTTTAGTCAACTAAAAGGTACTGGAGATTTAGTCGACTAAATATGACTAAAACTAAAACAATTGCAGAAGACTAAAATGGGACTAAAACTAAAATGCCATTTTAGTCCCAAGACTAAGAGTAAAACTAAATCGAAATTTGCTGCCAAAATTAACACTGCTGTACAGACATCCATATCAGCACATGAAAAAAAACATGTAAAACCGCTCAGGTGTTTTGGCGTGCATTCCACCTAGAGCTCTGCATAGTGCACCGTTCATATTTTGACGCGTTTCATCATCAGATATGACGTCATCAGAAGCTAGATTTGAAACAGCTACTGCGACATTACATTATTAGTTATTTAAAATTTCTGGTGCAAGTGTTTGTTTATCACACTGCTGCTTTGTGCCTGTAGTCAGCATAAGTTGCTCCATGCATAGTTGCATAGTTACATAGTTGGTGAGGTTGAAAAAAGACACAAGTCCATCCACTGCATGCCACTGTTCAGTGGCCCCTGTAGTGCTGAAGCAATGACTTAGGACCCTATCCTTTCCTACCATCTGCACTCCTCCTGTATATACTACCCACTGCCATACACTCTATACTCCTCTCCTGCACATACTTCCAACTGACATACACTCCACACTCCTCTCCCTGCACATACTACCCACCGTCATACACTGCACACTCTTCTCCCTGCATATACTACCCACCGCCATAAACTCTGCAATCCTCTCCCTGCACATACTACCCACCGTCATACACTGCACACTCCTCTCCCTGCATATACTACCCACCTCCATAAACTCTGCAGTCCTCTCCCTGAACATACTACCCACCGCCGTACACTCGGCACTGTACATTCCCGGTTTAACATTACCGCATTCTGTACAATGTAATCAACTCTTAACCACACCCTCTTTAAGCCACACACAATATTTAGCACAATTTACACCACACCCACTGTTCGCCGCAGAGCGCCATTTTTCTTTTTCTCCATGTCTATGGCCTCATTTTTGATCTTGCACATGGGCCCACTGATTTCATGATACACCCCTGGTCTAGGGAATGTCTTTTTAGAATTTATTGCGGAATAACTTGAAAAGGAGTGGGGTTCAGGGATCAGGACACTCCAAACGATAGCAAAAATTACAAAAGGACAGCTTCTTGCTAAACTTCTTTAACCACATGCCGACCAGCGCACAACGATATACATTGTCAGAATGGCTCGGCTGGGCATATGGACGTACAGGTACGTCCCCTTTAAGATGCGGCATTGTGGGCGCGCGCCGCGAGCCCTGTGAGTCTGACCGCGGGTCCCGCAGACTCGATGACCGTGGAGATACCCGCAATCGTCTCACCGAGAGGAAGAACGGGGAAATGCTGATATAAACAAGCATTTCCCCACTCTTCCTAGTGACAGGACACTGATCACAGCTCCCTTTGATCAGGAGCAGTGATCAGTGTCATGTCACACGTAGCCCATCCCCCCTACAGTTAGAACACATCCCTAGGACACAATTAACCCCTTCAGCGCCCCCTACTGGTTAACTCCGTCACTGCCAGTGTAATTTTTACAGTAATCAGTGCATTTTTATAGCACTGATTGCTGTATAAATGACAATGGTCCCAAAATGGCGTCAAAAGTGTCCGATGTGTCCGCCATAATGTTGCAGTCACAATAAGAATTGCTGATTGCCGCCATTACTAGTAAGAAAAAAATATTAATAAAAATGCCATAAAACTATCCCCTATATTGTAGACGCTATAACTTTTGCGCAAACCAATCAATAAACGCTTATTGCGATTTTTTTTTACCAAAAATATGTAGAAGAATACGTATTGGCCTAAACTGGGGAAAAACATTTTTTTTATATATTTTTTGGGGATATTTATAATAGCAAAAAGTAAAAAATATTGCTTTTTTTCAAAATTGTCGCTCTATTTTTGTTTATAGCGTAAAAAAATAAAAATCGCAGAGGTGATCAAATACCACCAAAAGAAAGAACTATTTGTGGGAAAAAAAGGACGTCAATTTTGTTTTGGGGCCATGTCGCACGACTGCGCAATTGTCAGTTAAAGCGACGCAGTGCCGAATCGCAAAAAGTGCTCTGGTCTTTGGGCAGCTGGGGCTGAAGTGGTTAAAGGGGAGTTCCAGCCTTTTTTATGAGTCAGCAGCTACAAAAAAGTGTAGCTGCTGGCTTTTAATAAACAGACACTTACCTGTTCCACTGTCCAGCGTCGCGGCCGAATGGAGCTTCACTCCTCTCTACCCTCTCTCCGCCGGCGCCTCCATTCTAACTGTAGGCACCCAGCCGTGACAGCTTTCGGATTCACAGCCAGGCACTCACTGCGCATGCACGAGCGGCGCTGTGCAATCTTCGTGGACAGGCGATCGCCTGGGACCTGTCACGTGTCCCAGGTGATCGCCTACAGGGAGGGGCCGCCTTAGGCGATAAGACGAGTCGCCTAAGCGGTCCCTGGGTGGAGAGAGGAAGTGGGACAGGAAGTCCCACTCCTACTGAAGCCCCCACTCCCCCCCAAAAAAATGACATGCTGAATGTGGCATGTAAGGGGGCGAGGAGTGGTTTAAGCGGAAGTTCCAATTTTGGGTGGAACTCCACTTTAAGTAGCCTTTCCTGGAGGTAATGGCCAGTATATCTAATACTCTATAAGAGCAGTCACAGTCTATATAGCATCCTCTGGCACTTAGTTTCCTTCTCAGCATCTACTGGTAGTTCCTCAGTGAGGGCGACAAAAGATCCTTCTCCACCCCAGGACTTCAGGACACTGCCCTCCAGGAAACAATCATTTATCAATCTACTCCAGGCCCTCAGCCAAGGCCCAGACTGCAATTTCTTGTATCACTAGCTATTTCCCAAGGGCAGCAGCCACAGAGGAAGTGGAGTCCTCACTGGTAAGGAAAGAACACTCTGGAAAGGCCTCCCAAACATTTCTTATTTCCTCAGCCACCTTCTGGATGACTCCTAGGGATTGGCTGAGGCAAGATGAATATTCATGATGACTATTTAACTCTCCCTTCCCTATATTCTGGGACCTTCTCCGAGAAACAGGTGAGAGAAATCAAAGTTAGGAAACCCAGTTAGGAAACCCAGACCAAACAAAAACAATAGATTACTGATTCACTGACTGCAATGAAGCCAAAAAATGTAATTTAGCTTAGCAGCCTCACTAAAGGAAGGCTCTACACATATTATATTCACAAAATCTAAGATTGGCAAAAGGTATACATACACCAGAAGTAATGGAGTAATTTCTAGTAGTAGCTGGGTCATACTACTAGTTAATACAGTAATCAGATATGTGTAATATTGTGCATCAAAATTGTCCTTCTCTAACATAAAATTAATAATCATTTCACTACAAATGTGCTAAAGTTACCTGTTGCTCACCTTTGGATAAAATGTTGCAATGGAGTCATGAGGAACTAAATGATTTCTCACCTTCTAATGAAATCTGTGGAAGATTATTAGATCGATTGACTAAAGAAATAAAGAATGTCACCTGAATATTGACTCTGCTAAGTTAATAAGGTAAAACTATGTTCACTTTGAAAAGATTTTTGCATGCACATGATTGTATGACTGAAGTGAACACAGTTTCGCCTTATTCACTAAGCTAAGGAGCTCATTAAAAATGGGGAGCTGACGAGAGTCCACTCACAAGACTTTAACAGGTCACAGGACTTGGCTGCCCTCCTGGATTTTTTTCTTGGTTTGTGTTCTTTCCTTGTCATTCATTTTAATATACACCACTGTGCTTTATAATTATGTGCTTTTTATACATGAGGTTCTAAGTGAACATACATTTAAAGTGGTTGTAAACCCACTTATGCAACTTGCACCTACAGGTAAGCCTAGATTAAGGCTTACCTGTAGGTGTTTGCAATATCTCCTAAACCTACATGGTTTAGGAGATATTTTCCAAAAAAGAATGCACCGTTGTCTACGGCGCATGCGCACCATAGACAACGGCGCTGCCGCACTGTCAATGCCTGTTTTATCAATGGATAATGCCGGCTTTGACGGCTCATGTACGCCTGCGCGGTGACGTCATCGCCGCTCTGGCCAATCAATGTGCCGGAGCGGCGATACCCGGAAGTAACTTCCGGAGTGATGTCTGCGGCCGGAGGGGGAGACGAGGATGGCTTTGGGGGCTTCGATCTAAGGTAAGTAATGCATAATGAGCTAGTATGCTAGTCATACTAGCTCATTATGCCTTTCTCTTGCAGGTAAGTCTTTTTAAAAATATATATATATTTGGGTTTACAACCACTAAGTGAACCGTATCTAGTTATTTAGATACCCCCATGTGTCTTTAAAGTGTATGTCTCTGCAGATATAGATTTTATTTAATTTTGTGTTATGTTTCCATTAATAAATACATCAAGTAAATGTAAACCCTGACTGAAAGACACAATATTTGCTAAAGATAAAGCAATGTATTTTCTAGACAGTTGCCATTTTTATAATAAAATATTTGCGTTTTCTCCTTTTTTTTTCGATCTTTGTAGCAAGTGACTGTATAGTGTGGTGACTGTCATATGGACAAACAGGGATGTTTGTGAACAACTATTGACTCTAATTCCTGTTTATATATTTACATAATTCATACATGCTTCTTAGAGTGAGCTTCAAAAAACATGAGCTACAGAATAACTTTTTCTAAGTGTTGATCTCTGCCAAGGCAGAAATTAAACATTCTTTTCATTGAAGAACACAATACTTTCCAAGAGGAGCGGGTATATTTTTCCTACACATGCACCAAGCATATTTCATCAAAAAAATAAAAGTCTGGACTTATAAATTGTATATAAAGCCCTAAGTTGTTGTTTTTTTTTTTGATAGAATGTAAAAGAGCATCCCTGGCAGTTTTTTTTATTGCTGCCTGTGTCCCTGATGAGGGAATTCACTTCTTTATTTGTTCTGGTGACCCCTGACTCCAGTACCGAAACTATTGGGAAAACTAAAATTTTTTAGTTATCCTAAGAACAGGAGTTTAGGAGAAATCTTCCAATGGGTAAACTCTGGTGGCAACTGTCTAAGATGGGAAACCTCCTCGTTTTGGGAAGATATGTTCTTATTTCCTGCCGTGTCTTTGGAGAATGAAGTGAAGGGAATTCTCCATGATGGACAAAGATAGAAAGAAAAACCTGACAGGAGTCCTACCCATTCAAATTGTATTTAAAACTGGCTTTACTTATGTTTAAATGGAAAGCTTATGCATAGTTCTGAAATTGAGAATACTTCTAGGCAGTGTTATAACTAGGCTTAATTAATGTTAAGGTTGAGTGGAGGGGCAACCTCTACACCAGTGATTCTTAACCTTCTAGTGCCGTGACCCCTTGATAAAATTTCTCAAGTTGTGGGGACCCCTAACAGTAAAATAATTTTTGTAGCGTGGGTTGTCAGCACCCAAGGCAAGACAAGTAATTTGCGCCCCTAACCCACAGACATTTAGCGCTCCCGGAGTCCTTTTAATGGCAATTATAATCACAGGTAGTGTTACTCACTGTGTCTCCAGCTTCACTGTGTCTCCGACTTTGTGGTGTCCCGTAGCAGTGACACCTATGCCGAAATCAGGAGATAGGGTCTCCTCAGCCCCTCCCACTTCATGTTCCTCATCAGTCAGCTGACCTCTAGTCTTTGCCCCCCAGCCATCCCTTGAACTGAATGGGCGGCTGCGAAGAGGCTGAGTGGGCGGCTGTGGGCTCCAGGAACAGCCCAGCTGGGCGGCCGTGGGCTCCAGGGATAGCCCTGCTGGGTGGCCGCAAAAAGGCTTGGAGAGTGGTGCAGGCTTCAGGACCAGCCCAGGATTCGGTGACCCCTGGCAAATCATCATTCGACCCCCGAGGGGGTCCCGACCCCCAAGTTGAGAACCACTGCTCTACACGTTCTAACTGTCCTAAACTGCCAAGGATAATCAGAACAATAAAGCTGGCCATACACTAGTAGATTTTTTAAAGACTTTTGTACAAAAATTCTTTGGTTATTTGTTGACTGGAGAAAGGTTAAAAATACTTCAAAATGTTGTTTGCTTTTAACATTTGATTCTGGAATGAATGTAATTTCTCAAAATTTTCCATCTAGCTCCTTCAACTGTTCTTGTCACTGTAGTCGATAACGAATGTTGATTTGACTTCACTAACAATTAAGACCTCATGCACACTGGATGTTTTTACAGTTGGAAAAAGGAAAGGTTTCCCCTGGGTGGACTTTTTAGGCACTAATTGTATTAATTTTCAAATATACAAAATATTAAAGTAAAAAAGTTTTATTCATAATTAAACATGTTTGACAAAAATGAAATATTGAGTTTAAAATATACAAATCCAATGAATATCACCATGCAAGAAATACATGTAGAACCTTCTTAACACCCAACGTGTTTCGAAATAAACTTCTTCAGGGGTGTGTAGAAGAAGGAGGATAGTTCATCTAAGCATAAAAATACACATAATCAATTACATGCATTTAGATAGTTATCAAAACATATACAAGATAATATAATACAGATGTATACAATCTATTGCAGTTACGGTATATACTTACGTGTTGTAAATATAGCAAAAAGGGGGTTGTCAATATTTCATTGGATATAGTTTAAAAGAATTTGGAGATAAACAGCATGCTGGGTTTTGTCAATGGGGCCGCCAATCAGACAAGCAGGGGCATCAAAGTGGACAATCAATACAAGTCTGGGTAGAACATTTTTATGGAATATTTATTTATCCCCTTAAGGAAAGAGTTATTCCCAGATCCAGAGAGCAAGCGGATCGACGAAAGCGATATAATGGGACTAAGGTGGAGATCCCTATGAATACATAAAAGTGGTAAATTATATGTTGTACCCTATTATAACTCACTAGTATAAAACTAAAGAATGATCCAATGTGCAGATATGTATTTGGGAGAGATATTAAAATACCTGGAAATATTGGATTAGTAAAGGACCCAGTAATGTCCACTGTTAGACGATGTATTGCAATAACTACATAAATAGGAAAAATATATATATAATAAATCATAACTATAGGAATTAATTTAGATTATTTTAGATTTATATAAATATTTAAAATAATAATAATACATTAAAATGAAAACCACATTTTTAATATATATATATTTTTATTATCCTATCCTTCATGTTACTTGTTATCTCATTCTATTTTATTTTTATAATCATAAGGGTCAGATGTATCCCATAGTAAATATATATATATTTATAATAAGTAAAATGAATTAAATTAAATTGAATTTATTATTATTAATTTAATTGTTTATATAAATCTAAAATAATCTAAATGAATTCCTATAGTGATGATTTATTATATATATATATATTTTCTATTTTTGCACTAGTGAGTTATAATAAGAAGTTTATTTCGAAACGCGTTGGATGTTAAGAAGGTTCTACATGTATTTCCTGCATGGATTTGTATATTTTAAACTCAATACAGGCATATCCCACTTTTAAGTACACAATGGGGTTTATTTACTAAAGCTGGAAAGCCCAAAATCAGGCTCACTTCTGCATAGAAACCAATGAGCTTCTAACCCCAGCTTGTTCAATTAAGCCTGGTAATAAAACCTGGAAGCTCATTGGTTTTTATGCAGAAGTGAGACAGATTTTGCGCTTTCCAGCTTTAGTAAATAAAACCCATTTTGTACTTAAAAGTGGGGTATGCCTGTATTTCATTTTTGTCAAATTTTTGTAATTATGAATAAAACTTTTTTACTTTATTATTTTGTATATTTGAAAATTAATCCAATTAGTGCCTAAAAAGTCCACCCAGGGGAAACCTTTCCTTTTTCTCTATCACAAATACCGGATGTGGCACAGCATTAATTTGCCATTCTCCCCCCTTTTCTCTCAGATGTTTTTACAGCTGCTGTTTTTGGTTTCAGGCATTTTTTTTTCTGCAGTCAAACTCCCCAGCATGTTATCCTATGTGTCTATGCACACATTGTCTTTTTATCTTCGTTTTTTGGCAGGGGTGTTTTCTGGCTGGAAAGAACCCCCAGAACTAGTGGGTTTAGGCCTCATGCACACTGGAAATTTTTACAGCTGCTGTTTTTGGCTTCAGGCATTTTTTTCTGAAGCCAGTAAATTCCCCAGCAAGTTATCCTATGGGTCCATGCACACATAGGCTGATATCAGCATTTTTTGGTAAGGGCATCTTCTGGCTGAAAAAAAACCCCATAACTAGTGGCTTTTTAGGAGGAGTTTTTTTAGCTGTAAAAACGCTCTAATGCCGCGTACACACGATCAGAATTTCCGACAACAAATGTTCGATGTGAGCTTTTGGTCAGATATTCCGACCATGTGTAGGCTCCATCGGACATTTGCTGTCGGAATTTCCTACAACAAATGATTGAGAGCTGGTTCTCAATTTTTCCGACAACAAAAGTTATTGGCGGAAATTCCGACCGTGTGTATCCAACTCCGATGCACAAAAATCCTACGCATGCTCGGAATCAATTTGACGCATGCTCGGAATCATTGAACTTCATTTTTCTTGGCTCGTTGTAGTGTTGTAGGTCACCGCGTTCTTGGCGATCGGAATTTCCGACAACATTTGTGTGACCGTGTGTATGCAAGACAAGTTTGAGCGAAAATCTGTCGGAAAAAAATCCACGGTTTTGTTGTCGGAATGTCCAATTGTATGTACGCAGCATCTCTCTGATGAAAGCTAAAAAACGATGAAAAACGATAACAAACGCTACTGCAAAAATGCTGCAAAACTCACTCTACAGCTACAGCTTTCTACAGCTAACGCTACTGGCATTTTTATAACGTCCAGTGTGCATTAGGACCTAATAGGAGTTTTTCAGCTGCAAAAATCCTCTAAATAAAAAATGCGGCTATTAGGTGTTTATCAGTTTTTTTAAGCCATAAGCTTTTGTGGGACTATAGTTTTGCTAAAAAAAAAAAAAGAAAAAAAAAAAAAAAAAGAAAAAAAATGCTGCAGCTAAAAATCGTAAAAATCGCTAAAAAAACTCTGAAAAATGCTGAAATACACTACTGCAAAAAATGCTGCAAAACTCATTCTACAACTACAGCTTTCTACAGCTAACACTACTGACATTTTTATAACACCCAGAGTGCATCAGGCCTAACTGAATGAATGCTCTTAAAACATCATTTTTTAACAACATTGTATTGGTGTATGGCAGTAACTCAATAACATGTTACAGCACTGGAAAAAAGTGGAACCAGGCAAAGGACTAGGGTTCCATGACTTGAACTATCCCAGGAAAAATGAGGTGACTCCATTAAGATGGGACCACCCTTTGGCGACTTAAAGTGGTTGTAAAGGCAGAAGGTTTTTTACCCTAACCATAGGCGTGCGCAAGGGGTGTGCCAGGTGTGCCTGGGCACACCCTAATCCTGATGTTGGCAACCCATCAATGGAAGAGCATGTGACAGCTAAACCGCAATCTTTCCTTGCCAACCCTCATAACCCAGACAGGAAAAGCGGTGGGGTGGAATTTAGTGTAACCGATCTATATTTTCCTCCTGCAGCAGCTGAAAGTAGGCTTCTCCTCCTCTCCCTCTTGTCAATATTCAGCTGCCACAGAAGGGAAATACAGGGGATCAGTACCAATATATGCCACCCCCACCACCCCTTCTGTCTGTTACTCTTCTTTCTGTTGCCTGGGTTCCCCTGTGTGCTCCGCTTCCTCCCATTGTTTCAGAATGGAGAGTGGGGAAGAGGCTGGTAAAGATGTCAAACGCATATGTGTTGGAGCTTTGGGGTGCACACCCTAATGCAATAGGCTGCGCACACCTATGACCCTAACGCATTCTCTGCATAAAGGTAAAATATCTTTCTGTGATCAGCTCCAACCCCCCCCCCCCGCATGCTTGCCGGAGCTTGATCCCGATCCAGCACTGTGTCAGGGAGCAGCAATGCTACTCTCTTTTTCTCTCCTCACTGGACACATAGGCAACATTGGCTCCTACTATTGGCAATCAAACCCTATGACGAGGGAGCAGGGAGCGGGGCCAAGCCACACAGTGTGTGTGTCACTAGACACACACATCCCGGATTGGTTATGCTATGGGGGCACTCGGAAGAGAGGAGGAGTCTAGAGCCCCGGCGGGGGGACCCCAGAAGAGGAAATCTGGGGCTGTCCTGTGCCAAACCATTGCACAGAGCAGATAAGTATAACAATTTTTTTTTTTTTTTAATAAACCTTTAGAATCGCTTTAAGTTATGAAAACATAACGTAGCCCTATTTAGATGGAGTTTTCTGAATTTTTTCAGGTCGCTAATATTTTAGGAAGAACTGTAAACTAGTATTCATCTTTGTGCCCTTACCTTGTATTTGAATATTTCATATTTTCTTTCAACTAGCAGTGGTAAACTCAGGGCTATGCTCCTGCCTTTACAAAGCTGATTTAATAATAAAAGCCTGAATAGTCTATGTAATTTGACCTCCTGAGGTCTGCTCTGGATACACACACACACTTAAATGCTAGCTCATGCTGACTATACATATCGTTAAACGGATAAGGAAAGTCAAGACAGTCAATGCTGGCTTCCTTTAAAAAAAAAAAAAAAGAGCCTAAAATGCCCTGCAGACAAACTGTCATGGAAGAACTCTGTATTAAATATTTGTTTATAAAATATGTATTTTTTTTCAAATATAATAAAGAAAAATTTAATAAAAGGTCAATTGATATATTTGCAGACGATAAAAAAAAAAAAAATGGACCAAAAACCATTAGAAAATACCTTTAAGCACCTGGACACCTTTATTCTAAATGTATTGACTTTTTGTACATTTCAGAATGTATGTGCAGTGATCATAGGTGTGAGCAGTGTATTGCATTAGGGTGTGCATCCAAAGCTCAAACACACACTACTGATCACTCACGGTGTTCATTCAGAAAGGGAAGGGGATGGTCAATTACATATTTACCGGCCCCTTCCTCCACTCATCCTAAAACATCCTTGCAGAAACAGCTGGCGGGAGAGGAGGGAAGCTGGTAGCATTGCAGGGGGAAGGAGGGAGCCAGGGCAGTAGGGGGAATCTGTGCTGTAAAGGGTGATTAGAGTGTGCCTGGGCACACCTGGCACACCCTGTGCGCACGCCTATGGCAGTGATAAAAGATTGCTGTCACAAATTTGTTTGGACCCTCTTTTTCCCCAGTCCTAGATTTAAGTTCCCATTAGGCACAGATTGTCATCGGAGTCTCTTGTCATCACCAAAGACTCTCACAAGGAGGAATATATTTCACTGCTGAGGAGATTTACTAAAACTGGAGCACTGAGAATCTGGTGTAGCTGCGCATAGTAGCTAACCTGCTTCTAACTTCAGCTTGTTCAGTTAAGCTTTGGCAATAAAATTTGGAAGCTGATTGTTTTTTACGCAGAGATGCACCATATTTTGCACACTCTACTTTTAGTAAATAGCCCCCTGTGTGACACTGACTACCTATCAAACATTTAAAGTGAATGTCAACTTGTCATGCCAGAGTGCAATCCTTAGGGCTTGTTTACACTTGACTACATTTCTAACGCTTAACAAACGTTCCTATAGCGTTAGTATGGGCGTTAGATTTGCGTTATTGAGCTTCAGCATGGGCATTAGACTGGCATTTTACAAGCGTTAATGACGAGTTAAAAATGCTTCCCAAATGCCCTATGGGCAGTTTTGAAGCATTTGATGAGCGTTATGGCACGTTAAAACCACTCCACAAATGCCTATTCCATTACAGTTATTGCTATCGCTCGACATCGAGAAAGTTGGTGTGAGGTTTGAAAGGAGATCGACTAACCAGTATAATAAGCAGGAAAGAGGGGTGGAGAGGACGGAACGTGGTGTGCTGCTCACAGGCATCGATGAGTGCCACACATTGTGGTTCTGGCAAGTTGGACCTCAGGCTCATATTCTAAGAGGCTACGGCGGAGCCTTTAGGATTGACAGTCTGTTTCTTTATCCTCAGCCTTTCTTGGAGGAGGTCTAATAGCGGAGAGATGTCTACCTACGATCTCTCTGGTCCATTCAAACAAAGTGCAATTTGACCTACTGTGAAAAGTGGTCAAACACCTCTGGTGAGTTGCCATCTACCTCATAAGCACTCGTGGTGAAGCTTGTATTTGAAGGAACATCAAACAAGAAGATTTTATATCTATGTTTAGATGGTGTTGGGATTGTCACTTTGGACTTTATTGAGTTTGCTTTTTTTGCACATGGTATACTTATACCAATCCTTATATTGTATTCAAAAGAGAAAACTCATCATCTGCATTTGGTTAGCACCACATCCCTTTTATATAATGAATATGAAAGAAGAGAGGAATTGGGATTTTAAAGGTGCAGTAACACAACAAAATATATGATAAATATAAATTTATTGAGAAAAGATTATAAAATATAGAATATAAAAATTCATCCAGTATCACAATACAGTTTATACGTGTGCAATCTGAAAAATTCTCTCTACATGTTTCGCCAAGATTTTTGGCTTCTTCAGGAGAATAAATTTGTCAGGCACTGTCTACTGAAAATAGAAAAAACACAACATAAGTTTGAATACAGTACAGAGAATACACAGTTTCAAAAATAATACACATATAAATATTTCCAAATTGGCTGAGACCAATCTGAAAAATCTGAAAAATTCTCTCTACATTTTTCACCAAGATTTTTGGCTTCTTCAGGAGAATACATTTGTCAGGCACTGTCTACTGAAAATAGTAAAACACAACATAAGTTTGAATACAGTACAGAGAATACACAGTTTCAAAAATAATACACATATAAATATTTCCAAATTGGCTGAGACCCGAATAAGAGACCTTAAGCCCAGGTTCACACTGGGGCTGCGGGAGTGAAGCCGTGTGAGTTCAGCTGAACTCGCACAATTTCACTCCTGCCTGTCAGTCCCGATTTCAGCTCGATTACAGAGACATCTGACACAGATGTCAATGTAAATCGCGGCTGAAATTGCAAAAAGTAGTACAGAAACTACTTTTTGAAATCGGTGCAGCGCCGCAGATACGGCGTCGCACCGTCCTAATTTGCCCGCAATTTGCGGCAAATTTCGCCGATTTGACATGCGATTTGACATGTCAAATCGCACCAGTGTGAACCAGGGCTAAAGGAAGGAAAAATTACCTATATCATAGAGTTAATCTATATATGGATGGAAATAGGCCGGAAGATCAAGGAGGAACCCCTGACATGTTGGATCATCTGGTGTAACCACAGAGGCCGGGAAATTAATGAAAAGCCCACCATTAGCCAGATATCTAGGTGTAAGAACAAAAATCAATACCACCAAAAAATATAAAATATAAGGAAAGTATTCAAAATAGTTACTGCAGCTACCTTCAATAATGGTGAATATCAAAAGTTCCAGAATGGAGATGGAAATAAGTCCAAAGTTATGCTAATAACTGGTGCTTCCAAGATCCAACATGTCAGGGGTTCCTCCTTGATCTTCCAGCCTATTTCCATCCATATATAGATTAACTCTATGATTTAGGTAATTGTTCCTTCCTTTAAAGAGGAAGTAAACCCTGATGGGTTTTACTTCCTCTTTTTCTACCTGAAAAGCCTGCAAATTAAAAGCATAATGGGCTAGTATGCATTGCATACTAACCCATTATGTGACACTTACCTGCAAAATAATCCAGCGAAGTCCCCTGTGCAGGCTGCGTCCATCTTCTGTCCCCTCTTCCTTCCGGGCTGCGGACTCCGGCTCTGTGATTCGCCGGAGCCGCGTGACGTCACTACCGCGCATGCGCACGAGAGCCGCCATTCACGGCACAGGCTGGGAAAGAAACGGCACTTAGTTTAGTTTCTTCCCCACGCATGCGCCGTTGGGATTTGCGGCGGACTACAAGTGAAATATCTCCTAAATGGCGAACGTTTAGGAGATATTTCCACTACCTATAGGTAAGCCTTATTCTAGGCTTACCTATAGGTAGAAGTAGTCAAACAGGGTTTACAACCACTTTAAGGTCTCTTATTCGGGTCTCAGACAATTTGGGAATATTTATATGTGTATTATTTTTAAAACTGTGTATTCTCTGTACTGTATTCAAACTTATGTTGTGTTTTTCTATTTTCAGTAGACAGTGCCTGACAAATTTATTCTCCTGAAGATGCCAAAATATTGGCGAAACATGTAGTGAGAATTTTCAGATTGCACACGTATAAACTGTATTGTAATACTGGATTCATTTTTATATTCTGTATTTTTTAATCTTTTCTAAATAAATTGATATTTTTCATATATTTTGTTGTGTTACTGAACCTTTAAAAACGTATATTGTATTCGTTCATGATGTTATATAGTGCCAACACCTTTCTTTACCTCTGCTTATTCAATTACAGTAACTGAACTAATCTTAACCCCCCGCAACCACACCGCAACTGCCTGCCAAAGCATTTGCGATGCGTTACCATAGACTTGAATAGGAGGTGTTGAAGGGCTTCAAACGCCTCCTGACTTAACATGAGGCTTCAACTTTGAAGCAACGCAACGCTAATGCTTCATATTTTGATAGTGTGAACAGCACTGTGTGCTGTCTATTGTATGTTGTGCATAGGCGTTTGAGGGGCGTTTTTAATGCCTCTCCAACGCCTGTTTTTAATGCCAGTGTGAACTTTGACTAGCAAAGATTGGGGAACAACAATGTTTAGACAGAATCTTAATATAGGCAGAAGGTCAGGACATACAATCAATAGAAACTAGAAGACAGACATGACTCTGTATCAATCAAGATTCCCAAGACAAAGACCAAAGCTCAAGCCTCGTACACACGACCGAGTTTCTCGTCCAAAACAGTCAAGAAAAGTGCCGCGAGAGTTTTTTTGTCGAGAAAAACGTTCGTGTGTATGGTTTTACGACGAGAAAATTGCCAAGAATCTCGACGAGAAAATAGAGAACCTGCTCTCTATTTTCTCGTCAGGATTCCAGATTTCCTCGTCGTGTTTCTCGTCGGCCTGTTTTGTGACGAGAAAATGGTTCGTGTGTATGCTTTTACGACTCTTCCAAAAGCGCGCATGCTCAGAATCAAGTATGAGACGGGAGCGCATCTTCTGGTAAAACAAGCCTTCGTAATGGAGAGAGCATATTCGCCACGCTCAAAAATATTTCATCGTTTAAATGTTGTGCATTGAAATCTTCGTTAGAATGTTACATTAATCAAAACGAGAGACCTTCTTTTGCTGCTGATATTCACACAGAGTTATGCCTTATTTTTAACCTTTTTCATGCTGCTCTTTATAAGATTTATGTGTATTATATCGTGCAAGTTTTTAGGAATAATTTAAATGGTTAGATTTTTCAAAATGATGTTAATTATAATTTCACAATGTTTTGATAGTGATCTCCCATTTAATTTTGGAATCTATATTATTTAAATTTCCCACCATGTTTTTGTGCTAATCAGATTTAGTTATTCTTTTGGGGGGGTGATATCTGTCCCTTTTATTGTCAGTCAAATGTATCTGCTTACTCCAAAGCTTGATTTTGTTTATTTAAAAATACACATAGTCAAGTATGAACTTAAACAAAAATCACATTTATTCATGTTTATAAATTAAATAAAGAGAAGGCAGCGCTGGAGAAGCTGCTGCCATTTGTGCATCCCAGGGACCCCAGAGCACACAGCAACCCTGTGTGGACACTAAAATTGGGAGCTTGAGAAGGCCAACATTTCTGAACACAATCTGATGCTGGCCTCCCAGAGGTCAGGAACAACAGCAGGTGATATATATGTCCCAAGTGTGTGGTACTACAACAGGCTGCCTTCTGTCCGACCACAATGAAGCAAGGCCATCACTTCCTCTTCTTCCTGGCAACCTTCCCTGCAGCCTTTCCTGAAGCCTTCCCTGCAGCCTTTCCTGAAGCCTTCCCTGCAGCCTTCCTTCTTCGTTTGGCTGGAGGCTGGCCCACTGGAGGGGTACTCCTGTCAGGAGGAGGAGGTGGAGGTGTAGCAGAAGGGGGTGGGGCAGAAGAAGAAGGTGGAGGTGTAGCAGAAGGGGGTGGGGCAGAAGAAGAAGGTGGAGGTGTAGCAGAAGGGGGTGGGGCAGAAGGTGGAGGTGTAGCAGAAGGGGGTGGGGCAGAAGGTGGAGGTGTAGCAGAAGGGGGTGGGGCAGAAGAAGAAGGTGGAGGTGTAGCAGAAGGGGGTGGGGCAGAAGAAGAAGGTGGAGGTGTAGCAGAAGGGGGTGGGGCAGAAGAAGAAGGTGGAGGTGGAGGTTGAGGTTGGGTCAGTTGGGCCACCTCACATATGGCAGTATTGGGGGTAATTTTCTCCATCACCCCCTTGTTGAGCAAGGTGATGAGCAGGGGCTCGCATAGGAGGCGTTGCTCCATGCTCATCACCTTGAACTTAGCCTCCACTAGGCCGGCAATGGCCTCTTCAGGGGATGTGGGCTCCTTGAGGGTGGCATGGGCCTCTTTAATAAGGGCCATTGCTGCCTCACTGGTGGTCCTGTCCCTCCTGCCTCTTTTGTGAAGCCGGATGGGAGGCACCTGGGATCTGGTGCTTCTCCATTGCCCTGCCACCTCCTGTCTGCCACTGGGCCCTGCCACCTCCTGGCTGGCACTGGGCCCTGCCACCTCCTGGCTGCCACTGGGCCCTGCCACCTCCTGGCTGCCACTGGGCCCTGCCATCTCCTGGCTGCCACTGGGCCCTTCCTCCTCCTGCCTGACAGTTTCCAGACCCTCCTCCTGGCTGATTTCATCCTGTGTATGAAAAAGGAACATAGTTTAATATGTTGGTTTAATCTTTGCATCAAACTTTGTAATCCTGATTGAAGCAATTAGAATGTAAATGCATAAATTCTTGCTTTAAATTTACCACTACATCAGATTGACTATTTAGCACCCAATTAAGTGCAGAATAATGTCTACAGATCTTGATTTCACTTGTGGAATCCAAAATAATGTATGTTTCTCATCTTGACATATTTGTCAAACATTAATTTTATCCCAATACATTTTCAGTTAATACTATACCTGGCTCCAGATGGCCAAATCAGGATCATCCAGGATGGCTGCCTCCTCTTGCTCCAGAGAAGGCTCAGGTTGGCTGCAGGGAAGTCTGGGGGGAAGAGTGGAGAGTGATGGCCTTGTCTCAATGTGGTCATCCAGAAAGGACATCCTGCTGTAGTACCACAAAATCGGGACATAAACATCATCTGCTGCTGCTCCTGACCTCTGAGAAGCCAGCACCTTAGAGCGTTCAGTCCTGTAGGTGCCTCTCAAGCTCCCAATTTTAGTGTCCACTTGTTTTGCTGTGGCTGTGGGCACCTTGGTATGCACAAATGGGAGCAGCTTCTCCAGCGCTGCTTTTCTCACCCCTCTTTTTTTATGGATGGGGTTTTTCGTCTCCCACAGAGCCGGCAGCTCCCTTACACGGTCAATAAATTCCGCCAGGAACTCTTTGTCGCTAATAAAGACATTCATATTGTATCTGCAAGTTAAATAAATTATATTTAACTAATGTGAGGCAAACAGTCTAACCTCCTTAACATCCTAGTCACCATATATATCCTCCAACAATCTCAAGACAGTATAGGCCAACAATTTTTACAACTCACAAAATCACATACATTCGTTCACACGTCCGTCACTTGAACTCCTCTCTCCGCACACCGAACGTACTATAGTCACATGTGTGTTTGCCATATACACACCACGCATGCGTCAAAATTCGAACACGTCGCTCCGCACACGTCGCCCGCCCATGACGTTCTAACTAACATCTTTTCCCCGCCCCTTCTCTTTCGGCGCGCAGACAGATATGGCAGAGTTACAGCAGGTGTCTGATAATTCCGCAACTAACGAGGAGACAAGCCCGGAGACCGAGGACACGTCACGATCAAGGAGGAGATTCAAGGCATCGAATATGTCTTTTGCCGAGATGGCGGAGATGGTGGACATCTTGCTCAAGGCTGATTATGATGCCAAGCATGGGCCGTATAGCAAACCAAATAGAAGGAAGGCCAAAATCCTCACTAAAGTTGTGAAGAGTCTGAAGACGAATTTCGGGGTGAAACGCTCAAATGAGCAGCTCAGAAAGAGGTGGTCAGACCTCAAACTGATGGAGCCAGACCAGTTGAGGAGCATAAAGAGAATGCTCGCTAAAAGTAAGTAAAAAGTAGACTTTTCTGCTATTAATCTTTTTATAAACTGACATGTTTTTGTTTTTTTTTCTCATATTGGACTCCCTTCCAAAATGTAATATTTTGAACTTGGTTGGGCACAGTAATCGTTCGTTACGTTACCGACACTTCGTTCGGCCACTATCCGCGGTTTTGGCTTATTTTAGAGCCACAAAAGTAATTAGACATCTGCCATTTTTGATCAAATATTGTTGATAATTTTTTAGTCTAGATGATGTGTTTGTAAAGAGAATGAAATGCAAACTTTTATCAGTGTAAAGGAGAGGACACTCAGCAGCTGCTTCCACATCTGTACTTTGGAGCACTATAGTGTGGGCCACCAGACCCGCCTTTTTTGGGTGTCCCACACAGGTGCATCAGAGAATTTTTGTGGTGCCTCCATGTCAAATAAATTACATCCAAATGTGAATACTAAACATATTTTGGGTCATAAATAATCCATTCTTCTTTAAATTCCGCACAAACACACACTTGTACTCCACTTCCAAGCAATTTAGCCTGTTTTTATTTTAACAATGAGATTTACAGTGTGATAAATAGACCTTTTGTTTTATTCTCATAGGGGAGAGAAGACTGGGAGGAGGACACTCCAGGGAGCACATGCACCCCACAACTTCCAAGCAACCCCAAACTCCCAAAGACCCACAACCGAAGGATGTAGAGGAAGTTGAGGTGGAGGAAGGAGAAGTGCAGGAAGGAGAGGTGGATGACGTTGTGGATCTGGTCACCACAACAGGTCAGTATCTGTCACCACAGCTTCAGGTAAGAGAGGTAGGCCTGCAGAGTTATAATACCTTTTTTTGGGGGGTTTTAGGGGATGTAAATGTTGTGAAGGATAGTACACGGTTCTCTGCTGACAGTGCCCTCCGCCTCATCCAGCAAGTGATGGAATGTAGCACGGAACTGGACCTAATTAAACAAAGAATCCATGTGATGGAACAAACATTTAAAGACATTCTCGATGTTTTGGGGAGAATTCAATAAGCCATCCAAACACATTTGTTTTTACATGTTTGTTTTTGTAATTTTTTTTATTTTTTTGACAATCAAACCAGCCAAAAATTGAATATGCACACAGTGTGTCAACATGTGCTATCTGCCATCAGGGGATATCCATGTACGTCTTTTGTGGGTGCAACCCCTTCCTCGTATCTAAAGTCGGTGAACTGAGGAAGGGGATGCACCCCCAAGACACGTCCATTGAACACCCCTGATGGCAGATAGCACATGTTGACAATAGGGATCAGGATTGTAAACTTCCTAGATGAAAAAAATCCCAAATGTGTGCATATTCAATTTTTGGCTGGGCAAGGGGTGGCAGGACCCCATATTAGGACGGGCACATAGAGACATAGTTTGTGTAAGTGAATGTCTCCGATTGCTCAGAGGTATCCAATGTTGTAATTTTTGAAATGCAACTGTTATTTTTGTATTTTCATAAGCAAAAAATTGCCGGGTTGGGGCCAGGCCAACCCAAAAAAAATAAAAATAAAATAATAATGAAGAGAATGTGCACAGAGTAAAATATTTGACCACAAACAACGTGTAGCTTCTTTTTATAATACCCTCTAAGCTTATTTGGTTCTTTTGTAAGGTTACATAGTGAAATGGTTGTTATTTACTAAAGTAAAATACACTTGCCACTACAAATGCACAAAGACAAACTAGGAGACAGGAAAGAACAAATAATTAAAGGTTTAAACAAGCTTTTTATTGGGATACTTAGACATAGGCTGGCATAGGAATTGCCCCCCTACCCGTGAAATACTCCATGTATTTGTCCCGAACCTCACGGGCATTTTGGGGGGGCAAGCCAGGACGGGCAGATTCCAGGCCCGGCAGGGGATTTGCAGGGGAAAGTCCAGCCTCTGGCAAAACTGAGGCCATATATGAATTAGATTTGCGGCAAAGAAAATTGTGTAGCACACAGCAGCATAACACTACATAGTTTATTTTGTAGTCCGCCAAGTGGATGGAAGTCATAAAAAGGCGGAACCGGCTGGCCATTATGCCGAAGGCATTTTCAACGACTCTTCGGCCCCTGGCCAGCCGGTAATTGAACACCCTCTTCTCTGGGGTCAGGGTCCTCTGAGGAAATGGCCTCATAAGATGCCGTCCGAGCCCGAAGGCTTCATCAGCCAAAAAAACAAAGGGGAGTCCTTCAATATTCCCTGCATCCGGTGGCAATGCAAGGTCGTCACTCTGGAGACGGAGGGCAAACTCCGTCTGGATGAAGGATCCCCCATCGGACATCCGGCCATTTTTCCCTACATCATCATAGAGGAATTCATACCGTGCTGACACCACCGCCATCAGCACAATGCTATGAAACCCCTTGTAGTTGTAGTAGTAGGACCCAGAACGGGGTGGCGGCACGATGCGGACGTGCTTCCCGTCTATGGCACCACCGCAGTTGGGGAAGTCCCACCGCGTGGCAAACTCCGATGCCACAGTCTGCCATTCCTGTGGCGTGGAAGGAAGCTGTGGAGTGAAACAAGATGAAATAATATTAGAAAACCAAAGTCATACATTACAAGGAAATTCTATCCAAAAAAATTAGAGGCCAACATCAATCAAATTCTACGTTTATTAAGGTGTTTAAAATAAGTATAATGGAAGGC
The DNA here is from genome assembly GCA_029206835.1 of Rana muscosa. Taxonomy (NCBI): domain Eukaryota; kingdom Metazoa; phylum Chordata; class Amphibia; order Anura; family Ranidae; genus Rana; species Rana muscosa. The sequence goes on from CM055122.1 coordinate 425,520,374, forward strand.
TCATTTATCATATTCATCACCCCCTCTGATGGGCCATTACTAAATTATTTTGGGGGGGGGAGATGTGTTTGGCCACAGGATAGCATTGCAGTGGCGGTGCGTCCAGAGTGGGCGCTGGAGCACTGCCCCCTCTCTCCTGTGCCCATCACTCAGAACAATACATAGGTTCATGCGTTGCATGAACCTATGTATTGTCTATGCCGCACACTATTCAGGTGGATGGCCTCTTGTAAAGCGACCGACATATGAATCATTGCGGCATTTAGGGGGTTCAAATTGCATAGCAGAAACAGGTAGTAAAATAGTCTTGCACATTACAACCTGAGGGATGTAATTGGCTTCCTAAAAGTAAAATCGGGGACGCAGATGGGGGGGGCATTCCTTGGGTAAACACTGGCAGGCTGCTCTGCCAATCATGTTCACCAAGTCTGTTTAATGGTAACATGATTGGCTGATGCAACATGAAGGGAAGGAGAAGACATCAAGGACAGAAGAAGGATGGCTCTGACCACAAGAAGGTAAGTGCAGGGCTGGGGGGAAACTGGCTGCATTAGAGGGGACTAAATGGCTGCATTGGAGGGAACAAAATGGCTGCATTGGAGGGGACAACTGGGGGCGTTTAATAGGCACCAGAGCAAAAAAGGAGGAAGTTTATTTCCTAAATTGGGGTTTGAACCCCCAAACATTTGGAGCAACAGGCGCCCCTGCTGGAAAAGTTAGTGAAGGGAAATATTTATGGAGGAGAAAAAAGGGGCAATCTAAAGCTTCCAACATGCATGGGGACAAAGGGGACATTCTCAGCATATTACAATCATGGTAATTAGGGAAGGATGAAAGAAATACAATACATTAGCATACATGTATTACATAAAATGTGATGTTAAGGGAGCAAACTTACCCTAATATAGTCCTCCTGCAGGACTTGGATGATGGCAGAACAGGTGTCTGGGATTATGAGGCCCAGAGCCTGGGGGGAGATGCCTGTCGTGAACTTCAAGTCCTGAAGACTTCTCCCTGTCGCCAGGTAACGCAACGTGGCGATGAGCCTCTGCTCAGCACTGATGGCTTCCCGCATAACGGTGTCCTTCCTGGTAATATAGGGGGACACCAAAGCCAACAGTTCCTGAAAAACGGGGTCAGACATCCGCAGAAAATTCCTGTAGTCCTCAGGATTATTCTCGACGATCTCCCGCAGCAGAGGCATGTGGCAGAATTGGTCCCGCTGGAGCAACCAATTCTTGGTCCATGAACTCCTCCTCACACCATTCATGGACTGGTCTTGGTCCAAAACAAGCAGACCAACACCAAGCACACGCACAGCACGAACTCGACGACGAGAACATCCAGGCGACATGGCTAGGAAACGGTCGTCTTATCAGAACGTACAGAACAGAACGCACTTTAGAACAGCAAGGCCTATGAATAACGAACTGAAAAACAGAAACGAACAGGCAAGAACGCACTGTAAAACAGATACGACCTGCCTAGACGCCCTGAAAGTCAAGATACGAACCCACAAGCACAAACTGAACGGCAGAAAACTATCTGAAAAGTACGAAGACTGAAAAGCGCGAATCGTCTCTTGCCAAACTTTTACTTCACACGCGGTAACACGAGATCAGCAAAAGCAGCCCAAGGGGTGGCGCCAAGAAAAAAGATCTTCCCCTTTATAGTGCCGTCGTACGTGCTGGACGTGAGCGCGGAGAACAACGAGGAAATTGGGAAATGACAGTGTGTACGCATAGAAAGCTTGACGAGAAAATCGACAAGCTTAACAAGAATCTCGTCGAAAAAAACGACGTGTTTTTTACGACGAGAAACTCGGTCGTGTGTACGAGGCTTCACAAGAACAAACAGAAACTAGACATGTGCAATTCCTTTTGTTACAAATTCGTTTTCGGATGAAATTTGGCATATTCGTTCATTCAGATGTTTCAAAGACTCCTTGAGGAATGCATACGAAAATGAATTGTCAGACAGAACGAAAATACGAAAGAACGAAAATACGAAAGTCCCAAAAGAACGAAAATCGATTCAACCTACGAGTTTAACGAATCGATTACATTCGCATAATTTTGTTTTTTGTATTTTCGTTCTTTCCGACTATTCGCTATCACTGAATATAAAGACATAATGAATGCAGTTTTGTTCTTTAACCACTTCAGCCCCAAAATGTTTTTTTTTTCAAAAATTAAGCTTTTTTTTTTGGTGGTATTTGATCACCTCTGTGGTTTTTATTCTTTTGCGCTATAAACAAAAAAAGAGCGTCAATTTTGAAAAAAAAAAGATATTTTCTACTTTCTGCTATAAAACATGTACAATATAAAAATTAAAAAAATGTAATTTCTTCATCAGTTTAGGCCAATATGTATTCTGCTACATGTTTTTGGTAAATAAAATCACAATAAGTGTATATTGATTGGTTTGCGCAAAAGTTATCGCTTATATAAACTATTGGATATTTTTATGGCATTTTTTTTTTACTAGTAATGGCGGCGATCAGCGATTTTTAGTGGGACTGCGACATTGCAGTGGACAAATCGGAACCAGTGACATTACTACAGTTATCAGTGCTAAAAATATGCACTGTCGCTGTACTAATGACACTGGTAGGGAAGGGGTTAACACCAGGGGTGATCAAAGGGTTAAGTGTGTCCCTAGGGAGAGCTTGCTAACTGTGTGGGAGATGGACTCACTGGATGAACACAGTGATCAGTGTTCCTGCTTAGCAGGAACAGAAGATCTCTGTGTCTTCCCCTGACAGAATGGGGATCTGCCTTGTTTACATAGGCAGATCCCCGTTCTGCCTCTCTGTGGAGCGATCGTGGGTGGCTGGCGGACATCGTGTCTGCCGGACCCTCTGATTGGCTCCCCCTTTGGCCAATCAGTGCAGCGCTGTCTAGTGCACAAAATGATGTACAGGTACGTTGTTTCATACAATAGAGCCGACCTGCCACAGTATGTGTACTGCGGCCGGTCGGCAAGTGGTTAAATACATGTGCTAGTAGCTGTCTGAGGCCTACTAAATTAATCCCAGCGCTGCACGCCGACTCCGGCTTGATTTACTTAAACTGGGGAGTGCAAAATCTGATGCAGCTGTGTATGGTAGCCAATCAGCTTCTAACTTCAGCTTGTTTAATTGAGCTTTGACAAAAAACCTGGAAGCTGATAGGCTATCATGCGCACCTACACCAGATTTTTTATCCTCCAGATTTAGTAAATCGACCAGAGTCAGAAATTGCTCCAGGCACATGAATCCTAAGACCACTTTCACACTGAGGCGCTTTCAGGTGCTTTGACGCTAAATAAAGCGCCTGAAAAATTATTTCCATTAAATTCAACGAATGCTTTAACACTGGGGCTGAAAAAATGCCCCTCTCCATTGAAATGAATTGAAAGCGCTTCAAAAGCTCCTGAAAAGCGCTTCAAAAGCGTTCAGTGTTTTACTGGCAGTTTTTCAAGCGCCTCAGTGTGAAAGAGGCCTTAGGAGTTGCTCTTTGAGCCAGTGGAAGCATTGCTATTATGAGGTTTGCATGCTTACAAATTTGTGCATTGTATTGCCTTTTAACCGCTTCAGCCCCGGAAGATTTTATCCCCTTCCTGACCAGAGCACTTTTTACAATTTGGCACTGCGTCGCTTTAACTAACAATTGCGTGGCCGTTCGACGCTGTACCCAAACTAAATTTTCATCCTCTTTTTCCCACAAATAGAGCTTTCTTTTGGTGGTATTTGATCACCTCTGCGTTTTTTTTTTTTGCGCTATAAATAAAAAAATAGCGACAATTTTGAAACACAAAATATATTTTTTACGTTTTGCTATAATAAATAACCCCAAAAAGTTTTGTTTTTTTGGTAAAAAAAATTGCAATAAGCGTATATTGATTGGTTTGTTTAAATTTGGGATGGAGGCCAATCACTGATGATGCCACGGATCACATCATTTTTTTTCTTTTTTTTTTTACTTTCAACCATAATGATAAAAAAAATTTGAAGGAGCAGGATAGAAACTTTTTCTTGAGTGAATGGAATTCCAAATTTGAATGTGGTTTTCGTTCAGGAAATATCACACATATTGTAATTATTTATAGGATTTATATAGCACCAACAGTTTGCGCAGCATTTTACAAAATAAAGGGAGACAGTACAGTTACAACACAATAAAATACAAGAGGGTTAAGAGGGCCCTGCTTACACGAGCTTACGTCTGGATACAATTTTATAGGCTTTCAAACAAATTGGTTGACTTAATGATGGCAAGAAAGAATGTTCTGATGAAAATGTTTCTATGAACATTCGAATGAAAATCTAACCATGTGTGGCCAGCTTTATTGTGTACCGGCAGTGTCAATAATGAGTTTTTGTTGGACGCATATTTGCATTCCAACTGAGAAAAATTGAGCTTGTTGTCTGTACCATAGTCTTCCAAATATGTTTAGGTTAACAGAGTACTGTCGGTACAACAGTATTTAATTTATGAGCAAAAAAACAGCTTGAATTATTGCTATCAGTACACAATCTTATAAATCCGTAAGTTAATACCAGATGCTACTTACCAGGGCATGCTGCCAAATATGGTAGAAATTGGCTTAGAAACGTAAAAACGATGTTTAATTTATGATTTTGGTCCTTGTACAGTATGTCCCAATAGGGTATTCATTTTACACATGTTATTTGCTAACTATCTTAAACATATGTGTCCAATATATACATTAGTAGTGACTGGGTGAAAAGTGAGGAGTACAATATATACTTTTATTTGTATAACAGCAATATCAATACATACATTTCCTGAGTATATAACGGTTTGGTGACTGTTTTTCACATTCATTCATCAAGATAGTTTTGCCAGCAACGTGTCTGTGAAATGTAAAGAATGGAACAGCTTTGTTTCCGGTACCAGTTTGTAGTGAGAATTTTTCCAGATGAACGCAATTTTTTCTTTTGCTTTTATTGTACTGTTCTACAAAATGTTTGTAGAACTTGGTGACATGTTTGTCAGGGTGTTTGAAGATGTGTATTCTTCTAAGCCAGGACTAGAAAGCTCAGCATAACGCCGCTATAACTTTTTAATCAACAACAAAGTAACCCTAGCTCTAAAGTATTGTATTAATTAGTGGGAATGCTCTCCAAACATTCCCAGTATTGTTATTTGTTTTTTTATTTATTATTTTTCTAGATTATTTTTAATTTTATTCCGTAAGTTTTTTGGTTCTGTGTAACTTCTGCATACTTTCAGCTATTCGAACCATTCAGCTTTTAAAATGTTCAACTATTTCAGCTAATGATGGGACTTCTTTATTTATTTTTTTGTACCATTTATACGTTTTAAATTATTAAGCTTTTTAACACTTTTTTTTAACATTGAAGTCAATGAGAGCATGCTTCAAATCCTTAAAATCTTCATTCGCTCCCAAAAGTTTCAGCTCCTTCATACTTTCACCTACAGACTCCAAATAAACTTTAAAATGTTCACAAAATATTCAGCTATTTGGCTATATATTTTCAGTTTGATATCTTTTACGTTTTTTGTGAAAAAGCTGTTTAAGTTTAATCATCATTTCAGGAAATTTTATCGGTTTAACAGTGTCTATGGGGCTGCTTAGAGTGGATGATGTCATCGCTACAGCAGAGAGCCTTTAAAAAATTATCTTAGTTCCTTCTCTATAAATTGCTCTCACGCCCACAAGATCTACTTGTCATACACAATTTATACATCAAAACTTAGGTATTTTTGTCTAGTTTCAGGCAACGTGCTCAGTTTTGTGATATGCCTTTTACTTTTGGCTGGTTGAGCTTCCAAATGACAAGAGTTCTACACTTTCTTCCATTGACTGTCCTGTATAAAATTCTTCACATTTCCCAGCGAAACGCATAGCAAACTTCTTTTTAAAATCGCTGACATGCCCACAATTTTTAGTTTATCAACATAAATGTTATACCGATAGGTTCACAAAGGCCGTGTGTCTCTAATGGTGTAGTTGCTGTTTCGATAGCATGTACTGTTGTGGATTTATTAAGGCTTGTTTGAAGGGTTCTCTCACACTGTCTCTCATTCATTCAGCTTTTCCTGCTTTTCCAACTATTCTCACTTCTTCAACTTTTTCTTACGGATTTAAGCTATTCATCCAGTTAGCTTTAGCAATTCAGCTATTCAGCATTCCCACGCATTTTCTGCAGGAAATACATTTTCTAGTAAACAATTATAAGTTATATATAACTATGTTTAACACAATCCCTCATCCTAAAGCTTAGCAGGGTTTTCATTGTAAGTACACTACTGTAGATCAGACACTTTTTGAACTGATAGACAGAGTGGACTGCCCTAAAGGATGAATTTAAAGTGGCAATAAACCCAAAAGCAAACATTTATTATATTGCTGCTTACCATTTTTTAGACATGATGGCTGTAGTTGTTATCTTTTTCAGTTTTTCCTATTATTTATTTTCATCTGGTGATCTAGCCAGTAAATCTGTTGTTTTTTTAAAAGAACAAGCTCTCCTGCAAATGTAGCAGTTATGCCGGCCAATACACGGAACAAATTTATTTCCTGCAACCATGGGTTGATGCGGAAATCCCTCCTGCCAGCCTATTGTCTTCTCCCAGTGGGGCTATAGCAGCCGCTAGCGATAATCGTAGGTAAAACCCGGCATGCTGGTTGTACCCAAGATGATAGATCGATCAACTTGGTACATTCAGCCTGCCCGTACATGGTTCCAATCTTGGCCGGTTCCTGCTGAACTGGCCAAGATTTAAACCATTTATGGCTTGCTTTACAGCGTTGAGATAAACCATTTACCACTTACAGGGGTGCTTACAATTATCACATTTTAGTTGTTTATATAAAACATTTATACTAAGGGCCAGTTCACACCAGATGCTGTTCCATGCGCTTTTTTTTCTGCACTAAAAATGCATGCACAGTGTTTTCCATGTATCCCAATGGGATACACCAGTGCAGTCAGTTTTCAGTCAGTTTCTGGTCAGTTTCCGGTCAGTTTCTGCACCCGAAATTGGGGACAAGATGCTTTGGGGAGGGGGGGACAGAGCCCACCCCCCTATGTTGAGGGTATGTGGCCTGGTATGGTTCCCTTGCCCCCCCTTTCCTGACCTGTCGGCCGCATGCCTGGATAAGCATCTGGTATGGATTTTGGGGGGGACCCCACGCTATTTTGTTTTTTATTTTGGAGTGTCATGAACGGGAGAGGGGGACCCACGCTGTTTTTTTTTTCATTTTTTTTTTTTTTTCAATAGCCGGATGCCGGAAATTGCAACCACGAGTCATTTTAAATGTGATTTGATTAGTTTTTTTTCCATCAAAATGTATTTTTGCTTCAGCATGTTCTATGCATGCTACAGATGCGCCACTTTACATGCAGACCTAGAGGACCCCCCCATGAACTATATTTTTATTTTTTATTGTTGTACTTTAGGAATCATTAAAAGCCCTGTTCCTGAAAAAACGATTGTATAAAAAAAATTGCATTGATACATGTCCCCCAGAGCAGTACCGGGACTCCTATACCCTTTTATGGCCAATTACTTCCATATAAGCTTTCAAAATGGGCACTTTTGATTTTTCCCATTCGGCTCCCATAGACTTCAATGGGGTTTGCTGTTCGGGTTAGAACTTTTTCCGTTTGGGAGTTCTGCTGCGAACCGAACAGGGGGTTGTTCCGGCCCATTTCTACTAACAAATCTTACAGTGTTTAAACACAGGTTAATACAAATTAAGGGATTAGGTAATTCTTCAAGAAATATGTGGTGAATGTGGATTTAGGCAATGCTGCAATGCAGTTTTCATTGGAATTCATTGGAAATTCATGGGCCAGATCAGGGTGATTAAGCAAATAGTTTTACAGGAAATGCACGTTAATGAAAGTCTGAATGTCTGTTGATCGTTTTTAAAGGGTGAATGTGTCAGCAAATAATATTAGAAAGTTTGATGAAAGGTAAATCCAGAGCTGGCCCAAAACATTGTGCTGCCTGGGTCCAAGAATAAAATGCTGCCCCACCCCCGAAAAAAAAATTCCACTAAAAGGCCCCCACATCCATTATTTTATATCATGGCAATTAAAACTAAAATTTTTCAGGAAGTCAGATTTACATACAAAAGTGGTAGTGGTGGTGGTGGGGGGTTCTGTCCGAGGCAGCTTTGGTGGTGGGGTTTTCAGTCAGAGGCAGTGGTGGTGGGGGGGTTTAGTCTGAGGCAGCGGTGGTTGGGGGGGTTCAGTCAGAGGCAGCGGTGGTGGTGGTGGGGGTTCAGTCAGAGGCAGTGGTGATGGTGGTAGTGGGGGGTTCAAAGGCAGCGGTGGTGATGGTGGGTGTGTTCAGTCAGAGGCAGAAGTGGTGGTGAGGGTGGGGTTCAGTCAGAGGCAGTGGTGAAGGGGGGCTCAGACAGAGGCAGCAGTGGCGGGGGGTTCAGATAGAGGCAGCAATGGTGGTGGGAGGTTCAGTCAGTGGCAAATGTGGTGGTAGGGGGGTTTAGTCAGAGGCAGCAGTGGTGGTGGGGGGTTCACTCAGAGGCAGATGTGGTGGTGGGGGGTTCAGTCAGAGGCAGATATGGTGGTGGGGGGCTCAGTCAGAGGCAGATCTGGTGGTGGAGGTTTAGACAGCGGTTGTGGGGGGTTCAGTCAGAGGCAGTGGTGGTGGGGGTTCAGTCCGAGGCAGCAGTGGTGGTGGGCTTTAGTCTGAGGCCGCTGTGGTGGTGGGGAAGGTTCAGTCAGAATCAGATGTGCTGGTGGGGGGGTCAGTCAAAGGTAGTGGTGATAGTGGTGGTGGGGGGTTCAGTCAGAGGCAGTAGTGGTGGCGGGGGGGGTTCAGTCAGAGGTAGCGTTGATGGCGGTGATGGTGGGGTTTAGTAAGAGGTGGTGGTGGGGGTTCAGTCAGAGGCAGATGTGGTGGTGGTGGGGGGGGGTCAGAGGCAGTGGTGATGGGGCATTTCAGAAAGAGGCAGCGGTGGAGGTGGTGGTGGTTCAGTCAGAGGCAGATGTGGTGGTGGAGGGTTCAGTCAGAGGCAGATGTGGTGGTGGAGGGTTCAGTCAGAGGCAGCGGTGGTGGTGGGGGGGTTCAGTCAGAGGCAGATGTGGTAGTGGGAGGGGGGTTTCAATCAGAGGCAGCTGTGGTAGTGGGGGGTTCAGTCAGAGACAGCTGTAGTGGTGAGGGGGTTCAGTCAGAGGCAGATGTGGTGGTGGGGGGTTCAGTCAGAGGCAGCTGTAGTGTTGGGGGGGTTCAGTCAGAGGCAGATGTGGTGCTGGGGGGCTTCAGTAAGAGGCAGATGTGGTGGTGGGGGTGTTTAGTCAGAGGCAGTGGTGGTGGTGGGGGGTTCAGTCAGAGGCAGAGATGATGGTGGGGGGGTTCAGTCAGAGGCAGAGGTGGTGGGTGGGGGTTCAGTCAGAGGCAGATGTGGTGGTGGGGGGGTTTAGTCAGAGGCAGTGGTGGTGGTGGGGGGTTCAGTCAGAGGCAGAGATGGTGGTGGGGGGTTCAGTCAGAGGCAGAGGTGGTGGTGGGGGGGTTCAGTCAGAGGCAGATGTGGTAGTGGGGGGGTTCAGACAGAGGCAGCGGTGGTGGAGATGGGATCAGTGGCGCTGCTCTCAGTGTCAGTTGTGCCTCCAGTGATGCCTTTTCCAACATGGGGTCTCTGCGCACAGCAGAAAGCTCCTCCCCTTCATGCTGTTGGCCACTGGCTGGTCAGCTGACTTTCTCCTGCAGTTTCCGCCTCCTCTTCTGACATAGCATCTGTCTGCAGCAACTTTTTATTTTTTCCTATTTTCTATTTTCTTTATATTGGTGTTTATCCATTTTTTTGCTGGCTGTTTGAAGGACTGTTTTTCTGGTTGTTTTATAACTGTTTATTTCATTATATGTTGTTGAGTAGCACAGCAGACTTTTTATAGAATCTGTCTGCAGCAATGGGGGGAGCCACTGAGAGGACGGGCGGGCAGTCTGTTGTATAGGTATGTGAAATATGCAGAGGAGCGGGGCAAAGCGGAGCAGAGCGGACTGGCGGGCGGGAGTCCTGCCACTGTCTTGGTCGTCAATTTGCCGCCCCTCTGAATGTGCCGCCCGGGTCCAATGGACCCAGCAGGAACCATGATAGGGCCGGCCCTGGGTAAATCCATTGTACTATCCATTGTACTATTGCCATGAGAATTATGTAGCCTAATATGTAGGCTATTACTCATCTTTTGAAAATGATTGTTCCCTGGCTTTTATGTTTAGTCAATTACTTTGCTTCTGTTTAACCACTTCAATACCAGGCACTTTTACCCCCTTCCTGCCCAGGCCAATTCTCAGCTTTTAGCGCTGTTGCACTTTGAATGACAATTGCACGGTCATGCAACACTGTACCCATATGACAAATTAATCTTTATTTTTCACACAAATAGAGCTTTCTTTTGGTAGTATTTAATCACCACTGTTTGCTAAATAAAAGAAAAAAAGGCCAAACATTTTGAAAAAAACACGTTTTTCTTTGTTTCTGTTATAACATTTTGCAAATAAATAATCTTTCTTCATAAATTCAGGCCAAAATGTTTGGAACAGCACAAAGCAGCATAAACATAAGCATAAATAAAGAGACCAACACATAAATAAGTTTAATGGGCTAAATTGGCCACAGCATTTATTTAAGGGGTAACCCAATTCATATAATTATTTAATCAAGTCACAGCGGATGAGATCTTGCATTAAAGATCAACTATAAACTATTTCCAGATAATAATATGACCTTGTCCATTCAGAACTGGACTGGATGACAACCCCCCTCTAAACAATACCGTGACAGGAATTAACATTGAATTAAAAAATTGGGGAAGGGAGGGTGGGAGCTGCCAACTGACGCTCCACACAGCTGGGTGTTCTCCTTAGGTGTCCGCAGGAGTCGGAGAGCAGTGCTATTTATACCCTCCCGCTGCCACTGCCACAGCCCACCTAAATTCGCCAATAGGAGCGCTGTTGCTGTGCAGGTTCTCCTCTGCTGTTGGCAATGGAAACCTGGGAAGAGAGAGAGAGGGCAGAGCGCCCTTTGTACTGTGTAATGGTGCCCCCGCTGATTGCTAGGGGCACTGTCATTCTGCTACATTTCTTTGGTAAAAATAACCCAAATTAGTGTATATTATTTAGTCTGTAGGAAAGTTATAGAGTCAACAAACTATGGTATGTATCTGAAAAGCGATTAGTACTGATCTCATTTCAGTACAAATATCCCCTAAATGATCTTTTTCTGAGGTGTTTAGTAAGAGGCATGGCGTGTTTTTTTAAGTTGTAAATTTTTGGGAAAAATTAAGAAAAAGCATTGACCCTGTTTGTACCATGTGATCACTGTGACCAATCACAGCTAGCACAATTGTATACAATGAAGGGCATGTAATGTGATCTGCTGTGATTGGTCACAGCGATCACATCTTACCGGCAGCGGGCCGTTACATTGATCAGTCATCCGCTGTGTCCAGTAGAGCGTGGCCTGTTCCCGGTAGGACGTCAATTGCACCCCCACCCCCCCGGTTGGTCGGCCCCACACTTACCTCATTCTATGATGCGGGCAGCGCTTCCCTACAGGCGACAGGCGGCGGCTTCTCCTGCATATCATTCTCTGCATCACAGCACCTCCTTCTCCCTCCTCCTCCTAGGCCAATAGGATAGCTTCTCCTTTTGGCCAATCAGGAAATGGGTCTCAAGACTCGCCTCCTGATTGGCCGGGGGAGAATCAGTGTGACAATAGCAAATATTCATTAGCTATTGTCACACAACTGGGAGGGCTGTGCGCCCTGAGCCCACCCTTTTTTGAAGCCTATTAGAGCCTCTGGCTCTAATCATGTGCTTCACAAAAAAAAACGATTGGAATCCATGCGTCCGGCGCCCCGCATGTAGATTAGGGGGCCGGACGCATGGATAGGGGTGTGGTCATGTGTCTTTTTAGTGTTAAAGGATTTAAAATAAAAGTTTTAAGGAATTTAACGTAAACCTAGCATCAGATAAATGTATTTGTACATGTTAAATGCATTTAGTAACTTCTATATTACTTCTCTACTACGTCCTGATAGTTTATTTACTAAGGCCTTCAGCATGTTCACTTTGCAAAGACGGTGTCAGTATAGCAGTGAATGGTGTCACTAAGGGAGAGTATGGTGTCAGTAGGGCAGTGGGCGGTGTCAGTAGGGGAGAGGTTGATGTCAATGGGGCATTGAACGGTGTCAGTAGGGCAGAGGTTGCCATCAGTAAGGCAGGGGATTGTGTCAGTCACTAGAGCGATAGATGGTATCAGTAGGGCAGTTGATTTTGTCAGTAGGGCAGTTGATCTTGTCAGTAGGGCAAAGGACGGTGTCAGTAGGGCAGTGGACAGTGTCAGTAGTTTTTTTATTTTTAATATTTTTATTTTATTTTTCATTATTTTTTACAATATTATTTTTAATTTATTTATTTTTTACACTTTTTTTTGGAGCCCTTTGGTGGGACTTGGTGAAATATCAGAGATCTAAACAGACCCTGATGTCTCACTTTTAAGACAGATAAAGGAATTGAGGACACAGGTTCTTCAATTCCTTTCTCTGCAGCCTCAGCTGAATGTTCTGAGCAGCTTCCTGTCCATTCACAAACTGAACCATAGTAAACAACACAGTTTACTATGCTTCGGTTATTAATAAACAGAGTGAGTGATCAGTACTGATCACCTTCCCCCGCTCTCCATCCTGACACATACCGCAGCAGTCAGCAGGAGAGGTGAGAGGGGGCCCGGCAGTGCTGTGGGGGAGAGGACGGGGGGACCAAGGCAGCAGAAAGGGATAAGAGGAGGGGCGGAGGGGGTGGCATTTACTAGAACCGATCGCCATCAGCTGTATTTTCCTCCTCCAGCCACTGAAATCTCAGCTAGTGTCAGCACTGCAGACAATTCGGTGCCCCCCCCCTCGCTCAAGCTGGCGCCCGGGCATGTGCCGCCCCACTTTCTACTTTGTGCACAGTGGATGGTGGTGAAGGAGGGCAATGTAGAGAGGGTGATTTTATAGTGTATAACAGTGTTTTCTTATTTATTTATTTTTTACTTTAATGAAGTGTCGCAATAAAGTTGCTCCAGAGTTTAGTAAATGTGGTAAAGCTTCACTTTGCAAAGAATACCCAATCACATGCAATAAAAAAAAAAAATATATATATATATATATATATATATATATATATAGCTTCTGCTCATTTACTAAGCTCTGAAGCAACTGCACTTGCAGAGTGCACAGTTTATTTGTCTTTAGTAAATCAACCCCTAAGGCCCCTTTCACACTGGGGCGTTTTTCATGCGGTTTAGCGCTAATATTAGCGCTATTATACCGCATGAAAAAATCATGCCCTTTAGCCTTCAATGTGAAAGCCCGAAGGCTTTCACACTGAAGCGGTGCGCTAGCAGGACCGCTCCAAAAGTCCTGCTAGCTGCTTCTTTACAGCGGTGAAGGAGCGGTGTGTTCACCGCTCCTTTACCGCGGTCTCCCATTGAAATCAATGGGACAGCGCGGTAATACCGCCCGCAAACCGCGGCAATAGCCGCGGTTTGCGGGCGGTATTAACCCTTTTTCGGCCGCTAGCGGGGTTTAAATTTACCCCCCTAGCGACCGCATACCGCGGTAAGAACGACGGTATAGCAGCGCTGAAAATCGCGCTGCTATACCGCCACCGCTCCTGCCCGCCCCAGTGTGAAAGGGGCCTAAGTGTAATGGTGCGAACAGTAGACATAGAAAACAACTGCTTTCTATGTGCCCTTGAAAAGAACCTGTGTCAAATTATGCAGATCAGTGCCAGTCAACTGACACAATGTGAACAAACCCTAACACAGACCATATCCCTCTCATGACGTGACTTGTTACAAAGTTGCAATGTTGCAATATTGCATTTTGATTATTAATGGAGCTGAGACTTCCTCTTGTCAGCAGCAGACTGATGCTTCATCTCAGCCTATGCAATATCACTTGAAATGGAGTTCTAGGCCTGCTTTTAAAGAGAAAAAGTAGTGCTGTCAGGAAACATTATACTGTTGCTATATATTGTTATATGTCAGTAATTTATTCCTACAGAGTTGCAAAATTACTTAACGGCCTACTTTAAGAATCCCCAATGTGTTATAGTTTTCTAACTCGAGAGCACAGCAGTAGTTGTCTTGTTTTATATTCAGTGGCATTGATTTAATAATGAAGGAGTACAGTATATTCCCACTTTGCAAAATGAATGATAATAAATTGAGTGAACCTGTGTTCACATTAATTTCCCTTTTTCTTTTTTTGGTGTAGCAGCCCCACTCTCTCCTCATGTGAATCGGGTTTCCGATAGCTGTTTTCTAGGGGTATCTTGTATGTGAGAGTGAGATGCACTACGGCCCATGTCCTCCCCATTGCAGCGGGTGAGGTGAAGGCCAGTACCTATTGTTTTCCTCGGCCTGTGTGTTTCTGCAGGAATACCAAGTCCTTCTGTGCTGACACTTCCCTTTGCTCCCATTAACCAGAGTACCACACACCGATAAGGATCCAACACTTGTTTTATTGTAGCACACAATTAAACAGTTCTTTGTCAGCCGACTGATTGGGACCCATAAACAGTTCAACACGGTGGGGTGAGCAGGTCGAGGCACTGTCCTGGTAATAAACGAAACCACTGTGGTTTCACCAGCGGTTGCTATAGCCATCAGCTAAAGAGAGAAACTTGAAGCCTTTGAGTCTCTAACAGCGACTCTGGAGAACATGTACCTTCGCTGCATTGTGGCCCCTGTCAGGGGGAAGATGTCCCTCCAAGGGAGTTACCAGAGGCCCCTTCGTCACCGGGTTGATGCTTCTCCGGGCTCTTCAGACGGGTAACCTCTCCGGCCTCCTCACCTCAGACATGGGCCCCATCCACCTCAGGGTCCCTCGGACTCATCCACCCTTGCGGAGCCCAGTCGAAGTCACTGGGCCCCAGGCCTCCGGTGTAGTACCTCACCCCAGGCTTAAGGTGCCTGAGGTGGACGCCAACACTGCTCCGACCAGGCCATGGGCGCCTGGGCTGTAACTCCGGACCGACCGCACCCAGGCCTAAGGTGCCTGGGCGCCGGATGCAGAAGACCCCTTTATCTCCTCCCGTGACGCCACAGCAGGTTCTCCGCCCCCGCTGTACCACCGCCGGAATGGGACAAAAAGGACAGCACTGCGGCAGTGATTCTACCTCGACCTGTGGGAACACCGCCACCCCAGGCCAAGGAGAATAGTACACAACCAAAGTCCTCCACGACTGAAAATGGTCCAAATCCTCTTATGATTTATACAGACCTGGGTCATACTACCACCCAGGTGTACCCCCTAGATTTAGACCCCCGCTACACTCTCCCCCCAGTGATTTGACGCTGGTCCCCAGCGTCTGGTGCAAACCCATGTCTCCCAAGGAGTGGTAACATAAGCTTGACCCCAGAGGCCATCCTTCAAATTTGAATCCTAATTGTGCCAAGACCTGCTCAAAGGAAAGGGAACAGGAAATAGTAACTTTGCAATAAAACCATCTGACCATGTACACATATACAATCCCTCCCATCACTGTCTAAGAACCACCCCATACTCAGCAGCCTTGACAGATGGATCTCCTGCAGAAGGGAAACAAAACACAACATCCTAACATATTTGTGTTAATTTGGAATGAATGGGTCTATCAGCCGAGAGACCCATTCGCTCCAATGAGTAAAGTGGTGCAAGTGTAAAAAAAAAAAAACAACCGTTGCACAACACTGCCACCTGGTGACAGTGCCGCGGTAATGACACTTGGAGGAATCTTCCAGGCAACCTTCCTTCTTCTACCTGTGTCCCTACTCTGATTCTACCCCAAAGTCTTTGCCTCTGATGTATGAAGAAAGAGAGAACAAAACAAACAGCTCCCATTTCTTAAAAAAAAAACAAAGCCCAAATAAAAACTAGGGCACAGTTCTGATATTCTGGCAAAGGCACTTCCAGAAAGTTCAACAGCAGAAAGAACATACAAGAGAGTTTCCCCTTTTTTTTTCTCTCACAGATAAAACTTTGGATGCGGCAAGAACAGGGGCCTCAGATGCTCATCAAAGGTTTCCACAGCATAGTCAATGTCCTCTCTATCCTTTCGGCAGATAAGCACCTTGTCTGCATGAATATGACGCCCCAGCATCCACTCTGCTCTGCAGTCCCTGAATTTTTTTGAAACGGGTGGCAAACAGGACAAGTACCGCCGGGCATGAGGCACTTTAACTACCTCCGTTGGTTTAAATCTGGGTGCCCGTCATGATGCGCGCTGTGTCCCCGCTACCTGAACGGGTGATGTTGCGGGTGGTGGCAAAGGACTAGGCTTCCTCGTAAGCTCCAGGGCTCCCGCCCGGGGCGTACTGTCTCCTGTGGACATCGGCAGATCCTGTGGTGCACGTAACACAGGCAACGACCTTCTGTCCCAGCCCTTGCGGTGAAAAAGTTTGTCTATTTCACCATCATCTCCACAGTCCGACAGCGATTCTAGGTCGGAAGTGTCATACATCTCTGCGGGTAGGTAGTCCCTAGTAGACGTGGAACTACCCTCCCTAGCGGGCTCCACCGTCTGTGGACTCCCGACACCTCCAACCACCACCACAGTCCCAGCCCCTGGCTCACCTTGGCCTTTTGAAGAACAGGGATGTCCAGGACTTTTCTCTCTACAGGCGCCATCCAGGCCAGGCAAGCGGCGGGGTGAAGCTCGACCACGACCACAGGAGGCCTGTACCAGACCGACTTTCCTCTTCGGAGGTGGGAGCAGGGAATCTGTGGCGACCGAAGCAGCATCCTCGGATTTTCCTTTCTCAGTCTCTGGTTGGGCAGTCACGTCGCCCTGGTCAGTGCGTACGGGGACCTCCGCAAAGGCCTGGATCTCCCCTTCCGGAGTAGCGGTACCTGTGAGGCTGTTGAGGTGAAGGGCCCGGGGCCTTGCTGTGGATGGCTCCACCTCGAATAGGAACTCTTTACATGCCTCACAACGCCCGAATGGCTTCAGGTGGACCACCAGTCCCGAGCATCCGGGACAGATCACGCCGAGGGCCTCCGTGTCTCTGCAGGAATACAGAGCCAACTGCCCTCGGGGTCTAAGTCTTATCCCCGTGTCTGTAAGGGGAGCAGCAAAAGTAGTCATCTTCGTGGGGTAGGGAACCGGAATCCACGGGGAGCTTGAGGCCATCCCGACTGTCTGCTGCTCCATCACGCACTGACCTCGCGCCGGAGTCTCCACGTGTGTCCTTCCACATGGCCAGACTCCTCCCACAACTTGCACGTTTTCGCGGACTTCCATCAGTCTCCGCCCACAAACTGTGCAGTCATAGGTTGCCTCATGGCGCAGTGCAGTAAAAGCCCCCACATGTAGTACGTCACATGGCTGGACTTCTCCCTCTTCTCGCTCTTCTGCATGGGCCTTTCCCGGGTTAGGGTCATGTCCACGACTTTGAGCAGGGATGCACTTTGGCCGAATAACATGGCTGACCCACTCGGAACTCCTCCGGCAGCAAAGTTCAAACACAGCCGTTCTCAGTTCCATGGTTAAAACACACATCATCCAGGACTTACGAGCCCCCACGTGTAGCGACCTCACTCTCTCCTCATGTAAATCGGGTTTCCGATAGCTCTTTTCTAGGGGTATCTTGTATGTGAGAGTGAGATGCGCTACGGCACATGTCCTCCACATTGCAGCGGGTGAGGTGAAGGCCAGTACCTATTGTTTTCCTCGGGCCTGTGTGTTTCTGCAGGAATACCAAGTCCTTCTGTGCTGACACTTCCCTTCGCTCCCATTAACCAGAGTACCACACACCGATAAGGATCCAACACTTGTTTTATTGTAGCACACAATTAAACAGTTCTTTGTCAGCCGACTGATTGGGACCCATAAACAGTTCAACACAGTGGGGTGAGCAGGTCGAGGCACTGTCCTGGTAATAAACTAAACCACTGTGGTTTCACCAGCGGTTGCTATAGCCATCGGCTAAAGAGAGAAACTTGAAGCCTTTGAGTCTCTACCAGCGACTCTGGAGAACATGAACTGGAGTACCTTCGCTGCGTTGTGGCCCCTGTCAGGGGGAAGGTGTCCCTCCAAGGGAGTTACCAGAGGCCCCTCCATCACCGGGTTGATGCTGCTCCGGGCTCTTCAGACGGGTAACCTCTCCGGCCTCCTCACCTCAGACATGGTCCCCATTCACCTCAGGGTCCCTCAGACTCATCCACCCTTGCGGACCCCAGTCGAAGTCACTGGGCCCCAGGCCTCCGGTGTAGTACCTCACCCCAGGCTTAAGGTGCCTGAGGTGGACGCCAACACTGCTCTGACCAGGCCATGGGCACCTGGGCTGGAACTCCGGACCGACCGCACCCAGGCCTAAGGTGCCTGGGCGCCGGATGCCGAAGACCTCGTGGCGAGGGCGTCTCTCCCCTTTATCTCCTCCCCTGACGCCACAGCAGGTTCTCCGCCCCCGCTGTACCACTGCCGGAACGGGACAAAAAGGACAGCACTGCGGCAGTGATTCTACCTCGACCTGTGGGAACACCGCCACCCCAGGCCAAGGAGAATAGTACACCACCAAAGTCCTCCACGACTGAAAATGGTCCAAATCCTCTTATGATTTATACACACCTGGGTCATACTACCACCCAGGTGTACCCCCTAGATTTAGACCCCCGCTACATTGGTTTTATTATATAATGTCAGAAGGATCACACCAGATATAAGGCATAATCCATTAAGAACTCACAAGTTGGGGTGCCAAAGAATATTCTAACAAAAGGCAGATGTAATGAGTACCAATGTAGTGTAAATAATACCATAAATATTAGTAAGTATTTGAGAATGTCAGAATTCTGGTGATACGTAAACAGATCAAGATATTTAAGGCGCCGAATAGTTTAAGAACACATAAAAAATACTGTCAGGAAAATAAAATGAATCAACAAAGTGCCCTTTAGGCCCCATTTACACCTTAACGTTTTGTAACTTGAAGTTCGAAGCTCCAAAACGCTTTAGGAGAAAAGCACCACCTCTTTAGGCACTGCCAGCCTGCCTGGCTGCAACTGCCTGCCCCCTGCCAACCCATCTGTTGGGGATTGGTTAGGGCCCTCATGAATACTCTAGGCAGCTCCTCCTCTCCTTCACTCCCATTCTTCTAGAATCTTCTCCCAGTTTCTAGAAGTAATGGGAGGTTTTAGAGATGCTGCCTGCGAGCCATACCAGCCTCCCTGAGTCACTCCTCTGACCCAGATAAAACAACACAGGCTTGGCTTCCAGCCAAGCCAGACAATTTACCTACGCTGTACAAAAAATAAGATTTACACTTCTAGCACACTAGAGGGTGCGGAGGAAGAAATTGGTGGCTGCACACCAGAGTAGCAAAAAGTCCCTTAATTTCTCTTCAATAAAACATGATATGACACCACAGGATGGTAGCAGGTAGACGCGTTCCACGCAGTTCCATTGTGCTTATTCATTGCCACTAGAGGGTGCTACATCTTTTTACAAAAGAGAGGTTGAATCAAGTCTATAATCTTAAGCTACACTATCTGATTGGAGATAGGAATATTCATGTTCTATATTTTATATTTACCTGACCAAATTTTTTCAATTTTATTTTTCGTCCTGAGTCTCCTGACCATAAGGAATAAATAAGATATTTGCAAAACAGCTATACATTCCCTTTAGGATCCGTTCACACAAATGCAAATTGGATGCGGCTTTCCCTGTATTCAATTTGCATGACAGAAGAGTGTGACCGGCTCTCAATGGAGCTGGTTCACACGGCTCCGGGTCGGCCGCGGTCAGCATTGAAAAAGGATCCAGTACGTCTTTTGGTCCGATTCAGGTACGAATTCAGGCAAAAATTCGGACATGCTTTGCACCTGAATCGGTGAACGGGGATGCACCGGACTCCATGCTGTGAGACACGGCCATAGCATGTGTGAACAGAGCCTCAGGTCTCATGCATAGTAGGCACTTGCACAGCTCCTCTGAATGCCTTCTCTCCTGGCTTAAAAAATGCACCTAAAGATGCATTTTGCAAACAGGTTTAAGTGCATTTAGGCCTGTGAAGCATTTGGGCATTTATTCATTCCCCAAGCCCTAAACGCGCCTAGTTTTTAGGTATGTTTAGACACGTTTACATGCGATTAAGGCACATCAAGCTCTTTTTCTGCTCAAGCTCTCCTCTCCTGAATCTGCAAGCAATTTTTTTTTTTCAGCCTCTAAACACTCATTTTCTAATACACCTGTAAATGCCTATGTGTGTATTTAGAGGCCATAAAAAAACGCAGGGCCGTTTGAAGGAATTTGGGGGCCCCAAGCAAAATGGGCATGGAGAGCCCCCCAACTCCCCCCCCCCGCACGCACACACGCAAAGCCTATAGGAACCACAGCATAGTGATTACTCCCCCCCATGTTCTTTTTACTCCCCCCCTCCCTGTGTCCTTTTTACTCCCCCCTCCCCCTCCCTGTGTCCTTCTTACTCCCCTCCCTATGTTCTTTTTACTCCCCCCATGTTTTTTTTACTTCTCCCCTCCCCCTCCCTATGTTTTTTTTACTCCCCCATGTTCTTTTTACTCCCCTACTTCCCTTCCTCCCTATGTTCTTTTTACTCGCCCCCCTCCTACCGTACCGCGCGGCAGGAGATTCAGTTTCCTGTTCCCGGCCGGACTGAAAGGAAGTGAGCACTCAGTGTGCACTTCCTGTCAGTCCGGCCGGGAACAGGAAACTGAATCTCCTGTACCGCGCGGTACCCGGCCGGACTGACAGGAGGAAGGAAGAGGAGCTCGGGCCACACTACAGGGAAGGGGAAGTGACGAGAGAGGCAGCAGTGCTGCAGCCACCTGAGGCTCTCTATAGAGCGCTCAGGTGGCTACAGCATTTATAGGAAGCGCGGCAAGGGCCCTGCTTGGGGCCCCAGGCCAGCTCGGGGCCCCAAGCAATTGCTTGGTTTGCTTGCCTTGTCGTGACGGGCCTGATCAAACGCCCTTAAAAGCAATGTTTTTTTTTTTTTGCCTGTTTTGCATGAGGCCTTAATAACTCTTTTTTCTCTCTCTGGCATTAACCTAGTCTTTGTGAAGATGGTTAGGCACTTGTACCCCATTGCTAAAACCCAAGACCATCTTGGTTAGCTAGAGCGGTCCTGTTTCTTCTTATCTTTACCCTTCTTGGTCATTTTGGCCATTGCTATAGAGTCAGGAATTTAGTGAACAATTGAGTGAATTGCAAAAACACCAAAAGAAGACTGATTTGGGTCAGATCAAACAGCAGTGCTGAGCTGTTTCAGTTCACTGCATAATCTTGATAATTGTTCTATGCAGGTAAGTTTCCGTTTTTTTTTGTGTAGTCAAAGTACCCATAGATGTGAAATGTCTTCCAAACCAGACAACTTCATTTTATACTACTGTTTGTTTAAAGCGTATGTACTGGCAAACTGCTTTTGTAGTTTTAGATGGAGTAGGAAAGAGATAGGATCTCTGTCAGGTTTTAATTGTAGTCTGTATTCCCCACTGGGTAGATTCCCTTTCTCTATTTGTCCTGGTGAATATTGTCACCAGGTTTAAAGTGAGAAAAAAATCTAAATATTTCAGTTGCGCTAAAAAAGGAATAGCGTAAAAATCTTTCAGTGGGACACTTGGCCAGGTGACACTTGTCTAAGAGGGGATTTCCCCTCACTTTGTAGAGCCTTCCTCTCACTTCCTGTTGCATCTCTAGGACAGGAAGTGTAGGAAAATCTCCACAATAGGATGCACAATTACAAACTGTCAGGAGTGTTAACCCTTCCCATCTCCAACCACAGCTGGAAAAAAAAAAACATTTCCAGTTAAACTTGCACTTTGTACTGAGTGTCAAACTACTTAAGTTTCAACAACAATCCTGTCTAAATTGGCCCTAGTATGTGTATGTATGAATGTGAGTTTAAGGGACCTTAAATTGTAAGCTACTTGAGGGTAGGGACTGATGTAAATGTACAATGTATATGTAAAGCGCTGCGTAAAATTGACGGCGCTATAAAAGTACCTGAAATAAATAAAATACAAATAAATAACAAAATAATGCCTGTTTAAGCTCTCTGTATTATTTGAATAAATAGCCATTTTGAAATACACTTGTAAAATTGCTGACATTTATTTGCCTTTAGAGGTGTACCATCATGATAGCTTTGGGTTTACCGTGCAGTAAATGCTAAGCTTTCTTTCCACAATTATTTCAACAGTTTGAATCTGTGATCCTCAACGTGCACTAATGCTGCAGCCTCTGTGCTGCTGTTTGTCTTTGGCAAAGCTGCCCACAATATTTATATCAATTTTCTTATTAACGAAGGTACCAGTAATATATTTTCTTTTCTCATTAAGGGATTGATGTATGATTATGGGATACTTATGAAATAAGAAGCCTGCATTGTTTTACTGAAATTAGATCACATAGATCCAAATTATCCAAAAAGTAAAATTAGATGCCATGATGAAAATTTCACATTAAGTTGCCAAGTTGAGCTCTGGCTAATTAGTTGAAAAGAGACACAAACATGCTGTACACACTGTATATATATATATATATATATATATATATATATATATATATATATATATATATACGCACACAGCATATATAATTATATATACTGTATATACTCGAGTATAAGCCGAGTTTTTCAGCCCTTTTTTTAGGGCTGAAAGTACACCCCTCGGCTTATACTCGAGTCAGTACCTGAAAATCTTCTTATACTGCGGCCGGCGTCCATTGTTTAAATATCGCGGCTTTCTCCTGGTCCCTTCCGTGATAGGCGTTTCCAGCAAACACTGTGTTGAGTGTTCCGCCTATCATGGAGGTCCTCTCATTCTCGGACTCCGTTTCCCAGCAGACACTGTGTTCAGTGTTCCGCCTATCATGGACGTTCTCTTGTCCGCGGATGAAAAGACGTCCGCGATTGGCGGAACACTCAACACAGTGCCTGCTGGGAAATGGAGTCCGAGAATGAGAGGATTTCCATGATAGGCGGAACACTCAATACAGTGTTTGCTGGAAACGCCTATCACGGAAGGGACCAGGAGAAAGCCGCAATATTTAAACAATGGACGCCGGCTGCAGTATAAGAAGATTTTCAGGTACACTGACTCAGGCACAGGGAGGCTGCAATGGGCACAGTTAGGTTGGGCACAGTAAGCTGGCAATGGGCACAGTAAGGTGGCACAGTGAGGTGGCAATGGGCACAGTGAGGTGGCAATGGGCACAGTGAGGTGGCACAATGAGGTGGCAATGGGCACAGTAAGGTTGGGCAATTGGCACAGTGAGGTGGCAATGGGCACATTTCTCCCCCTAGGCTTATATTCGAGTCAATACGTTTTCCCAGTTTATTGGGGTAATATTAGGTACCTCGGCTTATACTCGGGTCGGCTTATACTCAAGTATATACGGTATATTTATATCAATTATGTGTGTTGTAAGAGTCAGCATCAAACAAAGAGTGTTTTTACAGGGAAGTTTTTACTAATCTTAGGTGAAGCTGTGCTGGCTTCTACAATCCAATCCTGTCTTTTTTAAATTTTTCCTTGCATGTGATTGAGTGTTCTTTGGAAAGTAAAATTTCCCCAAATTCACCAAAGTAAAAATTCACTCCTTTAGTAAATCAGTCATAGGAACTCAGTCCACTCATCTAGTTTTGTTTTAAGGGTTCCTACCCATTTATTGTTCAATGAAGCAGAATAACAGCAGCTCGTTTTATGCAGGGGAATATTCTGCACAATACAGCAGCAAAAAATGTCCAGCCTCCTGGCCATGTCTGCCCTCTCAGCCACAGCGTTGCTGTTCAAATTTCCCACAAACAAGCGTTTGCAGCAAATTCTGCAGGTTCGAAATTCACAGTTCCATCTTCACTATAAGAGAGGGGGGCTCAGAACAGCCATAGGGGTTGATTTACTAAAGGCAAATAGACAGTGCACTTTGCACTCTGCAAGTGCCGTCGCTCCAGAGCTTTAGTAAATTAGGTTAAGCTTCACTTTGCAAAGAGTACCCAATCACGTGAAAGGAAAATTGAAAAAACAGCATTTTTGCTTGCACATGATTGGATGATGGAAGTCAGCAGAGCTTCTGCTCATTCAGCTCTGGAGAAGCTGCACTTGCAGAGTGCAACTGCACTTTTCAAAGTGCACAGTCTATTTGTCTTTAGTAAATCAACCTCTATAGTGTCAATGTATCAAAAGAAGCTGCTGTAGAGAAAAAAGAAGGTAAATATGAAAACCTCATAGGGAAAGATCAAGGTCAGTTAGCAAACTGTGCTTTACTGCTTGGATTGCAGTACAGTAGGTCCACTGCTTACGAACGAGTTCTGTCCCGGGAGCTTGTTCGTAAGTCCATCTTGTTCGTAAGTCCAACAAAGATCAGTGCTTGCAGACAAAGGCTGCAAGCACTGATTAGTGTGTTCTGATTGCTTGTGTTGGTATGGCGTTCTGTATTTTTTTTTCAGCCTGCTGGGTTGAATGCATCTTTGAAAGTTCGCAACTTGAAGGTTCATATGTAGGGGACTTACTGTAGCTGAATCTTTTTTGATGTCATTTTTACAGTTCTTCATTTAACCCAAACATCATAAATAGGTCTGTCTTTAGGCACTCACTCCTTTGCTGTCCATATTTTTTTTTCAGGGGAGGAGGGGGGGGTCTTATTATTGTGATTTTTTTTTTTTTTTACTTTTTTAAACTTAAATTTGTGGTTTATTTAAGGCAGTGGTCACTTTGCCCCTGTGCATTAACATTACATAAATTGTTTTTTTTTTCTGTAAGCCCTTCCTTTATATCAATTGAGTTTTTGTTTTTTAGGCGGTGGAATTTTGGGGTTTACATTTTTTCTCGGAGGAATATTGTTTTTTACTTTTTTTTGTAGATACTGCCTAAAACATAACATTTACTTCTTGCAGTATGTTTGGTGTTCTCAAAGCATTCACTTGTTAACCATCTATTCTTCAGCCCAGGTTCACATCTGTCCAAACACAGACATCACATGTGATTCGCACCCACACTGCAGTGCCAATCGCAAGCAAAGTCTGTGCAATGCGAGTTCAACCATGAAGTTGTATGGCTGAACTCGCATTGGATTTGCAGGAAAATTGTGCAGGGACTTTTTTTCCCCTGCACTAGAATCGGTTTGCATGGGTGTTTTCATCGCATATATGTGAACCTAGGCTGAAGCTATCTTTTGTTTGCAACACACCACTGGGCTGTTTGAGAAAAATACAACAACAACAAAAAACTGTTTACATCCAAGCCACCTCACATGATATTATTTACATTTACTGTAACCCCTATTACCCTAGTAAAAAATAAAAGTCAGACACATCTGTGGACTGCTACTCCTAATTATTGTATGAAAACAGGTGCCTGTGTGTTTACATTGTGGCATAGTCTTGCTCATGAAAGTTGTTCCCCCACTGGCACATTTTTACACTGCTTTATCATCTGCTGTCTTTTAACTCTTATACACCTGCCTCTGTGTAGTACATTTTGCCCTATCGCTGGGTAATTTTTTTAACTGTTTCATCATGTGATCTGTTAATTTTCTGGGGAAAAATAATGCTTGTGCCCTGTGTGCTTCGCACATTATGGCCTATTCTTGTATTTTTCCCACTACTGTATCATTTCTGATCTTTTAGTTCTTAATAAAAGTTTTATAAAAATTGGCCAGTAGCAGCAAAGTTTAGCATCAATGAGAACAGTGAATTGCTGACCAGTTTATACTTGCCAGTCAAAGCTGAACTATTATTACTTGATGAAAGAGCATGTGTCACTGCTAAAACTACCTGAAAGCAGGTTCTTTTTTTTTTTTTTCTTTTTTTTTTTTATGAATCTGATTGCTGCTGCTGCTGTTGTATGTGAGCCAAGCTAACTGTAAAAAAGAAAAAAAAAAAAAGGGAAAAAAAATTCCACAGCCATATATTTACTGCCAGAGTACACTGTACCTAAGGATGTCAGTAAAAAGTCACACTGTTTTATAACACCACATGTAGCTTAAAGTTATCCTCTAAGCCTGTAATATATAGGATTTGTGTTTATTTTTACATCACCTTCAAAGCTGCATGAAAAGGACCATCTTCCTGCTGTACATTTAAAAAAAAAAAATATTCATCTGGATTCATCTCCATAGGTTTCAATAGGATTTGCTGCCTAGGATTGGCTGCTGTCCTAAATTCTGGAGATAGTCAGGGGCTGCATAAGAGACTTGCACTGATCTTTGAAGCTTATAACAGCCAACAAAATGAATGAGAAAATACTGAGCTTTGCAACCCACTTTCTATCCATTACGAAATGCAGCATACCTTTTTTTCTGGTAATATAAATCTCCACTCTACCTGATTACCCTTACCTGGCCACTACATTGTGCTCATGCCTATGACTATCAGCTCCTTGTAACATGAGAGTAGTGTAACCATTTTATTTGAAGCAGTCTGTAGTGGGCTCTTGTTACATGCAAGTAGTTTTCAACAATCTTTCATAAAAAAAGGCAGCAACCATGTAAAATGGAAGTAGTTTACCAGTCTAGTGTAACATGGCAACACACTATTGTCATAGGTGTGCGCAGCCTATTGCATTAGGGTGTGCAACCCAAAGCTCAAACACACATGAATGCCACCCCCTGTCACAGGGAGGAGGCTCTAGTGGTGGAAGACCGTTGATTGGGAGCATATTAAATATGAGTTTAATGTGTTCCTAAGGTTGAACCTAGCCTTTAATATAATGGGGGCATTTACACTGGCCACTGGCATCCCCCAACCACCCACCTGGTGCCGCCCCTGGATAATGCTTATTCACATAGGGTGATTAGGGTGTGCCCAGGCACCTCCGGCACACCCTGTGTGCATGCCTATGACTATTGTGCTATGCTTCTCTATCTATATTGTTTCATTCTCCTACGAATAAAGTTCTCCTGTAAACTGTAAATTGTATTTTATCGTTTTGGTTCCTTTTTTTTGTGTAGTTTTGAAATTTGGCTGCCATATTTTTATCTATAGGTTTTTGAGTTTAAAAAAAAATAAAAAATAAAAATATTGGGACAATACAGGCTCTCCTCACTTAACAACCAGGTTCAGTTCCAGCGACCAGGTTGTTAAACTAATTGGTCGTTAAACGAGGAGCCACAAGTAATCAATATTTTACTGTACTGTATTCTGAAAAAAAGGTCTAAACACAAAACTTCAGGTCAATAATGTTGTTCTAATTTGCATAAGTACAGAACACAATAATTTAAACAACAATTATGTGCTGTACTGTACAATACAATAATGTACAGCACATCGCTTGGGTCGGGAGAGCTGGTCATAAGTCCGAGCGGTCGTTAAACTGGTAAGAGGAGTATCTGTATAGTATTCTTTATATTTTCTTAGTGTTTCTGTTGACCTTTTGATCTCAGTGTGCTTCCCCGCCCCCCCCCCCCCCCCTTGAGTCTGACTGCCATTGGAGAATCGCATTCTATGCAATAAGGCAGGGGGTCTCCAAACTTTTCAAACAAAGGGCCACTTTATTGTCCTTCAGACTTTAGGAGGGCCGGATTGTGGCCAGCAGGGGCAGAAAATGTCACGGGCCCAGCATCAGTGAAAATAAATATGGCCTCAGGGTTGGTGGTCAATAGGAGGAGTATTCCCCCTATTAGTAGGAGGAATAGTATCCCATCATTGGTATCCGTGGAAGATATAGTGCCCCATTGTTGGTGTCAGTGGGAGGAATAATGCCTCATATCAGTGGAAGGAATTGTGCCCCAAGGGCCAGATTAAGGCTAGCAAAGGTCCACATCTGGCCCTCGGCCCACAGTTTGGAGACCCCTGCATTAAGGTAAAAAAGACAAAGCTGTACAACCACTTTAAGATACAAATTGGATTGTTGTTAAAGGTCTATTTATTGACCAGTGAACTATGATATGATGTTGACACCTTTAAATGTATAGTGATGAGAGGAAATTTGCAATGTTAAGCCCCGTACACATGGTCTGACTTTTTGCCAACAAACTTCATTTTGAGCAAGTTTGTCAAAAAATCCGACCGTGTGTACGTTCCATCGGACAAACTTTTTTGGTTTACATCGGACAAAAGTTCGGTCTGCAAACAGACAAACTTTTGGCCAACAAAAGTCTGACCGTGTGTACAGAAAACCATCGGACTTTTGTCCGATAGACAAAACAAATAATGTTAAAATCAACCAACAATAGCAGAAGTTGACCAAAGGGTGTCGGTAAAGAGCACAAAAGAGCAGAAAAACCACGTGATGTTGGAAAAAGTTTTGGGAAAGTTTGCAGAAAAGTCCTGTGGTGTGTATGCTATGGGTGTGCCCGGCCAACTCCGTTCGGACAAAAATCCACGGAAAAGTCCGATGGAAGTCCGACCGTGTGTACGAGGCTTAAGATACACAATTTATTTGTGTTATCTGTTTTAATGCTTTTATAATAAAACACATTTAATTTTTTTTTACATATATGTAATGTGTTGGTGCCTTAAAAGATCCATACACCCACTATAGACTTTTTCTTTGGATGTAAATTTTCCTTTTCTATCTTTTGATCTCCATATAAGTCCCCCCCCCCCCCAAAAAAAAAAAAGTGGTTTGCAGATCCCAGAGCAATGAAATGCATGTGAGAACACTCCCATTCTGATCTCAATTGGAATTATAAAAAGACAGATAACATAATCTGCATATAAATAAGTCTTTCCTGCAGACAACCTAGTCTTAAAAGGCATGTATCTCTTTATAGCAGAAACAATTGGTATATACAGTAGCTTTTAGAGGAGGAGGCGGTTCTTGTATCATTTAATTATAAGGCCTCTCCATGTGCAATCCTTATATTGGATTATAATCCCATTCAAATATATCAACTCTAATTAATCCATAGTTTCGGAGAGCCTGATCTCCAGGCCATGATCTAAGCAATTATATAAGTGTATAATCATGACTCTATACTCATCTGTTTGCTGTCACTGTGCAATGTTTGCACGGGCCTCATGCTGTCAATATATTATGTTTTTTTAAATCTATGTCATTTTTTCTTATTATCAGTAGCATCAGCATCAAAACTAACAATAAAAAATGATGGGAAAGAGTGTCATCATTCTTCGAAAACTTCCATCATACCAGGAAGTTTTTATACATTCATTCAGTAAAATAACATTTACAAGAAGAGCAGCTGCAGTTCGAAGTAAAGCATGCTCTGTATAGCGCCAGGCAAATCCTTCAGCCTTAGACATTTTTAGTACTTTAAATATACTGTGATATAAAAATACTGTCAGTGAAAAGGGAGAATGAAACCCAGTTTCAGTATATTTACAGTCATGCTCATAAGTTTTCATACCCTGGCAGAATTTTTATTTCTTGGCCATTTTTCAGAGAATTTGAATGATAACACAAAAACATTGCTTTCCCTCATGGTTAGTGTTTGCCTGAATCCATTTATTATCAATCAACTGTATTTACTCTTTTTAAATCATAATGGCAACAGAAACGACCCAAATGACCCTGATCAAAAGTTTACATCTTGTGATTTTGGCCTGATAACATTCACACAAATTAACACAAAGGGGTTTGAATGGCTGTTAAAGGTAACCATCCTCACCTGTGATCTGTTTGCTTGTAATTAGTACAGTGGGGCAAAAAAGTATTTAGTCAGCCACCAATTGTGCAAGTTCTCCCACTTAAAAAGATGAGAGAGGCCTGTAATTGTCATCATAGGTATGATTTCTGTCTCTCACAGACCTGTATCTTCTTCTTTAAGAGGCTCCTCCTGTCCTCCACTCATTTCCTGTATTAATGGCACCTGTTTGAACTTGTTATCAGTATAAAAGACACCTGTCCACAACCTCAAACAGTCACACTCCAAACTCCACTATGGTGAAGACCAAAGAGCTGTCGAAGGACACCAGAAACAAAATTGTAGACCTGCACCAGGCTGGGAAGACTGAATCTGCAATAGGCAAGCAGCTTGGTGTGAAGAAATCAACTGTGGGAGCAATAATTAGAAAATGGAAGACATACTAGACCACTGATAATTTCCCTTGATCTGGGGCTCCACGCAAGATCTCACCCCGTGGGGTCAAAATTATCACAAAAATGGTGAGCAAAAATCCCAGAACCAAACGGGGGGACCTAGTGAATGACCTGCAGAGAGCTGGGACCAACGTAACAAAGGCTACCATCAGTAACACACTACGCCGCCAGGGACTCAGGTCCTGCAGTGCCAGACGTGTCCCCCTGCTTAAGCCAGTACATGTCTGGGCCCATCTGAGGTTTGCTAGAGAGCATTTGGATGATCCAGAAGAGGATTGGGAGAATGTCATATGGTCAGATGAAACCAAAGTAGAACTGTTTGGTAGAAGCACAACTCGTCCTGTTTGGAGGAGAGAGAATGCTGAGTTGCAACCAAAGAACACCATACCTACTGTGAAGCAT
The DNA here is from genome assembly GCA_029206835.1 of Rana muscosa. Lineage (NCBI taxonomy): Eukaryota > Metazoa > Chordata > Amphibia > Anura > Ranidae > Rana > Rana muscosa. The sequence goes on from CM055122.1 coordinate 425,550,768, forward strand.
GGGGGTGGCAACATCATGCTTTGGGGCTGTTTCTCTGCAAAGGGAACAGGACGACTGATCCGCGTACATGAAAGAATGAATGGGGCCATGTATCGTGAGATTTTGAGTGCAAACCTCCTCCCATCAACAAGGGCATTAAAGTTGAAACGTGGCTGGGTCTTTCAGCATAACAATGATCCCAAACACACCGCCCGGGCAATGAAGGAGTGGCTTCGTAAGAAGCATTTCAAGGTCCTGGAATGGCCTAGCCAGTCTCCAGATCTCAACCCCATAGAAAACCTTTGGATGGAGTTGAAAGTCTGTGTTGCCCAGCGACAGCCCCAAAACATCACTGCTCTAGAGGAGATCTGCATGGAGGAATGGGCCAACATACCAGAAACAGTGTGTGACAACCTTGTGAAGACTTACAGAAAACGTTTGACCTCTGTCATTGCCTACAAAGGATATATATAACAAAGTATTGAGATGAACTTTTGATATTGACAAATACTTATTTTCCACCATAATTTGCAAAAAAAAAATCTTTCCAAATCAGACAATGTGATTGTCTGGATTTGTTTCCACATTTTGTCTCTCATAGTTGAGGTTTACCTATGATGACAATTACAGGCCTCTCTCATCTTTTTAAGTGGGAGAACTTGCACAATTGGTGGCTGACTAAATACTTTTTTGCCCCACTGTATGTGTGTAGAAAAGGTCGATGAGTTTCTGGACTCCTGACAGACCCTTGCATCTTTCATCCAGTGCTGCACTGACGTTTCTGGAATCTGAGTCATGGGGAGAGCAAAAGAATTGTCAAAGGATCTGTGGGAAAAGGTAGTTGAACTGTATAAAACAGGAGAGGGATATAAAAAGATATTCAAGGAATTGAGAATGGCAATCAGCAGTGTTCAAACTCTAATCAAGAAGTGTAAAATGAGGAGTTCTGTTGAAACCAAACCACGGTCAGGTAGACCAACTAAAATTTGAGCCACAACTGCCAGGAAAATTGTTTGGGATGCAAAGAAAAATCCACAAATAACTTCATAAGAAATACAGGACTCTCTGAAAACATGTGGTGTGGATGTTTCAAGATGCACATTAAGGAGACACTTGAAGAAAGATGGGTTGCATGGTCGAGTCGCCAGAAGAAAGCTGTTACTATGCAAATGTCACAAAGTATCCCGCTTACAATACTCCAAACAGCACAGAGACAAGCCTCAAACCTTCCGGCACAAAGTCATTAGAGTGATAAGACCAAAATTAAGCTTTATGGCCACAACCATAAATGCTACATTTGGAAAGGAGTCAACAAGGCCTATGATGAAGGGTACACCATTCCTACTGTGAAACATGGAGGTGGATCACTGATGTTTTGGGGATGTGTGAGCTACAAAGGCACAGGAAATTTGGTCAAAAATGATGGCAAGATGAATGCAGTTTGTTATCAAAAAATACCGGAGGAACATTTGCATTCATCAGTCAGGAAGCTGCGCATGGGACGTACTTGGACATTCCAACATGACAATGATCCAAAACACAAGGTCAAGTCGGCCTGTCATTGGATACAGCAGAATAAAGTGAAGGTTCTGGAGTGGCTATCTCAGTCTCCTGACCTCAATATCATTGAGCTACTCTGGGGAGATCTCAAACGTGCAGTTCATGAATTTACAGGAACTGGAGGCTTTTTGCCAAGAGGAATGGGCAGCTTTACCATCTGAGAAGATAAAGAGCCTCATCCACAAATACCACAAAAGACTTCAAGCTGTCATTGATGTTAAAGGGGATAATACACAGTATTAAGAACTGGGGTATGTAAACTTTTGATCAGAGTAACTTGTATAGTTTCTGTTGCCATTATGATTTAAAAAGAGTACAGGGGGCCCCGGGTTATGAACCCGTTAAGGACTTTCCTCCTATTTGTAATTCGGAAATGTTCGTAAGTCGGCCGCGCATGCGCAGAACGACAATTACGGACATTTCCGATGTTTTCCGATGTTCCGTCGAATGCCGTTCTGCGCATGCTCGGCCAATTACGGACATTTCCGACATTTTCCGAGGCTCCGTCTGGCCGCGCATGCGCAGAACAGCAGATGGACCGCGCAGAACGAAAGAAGGTCCCCGCAGCGCTCGCTTCATAAGTAGGAGGGGTTCGTAAGTCGGGCGTTCGTAAGTCGGGGACCGTCTGTAAACACAGTTGATTAATAATAAATGGCTATCATTCATATTCTCTGAAAAATGGGCAAGAAATCATAAATTCTGCCAGGGTATGTAAACTTATGAGCACAACTGTATGTCCTTATTGTACATAGAGCATCTAGGCAGATGCTTACACAGGTATGTTAATTTTTGTAGGGACAGGGGGTTTACATTTTTTTTGTGTTTTTTATTTTTTATTTTATTTGTTAATTTAAATGCTTAAACTTTTTTTTTTTACTTAGGGGACCAAAAGTCCCCTAATGTGATAGCATAATTCATTATTTATAGTGAAAGGTTTTCTTGACAGTTTGAAAACAATGAACCCAAAAGTGATGTAATACACACCTTCACCAGAAGAATGATCAGTGAATGGATTATCTGTAAGCTTTATGTCAATGGCAGTGTTGACTAGTTTCTACCCATAAGGCAACAGACAGCAACAGGGTTAATGCCCAAGTGAAGTTTAAATTAGCTAACAACATTCCAGATTCATCAAAACATAAGGTGTGTAAAGTCTAAGGCCCCTTTCACACTGAGGCGCTTTGCAGGCGCTATTGCGCTAAAAATAGCGCCTGCAATGCGCCCCAAAAATGCTGCTCAATTGTATCCAATGTGAAAGCCCGAGGGCTTTCACACTGAAGCGTTGCGCTTGCAGGAGGGTCAAAAAACTCCTGCAAGCCGCATCTTTGAGGCGCAATAGGAGCGGTAAAAATACCGCTCCTATAGCGCCCCTGCCCATTGAAATCAATGGGGTAGCGCCTCCAAAACGCCGCAAAGAGGCGGTATTGCGGGCGTTTTTAACCCATTTTCGTCCGCTAGCGGGGGTTAAAATCCGGTATAGCGGCACTAAAAATAGCACCGCTATACCGCCAGTGCATCCAGTGCCTTAGTGTGAAAGTAGCCTTACTAGTAGTTTTCTTTAAAAAATCCATTGTTTTGTCAGCAGCTGTAGAGTAGGTCTGACTCAATAGGGGTGTGTCAGACTTTCCAATAGTACCATTGCTTCCATACAGAAATCAGGAGTCCTATTCTGCAGCTGCTAGCTGGGCAAATGCTTTTCTACTTAAGCTGTAATTGCTTCAGAAAGAAAATTAAATGTAAGACATCAAACTCCTTTTGTTTTGATGCGCCTGGAATGTATTTAGCTGATTTAAAGTGGTTGTAAACACCAGACCTGAAATATTAAAATGCATATCCCTCTATAGTGTGTCAAACATCAAAAGGAAAAAAACTAACTGAATCTGTGCTAAAGGTGCCAAATGTGAAATAGCTGCTATGCACTATGCCATGATACCCGAAAGGATACTCCACATAGTGTATTACCATTTTTTTAAATCAATAAAATACAAAAAGGTTACACTCACATAGGTAGATCACAAGCAAGCATGGAAACGTCAGATACAGTACTTGAATGGATGCCATCTGGTGCCCCTGATGATGTCATATGTGACAAAACATGTAGGGAGAAGCCACGTACATGGGCTACCACACATGCGCATTTGATCGTCGGCCATTTTGGTCTCTGGAGGAAATACTGTATCTGATGTTTCCATGCTTGTCTGTGATCTACCCATTTGAGTGTAACTTTTTTGTATTAAATTGATTTTATATGGAGTATCCCTTCATTTTATGTCATGCATAACGGAATATAAACCTACTTGGGAGCCTGAGTCACAGTGAGACATAATGGCTATAGAGGCAATCGGTTACCATATTTTCCATGGAGCTCTCTTACCTGGAGGTATAAAAGGATTGTTCCATGATCTGTGAGGCGGGCTTTGATGTTGTAAACAAAGTGCATATAGACCACTCTCACTAAGGAGGTCACACATGTTCCGGTAAGTGCAGCATGAGCTTGTTTGGTGACACTCTGGCTATCCTGTGATTTCCACTTCTCAACAATGTATATTGGACTTTTATTGTTGCTTTCTATTCCTTAGTTGGAGTCACAAATGTATTTATTTTATCACCTTATAATTGTGGTTCATTTATTCACCAATTATTGACCGTTTGTTAATTTAAGTGCTGCACTGTTTGTATACTGATCCTTTATAGTGTGTCTCAATTAAGAGCATTAAGTGTCATTTCTGTCTGCTGCTTTGTTCCTCTGCAATCAGCATGAATCCCTTCTGACAAGTTTTCCTGACACCAGGAGAAAAATGGTGACAGGGAAGGGAGCTCCAGCTGATTGACAGCCTCAGATCTGTTCCTGTGTGCTGAGTGAAAGGGGTGTGTCCCCTCTCTCCAATCAGCCCTCAGAGCTCTCTTCATTGAGCTCTGCAGAGTGTAGCTTCATCTCTTTGCCCCACTTTTTTCTGACAGCTCAGACAAGTTTATAAATTCTGGAATTTAAATGTATGTAGAGAAGAAAGGACTGCAGATAAACAGGTACAACGTATGTAGGAGGATTTTTTTCATCTCTGTGTATGATCTGAGGCCAGTCATTACAACGGGTATATGGAAGGGTTTAGAACAACTTTAAGCTACAAGTTCATTGGGGCTTTAACATATTGCAACATGCACTATTAGTTTAATTTTTAATAATGTATGTGATGCAATTAATTTATTCATTAAAATGCATACCCTGACACTGTAAACTGTTAATTTGTCTTCTTTGCATTATGCCTGCTAATTTGAATAAGAAAAAACATAGATTATACAAAACACCCAAAAGAAAAAGAAAAACAACCTTGTAGACATTAAATGACCATGGCTCAATACAGGATAGATTTTTCCTTGCTGACTGCTGTTATTTCTTACGCGATACGTCTGGCGCCAAGAATGACTGCTTTTTGCATAAGCACACACAATTGCTTAAAATAAATGTGCATACTTTAGTACGCAAAAATAATATATGTGCATTTTTATGTCACAATCATTTTGCAGAATAATTGTGTGGTAGATAGATCTTCTGCTTGCCATGTCATGTTAAAGTACTGTATCTCTAAAGTAAAAACTTTTGTTTTAAATTTTGGAAAGAATAGGGATAGATGCTCTGTAAGATTTTTTTTCTGTCTGTATCCCATTTGTGATATTTTCCGTCACGTCTTATTCCATTGACAGCTATAAAGCTTTAGATTTCCCATAGTGCCAAAGTGACACTTGCCACCAAGAAAAATAAAGAGTGGAAATTGCCACAGAAATGAAAACTTTAGTCTTCACAACTCTATCCAACACTAAAATAAATTAGGCTTTGGATACATTTTAACCACTTGACCTCTGGAAGATTTACCCCCCTTCATGACCAGGCCATTTTTTGTGATACAGCACTGCATTATTTTAACAGACAATTGTGCGGTCCCAATGCTGTACCCAAATAAAATGTATGGAATTTTCCTCCCCACAAATAGAGCTTTTTTTGGGGTGGTATTTGATCAGCACTGCATTTTTTATTTTTTGCGCAATAAACAAAAACAATTAAAAAAAATATATATATATATATTTTACTTTCCGCTATAAAACATATCCAATACTTTTTTTTTCTTCATAAATTTAGGTCAATATGTATTCTGCTACATATTTTTGGTGAAAATACTCAAAAAGGCTATATTGATTGGTTTGCGCAAAAGTTATAGTGTCTAAAAACTATGGAATATATACTGGATTTTTTTAGTTTTTTTATACTAGTAATGGTGGTGATCAGTGACTTGCGGGACTGTGATCTTGCAGTGGACAATCGACACTAACTGACACTTTTGACTCTTTGCAGTTACCAGTGACACTAATACAGTGATCAGTGCTAAAACTTTACACTTTCACTGTACTAATGACACTGGCTGGGAAGGGGTTAAACATCTAGGGCGTGAAAAGGGTTAACTGTGTGCCTAACCAGTGTTTTTGTGTCATCTGTGCTGCTTTTACTCAGGGAAGTGATGGGATATTATGTTACACAGAAGGTTTTACTATAGACTATAAACTTTTTTTTTCATTTTGGATAGAGCATAGGAGGGTTATACCCGTGTCCAATTTTTTTTTTCATCATCTGTGTCCCCATTGTGGAGATTTCCCTTCACTTCCTGTTCCATAGCCAAACAGGAAGTGAGAGGAACTCCCTGTAAATTAAGAGAATTCCTTGGGAACCCCCAGGTCACCAGAACTAGTGTCCCCATTGGAAGATTTCCTATCTATTACTTTTCTTTTACTTTCGCTTTCAATGAAAATGGTAAACAGGACAAATAGAGAGGGTAAATCTCCCTAACGGGTACACAGACAGCAATTAAAACTAATAAGCATTTTAGTCCCTCTGAGGTCTATCCAAAACTGCGAGAAAAAAAAAATGTGTTTAGTTATACTTTAATGCATAAGGTAAAAAATGGCTTTAGAACCACTTTAACCTTCCTGAAACCATGTGTGAACCCTGGAACCTTATTAAGACTGATCTCTCAGTATCAACAGATACCGTTTGTTGATACTGCAATTTCTGCTGACTGGGAAATACTTTATTTTCTTTTTACATTTTTTTTGTGTTCTTTTCAATCTTTCTTTTTTATTTATTTACATTTTTTTACCTTTTGTTTGCTCAGTTATATAATTTACCTTATACTTTTGCAGGCAAATATCCTGAACCTGTACCTGGAAAATAAAATTGGAAAAAATACCCTAAATAAATAGGTGTAGCAGTGGCGGTGCGTCCATAGAGGGTGCAAGAGCGCCACCCCCTCTCTCCTGCACCGCTCTATCACCAATAGATAGATTCATGCATTGCATGAATCTATCTATTGTCGCCGCTGCCTCCCCCTATTCAGGTGTCTGGCCCCTTGTCGGGCGCCGGGCATCTGAATTACAGTGGCGGGGGTGTTTTTGGAAGTGCCTGATTAGAGCCGTGGGCTCTAATAGGCATCCTGATTAGAGCCGTGGGCTCTAATAGGCTTCCAAATTGGTAAACAGCAGGCACAATGCTGTGCGTTCGCTGTTTACACAGTGTTGTGTTAGAGAAGTGAATAAATCGCTTCCCTAACACTGACCCGTCTCTCAGGAAATCAGGTGCACCGGGTCTGGTTACCTGTCACCTGATTGGCTGAAGCAACAGGCGCTGTGATTGGATGCCTATAAGGCGTCCAATCATAGCAGAAGAGGACGGGAGAAGACATTGAGGACTCGGAGTGAGCGTGGAGGACAGCCCTGTAACCCGAGACAGGTAAGTGCTGGGCGGGGGGCACACTGGCAGCAATTGATGGGGCAAACTGGTGGCAATTGATGGGGCAAACTGGCGGCAATTGATGGGGCAAACTGGCGGCAATTGATGGGCACACTGGCGGCAATTTATGGGGCACACTGGCAGCAATTGATGGGACACACTGGCGGCAATTGATGGGACAAACTGGTGGCAAATGATGGGGTAAACTGGCGGCAATTGATGGGGCAAACTGGCGGCAATTTAATTTATGGGCACACTGGCGGCAATTGATGGGGCACACTGGCGGCAATTGATGGGGCAAACAGGAGGCAATTGATGGGGCACACTGGTGGCAATTGATGGGGCACACTGGCGGCAATTGATTTGGCAAACTGGCGGCAATTGATGGGGCAAACTGGCGGCAATTGATGGGGCACACTGGCGGTAATTGATGGAGCACACTGGCAGCAATTGATGGTTACAGTAGCTGCGTTTGATGGCACAGTGGTGGCAATTTATGGGTAGAGTGGCTGCGTTTGATGGGAAAAGTGGCTGCGTTTGATGGGCACAGTGGCTGTGTTTGATGGGGTTTTTTTTTTCAGTTTGTTTGCGCCCCCCCAAAAAATTTGAGCACCAGCCGCCACTGAGTTGTAGTGCTACCTCCAGAGATACTGCTTAAGTATAATTGGTTCCGTACTCATCCCCAAGAATAGTCTCAGCCCCTCTGGCACACCTGGCAATAGAGATGAGCCCGCGGTTCGAGTCTAACGTAAGTTCAATTCGAACATCGGATGTTCGTTTGTTCTAAAACAAACCGAACATATGGGGCGTTCACCAGAAATTTAAACGTCGTGGAATGCCTTTGGCCAATCATGGCTCAGGGGGACTAAGTCCACGCCCCACACTATATAAGGCTGATTACATAGCGGCCGTGTGTAGTGTTGTTGGCGTGGACAGAGAGATAGCTTGAGTTAGATTAAGCAGGTAGGTTATTCAGTTAGTGGCAGTGTATTTTTTATATATATATACAGTCAGTCTAGTATATCTATATATATATATATATATCTATATATATATATATACACTGTATATATATATATATATATATATATATATATATATATATATATATATATATATATGTATATATATACTCGACATTTAGCATAGACTATATATTCAGTGTTTACTCTATATTCAGTCAGTGCAGGCAGTGTTTTAATATATACAGTGGGTACGGAAAGTATTCAGACCCCCTTAAATTTTTCACTCTTTGTTATATTGCAGCCATTTGCCAAAATCATTTAAGTTCATTTTTTTCCTCATTAATGTACACACAGCACCCCATATTGACAGAAAAACACAGAATTGTTGACATTTTTGCAGATTTATTAAAAAAGAAAAACTGAAATATCACATGGTCCAAAGTATTCAGACCCTTTGCTGTGACACTTATATATTTAACTCAGGTGCTGTCCATTTCTTCTGATCATCCTTGAGATGGTTCTAGACCTTCATTTGAGTCCAGCTGTGTTTGATTATACTGATTGGACTTGATTAGGAAAGCCTATATGAGACCTTACAGCTCACAGTGCATGTCAAAGCAAATGAGAATCATGAGGTCAAAGGAACTGCCTGAAGAGCTCAGAGACAGAATTGTGGCAAGGCACAGATCTGGCCAAGGTTCCAAAAAATTTCTGCTGCACTTAAGGTTCCTAAGAGCACAGTGGCCTCCATAATCCTTAAATGGAAGACGTTTGGGACAGAATTTTTTTAGTCCTCAGCACCAAGGTCTAATTGGTTCAAGCAACCCTCGCCAGCATCTGCATTATATGGTGCAGGAATATCTAGGGCAAGAGCAGACTTGGAGACCTTTCCAACAGAGCATCCACTGGGTTACTGAGTCTTGAGGATGGACCACTGGCCAGAACTTGCTCAATATGCAATTGAGATACTGGCCTGTCCTGCATCCAGCGTGCTTTCTGAACGCACATTCAGTGCTGCTGGGGGGTTTGTAACGGATCAAAGAGTGCACATGTCCACAGATTCTGGTGATAGGCTCACATTCATAAAAATGAATCAGTGTTGAATTAGCAGCTATCAAGCACCTGATGCTGATGTAACTGATTGAATTTGCTATGGATCTGGGATCCCTTGAAAACTGCCTATGCTGGCTATCCTATTCCTCCTCAATCTTGGTGATGCTAGCTTCCAACAATATTTGTGGTTTAGGGCATCACCATCACCACCCAAGGCCCAATTTTTCTGCCCCTGTTTAACAGGGGCATGTAATTACAATATTTGATATAATATTTAACAGCAGGGCCCGTTCCTGCACCCAACAAGAGTATCTGTGATGGGTTACAGTGTTGTGGCACCACCACCACCACTCAAGGCCCAATTTTTCTGCCCATGTTTAACAGGGGCGTGTAATTAAAATTTTTGATCTAATATTTCGCAGCAGGGCCCATTCCTGCGCCCAACAAGAGTACCTGTGAGGGCTTACAGTGTTCTAGCGCCACCAAAACCAAAGGCCCAATTTTTCTTCCCCTGTTTAACAGGGGCATGTTATTAAAATTTTTGAAATAATAGTTAAGCAGGGCCCGTTCCTGCGCCCAACAAGAGTAACTGTGAGGGGTTACAGTGATCTGGCGCCACCAAAATCAAAGGCCCAATTTTTCTGCCTCTGTTTAACAGGGCCATGTAATTAAAAAATGTCATACAATATTTAACAGCAAGGGCCATTCCTGCGCCCAACAAGAGTAACTGTGGGGGGTTACATTGTTCTGGCGCCACCAAAACCAAAGGCACAATTTTTCTTCCCCTGTTTAACAGGTCCATGTAATTAAAATTTTTGATATAATATTTAACAGCAGGGCCCATTCCTGCGCCCAACAAAAGTAACTGTGAGTGGTTACAGTGTTCTAGCACCACCAACACCTAAGGCCCAATTTTTCTGCAGAGTATATAGGGCAGGCCGTATAGTATATATACTGCTGTTCAGAGTATATAGCGCCTGGGGGACCCCATGACATTTTTATTTTAATTTTGGTGCGGGGTTCCCCTTAATATCCATACCAGATCTGAAGGGCGTGGTATGGATTTTTTTTGGGGGGGGGAATCCACACCATTTTTTATGGTCTTTTTTGACGCTGGGTTCCTCTTAATATTCATACCAGATCCAAAGGTCCTGGTAATGGATTGGGGGGGAACCCACGCCATTTTTTTCAATGATTTTTATCTATATTGCCAGGATCCAACAATACATTACAGCCGCGAGCAGTTTTACATGACATTTTTTCCTTTATAAATGTAATTTTGCTGTGGTACTGTTATATACATGTGAAAGATGTGCTACTTTACAGGCAGACTAAGGAGACCCCCCAAGCACAATATTTAATGGAATATTTCATTTTTATTGTTTCACTTTAAGCTTGATTAAAATCACTGCTCCCGAAAAAACGTCTGTTTTTAAAACTTTTTTTTGCATTGATACATGTCCCCTGGGGCAGGACCCGGGTCCCCAAACACTTTTTATGGAAATAACTTGCATATAAGCCTTTCAAATTAGCACTTTTTATTTTTCATGTTCGCGTCCCATAGACTTTGTTCGCACAAATTTTTTGCCTGTTCGCATGTTCTGCTGCTAACCGAAGTACCATAGCCCTGAGTATGTGTGTATGTCCGTATGGCCACAGTAACTTCAGTCCCTTTGAAGAAAAAGGCCTTGAGTCTTCAGCTAGCCACTTTTATTTTTTTAACAGAGATTTTTATTGAACAAATCAGCATAAGAGAAAACACGTCAACAACATAAAACAGTTTGCATGACATTATACTTAACCTCAAGAGTTAAAGTGGTTGCAAACCCACTTGGTTGCAAACCCACTTAGATAACTTGCACCTACAGGTAAGCCTAGATTAAGGCTTACCTGTAGGTGCATGAAATATCTCCTTAACCTACACGGTTAAGGAGATATTTGCAGATAACACTGCACCGATGTGCAATGGCGCCGGTGCACTGAGCGTCCCGGCATAATGAATTGGACATGCCGGTTTTCTGAATGGGTGAATGCCAGTCCCGCGCACATGCGTGTGACGTCATCGCCGCTTCAGTTTATCACAGCGACGGAGCGGCGATACCAGGAAGAAGCTCAGAGGGGACATGGCGGCGACGGCAGAGGGGAATGAGGAGGACTTCGGGGGCTTCGATTTCAGGTAAGTGCCACATAATGAGCTAGTATGCATAGCATACTAGCTCATTATGCCTTTTTCTTGCAGGGTTTTTTTTTTCAGGAAAAGTGTCAGAGGGTTTACTTCCTCTTTAACCCTATCAGGCTGGGGGTCAACCCCTAAATATACATCATACAAGATATATTATCAGCAGTTGGGGTCCTCGGAACGAGCTATGTCTTTACAGCCGCTATTAATCACATTACATTTTCCACACCCAGCCTGTATAATTCTAAGGATAGAGGATAAAGGAAATGGGGGGGGGGAGAGGAGGGGAGAAGGATCATTGAATAATAGTTCCAGGCTATGAAGTCACCATCTTAGTGGCATGTACTTTAGTATTGGAAGTCAACCGCATGCATCTATCCATTTTGACCAAACTTTATAAAATTTCTTTGTACACTGCCTACTCTCATACATAAGTTTGTATAGGAGTAGGACTGAGTTAACGGCGTGTAACCAAGAGGTACAGGAGGGGGTTCCACAGATTTCCATCTCAGCAGAATCTCTCGTCTAACGTAATAGAGAGTGAAGGTTAGGCACAGTTTTGTGTACCTATCTCCCTCGACATCCTCTAAATAACTCAACAACAGAACAAGAGGGTCTAGAGGTACGTTAGTATCGCTGACAGTACTCAGAGCCGTAGCCACCTCCTCCCAAAAAGGACGAAGTTTAGGACAGGACCAGACCATGTGTCAGAAGGTGCCAGTCTCCAGAGCACATCTAGTGCACCCTGGATTAACCTGAGGATATACAGTATATGGGACAGGCTCTGTGGGGTGTAGTATGCCCTATGAAGGAACTTCAGTTGTATAAACCTGTCCTTTGCCACTATCATAGAGGGGAGGTAGGTAGAAACACATTCCTCCCATACCTCTTCACTAACGGCAGGGATATCCTCCCTCCACTTGTCTAGGGATCTAGTCGGTTTAGTGTCATAGGCCACGGTCAGGTAAAAATAAAGGGAGAATTAGGGCTTCCCTATCACACCAGAGGACAGAAGGCATTCAATGGAGTCAGACTCAAGAACCACGAGTTCAGGAAACTGGGCCCCGATGGAATTCAGAAGTTGCCAATATCTGAATTAAAATTAACTAGGCACTGAGTATAAGCACCTCATTTCCTGAAAGGGTATAAGTTTACCATCCACCATTATGTGTTTCAGAGTCGTGATCCCCTTTTTAGCCCAAAGCGAAGGATTCGGGATAGTATATAAGTGAGGAAGCATGGGGTTGCCCCATAGGGGGGTATGTGGAGAGACATGAAGAGGTTTCCTGTATATTGCTATAGCACTCTGCCATACCCCTATTGTAGTTTTCATAGGAGCTGTCATCAGCGGGTGAGCTCTAGGTCCCCGGAACACCAAATTACTCAAGGCCAATGAGCCCAATATAGCCGCCTCCAGTTGCACCACTGGATTCTGTCTGGGCTGGGAGAACCACCAGCGGATGGTAACAAGGACAGCCACCCAGTAGTAAAGTAGGAAATTCAGAAGTGCTAGGCCACCACCTGATAATGGGAGGTACAAAACTCGCTTCGCTACTCTAGACAAATGGCACCACCACTCCCTCCAATCTCTCAAAAAAGTCTTAGCAATATGGGATGGTGTGTTTCAGAAAAAATATAAAAACTTGGTTAGGTATATCATTTTCAGTAAGTTGACCCTGCCCACTGGTGTCAATGGAAGATTTTGCCAGGTTGTGCATTTATGGATGAGTTGTACCATCACAGGACCCAGATTTTTTTCCCACGTAATCATCTGTATTTCCACTTACCAGGTAGGTAAACTCATCCACCCACTGAAGAGGTGTGTGTGTGTGTCAATACGCGGCAGGACAGAGGGATGCGGCTAGCCATCTTAGTTGGTGCACGTTGAACTAGTATTGGGTAGAGTGTAAAGGCAGTATGCTAGCAGTGTCTGGATAACAGGAAAGACACTGTGATTGCTTAACAGAGCATCTGCTTGATCCAGGTTCTGGCAAGTTTGGGCAAAGTGAACAACGCTGTCTGCATGCAGTGTCTTTGTTTCCTGCAAATGGTCAAGTGCCCACTCACCAATCCTGCAATCTAGGCCCAAACGAAACATCCTGAGACAGGCAGACTCCTCAGGTAGCTCGACTGGCTACCTCACAACTGGACGCTTCACGCTGTTGGTGCAGGTGTGCCTGGATATGCACCTGGGATCCCCCTCTTAGGCAGGATGTCCCCTGACCAGCTGTGGATGTCTGGCAGGAACGGTATGCCAACTCCAGGAGGCAACACCTCCCCCCGGGTCTGGTCTAATCCTCTGCCTCATGGTGTCTGATTCCCCCGACAGACAAGATGGTGTCCTTTCCTTTCTTTTATCCTGAGGGCAGCTGGTCTGTGCAGTTCTGTCCCAATAGAAAGCTATGGGGCTGTTTTGTAATGGGAACTACATGTCCGAAGATGCATTGCTGCATTACTCCTTGAGTATCATTGGTTCCCTCCCCCTGCCAATGAGGAATAAGGGGAGGGAGCAGAGTGAGCTGCTCTGTCTGTGTGTCTCTCACTCACTGCACAGTGAGAAGGGCTCCCTGAGAGCCTGTGTGTGTGTGTGTGTGTGTGTGTGTGTGTGTGTGAATCCCGGCAATGGCCAGAGGAAGATGCCGGTCCGCAGGGCACCCGCTACACAGGTATGTAAAGTGACCCAGTCTCCAGGCTGTTCCGTTTAACAAAAATCTTCCCTATATTGTAAGATCATGTGCGCATTTGACATATCTTATGCATGCTACCTGTACCTATAAAAGCCTCACTTGTGTAGACATTTACATTTCCGGGCACCTCCGTTTTGGATGTGATGTCAGTTGCCCCAGCAGACTCAAATGACACTTTATAGCAGTGGTCTCCGAGCTGCGTCCCTTTGCTTGCCTTTTGCTTGCCTTTTTCTGGCCCCTGAGGCATTATTCCTGCCACTGACACCAACAATGGTGCATAATTCCTGTCACTAACACCAGCAATGGGAAACTATTCTTTCACTGACACCAACGCTGGTACATAATTCCTTCAACTGACAACAAAAACAAGGCATTATTCCTCCCACTGACACCAACTACAGTATACTAAAGATTGGGCATTGTTTACTCCCACTGGGCACAGACTGGCCCCCCTAAAGTCTGAAGGACCGTAAACTGGCCCTTTCTTTAAAAAGTTTGGAGACCCCTGCTCTATAGTAGTCGCCTTCAATCCTCCCCCAGAAGCTACATAAAAATGGATATAGGTAGGTGACGGGAGTGGTGAATATTCTGGATCAGCCAGATCAGTAATTAGACACTCCCAGAATAGGAGGAGACTATGACATGTGGGGAATTTAATCTCACATTTTCTAAATAATTTATGTAAAGGAAAAACACTTTGGCTAAGCATTTTAACATATTTCTGTATTTTTCAGAGGTGGGGGACTTGAGTCACATGACTTGACTTAAGTCAGACTTAAGTCACCTGTTTGAGGACTTGCGACTTGCTTGACAGAATTCAATAAATGACTCGACTTGACTTTGACTTGTCACTAATGACTTGCGACTTGATTTTGACTTGGGCTATATGACTTGCAATGACTTGGCACCACTAACACTAACCGCAAGCCGCCGTCTGCCTACCTGATCAGCGTGTCGTGCAGACAGACGGCGGCCATTGCAGTGTTCAAAAGCTGCGCCTCCTCGTCTGTGATAGGCGGAACACTCAATTTCACAGCAGGCAGTGTTCAGCCTATCACGGACATCCTCTTATCCTCGTCTGTGTTATGAGGATGAGCGGATGTCCGTGATAGGTGGAACACTGAATGCTGGGAAATTGAGTGTTCCGCCTATCACAGACGAGGAGGAGGCGCGGCTTTTGAATACTGGAATGGCCGCCGGGATGCCGCCGATCAAGTACACGGCTGACGGGCACAGTGAAGCATGGGCACAGTGAGACACGGGCACAGTGAGGCATTGGGCACAGTGAGACACGGGCACAGTGAGACACGGGCACAGTGAAGCATGGGCACAGTACCAATATTATTTATTGTTATCCCTCCTATTATTTTTATACAGTATGGGGTAGATCAGTATTTTGACTTGATTTGTGACTTGACCAAAATAAATGACTTGACTTGACTTGCTTGACTTCTAGCAGGGACTCGACTTGACTTGCTTGCTTTTCGTAACAGTAACTTGGGACTTGCTTGAGACTTGAAGGTTAAGACTTGAGACTTGCTTGTGACTTGCACATGTGTGACTTACTCCCATGTCTGGTATTTTTAGGTTGATGATGGGTCTGCGTAAAAGTGGTTGTACACCATGTACAACCACTTTTACCTACAGGTAAGCCTAGATTAAGGCGTACCTGTAGGTGCTGGAAATATCTCCTAAACCTCCACGGTTTAGGAGATTTTTACAATAGAGCCGTGCGCCGATGTCTGCGGCGCAGGCACACTTTAGAAACGGCGATCGTGCCATTTATAAAGGGGGTCATGCCATGACTGGCGGGAGTGATGTGACGCGACTCCGGCCATTCACAGAGCCAGAGTTCGCGGCCCTGGAAGGAAGAGGGGTGAAGATGGATACAGTGGATACAGCAATGATATTGCAGGCTTCGGTTTCAGGTAAGTGACACATAATGGGCTACTATGCGATGCATAGTAGACTATTATGCTTTACCTTTGCAGGGAAATAAAGAGGAAGTAAAACACACAAGTGCTTTTTTACCACTGCAATTCCTTTATGCTGGCTTTTGAAATTTACAAATACAGCAATGTAGAAATTGGATGAAAGGTTTAGCACTAGAAAACACTATTTGAAAGATAAAAAGTGCATTCTATATACAACTATATCCACTTGCTTACTGGGCACTTAAACCCCCTTCCTGCCCATGCCAATTTTCAGCTTTTAGCACTGTCACGCTTTGAATGACAATTATGCGGTCGTGCGAAGCGGCTCTCAAACAAAATTGACGTCCTTTTTTTCCCACAAATAGAGCTTTCTTTTGGTGGTATTTGATCATCTCTGCGGTTTTTATTTTTTGCGCTATAAACAAAAAAAGAGCGACGATTTTGAAAAAAACACAATATTTTTTACTTTTTGCTATAATAAATATCACAATTTAAAAATATATATATTTTTTTTTTCTCAGTTTAGGCCGATACGTATTCTTCTACATATTTTTGGTAAAAAAAAAAAAGCAATAAGCGTTTATTGATTGGTTTGCGCAAAAGTTATAGCGTCTACAAAATAGGGCATAGTTTTATAGCATTTTTATTAATAATTATTTTTTTCTAGTAATGGCGGCGATCAGCGATTTTTATTGTGACTGCGACATTATGGCGGACACATCGGACACTTTTGAAACCATTTTGGGACCATTGTAATTTTTACAGCGATCAGTGCTATAAAAATGCACTGGTTACTGTAAAAATGACACTGGCAGTGAAGGGGTTAACCACTAGGGGCGCTGAAGGGGTTACGTGTACCTAAGGGAGTGATTCTTACTGCGGGGGGAGGGGACTGACTGGGGGAGGTGACCGATGGTTTTCCCTATGTACAACGGACACACCATCGGTCTCCTCTCCCTGACAGGACGTGGATCTCTGTGTTTACACACAGAGATCCACAACCCTGTGTTTACACACAGAGATCCACATCCCTGTCTCTGTAAATGACGATCGCGGGTACCTGGCGGACGCCGCAGCCGCCAGGCATGCGCATCGGCACCCACGTGACACAGCGGGCACAGAAGTTCCCCGATGCGCGCTCGGGAGGGCGCGCGGGGAACGAGGAAATAGACGTCTTCCCGGCATTCTAGGTCCTCGCTGTAGCCGTCATTCGGCTATAGCGCGGGCCTCTACTGGATATAGATCATAGAGGGACAGAGGGACTTCCAAATCAGGGACTATCCCTCAAAATCAGGGACAGTTGGGAGCTATGCATTATAGCCAATAATGATAGCTGGCCAATCAGACAGGGAAAAAAAACTTCTGTAATAAAGTTCAGCTTAAGTTAATTGAGTGCTCTGCTTGGGTCTAATGAGATATAGGTGTATAGCTGTTATACCATTATTAACCTTTATTTGTGAAGAAAAAAGTCTAGTCTTGTTTGATACTGCCTTCTCAAACCGTTCTTATCTTTGAAACAGGAGACAAGCTTTCTCACGAAAAATTGTACTAAGCTACAATTTGACAGGCAGCTACCCAGAGGGAGGAGAGTTGTACCTGCTAACATGGTTTTACTAAGGCTATTTATACAGGACATTAATCAGCATTGTGATTTCCAAATCACTCAAGAGACTTATGCCTCTATTTTATTCTTATTACTTTACGTGTGTCCACAGGCAACTCTGTGCAAGCCATATGCAGCTGGCTCTCTGTTGGCCTGAAGTTCTAAAATTCCGTTTTATTTACACAACAAGCTGCCTAATATTAAGCAGATCTATATTTCCATACTCGAAATTGTTAGCATATAAACATACTTTAAAGGGGATCATTTTTTTTAATTCTTTCAATGGAAATAGAAAATCTTAATATTGATGTATGTTCCACCAAGGTAACAATAATTACAAATCAGTGAGTAAACCACGCTGACTTACATTAAAAATGTTCTCCCACTGAACAAATTTGAAGCCTTAAGGGTACTTTATAAGGCAGTAATTCATTTTGCTCCCTGGCTGTTAAGTTGAACAGATGAGTGACTAATGGGAAAATGCCACACAGCTAAAGCGCTGTAAGGTTATTTCTTTTCTTTCAATATCAAACAAAAAAACCTTAGATGTTTTCTATATCGCATTCAGCTTATAAAAATAATTTGTAGTCAGTCATCCAACAGTGAAATATACTACAGCTTTTTTAAACTTTTTTTTTTTTCATGTACTATAAAAACATTCCAAAAATGCAAATGCTCCTAAATCCTCCTAAAAGCTTCTAAAAGCTGCTAAAATGCTACTACAAGCTGGTTTAAAAACATTATTATCAGCATTTTACATCCAGATTTTTTTTTTCCTAGCATTTTTTGAGCTTATAAAAAACACTAGTGTGCATGGAACCTTAGGAGTGTTTAGCGTTTTTTTGCCAGAAAACTCCAATCAAAAACACAAAGCAGAAGGTTTTTTTTTTTGTTACCTGCCTCTAAACACTGAGCCTAAAATATGCCTCTAAATGTTCTAATGTGCATGGACACATAGGATATCATTGAGCTGCTTCTACAGGCAAAACGCGAAAAACTCCTGTAGAAGCAGCGTTTTTTAAAGGGGTTGTAAAGGAAAACGTTTTTTTTCACCTTAATCACCCCCCTGACCCCCCGTTTTACTTACCTGAGCCCTCAAAAGTCCCGCGCTCGCCCCTGTCATCCTCCTCGCCGTTCAGCCTGGCCGTTGATTGGCTACAGTGGATGGATTGAAAGCAGCGCAGCCATTGGCTGGCGCTGCTGTCAATCACATCCAATGACGCGGCACGCCGGGGCTGAGTGATACAGTGAGCGGCAATAGCCCCTGGCTGTATCACTGGAGCGCACCCGCAATCACTCACCACCATGCGAGCTCACTCGCATATAGGTGGTGAGTGATTGCGGGGAGGAGCCGAGACAGCCGCTGAGGGACCCCAGAAGACGTGGATCGGGGCCACTCTGTGCAAAACGAGCTGCACAGTGGAGGTAAGTATAACATGTTTGTTATTTGTATTTTATTTTATTTACAAACCCTTTAAGCCAGTGTGCACGGACCCTTAGGCTGCATTCACACCTGAGCGTTTTGTAGCCCTAAGCCTGAAGCTACAAAACGCTAGAGGGGAAAAAATACATTATTCTGTTTGGAGATGGTTCACATCTCCACTTAAAAACGTCTGAAGCCGAACGCATCGCCTGAAGCTCAAACAAGTTCCGGACCCTTTTTTGTCGCGCGAATCGGGCAGATTGGGCATTTTAGGATTCATATAATGTAATGGAAACGCCCGATTCAAGCGTCTAGCGCGACAATGAGCGTTTCGACGGGCGCAAATTCGCGCGACAAAACAATGGTAAAAACGACGGTAAAAACGCCTGAATCGCTACGCTCAGGTGTGAATGCAGCCTTAGGCTATGAATTAGCTGATTGATTCCAAGGCTATCCATAGATGAGTAGATGTCTACCACAGAATGATGATTGAGATTTTTGCTTGTGCTTCCATGATTTGCAGAAGTGAAACTTACTACAGTTCTTACCCGATTACAGTTCATGAAAAGTTCTTGTAAACGCTTTATTTACTTATTGAAGTAGTGACTAGTGGTGACTTTCACATGATCAGACCTATCGGGCGTGCCTGTCTGTTTTTCAGGTGGACCCGATCGGACCACCCATTGTCCTCTACGAGGAGGCGGATGTCAGCAGGTTGGATTGGATGGGATTGGATTAAAACGAACAGGCTGTCCATTTTCTTCCGATCTCCCCATAGAAGAGAACGGGACTCTGACAGGTTCATCTCTGTACAGTGAGCAGAGAAGGATCTGTCATCCGCCTGCTCAGCAGGGATCAGCTGAGCATTTACCGCTAAGCAAGCGGATTCCATCAAAACCGAATCCGCCCTGTGGGAAAGGGGCCTGAGTCAAGGATTAGCCATTTTCACATGGAGGATGTGATAAGGAGCTCTTTTGACAAATACTTGCTTTTGTTGTACATAAATATCTTGATAATCACAAATAAAACTTGAAATTTGAAATATACTGTAGTCTCCTTTTATTGAGCTGACTATGGTCCAGAACGAAATTTCTGGATTTTTGGAAGATAAGCTCTACATTTATTGCTACCAGCTTAGTTGAAAGATAGCAAAAAATATATAATAGTCTCTCTTGGCCTGCTGCTACCTTTGCTATGAAAGCCCCATCTTTGCCAGAATGATACCTGGTCCCACCACAAGTACAGGAAATTGCAAAACATGCATGGATTTATGGAAGTATACATTATCTACATAAGGGGGACATATATTAGGAATCATACAAAATAAGGTCTGTTTCCACTACTGCGAGTTTTGAATTTTTAAAACCGATGTTGGAAATGCGAGAGTAAGTTAACAGCAGGCATATTTCAAGGTATTTGACATATAAAATTGCAATACTTCCTTTAACAATTTTTTCTTTGTATTTCAGAACCCAAGCAAGCTGGGAAGACAGCACACAGGGTATACCACCGGAAGATGAGTCAGAGGCTGCTGCTGTGGAGGGGGAAGAACAATTCCAAGACATTGTTGACCAGGAACTGATCGTAGAAGAAGAATGGTCAACAACAAACTCCATTAATGAGGAGGAGGCTGAACCAGGGCCTAGCAAAGTCTTTAGGCCTTTGCAGAGATCTAAAAGGGAAGTGCTGGGGCTGGGAAACCCATGGATCAAATCCTACATGTGGTCAGTGATATGTCCACTAAAATGGGCAATAACCAGTTTGAAGACACAGCATTTCTCAATGTAATTTTAGGCTAATTTAAAAACAGGTCCCCCGAGAGAAAAAATATGCACTCAGGATGGCTTTGATATCAACTGCTCAATCCTTTGTTGGTGAGGAGCCAAAACATCCTCAGCATGTCTGCAAACCCCCCCCCCCATATCCCCTTTATCACCAGTACCCACCCTTTCCAAGTACACAGTATATCCCACCAATAAACCGCCCATACTGTGACGAGTATGGTAATATGCTGAATCCCTCAAGGGTATGCATGTTACATCCAAATCCTGCCCCTACTACCTCCACCCTTGGCCCCCCCGACCAATCACCAACTTATGCAGCCTCCACTCAGTCAGATTCCGCAATTTTAGGAAAGGCAATACTATCCAGGAACATCAGTGGATTACCTTGGACCATCCACTAGTTCAGGTTCCGGAATCACTGATCCAAAAACATACCAGCAATTGCAAGGTTTTTTCTTTTTGGTGTTGTTTTGATACCTGTTAACTTATGTTTCTTTGTTGTGGTTGCCAAAAAAACAACCAAAAAATTATGTAGTTCACCGAAAAAAACTACTTTTTTTTTGGTGCATTCTTGCAAAAAGATTTTGTAAAAAAAATTCTGATTATATATATACTATATGTATGTATATATATATATATATATATATATTGTGACAGCAGGAAGGTAAAGTCACCTGGTTGCATCCAGGGGGGTAGATATATTTCTCCCAGATTCAGGCTTTATGCTGACTTATACAACTAGGGAGGGAGTTGATGAAGCCCAGCTGAGGCTAGTGGGCTCATGGATGACTCATACCTCTAGGGAGAGGGCTGGGCGTCGTGCAGGCAGGGAGTTGATGAGACCAGCTGAAGCCTGTCAGTTCGTTTAAGGCCTCTATAAAAACTCCCAGCTTCATTAGATGTTAGCTCATGCCTGGACCCAGACCTGTGTGGACTGTCTAGGGAGAGTGAACCCCTGTGCGGTGAGGCAAAGCCTGTGTGGCTATTTGTTTGGACTTTTACTAAACCAGGGACTTAGGGACTAGGACAGCACCAGGCTGATCCCAGTTGTTAGTTTAGGAAACCTGCATGTTTAGTCAGAGGTCAAACTGACCAGGATTTATTTTGTTTATGTTTCTTTTTGGCTTTGCTGTGTTTTTGTCACTGTACATAGAGAAATAAACCGCACCTTTTGATTTTGAAAACCACAACCTCCGTCTGCTGGCCCTGTTTTTGTGTGGGGAGCCCAACCAGGGGGTCACACACACCCGCTACCGAGTTAACCCCCTCACAGTTGGTGGAGAACCAGTGGCAGTTTTTTTTAAGCCAGCATGGAGGAGATACTGAAACAGCTGGCTCTAGCAAATGCCAATCAACAGCAGACAAATGCAGGTTTGCAAAGGAGCCTTGCAGCCCAGCAGCAAGCTCATCAACAAGCCCAGCAGCAATCTGAGGCCCGCTTCATAGACCTGTTACAGAAGCAAGAGCAGAGACTACAACAAATGGAAGCAGTAATGCAGCAACGTCCGCAGACCAGTGAGGAAAGCCGTCCCACTAATACCGCGTCCTTTGGGGTGAGTCGTTTATTGACAAAAATGACTGGAGAGGATGATCCAGAGGTATTTTTGACCACATTTGAAAGGACTGCTGAAAGAGAAAAGTGGCCTGAGGAGCAGTGGGCTGGACTGGTGGCTCCTCTGTTAACTGGTGAATCGCAGAAGGCTTACTATGACCTAGAGCCTGACCAAGCAAAAGACTATGTGATGCTAAAAGCTGAAATATTGGCAAGGCTGGGTGTCACCCTGGCTGTCCGGGCTCAGCGTGTGCATAACTGGACTTTCCAGCTTGGAAAACCCCCCAGGTCTCAAATGTATGATCTCATTCACCTGAGCAGGAAGTGGCTACAGCCAGAGACTTTGTCCGCACCAGAGATTGTGGAACGTGTTGTAATGGATCGGTTTTTGAGAGCTCTTCCTACTGCCATCCAAAAGTGGGTAAGCCATGGAGACCCAGAGACGGCCGGTGGTCTTGTGGATCGTGTAGAGAAATACTTGGCTACAGAGAACCTGACGGCCTCTTCCAGAGACTCTCGGACTTTCCACCCTAAGACCAGACCATCCCCAGGGGCGGATAAGAGGATTCCAAGGGGTGAGGGTGGAGAGAGTGAGAGGGTGGGAGCTCTACCCAAAGTTTGGCGAGAACAGCCTGGGAAGTCAGGGGCTCAAGAGGCAGCCAAATGGATTGTTTGCTACCGCTGCCGGCAAGCGGGACATATTGCAGCAAATTGCCCGGTTGTGGAGGAACCCATGCAATGTGACTTTCTGATGGACAGACGTCAGTCGCTGTGTGCGACAGTCGCATGCACTGCCATTCGGGGAACTGAGAAACATTTATGCAAAATGTGTATTAATGGTAGAAATGTTGTGGTATTACTGGATTCAGGTAGCCTTGTGACCCTGATAAAGGCTGAATTAGTTAAAACAGAGGTCTCTGGGAATAGCAAGGTAGCTGTTATTTGTGTGCATGGGGACACCCGAGAGTATCCAGTGACTACAGTGTGTTTCGAGACCCCCAAAGGTACCCTCTCTCATCCAGTGGGGTTAGTATCTCAATTACCGCATGATGCCATTGTGGGAAGGGATTTTCCGAAGTTCTGGGAACTGTGGGATGATCCTGAGCCCCCCACTGGTGCCCCTATGTACCAGGAATGTGATAGCCAGAACTCCTCTGAGAGTGGTGAGGACTCTCCAGAATTTCCCTTGTCAGTATTGGCAGGGGAGACTCAAGAAACTGGAGAGGAGCCCACCTCCTCAGACGAAAACCTACCGTCTGTGGAGTTTTCTGATCTGGAGGTTCACAGGGAAAATTTTGCCACAGAACAGTTAAAAGACCCCGCCCTAATAAAGGCACGGGAAAACGTAGTGGAAATAGATGGCGAGTTAGTGAACCCAGATAATACCTGCACTTACCCATACTTCAGCGTAGAGAAGGACCTACTGTATCGGGTGGCAAAAAGGGCAGAAGAAACCGTTGAGCAGCTTGTGGTGCCCAAACCTTACAGGAAGTTGGTGTTGGAGTTGGCCCATGGGCACATTCTTGGAGGTCATCTGGGGACAGAGAAAACCCGAGAGAGGGTATTACAGAGATTCTATTGGCCTGGGGTGATGAAGGACATAGAAAATTATTGTTCCTCCTGCCCTGTGTGTCAGAGGTTGGCCCCGATGCCACATTTCCGTAGCCCGCTGGTCCCTCTACCCATCATTGAGGTCCCGTTTGAGAGAATCGCAATGGATTTGGTAGGTCCTATAATCAAGTCCGCTAGGGGGCACCAGTACATATTGGTTATAATGGACTATGCCACCCGTTATCCAGAAGCGATCCCTCTCAGAAATACCTCGGCCAAAACCATAGCCAAAGAGCTATCTCTTGTGTTTAGCCGGGTGGGTATTTGTAAAGAACTGCTTACGGACCAAGGTACACCCTTTATGTCCCGGGTTATGAAAGAGCTGTGTAAATTGTTCAAAGTGACGCAATTGCGTACATCTGTGTATCACCCCCAAACCGATGGGCTGGTTGAAAGATTCAACAAAACCCTAAAACAAATGTTGAAGAAAGTGGTGGATAGAGATGGAAAGGATTGGGACTGTCTACTTCCTTATTTGATGTTTGCTATTAGGGAGGTGCCCCAATCCTCTACGGGATTCTCCCCCTTTGAGTTACTGTATGGGAGACACCCAAGAGGGCTGTTGGATATTGCCAAGGAAACTTGGGAAAGTGAGAGTTCTCCCCACAGGAGTGTGATTGAGCATGTCGCCCTGATGCAAGATCGAATTGCACAGGTAATGCCCATCGTGAAGGAACATTTGGCCCAAGCGCAGTTGGCACAGCAGAGAGTGTACATCCGTGGAGCAAAGACCCGTACCTTTTCCCCGGGGATAGGATATTGGTACTTGTCCCTACGGTTGAAAGTAAATTCCTTGCCAAATGGCAAGGCCCCTACGAGATAATGGAAAAAGTGAGCGAAGTGAATTACAAGGTCAGACAACCAGGAAGGCGAAAGCCCGAACAGATATATCACGTTAATCTGTTGAAAGCCTGGAGGGATAGAGAGTCCCTAGTCGCAGAAACTTGGTCACCAGCTCAAACTGGTTGCGTGATTCCGGAGGTTGGAATAGCAGCCACCTTGTCACAACCCCAACAACAGGAGGTTAAGGAGTTTGTGCTTCGCAACAAGGAGGTGTTCTCTGAGCTGCCGGGACAAACATCTGGGGTAGAGCATGATATTATTACCCCGCCCGGTGAAAGGGTGAAGTTAAAACCCTATCGGATCCCAGAGGCCCGACGGGAGGCAATACGGGAGGAAGTACAGAAAATGCTGAACTTAGGGGTGATAGAGGAGTCCCAAAGTGATTGGTCTAGTCCCATTGTGTTGGTGCCTAAACCGGATGGGAGCTGGCGATTTTGTAACGATTTTCGTCAGTTGAACAAAGTTACAAAATTTGACACCTACCCCATGCCACGTATAGATGAGTTGATCGACCGGCTGGGAACAGCCCGATACATGACGACTCTTGACCTCACAAAAGGGTATTGGCAAATTCCCCTGGCCAAGTCGGCCAAAGAGAAAACCGCATTTGTAACCCCAGACGGGGCGTTCCAATATAAGAGAATGCCGTTCGGGTTACAGAATGCGCCGGCCACATTCCAGCGGAAAATGGACCAGATACTGAGGCCCCATCGGAAGTATGCTGCGGCTTACCTGGATGACGTAATTGTCCATAGCACAGATTGGGCCTCACATCTGCCAAAAGTGCAAGCAGTCCTAGACTCTATCCGGGAAGCGGGGTTTACGGCTAACCCCAAGAAGTGTACCATTGGGCAGGAGGAGGCCAAATATCTTGGGTACACCATTGGCAGGGGAGTGATAAAACCCCAACTCAACAAAGTCGAGGCCATCCAGAGTTGGCCACGTCCCAACAGCAAGAAGCAGGTACGGGCCTTTCTGGGAATCGCGGGTTATTATCGGCGCTTCATTCCCCACTTTGCTTCTAAGGCTGTGCCCCTAACCAACCTGACGAAAGGGAAAGGGTCGGTCATGATTAAATGGACCCCCGAGGCTGAGGCAGCATTCCAATTCTTGAAACAAGCCTTATGTAGCCAGCAAGTGTTGTACTCACCCGACTTCTCTAAAGACTTTGTCGTACAAAGTGATGCGTCAGATGTGGGGTTAGGAGCAGTATTGTCCCAGGTCTGGAACGGGGAAGAGCACCCAGTCATTTACCTCAGCAGGAAGTTGAAGTCCCATGAGGTAAATTACGCCACGGTTGAAAAGGAGTGTTTAGCGGTGAAGTGGGCTCTAGATTCCCTTCGGTACTATCTGCTAGGTAGGCACTTTGACATGGTTACGGATCACGCTCCGTTAAAGTGGATGGCTCAAAACAAGGAGACAAATAGAAGAGTGAATAGGTGGTTCCTGGCCCTACAGGAATTCAACTTCACAGTAAAGCATCGCCCTGGCGTTCAAATGGGGAATGTGGATGCTTTGTCTCGAGTACATGAATGCCTGATTGCTGGTGTTCCAACCCCAAGGTTAAAACAAGAGTGGGGGGTATGTGACAGCAGGAAGGTAAAGTCACCTGGTTGCATCCAGGGGGGTAGATATATTTCTCCCAGATTCAGGCTTTATGCTGACTTATACAACTAGGGAGGGAGTTGATGAAGCCCAGCTGAGGCTAGTGGGCTCATGGATGACTCATACCTCTAGGGAGAGGGCTGGGCGTCGTGCAGGCAGGGAGTTGATGAGACCAGCTGAAGCCTGTCAGTTCGTTTAAGGCCTCTATAAAAACTCCCAGCTTCATTAGATGTTAGCTCATGCCTGGACCCAGACCTGTGTGGACTGTCTAGGGAGAGTGAACCCCTGTGCGGTGAGGCAAAGCCTGTGTGGCTATTTGTTTGGACTTTTACTAAACCAGGGACTTAGGGACTAGGACAGCACCAGGCTGATCCCAGTTGTTAGTTTAGGAAACCTGCATGTTTAGTCAGAGGTCAAACTGACCAGGATTTATTTTGTTTATGTTTCTTTTTGGCTTTGCTGTGTTTTTGTCACTGTACATAGAGAAATAAACCGCACCTTTTGATTTTGAAAACCACAACCTCCGTCTGCTGGCCCTGTTTTTGTGTGGGGAGCCCAACCAGGGGGTCACACACACCCGCTACCGAGTTAACCCCCTCACAATATATATATATATATATATATAATTTTTTCTTTTTTATGCCTTTTTTTTGGTGTTGTTCAAATTAATATATACAAAATTATTTTTCTTAGTTGTGGTTGGCAAAAGAAACAACCAAAAAATGGTGGAGTTCACGGAAAAATAACTTTATTTTTTGTGCATTCTTACTAGAAAATTTTGCACATAAAAAATATTCTGGTTACATTTTGTGTTTTTTAATTATCATATTATCATTATTATTATCATAATGACTGCTGACCCAACATATTGCATAGCCAACATGTTTCCTATGCACTATAAAACACATGACAACGAAAGAGGAAGGGGAAATGACTGAGCAGGAAAAGGAATTATGTCACTAGGACCAAATCGCATAACATCAAAGTTGCATGAAGTCATTTGTAAAGTCGCATGAAATCGCAACAAATATTGTATTGCAAAGTCACACTGGGGGTTGCAATAGTGGAAACCTAGCCTAAAGGCCCCTCACTTTGGCATTTTCACCTTAGGTGCTAGAGAATCTTGCCCTGGCATTGGCAACTAGCATTCTGTCAGTCTTTAGCTGGGGTTGTGATGTTATATTATTCGAGTTTTACTAAGGAAAGGGTTGTTCTATATAGTAAGAACAAAAGCCAAGAAGCAGATATCTATTGGTGCAGATGATCCTGGCACAGAAGAGGTAAGTATGCAAATGAGGGATTACCTTTACATTAAAATGGTTTTGTGAAGGTTGTGGTTGCAGCGGAGATAGTGTGAGGGAGACTTTAGGGTGGAGGAACTCTCTTAGCACTGGGAGCTCTGTACCAAAAACTACCAGAGCTCAAATGTAATGTATCACACTCACAGGGGTGCATAATATACATAGTAACTAGGCTTGTGCACAACGGAAAAATTAGTTTAGTTTTGGTTCGTTTCTTGTGCACAACGGAAAAATTTGTTTCGTTTCGGTTTGTTTCTTTTCGGTCCTGTTGATTCGTAATCATTTGTAATTTTGCTAGACGGGATTTTTCGTGTTCGGACTAATTCGTATTTTCGCAAGCGACATTTTTAGTTGAATTTTTAGTTGATTTATAATTCGTACTTTCGGTAGGGTACATTGTTTTTCGTTGATTCTGGACACAACTCCTACTTTCGTAACTTTTTTTGGGTTCGTTGATTCGTAATTTTCTGTGTCTCTCTCACGACGACGCTGTCTATTATGCCTAATGTGCTTTGAATGGATTTGTACTTTTCTAAATACATAGTGGTTATTTGTAACGATTCGGAATCTCGTATTTTACTTTTGTTTTTTACATGCGGCTATAGCCTCCGCCCCTGTACACCATTTTGAGAGGGAGTTCAGCACGGTGAGGGAGAAGCAGAGAGCAGAGCAGAGTGAGTGTTATTGTGCTTCGTATAGATTCGTACATTCGTAACTTTTTTCATAACGAATTATGCCGAAGACATTCGGGCATTCGCTATTTGCGGCCTAATTTATTTCGGATTCGGTTTTATTCGTAATTGCTTTGTTCGGAAATTCGAATGCTTCCGAATGTCCGAAAGTTGCTAAATTCGGACGAATTTTGATTTGTTACGAAACGAATTGCACAAGCCTAATAGTAACCTACTGTAGACTATGCCTAGTGGTTGAAGTATTTTTCAACAGTTAGGTCATAACATTGTCACTTCTATCTTATATGAATATAAATATTAGCAGTGTTACTAC
The DNA here is from genome assembly GCA_029206835.1 of Rana muscosa. Classification (NCBI taxonomy): domain Eukaryota; kingdom Metazoa; phylum Chordata; class Amphibia; order Anura; family Ranidae; genus Rana; species Rana muscosa. Next base: position 425,579,628 of record CM055122.1, read on the forward strand.
TCAAACTTCTTTGCATGCTACTGCCAGTTGCCTGGGTATCTGATCCAGTGGTTTCCGAGTCACTCCCTGAAACAGCCAAGGGCAGAAGAAACAAGTAGAGGTCTGACTTTTCTGAATTCAGCCTAAATATTTACCTAATTTCAGAATTCCATTACCCACTTCAATACCAGGCACTTACGCACCTTCCTGCCCAAGCCAATTTTCAGCTTTCAGTGCTGTCGCAATTTGAATGACAATTGCGCAGTCATGCTACACTGTACCCAAACAATTTTTTTATCATTTTGTTCCCACAAATGGATATTTCTTTTGGTGGTATTTGATCACCTCTGCGATTTTATTTTTTGCGCAACGAATAAAAAAAGACCGATTTTTTTTTTTTAAAAATATGTTTTTATTTGTTTCTGTGAATTTTTTTGTAAATAAATACATTTTCTTCTTCAATGATGGGCACTGATATGGCTGCACTGACGGGCACTGATAAGATGGCACCAATGGGCACCAATGAGGTGGCACCAATGAGGTGGCACCAATGAGGTGGCACTGATAAGCACTGATGATGGGCACTGATAGGCGGCACTGATGGGCACTGATAAGCGGCACTGATGGGCATTGATTGGTGGCACTGGTATGTGGCACTGATGGGCACTCATAGGCGGCACTGATGGGCACTCATAGGCGGCACTGATGGGCACTCATAGGCGGCACTGATGGGTACTTATGGGTGGCACTGATGGGTAAATATGGGTGGCACTGATAGGTGGCACAGATGGGCACTGATGGTCACTGATAGGTGGGCACTGATGGGCACGATGGGCACTGATAGGTGGCACTGAGGGACACTGATGAGTGGCACTGATTACTTTGGTGGGGGGGGGGGTATTGCTGGGCATCACTGTGTTTTTATGTGCTACTATTGTGCCAGTCACTGCCCATTTGTGGGCACTGATTGGCATATTTTGGGCATGTTTTTTAACATGTGGATGGCCATGGGGGATGTACCTGGCCATCCACATGTTAGGGGCTTCCCTGGTGGTCCTGGCGGCTTCCCTGGTGGTCCTGGGCGGGCATCCGAGGGGGGACTGTCAGACGCGAGTGAGGAAGAGCCGATCAACGGCTCTTCCTGTGTACATCGTGATCAGCCGTGATTGGACACGGCTGATCACATGGTAAAGAGCCTCTGCCGGAGGCTCTTTACCGAGATCGGTGTTGCAGGGTGTCAGACTGACACACCGCTCCACTGATCGCCGCGATGCACGCCCCCTCGGGCGCGCGGCGGCTGTTATCCTGCAGAACATTAATTGACGTCCAGTCAGGATAACGAAACCACTTCCCGGACATCAATTGTCTATTGACCGGGCGGGAAGTGGTTAAAGTGTTACTAAACCCAAGACCCTGCATTCACTATATTTGGTCTCCCACAGTAAACTGCTAAATACCTTTTCTCATCAGCAGTATATAGCAGTCTTGTGACTTCTATCAGTGCTGGTTAAAGCTTGTAGGAGGAGTTTTCATACTGCACTGGCTGACCTATCAGGATGCAGGACTCCTGACCCTCTGTCTGGACAGTACTGATTGGCCCTGTGCCCTGTGCTGATCACATGCACCCTCCCAAGAAAATAAAAAAAGAACTCCCTAGCAATACACACCAAACTGAGCATGTGTAGCCTAACTCCAGTAGCTCTGTCTTATCCAGAAATGTTTTGAAGACAGTACAGGTAGGGCATGATCAGTGGAGTGCATATAGGATCAAACAGCCTTTTTACACACTGCAGAGGATTAACCCCTTCTACATATTCCGCGGTGAGTATAACAAGCATGCTTTACTGCATATACAGACTGATTTTACTGTTGTGGGTTTAGTAACACTTTAAGCTCCACTAGTGCTCTCAGTAATTAATAAATACAAAGGGATCCACTGTAATTAGATACCATTTTAAACTAGTGTTTGCCTTTTTCTAAACTTACTTTGTTCTTATTTTACTTTTTTAAATTACAAATAAAAGTATTCAATGTGTTCAGGGTAGCCACTGTAAGTTAAGCCATACACATTAAAAATACTCACAAGGGAAAATTACTTGAAACAGAATGGATGGAGGAATATCTCCTGCTGGCCAGGGCCAGATTAAGAACATCATGGGCCTGGTGCTGAGGATTTTGGTGGGCCTTTTATAAATAATAAATAAATAAATATGCAAACAATTTTTTGTTTTAACAAATTAAATTAAAGAGAGAGAGGGAGGATGAGAAAGAGAGAAAGAGAGAGAGAGAGAGAGAGAGATAGAGAGGGTGAGAGAGGGGTGAGGGGTAAGGGAGGGATGATGAGAGAGAAAGGGGGGATGAGAGAGAGAGGATGCGCATGAACATGCGTGGGAATGACATCAACGCAGCCCAGCCAAGGAAAGTGTCCGAAGGCACAGAACCCAGAAGGAAGACCGGGTGAAAATGGAAGCGCCGGGACCCGCTGGATTGATCACAGTGCAGCACTGGAGGGCTCAGTCTGACAATTTAAGTGTACCCTAATGTGCTAATATGCTGTACATATTTGTACACTATGGCATAACCTACCTCAGGGTCTTTAAAAAGTAGTAATGTTAGCAAAGTTTACTACCGCTTTATTATCACAGGATCCCAGGAGCCTCTCATGGGGCCCCTTACTGACCCGTTGGCCCCTGGTCAGTGCCTAAGTGCATAGTTGCCAACATTTCAAAAATATTTTTAAGGGGCACTTTTTTCACCAGTGCTATATTTAGGAGTAGCTGAGATCCCCTATGTTCCTCTATACATCACAGTAGTAATCACAAAATCAAATGAGTACTAATAATGGGGCAGAACAAATATGAGGACTGAGAAGATTTCCTTTAGTTGAACTAACAAAATTGTGCCCATTCTAGAGCTGGTAACATTGAGGATATTCAGTATAATTTTAAAGAACTGTTTTTGTGGGTAAGAGGCACAGGGGATGAGTATGGAGGGTATAAAACTGGGAAGTATGTGCAGGTAATGGAGAGGAATGTGGAGGGTCTAACAGTGGGCACTATGTACAGGAGAGGAGTGTGGAGGGTATGGCAGAAGGCACTATGTACAAGAGAGGAGTTTGAAGGGTATGACAGTGGGTGGTATGTACCGGAGAGGAGTGTGGAGGGTATGAAAGTGGGCAGTATGTACAGAAGAGGAGTGTGGAGAGTATGACAGTGGGCACAGGAAAGGAATGTGGAGGGTATGATGGAGGCAGTATGTACAGGAGAGGAATGTGGAGAGAAAGATAGTTGGCAGTATGTACAGGAGAAGAGTGTGAAGGGTAAGGTTAGGTTACAGTATGTACAGGAGAGGAGTGTGGATGGTATGATAGTGGGAAGTATGCACAGGAGAGGAGTGTGGAGGGTATGACAGTCGGCACTATGTACAATAGAGGAGTTTATATGTGGGCAGTCTGTACAGGAGAGGAGTGTGGAGGGTATGACAGTGAGCAGTATGTACAGGAGAGGAGTGTAGACGGTATGATACTGAGTAGTATGTACATTAAATGAGTGTGGAGGGTAAGACAGTGAGCAGTATGTACAGGAGAAGAGTCTGGAGGGTATGACAGTGGGCAGTATGTACAGGAGAGGAGTGGGGAGGGTATGACAATAGGCAGTATGTACAGGAAAGGAATGTGGAGGGTATGAGAGTGAGCAGTATGTAAAGGAGAGGAGTGTGGAGGGTATGACAGCTGGCACTATGTACAATAGAGGAGTTTATGAAAGTGGGCAGTATGTACAGGAGAGGAGTGTGGACGGTATGATACTGAGCAGTATGTACATGAGATGAGCATGGAGAGTAAGACAGTGAGCAGTATGTACAGAAGAGAAGTGAAGAGGGTATGGCAGTGAAGAGTGGGGAGGATATGACAGTGGGCAGTATGTACAGGATAGAGGTGTGGAGGGTATGACAGTGGGCACTATGTATAGAAGAGAAGTGTAGAGGGTATGACAGTGGGCATTATGTATAGGAGAGAAGTGTGGAGGGTATGACAGTGAACAGTATGTACAGGAGAGGAGTGTGGAGGGTATGACAGTGGACGCTATGTATAGGAGAGGAGCGTGGAGGGTATGACAGTGAGCAGTATGCACAGGAGAGGAGTGTGGAGGGTATGACGGTGGGCACTATGTATAGGAGAGAAGTGTGGAGGGTATGACAGTGGGCACTATGTATAGGAGAGGAGTGTGGAGGGTATGACAGTGGGCACTATGTATAGGAGAGAGGAGTGTGGAGGGTATGACAGTGAGCAGTATGTACAGGAGAGGAGTGTGGAGAGTACAACAGTGGGCACTATGTACAGGAGAGAAGTGTATGACAGCAGGCACTATGTACAGGAGAGGAGTGTGTAGGGTATGACAGCGGGCACTATGTATAGGAGAGAAGTGTGGAGGGTATGACAGTGAGCAGTATGTAAAGGAGAGTAGTGTGGAGAGTATATACAGGTGAGGAGGATGAAGGGAATCTGGGAAGGAAAAATGTAAAGGTTTGTGGAAGGATGTTTAGGAACTGCGTAGTGGTTAAGCGGGCCATACATGGATTGAAATTAAGCCAATTAAGCAGAGACCAGCCATAGTCGATCTATGTATGGGCTAGCTGGTTTTACACAAGTCAATCTATTATCTGACTTGAGTACAACCAGCCTGTCAGGTTTTTCCCAAAACAATCAGTGCTGCCAGCTATAGTTAGCAACACTGATCATTGTATTCACTGGCAGAACACAATAACACTGCAGGAGTGATTCCCCCATCCACAGGTCAGCAGGTGAGAGGGTGTCCCCACGGACAGGCTGGGGAGAGATACTAGTCAGTGGCTGGGTAGGCCCTGGCTAGTATCAGAGCCAGATACACACAGGTTACCTACGCCACAGAACGAGAACAATAATTCTAGCACTAGACCTCCTCTGTAACTCTAAACATGTAAACTGTAAAAAAATTAAAGCATCACTTAGTATAGAAAAAAAAAATTGTGCTCACTTTTTTTTTTTTTCTTTTTTTTTTATGAATGAAACTTTCTTTCCAAAAAAAACACGTTTGAAAAATTGCTGCGCAAATACCGTGTAACATAAAAAGTTGCAAAGACCACCATTTTATTCCATAGGGTGTCTGCTAAAACAATATATATAATGTTTGAGGGTTCTGAGGAATTTTCTAGCAAAAAACAAATGATGATTTTTACATGTAGGAGAGAAGTGTCAGAATTGGCCTGGGTGGCAAGGGGTTAATTACTATAAGACCCCTTTCACACTGAGGGCGTTTTGCAGGCGCTATAGCGTTAAAAATAGCGCCTGCAATCCGCCCTTAAACAGCTGCTCTATTCACTCCAGTGTGAAAGCGCTCTGGCTTTCACACTGGAGCGGTGCGCTGGCAGGGCGTCAGAAAAAGTCCTGCCAGCAACTTCTTTGGAGCGCATTAGGAGCGGTGAACTCACCGCTCCTAATGCGCTCCTGCCCATTGAAATCAATGGGCAGCACCGCCGTACCGCCAGCAATACGCCGCTGTAGCGGCGCATCTCAGGCATTTTTTACCCTTTCTTGGTCGCTAGCGGGGGTTAAAATCGTCCCGCTAGCGGCCGAAATGTTCCGCAAATCCGACTGTAAAATAGCAGCGGTTTACCGCTATTCTACCGCCAACGCTCGGGGTGGCATAGTGTGAAAGCAGTCTTAGTAATATACAAATAATTATTCTAAGCACTGTGAGCTCATCCTCTCTGCTGCAGAGTGTCAGCTTGTATTTAAACTGTCCGCTCTGTATGTAGCTTCTGACAGGCTGCGCAAGCAGCCCCGTATCTCCGGAACCATAAATGATAGCAGCCCCATATGTTGACCAGTGGTGGGGTTGGTCTTCATCTACATACCTCCCAAATATGGGGTCTCTGTGACCCCTGGTAGCCGAGCTACAATACTCAAAGTCGATCTTTTTTTTTCGATTTTTTTTTTTGGGCAAATGGGCCTATCTTGAGGAAGGGGCCTTGAGCTGCAGCTCCAATAGCCCCTATGTTAATCCGGCCCTGCTGCTGGCTATTGTTTTCAGGTAACTGTTACAACTACAGCTGCTTGACTGTACAAACAGATAATATACATGAGTTACAGTCTGCAGTCACTGTTTAGCGGTGAATTTTACAGCCAGCTAAGTACATTTTTAAATCAACTTTTATCAAGCCAGGTGGTGCCAACAGAGCCACCCATGGTTTCAATTTCAGCAATTTCAGTAGAAATCACCCAAAATTGGAGCCATGTGTGGTTATCTTCCCTTTTTTATTCATTTTTCATTTACATGGCTTTGTCAGCGTATTTATTACGCTTTTTTCTCTTGGGCTTAGCAAAAGGTGTCTTTGAAAAAACGAATGAGTTCTGATTACAACCACCTCCAATTCAATATGAAAGCCTGTTTTTTCCCAAGGATCAAAAGGCACCATGAAGTCTTTATAAAATTATAATTATTTGAAATTGCCAACTCTCTCTTGAAGCTCATTGTAGTATCTTATTCTACAAAATAAAATCACATTTTACATTCTTACATTAAGAGCTTGGGTCTGGTCATGTATCACTATTGCCTTTTATAGGAAAGTTGGCTCATTTAATGTTGTATTTAGGGATGAGCCGAACACCCCCCCCCCTGTTAGGTTTGCAGCAGAACATGCGAACAGGCAAAAAATTAATTTGAATGCGCAAACACCGTTAAAGTCTATAGGACACGAACGTGGAAAATCAAAAGTGCTAATTTTAAAGGTTAATATGCAAGGTATTGTCAAAAAAAGTGTTTGGGGACCTGGGTCCTGCCCCAGGGGACATGTATCAATGCAAAAAAAGTTTTTTTGGGAGCAGTGATTTTAATAATGCTTAAAGTGAAACAATAAAAGTGAAATATTCCTTTAAATTTCGTACCTGGGGGGTGTCTATAGTATGCCTGTAAAGTGGCGCATGTTTCCAGTTTTTAGAACACTCCCTGCACAAAATGAAATTTCTAAAGGAAAAAGAGGAATTTAAAACTACTCGCGGCTATAATGAATTGTCGGGTCCCGGCAATACAGATAAAAGTCATTGGAAAAAACGGCATGGGTTCCCCCCCAGTCTATTACCAGGCCCTTCAGGTTTTTAAAAAAATGACGTGGGGTTCCCCCCAAAAATCCATACCAGACCCTTATCCCAGCACGCAACCTGGCAGGCCGCAGGAAAAGAGGGGGGGAGGAGAGAGTGCCCCCCATCCTGAACCATACCAGGCCACATGCCCTCAACATGGGGAGGATGTCCCCATGTCGATGGGGACAAGGGCCTCATCCCCACAACCCTTGCCCGGTGGTTGTGGGGGTCTGCGGGCGGGGGGCTTATCGGAACCTGGAAGCCCCCTTTAACAAAAAGGACCCCCAGATCCCAGCCCCCCATGTGAATTGGTAACGGGGTATATTGTACCCCTACCATTTCACCCAAAAAAGTGTCAAAAATGTTAAAAAAAACACACACACAGCTTGAGATAAGTCCTTTAATAAAAAAGAAAAAAAAAATTCCAGCGATGTAATCCTTCTACTACCGACGATACACACCGCCACGATTGATTCCACCTCCATGGGAGGCGGCCCGCCGAATGACGCGTGACCCGCTTGACAGCTCTTATATAGACGAGAGCAGGGCCACCTGTGACGTACGCTGGTGACCCCGCCCCCCTCTGACGCAACGGGGTTTGCCGCGGGGTTACCCAGTGACATGTACGGGTGATACCGCCCCTGTCTGATGAATCCAAGGTTTCCCGTGGCGTCAGAGGGGGCGGGGTCACCTGTACATGTCACTGGGTAACCAGTCCCCCCTCTTGAAGGGCCTGGTATGAAATTTGAGGGACCCCCGCGCATTCTTTTTTTAAATTTTTGGTTCGGGGTTTCAATTAATATTCATACCAGACCCAAAGGGCCTGGTAATGGACTGGGGGGGAACCCATGCCGGTTTTTTCAATGACTTTTATCTGTATTGCCGGGACCCGACAATTCATTATAGCCGCGAGTAGTTTTAATTGACTTTTTTTCCTTTAGAAATGTCATTTTGTGCAGGGACTGTTTTAAACACGAGAAACATGCGCCACTTTACAGGCATACTATAGACACCCCCCAGGTACGAAATTTAAAGGAATATTTCACTTTTATTGTTTCACTTTAAGCATTATTAAAATCACTGCTCCTGAAAAAAATTCAGTTTTAAAAAAAAAATTTGCATTGATACATGTCCCCTGGGGCAGGACCCAGGTCCCCAAACCCTTTTTATGACAATAACTTGCATATTAACCTTTAAAATTAGCACTTTAGATTTCTCCCATAGACTTTTAAAGGGTGTTCCGCGGCTTTTCGAATTTGCCGGGAACACCCCAAATTGTTCGCTATTCGGCGAACAGGCGAACAGCCAATGTTCGACTCGAACATAAAGCTCATCCCTAATTGTATTTCCGCAATGTAAGAGTTGAAAAAAGTACGATTATAACCTGTATACCTTTTAGTTCGGGGTGCCGGATCTCTCACTTCTGTCTTCTGTTCACAACAACACAGTGTATTTTGACTAAAGTCGCATACAGACATTGATAATTTGGTTGCCAGATCCTAAATGATTAGGTTGCGAAGCAATTTTTCTGATGGAAAATTGTGGTACAGTCATGCACATTTGTATTGGGCAAATATGCATGCTTGTGTCTATATACAGTGGATATAAAAAGTCTACACACGCACCCCTGTTAAAATGTCAGGTTTCTGTGATGTAAACAAATGAGACAAAGATAAATCATTTCAGAACTTTTTCCACCATTAATGTGAGCTATAAACTGTACAACTCAGTTGAAAAACATACTAAAATCCATTAGGAGGGGAAGTAACAATAAAAAAAACTAAAATAATTTGGTTGCATAAGTGTGCACACCCTCTTATGACTGGGGATGTAGCTGTGTTCAGAATTAAGCAATAACATTCAAACTCATGTTAAATAGCAGTCAGTACACAGCTGCCATCATTTAAAGTTCGGCCCTTCTAGTAGGTCTTTCCTGACATTTTCTTAGTCGCATCCTACAGCAAAAGCCATGTTCCGCAGAGATCTTCCAAGGCATCAGAGGGATCTCATTTTTAAAAGGTATCAGTCAGGAGAAGTGTACAAAAGAATTTCCAAGGCTAGAGAATTGACCACGGTTTGCTCTCCTGCTTAGTGTGGTCAGTTTTTAAAAGGAAAGTAGAGGGACTAGCAGGAACACCAGGGATTTCACATAAAGGAAGCAATACAATGAGAACAGGATACTTTCTCATACAAGTGCATGGTACAGCACATATCAGGAATATGAAGTGTTGGGGTAACAAACCTTTTTTTTCATTTCATGATTTGTTATAGTGGAACTATTGTCTTTTTAACTTTTTTTTTCAGTGAAGAGGGATTTCAGTGTGAAATTCCTCTTCAAACAGGAACGCGGGAGGTGGCACATCCCCTCCCCATCTACTGCTTACCACCGGCAAGCTGCTACTGACATTACGATTCACTGTGGATCAAGATTCAGCAGCTAGGCCCATGTGAAAAAGGCAGAGAAATATAAAATTGCAGCAAAGCATGACAGAGGTTACTGACAGCCAGCTAGAGATCACAGATAATACATATGTTGCTGTTTTCCCTATCTTTCTGTACGGAAAAAGGCATTCAAACTGTTTTCCTATATTTTTTTATGATATGCATACATAAATCAGTAAAATTCACAAGCAGAGCCGAGTTTGCAGGCTGCTCTGTGTTAGCTAACAAACATTTTCTTAAACATTTGTCTTAAAGTGGAGTTCCACCCATTTTTTTATGTTTGTCTGTGCTGCATGCCCTTAGTGCATAGTTTTCACAATGGGCAATATTTATATTTTCGGGGATGGTAAATACCCTTTTTCCCGTTCTTCAAGCCAACTTCCTGGTCTTAATAGCCTAGGCGATTACGTCACTAGGCAAGTCGCAAGGGTTCCTGGGATATCGGCGTCATGTATCCCATGACTCCTTGCGAATCACCTCCTACCGAAATCTCGCGTTTTTTGTAACTCTGTAATGATGCGAATGGGAGGAGTTTGGCGCCATTTGGCCCGCTCTGACCCCATCCTATTGGCTGGCGTTAGATAGCTGCTCTGTCCCGCCCACCCACAGATCGTCGACGACTTATGAAAGCTCCTCTCTCTCTCCCTGCAACACAGTTATAATATAAGACAGTGTGACACAAAACACAGCTTCCAGCAACAATATCTGCTCAGTCTTATTATATACCTGTGTGCAGGGAGAGAGAGAGGAGCTTTCATAAGTGATCTGCAATGTGTGGGTGGGCGGGACAGAGCAGCCATCGAAGACCAGCCAATTATTTGGCTTCTTAAGAAAAGGGGCGGAGCCGCATACACGTAGCGGCCCGCCCTCCCCCCCCACACATTGCCGATGACTTATGAAAGCTCCTCTCTCTCTCCCTGCAACACAGTTATAATATAAGACAGTGTGATACAAAACACAGCTTCCAGCAACAATATCTGCTCAATGTGCCGCCTCTCCTCTGTCAGGTCACCTCTCCTCTCCTCGCCTTTGTTGTGATTGACAGGTTGCTATAGCCTGGGGGCGTGAACTTCCACAGACGCAAGATTGCCATAGCAACCTGTCAGGAAGAAGGACAACCTCCCTGAGGCATTACTGAGCATGTGCGAGATTTGCAGGTGCATGATGGAAAGATGGCTGCACAGAAATCCAGGAAAATAACAAGAGAGGGCTTCAGATGCCCACAACTAAAATGGAAACTGCCTGCTTCTGAGATCAGTAAGTAAATAATTATTTTTAAAGAAAGGAAAAGCGCAAAAAGTATGACATGTTCATTTACAGGTTTTGACATTTACAGAGCAGTGTTTAACCACTTAAGCCCCGGACCATTTGGTAGCTAAAGGACCAGAGGTGAATTCAGAATTTGGCACTGCGCTGCTTTAACTGTAAATTGTGCGGACATGCAATGTTGTACCCAAACGAAATTTGCGTCCTTTTCTTCCCACAAATAGAGTTTTCTTTTAATGGTATTTGATTGCCTCTGCGATTTTTATTTTTTGCGATATAAACGGAAAAAGACCGAAAATTTTGAAAAAAAATGATATTTTCTACTTTTTGTTATAAGAAAAATCGAATAAACTCAATTGTAGTCATACATTTAGGCCAAAATGTATTCAGCCACATGTTTTTAGTAAAAAAAATGTCAATAAGCGTATATTTATTGGTTTGCGCAAAAGTTATAGAGTTTACAAACTAGGGTACATTTTCTGAAATTTACACAGCTTTAAATTTATGACTGCCTATCTCATTTCTTGAGGTGCTAAAATGACAGGGCAGTACAAAACCCCCCCAAATGACCCCATTTTGGAAAGTAGACACCCCAAGGAAATTGCTGAGAGGCATGTTGAGCCCATTGAATTTTTTTTTTTGTCCCAAGTGATTGAATAATGACTAAAAAAAAAAAAAAATTACAAAAAGTTGTCACTAAATGATATATTGCGCACACATGCCATGGTTATATGTGGAATTTCACCCCAAAATACATTTTGCTGCTTCTCCTGAGTACGGGGATACCACATGTGTGGGACTTTTTGGGAGCCTAGCCGCGTACGGGACCCCGGAAACCAAGCACCGCCTTCAGGATTTCTAAGGGCGCAAATTTTTGATTTCACTCCTCACTACCTATCACAGTTTCGAAGGCCATAAAATGCCAAAATAGCACAAAACCCCCCCAAATGACCCCATTTTAGAAAGTAGATACCCCAAGGAAATTGCTGAGAGGCCTGTTGAGCCCATTGAATATATTTTTTTTTTGTCCCAAGTGATTGAATAATGACAAAAAAAAAAAAAAATTACAAAAAGTTGTCACTAAATGATATATTGCTCACACATGCCATGGTTATATGTGGAATTACACCCCAAAATAAATTTTTCTGCTTCTCCTGAGTACGGGGATACCACATGTGTGGGACTTTTTAGGAGCCTAGCCGCGTACGGGACCCCGAAAACCAAGCACCGCCTTCAGGATTTCTAGGCACAAATTTTTGATTTCACTCCTCACTACCTATTACAGTTTCAAAGGCCATAAAATGCCAAAATCGCACAAAACCCCCCAAATGACCCCATTTTGGAATATAGACACCCCAAGCTATTTGCTGAGAGGCATGGCGAGTATTTTACAGCTCTAATTTGTTTTTGAAAATGAAGAAAGAAAATATATATATATATATTTTTTTTTTCAATTTTCAAAACTTTGTGACAAAAAGCGAGATCTGCAAAATACTCACAATACCTCTCAGCAAATAGCTTGGGGTGTCTACTTTCCAAAATGGGGTCATTTGGGGGGGTTTGTGCTATCTGGGCATTCCATGGCCTCCGAAACTGTGATAGGCAGTGAGAAGTGAAATCAAAAATTTACACCCTTAGAAAGCCTGAAGGCGGTGCTTGGTTTTTGGGGTCCCGTACGTGGCTAGGCTCCCAAAAAGTCTCACACATGTGGTATCCCCGTACTCAGGAGAAGCAACAGAATGTATTTTGGGGTGTAATTCCACATATGCCCATGACATGTTTGAGCAATATATCATTTAGTGACAACTTTGTGCAAAAAAAAAAAAAATTGTTGTTTTTCCGCAACTTGTGTCAACATATAAAATATTCCATGGACTCGACATGCCTCTCAGTATATAGCTTGGGGTGTCTACTTTCCAAAATGGGGTCATTTGGGGGGGTTTTGAACTGTTCTGGCATTTTATACACAACATTAGGAAGCTTACATCCACTCTTCTAACCACTTGAAGACAAAGCCCTTTTTGACACTTTTTGTTTACATGAAAACATTTTTTTTTTTGAAAGAAAATTATGTTGAACCCCCAAACATTATATATATTTTTAAAGCAAAGGCCCTACAGATTAAATTGGTGGGTGTTGCATTTTTTTTTCTACACAGTATTTGCGCAGCGATTTTTCAAACGCATTTTTTGGGTTCAAAAATACACTTTTTTTAATTTTAATGCACTAAAACACACTATATTGCCCAAATGTTTGATGAAATAAAAAAGATGATCTTAGGCCGAGTACATAGATACCAAACATGACATGCTTTAAAATTTCACACAAACGCGCATTGGCGACAAACTACATACATTTTTAAAAGCCTTTAAAAGCCTTTACAGGTTACCCCAGTAGATTTACAGAGGAGGTCTACTGCTAAAATGATTGCCCTCGATCTGACCTTCGCGGTGATACCTCACATGCATGGTGCAATTGCTGTTTACATATGACGCCAGACCGACGCTTGCGTTCGCCATTGGGCAAGAGCAGGGCAGGACAGGGGTGCTTTTTTTTTTCTTTTTTTTTTATTATTAATTTTGCTTTTTTATTTTATTTTTAAATTGTTCCTTCCAAGTATTTTTTTTTTTTATCATTTTTATTGTTATCTCAGGGAATGTAAATATCCCCTATGATAGCAATAGGTAGTGACAGGTACTCTTTTTTTGAAAAAACTGGGGTCTTCTAGACCCTAGATTTTTCCTCTGCCCTCAAAGCATCTGACCACACCAAGATCGGTGTGATAAAATGCTTTCCCAATTTCCCAATGGCGCTTTTTATATCCGGGGGGCATTCCCTCCCACTGCTTGTAAAAGCAGTCCAGAGGCTAATTAGCCGCTAGGATTGCTTTTACATGAAAGCCGGCCGCAGGCTGAAAAGAATGATACCAAGATGATACCTAAACCCGCAGGCATCAATCTGGTATAACCATTCAAAGTCCAGCAACATACCAGTATGTTGCTGGTCCTTGTTGGACATGTATTGTAATCTTTTTTTTTCATGCAGCCAGTTGGCTGAACGAAAAAAGAGATTGATCGGTGGGTATGCCCACCATTAGAATACCGCCCTTCATCCACCCACTTCCAATGATGGGCATACACGCACCATTTATATATGCCGAAGCATGGGGGCATCCTCCCGCAAAAAAGTTATGCCGCACACACATGGTCAGACTTTTCCACGGGCAAGCCTCCGTCGGAATTTCGACCGTATGTACGCGGCATTAGGAGCAAAATCGCTCCTCCGCCCCTGCTGCCCCAATGCTTCGGCATATTTGCTTTTTTTTTTTAACTGTGGTGGTGAAATCACCTCCTACAGCACTGGAGTCGCAGGGATCAGGCCTGTCTCTGCGAACGCTGCAGTTATGTGTGTTTTTGTTTTGTAAGTGACAGTGATCGATCGATACTGCACTTGGGTGGCCTGGGCTGGACGGAGGGGCAAAACGCAGGTGCCAGCAGGTATCTGGGCTGATCCCGCTAACACTGCGTTTTTGGGAACCCTAAACTGCTGGGGACGCTAGTATAGATCTGATCAGATCAGATATTGATCTGTTCAGAAACTATACCACTAAGGGGGGTGTATGCTTCACGCGTGGGTGTTAGCGTTACTGGCACTAACCTGACGCTGCCTGGGGTGTGACGCAGACCCTCTCTGACGCTAAAACCTAATTGATATCACCTGCCGGGCGATCAGGGGGTTAAACCTTTATTGGGTTATATACACGGCGGGTGCCCTGACACTATAAAAAGCAAACTAACTAACCAGCGTCACCCGTAACACTTATATGGTGATCACTGGTGAAAGGGTTAACTAGGGGCAATCAGGGGGTTAAAACCTTTATTAGATAATATATGGGGGTACCTGACGCTATAAAAACCTGCGGCGAACCTAAAAAAATTTACCAGCTACCGATCTGCATCACCGACACTAAGACAGCGTTTAGAAAAACGATCGCTTAGTGACAGTGGTGATGGGGGTGAAAGGGTTACCTGGGGGGCGATCAAGGGAGTTAAACCTTTATTAGATAATATATTGGGGTACCTGACGCTATAAAAACATGCGGCGAACCTAAAAAAAAATACTGGCTACCGATCTGCATCACCGACACTAAGACAGCGTTTAGAAAAACGATTGCTTAGCGACAGTGGTGATAGGGGGTGAAAGGGTTACCTGGGGGGCGATCAAGGGGGTTAAACCTTTATTAGATAATATATTGGGATACCTGACGCTATAAAAACATGCAGCGAACCTAAAAAAAATTACTGGCTACCGATCTGCATCACCGACACTAAGACAGCGTTTAGAAAAACAATTGCTTAGCGACAGTGGTGATAGGGGGTGAAAGGGTTACCTGGGGGGCGATCAAGGGGGTTAAACCTTTATTAGATAATATATTGGGGTACCTGACGCTAAAAAAACCTGCGGCGAACCTAAAAAAAATTACCGGCTACCGATCTGCATCACAGACACTAAGACAGCGTTTAGAAAAACGATCGCTTAGTGACAGTGGTGATGGGGGTGAAAGGGTTACCTGGGGGGCGATCAAGGGGGTTAAACCTTTATTAGATAATATATTGGGGTACCTGACGTGATAAAAACATGCGGCGAACCTAAAAAAAATTACTGGCTGCCGATCGGCATCACTGACGCTAAGACAGCGATCAGAAAAATGATCGCTTAGTGACAGTGGTGATAGGGGGTGAAAGGGTTATCTGGGGGGTGATCAGGGGGTTAAACCTTTATTAGGGGGGTTAGGGGGCTACACTGGACCTAAGACTAAACTTTGGTGACACTTTTACAGTCACAAATGTCACTGATTGCAGTGATCACTAATTAAATGGTCACTGCAATCAGTGACACTGTGACTGGGGGCTGGGGGGGGTGATCTGGGGGGTGATCTGGGGTGAATGGGGGGGCCTGGGGTGGCGATTTATGTCCCTATGTGTCCTGGTGTCAGTGTAGTGTTGTGTGCACTGACCTGATGTCTTCTCTTGTACGGCGCTCGGTATATGTGAGCGCCGCACCAGAGATGACATCACTTCCTCCTGCTCCCTCTGTCTGACACAGACAGAGGGGGCATTTCCATTCGCCGGGAGCGATCGCGAGGGGGTGGCCAGAAACGAATGGCTGCCCCCTCATCCCGGAACGCTCCCGGACACTTAGCCACCGCTCACTGTACAGAAGGGGGGTCCGATTGGACCCCCCAACTGTACAAAGGCAATCACGTACACTCTACGTGATTGTGCCTGTCGGTGCCATTCTGCCGACGTATATATACAGTGAGCGGTCGTTAAGTGGTTAAAAAAAAAATGTTTTTTACGGGACTGGAACTCCCCTTTAAATGAGCAGAGGCTCAGTCTTCAGTTGCCATTTAGGTGCAAAAAAAAATGGTATTGGCCATGGGAAAGAGTCTGAGTAGGCTACTAAGAGGCCTACATTTTCAGTCACTAAAATGCTAAATCTTTACAATCAGCCAGCAAAATAATTGCTGAGTGAAAGTTTTGAATCAACTCTGGCAAGGCCAGGTTTCGGGCATGTCCAGAATCCTCAGATCCCTGTGAAGTTCTCTGCTGTCTATGCACAAGCATCAATCCTTTGGTTTTGTAAAAATAAGGACACAATAGGCACTGCTGGAGGCTAGAGCGGCAGTAATGTCGGGCTAGAGCTCCGCTCCGTGAGGGGGAGAATACCGCTAATAAAGCAAGCCCGCGGACATTCAAACACCCGCAAACAAGACACTTCAAACCAGAGAGGTGAGGGGAACATTTATATGCTAAAATGGTTCTTGGAGGTGCCCGTAATAAGTCCAAAACCAACCCTCACAGCGGGACCCCAGTGAAAGCAAATACTAAGCATACTAATAAGGAGCCATTTACCTCAGAGACACTCACCTCAGAGAAGAGGAACAAGTGTAAGCTGCCTAAACTATTCTCCCCAGAAGACTCTGAATCTGATACAAACCTAAACATGTCAGGTGAATCACAACAAGATGCTACAATTCCCTCAAGCATACTGAAACAATTTGAGAAAATGCTACATAAAGCTTTAAAACAAACGTCAGAACAAATCACTAATAACCTAACTAAGGAAATCAGAGAATTGGGGCACCGCACTGAAGCTCTGGAGATGAAAATAGAAGACATTGAAAATTCTACTCAGGACTTTCTATATGAACTAGATACCCTTAAAGAAGAAAATATTACCTTACAAAATAAACTCTAAGATTATGAGAACCGCGCTAGAAGGTCAAACCTGCGCTTCAGAGGGATACCTGAGACAGTAATAGACTTACAATCAACCATAACAGCGTTATGCCAAGAGCTATATCTAGGTATTCCTGTGGAGCGGCTGGAGATGGACAGAGTCCATAGGGCTCTTATGGCCAAAAAAAATGATGGTCCCCCTCGGGACATCATTGCAAAATTCCATTTTCATAAAACAAAAGAACAACTCCTGGACGCAGCCAGAGAAAAGAATAACTTAACTTTTCAGGGCCATAATTACCAAATCTTTGCGGACCTATACCAACTGACAATTTCAAAGAGACGTGCAATGAAACCCCACTTAATGGACTTACAACGCCATGGTATTAAGTATCAGTGGGGATTCCCTTTCTCCCTGCAGTTTACTCACAAAGGTTCCAGAATCTCCTGTAAAACTCCAGAAGAGCTGCTGCAAGCACTCCAGGATCTTAACCTAACAGAAAACTCCTCAGCAGCATCATCATCACGAAGAACAGCCTCTTCCTCATCTCTTCACAATTCATCCCAACCTGAGATGAATAATGGCAATCAGCATACCCACAAAAGAGGACGATTTGCAGCTTCACCCCAAGCTCAAGATAACTCCATGGACTGACAGAACTTTATGATGACACCCCCACCCCTCTAACTGCTACGGCTGCTGCACCATCCTGTACAAAAACAGCAAGACAACAACTGATGAAACAACCTCCTTCACTCAAACCTTGACATTCTTTCTGACATAACAGTAAATGTCCCAAACCTTGGGGACATTCCTAACCCTAATACATTTATTAACCCCTAACAGAAAATAGACTTATGGAACAAACTTTCCGTCCTGCAATAAATTTGTTTTTTATTTTTATTTTTCATTCATTTTTATCTTAATAATTTTGCTTCAATCTTGCATAAGATTGAAATATGCTAATGATAAAACCTATGGAAATTGGCTAGCAAAACTTTTTCTTTTTCGCTTAATTAACATTTTATGGGAGAATAGCAATGCAGTCAATTGCTGAACAAAATCTCCTCTACGTGTTTTTCTAAAATTTTCTCTGACCTAGTAACAAGCTTTCTAACTTTAGAGGCAATTCTGGTCCTCATCTACTACAAAACATTAATGGATCTTGCCTAAATAATGGATCCATTAATTTGTTTAACAAATATTTTTATCTTTATTTATTTTTTACCCTCATTTATCAATTTTGCCTCATTTTCACATACAATATTGATGCAAACTTATGCTATTGCTAAAATAATTTTCAATCTCTTTTTGTTTTTTATCCTTTTTGGCCATATGGCCCCTGTTGCAGTTCAATTGTTAAGCAATCCTTCTCTATTAGGAATTTTGATTAAATTGCCAACGTTGAAAATAGTTCATACAATTACAAGTTTAAGTGTATTCTGATTCGCTTATCTAAAACATACAATAATTGACCGACTACACTCCCATAGGTTAAAACATATCTTGGTTATGGTACTTTACTGTAATATCAGGTTTCGTTAGTATCATCCCATTTAGTAAACTCCAGATCCCCCCCCCCCCCCACATACGATACTCAATTATCTCCTCTTACACTGAGAAACGTCCAATACGCTTAATTCAAGATCCTACTAAACATACTTATTCAGGATATAGAATTTCATACATTTGGGCTATAGATTTTTTCTAATTTTTTTTAAAAGCGGACTCCCTGTGCACGGATGTTACATGTGACTCCACCTGCTTTCCTCTGGTCCTCGCGGAAATATGCGGGGATCAGACGAGAGAAAATTCTAAATCTTCATATGCCTGTATTAACCTAATGCATTTTATTCTTTCTTGTGTTTTTTATTTCCTTTTTTTGACAGATTGTACTGGATTTTCATTCCTAACTACTTCAACTAACTCCGCATGGATCGAGCCGAGTAGCCACTACCCTGGAACATTTGGTAAGTGCGGTTTGCTGTACCGGTTACCATGGCTCCCATAAATATTCTATCCCTTAATGTCCAAGGTTTCAATGTGCCGCAAAAAAGGACGAAAGCCTTTCGTTCTTTCCAAGCCAAAAAGGCACATATTGTGTGTTTGCAAGAAACTCACTTTACTCCAGCTTCCACTCCCAAATTTTATAGTACCTCATACCCACAAGTATACACAGCTTCGGCTTCCACTAAACAACGTGGCACACTCATTGCATTTCACCGTAGTACACAATTTACTTTGCATTCTGAAATCAAAGACCCAGAGGGTCGCTACCTAATTTTAACAGGGTACATTATGGACACCCCAATAACTGTGGTTTCATACTATGCTCCTAACCACCAACCTTTACCCTTTCTTTCACATCTTTTCCAAGTTATTAATTCACATAAAATGGGTTCACTATTTGTATGTGGAGACTCCAATCATGTCCTCCTACCATTTCTGGACAAAACACCATATTCCCCCCCACGTTATCAAGCCAGTAGATCCCTCGCTCAACTTCTCAATAAATATAAACTAATCGACTCCTGGAGAGAATCCAACCCAACGAAAAGAGATTATACATATTTTTCAAACCCACACTAAACATTCAGCCGCATAGACCACATATTTGTAACGATAGGAATGGTACCTGAATTGATAGCCTCCAATATTATCCCTATTCCCTGGTCAGATCACAACGTAGTCTTTACCTCAATAGCATCTATTCTACCTAGAGCACATGACCGCACCTGGTACCTGCCAGATGTTTTACTTAAACACCCCTCATACCGCTTATCGATTGAGAAGGCCTTAACAGAATATCTAGATCATAATACAAATACTGATATCTCTTCTCTCACTCTTTGGGAAGCTCACAAGAAGGTTATGAGAGGAATACTTCAACAACAACTAGGGGTACTTAAAAGAGAACGCATATCACTTGCAAGACACTTAGAAACTAAGTTCAACGCATCTTACACAGAATTTCAAAATAACTCCACTCCCAAAACAAAAGGATGCTTTGAAAAAGCTTGACTTGAATATGACCTATTCCTCTCAGAATCTGCTAATAAATCAATATATAATACCAAACATGCATTTTACATGAAATCCAATAAAACAGGCACTTTTTTAGCAAGAGCGTTGAATTCTATCAATAAATCTTTCAAACCTATAAGACTCAAATTGGCCAACAATGCATATACCAGTAACCCCCTCAAAATTTAAAAAAAATTCAGTACTCACCTTAAGGCATTATATACAGAGACAAATAAATGTAATAGAAATATGGCTGACTCCTTCTTTTCAAATATTAATCTTCCCCAGATGTCTGAATCTCAAAAAAAGTTACTAGAAGAACCCATTACTAATGAAGATGTGATAGCAGTAATCAAAACGTTAAAAATAAATAAAAGGTCTGGTCCAGACGGGTTCTCAGCTCTGTACTATCGAACCTTCACCGACACTATCTCCCCCCTATTAGCAAAAGCTTTTAATGACCTATTACAAAATAAATCTTTTAGACAAGAATCACTATTTGCTACAATTTGTATGATTCCTAAACCATTATCTGATGACACCCTAAGCACAAATTATCGTCCCATCTCCATGCTAAATACAGATATTAAGGTATTAGCCAAAATATTAGCGGCCCGTCTTAACAAAATTATCGGCACTCTTATACATAGGGACCAGGTAGGCTTCATGCCTTCACGCCAAGCGGGGGATAATGTATGCAGAGCAATCCTTCTGGCTCACATTGCTAAGACGCGCAGAATTCCAACCTGCTTCCTCTCGTTGGACATTAAAAAAGCTTTTGACTCTGTCTCATGGCCCTACCTGAATTATACCCTGCAGAAATGGGGCTTCGGCCCTAACTTCACCAACTGGGTTATGGCTTTATACAACAAACCTAAAGCACACGTCAAATATGCAGGCTATAGTTCAGACCCTTTTATCATAGAGAGAGGCACGCGGCAAGGATGCCCTTTATCCCCCTTATTATTTGCCTTACTCACTGAACCATTGGCACAAAAGATCAGATCTGACCCCACTATAACTGGTATTGAACTTGGTGGATATCAGCACAGACTTTGTCTATTTGCGGATGATATCCTCTTATTTCTCTCATCACCCCAAGTTTCTGGCCCGAATCTCGTTCCCATACTCAATAAATTTGCAGAAGTTACTGGTCTATTCATAAATCCCAAAAAATGTTTAGCGTTAAACATATGCCTTCCGGAATTGGAACTGAGATCTGCGAAAATTGGCCTCCCTTACACATGGAATAGCAAATTGATTCCATATTTAGTGATAAATCTCACACCATCCTTATCTGACTTATTCTCACTTAATTATCCCCCAATTATAAAACAGTTAACAAAACTGATGAAATCATGGTCACATCTCCCGTTATCGTGGTTTGGAAGATTAAATGCTGTCAAAATTACATTATTACCGAAACTTTTATATTTATTTAGAGTCTTGCCAATCTCTATCCCAGCCTATCATCTGCGAATATTACAAAGGAAATCACTGTCATTTATATGGGGATCTTCCAAGCCACAAATACAAACACATACACTCTATCTTCCCAAAATTAGCGGAGGATTAGGATGCCCTAATTTTGCCTATTACTACAGAGCAGCACACATAGCAAGTATTACTAAATACCAGGCATGCCACGAAACCCCATTATGGGTGTCCATAGAAGCCATTGAGTGTGACCCTCTCCGAATATCCAACTTATTATGGATGTCGCCAAGAGACCGTAAAAAACTAAAAAACCCTATAACTAAACATTTTATTTCCCTTTGGGACAGATTCAAGACTAATACTTCTCTTCAATCCCTGCACAATCCTCTACTGTCATTCTTTAAAAACCCAGCATTCTATCCTGCATGGATACATCCTAAATCCTTAAAAGAATGGGTGTCCAGGGATGTCTTATATATGCACAAATTTTTGAATGCATCGTCATTTATCACATTCCCATCATTATGTGAAAAATATGGTCTTCCGCAATCTGAGTTGTTTAGATATTTACAAATTAAAAACTTTTTTACACCCCTCTTGAACACTACAACTTCATTGTCACAACTGTCCAGTTTCGAAGATATTTGTCAAAAGAATCCCCATGCCAGAGGTGCAATATCCACTATATACTCGCATATGCTGATACATTCTTGTGGTGATAAACCGTCTTATGTTGGGAAGTGGGAGGAGGATTTGGAACGAACATTAGAGATTTCAGAATGGAACCAAATATGGTCAACAACTAAAACAGCTTCTCCCAACATAATAGCTCGTGAAGCCAATTACAAGGTCCTGACAAGGTGGTACCTGGTACCAGCCAGGGTAGCCAAATATGTGCAGAACTATTCACCACAATGTTTTAGAGGTTGTACGGATTTGGGCACGTATTTTCATATTTGGTGGTCATGTCCTAAAGCACAAACATTCTGGAAAGGTACCGTATATACTCGAGTATAAGCCGAGATTTTCAGCCCTTTTTTGGGGGCTGAAAGTCCCCCCCTCGGCTTATACTCGAGTCATATAAATTTTTACATTGTAAATATTACCTGTAAAGAAGTTGCGGCTGCGGCGTCCATCGTTCAAATTCCGCGGCGTCCATCGTTCAAAATTCCGCGGTCTCTTCCTGTTCCTTCCTTGATAGGCGAGTCTCAGCAGACACTCTCCGCCTATCACGAACGTTTTCTCATCCTCAGTTTTCCAGCAGACGTCTGTGATTGGCGGAATACCCAACACAGTGTCTGCTGGGAAAACTAAGGATGAGAGAATGATCGTGATAGGCGGAGAGTATCTGCTGAGACTCGCCTATCAAGTAAGGAACAGGAAGAGACCGCAAAATTCGAACGATGGACGCCGCAGAATTCGAACGATGGACGCCGCAGCCGCAACTTCTTTACAGGTAATAATTACAATGTAAAAATTTCTATTTACAGGGAACAGCGAGCTAGGGAACAGTGGGGCATCGGCTTATACTCGGGTCAGTGAGGTTTCCCAGTTTTTTTGGGCAACATTAGGTACCTCGGCTTATACTCGAGTCGGCTTATACTCGAGTATATACGGTATATTTAAAATTGCAACTAAATTACTAGGGAAAAAAATCCTTCCTGATCCTGCAATGGCCCTACTTAACCTAAAACCAGACTCTATTCCACATACTCAATTCAAATTGCTGGTGCAACTCTTCACAGCTGCCAAACAGACACTAGCAAAATCTTGGAAATCACCTAAATTGGTCTTACAGGAAGCTATAGCTAACATGAATTATACCATGACCCAAGCCAAGATGGCCGCTATTGCAATGGACATGATCCCCAGATTTGAAAAGATGTGGCAGCCCTGGATTATATATAATACGCCAACTTTGGACAATAGGGTATTAATGCCATGGTAGCCGAATCAGTATGTTATATATACCATTGTTCAACTTCTCTTGGATTTGAAAGGTGACTCTCGGCTCGACCACGTGGACCCCCCGTATATTCCAGTACTCTCTTTTTTCTCCACTTTATTTTCTTATACTTATTTTTACTTATCTCTTTTTTTTTCCTTTCCCTTTGTTTTTGTTTTTTGCTATTTTATTACTATGATGTTGAAGCTCCCTTAGTATTGTTAATAACTCTTTGCTCCACAGAGGATAATATATATATATTGGTAGTTACTAATAATTGCATAAAACCTCTAAAACGTAATAATATTATTACCACTGGAAACTAATTAATATACCATACTTTGTCCAAAAGTAACTACTAATATGTTTACTTATTGAAATAAGAATATTTGAGCTTCTCTATTTTTGATGTATTTAATGTATCATCTATAATTTGTATCACAACTTGTACTCAATAAAATATATTTGACGAGAAAAATAAGGACACAATATGGACAGAGTAGTTCAGGTCTATTTGACAGCAAGAGGAAGTCCCAGCACCTGCCCAATTCACAGCTAGTATAAATGGGCCCTGAAGTCCCAGGGGACCTTCGTAGCTTAACAGTTATCACAAATGTCCTGCCCTCCCTACAGCCATGCTTCTTGGGCATGCTAGAAGCAGCAAAAGCTCTGAGGGTGGGCAGGTTGTCAGTCAACTAATTACCATGCTGTAAATATCTTTTGTGACATCATGGCAGTGCATATGGAAGCTTACTGCTTTGACTATACTCTCACATGGCTTACCGTAACCACAGTTTATACAGACACGTTGTTTAGTAAAACACTGTTTATTAAAAAGGACATTTACATTTATATCCTTGTGTTCCATTAGCATGAACAATGTTCCAGAAAGACGGGCATTTGGGAATGATTGTCAAACATAAGTGAAAACAATAATTTATCTTATATTTTCCTTAATTGCTCATGCTGCCACAGGAGAGAGGCGATGAAAATTGAAATCCACAAGTGAATATGCTTAAAAACTTTAAAGAACCTGAGTTACTATTATATAAAACATAAGAGAAAATTAGAGGTTAAGTGACAGGTAAAGCGAAACTGAAGCCCTTTGTTCTGGTTATGGATGGAGGTAGAGGAAAGGAAGCCTCATTTACATTACTAAAGGTGTGAGTGTGTGTATACTTTTATCAGCATAGAAATGTATGTTTCATGTACTTTATTAAATACGTGCTATACTGAAAGCTCAACTCCAGACAACAATTAAATATACATGTAGTTAACTTCTTACCTTTCTATTATGTGTTCTTTCATTATATTTTTTAGCAGCATTTTTGGTTTATCCTTGGACAATATGAGCATTTAAACCTTTCTCTCCCCCATTTCCTGTCCAGGGGACCGGACACATGAGGCTGCCCTATGTGCAGACTGAGGTTCAGTCACCTCTACGCCCGTGTGTAGTTTTAACTAAGAACTGAACAATGGATATATTCATTAAAATTCTCTGTTTATTCACCCCACTCTCAGGTCAACTTTGCCACCCCCACTCTAGTTTGCTTCTTCCCAAAGTACACTGCGGTTGATTTAATAAAACTGGAGCATGCAAAATCTGGTGCAGCTGCGCATAGAAGCCAATCGGCTGCCAGGTTTTTTGTCAAAGCTTAACTGAACAAGCTGAAATTAGCTGATTGGCTACCATGCACAGCTGCACCAGATTTTTTACTCTGCAGTTTTAGTAAATCGACCCCAACGTCAATAGTTACCACCCATAACTCTGACTATATTCCCTCATGGGAGATGTAGCTTTAAGGCATGCCCAGAGTTGGAGATAAATGATGTTAAAGTGGTTGTAAACCCACTTCTCAAAAAAATTAAAATAAATAACACCTGCAAGAAAAAGGCATAATGAGCTAGTATGCTATGCATACTAGCTCATTATGTGGCACTTACCTCAGATCGAAGCCTCCGAAGCGCTCCTTGTCCCCCTCGGCTGCCGCCGCCATCTCCCCGATCCGGCGCTGTGATTGGCTGGAGCGGCGATGACGTCACACCCATGCGTGCGGGGCCGGCATTCTCCCATTAAGAAAACCTGCACACACAGTGCGCCTGCGCCATTGTCTACAGTGCGCATGCGCCGTAGACATCGGTGCAGGGTTTTCTGCAAATATCTCCTTAACCGTGAGAGAGTATAGTTTTGTGTCTTTCTGCTTACCAGGCAAATTTAGAGCGCTCTCTGCCAACCAGGGAGCAGGATCTATTAGTAAGGTCTGCTCATGGTATTCAGGTGCAGCTCAGCTTGTCTGAATGTTCCACACTGGTCCAATCTGGAGGCATATTGGACAGTGGGATGGAACCTGACATGTGAGGACACAGGCATTGTTAAATCCCTGGCAGAGGAAAGAGCCTCATTGCATGCTGGGTAACTGTATAAATGCTAAGGGCACATGTGCTCAGGGTCTTTCAGCTGGAGAGTGGGTTCCGGTGGGAGCGGGCGGCTGCCCCTCCTCTGTAGAAGTGTCATGGGTAGTCGACCTGAGTGCGGGAAAGTCAGAGAGAAGCTGAACCCAGAGGTCCTGCAGAATTGACTGGAAGAGAGACACCAGGAAGGATCTGATTCTGCCTACTGTGAGTACAGATCTGTGTCATGGGGCCTGTCCTGTAAGGGCCATCCCTTTAGCTAGAAGAGTCAGTGGATGGGTGTTAATCAAGGGGATGCTAGAGAGTGTCCTGGAGATAAAGTAGTTGCATCAAGTCTACTGCTAGAGAGAATAAGAAGACTTAGTTCTTCCATACAAGTGGCAGTATGGTTAAAGCAATGTGTCTGCTTCCAAAATTAATCTAGTGAGGCCAAGTGAGAGTTGTCCTTATCTACTTTAAATAGTTCAGTTGGAGTATCCCACTATTCCCTTCTATAATCCATGTTCCATAATAAATATTAAATATTAAAAAAACAAATATCCTGGGCTGTTTATTGAGTAATGAGCAAACGGGAGCAAGGAGAGATATGTGAAGAACCCCTAGCAACTGTATGCATGTAATCAGAGGGAGGCCTGAGAAGTCAACACACAGCAAGCCCTACAGGGACAGTGCTACACAGCATTAGGAGAGCAGGAGACAGCAGCATTGAAAGTTGTAAACTGAAAGAGCTGGAGTAAGAATTTTAACAAATAGTTTATTGGAAAATATTTTATTTCATTGTGCTCAATGTGTTAAACTAAAATGGCTGAGGGTTTAATATGACATTGCGTGTTCGCACATACTGTCATGAAGATCCTGCCAGTAACAGGCGCCTCAGACTCTCCGGTTCCCGATCGCGGGTGCAACCGTGCATGCGTGTGCGCGCGCGCACGTGCACGTGTGCGCGCACCTCTGTTGGCGCCAGGCAGGTTATTTAAGCCTGTCTGTCACATACAGTCCCCACTGTTTGCTCTACAGAGTTTGTGTACCTGAAACCTGATCCGTGACTTATACCTGAGAAAGCCCTGGCTTACCTGTGACCATTCCAGCTCTCCGCCTGCACCTGATCCTTGGCCTGTTGTGACTATTCTTCTGCCTGCACCTTTGTACCTCTGCTGCCAGCCTGATAACCGACCCAGCCTGTCTGACTACTCTTGTTTGTTCCTGGTTCCAGTCCAGTCTGCTAACTGTTCCAGTCTGCTGAACTGTTCCTGTTTGTTCCTGGTTCTGGTCCAGTCTGCTAAGCTGTTCCAGTCTGCTGAGCTGTTCCTGTTTGTTCCTGGTTCCAGTCCAGCCTTCTAACTGTTCCAGTCTGCTGAGCTGTTGATGTTTGTTCCTGGTTCCGGTCCAGTCTGCTAAGCTGTTCCAGTCTGCTGAGCTGTCCTGTTTGTTCCTGGTTCCAGTCCAGTCTGCCAAGCTGCTCCAGTTCCTGTCTCCCAGTTACTGCAGAGAAGCTCCTGGATGTTTGGACTACTTCCCCCTCTGTTGATCCTGCCAGGCAGTCGTACCACTCCTCACTCCTGTGCCTTCTGTTACCTTACCAGGGGTCGTGAGTAGGAGCAGTAAGGGAGGCTTTCCTCTGCAATATCGGGCTCAAAACCATCAGGTACGTGACACATACAGACAATGGTGGAAGACCATTGGCTGCAGAAACCTTCCCGTGGACACGGCAGATCTGTTTGCTCTTTTAAGGATGTTCGTTCAATCCTCACCAAGAGACTGGCCACTTCATGGCGACTGCATTAAACGCTCCTAGTAAGCAGATCTGCGTACATGGGAACCATAGCATAACCATACAAAATTATGGCCCACTGAGCCATGATAGAGTACGGCTTGCGTCATTGGTAGCAGTGGGAGTGTGGACGCGGTCGTGTTCAGAGCCCTCTAAGTGTTCAAATTGTGAGACACAAAGTGTCTCACAAGGCCCTTGCCGCATGGTTTTGTACACGACCATCTGCACATGTCACTACTGGAATTCTATTTGAATATATACATGTGTGTGATTGGTTCTTTTGAAAGAATACAAATGTCTGATTCTGAAGACACCATCTTCCTTTGTTATTCATGTTGAAAATATAAATAAATGGAGCTGTCGATCCTAGGGAGGATTCAGCTAAGCTCAACGTGACACTAGAATCTGTGTCTGTGTTACTTGGAGATATACAAGCGCGCTTTTCCCGGCATTATACAAGAGAGCTGTATTTGTGCTTTTAAGCGCAAATAAATTATTTGCTTATAAGAGAAGCTTAAAATTTCCAGGACAACATAAATATACATTTTCTCAAGTGATTTATATAGTTTTTTTGCCAATTTGCTAGAACATTTAAACAATATTAAAATATCCTGGAAATTAGCTTGAAGTGCTTAGTTTTAAATTATCCACAAGGTAATGAACTGGATTCTACCTTGAATGCAGTAAACCAGGCATGCCTTAGTATAGAAATACAGAAAAGCATGAACAGGCACTACATGTGTGTAAATTTCTGTAGACGGGTGTTGCTGCCGGCTGTGAGAGATTTTTTTCCAATGCGGCACAACTGCCTGGAGCCACTGTCTAGGTCAGGCTTTCTCAACCTTTTAACCCTAGAGGAACCCCAAAAATTATTTTCATGTCTCGAGGAACCCTTACTAAAACCAAATCATCAGGGCTCAATAGGAACAATGCTCCTTATATTGGTGGTCAATAGGAAGAATGTCCCCCTTAAAGTGGTGTTCAGAATGCTACCCTTAAAGACAGCGAAAGAGATATTTGGTGTCATGCTGCTGGCTTTGCCAAGTGGTGCTGAACCTTGAACTCCGTAGGCATCATCAAATAGTCCTTAATTTAGGTCAAATAGGTGGTTCACCAGCCACAGCTCAAGGAACCCCTAGCAACCTCTGGAGGAACCCCAGGGTTCCACGGAACCCTGGTTGAGAATGGCTGGTCTAGGTGATCACCTGCTCCCCCTCCTACTGGGCTGCTGTATAAACAGATGGATGTGTAACTGCAGAGCAGGATGCTCTTTGTGCCTGCTCTCTCTTCTCCCTCCTGGCTGTGCTGCAGGCTCTGTGTGAAATTCCCCTTGCCCTCCCCCTTCCTCCTGGCAGAAAGCTTGAGCCAATCAGGGAGCAGGTGAGCTTGAGCCAATCAAGGAGCAGGAGAGCTTGAGCTAACTGGAGCATGAAAAAGCCCTATGAGCCCTATAGGCTCAATATTGACACTGACGTGAATGCTTTCATTGATAATTCATGAGTTGCTAAAATGTAAACCATTTTGTGACGCAAGAATGGGCCCAGCAATATTATTTTATTTTTAATAATTTTAATATTAACTTTAAAAAAATTTGCACAACACAGATTGGCAATAATTAATATTTTATATATATATTTCTTTCACATAATGTATGTAGCACACGGACCCTTTTTCCTGCTTACCTTCACTTGCAGGGTAAGGCACACCATGCCACATGCCCGTATCCTCCTGGTATAAGAGGTTGAGCGGTGTTCATACTATTTTTGGGTCCTGCAGCGAGTTACCTCCCTCCATTGGTTCTCGTCCCTAGAGTATAGGGAAAAGTCTATTCTTTCTCCCAAAAGAAGGCCAATGTCCAGACTGTGTTTAAACTCCAACAGACAAGTTTATTTTCCTTGCTTGGAACAGATTGGGAAAAGGTTGAAACAGAGATAGAGTTGGGTAGGGAGGGTTCAGGCACGCGGCACCCAGTTACCCTATTCTCCACTCAAGCCTGAGTGGGTATTGCTCACCCGGATAGATCCCTCTCAAAGTTCTAGCAGCCGGAGTGGAGCACGAACAGTTACTTCAGATTTAGTCCCCTTCAAAGACAAGTTCAGGAGATCCTCTGCCACAGAATCCTTTAGTTCCTGAATCTAGAACTCTTTACCGCCTGCAAACTTTAGAGACTATAGGTGCCAATGGGGCACATTAGAGGTGCTACTGTGCAACTCACGGAATCCTTCCCTCTGATAGGCAACCAGGCCTCTCCTGAGACAGTGCTTCCTTCACCGATTCTCCGGACAGGTCCTCCCCTGGTTTCCTCTCTTTCATAGCGGGCCACCCTCCCTTGGGTTCCCTGGGACTCCAATGGTTGAGCTGTAGACCCAGTTGAAGGTACTGGGCCTACCTGGAACACTACAGCCTCAGGCTGAAAGTGCCCAAGACTTCTCGACCAATTCACGCACCCCTGGCCAGCAGGGCCAATGGGCGTGACTCTCGCCACCAGGGGTCCCACCTTGGAATCCCCCCGGTCAATCTCTCCAGATCATGGCGTCTGCCCCTTATGTACCCTCTCCCGGCATGCACACCAGGTAGACCACGCCCACTGTATGGCTGCCGAGAGAGGACTGCTAATCACGCCACAATGCCACCTGTGGTTCAACCCAAGACCTGAGTGACAGCGCCACCCGCAGGTCAAGGGGAACTATACACCCAGGCAACACCACAGCAGAGCAGAGTCCAATCTATAGAATCAGAAAACCTGAGCCAAACTATTGCTCAGGCTGCCCCTAAATTTAAGGCATAGTGACCCCAATTTTGGGGGTCCGCTACATGTAATTTACATAACTTCATAATTTAATGGGTTAGTTCACTGTTGCTTTATAGCATATAATTAATTTATTATGGTATCATACTAAATGTATTATGGTTATAATACAATGGGGTAATATATTTAAATTATATTAATTTAATATGGCATCATATTAATTTATTATAATTTATTATTCACTGGGTCAAAGTAAATTATTTTTGGTTTAGTTTATCAGTTTTTTTTTTTTATTATGGGGATAGTTGGGTCACTTCACACCATTTTTTAATAAGTCAGTGGATACTATTTATACCAATCTAATTATTTGATCTATTTAGGTTGCTTAGATATTTATATATTTCTAATTTTGTTAGCATGGCTACACTATTAGGGATTATCAGGCCAATGTTATATCCTTTTGGTTTAACAAATTGCCTATTTTTATTTTTATTTTAATTCTTTCCTTATGAGAGTTTCAGTTTGCATTAGGTGGACCTGCCTAAATGTGTTCGCTGATCCTCCCATAGAGTACTTACTCATTAGTGGTTAGCACTATTTAATATTTATCTTTATTTCCCTGGTCTAGTTGCTCCAAATATGTAAATTTTATATATTATAAATCTTTTTGACAAAAGAAATCTTTTTACATTTTGCTTAGCCGCTGGACTTAGTCTTGGCCGCTTTGCATCAGGTATCCGTTGCCCATAATTAATATGGCACTTTTAGCCTGATGCTTGCGTCTCAGAGCGAGATCTGGCTCTATAAAGGATGGTGAGTAAATACGTTGCCCGATCCCCATTGAAAACGTCATCTGTGACAAAATGTGTCTGGAAGGGCACATATTGACCTCACCACGTCGTTCTAGAGGAGGACGGGCTCCTGTATTTTGCCGGCTGGCATTATTTATAAGCAATCTTTTATCTACAAACGTGTAAGTGCAATACTATATTTTTTAAATAAACTTTTGAGACTGTATCACGCTATGGTCAGCTTTCTTTCCCTTTGAACATATCACTGAATCACGGCTACGGACTCTATGAGACGCTGAGGGGGATTTTAGCCATCCAGTCTGCTTTGTGTCAGTTCCAGCTCAGCATTGCAAGCTAAAGGGCGTGGCCGGGTTATAGCCAAACCCCCTTTATGCTTGCCATTTGGTAAGCAGGTCTATATTACGGTGTTGGGCACTCTATTCTTTGTGTGGAGTCACTGTGGTGCCACTTAACCACTTAAGGACCACCGTCTGTACATATACGTCAGCAGAATGGTGCGTCTGGGCACAAGCACGTACAGGTACGTCCTCTTTAAGATGCCTAGCTGTGGGTCGCGCGCGCTCCGGTCCTGAGCTCCGTGTCCACGCCCATGGAACTCGCGGACCTGATCCCCGCCGGTGTCCCGCGATCGGGTCACAGAGCTGAAGAACGGGGCGAGGTAAGTGTAAACAAACCTCTCCCCGTGCTTCCTAGCGAGACTGTCACTGATCGTCTGTTCCCTGTCATAGGGAACGACGATCAGTGACGTCACACGCCAAGCCACGTCCCCACACAGTAAGAATCACACATTAGGTCACACTTAACCCCTTCAGCGCCCCCTACAGGTTAAGCCCTTCACTGCCAGTGTCATATTCACAGTAATCAGTGCATTTTTATAGCACTGATCGCTGTAAAAATTACAATGGGCCCAAAATAGTGTCAATAGTGTCCGATGTGTCCGCCATAATGTCGCAGTCACAATAAAAATCGCTGATTACTAGTAAAAAAAAAAGATTAATACAAATTCCATAAAACCATCCCCTATTTTGTAGACGCTATAACTTTTGCGCAAACCAATCAATAAACGCTTATTGCGATTTTTTTACCAAAAATATGTAGAAGAATACGTATCGGCCTAAACTGAGGAAAAAAAATTTTTTTTTATATATTTTTTGGGGATATTTATTATAGCAAAAAGTAAAACATATTGATTTTTTTTTCAAAATTGTCGCTGTACTTTTGTTTATAGCGCAACAAATAAAAACCGCAGAGGTGATCAAATACCACCAAAAGAAAGCTCTATTTGTGGGAAAAAAAGGACGCCAATTTTGTTTGGAAGCCACGTCGCACGACCGCGCAATTGTTAGTTAAAGCGACGCAGTGCCGAATCGCAAAAAGTGGCCTGGTGCTTTAGCTACAAAATGGTCCGGGGCTTAAGTGGTTAAAGGAGAACTGGTTCGTCATATGAACTATTAGTTTGCTTCAACATCTGCGTATATGTATTCAATTATATGAGGACTGGTTCTTCCTATGGACTTTTAATTTATACACAATAAATTTTTATTTTTTATTTTTTGTTAATTTGGCACAGTTTTCTCTCTTTTTTCTTATGAAAAAGAGGACTTGCTGTGCTGCAGTGGATTATATGATATAGAGTCCTTAAGGGAACGCTGCACAATACATTTCTATGGAGGCTGGTAGGTTGTGGACTTGAATTCGCACAAATCTCTACACCCATAGAATGAGAGCATGATCGTTTTGAGAGAAAAAGAGGCAAGTCCAGCAGGAAGAGAGAACAGTGTCTGCTCCCTCAGCCTGCTGAGACAAGAGCCATCAGGAGAGGAGCTAAGAGGACATCTTGCTGTGTCGGCTCACCTGTACCAGGGAGAGAGAACAGGTGAGGATCTGGGACCTGGCTTCTGGAACTTGCGGATCGCCAAGCCATTGGGATCAGACTAGTCGCCTGTCAGTAGTGAGCTGAACTACATGTCCTAAATGCCTGCCACACACAGTTGGTCCAAATAGAGACTGCTCCAACTTAGCAGCCCATCTCCTATCATCCACCCACACTCCTAAAGGGACACTGCACCATCTAAAGAAGGGCCCCACCGAAAGCCAGCCAATGTTAATTACTGAGCGCCGGGTATTTTCTATCACCTCCAGGGGTACCCCCACACTAGAAACACATATGTCTACTATCATGGACGCACTGCTCATAGCCCTGCAACAGGTCTCAGGCACATTCCGGCTAACATGCATCCAGTGGTGAACAAATGTGCGCCAATGTGCACGCGAGCACAGTGAAGTTGCCTTTGCGCCCAGTGGCCTTTAAAAGGGCTCCAGCTGCATTATTCCTTTGCTCTTTGATCTGCAGCTTTACCCTGTGATCTGATCTTGAACCTGTATCTGAGCCAATACTGACCCGGGTTCCTGACCTCGCTGCTATCTCCAGTCCTGACCCTTGGCTTCCTTCACCTTGCTCTGCTTACCTGTCTGCCTGATCCTCTGTTATCGACCCAGCCTGAACTCTGACCATTCCTTGCCTGCCGCTTCCGCCTGACTGATCCACTGTGTATTACCCGGCTAGTCTGACCTTGCTCCTGCCTGCTGTCCTGCATCTGCATGCACCTGCATCCGCTGCTCCTCGCGCATCTGCATCCGCTGACCTGCATCCTCAGCCAACCTGCATCTGCTGACCTGCATCCACAGTACTCAAGCCAGTTCCTGTCTCTGCCAGTTGTTATCATCTCTAGCCTAGAGAACTCTGCAGGCACTCATACCTCTGAGAACTACCGCTGTATTCACCAAACTAGATCTACGAAAGGCCTACAATTTGGTTTGTATCCGTGCAGGGGACGAATGGAAAACAGCTTTCCGTACCAGGTTCGGCCACTATGAATATCTAGTGAGGCCTTTTGGTCTGTGTAATGCCCCTGCCACCTTTCAGCATTTCAGTAATGATATCTTCAGAGACTAGATATCTTCGTAATTGTCTACCTAGATGATATCTTGATTTTCTCCACATCCCTGGATCAACACCCGAAACATGTCAAGATGGTACTCTGCCGACTCCGTCAACATGGGCTATATGCCAAACCAGACAAATGTGAATTAGAGCAGCAGAGTATCCAGTTCCTGGGCCTGGTAATCTCCACGGAGGGATTCAAGATGGACCCACAAAAGGTTACAGCTGTTCTGGACTGGCCTGCACCCTCAGACAAAAAGGGGGTACAGTGTTTTGTTGGCTTTGCAAATTTTTACCGGAGATTCATCAAGGGGTTCTCTGCTATCATCTCTCTAATAACCCAGCTGACAAAACAGACGGTTCGGTTCCACTGGAATTTCCGAGGCTCAAGCTGCCTTTTCAACTCTAAAGAAACTTTTTACTTATGCCCCCATCCTGAGTCATCCAGATCCCTCTCTGCCTTACCTACTTGAGGTAGACACCTCATAAACAGTGGTAGGGGCAGTTATTTCCCAACGCCAATGCACCCCATAGCCTTCTTCTCCCGTAAGCTTTCTCCAGCCGAG
The DNA here is from genome assembly GCA_029206835.1 of Rana muscosa. Lineage (NCBI taxonomy): Eukaryota > Metazoa > Chordata > Amphibia > Anura > Ranidae > Rana > Rana muscosa. The sequence continues at coordinate 425,614,335 of CM055122.1, forward strand.
AAGAACTACGACGTGGGTGATTGCTAACTCCTGGCCATTAAGGCTGCACTCGAAGAGTGGAGGTATTTGTTGGAAGGAGCAGCACATCCCATACTTATTTACACTGATAACAAGAATCTGGAATATCTGAGAGCTGCCAAACGGCTGAAGCCGCATCAAGCGTGGTGGGCGTTGTTCTTCTCCAGATTCTCATTCCATATCACCTACTAGCCGGGGTCAAAGAACATTAAGCCAGACGCTCTCTCCCACATGTTCAATGACCCCAAACAAATCTCAGTTCCAGATACCATTCTGTCAGAGGCAAATTTCTGCTTCTTCAGACAGATCTGATGTCTGGCCTAAAGCAAACTTCAGCGGGAGTGTCCAGTCCACCGGGAATGACACTGATACCCAGAGATACTATGGAAAGACAAGAAAATCTCTGTGCCATAAAATTTCCAGACAAAAGTACTGAGCCTTTGCCACGACCATACTCTGGCTGCCCATTTTGGTGTCCACAAGACTCTCAAATTATTTCAGTGTATGTTCTGGTGGCCTAAGCTCAAGAAGAACTGCAAGGAATATTTTAAGTCATGTGTCATCTGTACTCAAAACAAGACTGCTAGAACCAAATCTTGGGGTCTTCTCAGACCACTACCAATCCCTGATAGACTTTGGAGCATGATTGCTATGGATTTCATAGTAGAACTACGCCCGTCTGAAGGATATACGGCTATACTTGTAGTGGTTGATCGCCTGTCTAAAATGGCCCACTTCATACTACTAAAGAATACACCTTCTGCCATGGAGACCACCCAGAAAAATCGTAAGATTACATTGGGTGCCAACAAACATTGTGTCAGACAGGGGGGGTCCAGTTCACCTCTCGCTTTTGGAAAGCACTATGCAAGGTCCTGAAAATTAAACTATCCGTGTCTTCTGCTTACCATCCTCAGACTAATGGACAGACCGAAAGGACAAACGAGACCCTTGAACAGTATATGCGGTGCTTCACCACGTTTGTTCAGGGTGATTGGGTAGCACTATTACCCTTAGCGGAGTTAGCTTTCAATAATGCCAGTGATTCAGTCTCCATTCTTCGCAAACTATGGATTTCATCCAGTCTTTCTGCCAACATTGTCCCTGAGTCTCCGGTTCCCGCAGTACAGAGCACTGTCGATTTTCTGGGTCGCAATAACAAATTGTTGCAGGAAACTATGGTCAAGGCGTAGGCAACCAACAAGAGGATATATGACAGGAAGAGAAGAGGGGAATTGTGTCTCCAACCAGGTGATCAGGTGTGGCTGTCTACTACCAACCTCAGAATGGTTTGCCCCTTGAAACACTGGCACCTAGGTTTATTGGCCCTTTTCCAATCAAGAAAAAACTAAATGAAGTTTCTTACGAACTTGCTTTACCTGATTCGCTCAAGATCCACCCAGTGATCCACGTGTCTTTGCTGAAACCCACAGTACCAGACCACTTCCTGGACAGGGGATCGGGCCACTTGAACCCATAATAGTCAATGGGGATGAGGAATATGAGGTGGAGGCTGTCGTAGACTGCAGAAGAAGAGGTAATCAACTGCAATATTTGATCAAATGAGGGGGGTATGGGCCAGAAGAAAACTCTTGGGAACCCAAGCAGAATGTCCATGCACAAGAACTGATCCAGGCTTTCTTCCGCAGCCACCCTCAAAAAAAGTTTTTTTGGGCACCCGGAGGTTGCCCATAAGGAGGGGGCAATGTCATGGACGCACTGCTCATAGCCCTGCAACAGGTTTTAGGTGCCTTCCGGCTAACAGGCATCCAGCAGTGAACAGACGTGCGCCGATGAGCATGCGCAAGCGCAGATCGCGGAGATCGTGCGCGCGCGCACAGTGACATTGCCTTTGTGCCCAGTGGCCTTTAAAAGGGCTCCAGCTGCATCAGTCCTTTGCTGTTTGATCTGCAGCTTTACCCTGTGACCTGATCCTGAATCTGCATCTGAGCCAATTCTGACCCGACTTCCTGACCTCACTGCTATCTCCAGTCCTGACCCTTGGCTTCCTTGACCTTGCTCTGTTTACCTGTCTGCCTGATCCTCTGTTATCGACCCAGCCTGAACTCTGACCATTCCTTGCCTGCCCCTTCCACCTGACTGATCCGCTGTGTATTACCTGGCTAGTCTGACCTTGCTTCTGCCTGCTGTCCTGCATCTGCATGCACCTGCATCCGCTGCTCCTCAGCGCACCTGCATCCGCTGACCTGCATCCTCAGCGAACCTGCATCTGCTGACCTGCATCCACAGTACCCAACCCGGTTCCTGTCTCTGCCAGTTGTCTTCATCTCCAGCCTAGAGAACTCTGCAGGCACTCAAACCTCACTGTTCTCCTATGGTCAGTGGCTCCGGAGCCAGGACTGTACAAGAGGTCTCCCTCTGCAGGTCAGGCTCCCCTCCAAGGTACGTGTCATCCACCCACTATTGGAGTGGAATGCACAAGGTGTACACCAGGACCCTTTCTATTCTTCTAAATGGTTAATTCTATATATTTCTTGCTATAGCCTTTTTTGAGTGCCAGTTAGTAGGTCACTGACTGACCATAGTGCCCTTCATCATGTGCAATTATCTGTTTGATGACCTACAGCCTGTTTGCTTGCATGGCCATAATACATCCAGTTATTTTATCACCAAGTGTTAGTCTACTAACGCTTAAATCACACAGGTGTAATTGACTTTTAGTCTATAATCAGGTGTATCAGTGGGGGTCGAGTAGTTAAGAGAGTTGTGGCAGAACAGAGGACTTATCATCACCAGCAGCTCCTGCGGGATTAAGCGATACGTATACATGGAATCTGTTTATAATGGTCTGCAATATAGTTTTTGCTTTTCTGCAAAATCTTACTAATAAAAAAAACTTTGACACACAGTAGGTTGTTGTGATGTCAAAGTGAAGTGTATGAAATAGTGAAAAATACTAACAAGCAAAAATACAAAGATTAAAAAGCACATGACATAAAAAACAATCCTGCAGCTTCTCTTTACTGGAAATAGTGAATTATGGTAGGATCGGCATTATGTAATTTGTCAGATAAAAGACAAATGAAGGGTAGCCTTTATAAACTGGCAAAAAATGTCTATATTTTGCTGCATTGTTTTTTTAATTACATTGAAAAGGAGTGGAAATTTCCTAGAGCAGCTTTATGAATGTAGAAAAATATTATTATATTATTGATATTTTATATATAAGCTGCTACATTTTCAAATAAGCTTCTCAGAGAAATTCATTGCCTTTTTGAACATTTATTTGATCATTTCAGATCGAACCTGCATACACTCAATACCCGCTAACAGCTTTATTCAGCTCTCAAAGTTCTAACATTGTTTTCTCAGACTTGAAAGCATGTAGTAACATTCAGGTATGGCTGAGCTAATGTCATTCTGGACAAAGTAGATAATGGATCCTTGAAAGCTCAGTTTTGCATTTTGCTTCACATATATTACTTAGGGGAACAATTGGGTTTTAAAGCAGTTTCACTAACTATAGTAGATTCGGCTATATAACCTCTGAATGTGCATCATGATTTGAATACAATTACTGAATCTATTTTTAGTGTGTCTAAAACCAAACCTTTTTTTTTTTTTTGGGGGATTACGTAGAAGGGTAAGAACATCTGCTGCTTGGTTTTAAATTTCAGAGTTGTCACCAAACAAGAAAGGGGAATACCTGTTCAAGGGGACTTTCACTTCCTTTAAAAGATTTGTGTCTCTGCAATACAAATATAAAGAAAAAGCTTCCCTAAAAATCCTAAATCAAAATCTATATATATATATATATATATATATATATATATATATATATTGTGACAGCAGGAAGGTAAAGTCACCTGGTTGCATCCAGGGGGGTAGATATATTTCGCCCAGATTCAGGCTTTACGCCGACTTATACAACTAGTTGGAGAGTTGTATAAGGCTAGTGGGCTCATGGATGACTCATACCTCTAGGGAGAGGGCTGGGCGTCGTGCAGACAGGGAGTTGATGAGACCAGCTGAAGCTTGTCAGCTCATTTAGGCCTCTATAAGAACTCCCAGCTTCATTAGATGTTAGCTCATGCCTGGAACCAGACCTGTGTGGACTGTCTAGGGAGAGTGAACCCCTGTGCGGTGAGACAAAGCCTGTGTGGCTATTTGCTTGGACATTTAAAACCAGGGACTTAGGGACTAGGACAGCACTAGGCTGATCCCAGTTGTTAGTTAGGAAACCTGTATGTTTAGTCAGAGGTCAACTTGACCAGGATTTATTTTGGTTATGTTTCTTTTGCTTTGCTGTGTTTTGTCACTGTAAATAGAAAATAAACCGCACCTTTTTGATTTTGAAAACCACAACCTCCGTTTGCTGGGCCTGTTTTGTGTGGGGAGCCCATCCCGGGGGTCACACACACCCGCTGCCGAGCTAACCCCCTCACAGTTGGTGGAGAATGCGGGCAGTTTTTTTTTAAGCCAGCATGGAGGAGATACTGAAGCAGCTGGCTCTAGCAAATGCCAATCAACAGCAGACAAATGCAGGTTTGCAAAAGAGCCTTGCAGCTCATCAACAGAGCCTTGCAGCTCAACAACAGAACTTCGCAGCCCAGCAGCAAGCTCATCAACAGAGCCTTGCAGCCCAGCAGCAGACAAACGCAACTTTGCAACAGAGTCTGGAGGCTCAGCAACGAGCCCAGCAGCAATCTGAGGCCCGCTTCATAGACCTGTTGCAGAAGCAAGAGCAGAGACTACAACAACAGATGGAAGCAGTAATGCAGCAACGTCCGCAGACCAGTGAGGAAAGCCGTCCCACTAATACCGCGTCCTTTGGGGTGAGTCGTTTATTGACAAAAATGACTGGAGAGGATGATCCAGAGGTATTTTTGACCACATTTGAAAGGACCGCTGAAAGAGAAAAGTGGCCTGAGGAGCAGTGGGCTGGACTGGTGGCTCCTCTGTTAACTGGTGAATCGCAGAAAGCTTACTATGACCTAGAGCCTAACCAAGCAAAAGACTATGTGATGCTAAAAGCTGAAATATTGGCAAGGCTGGGTGTCACCCAGGCTGTCCGGGCTCAGCGTGTGCATAACTGGACTTTCCAGCTTGGAAAACCCCCCAGGTCTCAAATGTATGATCTCATTCACCTGAGCAGAAAGTGGCTACAGCCAGAGACTTTGTCCGCACCAAAGATTGTGGAACGTGTTGTAATGGATCGGTTTTTGAGAGCTCTTCCTACTGCCATCCAAAAGTGGGTAAGCCATGGAGACCCAGAGACGGCCGATGGTCTTGTGGATCGTGTGGAGAAATACTTGGCTACAGAGAACCTGACGGCCTCTTCCAGAGACACTCGGACTTTCCACCCTAAGACCAGACCATCCCCAGGGGCGGATAAGAGGATTCCAAGGGGTGAGGGTGGAGAGAGTGAGAGGGTGGGAGCTCTACCCCAAGTTTGGCGAGAACAGCCTGGGAAATCAGCGGCTCAAGAGGCGGCAAGAAGGATTGTTTGCTACCGCTGCCGGCAAGCGGGACATATTGCAGCCAATTGCCCGGTTGTGGAGGAACCCATGCAGTGTGACTTTCTGACGGGCAGACGTCAGTCGCTGTGTGCGACAGTCGCATGCACTGCCATTCGAGGAACTGAGAAACATTTATGCAAAATGTGTGTTAATGGTAGAAATGTTGTGGTATTGCTGGATTCAGGTAGCCTTGTGACCCTGATAAAGGGTGAAGTTAAAACCCTATTGGATCCCAGAGGCTCGACGGGAGGCAATACGGGAGGAAGTACAGAAAATGCTGAACTTAGGGGTGATAGAGGAGTCCCAAAGTGATTGGTCTAGTCCCATCGTGTTGGTGCCTAAACCGGATGGGAGCTGGCGATTTTGTAACGATTTTCGTCAGTTGAACAAAGTTACAAAATTTGACACCTACCCCATGCCACGTATAGATGAGTTGATCGACCGGCTGGGAACAGCCCGATACATGACGACTCTTGACCTCACAAAAGGGTATTGGCAAATCCCCCTGGCCAAGTCGGCCAAAGAGAAAACCGCATTTGTAACCCCAGACGGGGCGTTCCAATATAAAAGAATGCCGTTCGGGTTACAGAATGCGCCGGCCACATTCCAGCGGAAAATGGACCAGATGCTGAGGCCCCATCGGAAGTATGCTGCGGCTTACCTGGATGACGTAATTGTCCATAGCACAGATTGGGCCTCACATCTGCCAAAAGTGCAAGCAGTCCTGGACTCTGTTCGGGAAGCAGGGTTTACGGCTAACCCCAAGAAGTGTACCATTGGGCAGGAGGAGGCCAAATATCTTGGGTACACCATTGGGAGGGGAGTAATAAAACCCCAACTCAACAAAGTCGAGGCCATCCAGAGTTAGCCATGTCCCAACAGCAAGAAGCAGGTACGAGCCTTTCTGGGAATCGCTGGGTATTATCGGCGATTCATTCCCCACTTTGCTTCTAAGGCTGTGCCCCTAACCAACCTGACGAAGGGGAAAGGGTCGGTCATGATTAAATGGACCCCCGAGGCTGAGGCAGCATTCCAATTCTTGAAACAAGCCTTATGTAGCCAGCCAGTGTTGTACTCACCCGACTTCTCTAAAGACTTTGTCGTACAAAGTGATGCGTCAGATGTGGGGTTAGGAGCAGTATTGTCCCAGGTCTGGAACGGGGAAGAGCACCCAGTCATTTACCTCAGCAGGAAGTTGAAGTCCCATGAGGTAAATTACGCCACCGTTGAAAAGGAGTGTTTAGCGGTGAAGTGGGCTCTAGATTCCCTTCGGTACTACCTGCTAGGTAGGCACTTTGACATGGTTACGGATCACGCTCCGTTAAAGTGGATGGCTCAAAACAAGGAAACAAATAGAAGAGTGAATAGGTGGTTCCTGGCCCTCCAGGAATTCAACTTCACAGTAAAGCATCGCCCTGGCGTTCAAATGGGGAATGTGGATGCTTTGTCTCGAGTACATGAATGCCTGATTGCTGGTGTTCCAACCCCGAGGTTAAAACAAGAGGGGGGGGTATGTGACAGCAGGAAGGTAAAGTCACCTGGTTGCATCCAGGGGGGTAGATATATTTCGCCCAGATTCAGGCTTTACGCCGACTTATACAACTAGTTGGAGAGTTGTATAAGGCTAGTGGGCTCATGGATGACTCATACCTCTAGGGAGAGGGCTGGGCGTCGTGCAGACAGGGAGTTGATGAGACCAGCTGAAGCTTGTCAGCTCATTTAGGCCTCTATAAGAACTCCCAGCTTCATTAGATGTTAGCTCATGCCTGGAACCAGACCTGTGTGGACTGTCTAGGGAGAGTGAACCCCTGTGCGGTGAGACAAAGCCTGTGTGGCTATTTGCTTGGACATTTAAAACCAGGGACTTAGGGACTAGGACAGCACTAGGCTGATCCCAGTTGTTAGTTAGGAAACCTGTATGTTTAGTCAGAGGTCAACTTGACCAGGATTTATTTTGGTTATGTTTCTTTTGCTTTGCTGTGTTTTGTCACTGTAAATAGAAAATAAACCGCACCTTTTTGATTTTGAAAACCACAACCTCCGTTTGCTGGGCCTGTTTTGTGTGGGGAGCCCATCCCGGGGGTCACACACACCCGCTGCCGAGCTAACCCCCTCACAATATATATAGATAAAAACTATTTTCATAGTTCCTTTTTTTAAACTAACAGTTTAGTCAGCAGCCCAAAATCGTAATTTCTAATTCTACAAAGTATGCCCCAGGTCTAGAGAGGAAGTTATAGATGAAGAAAGGATTTATGTATATATAAATACGGAAAATAACTTACAAGGAATGGGATCCAGGAAGCCAGCAAATGCTCCTGCTTAGTGTCTGAACTCCCCAGCTGTCATTGATAAATTTACGCAGGTACTAATATCCTCAGGCCAGAATTAGCAAAAATACAACAAACCAAATATGGCTTGTTGACATTCAGCAGGCATCCAGGGATCTGTCATGTATGACAGAAGTATTGGCGGGACAGGATCTTGTACGAGTCATTGGGGAGTCATTCATTGTGTTTGATGTTGTATCTGTCTCATTGAATGATATGATTAACTTTTTTAAGAATTAGTAATAATGGGGCAGATTTCTGCAAACCCTCTTATCTTAAAGGGGTCCCTCAGATTTCAATAAGTCCCCCCAGCAGAACCCATATCCACTGGGCCAGGGTTGTTAGAGATGGGGCACTTGTCCCCTCATAACCCCTGGCCCCCTGTCCTGGCCAGCCAGAATGCATGTCCAGATAAATGTCTGTTATGGATTCTCTTTAAATTATATATCCTGCCTGGCTTAATTTTGTTGGCAAAAAAATGGCTTGGGGTACCTCAAAATCCATACCAGACGCTTATCATTGATAAGCGTCTGGTATGAATTTTGGGGGTGGGGGTAGACACAAAGCTCTTTTTATTATTAGAAACGTAGCACCCAAAAACATAATAATAGATTAAAGTCAATAAAATGTGATGCCTCTTGACTGTAGAGAGTAGTCCAAATGACATTCAAAATCAGTCCAGATGGATAAGAAACAGTCTATAGTTAAGGCCACTGTTTCAGTAAAAAATATGTACAGCGGTCGTGTCCATCTGAGTAAACTGCCACCATCAAGCAAAATGCAAACTCACCAGACTTAATGGCTGCCGTTACAGCAGCATGGAAGCCTTATACACATATAGAAATCCCTCTGGAAGTATTGCAGTGGATCAATGCCGCAGGCAGTTGTAACCAGGAGTCCAGCTGAGAATAAATAAGATTACACAGAGCCCAGAAGGAGTCTCATAGTGTAGTAAATTTACTGCAAAGGTAAAAGCCACATAAAATTAGATGGAAAAGAAAAAACTCACATAAACAGTTGCTGGCGACCCAGATCTGCACAGGAGCGAGATCTCAGTGCCAAGTATCCCACTCCAATGCATTTCATCATAAGGGACGTTGCACCGTGGTCTTTTGGCCATGACGTCTAGAGAAATATATACAGAGTGGTGCCCCTAACTGCAGGTGTTCCTAATTCCATTGGAAGATTGCGACCAAAAGTGGTAACGTTTTACACAGAGTGGCCTAGATCCTTCTCGTCTTGGGTACCTAAGCATTTTTTCTGGCTCCTCCTCTTCTCAAGTTCCCCGTTGGAGAGCCACTCTCCCTCGGGGCACCCGTGCGGGCACACTCCTGTGTATTGCTGCTGTGTCCATTAACACAGACAGCAGGACTCGGCCCCGCCCCGGCTCTAGCGTCATTGTATTTGATTGACAGTAGCAGGAGTCAATGGCTGCGCTGCTATCAATCTATCCAATTAGGACCCGAGACACCAGCTGGAGCTGGTGTGCTCGTCCCCGTCGCTGGAAAGACTGGGTTCGGATAAGTAAAAGGGGTCTCTGGGGGGCTGTAGTATCACAGGAGGTTTTTCCCACTTATACATAGAATCCATTAAGGTGAAAAACCTTGGGGGTTTACAACCCCTTAAGGGCCGTGGAAGACAATCACCAAATAGTCATACAGCCGTTATAAAGGGCAAAATGATCAATAACTACATTTGTAGAGGGGACCCCGCCAAATGTCAAAACAAGAATGGATCAGATGAAAATATGTTTGTCTAATTGTAAACAAATACATTAATAATAATGAGCAAATAAAATTAAAATACAATTTATATTATCCCGCAAAAAAAGTGCATCAAAGGAAAATTGTTATAAAATAGATGTGAATACATATAGGTGCACCTAGGTAGGATTGAAAAGTAAATCCCATGGGATAGAATCCTATGTAATATTATTTCATTACCAAAAATCGGCATGGGTGACGTAGAGAATTCTGAATAAATATAGTAAAATCAATTAAAAAAATTAGATGTGCTATTTGGTGTCGATAAAGCAATTAGTATCCCAATCCAAGTTTAACCCCTAGTTAATATTGTATGCTATATTTTAAGCTCATAGACCCATTTCATCTCCTTTTTGGAAATGTCTCAATGCCCAGAAACAAATATCATTAGGATTCATATTATGAAGTTCTCTGAAATGGGCAGATTGACTATGATGTTTAAAGCCACATCTGATGTTGTAAATATGTTCTCTAAGTCGATCTCTAAGGCGTCTAATAGTCCTCCCAACGTATTGCAGACCACATGTACATTGGAGGTGATCAGGGCCGTTTGAAGGAATTTGGGGGCCCCAAGCAAAATGGACATGGAGGCCCCCCAAACACCCCCCCCCCCCGCGCACTCATGCACGCACGCAAAGCCTACAGGAACCACAGCATAGCCATGCAGTTTAAGTTCACCCACACTTTATATATAAAAAAAAGGTTTACAGTGCAAATACTGCAGGAGCCTGGAAAGCAGCTTGTAGTCCCCCCTAAACACATGACATGACATTCTACATGTATATTACACAGTGTAATCAACAACAAGCTACACTGACATCTACACTGCCTCTGATCACCTAACTACAGAAGTCTGGAAAGCAGCATGCTGGGACATGTAGTCCCCCCTGAACACATGACATTCTACGTGTATATTACACAGTGTGCTACACTGACAGCTACACTGCCTCTGATCATCTAACTACAGGAGCCTGGAAAGCAGCATGCTGGAACTTGTAGTCCACCCTGAACACATACATACACACACAGTCCAATTAAAGTATAAATAATAACAGAACAGACATCCCATAATATCCTTCTACACATACCCAGCTCTGCCTTCTCATTCACCGGATGGAAACTACGCAGAGTTCTCCCCCTCCCTGTGTTTTTCTCACCTCCCCTTCTTCCCAGGCTGTAGCGTGGCCGAGCTCCTCTTCCTCCTGTCAGTCTGGACTGAAAGGAAGTGATCACTCAGTGTGCACTTCCTGTCAGTCCGGCCGGGAACAAGAAACTAAATCTCCTGTACCGCACGGTACCCGGCCGGACTGACAGGAGGAAGGAAGAGGAGCTCGGCCATGCTACAGCCTGGGAAGGGAAAGTTGGGGGGCCCCAGGCCAGCTCGGGGCCCCAAGCAATTGCTTTGTTTGCCTGTCCTGTAGCGATGGGCCTGGAGGTGATACACCACATATGTGGAGTTACATGATATGAAAGTGTCAAGGTCATAAGTCTTCCCATTGCTAAAAGATGAAAAATGATGGATAATTTTATACCTATTACCTTTTACTTCACAGATCACGCATCTGTTGCAAGGGTAAAAGCCCTTGAGGTTAGAGAAAAATATAGATATGGAAGGTGAATTACCTACATTAAGGGCCAATCTATCTCCTAAATTGATTTTTTTTTCTAAAAACCACAGCTGGTGTATTAGGTAGTATAGTGTTGAGAATAGAGTCTCTTTTTAAGATATCCCAGTGTCGTTTGATAATATGTCTAATCTGTGTTGGGTAGAAAGTTGGTGATAAATGGACAGGAAAAGACCGCATTACTCTCTCTATTTTTATTCAACAGATGTCCTGTCACATTGTTTTTTAATGATTTTTTCCAGATCATCCGCCACATAGTCTTTCTGTATGAAGCAGTCTTTTAATACCTGGCTTTGTGTGTGAAAGTCATCTAATAAACCACAATTTCTTCTCATTCTGACAATCTGTTTTTTAGGTATACTTTTCAGCCAAGTTAAATTATGGCAGCTGGTAAGAGGAATGTAGCTGTTACGGTCAGTACTTTTGAAGTATGATCATTTGTTCTCAAATACTGTAGAAGTTAGGTCTAAGAAGTTAATCTCTTGTTGACTATAAGTATGAGTCAATTTAATATTTAAATAATTATCATTAAAGAATGCTATGAAGCTGTGAAGAGAGGTAAAATTTCCATTCCATATGAAGTATATCGTCAATATACCGTTTGTAAAAGGACAGGGCAGGCCAATGTTTGCCATACATCACATCATGTTCCCATCTTGCCATAAATAAATTTGCAAGGCTGGGCGCAAATTTTACGCCCATTACTACACCTCTTATTTGCAAATAAAACTGACTGTCAAACCAAAAATAATTGTGCGACATCGCAAAATCAATAAGATGTAAAATAAATAGTTTTTGAGAATATAGTCTACTGTTTGTAAATAAAACTTAACTGCTTGTAGACCATAGTCATGTGAAATATTGGTATATAGTGAAGTCACATTGGCAGTAACTAAATACGCTCCTGTAGGGATATGTAATATTTGAAGGTCATTAAGCATTTGTTTAGTATCCTTGATGTAGGATTTGGTGTTGGCAACAAGGGGTTGTAGGAAAAAATCAACATATTCCCCTATTCTGGAAACCAGAGCGTTAATACCACTAATTATCAGCCTACCTGGAGGTTTAGATGCATTAGATTCATGGGAAGACTTATGACCTTGACACATTCATATCATGTAACTCAGGGCTCAAAATTTCAAGTCCTGAGCTACTAGCCAGGCCTTAAGGGTTACTCGCCACCAGTTGCTCCACCCAAGCCCTACCCTGCCCACCCCTAATTCCACCCCTAAACACGCCCTCATAAATTATCTCATGAAATAACACTTAAATGTTTTATGCAGAATTAAGTTATGAAAATAAATATTAACAACAACTTTATCAGTGCCCGTCAGTGCAGCCTCACCTGTGCCCAACAATACAGCCTACCTGTGTCTATCAATACCGCTTCACCTGTGCCCAACAATGCAGCCTACCTGTGTCCATCAATGCGGCTTCACCTGTGCCCAACAATGCAGCCTACCTGTGCCCAACAATGCAACCTACCTGTGTCAGTCAATGCCGCTTCACCTGTGCCCAACAATGCAGCCTACCTGTGTCCATCAATGCAGCCTACTTACCATCAATGCAGCCTACCTTTGCCCATTCAACCCCTCCCCCGCTCCGAGGTAGCCCATGCTCGCCAGCCCTCATTTTCCAGTAGGCGAGTAGAAAATTTGAGGGCTGATGTAACTCCACATATGTGGTGTATCTCCTCTAATGTACATGTAGTCTGCAATATGTTGGGAGGACTACTAGATGCCTTACAGATCAACTTAGAGAACATATTTACAACATCAGACGTGGCTTTAAACACCATGGAGTTTATTTACTAAGGGAAAATCCACTTTGCACTACAAGTGCACTTCTAAAAGGGGGACATGCAAGGAAAAAAAAACATAATTTTTGCTGGCACATGATTGGATGATAAAATCAGCAGAGCTTCTCCCTATTTCAGATCTTCCCCTCAGATCTATAGCGACTGCACTTTCAAGTATACTTCCAAGTGCACTCGCAGTGCACTTGTAGTGCAAAGTGGATTTGCCTTTAGTAAATCAACCCCCGTAGTTTATCTGCCCATTTCAGAGAAGTTCATAATTATATTTTATTGTATTGTAACTGTATTGTCTCCCTTTTATTTTGTAAAGCGCTGTGTATACTGTTGGCACTATATAAATTCTGTATAATAATAATAGGAATCCAAAAGATATTTCATTTGTGGGCATTGAAAAGCTTGAACCACACTGGAGGGGATGTAATAAAACTAGGGAAATTTCCAAAATGGTCTAGGAGCTTAAAACATACACCCCCTATGGGTTAAACGTGGATTGGGTTACTAATTGCTTTATCGACACCAAATTGCACATCTCATTAATCTTATTTTACTATATTTATTACTTATTCTCTACGTCACCCATGCTGATTTTTGGTAATGAAATAATATTACATATCTTTACCATATTATAATTTACCATGTTATTTACTTTTTAATCTTACCTACTGTAGGTGCATCTATATGTATTCACATCTATTTTTTAACAATTTATCTTTGATGCACCTTTTCTGAAGGTTCATGTAAACCCTTCTGCAGGATAAAATGAATTTTATTTATGTACTCCTTTGAGGGCTTTATTTAATCTTTCTTGCGCATTATAATTAATGTATTTGTTTACAATTAGACAAACATATTTTCGTCTGATCCATCCTTGTTTTGACATTTGGTGGTGTCCCCTCTACAAATGTAGTTATTGATAATTTTGCCCTTTATACCGACTGTATGATTATTTGGTGAATGTCTTCCACGGCCCTTACTAAACATAGCTGCTGATTCACTTCCAGGTCTGCTCAAACATGGCTGTCGGTCAACTTCTGGTTCTCCAGCAAGATGGCCACATTACCACTTATGGTCGCGGTCTTCCGTCAGAATTAGACACACCTGCAGTTGAGGACACCACTCTGTATATATTTCTCTAGACGTCATGGCCAAAAGACCCAGTGACAACGTCCCTTTGGACATGTAAAACACGTTGGGGCGAGATACTTGGCACTGACGTCTCGCTGCTGTGCGATTCCGGGTCGCCAGCAGCTGCCTATGTGAGTTTTTTTTATTTGTTCATCTGCTTTTATGTGGCTTTTACTTTTGCAATAAATTTACTACACTATGATACTCCTTCTGGGCTCTGGGTGAGCTTATTTATTCTCAGTTGGACTCCTGGTTACAACAATCTGCAGGATTGATCCACTGTGATACTTCCAGAGGGATTTCCATATGTGTATAAGGCTTCCATGCTGCTGTTACAGCAGCCATTAAGTCTGGTGAGTTTTCATTTTGCTTGATGGTGGCGGTTAATTGGGCTGGACAATACTGCTGTACATATTTTTCACTGCAACTGTGGCCTTAACTGTAGACTGATTCTTATCCATCTGGACTGATTTGGACTATTCTCTACAGTCAAGAGGCATCAAGTTTTATTGACTTTCATCTATTATTATGTTTTTGGGCGCTACACTTCTTATATGATTTGTGATATTAGTTAGCTATACTATTTATGTGTTAGCTGCCTCTGTTATATACATTTATTTTTTGACAGAAATCTTACATTTATTACAAAGATATTTTTTCTAATCATTTTTTGCCTGTGGTCCCCCCCTCCCAAATCCATACTGGACCCTTATCAAGGATCAGGGTCCAGTATGAATTTTGGGGAACCCTGGTTTTACATACAAAATTAAACTGGCCAGGAAATATCATTTTGTTTCATTTTGTTTTCTTTCTAAATGTCACTTTTACAGAAGTACATCCTACAGGTGCCACGTCGCATGCAGATTTAAAGTGGAACAAAACTCAGGACTACTCTTCTATGCTCTTACGGTCTGAAGGCTGGCAAGTTCATTTTATTGCAGGTATGTTTATTTTATTGCGGAAGAGACACTGCTTGGTTATATTGCAATAAAGAGCCTGCCTATTCATATTTTTTTATGACTTTAGTTTCGCTTTAAGGCATCTCCTGAGGATGTTTTTAAAATAATTGTATATTTTAATGATACCCTTTTAAGCCTTATTAGGAGACTCCCTTTCCACTGAAAGTAAAAAAAAAAAAAAAAAGGAACTTGGGCATTGGTACATGTCCACCATGGCAGTGCCCAGCTACCAATGCCCATTTTTTTTATTTTATCAAAAGCTTGCAAATTGGTCTTCAAAGGGCAGAAAAAAATTACAAGATTCGACTCCCATAAACTTCAATGCAGTTCAGGCATTGTGTCTCGGTATGCTTCCTTCGGCTGCTGTAACCATGTATATACAAAATCACTTTGTCCAACACTGTGGCTCAATTGTGCCATGTGCTTACAGCACCTCCTGTGTGAAGGTAATTTTAGATGGAAAAAGGAATGGCGTGGTTCACAGTCACACATAGAGGTGCAATCAAATTAGTTTTGAGGAACATTATCATATTTTTCCAAAAAAAAATAATATATACGGTAGCTGTTTTAATGATTGATTATATATCATTTGTGTGTTTACATTTTTGTATATATACTGTATATATTATTGTGTTTTCTGGTCTGATGTGCAGGGCAGGCAAAGAATTGTAGTCTATATAGTAGTTGTCATACAGCATTTTTAATAGTTTGGTTTTTTTAAAAGATGCTGTCGACAACTAACATTTACAGGCTTGCATTAAGTGATGATCGTGTCTGTAATAAAAAAGCAAAACAGGCACTATCTGTCTCTCAGCTCATGCTGTTTAGTAGTTCCTCTTTTAAAAATGAGCTGTGTATTATTTATACTATACAAAGTTCCTCATACATAAAAAATCAGAACAGATCAGATCTGAAATTTATACTTTCAAGTATATCATTATGTACAAATAAATAAAACACTAGCACATACTGTATAAGAAACTGATGCAAAATAAATCAATATATTCTAATTCTAGATATGTTATTAATCATGCTGCACAGATGTCTAATGAATCTGAAAAAGAGCCCCAGATAGGGTTGCAAAGGCAGGATTAACTGAGCTGTTTATACCATTCATCATCCCTCTTATGATGTGCTTCTATGTTTCAGTTTCGATTAGACACACTGGCTTGTTTGCATACCTCTCTCTTTATGTGATGCCTTATTTCCTCTAAGGTTAATCATACTGTAAGTACAAGTAAATAGAGGCAGCCTTAAGGTTCTCAGAGATACAGCAAGGCCACCAGACATAGAGAACTTACCCAATAATTATCAGCAAAATTGTCTTTAGCCTGCTCCATAAATGTGTATGCATGGTCAATGTTCATAGAAGGGTAAGGAGGAAGGTGTAGCTCTTTTCTGTTCTTCTGTCCTTACACAGACCAATATTGCAGCGAAAGATTGGGGTGTGTCAGACAAGTTTTGTCACTTTTTTTCACAGTTTTTTAGTGTTTAGTGGATATTGGAGATTTTTAAAAAAAAAAAAATCTTTTTCGTACATCACGGGACACAGAGCGACTTAGTCATTACTAATGGGTTATATAGTTTACCTTCAGGTGCTGGCACTGGCAACTTCCAAACCGGAAGTACCCTCCCCTATATAAGCCCCTCCCATCCGGGAGCACCTCAGTTTTTTGCCAGTGTCTAAGGTGTTGGCCAAAGAGTAACATGTGTTTTCCTGGGCTTGCGTACAGGTTCTTTTACGGGCCTTAGTAAGCTGTTCCGGATCCCACCAAAAAAGCTTCATAGCTAAACGGTCGGTACCCAGGCCTTGCAACAGAAGAGCAAGGTTTTGCCTGTAATGCCTCTCTTAGGAGGGCTGGACCCTGGGATCCAGAGCTCTGGTCATACCCACGACCAAGATGTTTTCTGTGCAGGGTGCTATACAGGTCCAGGGGAGTGGAATCCTTGGGAACCCGGTCCCTGAAGGTTTAATTACAATGCCTGCCGTGATAGGTGAAGTTTGGGCTTCTGTGGTCCAAACAGAGTCCTGCGGCGGGGAACAGGTAAGTGGGGGCCCCCAGGAACTTGGTTCTATTGGGGGACCCCCAAGCCTAATTTGTCTTGCTGTCTGTTACCTAACGGTATTCCCGCTAATATCTGTGTATGCCTGTAACTACTGAAAAATGTAAAATTTTAATAGTAGTCAAGAAAAAAAAAAAGAGGACCGCGGTACCTGTGTTAAACCACTAGAGGCCGCTGTGGTCCATTTTTTCTTGTCATGTGGATCTTTGGTTTTCTCAAGTCAAAAGATCCAGGCAGTTGGTAAGTTCTCTTTGGGAATCCACTTCCTCTGCCCTGTTGCTGCGCTCATCCACCGCACAGGCCCTCCGGCAAAAAGGGCCCTGGCTCCTAGTCCCTGTTTGGTTTTCGAAAAGGGCGCCAATGGTGCACGGGCGCGCGCGGGCGCGTGCACGCGCCTCCTATGGAAAAAAAGGGGCGGGGCGGGTGGATGACGCTCGATGCGCGCTGCGGCGCTTCTGCGCATGTTCAGGCGTCCCAGCTTGTATAAAAGACACAGTACAAGTGTCAGCTGGATGCAAACAGAGCTAGCAACAAACAGTGGCACACAGAGGCGGTTGATGCAGGCATCCCCATAGAAAGGCACTTTAGTGGACACCAACTGGTATATAGCAGCAACTGTGTTAGACTATTACCAGCAAAATTGGTGTATGACGACGGGAATACCTCAGCTTTGTGCTTAAAGGATATGTCGTCCAGACGCTCCGGAAATAAGTCTTCCAGGAAGCCAAAGGGGTCTCCATCGGGCTCTGAGGATATTGGGCATGCTTGTACTGCACCAATCTCCCCTGAGAATTCAGAGGTCAGTAGCCGTAGGAACCCCGCAGGAGTGCCTGGTGCTGTGGCTGTCCCCAGTCCACCTGCTCCTGTATATATAACAGAGGAGGTTTTATCCTCAACTCTGGGAGGATTGGAAGAGAGATTAACAGCATTGATCGCTGCTTCCCTGTCACAGGGAAAGCGCGTCCGATCTCCGTCTCCTCCTTCAGAGTGCCTGTTAGTGGAGGAACAGCCCCACACAGAGATCGACCTACCTGAAGGGGATCAGGATGAGGTTGATTCAGTTATGGAGGAATCAACAGTGGAAGAACCTTTCTCAGCATCTCAGGCTGAAAGATTATGGGTTCAGTCTCTGACTAACATGGTCCGATCAGCATTTAAAATGCCTCTGGCGGAACCATCAACCACTACGGTTTCCTCGCTGGGGTCGCTAAAAGCTCCCCAGGCTGTCTGTTCCTTCCCAATCCACCCTTTATTAGAAGGGCTTATTTACCAGGATTGGGAGCATCCTGATAAAATATTTGCTCCCCCCAAGAGATTTCCGGTGATCTATCCCATGGAGGATAAGTTCATAAAAAAATGGAGGGTCCCTACAGTGGATGCAGCCATCTCTTCTGTGAACAAATCACTGACATGTCCAGTAGATAATGTTCCAATGTTCAAAGACCCAATAGATAAAAAATTGGAGTCTTTACTAAAATCTGCTTTCTCTACAGCAAGCATGGTGACACAACCTGCGGTAGCAGCGATTGGAGTCGGCCAAGCGGTGAAAGATCAGTTGAAACAAGTCTTAAGGGACTTACCAGATCAGCAGGCTCTTGCCCTAGCTGACCTGCCTAGAGCCTTGTGTTTTGCGGTGGACGCCATAAAGGATACAATCCAACAGGCCTCCCGCTTTACGCTGTCTGTAGTACATATGCGTAGGCTTCTATGGCTCAAAAACTGGTCTGCTGAAGCTCCCTGTAGGAAATTGCTGGTTAGCTTCCCATTTCATGGAGAACGCTTATTTGGAGAAGATCTGGACAAATATATCCAGAAAATTTCTGCCGGTAAAAGTTCACTCTTACCGGTTAAGAACAAAAGTAGAAGTCCTTCTTTTAAGAGGCCTACTTCTCCAGTCCCTGGCACATCGGCTGTGAAACAGTTCCGACGGCCTCCGCGGTCAAATTCAGGGGGCAGAAATCAGGGACAATCACAGGGTAACAAGAAACCCTGGATCAAGAGAGGTACAAAACCTCCCCCCAAGTCATGAAGCGTTGCCCCCACTCAATCAGGTGGGGGGAAGACTTCAGTTGTTCACAGAGACCTGGCGGGACACCATCAGAGACAGATGGGTGCTCTCCGCAGTAAGTCTGGGATACAAGCTGGAGTTAAAAGACACTCCTCCTGCCCAATTTATGAGGTCAAACGTGCCAAGAGATCCCCAGAAGAGAGGATCCCTCCTTCTGGCACTAGAACAACTATTGCTCCAAGGTGTAATCATGAAGGTTCCCCTGGAAGAAAGCGGATTCGGGTTTTACTCGAACCTTTTCACAGTCCCCAAACCAAATGGGGACGTGAGGCCCATATTAAATCTAAAAGGGCTAAACAAGTTCCTAAATATCAGGACTTTTCGGATGGAGTCGATCCGATCGGTGGCCACCGCCCTACAAGGGCAGGAATGGTTAGCCTCGATCGACATAAGGGATGCTTATCTGCATATTCCCATCTTTCCGGCCCACCAGAAATTTCTATGCTTTGCAGTAGAAGGGCGCCATTTTCAGTTCAGAGCCTTACCTTTCGGTCTGGCCACAGCACCACGAGTGTTCACAAAAATTCTGGCCCCACTATTGGCCAATCTAAGAACACAAGGTGTAACGATAATGGCATATCTAGACGACCTGCTACTAATAGACCACTCAGTGGAAAAGCTGGAAGTAGCTATTCACAAGACAATCAAGTATCTGGAATATCACGGTTGGATTATCAACCGGGACAAGTCAGCTCTAAGACCAGTCAAAAGTCTGGAATACTTAGGGCTAAGGCTGGATTCAAATCAGAGAAAGATTTTCTTACCTCCAGAGAAGGTGTCGTCTTTAAAAGATTTGACCCACATAGTGGGTACAAAAAGAAAACCATCCATACGCCTGTGCATGAGGCTGCTGGGAAAAATGGTGGCTTCATTCGAAGCAGTACCCTACGGTCAATTCCATTCAAGGAACTTGCAGAGGGCCATACTGTCAGCCTGGAACAAAAAAGTTCAGGCTTTAGACTTACCAATGTCCCTGTCCCCTTTCGTTCGCAAGAGCCTCCGTTGGTGCCCCAGAATCTGGAAAAAGGGAAACCCTTCAGTCCAGTTTCTTGGAAGGTGGACACTACAGATGCCAGCCTCATAGGCTGGGGGGCAGTACTGGAGCAATGGTCTCTCCAGGGCAAGTGGTCAGAAGCAGAGAAGGCCCTGCCCATCAATCTCTTAGAGATACGAGCAGCCCGGTATGCCCTAGTAGCATGGACATCCAAACTCCAAGGGTCCCCTGTCAGAATTCAATCAGACAATGCCACAGCAGTGGCATATATCAATCACCAGGGTGGCACCAGGAGTCGTGCAGCCCAGAGGGAAGCGAATTGCATCCTGGAATGGGCAGAAAGATATGTCCCAGCCATATCCGCGGTTTTCATCCCAGGAGTGGAAAATTGGAGAGCGGACTTTTTAAGTCGCCAGCAATTATGCCCGGGGAATGGTCTCTTCACCCCGAGGTTTTCCAGGCAATATGCCAGCGGTGGGGAACACCGGATGTAGATCTGCTAGCATCCAGATTCAACGCAAAGGTGGACAGATTTGTGTCTTGCACAAGGGATCCCCTAGCTTGCGGCTCGGATACCCTAGTGTTCCCTTGGGATCAGTTCAAGCTGATATATGCATTCCCACCGCCACAATTGTTACCGCGATTAATCCGCAGAATCAGGGTAGAAAAGAAACCAGTGATTCTGGTGGCTCCAGCATGGCCCCGAAGGGCATGGTACGCGGAGATTGTAAAAATGTCAGTGAGGAGTCCTTGGACCCTCCCACATCGTCCGGACCTGCTGTCGCAAGGACCGATATACCACCCTTCCTTACCAGCCCTAGGTTTGACGGCCTGGCTATTGAAGCCCACATTCTGAAAAAGAGAGGGCTCTCTAATCCTGTGGTATCTACCATGATCAATGCCAGGAAGCCGGTATCCAGGCAGATCTATTATAGGATCTGGAAGGCGTACATTACATGGTGTGAGGCCAAGAAATGGCATCCACGTAAGTACGTGATAGGTAGGATTTTGGACTTCCTACAGTGGGCTGTAGATAGGAAGCTGGCCTTGAGTACTATCAAGTGTCAGATTTCGGCCTTGTCAATATTTTTTCAAAGGCCCTTGGCTTCGCATTCACTAGTCAAAGCTTTCATACAAGGAGTGATGCGTATTAGCCCTCCGGTTAGTATTCCCATATGTCCATGGGACTTAAACCTGGTTCTGTCGGTTCTACAGAAACAACCGTTTGAACCATTGCAACACATTTCCTTGATTCTTCTCACCAGGAAATTGATTTTCTTAGTAGCCATTTGTTCGGCTAAAAGAGTATCGGAATTAGCCGCCTTGTCCTGTAAGGAGCCATATCTGGTTGTCCATAAGGACAGAGTAGTATTACGTCCTCATCCAGCCTTTCTTCCTAAGGTGGTATCGAGGTTTCATTTGAACCAAGATGTGGTTCTTCCTTCTTTTTTCCCCAAACCTAGCTCGGTAGAGGAAAAGTTATTGCATTCTTTGGATGTAGTAAGAGCAGTTAAGGCTTATCTAAAAGCCACTGCTCAGATTCGCAGAACGGATACTTTGTTTATTCTGCCGGAAGACCCCAGAAAGGGTCAGGCAGCATCAAAATCTACTTTAGCCAAGTGGATTCGACAGGTCATAATACAAGCCTATGGCTTGAGAAAGAGACCGCCTCCATTCAAAGTTAGGGCGCACTCCACAAGAGCAGTTGGAACTTCATGGGCAGTGCATCACCAGGCCTCCCTGGCTCAAATCTGTAAGGCCGCAACATGGTCTTCAGTACACACGTTTACTAGATTCTACCAGGTAGACGTTAGAAGTCAGGAGGATGTCGCCTTTGGGCGCAGTGTGTTGCAGGCCGCAAAAGATCCTCATGCCTGATGGCGCCCAGCTTATGTATCCCTCCCCTCATTTGGCATTGCTTTGGGACGTCCCATTAGTAATGATTAAGTCGCTCTGTGTCCCGTGATGTACGAAAAAGAAAAAGGGATTTTTATAACAGCTTACCTATAAAATCCTTTTCTTGGAGTACATCACGGGACACAGAGCTCCCACCCCTCTTTTTGGGACACTTATTGCTTTGCTACAAAACTGAGGTGCTCCCGGATGGGAGGGGCTTATATAGGGGAGGGTACTTCCGGTTTGGAAGTTGCCAGTGCCAGCACCTGAAGGTAAACTATATAACCCATTAGTAATGACTAAGTCGCTCTGTGTCCCGTGATGTACTTCAAGAAAAGGATTTTACAGGTAAGCTGTTATAAAAATCACTTTTTTTATCCCACATGGACTGTACTGGTGAAATCTCTGCACTTGAGTTATTGGGTTTGCACACTTAACCGCTTGCAGACCAGCCGCCGTCATTATACTGCAGCAGGTCGGCACGTTCCCGTGAACCGTCGTAGCCGTACGTCGGCCCTTTAAGCGGGGATAGCAGGGGCGCGCGAGCACGCCCACTGCACTGCAGGGGTGCGGATGCGCGTGGCCAGAGGTTGCGATGACCACCGCCGACGTGCGATCGCAGGCACGAGTGCCAGAACAGGTACGTGTGTGTAAACAAATCCTGTTCTGTGGGGAGAGGAGAGACAGATCGTGTGTTCCTACTAGCTAAGAACAATGATCTGTCATCTCCTCTAGTCAGTCCCATCCCCCTACAGTTAGAACACACACGAGGGAACACAGTAAACCCCTTGATTGCCCC
Source organism: Rana muscosa (assembly GCA_029206835.1). Taxonomy (NCBI): domain Eukaryota; kingdom Metazoa; phylum Chordata; class Amphibia; order Anura; family Ranidae; genus Rana; species Rana muscosa. Next base: position 425,637,272 of record CM055122.1, read on the forward strand.
TAGTGTTAACCCCTTCCCTGCCAGTGGCATTTACACAGTAATCAGTGCATTTTATAGAAATGGTCCCAAAAATTTGTCAAAAGTGTCTGATCTGTCCGCCAAAAATCGCTGATCAGCGCCATTACTAGTAAAAAAAATTATAATAATAAAAATTCCATTAATCTTTCCTCTATTTTGTAGACGCTATAACTTCAATATATGCTTATTGCGATTTTTATTACTAAAAATATGTAGAAGATAACATATCGGGTGGCACAGTGGTGTAGTGGGTAGCACTCTCACCTAGCAGTAAAAAGCGTCGCTGGTTCAAATCCCAACCACGACACTACCTGCCTGGAGTTTGCATGTTCTCCCTGTGCCTGCGTGGGTTTCCTCCCACACTCCAAAGACATGCTGGTAGGTTAATTGGCTTCTGTCTAAATTGGCCCTAGTATATGAATGTGAGTTAGGGACCTTAGATTGTTAGCTCCTTGAGGGTAGGGACCAATGTGAATGTACAATGTAAAGTGCTGCATAAATTGACGGCGCTATATAAGTACCTAAATAATATTAATAATATCGGCCTAAACTGAGGGGAAAATTCACTTTTTTTCAAAAAAAAAAAAATGGGCATATTTATTATAGCAAAAAGTAAAAAATATTGTGTTTTTTTCACAATTGTCGCTCTTATTTTGTTTATAGTGCAAAAAATAAAAACTCCAGAAATTATCAAATGCCACCAAAAGAAAACTCTAATTGTGGGAAAAAAAGGACGTCAATTTTGTTTGGGTACAGAGTCGCACGACCCAGCAATTGTAAGTTAAAGCAACGCAATGCTGGGGCTGAAGTGGTTAAACTGGCCGTTGAGGGATTGCAATTCAGCTAGTTTAGCAGGGGTCGGCTGAATTTTGATCCATATATGGCCATTCCTGCTCGACAGAAGTCAATCTAACAAATTTTGTCAATCAGCAGCTTGCAGCCAATCAGCTGCAGTTGCTGATGCTGATGAGTGTATTTTGACAGCGGAGGAGTCCAGCTGTCAGAACACAATGGCACAGCAGGGCGATCCCTCTATGTACCTTACTTGCCTGGATCTAGAATCCCTTTGCCCTCTGGTTAATTGAAAAAATAAAAATGAGGCATCTATGGCCACCCTTACCATGGATGTTATGTAGGAGCTCCACCCTCTCTAACCTTAGTAGACAGGAACAGCATCTGAAACTATGGCTTGTTGTTAGATTAATAAAAAATGTATTTGCTAGTTTAGCCTAACAAATGTAGCCCAGGGGTTGCAACTATAGTTATTATGTTGAATGGTTTATTGTTTATTAAATAAGAGTTTGGCTCCCTCTAGTGACCATTGAACTCTGTCAGGATTTTCCTTCCTTCTGAGAAGTGAACAGAGCCGTGCATTGTGGGATATGTAGTCTGGATGAGGAAGTGACTCGTTTTGTTGAACCAGCTTTGGACTACAGGACACACAATGCAAAGTGCACAGAACAGCCTGCTGGGAGGGGAGATAAAAGGACAGCCTCTCTGGACGCCATTCAACTGCCAGCAGGAGGTCTGTGTGTGTGACCAGGAGTGAGAGACTGCGGCCTACAGAGGAGAGTCAGATTGCCCGCCCCAGAAGGATCTTTGAGGACGGCCCTGCTAACTGAGCAGGTGGATCGGCCTGCGCTTCAGAGCATTTGAAGCCATCTGCATTCCAGCCCACCCCGGAGTTGCAGCACGGCGTGGCGACGCCATCTTCACTTACGGAAGCACCAGGAGGAGATTCCGGATGGAGTCTAACATCTGTTGGGATCCATTGTGGTGAGAGGGCACCTGCCCATCCAAGTAGTGACTGCCGTGTTGCTGAGTGAGTTTCTTTACTACAGACTGCTGGTGAGACTTGCAGATCCACGGCTGTGGATCTGCTGCACCCAGGCATCAGACAGCTAGACTTTGGGGCCTTGCTTTTCTCCCTTGTGCTGTAAGGTCAGTACTGTATTACTCACACATAGAAGAAGGAATTTACAAGTGGGAATAGTTCTTCAGCTGAGCCATCATTAGCATCTTGTTCTGCAGCCATTGCCCTTTTGTTCTTTTGGATTACAAGCAAATACACAAATCAATACTGCAGTATAATATAAGGCTAGCTGAAGACATCTGGAAATTAAGGAACATTTACCACTTTCTTCTTCTACAAAGCTTTACTGTACTACATTGGAGCTCTGCTCTGAACTGCCATCTAGGGGGAGCCATTTAGTGAGAAATAGTCAGATCCTGCGCTGTTTTACTGTATTTACTGTTGTGCATTTTTGGTACTGGTCTGTGTTCTGAGGCCTCAGTGGAAAGGTATTCAATACATGCGTTAAAGCTATTGAGGGCCTATCTCCCTGTGCACATGTTCACATATACCCCTTCAAGTTGTCATCAGGTTACAAGTACATGATGTATGTGCACTGAATAATATTTTTGTCGATCATAACCTGTGTTCATTCATTTGTTATTCATACCCTTTTCATTGTGTTATTCTTTATATCAGTAAACATTCCTGAGTGGTTCAGTAAAATTGTGTAAGTTTCTCATTACTAACGTGACATTTCAGGATGGAACCCAAGGTGTCAGAGGTAAGAGAGGATCTGCAGAGTCGGGTTGGCCAGTGGGGTATTAAGTCAATCAGCAGCCCCCATGGGGATACCGCTAAACAAAGTTTGCTTAAAAAGCTGGCCATATATGGGTAAAACTTTGGCCAGTTCAGCAGAAAGCAGCCGAATTTTGATCTATGTGCGGCCGTTCCCAGTCATAAAAAGTCAATCTATTGATTGACTTTTCATGACCGGGCTTGTTGTAAAATTCCACTCGACCAGCACATTTAACCAATGGGCTGCAGCGCTGATCAGTGTATTCTGACTGCGGGATAGTCCCACTATCAGAATACAATGACACAAAGGGGAGGATTTCCCCATCCACCTTAAATGTGGGGATGGGGAAATCAGCTCAGTTTTTCTGTTTACCCTGCTTGGCTGAACAAGGAAAATGATTAATGTATGGCCAATTTAAGTTTAATATAATTTCTGGGTGTAGTGACTATTTAAAAGATGTTTCAAAAGTGGGAGTATGTCTATGGGAATGTTTAACCATTCTTTCAGAAGCGCATTTGTGAGGTCAGGCAATGATGTTGGACGAGAAGGCCTGGCTTGCAGTCTCCACTCTAATTCATCTCAAAAGGTGTTCTATCAGGTGGAGGTTAAGACTCTCTGCAGGCCAGTCAAGTCCCTCCACCCCAAACTCGCTCATCCATGTCTTTATGGACCTTGCTTTGTGCACTGGTGCACAGTCATTTTGGAACAGAAGGGGGCCATCCCCAAACTGTTCCCGCAAAGTTGGGAGCATGGAATTGTCTAAAATGTCTTGGTATGCTGACGCCTTAAGTGTTCCCTTCACTGGAACTAAGGGGCCAAGCCCAACACCTGAAAAACAACCCGACATCATAATCCCCCCTCCAACCTGACCTTAACCCGATAGAGCACCTTTGGGATGAATTAGAGCGGAGACTGCGAGCCAGGCTGTCTCGTCCGACATCAGTGTCTAACCTTACAAATGTGCTTCTGGAAGAATGGTCAAACATTCCCATAGACACACTCCTAAACCTTGTGGACAGCCTTCCCAGAAGAGTTGAGGCTGTTATATCTGCAAAGGGTGGGCCAACTCAATATTGAACCCTACGGACTAAGACTGGGATGCCATTAAAGTTTATGTGTGCATACAGGCAGGTGTCCCAATACGTTTGGCAATATAGTGTATATTGTACATTCACATCGATCCATACACTCAAAGAGCATACAATCTAAGGCCCCCAACTCACAATCATACATACACATACTAGGGCCAATTTAGACAGGAGCCGATTAACCTTCCAGTGTTGGAGGAAACTGAGTTACCCAAAGGAAACATAATTCACTCTTGAGAAGAGGAGAATAAGGGGGATATGATTAACATGTACAAATATATAAGGGGTCCATATAGTGAATTTGGTGTTAAGGTTATTCACTTTACAGTCAACACAAAAGACAAGGGAGCACTCTTTACGTCTAGAGGAAAATATATTTAATTTCCAAATATGGAAAGGTTTCTTCACAGTAAGAGCTGTGAAAATGTGAAACAGACTCCCTGCAGAGGTGGTTCTGGCCAGCTTGGTAAATTGCTTTAAGAAAGGCCTGGATACTTTCCTAAATGTACATAATATAACTGAGTAGGGATGAGCTCGGTGTTCGAGTCGAACGTAGGTTCGACTCGAACATCGGCTGTTCGCGCGTTCGGCGAACAACGAACGATTTGGGCCGTTCGCGCCAAATTCGAGTGACGCGAACGGCCCACAATACACTGCGCCATCGCAGTGTAATCCCGGCGCTGTGACCCTGCCTGCTTGGCCCTGCATGCTTGGCCAATCACAGCGCCGGCAGCGAGGAGAGCAATGATTTGCCACAGGCAGGATGCCTGTGGCCAATTATTGCTGAGGGGGTTTAGTGCACGCCCCACACTATAAAAGGCCGCCAGCGCGGCGGCCTCGTGTAGTGTGTTCCGGCGCAGGGAAAGAGAATGATAGGCAGGGACAGTGTCATATTTTTTCTTTGCTAAACCTTGTGTGTAGGGACAGAGAAGGATAGGTAGGGAGAGTGTCAGTGTCATATTCTTTGCTAAACCTTGTTTGTAGGGACAGAGAAGGATAGGCAGGGAGAGTGTCAGTTTCATATTCTTTGCTAAACCTTGTGTGCTGAACCATATTGCTAAACCTTGTGTGTAGGGACAGACAAGGATAGGCAGGGAGAGTGTCAGTGTCATATTCTTTGCTAAACCTTGTGTGCTGAACCATATTGCTAAACCTTGTGTGTAGGGACAGACAAGGATAGGTAGGGAGAGTGTCAGTGTCATATTCTTTGCTAAACCTTGTTTGTAGGGACAGAGAAGGATAGGCAGGGAGAGTGTCAGTTTCATATTCTTTGCTAAACCTTGTGTGCTGAACCATATTGCTAAACCTTGTGTGTAGGGACAGACAAGGATAGGCAGGGAGAGTGTCAGTGTCATATTGTTTGCTAAACCTTGTGTGCTGAACCATATTGCTAAACCTTGTGTGTAGGGACAGACAAGGATAGGCAGTCAAGAGTGTCAGTGTCATAATCTTTGCTAAACCTAGTGCGCTGAACCATATTGCTAAACCTTGTGTGTAGGAACAGACAAGGATAGGCAGTCGAGAGTGTCAGTGTCATAATCTTTGCTAAACCTAGTGCACTGAACCATATTGCTAAACCTTGTGTGTAGGGACAGACAAGGATAGGCAGTCGAGAGTGTCAGTGTCATAATCTTTGCTAAACCTAGTGTGCTGAACCATATTGCTAAACCTTGTGTGTAGGGACAGACAAGGATAGACAGTCGAGAGTGTCAGTGTCATAATCTTTGCTAAACCTAGTGCGCTGAACCATATTGCTAAACCTTGTGTGTAGGGACAGACAAGGATAGGCAGTCGAGAGTGTCAGTGTCATAATCTTTGCTAAACCTAGTGCGCTGAACCATATTGCTAAACCTTGTGTGTAGGGACAGACAAGGATAGGCAGTCAAGAGTGTCAGTATCATAATCTTTGCTAAACCTAGTGTGCTGAACCATATTGCTAAACCTTGTGTGTAGGGACAGACAAGGATAGGCAGTCGAGAGTGTCAGTGTCATAATCTTTGCTAAACCTAGTGCGCTGAACCATATAGCTAAACCTTGTGTGTAGGGACAGACAAGGATAGGCAGTCGAGAGTGTCAGTGTCATAATCTTTGCTAAACCTAGTGTGCTGAACCATATTGCTAAACCTTGTGTGTAGGGACAGACAAGGATAGGCAGTCGAGAGTGTCAGTGTCAAAATCTTTGCTAAACCTAGTGTGCTGAACCATATTGCTAAACCTTGTGTGTAGGGACAGACAAGGATAGGCAGTCGAGAGTGTCAGTGTCATAATCTTTGCTAAACCTAGTGCGCTGAACCATATTGCTAAACCTTGTGTGTAGGGACAGACAAGGATAGGCAGTCGAGAGTGTCAGCGTCATAATCTTTGCTAAACCTAGTGCGCTGAACCATATTGCTAAACCTTGTGTGTAGGTACAGACAAGGATAGGCAGTCGAGAGTGTCAGTGTCATAATCTTTGCTAAACCTAGTGTGCTGAACCATATTGCTAAACCTTGTGTGTAGGGACAGACAAGGATAGGCAGTCGAGAGTGTCAGTGTCATAATCTTTGCTAAACCTAGTGTGCTGAACCATATTGCTAAACCTTGTGTGTAGGGACAGACAAGGATAGGCAGTCGAGAGTGTCAGTGTCATAATCTTTGCTAAACCTAGTGTGCTGAACCATATTGCTAAACCTTGTGTGTAGGGACAGACAAGGATAGGCAGTCGAGAGTGTCAGTCTCATATTCTTTGCTAAACCTAGTGTGCTGAACCATATTGCTAAACCTTGTGTGTAGGGACAGACAAGGATAGGCAGTCGACAGTGTCAGTGTCCTATTCTTTGCTAAACCTTGTGTGCAGGGAGAGAGAAGGTTAGGCAGGGGACAGTGTCAGTGTCATTGTTGCTAAGCCTCCTGCACAGTATACACCTGAAGCTAGCCCTTATTGCTGGTTTTCCCATCTCCCTGCAGGCCATTAGAATGTCTGGAAGGCAAACAAGGAGAGGCAGACAGTCAGGAGCCAATAAAAGAGGGCAAGCAGGCTCTGTGTCTGGGGGCAACAGTGCTGGTCGTGGACGCGGTGCATTGTCATCAGCACATGGCCATGGGACACGCTTGTCCTTCTTTTCGGCAGCTGGACATGTTGAGCCACATCATGCCGAAGACTTGGTAGAGTGGATGGCCAAGCCCTCCTCATCCTCCTCATCCTCTCTCACCCAGGCTCAGGGTACTGGCAAAGCAGCTGCCAAAGCGTCCTCTTCCCTGGTATCAATGTCATCATCAGTTACTCTTTCCCTAGACCCACCATGTCCTCCTACTGAGGAGTCCCCCGAACTGTTTGAGCACAGTGTTGGGTACATGCTCCAGGAGGATGCCCAGCGTTTCGAAGGGTCTGATGATGATACCCAGCTAGAGGAAGGCAGTAGCGTGAGAGCAGAGAGAGGGGATGCTCAAGAAGGACACCAATCTGGCAGTCATGTTCCAGCAGCTGCAGCATACTGCCAGATTGGCTCCAGTGATGAGGAGGGAGGGGATGATGAGGTCACTGACTCCACGTGGGTGCCTAATAGGAGAGAGGAGGAGGAGGAGGATGAGGAGGAGGCACATCTCCAACGAGGCAGGATGCCCTTGGGTGGCCATCGTAAGGGCAGCACACCGACGGAATCACACCGCAGAGCTCTGCCTGTGCAGGGCGCTGCCTCTGCCCGTTATTCAAAAAGTTCTTTGGTGTGGGCCTTTTTTGAGGCAAGTGCATCAGATCGCACAGCTGCTGTTTGCAACATATGTCTCAAGCGTATATCGCGTGGCCAAAACATCAGCCGCTTGGGCACCACATGCTTGACCAGACATATGTTGACCTGCCATGCAGCTCGTTGGCAAGCCTACCTTAAAGACCCACACCAAAGAACAAAGCGGACCTCTCCTTGCACCGCATCAGCTGGGATCTCCAACCCCACTATACCTTCAGTCCTCTCTGAAACCTGCACTGAGAGGAATGAAGGTGTAGAATTAGGTGTGTCACAGCCAAGTACTTGCGGCCACTCTGCTAGCAGTACACCGACGTCCGATTCTAGCAGGCAAATTTCCCTGCCCCAGCTGCTGGACCGTCGAAAGAAGTTCACTCCCAGCCATCCACATGCCCAGCGGTTGAATGCTAGCTTGGCTAAATTGCTAGCGCTTCAACTGCTGCCTTTTCAGTTGGTAGACTCGGCCCCCTTCCGTGAGTTTGTGCAATGTGCGGTTCCTCAGTGGCAGGTTCCCAAACGCCACTTTTTCTCACGGAAGGCGATTCCGGCTCTCTACCGGCATGTGGAAGGCAATGTCTTGGCCTCGCTGGACAGGGCGGTCAGCGGTAAGGTGCATATTACCGCTGACTCATGGTCCAGCAGGCATGGACAGGGACGTTACCTTTCTTTCACGGCCCATTGGGTCACTCTTTTGGCAGCTGGGAAGGATGCAGGACAAGGTGCAGTAGTGTTGGAGGTTGTTCCACCGCCACGCCTCCAAAATGCTACTACTGGTTGTGACACACCTCTGTCCTCCACCCCCTCCTCTTCTTCTTCCTCCGTGGCCTCTTCCTGTGCTTTGTCCTCGGAACCAGCGGTGCTCCGTAGGCGTTCAAGGGGCTACGCAAGTACGCAGGCAAAAAGATGCCATGCCGTGCTTGCGCTGGTGTGTTTGGGGGACAGGAACCACACTGGGGCAGAGGTTCTGTCTGCTCTGCAGGGGCAGGCCGAGAGGTGGTTGACGCCACGCCAGCTTAAGCCAGGAATGGTAGTTTGCGACAATGGCACCAACCTCCTCTCCGCTCTCCGACAGGGACAACTGACCCATGTGCCCTGTGTGGCTCACGTCCTTAACCTGGTGGTGCAGCGGTTCTTGGGCAGGTACCCGGGCTTACAGGATGTTCTGAGGCAGGCCAGGAAAGTCTGTGTGCATTTCCGCAGATCTTATAATGCCAGTGCTCGCCTGGGTGAGCTGTAAAAGGAGTTGAACCTGCCCAAGAACCGCCTTATATGTGACATGCCCACCAGGTGGAACTCAACGTTGGCCATGCTGCAGCGGCTGCACACGCAGCAGAGGGCCATCAATGAGTACCTGTGCGACTACGGCACCAGGACAGGGTCAGGGGAGCTCGGGTTTTTTTCACCACGCCAGTGGGGCATGATCAGGGATGCATGCACTGTCCTGGCACCATTTGAGGAGGCCACGAGGATGGTGAGCAGTGACAGTGCATGCATCAGTGACACTGTACCTCTTGTCCACCTGTTGGAACATACGCTGTGTGGAATAATGGACAGGGCACTTGAGGCAGAACAGAGGCAGGAAGAGGAGGACTTCCTTGCCTCTCAAGGCCCCCTTTACCCAGACAGTGTTCCTTCTGTCCCACCCATCACACAGGAAGAAGAGGAGGAGGAGGAGGAGGAGGATTGCTTCAGCATGGAGGTGGAGCCTGGCACTCAGCATCATCAGCAACAGTCTTTTAGGGATGATTTACAGTCCCAAGAAACCAGTGGACTTGTACGTGGCTGGGAGGAGGTGGCTGCGGTTCATGTCGTCCTTAGTGACCCAGAGGACTCCGGACCGAATGCCTCAGCTAACCTACGCTGCATGGCCTCCCTGATCCTGCAAAGTCTGCGGAAGGATCCTCTTATTCTTCGGATCAAGGAGAGGGACCATTACTGGCTAGCCACTCTCCTTGATCCACGGTATAAGGGTAAGGTTGCGGACCTTATCTTACCGTCGCAGAGGGAGCAGAGGATGAGACAACTCCGGGAGGCCTTGCAGAAAGGTCTGTGCAACGCGTTCCCAGAGACTGGCAGGTTACAAACTCCTGGCCTTGGACAACGAGTTGCTGAGGCTTCGGTCAGTCAAAGAAGGAGTGGTGGGGAAGGTGGCCGTCTGACCGAAGCGTTCAGACAATTCTTTAGTCCGCAGCCCCAAGGTATGATCGGTTCCAGCAACCATCGCCAGCGTCTGATATACATGGTGCAGGAATACCTAGGGGCAAGGTCAGACTTGGACACCTTCCCCACCGAAAATCCTCTGGCTTACTGGGTCTTGAGGATGGATCACTGGCCAGAGCTTGCACAGTATGCAATTGAGCTACTGGCTTGTCCTGCATCCAGCGTTCTTTCAGAACGCACATTCAGTGCTGCTGGAGGATTTGTCACGGATCACAGGGTGCGCCTGTCCACCGACTGTTGATCGACTGACCTTCATAAAGATGAACCAGTCTTGGATCACCACCAGCTACCAACACCTGAAGCTGATATAACAGACTAATTTATTTTCAAATGTCACATCCCTTCAAGACTGATGCTGATGCTGAGAGTTTGTCCTGTTATGTTGACTGACTATCCTCCTCCTCCTCAATGATCCGATTGACGATGATAGCTTGGAAGAACATTTTTGTTTCTGGGTGCCGCCACCAGTGGCTAAGGCCCAATTTTTCAGCCCCTGTTTAACAGGGGTGTGTTATTACAATTTTTTATGCAATGCTTTGCAGCAGGGCTCATTCCTGCACTCCAACTAGAGTATCTGGGAGTGGTTGCAGTGTCGTGGCACCAGCACCAGTGGCTAAGGCCCAATTTTTCAGCCCCTGTTCAACAGGGGCGTGTAATTACAATTTTTGATGCAATACTTTGCAACAGGGCTCATTGCTGTGCTCCAAGTACAGTATCTGTGAGGGGTTGCAGTGTTGTGGCACCAGTGCCTAAGGCTCAATTTTTCTGCCCCTGTTTAACAGGGGCATGTAATTATAATTCTTGATCTAATAATTCACAGCAGGGCCCATTCCTGCGCCCACCAAGACTAACTGTGAGGCCTTACAGTGTTGTGTCAACACCACCACCACCACCACCACCAAAGGCCCAATTTTTCAGCCCCTGTTCAACAGGGGCATGCAATTACAATTCTTGATCTAATAATTCACAGCAGGGCCCATTCCTGCGCCCACCAAGACTAACTGTGAGGCCTTACAGTGTTGTGTCAACACCACCACCACCACCAAAGGCCCAATTTTTCAGCCCCTGTTCAACAGGGGCATGCAATTACAATTCTTGATCTAATAATTCACAGCAGGGCCCATTCATGCGCCCACCAAGAGTAACTGTGAGGGCTCACAGTGTTGTGGCAACACCAACATGTAAGGGGCAAATTTCAGCTGAGTATATACGGCAGGCCCCTACTTTCAAACATCCAACTTACAAATGACTCCTCCTTGCAAACGGAAGGATACAACAGGAAGTGAGAGGAAATCTACCCCTAGGAAGGCAAATTCTCTCCTGTAAGAGTTAATATGGGAAAAAAAGTGTCTCCTCTCCACTGATTCTTTATCACCAATTCTTGTTTCAATAAAAACCCCAAATTTTCAAAAAACATTTGTCATTAGGACGGAAAGTGAGGTGAACTGTTCTGAACAGGTGCACACTGCACAGACAGCAAAACAAATGTTACAGGGGTGATAACCCTTCCCTATGTTTTCCAAAAAGCTTAAAAATAGATTTTTTGGCTGGAGCTACACTTAAACAATGTACCTGTTCAAAATTACAAACAGATTCTACATAAGAACAAACCTACAGTCCCTGTCTTGTATGCACCGCCTGTATACGGCTGTTCAGAGTATATAGGGCCTTTATTATTTTGTGTGCGGGGTTCCCCTTAATATCCATACAAGACCCAAAGGGCTGGTAATGGGCTGGGGTAAGGGGGGGGGGGGTGTGATGGGGTAGCTATGTCATTTTTCTTAAAGATTTTCATCCATATTACCAGGACCAGACATTACATTAAAGCCGCAAGCAGTTTTAAATGGCTTTTTTTCCTTTAGAAATGTAATTTTGTGCAGGGACAGTTCTAAACACGGGAAACACGTGGCACTTCACAGGCATACTTTAGACACCCCCCAGGTACGATATTTAAAGGAATATTTGACTTTTTTTTTCACTTTATGCATCATTAAAATGACTGCTCCAGAAAAACGGCCGTTTTTAAAACTTCTTTTTGCATTGATACATGTCCCCTGGTGCAGAACCTGGGTTCCCAAACCCTTTTTAGGACAATAACATGCATAATAGTCGTTATAATTAGCACTTTATATTTCGAACGTTCGCATCCATTGTATTTAATAGGGTTCTAAAGTTTGTGCGAAATTTCGGTCCGTTCGCGGGTTCTGGTGCGAACCGAACCCCAGGGGTGTTCGGCTCATCACTATAACTGAGTACTAACATTTATAGGTAAAGTTGATCCAGGGTAAATCCGATTGCCTCTCGGGGAATCAGGAAGGAAATTTTTCCCCCGCTGTAGCAAATTGGATCATGCTCTGCTGGGGTTTTTTGCCTTCCTCTGGATCAACTGTGGGTATAGAATTGGGTATATGGGATTGTACGATATTTTTTATTTATTTTTTATGGTTGAAGTGGATGGACTTTGTCTTTTTTCAACCTGACTAACTATGTAACTATGTAATCCTACTGCAGTAAGCGTCTGAATACAAAGCTCCAATCTTTGGTGCATAAGGATTTGTTTTGGAGGTGGTGTGCCATTACCAAGTTCCGATTCCCGAGCAGTAGTATAGCTCCCAACTGCCCCTGATTTCGAGGGACTGTCCCTGATTTGCAACAAAGTGCCCTTTTCCTCCTCATTTGTCCCTCATTTTGGTCTGATCCATATAGTTGTATATAAAATGCACTTTTTATCTTTTAAAAAGTGTTTCCCAGTGCTAAACCTTTCATCTGATTTCTTAATTGCTACATTTGTAAATTTCAAAACCAGTTTAAAGGAATAATTGTAGTAAAGCACTTGTGGGTTAACAATTTTTTTTTTTTTTTTACATATAGTTCTCCTTTAAGGAGAACCTTTGCTAATAGGTGTCCCTCGTTCCCATCTCAAAATGTTGGGGGGTATGTAGTAGGGTATTCTTTTTAGAAGGGCAGTCAACAGCACAATTTTTTTTTCTTCAAATGCTGGAGGCATCTGCAATACGTTGCAAAGTTCTGAAATCCTGTAGTAACAAGAGCAAATGTTTATAAAATCCCCAGCCAAAAGCAGTCCACACAACATTGCGGTACGCTGTAGAGACAAGGAGAGAAAACCAAATGTTTACAGGGTGCAGAGCCAGGTAAACTTGGTATATAAATAGAAGGCCCAGTATATATTATTTTTCTGTGCCATCTCCTCTGCACAGCACACACAGATGTCTCCTTGCTAATAAAATTAGATTTGGCTAGGATAGCATGTTGATTATTATTCATAAACACATTCTGAATGGCCAAAATGTTCAGCTGCTAAAGGAACTTGTATCATTTCAGGCAGGAACATCTCAGCTCAATTACCATTTTTTTATTTTCTTTACACAGCGATGAATAATGATAGAGTACTTTGCTGGGTACACTGTGGATAATAAAAGGATATGCAGAGAGGACACACTGGAAGTATGGTGCTTCTGCTCTATGATAACAACTCCTGCCCCTAATTACCATTTCAGTAATTGGAAAAATATTTCTGTTAATGGGAAAAGCAATTCACTGGAAATTGAATAAACGGAAGATTATATTAAATGAAGATGCTTTGTGCACAATCCTAAAACATCAGTTTAACATTTGGGGCAGAAATGATAATGAACATAACAATTAATAATATATTTTTTATTAACAAAGTAACTATATAACAGTAAAATAAGAGGCAATCCACACATACAAATTATGAGTTCTATTGAGCAATAACTGATGACCACATTTAACAAAAAAATGTCACACAGTGAAAACAATGTGACTCAGCGATAAAACAGTTTAGGATCACAGCGAGTTTTTTTAACCCCAGAAGGATTTACCCCTTAATGACCAGGCCATTTTTTGCGATACGGCACTGCGTCACTTTAACTGACAATTGTGCGGTCATGCGACATTGTACACAAACAAAACGTATGTCCTTTTTTTTCTCACCAATAAAGCTTTCTTTTGGTGGTATTTAAACACCTCTGTGGTTTTTATTTTTTGCGCTATAAACAAAAAAAAGAGCGACAATTTTGAAAAAGACACAATATTTTCTACTTTTTGCTATAATAAATATCCCAAAGAAAAACCCAAAAAAAATTCTTCATCAGTTTAGGCCAATATATATTCTTCTACATATTTTAAGCGTATATTGATTGGTTTGCCAAAAGTTATAGCAACTACAAAATAAGGGATATATTTTTGGCATTTTTATTATTCTTTTTTGTACTAGTAATGGCGGTGATCAGCGATTTTTAGCGGGACTGCGACATTGTGGCGGACAGATCGGACACTTTTGACACTTTTTTGGGACGAGTGACATTTATACAGCGATCAGTGCTATAAATAGCCACTGATTACTGTATAAATATCACTGGCAGTGAAGGGAATAACACTAAGGGGCGATCAAGGGGTTAAGTGTTCCCTAGGGAGGTGTTTCTAACTGTGGCGCAAGTGGACTGAGTAGAGAGAGATCGCTGTTCCTGATCACTAGGAACAGCAGATCTCTCTCTACTTTCCTGACAGAATGGGGATCTGTCAGTTTACCGTATATACTCGAGTATAAGCCGAGTTTTTCAGCCCTTTTTTTAGGGCTGAAAGTATACCCCTCGGCTTATACTCAAGTCAGTACCTCAAAATCGTGAAATTCTGCGGCCGGCGTCTATTGTTCAAATCTTGCGCCGTTCTCCCTGTCCCTTCGGCGATAGGCGTTTCCAGAAAACACTGTGATGAGTGTTTGCGCCTATCACGGAGGTCCTCTTGTCCGACGTCCGTGATTGGCCGAGCACTGAACACAGTGCCTGCTGGGAAACGGAGTCGGCGAATGAGAGGACCTCCGTGATAGGCGCAAACACTCAACACAGTGTTTGCTGGAAACGCCTATCACGGAAGGGACAGGGAGAACGGCGCGAGATTTGAACAATGGACGCCGCCGTGGAATTACAAGATTTTGAGGTACTGACTCGGGCACAGGGAGGCGGCAATGGACACAGTAAGGGGGCACAGTGAGGTGACAGTGGGCAGTGAGATGGCAATGGGCACAGTAAGGGGGCACAGTGAGACGACAATGGGCACAGTGAGGTGACAATGGGCAGTGAGGTGGCAGAGTGAGATGCCAATGGGCACAGTAAGGTTGGGCAATGGGCACATCCCCCCTCTGCATATACTCGAGTCAATACATTTTCCCAGTTTTTTTGGTAAAAGTAGGTACCTCGGCTTATACTCGAGTCGGCTTATACTCGAGTATATACGGTACATTGACACATCCCCGTTCTGGCTCTCTGAATTTTTTTTTTTATTATTACTTTTTTTTTTTTTATTATTTTTTTTTACATTTTTTTTTTTTACACACTGTGACCAGAGCCATATAATGTTACCATAGTAGGACATGACTGGTGACAGATCGCTCCGCTGCATGGCCCCGCACAAGGTGTGACCTGGGATGATGTCATATGACTTGGTCATTCGGCCATAGGCTGGGCAGGGATCGGTTAAATCAACTTTTGTCCAAGGAGCTGGGTGGAAATATATCAGCTCTACAGGGAACGCATCCAATCAAATGCAGGAACTGTTTGGGTAATTTGATAGCCATGGGTGCTGACTTTCAGAATTCATTACCAGTCAGGGGAGAGTCATTCATCTGCATTGTGTATCATGGCTGAAGCAATCTTTTAGATTTCTTTTGTTCATTCCACAGGCTGAACTAAAGAAATCTAAGCGTGTACAATGAACTTTAGTTCTCCTTCCCTTACTTCACCTTTCTGCTGTTAATAATAATTCTAGTGTAATTCATGTAGAAGTTCACCAAACAAAATTTTGGCTGACTTTTTAACTGTGGTCAGCAGATTTCGAATGGCCAAAAATTTAGTATGTGACAGTCCCAAAACTATTTGTCATTGTGTGTTTAAGCAGTTTAGGAAGAGCTGATAGTCTATGAAGGTAGAGTTAGTTGCGTTAGTGGGCTGTATTATGCTAAATTACTATGAATTGCAGTGTGGTGGGCTTCATAGCTACTTATACTGTTTTAACCCCACCCTCACCCCTACCTCCCGTTGTTCAGAGTTCAGTTACCCAACAGTGTTTTTTATGACTACCTTTATCTGTGTGTCAGCAACAACTGACTGCATTGGATTCAGGGCTGATTCAGACACTCTAAGAAGTAAGAACTCTATAGACTTTTGGGTGTCCAGGCTGGACCACTGGTTGGAGTTTGCTTAGTATGTGCTGAAGCTTCCAGCTTGCCCTGTAGCCATTGTGCTGTGTGGGAGGACCTTGTTGCAGTAAAGCAAATCTGCCTGTCCCCTGTCTGCCCCCAGTGAGGACCAACTCACTTTCATCAAAGACCCACTGCCTCCCACCCCCTCTCCTTGATCATTGGGTCAAAAAAAATCCCTATCTAACTGTCCTTTTATACTCACCTTGGGTTGCACTCATATGACACCACGGTCTTCTGCTCTGTTTAATTCCTGCTTGGGACATCTTTGCATGTCCATGTCAGTGCCTGCATCGGTGTCCTCTCAGGATCCATAAGAGGATGAAGTCGTCACAGGGGGTATGTTCCATTCACAGTGCTGTTTAGGCAGTCCCTCACAACCAGAATCCCAAGCAGAGAGAGACCTTGAGGGGGACTTAGGTGAGTGTATCTGGCTTCACAAGGTAAGGAACCAAGAAGAAAAAAAGAAGAAAAAAGAAAGGCGCACCAGCCTCGTGCATTATCATTGGATACATTTATTTAAAATGAAATAAAGGAATCCTACTTACAAACAAACGTTTAAAACCATGCGTATGAAAAAGCCACAAAGTCGCAGCAATGCATCCAGAAACGAACCCACCCAGATCGGTCACAGAGGGATTGACAAAGGTCACTGCCGACTGACACGTTTCGAGGACAAGTACTCTTCCTCGGAGCTCAAGGTAAGGGTCTGCCTTGCAGCATGAGTTAGAGGGGGGAGCAAGCTAGGGATGAATTTTTAAGTGTCATCTTCCGAGTCACCTTATTGCTTTGATAGCCCCGATTGGCTATTAGTGATCAGTCACTGTGATGGCCGCCCCTGTGTTTTATCTCTCTCTGAATGGAGGGGAGAGATGCATTGCAGACAGGAAAAAAAACATAACTGTGTGTAAAAAAAAAAGACAGAATCCTTTTTTTAAATTAGTATCAGTGTCAGTCAGTGTCGGTGTGTTTTATGTAGGCTAAAAAAAAGCAAAATGTGCACTATTGTTTCTGGACTGTACTACGGGTACATACAACTTGCATAGACATACGTGGTATCGCTGTGATACAGAGAATTTATTTTGGGTTGTATTTTGGTGGTAGGTTATGATAGTAACAATTAATATACAGCTAAATAAAAAAATAAAAAAAGGATTATTTTACTATTTTGGGCCAGTTTTCCTTTAATTAATAAAAAAAAAAAAAAAAAAACTCAGCAGATATCCGTTACTATTTACCACCAAATTAAAGTCTAATTTGTCCTGATACAAGGTATAATCCACCTGGTTGTGCAAAGTAATTGCAATGATATTTACTAACACGTTAGGCTGGACTCACACCTATGCATTTTTAGTGCTTTTTGCATTTTGCAGATTTGCACTACAGAACGTGTTCCATAGGAAACCATGTTAAATGGACTGTAGAGCAAATATGCAAAATGCAAAAAGCACTAAAAATGCATAGGTGTGAATACAGCCTTAAAGTTGCAAAATTGTGCTTAGGTATTAACAATAGTTTTACATTTGAGCGGGAAGGGGTTAACATGTTCATAAATGATACAGAGATTTATATACAGTAAATAGCTCAATCTCAGGGTTTGCTGATAATTCAAAGCCAAGCAGGGCAATAACTTCACAACAGAATATAGCAACTTTACAGGAAGACCTCAATAAAATAAAGAGTTGGGCAACAGCATGGCAAATGAGGTTTAATATTGAAAAATGTAAAGTAATGCACTTGGGGGCTAAGCACATGAATGCAAAATATAAGGAAGAGGAAAAAACGCTGGGGGAATCGAGGATGGAAAAGGATCTGGGGGTCCTTAGTAGATAACAGGATCAGCAATAGCATACAATTGCAAGCTGTAGCAAGCAAAGCTAGCAGACTACTAGCATACATTAAACAGGTTATCTACTCAAGAGATAAAACTATAATTCTACCACACTGAAAAACTCTTGTTCGGCCACATCTTGAGTATGCTATCCAGTTCTGGCCGCCAGTCCTCAGGAAAGAAGGAACTGAAGAGAGTCCAGAAAAGGGCGACAAAGCTAATCAGGGGGCTGAAGAACTTCAGTTATAAGGAATGACCACAAACAATAAACATATTTTCCCTGGAGAAGATACACTTTAGAGGAAAGGCATCTCTCAAGTATGTAATTAAAATAATTGGTGGGTTTTGATGTTGCTTTTATTGCAGTGCCAACTCCAGTTTACAGAAATTATCAGAATTTCTCAGCAAGACTCACCTTGAGCCACCCTCCCATCTCTCCATATCCCCCAGAACTGAGATTCACCTGACAATTTAGGCTCTCTAATCTTCAAACCACATTCCCTAAACCCTTGGTAATCTTTTATGTAGCAGTCAGAGGAGGAGCAAGGAGAAATACTAAAGAGGGTGACTTCAAATAATGGTGCACAGCAACAGTCTCATGGCTTTTGGATGTCTACACAATTGAGACTTGTGAAGGTAATTAACATGTCTAAACATGCACATATAATCTTATAGCAAGATTGATGTTAAAAGAATGGTCTTGGTGACAGGGTCCCTTTCACTCAGGTTCGTTTTGATAATCCAATACAAGCTTACTTAAAAAAAACTTCCTGGATGTCCTGCAGTGTTTGCATCTTCTCCTCTGCTGTTTAACTTCAATTTCTAAAGACCACATATCCCATGGTACCTTGTTGCCTGCAAGCAGTGATTCCTGTACTGACTCCAGAAACTCCTTCTCTCAGCACCTTTGTAGTGTGACACAGCAAAATTTAGTCTAATGGCCCGTACACATGATCCAAATATCGTATGATAAATGTCGTCCGAGGAAGAATCGTACGATAATCGGATCGTTAGTACAGGGCTTCCGTGAGCCGATCATGACAGTTCATCCGATATTATTTTATTGGACATGCACGAAAATTTTCCTCGTACGATACCTAATTGTACGATTTTCGTTTAGTCAATACAGTTGTCGTCCGAAAATACAACACAAATACAACACATGACATCACTTCCGATTTTTTTTTATGTCGTACGAGAATTTTCGTGACTTTAGTAACCTATTCAATTTCTACTTGCGACTATTAAATGAAAAAAGTCGGACGATCCGTCGTCCGATTTTCGGATCGTGTGTATGTGGCATTAGGGTATGGTGAATACGTATCAAAGAATTCAAGAAAGTATCTTTGTGACAATCTTTACAAAGTATGTTTGCAAACCTCAGATTCATTCCAATTATGAGGAGTAGACTAGAAATAATTGACAGAAAATGTGTAAATGAATATATGACTTTTCATTTTGACCATAAATACAGATGAAAAGTGTGCATATGTTATGGTTTCTAAATCTACCTGTAAAAATGTTGGTTATTTTGTAGGTTTTTAAAGTGAAATTAGAATGCTTTGAGTCTAGTAATTATTTTTACGTTTACTAATTTTCACATTTTCACAATCATTCTTCACAGGTAAACCTTTAATCAGTTGACCCAAACACCCAGGACCTCTCCTCTGACATGATCTACCCATAGGCTTCATCATTCTGTGAAATATGTCAGAGCCCAGCTTTTCTGACGCTACAAACATGTTTAATAATTTTTTTTTACTATTTATGCAATTTTTTTTCTTACAAATAAACATTGAATTCAGAGTAAACCTACAGCAAAGAATTCCCAAAGCCCTTTGAGCGCACAGCAGACACTGTTTGCTGCTTTTTTATTGAAACCTGGACAGATTCCACTGAAAAGATGAGAGGGAAGGGATGTGAAAGGGACAAGCTTCATTCACTTGTGTGTGTAATTTCAATTTGAGCTATTGAACTCTGTAACAAACAGTTTTCTTCGGGATTTGTACATCTCCCTGTCAGGCAATTTAGGCTCTCTTGAGACACACAATCAGTGCTCTGTAGAGTGGGGAGAAAACAGAAGGTATCTGTTACAGCATGTGTATTTTGTAGCTGACAAGCATTCGTTTGTTTTTTTTTTGTTTTTTTAACTATTTTAACTATCTTTTGGAGCACTGTAGAGCACCGGTATATAACTTGTAATTAACAAAAAAAAATGCATCACTGTTTTGCTAAGACACTATTGGACTGGTCTGTCTGCTTACAAAGGTTGCTCACCCCAAGGAGCATTGCACACATTACCTACATCCAACTCCCAATAGAAAGTGGAATATTCGCTTATCAAGGACCAAGGCCAGCTGGCTGAAAAAAAATGACTGTGTATGGAGCCATACAGAGCAGAGCAAGAGGGGGATGGAGAGGAAGGAGTTACTCCTCTTACTCATTTAGCTGTTCAGCTTTGGAAATAATAACTAATAATAATAGCGTAGTAAACACGTAATTACATAATAGCTAGAAATTGTAAATATATAATATAAATGTGCAATAATTTGGTTTTCATTTAGCTGACCAAAACAAAAATGGCATGATAGTAAAGAGGTGATAGTAGTGGTAGTAAATGTACTAAAGTGATACTCTGCACATACTGTATAATAAATAATTAGTGTGTATTAGACCCAGCTTTAAATCCCCTCCTTTCGTTTTGTTCATCTCAAGAAGCAACCACTGATTTAAAGAAAAAAAAAAACACAGACAGGTAGAAAGCAAATTAACAGACTTCTGTCCCCAGACAGGAATATAGGAGACCTTTCTCAAAGAGGTGCCAGGCGCTTTTGTATCAAATGTATCTTTGTATAAAACAGAATTGTGTTTAGTTGCTTTTATAATGAGTATTTTTTTTATAGTACATGTTTATGTCTGAAATAAGGCAAGTAGCTGGTGTCATTACATTCAGCTTCCTTTGATAGTTATGAATGATATCTCAAAACAAATTTAAAATCCATTTAGTACACCATACATATAACAGTGTGACGCAAATTATACTGCCTTTCTTGAAATACAAGAATATGTTTTATGAGGGTTATTGTCATGCTTTAGAAAAGTGCTGGATTTCACAGATCCAACAATGATGAAAAGCACCACCACTCTTCTCCCAGACAGATTGATAGATAATTAATTTTATGAGATATAGATATTATGTATTTTGCCATCTTCTCTTCTAGGCGGTGTGGAAAGGATTGCGTATTACACTTCTTTCATTACAATAAACTTTGTTGTCACTGTACCCATGAAGGCATTCTGAAACAAATACCAGGAGCAAAATAATATCTTCCATGGCTAATTCTAAAAACATTAGTGCATATACTAGAGAGAAGAAGGCATACAAAAGTTGAACTTTACTGAATCTGAACATGATGGAAATATAAAGGTCCCCTACTGGTGCTCCTGGCCTTCCCTCCTGCCGAGTGCCCCCATAACATGTGGCTTGCTATGGGGGCACCTGAGCAGGCTTGTTCCTGGGCCACTGATCTGCCTATCCATTCAGACACAGAGCACGGCTCAGCCCAGCCTTCGCTCTCTCATCATTGGGTCAATGGCTGTGATTAACAGTAGGGGCAGCCAATGGCTACTGCTGTTGTATCTGTCAATGAGGAGGAAGAGACCGGGGCGAGTCGCTGCTCTCGCGCTGGATCAAGAAGAGGCTCAGGTAAGTAATGGGGGAGGGGGCTGCTGCACACAAAAGGTTTTTTACCTTCATGCATAGCATGAAGGTAAAAAACCTTAAGCCTTTACAACCACTTTAAAAGTATTCTTTCCTAACAACCTTTCTGAACAGCAAAAGCAATGCCATTTTTATATTTAAAGTGATATTAAAGGTAGATTAAAAAACAAAACAAAAAAACAAACATGTTATACTTACCTGCTCTGTTCAGTGTTTTTTTACAGAGCAGCCCTGATCCTCCTCTTCTTGGGTCCCCCGCCGGCACTCCTGGCCCCTCCTTCCTACCGAATGTCCCCCATAGCAAGCCTGCATAGAATGCATGAAGGTAAATAAACCTTGAGGCTTTACAGGCACTTTAAGACTATATTTTACAGATTTCAAGATGTACAACAAAGGATCAACATTATAAAATACTTTTTATTCATGAATTACTATTTTTTAAGATAAACATGTAAACAAGATTGACATAACTAATCTTATCAATATTTGTCAAATTTTATTTTTTTATATTTCATAGGTTGGCAATTAAATGTGTACATGGAGGAGTCATATTTAATTCTTAAATACAGTATGCAAGTTCTTTCTACTGCTTTGCAGTGCTACACAATAATTGCACTGGGTCACTGAAAGCTTCTCATGGCTAGTCTACAGATGTGTACATGTGATACAGAAGAAAAATATATTATTGTGTATTTGGGCAGTAAGTTCTTTCATTATAACAATGAAACATAGTTGTATGGATCATTTTACAACTGTTGCAATTACTATTGATTTTTGGTGATGTGGGATTATTGTCCTTGCTGCACAAAGAATGTTATTTTAGGTCCATGTTTTTTAATGCAAACAATTGAGCCGGAAATATTCAATAAAAAAAGCAATTTCTGTGTTGGTTAGTATTTCTGTTGTCGTCACTGATTTATATAGCCTAAATATTGCATTGTGAAAGGGCAGATTTCAGGAAAGTCGAACCCTGGTACCTTTACCCCCGAACCCCGATACCAACATTGCCAACAAATGTTGAAAACTGCCATATGACATTGTGTACCATTTTGTAAGTTTCTTTTTTTTTATAACATTGTACTATAGCATGCAACATTTTCTCATTCTAAAAGCCAAGCTGTAGCTTCACCATACATATATTACAAAATTGTTAGGAAAAAGTGCATTAAAGCATACTTTTAAAAGTGTATTTCTTAGTGGCTGCATGTATATGTGCCCTAGGTGGTTTAAACATAGAGCAGCAGGCCCCCAGGAATCTAAATGGGTATTGCCTTGATCTAATTTAGCTGTCTTAAGTAGTCACTTTTCTTCATCTCCCTCTGTGTATATCACAACAATCAGTTCTATTCAAAAGGGGCAGTACATGGTGCTGTATAGATCAGGGGTCTCCAAACTTTTAATACAAAGGGCCAGTTCACCATCCTCCAAACTTAAAGAGGACCAGACTTTGGGCAGTGAGATTAAAATAAATGCCTTGATGTCAGTTGTCTCTGATAGGACTAAATATATACTTATTACCTGTGGCCAGGAAGGAGAAATAATGCCTCATCATTGGTGACATTATAAGGAATAGTGCCCCATTATTGGTATCAGTGTGGCAAATAGTGCTCCATCAATAGTGTAGTGAGAGGAATATTGTTGGAGAGGAACAACCAACCATTGTTGGTGTCAGGGAGAAGAATTGTGTCCTATTATTGGTGATAGCAATAGTAATTATGTCCATCGTTAGTGTCATGGAGAAGAATTATGCCCCATCATTGTTGTCAGTGGTAGGAATTCTGCCCCATCTCTTGTATCCGTGAGAAAAAAAAAGTGTCATCATTGGTGTCAGTGGGAGGAATAGTATCCCAAGAGCCAAATGAAGGCAAACAAAGGGTGACAGTTTGGGGACCACTGGCATAGACTGATGTAGATCCTGCCATTCCAGTCTCTGTAGTGATGTCACTTCCCTCTGCTTTCAGTTCTACCCACTAGTAGGAAGCAGAGGAAGCAGAGAGGATGAGAAGGACTAGGCAAGATGGTGAGCAACAGTTTTAGTGCACAATATAGGGGAGAATAGAAAGCAAATTGATTTGTTTAAAGGTTGAGAAGAGATAACAATGCCATTCATATTAAAATAAGTTTTGTTTGAAACATAATAAAGTTCTGCTTTCATTTTTTGGGAGAAGAAAATAACATTATTCAGAAGAAGTCTATGAAGTAGCAAAATGGTATACTCATGTTTAGAAGCTTTGCTGTTGTGGTGCAGTTTTGTAGCTGATTGCTTTTTATTGCTTGTAGAGTTGGTTGAGCATTTATAGAATGGAATTCTCACAATAAAAATTTGAGATCAGAGCTGTTTCTACGGAATACGGCTCTTGGCAAAAATGGAATAAAGCGCATCATGCTGATAAACATAACCAAATACCCAGTCCACAGCCATTAGAAACGATTGCAGAATGTAAATCGCAGAAATGTTTAAATGAGAGTAAAGATCGAACACCCACATTTGCATGGAAACAAAAAGAAGATGTGCTTTTACTGATCTACAGTATATACCAAAAAAAATCCAATACAGAGACCAGGACCTGCAATGCTTTATATAAACAACACTATTCATAAAGCTGAACTCTAGATATAAAAAAAAAAGACAAATTGCAGGTATATATCCAGAGAAGCCAGTACTGCAGCTCCTATGAATGATACATGATCTATTAATGGAGGGGGCAAACCTTTCAGTCATCTGAATGTCCTCTGTTCATAGATCACACTTCATTCATAGAAGCTGTAGTATGGCTGTAGTATGGCTTCTGGGAATGGAGGAGCTGGGCAGAAGGGACTGGCATATTTGGCACTATTGATAAGTGCCTGTGACAGCACCTCAGTTCTATCAACCCCCCCCCCCTGCATTGCCGAGGGGGGGGCATTGAAGGACAGACATTTTCTACTAAACTTGAAGACAGAAGTACCAGGGACACTTCACACTGTAGACAAGTAATGTCCTTATTTTGTATTTTTTGTAGTTAGTCTTAGGCTTTAAAAATGATTATATGTTTTTGTAAATGCAGCTAATATTGGAACCTGAAATTTTTATCTAGCTTCTTGTAATTTCTTGTACAGCAGAAGTCAGACTGTGAGAGGAACGGTCATAACATATAAGCCGTAGTTCAGCACACCAATAATAAAGAATAAAGTTGTGTGCAGCTGCCCAGGACATTTGTCTAATTTCTCACCCATATGCAAATGGCTAGGAAGACAATAGCACTCTCAAATGCAACGAATTATAATTACAATATACATTTTAACAGAAGATAGTAAAAAGATAAAAAGGAAGGAAAAAGTATCCGATGCAGAAAGTGGGGATGATTTACTAAAAAAGGCAAAAAGGGCTAATCAATTTGCAAAGATATATTCACTTTACAAGGGAATTTTCCCTTAGCTTAGTAAATTAAATGAAGCCCTGCTGACTTTCATTATCCAATCCTTGCAGGAAGTAAACCCATCCATAAAACAGTTTTATTTCCAGCACGTGCCGAAAATGTAACACTCTCATCTGTTGTGCTCTCAACCAAACTGTTAAACCATCCAATGGCTGGCGTCATAGCTGATCACATGTGCAGCATCATGGCAGTAGGAGATTAAACAGAGGCAAAGATGGCAGCTTCCTTGGCTGAAAACGATAGGAGATCCTTTGTGAGATCTTTTGGTCTGGTAAGCAGCCTGTTGCCCTAAAGCCTAGTACACACGACCGAGAATCTCGTCAGGAAAAAACCTGTCGTTTTTCCCTGACGAGATTCTTGACAAGAATCTTGTCCCGGCCGAGTGTACACACGCTCGATTCAAAAAAAACGGTGTTCTTTTGAATGGAACGAACGCGGTGACGTCATCGACAATGATGGGCGTGAGCTCGTCACATTCAATTCCGTCGCCGCCATCTTGCTACACCCTACCTATGCCTAGGAAGCTACCGCGCATGCGAAAAAGTCATTTCGAGCATGCAGGGGTTTCCACGGCGACAGGTAAGCGTACACACTCTCGGGTTTTTCGTCGGGAAACAGGCCGACGAGAATCCTGACAAGAAAATAGAGAGCAGGTTCTCTATTTTTCTCGTCGAGATTCTGGCCAGTTTTCTTGACGAGAAACCTGAAAGCCTCGAACACACGCACGGTTTACTCTGCAAGAAAGATCTGCAAGCAATTTTCTTGCTGGTTCTTGCCGAGAAAACCGGCCGTGTATACGAGGCTTAAGAAGCAGAGTAGAGACACAGAAGCACTTTCATTTAAATCTTCAGCACAGAGCACTTTTTTTGCACTTGGTTGGACTTTATTCACATTTTTAATGTATAAGCATTTGAATTAATGGTTTATTTTTTATATTCATTCACTTATACATTTTTTTGCACTTTATGGGGAATGTTTATTATGTAAATGTTTATACATGAATTGCACTATATATTTTGTTATTTACATAGTAGTGGACATATGATATTGGAAGGTATCAAAAAAAATGTAATTAGAATTTTGGGTTCACATGTGATATTCCTTAAGTGGTCCAGTATTCAGGGATCATCTAGTGTAGCAGTCTCGCTTTAATTGCGGCCAAGCACGAGTCCTATATTTTTTTTATTTATCCCATACCAAAGTGCATTATGCTATAAGAGCTTTGTTAAGAGTTAGAAATTTAGTCAAGTGTGAAGAAGCCCTAAGTCTGCAAAACACAATGCTTAAAGTGTATTTCCAAGTCTGCAGCCAAATTTGAGAAAACCCCACTACATATTTGTCATGTGTTCCTATTCACATATAAATAAAAAAATATATATTTTCTACCGTATAGATGTTTCTAATGAGAGTGTAATGACTTATTATGAGAATTTTTGAACAGTATCACAGGGGTTGATTTACTAAAACCGAAGAGTGCAAAATCTAGTGCAGCTCTGCATAGGAACCAAATAAGCTTCAAGTTTTTTTTTCGTCAAAGCTTAATTGAAGAAGCTGATTGGCTACCATGCACAGCTGCACCAGATTTTGCACTCTTCAGTTTTAGTAAATCAACCCCACTGTGTATTTATCACCACATTTTCCCTCATTAGCATACAATGCAGGAGGGTGGTTTCTAAATTTTCTAAAACTCTAGTTTACAGCTGATAATGAAGAACTCGAACACAGAACAGACAGAGTTAAAATGATTGTAACGTTTTTTTTTTTCTTAAAATAACAAACATGTCATATTAACCTGCTCTATACAGTGGTTTTGCACAGAGCAGACCTAAATCTTCTCTTCTGCGGTCTCCCACCGGCGCCCCTGGCTACTCCCCACTTCTGAGTGCCCTCATAACAAGACGCTTGCTATGCGGGCACTCATGCAGACTTGATCCCAAGCTGGACTCTATGTGTCTATTGACACACAGAGCCCAACTTGGCCCCTGCCTCGCCTAACAGGCTTTTATTGACAACAGCAAGTGCCATTGGCTCCCACTGCTGCCTCCATATCCAGTGAGGAGAGAGAGGAAAGGGTGAGCTTATGTAAGAATATAGGGGAGTTGGGGGGGGCTGAACACAGAAGGTTTTTTTTTTCCATACATGCCTTCTGCCTTAACAACCGCTAATTTTTTAACATTACTTCACAGCCCCTCCTAAACATTGCAAAGCATGGAGAGCATATAAGGATTTTGAACAAGTAAAAAGCACTTAAAATAAGTAACCAGCAATGTTTTAATATTTTTTTTAAATGTTGCTATGTTAATGGAAACATGTAACATATTTAAAGTAGCTGTTATCCCATTTTGGCAGCAAACATGGTAACATACTTTACGCTATATGTGATGTTACAGAACAGAACAATTCTAACAGACAGCATCACACTACACTACACAACACTACATGCTGGCATCACATAATTTGAATGTGTAATACATTTAAAGTAGAACTATAGGCAAAACTTTTCTTTTTCATTTGGATAGAGCAAGGGAGAGTTATAACCCCGGTCAGATTTTTTTTTCGCCATCTCTCTCCCATTGAGGATATTTCCCTTCACTTCCTGTCAGATAGCAAAACAGGAAGTGAGAGGAAATCCCTACAAATTAAGGGAATTTCTCAAGGACCCCCAGGTCACCAGAACTAGTGTCGTAGTTGGAAGATTTCCCCTCTATTACTATTCTGGGGACAACACAAAATTTGGGATTTTCTTTTACTTTCAATGATAATGGTATACAGGACAAATATAGAAGGGTGACTCTCCTTAACGGGGGGCACAGACAGCAATAAAAACTGACAGGTGTTGTAATCCCTCCCCACTCTATCCAAAACGAAAAAAAAAAAAATTGCCTTTAGTTATACTTTAAGGCTGCATTCACACTTTAGTGCGTTGAATAATGGGCAGACCCACACCGCGATTTTAGGCATAATTCAAATGAATGGCATCTCAAATGTGAGTCCCGCGATTTGTTGTTCACACATCTGCACTTTCAAATTCAGAATTGTGGCAAATTCAAAACTTTCAAGTGTAAATGCAGCCTCAGTGTTACACGATTGCTTGGCTTTATTATAGCATCAGCAGCACTCAAATCTCATTTATTAGTATTATAACTAGGGAAAATATATTTTACAGATAGTAGTTGATGAAACAACAGATTTTTAACCATGTTTAAAATCTATGAATTGGATTAACAGGCAGCCACTAAACATATCTAAAAGCTATAGGAAATTGTACACTTAAAAAATAAAGCTTAACCACTTAAGCCCCGGACCATTTGGTAGCTAAAGGACCAGAGGTGATTTCAGAATTTTGCACTGCGCTGCTTTAACTGTAAATTGTGCGGACATGCAATGTTGTACCCAAACAAAATTTGCGTCCTTTTCTTCCCACAAATAGAGCTTTCTTTTAATGGTATTTGATTGCCTCTGCGATTTTTATTTTTTGCGATATAAACGGAAAAAGACCGAAAATTTTTAAAACAAATTATATTTTGTACTTTTTGTTATAAGAAAAATCAAATAAACTCAATTTTAGGCCAAAATGTATTCAGCCACATGTCTGTAGTAAAAAAAATGTCAATAGGCGTAAATTTATTGGTTTGCGTAAAAGTTATAGCGTTTACAAACTAGGGTACATTTTCTGGAATTTACACAGCTTTAAATTTATGACTCATTTCTTGAGGTGCTAAAATGGCAGGGCAGTACAAAACCCCCCAAATGACCCCATTTTGGAAAGTAGACACCCCAAGGAAATTGCTAAGAGGCATGTTGAGCCCATTGAATATTTTTTTTTTGTCCCAAGTGATTGAATAATGACAAAAAAAAATTACAAAAAGTTGTCACTAAATGATATATTGCTCACACATGCCATGGTTATATGTGGAATTGCACCCCAAAATACAATCTGCTGCTTCTCCTCCTGGGACTTTTTGGGAGCCTAGCCGCGTACGGGACCCCAAAAACCAAGCACCGCCTTCAAGGTTTCTAAGGGCATAAATTTTTGATTTCACTCCTCACTACCTATCACAGTTTTGAAGGCCATAAAATGCCAAGATAGCCCAAAACCCCCACAAATGACCCCATTTTGGAAAGTAGACACCCCAAGCTATTTGCTGAGAGGCATGGTGAGTATTTTACAGCTCTCATTTGTTTTTGAAAATGAAGAAAGACATTTTTTTTTTTTTTTTAATTTTCAAAACTTTGTGACAAAAAGCGAGATCTGCAAAATACTCAACATACCTCTCAGCAAATAGCTTGGGGTGTCTACTTTCCAAAATGGGGTCATTTGGGGGGGGGTTTTGTGCCATCTGGGCATTCCATGGCCTCCGAAACTGTGATAGGCAGTGAGGAGTGAAATCAAAAATTTACACCCATAGAAATCCTGAAGGCGGTGCTTGGTTTTCGGGGTCCTGTACGCGGCTAGGCTCCCAAAATGTCTCACACATGTGGTATCCCCGTACTCAGGAGAAGAAACAGAATGTATTTTGGGGTGCAATTCCACATATAACCATGGCATGTTTGAGCAATATATAATTTAGTGACAACTTTTTGTAAATTTTTATTTATTTTTTCTTTTTGTCATTATTCAATCACTTGGGACAAAAAAAAAATATTCAATGGGCTCAACATGCCTCTCAGCAAATAGCTTGAGGTGTCTACTTTCCAAAATGGGGTCATTTGGGGGGGTTTTGAACTGTCCTGGCATTTTATGCACAATATTAGGAAGCTTATGTCACACATCATCCACTTGAAGACAAAGCCCTTTCTGACACTTTGTTTACATGAAAAAAAAAAATATTTTGCAAGAAAATTATGTTGAACCCCCAAACATTATATATTTTTTTACAGCAAAGGCCCTACATATTAAAATAATGCACTAAAAAACACTATATTGCCCAAATGTTTGATGAAATAAAAAAGATGATCATAGGCCGAGTACATGGATACCAAACACGACATGCTTTAAAATTGCGCACAAACGCGCAGCGGCGACAAACTACATTCATTTTTAAAAGCATTTAAAAGCCTTTAAAGGTTACCACGTTAGATTTACAGAGGTCTACTGCTAAAATTACTGCCCTCGATCTGACCTTCGCGGTGATACCTCACATGCATGATGCAACTGCTGTTTACATATGACGCTAGACCGACGCTTGCGTTCGCCTTTGCGCAAGAGCAGGGGGGGACAGCGGTGCTTTATTTTTTTATTTTTTATTATTTATTTTGCTTTTTTATTTTATTTTTAAACTGTTCCTTCCATATTTTTTTTTTTTACCATTTTAATTGTTATCTCAGGGAATGTAAATATCCCCTATGATAGCAATAGGTAGTGACAGGTACTCTTTTTTTGAAAAAAAATTGGGGGGTTAGACCCTAGATCTTTCCTCTGCCCTCAAAGCATCTGACCACACCAAGATCGGTGTGATAAAATGCTTTCCCAATTTCCCAATGGCGCTGTTTATATCCGGGGGGGGGACATTCCCTCCCACTGCTTGTAAAAGCAGTCTAGAGGCTAATTATCTGCTAGAATTGCTTTTACATGAAAGCCGGCTGCTGGCTGAAAAAAATGATACCAAGATGATACCTAAACCTGCAGGCATCATTCTGGTATAAACATTCAAAGTCCAGCAACATACCAGTACGTTGCTGGTCCTTGTTGGACATGTATTGTAATTTTTTTTTCATGCAGCCTGTTGGCTGAACGAAAAAAAGAGATTGATTGGTGGGTATGCCCACCATTAGAATACCTCCCTTCATACACCCACTTCTAATGATGGGCATACATGCACCATATATATGCCGAAGCATGGGGGCATCCTCCCGCAAAAAAGTTATGCCGCGTACACACGGTCGGACTTTTCCACAGGCAAGCCTTCGTCGGAATTTTGACCGTATGTACGCGGCATAAAAGGTTATGCCACGTACACACGGTCTGACTTTTCCACGGGCAAGCCTCCGTCGGAATTTCGACCGGATATACGCGGCATTAGGAGCAAAGTCGCTCCTCCGCCCCTGCTGCCCCCATGCTTCGGCATATATGCTCTTTTTTTTAACTGTGGTGGTGAAATCACCTCCTACAGCGTTGGAGTCACGGCTTTATGTATCGTGGGAGCAAACGCTGTTGCTGTCAAGATAAATAGATCCGCGCTGCAACTAAATGGCGTACCTGCTAAGCAAATGGTGGTTAACATTAAAACAAAGTAACATTACAGTACAACAGTAAGACCTTACCATACCATACCTGCAAAGCAAATACCAAAACAAAACCTAGTAAAAAATAAAACATTTTTTTAACGCAACCTGTGCCTAAAATATACATATGCCGAAGCATGGGGGCATCCTCCTGCAAAAAAGTTATGCCGCGTACACACGGTCGGACTTTTCCATGGGAAAGCCTCCATCGGAATTTCGACCGTATTTACGCGGCATAAAAGGTTATGCCGCGTACACACGGTCGGAATTTCGACCGTATATACGCGGCATTAGGAGCAAAATCGCTCCTCCGCCCCTGTTGCCCCCATGCTTCGGCATATATGCTCTTTTTTTTTAACTGTGGTGGTGAAATCACCTCCTACAGCACTGGAGTCACGGCTTTATGTATCGTGGGAGCAAACGCTGTTGCTGTCAAGATAAATAATTCCGCGCTGCAGCTGAATGGCGCACCTGAAAACAAAAAATTACATACCTGAAAAGCAAGCATGATAAAACATTGCAGAATAGAATACAGTAAAAAAGAGCAGAACAATAGAGAGAAAATAGAGAGAGAGAGAGAACAATAAAACGACAACTATTTTTGTTTTTTTTATTTTATATTTTTTTTGTGTTTTGTTTTTTACATTTTTTTTTTCTTTTTTACACTTTTTTTTGTAACTTTAACAACTGTAATGGTTCGGGTCTCTCAAAATGTAATGGCATCTTGGGAGACCTTGTGTAAGTGTGTCCTAGTCTGTGAAATGCTGTACCCTACGCTAAAACTTCACTTTTGAGTGGTAGCGTTCAAAACATTCACCAAGGCAAAGACCAGGTTTGTCAGGACAGAGTGGACAAAAAACACGGGTGTCACGCCTAAATCCGCGCTTGCTACAGACACGACATCTTTTTTGGGGGGTTCGTTGGGTAGGGGTACTCGGGAGGGCATACGGATAATGCCTCTCATGCAGCCGGCTAACTGCATTTGGTTGGGAATGGTGAGGTGCAGAAGCACCTGGATGCAGGAGTTCTGTGACTATCTCATTCTGGAATTTTAGAAGAGATAACGTCCTGCCTGAAGCTCTGTATAGCACATGAGCGTTCAGCAAAGCCAATTGGAATAAGGATAGAGACACTTTTTTGTACCAGCGTCTCGCCTTACGGTCAATTAGATACGGCGCCAACAACTGGTCGTTGAGGTCCACCCCTCCCATATTTTTGTTATATTCGTGGACACAGAGGGGTTTCTCCACAACACCAGTCGCCGTACGAATTTGGACTGTCGTGTCTGCATTAAGGGAGGTAAGAAGGAAAACATTCTTATTGTCCCTCCACTTCATAGCGAGCAAGTTATTACACTTCAAGCAGGCTCTCTCCCCCAGCCTAAGACGGGCATCTACAAGCCGCTGGGGAAAGCCCCGGCGATTAGGTCGCACGGTGCCACATGCTCCAATCTGATGATCAAACAAGTGACTAAACAGTGGCAGGCTCGTGTAATAATTGTCCACATACAAGTGGTACCCCTTTCCGAATAAGGGTGACACCAAGTTCCACACTATCTTGCCATCGCTCCCTATGTAATCCGGGCAGTTGACCGGCTCAACCTGTCTATCTTTTCCCTCATAAACCGTAAAGCTCAATACATAGCCTGTTGCCCTGTCACAAAACTTATAGAGCTTGACCCCGTATCTGGCACGCTTGCTGGGAAGGTACTGCTTGAAAGCCAAGCGGCCAGAAAATTTAATCAGGGACTCATCAACGCAGACAACTTGATCGGGAATAAACAAGGCTGCAAAACGTTCGTTGAAGTGGTTTATGAGGGGCCAAATTTTATAGAGCCGGTCGTATTCAGGGTCCCCACGTGGACGACAAAGTTCATTGTCGTTGAAGTGCATGAACCGCGAAATCTGCTCGTATCGTGTCCTGGGCATGGAGGCAGAGAACACGGGCATGTGGTCAATTGGGTGTGTGGACCAATAAGCACGCAATGACGGGAATTTATGTGTGCCCATGTTGAGGGAAAGGCCCAGAAAGGTCTTAAATTCGGAAACCGTAATTGGTTTCCAATCTTTGGCAATTTTAGGCAACTGGGGGTTATCGGCGATGAATTGACCAGCATATAAATTACTCTGGTCCACAATAGATCTATAGAGATCTTCCGTGAAAAACAGCGAATAAAAAACAATTGGCATAAAATCAGCTGTTTCCACCTGAATACCGGGTTGGGCAGTGAATGGGGGAAGTACGGGTTCTGCAGAAGTGGTGGGGACCCAATCAGGATAGGTGAATTCTGCAGGAAGGGCACTATGGGCACGACGGGCCTGCCTTTGTCTTCTTGGTGGCAGCGGGACACTACTTGTGCTTGCCACCTCGCCAGCTTGAACTGCACTTATGGGACTCGCCACGTCACCACGTGATACTGCAGTGCTGGATGTACGCCCAGGCTGTACTAGGCCGCTGGTGCTTGCCAATTTACCAGAAGGAATAGCGGCGCTAGTACTACTCTGCTCCATGATACGAGAGACCTGCGGTTCTTGCTCCTCAACAACCTCAGAAGATCGGGATCGGGTACGCCTGACCTTAGCAGGGACCTCAACTTCGTCATCAGAGCTATCTGACGTGGGGCCGCTGACGTCACTGTCTTCTACGGGAAGATATTCTGAGCCTGAATCTGACAGATACGTGACCTCCTCTTCACTATCTGTCATGCTCAGAATCTCGTAGGCCTCTTTACTAGTGTACCTTCGACTTGCCATTTTGGGCTCTAAATTTAGGGGTACACTAGTAAGATTCACAGGAAAAAAAAGCACCCGACTGTCGTCAGCAAATATATCCAACGCTACAAAAAAAACTGTTAGCGGTCGCAGGGATCAGGACTGTCTCTGCGAACGCTGCAGTTATGTGTTTTGCATTTGGTAAGTGACAGTGATCGATCGATACTGCACTTGGGTGGGCTGGGCTGGGCTGGGCTGGGTGGAGGGGCTAAACGCAGGTGCTAGCAGGTATCTGGGCTGATCCTGCTAACACTGCGGTTTTGGGAACCCTAAACCACTGGGGACGCTAGTATAGATCTGATCAGATACTATACCACTAAGGGAGGTGTATGCTTTGCGCGTGGGTGTTAGCGTTACTGGCACTAACCTGACACTGGCTGGGGTGACGCAGACCCTCTCTGGCGCTAAAACCTAATTGATATCAGCCGCCGGGTGATCAGGGGGTTAAACCTTTATTGGGTTATATACGGCGGGTGCCCTGATGCTATAAAAAGCAAACTAACCAACCAGCGTCACCCGTAACCTTTATATGGTGATCACTGGTGAAAGGGTTAACTAAGGGCAATCAGGGGGTTAAAACCTTTATTAGGTTATATATGGGGGTACCTGACGCTATATAAAAACCTGACAGGTAACCTAAATAACGAAATAACTAACCGGCTAACCAGTGTCACCAGTAAAACTTATACGGTGATCACTGGTGAAAGGGTTAACTCTAGGGGCAATCAGGGGGTTAAAATAATATATGGGGGTACCTGAACCCGAAACTAAAAATAAATAACTGGCTATCTAGGGCACCACCGGCACTAAATACAGCGATCGGAAATACGATCGCTTAGTGACGCTGGCGTTAGGGGGTGAAAGGGTTACCTGGGGGGCGATCAAGGGGTTAAACCTTTATTGGGGGGGTTAGGGGGCTACCCTGGACCTAAAGGGGCCTAAACCTAACTGCCCTGCAACTTTTTACTGTCACAAATGACACTGATTGCAGTGATCAGTAAAAAAATTACCACTGCAAACGGTGCACTGTGACTGGGGGTACTGGGGGTGATCTGGGGGGTGATCTGGGGGTGACTGGGGGGTGATTTGTGTGCCTACGAGTACTGGTGTCAGTGGGCTGTTGGTGCACTTACTGTGAGATGTCTTCACTCCTCGCGCCGGATCGAAAAGACCGACACGAGGAGAGATGACATCACTTCCTCTGCCTGTGTTTACATTACACAGGCAGGGAAGCTTTCTCATTCGACGGGAGCGATCGCGAGGGGGTGGCCGGAATCGAACGGCCGTCTCCTCATCCCGAATCGCTCCCGAACAAATAACGGCTGCTCACTGTAAAGAAGGGGGGTCCGATCGGACCCCCCAACTATACAAAGGCGATCACGTAGATCTACGTGATTCTGCCTGTCGGTGCCATTCTGCCGACGTATAATTACAGTGGGCGGTCGTTAAATGGTTAAAGGGGTTGTAAAGGTTTGTTTTTTATTTTCTAAATAGGTTCCTTTTAAGCTAGTGCATTGTTGGTTCACTTACCTTTTCCTTCGATTTCCCTTCTAAATGTTTTTTTTTGTCTGAATTTCTCACTTCCTGTTTCTCCTCAGTAAGCTTGCCCCCATCATCCGAGCGGTGGTTAGTCAGCCAGAACAGCTTACTGAACAGCTTACTGAGGAGGAACAGGAAGTGAGAAATTCAGACAAAGAAAACAAAGAAAAAAAACATTTAGATAAGGGTGACCAGACATCCCCGGTCTCCGGGGACAGTCCCCAGATTGAGGACACCGTCCCCGGACCAAGTCTGTCCCTGATTTTGTCCCTGGATTGGATTTGAACAGGGGCTGGGGCAATTTCAAATTCCTACTAGCTTAGGTGGGTGTATTTTTTCCATTATCTGTGCCCCTTTCAGATGATCATGTGCTGGTTGGAGCGGAGGGAATATTTCTTCAGTTTCGGTTGCATGCCCATTCAGCTCCGCTCGTATGTTCTTATGCCCTGGCTCAAGTCCCAGGCCAAGCCGCCTGCCTGCTTATCTCCTTGCCTTCTCTGGCGGAGTGATCTTCCTCCGCTTCCCACCCAGTAGTAGCCGGGGCCCGGAGAGTAGGACTTGAGAGGCTGTGAGGGCGGCGGCGGGCAGAGAGTCGCTGATTGCCACCATTACTAGTAAAAAATAAATATGTCCCCGGATTTCATTTAAAACATCTGATTACCTTAAAGTGGTTGTAAACCACGTAGACAATTTTTTTTTTTTTTACTTACCTGCAAGACAAAGCTATAATGAGCTAGTATGACTAGCATACTAGCTCATTATGTACCACTTACCTTCGATCGGGCCCCCAAAGTCGTCTGTGTCCCTCCTCTAGCCGCATCCATCGCTGCGGCGATAGCCGGAATGTTACTTCCGGGTATCGCCGCTGCAGCAAATCACAGCGCCGCTCCGGCGCTGTGATTGGCCGGAGCGGCGAAGACATGACTCCGCGCATGCGCGCGTGAGCTGTCGAATTCGGCTACGTCGTCGAATGTTGCGATCTAGCCGAATTTGTGAATGGGGTGACGTCAGCGTCGCCGCATTTACATACAAATATCTCCTTAACCGTGTAGGTTAAGGAGATATTTCATGCACCTACAGGTAAGCCTTAATTTGTTTAAAAAGTGGGTTTACAACCACTTTAATTTAGATGGGAAATCGAAGGAAAGGGTAAGTGAACTAACAATGCACTAGCTTAAGGCCCCTTTTACACTGAGGCGTTTTTACCGCGTTTTCGCGGTAAAAATAGCGCTGTAATAACGCCTGAAATAATCCTGCCCCAGCATTCTGAGCCCTGAGGGCTTTCACATTGAGGCGTTGTGCTGGCTGTGCGTTAAAAAAAATCCTGCAAACAGCATCTTTGGGGCGCATAAAATAGCGCTGTAAAAACGCGGTAAAAACGCCTATCCCCATTGAAATGAATGGGAACCGCGGTAAAAACGCGGTAAAAACGCGGTAAAAACGCACATAACCTGTGGGAAGGACAGGTGACCACAGAAGAGTGGAGGATTGTGGGATACCAGGATATCCTGTTGAGAACAGGAGAGGAGACAAGATAGAAGCAATAGCATGGCAGAACAGTGTGTTGAAATGCAGCCAACAGCTGCAGGAGCAGCTGCAGAAGCAGCAGACCCAGAGGAGTTCATCGATACAATGCGCAGACACCCAGAACTCTGGGACAAAAGAAATGGCATGTATGCAAACCGTAACAAGAAAAGTGCCGGGTGGAATGAAGTGGCTGCTCAGCATATAGAAAATTGGATAGCATTATCGAACAAAAGCAAAAATGAGAAAAGTAAGTAGTTAAAATCCCAATCTAGTTTTTTTTTTTGTTAGTGGCCCGCCCACAGGTCCCCAGGGGCACGGATGTCCCCAGGGGCACGGATGGCAACTCCCCTTTTTTTTTTTTGTTAGTGGCCCGCCCACAGGTCCCCAGGGGCACGGATGTCCCCAGGGGCCCGGATGGCAACCCCCTTTTTTTTTTTTTAGTGGCCCACCCACAGGTCCCCAGGGGCCCGGATGGCAACTCCCCTTTTTTTTTTTTTGTTAGTGGCCCGCCCACAGGTCCCCAGGGGCACGGATGTCCCCAGGGGCCCGGATGGCAACCCCCCTTTTTTATTTTTTATTTTTTTGTTAGTGGCCCGCCCACAGGTCCCCAGGGGCCCGGAGGTCCCCAGGGGCCCGGATGGCAACTCCCCTTTTTTTTTTTGTTAGTGGCCCGCCCACAGGTCCCCAGGGGCCCGGAGGGCAAACCCCTTCACCATAACCTTAAATCCCACCCCTCATAGTCCCAAACACCCCACCATAACCTTAATCCCACCCCTCCTAATCCCAAACTGCAATATAGTAATAAAATGTAATTGACTCCAAATATTTTTTTTAACAAAAGAATTTATTGTTGCACCGAACATTACAGAATTAATGAACATACATGAAGCAATTCGCAGGAAATATCTAATTTTAAAGAAAATTATGGCTGTATATAGAAGGTTTAGATCATATTTTCTTGCCAACTGAGTGCACCAGCCGGACTCATAAAGTAGTCCGCAAAAGCATCACGAATTGTGAATCCTACTCTAGGTCCACGCACATGAAGGAAATCAGCAGGTTCAATATTGTGAGACAGTGTATCCTCAAAATTAACTCCATCCCTTTCTCTCACCAAATTGTGTAATATACAGGCGGCCTTAATCACCTTGCACGCATTTTCGATATTGAGGTTAATTGGCTTTAGAAAAATTTGCCACTTATTGGCCAGTATTCCGAAAGCGCATTCGACAAGTCTACGTGCCCGACACAGCCTGTAGTTGAAAATCCTCTTTCGGGTATCCAGATTTCTTAGCGAATACGGCTTCATCAGATGTTCATGAATCGCAAAAGCATCGTCCGCTACAAACACAAACGGCATTTCGGGTCCTTCTGTTCCGGGCAGTGGTCGGTTATCGGGTAAATCCAACTCGTTGTAGATAAGTCGTTTTCCAAATTTACTTTGCTGGAAAACAGCGGAGTCTGCACTGCTCCCAAATGATCCAATATCTACAAAAATAAATTTGTAGTCAGCATCCACCACAGCCATTAAAACTACAGAGAA
This sequence comes from Rana muscosa, assembly GCA_029206835.1. NCBI lineage: Eukaryota > Metazoa > Chordata > Amphibia > Anura > Ranidae > Rana > Rana muscosa. The sequence goes on from CM055122.1 coordinate 425,675,725, forward strand.
ATATTTTTTGTAATTGTAGTACTGGCTTCCACTATGGCATGGTTTTATAAGCCGAATATGTTTGCCGTCTATAGCTCCTAAACAGTTTGGAAAATTTGTTTTATTCAAAAAACGCTGGGCAACATCTTCCCATTTATCCTTATTTGGGACATGCATAAAGGTATTTTTGAGGTTCCAGATGGCATCGCATGTATCCTTCACAATTACGCTTATGGTTGCTATACCGACCCTAAATTCATATTGTAGTGATGTGTAGGTATTTCCTGTTGCAAGATATCTGAAAAAAAAATATTATCTTTCAGTTAAAATGATAAAACAACGTTGGAAAACATTGAGGGACAATTTCAAAAGAGAGCTACTGAGACAACAACAAGTCCGAAGTGGATCCGGCGCCAAAAAAGGGCGGGTATATTGCCATTATTATGAATTGGAGTTTCTAAGACCGGTCATGCAAGAGAGACAGTAAGTTTAAAAATATTATACATTATTAAATTTATTTTTATGTATATAAATAACAGCCATACTGATGTTGCACTGTCCAATCATTTTTATTTCAGAACAGACAACAATTTCAGTAGTTGTGAGGAAGAGGACCTTATTCCGGAAACCCAGGAAACTCACCAAACTATTGAAACACAGCCAGAAGAGGTGAATGATGAGCACAGAGATATACCAGAGCCTCCAAGAAGGTCAACTCCAAGAGCCAAAAAAAATAAAAATACAGATACCCAACAATTCATAGATGTTGTCAGACAGCTTATTGATTCCCAGAAAAGTGAACATCCGGAAATCGCTACATTCACCAACAGTTTGATTCCTCAGATAGCAGGAATAAAAAAAGAATTTCAATGTGATTTGAGAATTGACTTATTAAAAGTTATCAAATCCTATGAGCTTAAATGTAATCCCCCCAGTTTACGCGCTCAACCCTCAGAAATCCCCACCCAACCACCAAATTTTCGCTACGGCAATCAATGGGAAGAATCAAGTTTCCGTACACCATACCCTCCATGTGGCCCAAACATTATTGCTCCCCAATTCAACCAAAGATTCAGTGCAGTACAATTTGAGATGCCCCCAAATTATTATTCCCAAAATCCAGCTCCTCCTACTCCTACTCCTCCTCCTCCTCCTCCTACTCCACAGTCAGCCACCGCTAGAGAGGATTTACACCCTCACCCCTCATATTATCAAGAACTTTAAATTGACTTTGTTGAAGGTAACTTTGATTCTCTGTTAAATCGAAATTGTGACCAAAAGTTAAAAAAATATGTTTTTCAAAAAGTTTTTATAATTATATTTGATTTTCCAAAGATTCAGATATTATAAATGATAAGAATATATTTAATTGTTTATATTTTCGAATATTTTTATATTAAAAAAATTCAGTTTCTGCATATGTTGTGCAAATTTTATAAATAAATGTTATTTTTCAAAAAAAATAAATTGTAGTATGTTTTTGGATTGCGAATGATAATATAAATGCATGTAATTATAAAATCACCTACCTCAGCGTTAACCACTTAAGCCCCGGACCATTTGGTAGCTAAAGGACCAGAGGTGAATTCAGAATTTTGCACTGCGCTGCTTTAACTGTAAATTGTGCGGACATGCAATGTTGTACCCAAACGAAATTTGCGTCCTTTTCTTCCCACAAATAGAGCTTTCTTTTAATGGTATTTGATTGCCTCTGCAATTTTTATTTTTTGCGATATAAACGGAAAAAGACCGAAAATTTAAAAAAAAAATGATATTTTCTAATTTTTGTTATAAGAAAAATCGAATAAACTCAATTTTAGTCATACATTTAGGCCAAAATGTATTCAGCCACATGTCTTTAGTAAAAAAAATGTCAATAAGCGTATATTTATCGGTTTGCGCAAAAGTTATAGCGTTTACAAACTAGGGTACATTTTCTGGAATTTACACAGCTTTTAATTTATGACTGCCTATCTCATTTCTTGAGGTGCTAAAATGACAGGGCAGTACAAACCCCCCCCCCCAAATGACCCCATTTTAGAAAGTAGACACCCCAAGGAAATTGCTGAGAGGCATGTTGAGCCCATTGAATATTTTTTTTTTTGTCCCAAGTGATTGAATAATGACAAAAAAAAAATTACAAAAAGTTGTCACTAAATGATATATTGCTCACACATGCCATGGTTATATGTGGAATTGCACCACAAAATACATTCTGCTGCTTCTCCTGAGTACGGGGATACCACATGTGTGGGACTTTTTAGGAGCCTAGCCACGTACGGGACCCCGGAAACCAAGCACCGCCTTCAGGATTTCTAAGGGCGCAAATTTTTGATTTCACTCCTCACTACCTATCACAGTTTTGAAGGCCATAAAATGCCAAAATAGCACAAACCCCCCCCCCAAATGACCCCATTTTAGAAAGTAGACACCCCAAGGAAATTGCTGAGAGGCCTGTTGAGCCCATTGAATATTTTTTTTTGTCCCAAGTGATTGAATAATGACAAAAAAAAAAAAATTACAAAAAGTTGTCACTAAATGATATATTGCTTACACATGCCATGGTTATATGTGGAATTGCACCCCAAAATACATTCTGCTGCTTCTCCTGAGTACGGGGATACCACATGTGTGGGACTTTTTAGGAGCCTAGCCACGTACGGGACCCCGGAAACCAAGCACCGCCTCCAGGATTTCTAAGGGCGCAAATTTTTGATTTCAGTCCTCACTACCTATCACAGTTTTGAAGGCCATAAAATGCCAAAATAGCACAAAACCCCCCCAAATGACCCCATTTTGGAAAGTAGACACCCCAAGCTGTTTGCTGAGAGGCATGGTGAGTATTTTACAGCTCTCATTTGTTTTTGAAAATGAAGAAAGAACATTTTTTTTTTTCTTTTTTTTTTCAATTTTCAAAACTTTGTGACAAAAAGCGAGATCTGCAAAATACTCACAATACCTCTCAGCAAATAGCTTGGGGTGTCTACTTTCCAAAATGGGGTCATTTGGGGGGGTTTTGTGCCATCTGGGCATTCCATGGCCTCCGAAACTGTGATAGGCAGTGAGAAGTGAAATCAAAAATTGACACCCTTAGAAAGCCTGAAGGACGGTGCTTGGTTTTTGGGGTCCCGTACGCGGCTAGGCTCCCAAAAAGTCTCACACATGTAGTATCCCCGTACTCAGGAGAAGCAACAGAATGTATTTTGGGGTGTAATTCCACATATGCCCATGGCATGTTTGAGCAATATATCATTTAGTGACAACTTTGTGCAAAAAAAATTTTTTATTTTTTCCGCAACTTGTGTCAACATATAAAATATTTCATGGACTCGACATGCCTCTCAGTATATAGCTTGGGGTGTCTACTTTCCAAAATGGGGTCATTTGGGGGGGTTTTGAACTGTTCTGGCATTTTATACACAACATTAGGAAGCTTACATCCACTCTTCTAACCACTTGAAGACAAAGCCCTTTTTGACACTTTTTGTTTACATGAAAACATATTTTTTTTTGCAAGAAAATTATGTTGAACTCCAAAACATTATATATATTTTTAAAGCAAAGGCCCTACAGAATAAAATGGTGGGTGTTGCATTTTTTTTTTCTACACAGTATTTGCGCAGCGATTTTTCAAACGCATTTTTTGGGGAAAAAATACACTTTTTTTAATTTTAATGCACTAAAGCACACTATATTGCCCAAATGTTTGATGAAATAAAAAAGATGATCTTAGGCCGAGTACATAGATACCAAACACGACATGCTTTAAAATTTCGCACAAACGCGCATTGGCGACAAACTACATACATTTTTAAAAGCCTTTAAAAGCATTTACAGGTTACCCCGTTAGATTTACAGAGGAGGTCTACTGCTAAAATTACTGCCCTCGATCTGACCTTTGCGGTGATACCTCACATGCATGGTGCAATTGCTGTTTACATATGACGCCAGACCGACGCTTGCGTTCGCCATTGGGCAAGAGCAGGGCAGGACAGGGGTGCTTTTTTTTTTCTTTATTATTAATTTTTCTTTTTTATTTTATTTTTAAACTGTTGCTTCCATATTTATTTATTTTTATCACTTTTATTGTTATCTCAGGGAATGTAAATATCCCCTATGATAGCAATAGGTAATGACAGGTACTCTTTTTTGAAAAAACTGGGGTCTATTGGACCCTAGATCTTTCCTCTGCCCTCAAAGCATCTGACCACACCAAGATCGGTGTGATAAAATGCTTTCCCAATGGCGCTTTTTATATCCGGGGGGGGACATTCCCTCCCACTGCTTGTAAAAGCAGTCCAGAGGCTAATTAGCCACTAGGATTGCTTTTACATGAAAGCCGGCCGCTGGCTGAAAAGAATGATACCAATATGATACCTAAACCCGCAGGCATCATTCTGGTATAAACATTCAAAGTCCAGCAACATACCAGTACGTTGCTGGTCCTTGTTGGACATGTATTGTAATCTTTTTTTTTCATGCAGCCTGTTGGCTGAACGAAAAAAAAAGATTGATCGGTGGGTATGCCCACCATTAGAATACCGCCCTTCATCCACCCACTTCTAATGATGGGCATACATGCACCATTTATATATGCCGAAGCATGGGGGCATCTTCTCGCAAAAGTTATGCCGCGTACACATGGTCAGACTTTTCCACGGGCAAGCCTCCGTCGGAATTTCGACCGTATATACACGGCATTAGGAGCAAAATCGCTCCTCCGCTCCTGCTGCCCCAATGCTTCGGCATATATGCTTTTTTTTTTTAACTGTGGTGGTGAAATCACCTCCTACAGCACTGGAGTCGCAGGGATCAGGCCTGTCTCTGCGAACGCTGCAGTTATGTGTGTTGTGTTTTGCAAGTGACAGTGATCGATCGATACTGCACTTGGGTGGCCTGGGCTGGACGGAGGGGCAAAACGCAGGTGCTAGCAGGTATCTGGGCTGATTCCGCTAACACTGCGTTTTTGGGAACCCTAAACTGCTGGGGACGCTAGTATAGATCTGATCAGATCAGATATTGATCTGTTCAGATACTATACCACTAAGGGGGGTGTATGCTTAACGCGTGGGTGTTAGCGCTACTGGCACTAACCTGACGCTGCCTGGGGTGTGACGCAGACCCTCTCTGACGCTAAAACCTAACTGATATCACCCGCCGGGCGATCAGGGGGTTAAACCTTTATTGGGTTATATACGGCGGGTGCCCTGACACTATAAAAAGCAAACTAACTAACCAGCGTCACCCGTAACACTTATATGATGATCACTGGTGAAAGGGTTAACTAGGGGCAATTAGGGGGTTAAAACCTTTATTAGGTAATATTTGGGGGTACCTGACGCTATATAAAAACCTGACGGCGAACCTAAAAAAAAATTACTGGCTACCTATCGGCATCACCGACACTAAGACAACGATCATAAAAACGATTGCTTAGCGACAGTGGTGATAGGGGGTGAAAGGGTTACCTGGGGGGCGATCAGGGGGTTAAACCTTTATTAGATAATATATGGGGGTACCTGACGCTATAAAAACCTGCGGCGAACCTAAAAAAAATTACTGGCTACCGATCAGCATCACCGACGCTAAGACATCAATCAGAAAAATGATCGCATAGTGACGGCGGTGCTAGGGGTTGAAAGGGTTACCTGGGGGGTGATCAAGGGGGTTACACCTTTATTAGGTAATATATGGGGGTACCCGACGCTATAAAAACCTGCGGCGAACCTAAAAAAAAATTACTGGCTACCGATCAGCATCGCCGACGCTAAGACATCGATCAGAAAAATTATCGCTTAGTGACAGTGGTGATAGGGGGTGAAAGGGTTACCTGGGGGGGCGATCAAGGGGGTTAAACCTTTATTAGGTAATATATGGGGGTACCCGACGCTATAAAAACCTGCGGCGAACCTAAAAAAAATTACTGGCTACCGATCAGCATCACCGACGCTAAGACATCGATCAGAAAAATTATCGCTTAGTGACAGTGGTGATAGGGGGTGAAAGGGTTACCTGGGGGTGATCAAGGGGGTTAAACCTTTATTAGGTAATATATGGGGGTACCCGACGCTATAAAAACCTGCGGCGAACCTAAAAAAATTACTGGCTACCGATCAGCATCGGCGACGCTAAGACATCGATCAGAAAAATTATAACTTAGTGACAGTGGTGATAGGGGGTGAAAGGGTTACCTGGGGGCAATCAAGGGGGTTAAACCTTCATTAGGTAATATATGGGGGTACCCGACGCTATAAAAACCTGCGGCGAACCTAAAAAAATTACTGGCTACCGATCAGCATCACCGACGCTAAGACATCGATCAGAAAAATGATTGCTTAGTGACGGCGGTGCTAGGGGGTGAAAGGGTTATCTGGGGGGTGATCAGGGGGTTAAACCTTTATTAGGGGGGGGTTAGGGGGCTACACTGGACCTAAAACTAAATGTAGTGACACTTTTACAGTCACAAATGTCACTGATTGCAGTGATCACTAAATAAATGGTCACTGCAATCAGTGACACTGTGACTGGGGGCTGGGGGGGCTGGGGGGTGATCTGGGGGTGTCTGGGGGGCCTGGGGGGGCGATTTATGTGCCTATGTGTCCTGGTGTCAGTGTAGTGTTGTGTGTACTAACCTGGCATCTTCTCCTGTACGGCGCTCGGTATATGTGAGCGCCCCAGGAGAGATGACATCACTTCCTCCTTCCTGGCAAGCAGGGGAAGCTCTCTCATTCGCCGGGAGCGATCGAGAGGGGGTGGCCGGAATCGAACGGCCGTCCCCTCATGCCGGATCGCTCCCGAAGGTAAAACGACCACCCACTGTAAAGAAGGGGGGTCCGATCGGACCTCCCAACTAGGGATGAGCTTCGAGTTCGAGTCGAACTCATGTTCGACTCGAACATTGCCTGTTCGCCCGTTCGCCGAACAGCGAACAAATTGGGGTGTTCGCGGCAAATTCAAAAAATCTATGGGAGAAATCTAAAGTGCTAATTATAAAGGCTTATATGCAAGTTATTGTCCTAAAAAGTGTTTGGGGACCCGGGTCCTGCCCCAGGGGACATGTATCAATGCAAAAAGAAGTTTTAAAAACGGCCGTTTTTTCGGGAGCAGTGATTTTAATAATGCTTAAAATGAAAAAATAAAAGTGAAATATTCCTTTAAATTTCGTACCTGGGGGGTGTGTATGATATGCATGTAAAGTGGCGCATGTTTCCCGTGCTTAGAACTGTCCCTGCAAAAAGTGTCATTTTTGAAAGAAAAAAATGCATTTAAAACTGACTCGCGGCTATTAATGAATTGTCGGCTCCCGGCAATACATACAAAAGTCATTGATAAAAAAAAAAAAAAAAGCGTGGGGGTTCCCCAGAATTCAATTACCAGGCCCTTCAGGTCTGGAATGGATATTAAGGGGAACCCCGCCGCAAATAAAAAAAAATTGACGTGGGGTTCCCCCAAATATCCATTCCAGGCCCTTCAGATCTGGCATGGATTTTAAGGGGAACTCCACCCCAAATTAAAAAAAAAATGGCGTGGAGTCCCCCTAAAAATCCATACCAGACCCCTTATCCGAGCACGCAACCTGGCCGGCCGCAGGGGAAAAGGGGGGGACGAGAGAGCGGCCCCCCCTCCCTCCTGAACCGTACCAAGCCACATGCCCTCAACATGGGGAGGATGTCCCCATGTTGATGGGGACAAGGGCCTCATCCCCACAACCCTTGCCCGGTGGTTGTGGGGGTCTGCGGGCGGGGGGCTTATCGGAATCTGGAAGACCCCTTTAACAAAGAGGACCCCCAGATCCGCCCCCCCTATGTGAATTGGTAAGGGGTACATTGTACCCCTACCATTTCACGAAGAAAGCGTAAAAAAATGTTTAAAAAAACACACAAACACCTTGAAAAAGTCCTTTATTTAAAAAAAAAAAAAAAAAAAACATTCCAGCGGTGAAATCCAGTGTCCCGCGGCGATCCCGATGTCCAGCGCTGTCCGTCATTGGTTGTGCCTGAGCGGACCTGATGGGGAACTCCCTCTCAGTATTTTAAATGTATAGACCCGCCCCTTCTAAAGTTCCCCATCAGGTCCGCTCAGCGGACCAGATGCGGAACATGAGAAGGGGCGGGTCTATACATGTATTACCAAAGTGAGAGCAGTTCCCCATCAGGTCCGCCCCCTCGGTATGTCAGACCCGCCTACGTCATTGGCTTGAGCGGGGAACTTCCTTCACTATGTAAATTTACATAGTGAAGGAATTTCCCCGCTCAAGCCAATGACGTAGGCGGGTCTGACATACCGAGGGGGCGGACCTGATGGGGAACTGCTCTCACTTTGGTAATACATGTATAGACCCGCCCCTTCTCATGTTCCGCATCTCGTCCGCTGAGCGGACCTGATGGGGAACTTTAGAAGGGGCGGGTCTATACATTTAAAATACTGAGAGGGAGTTCCCCATCAGGTCCGCTCAGGCACAACCAATGAAGGACAGCGCTGGACATCGGGATCGCCGCGGGACACTGGATTTCACCGCTGGAATGTTTATTTATTTATTTTTTTAAATAAAGGACTTTTTCAAGGTGTTTGTGTGTTTTTTTAAACATTTTTTTTACGCTTTCTTCGTGAAATGGTAGGGGTACAATGTACCCGTTACCAATTCACATAGGGGGGGGCGGGATCTGGGGGTCCCCTTTGTTAAAGGGGTCTTCCAGATTCCGATAAGCCCCCCGCCCGCAGACCCCCACAACCACCGGGCAAGGGTTGTGGGGATGAGGCCCTTGTCCCCATCAACATGGGGACATCCTCCCCATGTTGAGGGCATGTGGCTTGGTACGGTTCAGGAGGGAGGGGGGGCCGCTCTCTCGTCCCCCCCTTTTCCCCTGCGGCCGGCCAGGTTGTGTGCTCGGATAAGGGGTCTGGTATGGATTTTTAGGGGGACTCCACGCCATTTTTTTTTTAAACTTGGGGTGGAGTTCCCCTTAAAATCCATGCCAGATCTGAAGGGCCTGGTAATTGAATTCTGGGGAACCCCCACGCTTTTTTTTTTTTTTTTCTCAATGACTTTTGTATGTATTGCCGGGAGCCGACAATTCATTAATAGCCGCGAGTCAGTTTTAAATGCATTTTTTTCTTTCAAAAATGACATTTTTTGCAGGGACAGTTCTAAGCACGGGAAACATGCGCCACTTTACATGCATATCATACACACCCCCCAGGTACGAAATTTAAAGGAATATTTCACTTTTATTTTTTCATTTTAAGCATTATTAAAATCACTGCTCCCGAAAAAACGGCCGTTTTTAAAACTTCTTTTTGCATTGATACATGTCCCCTGGGGCAGGACCCGGGTCCCCAAACACTTTTTAGGACAATAACTTGCATATTAGCCTTTATAATTAACACTTTAGATTTCGAACGTTCGAGTCCATTGTATTTAATAGGGTTCTAAAGTTTACACGAACATTTTGTCTGTTCGCAGGTTCTGGTGCGAACCGAACAGGGGGGTGTTCGGCTCATCCCTGCTCCCAACTATACAAAGGCAATCACGTATATGTACGTGATTCTGCCTGTCGGTGCCATTCTGCTGACGTATATTTATAGTGGGCGGTCATTAAGTGGTTAAAAGTAAACGTTCACATGGTGGTATTGCATCCCTACAATTAGTATCTTGTCTCAGCAATGCAGGTGTCAGCAGGTCAAGAAGAAGGTCAAATCTATGTAAATGAATAGATTTGTTGTTAAAAACCACATGGAGTAGTAATAGGAATGAAGGGATTAGGGTTAGGAGTTTGGGAGTGGGAGGGATTAGGGTTAGGAGTGAGTGGGAAGGGGAGGGATTAGGGTTAGGAGTTTGGGAGTGGGAGGGATTAGGGTTGGGAGTGTCGGATGGACGTGATTAAGGATTTTGGGACCCTAATCCCAACCTCAACCCTAAACCCTAACCCTAACCCTAATTCCTAACCCTAACCCTAATTCCTAACCCTAACACTAATTCCTAACCCTAACCCTAAGTGCTAACCCTAACCCTAATTCCGAACCCTAACCCTAAGTGCTAACCCTAACCCTAATTCCTAACCCTAACCCTAATTCCTAACCCTAACCCAAATTCCTAACCCTAACCCAAATTCCTAACCCTAACCCTAAGTGCTAACCTTAACCCTAATTCCTAAACCTAATCCTAATTCCTAACCCTAACCCTAATTCCTAACCCTAACCCTAAGTGCTAACCCTAACCCTAATTCCTAAACCTAACCCTAATTCCTAACTCTAACCCTAATTCCTAAACCTAACCCTAATTCCTAACCCTAACCCTAAGTGCTAACCCTAACCCTAATTCCTAACCCTAACCCTAATTCCTAACCCTAACCCTAAATGCTAACCCTAACCCTAATTCCTAACCCTAACCCTAATTCCTAACCCTAATTCCTAACCCTAACCCTAAGTGCTAACCCTAACCCTAATTCCGAACCCTAACCCTAATTCCTAACCCTAATTCCGAACCCTAACCCTAAGTGCTAACCCTAACCCTAATTCTGAACCCTAACCCTAATTACTAACCCTAACCCTAAGTGCTAACCCTAACCCTAATTCCGAACACTAACCCTAATTCCTAACCCTAACCCTAAGTGCTAACCCTAACCCAAATTCCTAACCCTAACCCTAAGTGCTAACCCTAACCCTAATTCCTAACCCTAACCCTAAGTGCTAACCCTAACCCTAATTCCGAACCCTAACCCTAATTCCTAACCCTAACCCTAAGTGCTAACCCTAACCTTAATTCCTAACCCTAATTCCTAACCCTAACCCTAAGTGCTAACCCTAACCCTAATTCCTAACCCTAACCCTAAGTGCTAACCCTAACCCTAATTCCTAACCCTAACCCTAAGTGCTAACCCTAACCCTAATTACGAACCCTAACCCTAATTCCTAACCCTAACCCTAAGTGCTAACCCTAACCCTAATTCCTAACCCTAACCCTAATTCCGAACCCTAACCCTAATTCCTAACCCTAAGTGCTAACCCTAACCCTAATTCCGAACCCTAACCCTAATTCCTAACCCTAAGTGCTAACCCTAACCCTAATTCCTAATCCTAACCCTAATTCCTAACCCTAACCCTAAGTGCTAACCCTAACCCTAATTCCTAACCCTAACCCTAAGTGCTAACCCTAACCCTAATTCCTAACCCTAACCCTAAATGCTAACCCTAACCCTAATTACGAACCCTAACCCTAATTCCTAACCCTAACCCTAATTCCTAAGCCTAACACTAATTCCTAACCCTAAGTGCTAACCCTAACCCTAATTCCTAACCCTAACCCTAAGTGCTAACCCTGACCCTAATTACGAACCCTAACCCTAATTCCTAACCCTAACCCTAAGTGCTAACCCTAACCCTAATTTCTAACCCTAACCCTAATTCCTAACCCTAACCCTAAGTGCTAACCCTAACCCTAACCCTAACCCTAAGTGCTAACCCTAACCCTAATTCCTAACCCTAACCCTAAGTGCTAACCCTGACCCTAATTACGAACCCTAACCCTAATTCCTAACCCTAACCCTAAGTGCTAACCCTAACCCTAATTCCTAACCCTAACCCTAATTCCTAACCCTAACCCTAAGTGCTAACCCCAACCCTAATTCCTAACCCTAACCCTAAGTGCTAACCCTAACCCTAATTCCTAACCCTAACCCTAAGTGCTAACCCTAACCCTAATTACGAACCCTAACCCTAATTACTAACCCTAACCCTAAGTGCTAACCCTAACCCTAATTCCTAACCCTAACCCTAATTCCGAACCCTAACCCTAATTCCTAACCCTAACCCTAAGTGCTAACCCTAACCCTAATTCCGAACCCTAACCCTAATTCCGAACCCTAACCCTAATTCCTAACCCTAACCCTAAGTGCTAACCCTAACCCTAATTCCAAACCCTAACCCTAATTCCTAACCCTAACCCTAAGTGCTAACCCTAACCCTAATTCCTAACCCTAACCCTAATTCCTAACCCTAACCCTAAGTGCTAACCCTAACCCTAATTCCTAACCCTAACCCTAAGTGCTAACCCTAACCCTAATTCCTAACCCTAACCCTAAATGCTAACCCTAACCCTAATTACGAACCCTAACCCTAATTCCTAACCCTAACCCTAATTCCTAACCCTAACCCAAATTCCTAACCCTAACCCTAAGTGCTAACCCTAACCCTAATTCCTAAACCTAACCCTAATTCCTAACCCTAACCCTAATTCCTAACCCTAACCCTAAGTGCTAACCCTAACCCTAATTCCTAACCCTAACCCTAAGTGCTAACCCTAACCCTAATTCCTAACCCTAACCCTAATTCCTAACCCTAATTCCTAACCCTAACCCTAAGTGCTAACCCTAACCCTAATTCCGAACCCTAACCCTAATTCCTAACCCTAATTCTGAACCCTAACCCTAAGTGCTAACCCTAACCCTAATTCCGAACCCTAACCCTAATTACTAACCCTAACCCTAAGTGCTAACCCTAACCCTAATTCCGAACCCTAACCCTAATTCCTAACCCTAACCCTAAGTGCTAACCCTAACCCTAATTCCTAACCCCAACCCTAACCCTAAGTGCTAACCCTAACCCTAATTCCTAACACTAACCCTAAGTGCTAACCCTAACCCTAATTCCGAACCCTAACCCTAATTCCTAACCCTAACCCTAAGTGCTAACCCTAACCCTAATTCCGAACCCTAACCCTAATTCCTAACCCTAACCCTAAGTGCTAACCCTAACCTTAATTCCTAACCCTAACCCTAATTCCTAACCCTAACCCTAAGTGCTAACCCTAACCCTAATTCCTAACCCTAACCCTAAGTGCTAACCCTAACCCTAATTCCTAACCCTAACACTAAGTGCTAACCCTAACCCTAATTACGAACCCTAACCCTAATTCCTAACCCTAACCCTAAGTGCTAACCCTAACCCTAATTCCTAACCCTAACCCTAATTCCGAACCCTAACCCTAATTCCTAATCCTAACCCTAAGTGCTAACCCTAACCCTAATTCCGAACCCTAACCCTAATTCCTAACCCTAACCCTAACCCTAACCCTAATTCCTAACCCTAACCCTAAGTGCTAACCCTAACCCTAATTCCTAACCCTAACCCTAAATGCTAACCCTAACCCTAATTACGAACCCTAACCCTAATTCCTAACCCTAACCCTAATTCCTAACCCTAACCCAAATTCCTAACCCTAACCCTAAGTGCTAACCCTAACCCTAATTCCTAACCCTAACCCTAAGTGCTAACCCTAACCCTAATTCCTAACCCTAACCCTAATTCCTAACCCTAACCCTAAGTGCTAACCCTAACCCTAATTCCTAAACCTAACCCTAATTCCTAACCCTAACCCTAATTCCTAACCCTAACCCTAAGTGCTAAACCTAACCCTAATTCCTAACCCTAACCCTAAGTGCTAACCCTAACCCTAATTCCTAACCCTAACCCTAATTCCTAACCCTAATTCCTAACCCTAACCCTAAGTGCTAACCCTAACCCTAATTCCGAACCCTAACCCTAATTCCTAACCCTAATTCTGAACCCTAACCCTAAGTGCTAACCCTAACCCTAATTCCGAACCCTAACCCTAATTACTAACCCTAACCCTAAGTGCTAACCCTAACCCTAATTCCGAACCCTAACCCTAATTCCTAACCCTAACCCTAAGTGCTAACCCTAACCCTAATTCCTAACCCTAACCCTAACCCTAAGTGCTAACCCTAACCCTAATTCCTAACACTAACCCTAAGTGCTAACCCTAACCCTAATTCTGAACCCTAACCCTAATTCCTAACCCTAACCCTAAGTGCTAACCCTAACCCTAATTCCGAACCCTAACCCTAATTCCTAACCCTAACCCTAAGTGCTAACCCTAACCTTAATTCCTAACCCTAATTCCTAACCCTAACCCTAAGTGCTAACCCTAACCCTAATTCCTAACCCTAACCCTAAGTGCTAACCCTAACCCTAATTCCTAACCCTAACCCTAAGTGCTAACCCTAACCCTAATTACGAACCCTAACCCTAATTCCTAACCCTAACCCTAAGTGCTAACCCTAACCCTAATTCCTAACCCTAACCCTAATTCTGAACCCTAACCCTAATTCCTAACCCTAACCCTAAGTGCTAACCCTAACCCTAATTCCAAACCCTAACCCTAATTCCTAACCCTAACCCTAACCCTAACCCTAATTCCTAACCCTAACCCTAAGTGCTAACCCTAACCCTAATTCCTAAACCTAACCCTAATTTCTAACCCTAACCCTAATTCCTAAACCTAACCCTAATTCCTAACCCTAACCCTAATTCCTAACCCTAACCCTAATTCCTAACCCTAACCCTAAGTGCTAACCCTAACCCTAATTCCTAACCCTAACCCTAATTCCTAACCCTAACCCTAAGTGCTAACCCTAAACCTAATTCCAAACCCTAACCCTAATTCCTAACCCTAATTCCGAACCCTAACCCTAATTCCTAACCCTAACCCTAATTCCGAACCCTAACCCTAATTCCTAACCCTAACCCTAAGTGCTAACCCTAACCCTAATTCCGAACCCTAACCCTAATTCCTAACCCTAACCCTAAGTGCTAACCCTAACCCTAATTCCTAACCCTAACCCTAATTCCTAACCCTAACCCTAAGTGCTAACCCTAACCCTAATTCCTAACACTAACCCTAAGTGCTAACCCTAACCCTAATTCCTAACCCTAACCCTAAGTGCTAACCCTAACCCTAATTCCGAACCCTAACCCTAATTCCTAACCATAACCCTAAGTGCTAACCCTAACCCTAATTCCGAACCCTAACCCTAATTCCTAACCCTAAGTGCTAACCCTAACCTTAATTCCTAACCCTAACCCTAATTCCTAACCCTAACCCTAAGTGCTAACCCTAACCCTAATTCCTAACCCTAACCCTAAGTGCTAACCCTAACCCTAATTCCTAACCCTAACCCTAAGTGCTAACCCTAACCCTAATTACGAACCCTAACCCTAATTCCTAACCCTAACCCTAAGTGCTAACCCTAACCCTAATTCCTAACCCTAACCCTAATTCCGAACCCTAACCCTAATTCCTAACCCTAACCCTAAGTGCTAACCCTAACCCTAATTCCGAACCCTAACCCTAATTCCTAACCCTAACCCTAAGTGCTAACCCTAACCCTAATTCCTAACCCTAACCCTAATTCCTAACCCTAACCCTAAGTGCTAACCCTAACCCTAATTCCTAACCCTAACCCTAATTCCTAAGCCTAACACTAATTCCTAACCCTAACCCTAAATGCTAACCCTAACCCTAATTACGAACCCTAACCCTAATTCCTAACCCTAACCCTAATTCCTAAGCCTAACACTAATTCCTAACCCTAACCCTAAGTGCTAACCCTAACCCTAATTCCTAACCCTAACCCTAAGTGCTAACCCTGACCCTAATTACGAACCCTAACCCTAATTCCTAACCCTAACCCTAAGTGCTAACCCTAACCCTAATTCCTAACCCTAACCCTAATTCCTAGCCCTAACCCTAAGTGCTAACCCTAACCCTAATTCCTAACCCTAACCCTAAGTGCTAACCCTAACCCTAATTCCTAACCCTAACCCTAAGTGCTAACCCTAACCCTAATTACGAACCCTAACCCTAATTCCTAACCCTAACCCTAAGTGCTAACCCTAACCCTAATTCCTAACCCTAACCCTAATTCCGAACCCTAACCCTAATTCCTAACCCTAACCCTAAGTGCTAACCCTAACCCTAATTCCAAACCCTAACCCTAATTCCTAACCCTAACCCTAAGTTCTAACCCTAACCCTAATTCCTAACCCTAACCCTAATTCCTAACCCTAACCCTAAGTGCTAACCCTAACCCTAATTCCTAACCCTAACCCTAAGTGCTAACCCTAACCCTAATTCCTAACCCTAACCCTAAATGCTAACCCTAACCCTAATTACGAACCCTAACCCTAATTCCTAACCCTAACCCTAATTCCTAACCCTAACCCAAATTCATAACCCTAACCCAAATTCCTAACCCTAACCCTAAGTGCTAACCCTAACCCTAATTCCTAAACCTAGCCCTAATTCCTAACCCTAACCCTAATTCCTAACCCTAACCCTAAGTGCTAACCCTAACCCTAATTCCTAAACCTAACCCTAATTCCTAACCCTAACCCTAATTCCTAAACCTAACCCTAATTCCTAACCCTAACCCTAATTCCTAACCCTAACCCTAAATGCTAACCCTAACCCTAATTCCTAACCCTAACCCTAATTCCTAACCCTAACCCTAAGTGCTAACCCTAACCCTAATTCCTAACCCTAACCCTAATTCCTAACCCTAATTCCTAACCCTAACCCTAAGTGCTAACCCTAACCCTAATTCCGAACCCTAACCCTAATTCCTAACCCTAATTCCAAACCCTAACCCTAAGTGCTAACCCTAACCCTAATTCCGAACCCTAACCCTAATTCCTAACCCTAACCCTAAGTGCTAACCCTAACCCTAATTCCTAACCCTAACCCTAAATGCTAACCCTAACCCTAATTACGAACCCAAACCCTAATTCCTAACCCTAACCCTAATTCCTAAGCCTAACACTAATTCCTAACCCTAACCCTAAATGCTAACCCTAACCCTAATTACGAACCCTAACCCTAATTCCTAACCCTAACCCTAATTCCTAAGCCTAACACTAATTCCTAACCCTAACCCTAAGTGCTAACCCTAACCCTAATTCCTAACCCTAACCCTAAGTGCTAACCCTGACCCTAATTACGAACCCTAACCCTAATTCCTAACCCTAACCCTAAGTGCTAACCCTAACCCTAATTCCTAACCCTAACCCTAATTCCTAACCCTAACCCTAAGTGCTAACCCTAACCCTAATTCCTAACCCTAACCCTAAGTGCTAACCCTAACCCTAATTCCTAACCCTAACCCTAAGTGCTAACCCTAACCCTAATTACGAACCCTAACCCTAATTCCTAACCCTAACCCTAAGTGCTAACCCTAACCCTAATTCCTAACCCTAACCCTAATTCCGAACCCTAACCCTAATTCCTAACCCTAACCCTAAGTGCTAACCCTAACCCTAATTCCAAACCCTAACCCTAATTCCTAACCCTAACCCTAAGTTCTAACCCTAACCCTAATTCCTAACCCTAACCCTAATTCCTAACCCTAACCCAAATTCGTAACCCTAACCCAAATTCCTAACCCTAACCCTAAGTGCTAACCCTAACCCTAATTCCTAAACCTAACCCTAATTCCTAACCCTAACCCTAATTCCTAACCCTAACCCTAAGTGCTAACCCTAACCCTAATTCCTAAACCTAACCCTAATTCCTAACCCTAACCCTAATTCCTAAACCTAACCCTAATTCGTAACCCTAACCCTAATTCCTAACCCTAACCCTAAGTGCTAACCCTGACCCTAATTACGAACCCTAACCCTAATTCCTAACCCTAACCCTAAGTGCTAACCCTAACCCTAATTCCTAACCCTAACCCTAATTCCTAACCCTAACCCTAAGTGCTAACCCTAACCCTAATTCCTAACCCTAACCCTAAGTGCTAACCCTAACCCTAATTCCTAACCCTAACCCTAAGTGCTAACCCTAACCCTAATTACGAACCCTAACCCTAATTCCTAACCCTAACCCTAAGTGCTAACCCTAACCCTAATTCCTAACCCTAACCCTAATTCCGAACCCTAACCCTAATTCCTAACCCTAACCCTAAGTGCTAACCCTAACCCTAATTCCAAACCCTAACCCTAATTCCTAACCCTAACCCTAAGTTCTAACCCTAACCCTAATTCCTAACCCTAACCCTAATTCCTAACCCTAACCCTAAGTGCTAACCCTAACCCTAATTCCTAACCCTAACCCTAAGTGCTAACCCTAACCCTAATTCCTAACCCTAACCCTAAATGCTAACCCTAACCCTAATTACGAATCCTAACCCTAATTCCTAACCCAAACCCTAATTCCTAACCCTAACCCAAATTCGTAACCCTAACCCAAATTCCTAACCCAAACTCTAAGTGCTAACCCTAACCCTAATTCCTAAACCTAACCCTAATTCCTAACCCTAACCCTAATTCCTAACCCTAAACCTAAGTGCTAACCCTAACCTTAATTCCTAACCCTAACCCTAATTCCTAACCCTAACCCTAAGTGCTAACCCTAACCCTAATTCCTAACCCTAACCCTAAGTGCTAACCCTAACCCTAATTCCTAACCCTAACCCTAAGTGCTAACCCTAACCCTAATTACGAACCTAACCCTAATTCCTAACCCTAACCCTAAGTGCTAACCCTAACCCTAATTCCTAACCCTAACCCTAATTCCGAACCCTAATACCTAACCCTAACCCTAAGTGCTAACCCTAACCCTAATTCCGAACCCTAACCCTAATTCCTAACCCTAACCCTAAGTGCTAACCCTAACCCTAATTCCTAACCCTAACCCTAATTCCTAACCCTAACCCTAAGTGCTAACCCTAACCCTAATTCCTAACCCTAACCCTAATTCCTAAGCCTAACACTAATTCCTAACCCTAACCCTAAATGCTAACCCTAACCCTAATTACGAACCCTAACCCTAATTCCTAACCCTAACCCTAATTCCTAAGCCTAACACTAATTCCTAACCCTAACCCTAAGTGCTAACCCTAACCCTAATTCCTAACCCTAACCCTAAGTGCTAACCCTGACCCTAATTACGAACCCTAACCCTAATTCCTAACCCTAACCCTAAGTGCTAACCCTAACCCTAATTCCTAACCCTAACCCTAATTCCTAACCCTAACCCTAAGTGCTAACCCTAACCCTAATTCCTAACCCTAACCCTAAGTGCTAACCCTAACCCTAATTACGAACCCTAACCCTAATTCCTAACCCTAACCCTAAGTGCTAACCCTAACCCTAATTCCTAACCCTAACCCTAATTCCGAACCCTAACCCTAATTCCTAACCCTAACCCTAAGTGCTAACCCTAACCCTAATTCCAAACCCTAACCCTAATTCCTAACCCTAACCCTAAGTTCTAACCCTAACCCTAATTCCTAACCCTAACCCTAATTCCTAACCCTAACCCTAAGTGCTAACCCTAACCCTAATTCCTAACCCTAACCCTAAGTGCTAACCCTAATTCCTAACCCTAACCCTAAATGCTAACCCTAACCCTAATTACGAACCCTAACCCTAATTCCTAACCCTAACCCTAATTCCTAACCCTAACCCAAATTCGTAACCCTAACCCAAATTCCTAACCCTAACCCTAATTCCTAACCCTAACCCTAAGTGCTAACCCTAACCCTAATTCCTAAACCGAACCCTAATTCCTAACCCTAACCCTAATTCCTAAACCTAACCCTAATTCCTAACCCTAACCCTAATTCCTAACCCTAACCCTAAGTGCTAACCCTAACCCTAATTCCTAACCCTAACCCTAAGTGCTAACCCTAACCCTAATTCCTAACCCTAACCCTAAATGCTAACCCTAACCCTAATTACGAATCCTAACCCTAATTCCTAACCCAAACCCTAATTCCTAACCCTAACCCAAATTCATAACCCTAACCCAAATTCCTAACCCTAACCCTAAGTGCTAACCCTAACCCTAATTCCTAAACCTAACCCTAATTCCTAACCCTAACCCTAATTCCTAACCCTAAACCTAAGTGCTAACCCTAACCTTAATTCCTAACCCTAACCCTAATTCCTAACCCTAACCCTAAGTGCTAACCCTAACCCTAATTCCTAACCCTAACCCTAAGTGCTAACCCTAACCCTAATTCCTAACCCTAACCCTAAGTGCTAACCCTAACCCTAATTACGAACATAACCCTAATTCCTAACCCTAACCCTAAGTGCTAACCCTAACCCTAATTCCTAACCCTAACCCTAATTCCGAACCCTAACCCTAATTCCTAACCCTAACCCTAAGTGCTAACCCTAACCCTAATTCCGAACCCTAACCCTAATTCCTAACCCTAACCCTAAGTGCTAACCCTAACCCTAATTCCTAACCCTAACCCTAATTCCTAACCATAACCCTAAGTGCTAACCCTAACCCTAATTCCTAACCCTAACCCTAATTCCTAAGCCTAACACTAATTCCTAACCCTAACCCTAAATGCTAACCCTAACCCTAATTACGAACCCTAACCCTAATTCCTAACCCTAACCCTAATTCCTAAGCCTAACACTAATTCCTAACCCTAACCCTAAGTGCTAACCCTAACCCTAATTCCTAACCCTAACCCTAAGTGCTAACCCTGACCCTAATTACGAACCCTAACCCTAATTCCTAACCCTAACCCTAAGTGCTAACCCTAACCCTAATTCCTAACCCTAACCCTAATTCCTAACCCTAACCCTAAGTGCTAACCCTAACCCTAATTCCTAACCCTAACCCTAAGTGCTAACCCTAACCCTAATTCCTAACCCTAACCCTAAGTGCTAACCCTAACCCTAATTACGAACCCTAACCCTAATTCCTAACCCTAACCCTAAGTGCTAACCCTAACCCTAATTCCTAACCCTAACCCTAATTCCGAACCCTAACCCTAAGTCCTAACCCTAACCCTAAGTGCTAACCCTAACCCTAATTCCAAACCCTAACCCTAATTCCTAACCCTAACCCTAAGTTCTAACCCTAACCCTAATTCCTAACCCTAACCCTAATTCCTAACCCTAACCCTAAGTGCTAACCCTAACCCTAATTCCTAACCCTAACCCTAAGTGCTAACCCTAACCCTAATTCCTAACCCTAACCCTAAATGCTAACCCTAACCCTAATTACGAACCCTAACCCTAATTCCTAACCCTAACCCTAATTCCTAACCCTAACCCAAATTCGTAACCCTAACCCAAATTCCTAACCCTAACTCTAAGTGCTAACCCTAACCCTAATTCCTAAACCTAACCCTAATTCCTAACCCTAACCCTAATTCCTAACCCTAACCCTAAGTGCTAACCCTAACCCTAATTCCTAAACCTAACCCTAATTCCTAACCCTAACCCTAATTCCTAAACCTAACCCTAATTCCTAACCCTAACCCTAATTCCTAACCCTAACCCTAAATGCTAACCCTAACCCTAATTCCTAACCCTAACCCTAATTCCTAACCCTAACCCTAAGTGCTAACCCTAACCCTAATTCCTAACCCTAACCCTAATTCCTAACCCTAATTCCTAACCCTAACCCTAAGTGCTAACCCTAACCCTAATTCCGAACCCTAACCCTAATTCCTAACCCTAATTCCAAACCCTAACCCTAAGTGCTAACCCTAACCCTAATTCCGAACCCTAACCCTAATTACTAACCCTAACCCTAAGTGCTAACCCTAACCCTAATTCCTAACCCTAACCCTAATTCCTAACCCTAACCCTAAGTGCTAACCCTAACCCTAATTCCTAACCCTAACCCTAAGTGCTAACCCTAACCCTAATTCCTAACCCTAACCCTAAATGCTAACCCTAACCCAAATTACGAACCCTAACCCTAATTCCTAACCCTAACCCTAATTCCTAAGCCTAACACTAATTCCTAACCCTAACCCTAAGTGCTAACCCTAACCCTAATTCCTAACCCTAACCCTAATTCCAAACCCTAACCCTAATTCCTAACCCTAACCCTAAATTCTAACCCTAACCCTAATTCCTAACCCTAACCCTAATTCCTAACCCTAACCCTAAGTGCTAACCCTAACCCTAATTCCTAACCCTAACCCTAAGTGCTAACCCTAACCCTAATTCCTAACCCTAACCCTAAATGCTAACCCTAACCCTAATTATGAACCCTAACCCTAATTCCTAACCCTAACCCTAATTCCTAACCCTAACCCAAATTCGTAACCCTAACCCAAATTCCTAACCCTAACCCTAAGTGCTAACCCTAACCCTAATTCCTAAACCTAACCCTAATTCCTAACCCTAACCCTAATTCCTAACCCTAACCCTAAGTGCTAACCCTAACCCTAATTCCTAAACCTAACCCTAATTCCTAACCCTAACCCTAATTCCTAAACCTAACCCTAATTCCTAACCCTAACCCTAATTCCTAACCCTAACCCTAAGTGCTAACTCTGACCCTAATTACGAACCCTAACCCTAATTCCTAACCCTAACCCTAAGTGCTAACCCTAACCCTAATTCCTAACCCTAACCCTAATTCCTAACCCTAACCCTAAGTGCTAACCCTAACCCTAATTCCTAACCCTAACCCTAAGTGCTAACCCTAACCCTAATTCCTAACCCTAACCCTAAGTGCTAACCCTAACCCTAATTACGAACCCTAACCCTAATTCCTAACCCTAACCCTAAGTGCTAACCCTAACCCTAATTCCTAACCCTAACCCTAATTCCGAACCCTAACCCTAATTCCTAACCCTAACCCTAAGTGCTAACCCTAACCCTAATTCCAAACCCTAACCCTAATTCCTAACCCTAACCCTAAGTTCTAACCCTAACCCTAATTCCTAACCCTAACCCTAATTCCTAACCCTAACCCTAAGTGCTAACCCTAACCCTAATTCCTAACCCTAAGTGCTAACCCTAACCCTAATTCCTAACCCTAACCCTAAATGCTAACCCTAACCCTAATTATGAACCCTAACCCTAATTCCTAACCCTAACCCTAATTCCTAACCCTAACCCAAATTCGTAACCCTAACCCAAATTCCTAACCCTAACCCTAAGTGCTAACCCTAATTCCTAAACCTAACCCTAATTCCTAACCCTAATTCCTAACCCTAACCCTAAGTGCTAACCCTAACCCTAATTCCTAAACCTAACCCTAATTCCTAACCCTAACCCTAATTCCTAAACCTAACCCTAATTCCTAACCCTAATTCCTAACCCTAACCCTAAATGCTAACCCTAACCCTAATTCCTAACCCTAACCCTAATTCCTAACCCTAACCCTAAGTGCTAACCCTAACCCTAATTCCTAACCCTAACCCTAATTCCTAACCCTAATTCCTAACCCTAACCCTAAGTGCTAACCCTAACCCTAATTCCGAACCCTAACCCTAATTCCTAACCCTAATTCCAAACCCTAACCCTAAGTGCTAACCCTAACCCTAATTCCGAACCCTAACCCTAATTACTAACCCTAACCCTAAGTGCTAACCCTAACCCTAATTCTGAACCCTAACCCTAATTCCTAACCCTAACCCTAAGTGCTAACCCTAACCCTAATTCCTAACCCTAACCCTAATTCCTAACCCTAACCCTAAGTGCTAACCCTAATTCCTAACCCTAACCCTAAGTGCTAACCCTAACCCTAATTCCGAACCCTAACCCTAATTCCTAACCCTAACCCTAAGTGCTAACCCTAACCCTAATTCCGAACCCTAACCCTAATTCCTAACCCTAACCCTAAGTGCTAACCCTAACCCTAATTCCTAACCCTAACCCTAATTCCTAACACTAACCCTAAGTGCTAACCCTAACCCTATTTCCTAACCCTAACCCTAAATGCTAACCCTAACCCTAATTACGAACCCTAACCCTAATTCCTAACCCTAACCCTAATTCCTAAGCCTAACACTAATTCCTAACCCTAACCCTAAGTGCTAACCCTAACCCTAATTCCTAACCCTAACCCTAAGTGCTAACCCTAACCCTAATTACGAACCCTAACCCTAATTCCTAACCCTAACCCTAAGTGCTAACCTTAACCCTAATTCCTAACCCTAACCCTAATTCCTAACCCTAACCCTAAGTGCTAACCCTAACCCTAATTCCTAACCCTAACCCTAAGTGCTAACCCTAACCCTAATTCCTAACCCTAACCCTAAGTGCTAACCCTAACCCTAATTACGAACCCTAACCCTAATTCCTAACCCTAACCCTAACCCTAATTCCGAACCCTAACCCTAATTCCTAACCCTAACCCTAAGTGCTAACCCTAACCCTAATTCCAAACCCTAACCCTAATTCCTAACCCTAACCCTAAGTGCTAACCCTAACCCTAATTCCTAACCCTAACCCTAATTCCTAACACTAACCCTAAGTGCTAACCCTAACCCTAATTCCTAACCCTAACCCTAAGTGCTAACCCTAACCCTAATTACTAACCCTAACCCTAAATGCTAACCCTAACCCTAATTACGAACCCTAACCCTAATTACGAACCCTAACCCTAATTCCTAACCCTAACACTAATTCCTAACCCTAACCCTAAGTGCTAACCCTAACCCTAATTCCTAACCCTGACCCTAAGTGCTAACCCTAACCCTAATTCCGAACCCTAACCCTAATTCCTAACCCTAACCCTAAGTGCTAACCCTAACCCTAATTCCGAACCCTAACCCTAATTCCTAACCCTAACCCTAAGTGCTAACCCTAACCTTAATTCCTAACCCTAACCCTAATTCCTAACCCTAACCCTAAGTGCTAACCCTAATTCCTAACCCTAACCCTAAGTGCTAACCCTAACCCTAATTCCTAACCCTAACCCTAAGTGCTAACCCTAACCCTAATTACGAACCCTAACCCTAATTCCTAACCCTAACCCTAAGTGCTAACCCTAACCCTAATTCCTAACCCTAACCCTAATTCCGAACCCTAACCCTAATTCCTAACCCTAAGTGCTAACCCTAACCCTAATTCCGAACCCTAACCCTAATTCCTAACCCTAACCCTAAGTGCTAACTCTAACCCTAATTCCTAACCCTAACCCTAATTCCTAACCCTAACCCTAAGTGCTAACCCTAACCCTAATTCCTAACCCTAACCCTAATTCCTAACCCTAACCCTAAGTGCTAACCCTAACCCTAATTCCTAGCCCTAATTCCTAACCCTAACCCTAAGTGCTAACCCTAACCCTAATTCCAAACCCTAACCCTAATTCCTAACCCTAATTCCGAACCCTAACCCTAAGTGCTAACCCTAACCCTAATTCCGAACCCTAACCCTAATTACTAACCCTAACCCTAAGTGCTAACCCTAACCCTAATTCCGAACCCTAACCCTAATTCCTAACCCTAACCCTAAGTGCTAACCCTAACCCTAATTCCTAACCCTAACCCTAATTCCTAACCCTAACCCTAAGTGCTAACCCTAACCCTAATTCCTAACACTAACCCTAAGTGCTAACCCTAACCCTAATTCCTAACCCTAACCCTAAGTGCTAACCCTAACCCTAATTCCTAACCCTAATTCCTAACCCTAACCCTAAGTGCTAACCCTAACCCTAATTCCGAACCCTAACCCTAATTCCTAACCCTAATTCTGAACCCTAACCCTAAGTGCTAACCCTAACCCTAATTCCGAACCCTAACCCTAATTACTAACCCTAACCCTAAGTGCTAACCCTAACCCTAATTCCGAACCCTAACCCTAATTCCTAACCCTAACCCTAAGTGCTAACCCTAACCCTAATTCCTAACCCTAACCCTAATTCCTAACCCTAACCCTAAGTGCTAACCCTAACCCTAATTCCTAACACTAACCCTAAGTGCTAACCCTAACCCTAATTCCTAACCCTAACCCTAAGTGCTAACCCTAACCCTAATTCTGAACCCTAACCCTAATTCCTAACCCTAACCCTAAGTGCTAACCCTAACCCTAACCCTAACCCTAAGTGCTAACCCTAACCCTAATTCCTAACCCTAACCCTAATTCCGAACCCTAACCCTAATTCCTAACCCTAACCCTAAGTGCTAACCCTAACCCTAATTCCAAACCCTAACCCTAATTCCTAACCCTAACCCTAACCCTAAGTGCTAACCCTAACCCTAATTCCAAACCCTAACCCTAATTCCTAACCCTAACCCTAAGTGCTAACCCTAACCCTAATTCCTAACCCTAACCCCAATTCCTAACCCTAACCCTAAGTGCTAACCCTAACCCTAATTCCTAACCCTAACCCTAAATGCTAACCCTAACCCTAATTACTAACCCTAACCCTAAATGCTAACCCTAACCCTAATTACGAACCCTAACCCTAATTCCTAACCCTAACCCTAATTCCTAGCCCTAACACTAATTCCTAACCCTAACCCTAAGTGCTAACCCTAACCCTAATTCCGAACCCTAACCCTAATTCCTAACCCTAACCCTAAGTGCTAACCCTAACCCTAATTCCTAACCCTAACCCTAATTCCTAACCCTAACCCTAAGTGCTAACCTTAACCCTAATTCCTAACCCTAACCCTAATTCCTAACCCTAACCCTAATTCCTAACCCTAATTCCTAACCCTAACCCTAAGTGCTAACCCTAACCCTAATTCCGAACCCTAACCCTAATTCCTAACCCTAATTCCGAACCCTAACCCTAAGTGCTAACCCTAACCCTAATTCCGAACCCTAACTCTAATTACTAACCCTAACCCTAAGTGCTAACCCTAACCCTAATTCCGAACCCTAACCCTAATTCCTAACCCTAACCCTAAGTGCTAACCCTAACCCTAATTCCTAACCCTAACCCTAATTCCTAACCCTAACCCTAAGTGCTAACCCTAACCCTAATTCCTAACACTAACCCTTAGTGCTAACCCTAACCCTAATTCCGAACCCTAACCCTAATTCCTAACCCTAACCCTAAGTGCTAACCCTAACCTTAATTCCTAACCCTAACCCTAATTCCTAACCCTAACCCTAAGTGCTAACCCTAACCCTAATTCCTAACCCTAACCCTAAGTGCTAACCCTAACCCTAATTCCTAACCCTAACCCTAAGTGCTAACCCTAACCCTAATTACGAACCCTAACCCTAATTCCTAACCCTAACCCTAAGTGCTAACCCTAACCCTAATTCCTAACCCTAACCCTAATTCCGAACCCTAACCCTAATTCCTAACCCTAACCCTAAGTGCTAACCCTAACCCTAATTCCGAACCCTAACCCTAATTCCTAACCCTAACCCTAAGTGCTAACCCTAACCCTAATTCCGAACCCTAACCCTAATTCCTAACCCTAAGTGCTAACCCTAACCTTAATTCCTAACCCTAACCCTAATTCCTAACCCTAACCCTAAGTGCTAACCCTAACCCTAATTCCTAACCCTAACCCTAAGTGCTAACCCTAACCCTAATTCCTAACCCTAACCCTAAGTGCTAACCCTAACCCTAATTACGAACCCTAACCCTAATTCCAAACCCTAACCCTAAGTGCTAACCCTAACCCTAATTCTTAACCCTAACCCTAATTCCGAACCCTAACCCTAATTCCTAACCCTAACCCTAAGTGCTAACCCTAACCCTAATTCCGAACCCTAACCCTAATTCCTAACCCTAACCCTAAGTGCTAACCCTAACCCTAATTCCTAACCCTAACCCTAATTCCTAACCCTAACCCTAAGTGCTAACCCTAACCCTAATTCCTAACCCTAACCCTAAGTGCTAACCCTAACCCTAATTCCTAACCCTAACCCTAAATGCTAACCCTAACCCTAATTACGAACCCTAACCCTAATTCCTAACCCTAACCCTAATTCCTAAGCCTAACACTAATTCCTAACCCTAACCCTAAGTGCTAACCCTAACCCTAATTCCTAACCCTAACCCTAAGTGCTAACCCTGACCCTAATTACGAACCCTAACCCTAATTCCTAACCCTAACCCTAAGTGCTAACCCTAACCCTAATTCCTAACCCTAACCCTAAGTGCTAACCCTAACCCTAATTCCTAACACTAACCCTAAGTGCTAACCCTAACCCTAATTCCTAACCCTAACCCTAAGTGCTAACCCTAACCCTAATTACGAACCCTAACCCTAATTCCTAACCCTAACCCTAAGTGCTAACCCTAACCCTAATTCCTAACCCTAACCCTAATTCCGAACCCTAACCCTAATTCCTAACCCTAACCCTAAGTGCTAACCCTAACCCTAATTCCAAACCCTAACCCTAATTCCTAACCCTAACCCTAACCCTAACCCTAAGTGCTAACCCTAACCCTAATTCCAAACCCTAACCCTAATTCCTAACCCTAACCCTAAGTGCTAACCCTAACCCTAATTCCTAACCCTAACCCTAATTCCTAACCCTAACCCTAAGTGCTAACCCTAACCCTAATCCTAAGTGCTAACCCTAACCCTAATTACTAACCCTAACCCTAAATGCTAACCCTAACCCTAATTACGAACCCTAACCCTAATTCCTAACCCTAACCCTAATTCCTAACCCTAACACTAATTCCTAACCCTAACCCTAAGTGCTAACCCTAACCCTAATTCCTAACCCTAACCCTAAGTGCTAGCCCTAACCCTAATTCCGAACCCTAACCCTAATTCCTAACCCTAACCCTAAGTGCTAACCCTAACCCTAATTCCTAACCCTAACCCTAATTCCTAACCTTAACCCTAAGTGCTAACCCTAATTCCTAACCCTAACCCTAATTCCTAACCCTAACCCTAAGTGCTAACCCTAACCCTAATTCCTAACCCTAACCCTAATTCCTAACCCTAATTCCTAACCCTAACCCTAAGTGCTAACCCTAACCCTAATTCCGAACCCTAACCCTAATTCCTAACCCTAATTCCGAACCCTAACCCTAAGTGCTAACCCTAACCCTAATTCCGAACCCTAACCCTAATTACTAACCCTAACCCTAAGTGCTAACCCTAACCCTAATTCCGAACCCTAACCCTAATTCCTAACCCTAACCCTAAGTGCTAACCCTAACCCTAATTCCTAACCCTAACCCTAATTCCTAACCCTAACCCTAAGTGCTAACCCTAACCCTAATTCCTAACACTAACCCTAAGTGCTATTCCTAACCCTAATTCCTAACCCTAACCCTAAGT
The DNA here is from genome assembly GCA_029206835.1 of Rana muscosa. NCBI lineage: Eukaryota > Metazoa > Chordata > Amphibia > Anura > Ranidae > Rana > Rana muscosa. The sequence goes on from CM055122.1 coordinate 425,704,485, forward strand.
GCTAACCCTAACCCTAATTCTGAACCCTAACCCTAATTCCTAACCCTAACCCTAAGTGCTAACCCTAACCCTAATTCCGAACCCTAACCCTAATTCCTAACCCTAACCCTAAGTGCTAACCCTAACCTTAATTCCTAACCCTAACCCTAATTCCTAACCCTAACCCTAAGTGCTAACCCTAACCCTAATTCCTAACCCTAACCATAAGTGCTAACCCTAACCCTAATTCCTAACCCTAACCCTAAGTGCTAACCCTAACCCTAATTACGAACCCTAACCCTAATTCCTAACCCTAACCCTAATTCCGAACCCTAACCCTAATTCCTAACCCTAACCCTAAGTGCTAACCCTAACCCTAATTCCGAACCCTAACCCTAATTCCTAACCCTAACCCTAAGTGCTAACCCTAACCCTAATTCCTAACCCTAACCCTAATTCCTAACCCTAACCCTAAGTGCTAACCCTAACCCTAATTCCTAACCCTAACCCTAAGTGCTAACCCTAACCCTAATTCCTAACCCTAACCCTAAGTGCTAACCCTAACCCTAATTACGAACCCTAACCCTAATTCCTAACCCTAACCCTAAGTGCTAACCCTAACCCTAATTCCTAACCCTAACCCTAATTCCGAACCCTAACCCTAATTCCTAACCCTAACCCTAAGTGCTAACCCTAACCCTAATTCCAAACCCTAACCCTAATTCCTAACCCTAACCCTAACCCTAACCCTAAGTGCTAACCCTAACCCTAATTCCAAACCCTAACCCTAATTCCTAACCCTAACCCTAAGTGCTAACCCTAACCCTAATTCCTAACCCTAACCCTAATTCCTAACCCTAACCCTAAGTGCTAACCCTAACCCTAATTCCTAACCCTAACCCTAAGTGCTAACCCTAACCCTAATTACTAACCCTAACCCTAAATGCTAACCCTAACCCTAATTATGAACCCTAACCCTAATTCCTAACCCTAACCCTAATTCCTAACCCTAACACTAATTCCTAACCCTAACCCTAAGTGCTAACCCTAACCCTAATTCCTAACCCTAAGTGCTAACCCTAACCCTAATTACGAACCCTAACCCTAATTCCTAACCCTAACCCTAAGTGCTAACCCTAACCCTAATTCCTAACCCTAACCCTAATTCCGAACCCTAACCCTAATTCCTAACCCTAACCCTAAGTGCTAACCCTAACCCTAATTCCAAACCCTAACCCTAATTCCTAACCCTAACCCTAAGTTCTAACCCTAACCCTAATTCCTAACCCTAACCCTAATTCCTAACCCTAACCCTAAGTGCTAACCCTAACCCTAATTCCTAACCCTAACCCTAAGTGCTAACCCTAACCCTAATTCCTAACCCTAACCCTAAATGCTAACCCTAACCCTAATTACGAACCCTAACCCTAATTCCTAACCCTAACCCTAATTCCTAACCCTAACCCAAATTCATAACCCTAACCCAAATTCCTAACCCTAACCCTAAGTGCTAACCCTAACCCTAATTCCTAAACCTAGCCCTAATTCCTAACCCTAACCCTAATTCCTAACCCTAACCCTAAGTGCTAACCCTAACCCTAATTCCTAAACCTAACCCTAATTCCTAACCCTAACCCTAATTCCTAAACCTAACCCTAATTCCTAACCCTAACCCTAATTCCTAACCCTAACCCTAAATGCTAACCCTAACCCTAATTCCTAACCCTAACCCTAATTCCTAACCCTAACCCTAAGTGCTAACCCTAACCCTAATTCCTAACCCTAACCCTAATTCCTAACCCTAACCCTAATTCCTAACCCTAATTCCTAACCCTAACCCTAAGTGCTAACCCTAACCCTAATTCCGAACCCTAACCCTAATTCCTAACCCTAATTCCAAACCCTAACCCTAAGTGCTAACCCTAACCCTAATTCCGAACCCTAACCCTAATTACTAACCCTAACCCTAAGTGCTAACCCTAACCCTAATTCCTAACCCTAACCCTAATTCCTAACCCTAACCCTAAGTGCTAACCCTAACCCTAATTCCTAACCCTAACCCTAAGTGCTAACCCTAACCCTAATTCCTAACCCTAACCCTAAATGCTAACCCTAACCCTAATTACGAACCCAAACCCTAATTCCTAACCCTAACCCTAATTCCTAAGCCTAACACTAATTCCTAACCCTAACCCTAAATGCTAACCCTAACCCTAATTACGAACCCTAACCCTAATTCCTAACCCTAACCCTAATTCCTAAGCCTAACACTAATTCCTAACCCTAACCCTAAGTGCTAACCCTAACCCTAATTCCTAACCCTAACCCTAAGTGCTAACCCTGACCCTAATTACGAACCCTAACCCTAATTCCTAACCCTAACCCTAAGTGCTAACCCTAACCCTAATTCCTAACCCTAACCCTAATTCCTAACCCTAACCCTAAGTGCTAACCCTAACCCTAATTCCTAACCCTAACCCTAAGTGCTAACCCTAACCCTAATTCCTAACCCTAACCCTAAGTGCTAACCCTAACCCTAATTATGAACCCTAACCCTAATTCCTAACCCTAACCCTAAGTGCTAACCCTAACCCTAATTCCTAACCCTAACCCTAATTCTGAACCCTAACCCTAATTCCTAACCCTAACCCTAAGTGCTAACCCTAACCCTAATTCCAAACCCTAACCCTAATTCCTAACCCTAACCCTAAGTTCTAACCCTAACCCTAATTCCTAACCCTAACCCTAATTCCTAACCCTAACCCAAATTCGTAACCCTAACCCAAATTCCTAACCCTAACCCTAAGTGCTAACCCTAACCCTAATTCCTAAACCTAACCCTAATTCCTAACCCTAACCCTAATTCCTAACCCTAACCCTAAGTGCTAACCCTAACCCTAATTCCTAAACCTAACCCTAATTCCTAACCCTAACCCTAATTCCTAACCCTAACCCTAAGTGCTAACCCTGACCCTAATTACGAACCCTAACCCTAATTCCTAACCCTAACCCTAAGTGCTAACCCTAACCCTAATTCCTAACCCTAACCCTAATTCCTAACCCTAACCCTTAGTGCTAACCCTAACCCTAATTCCTAACCCTAACCCTAAGTGCTAACCCTAACCCTAATTCCTAACCCTAACCCTAAGTGCTAACCCTAACCCTAATTACGAACCCTAACCCTAATTCCTAACCCTAAGTGCTAACCCTAACCCTAATTCCTAACCCTAACCCTAATTCCGAACCCTAACCCTAATTCCTAACCCTAACCCTAAGTGCTAACCCTAACCCTAATTCCAAACCCTAACCCTAATTCCTAACCCTAACCCTAAGTTCTAACCCTAACCCTAATTCCTAACCCTAACCCTAATTCCTAACCCTAACCCTAAGTGCTAACCCTAACCCTAATTCCTAACCCTAACTCTAAGTGCTAACCCTAACCCTAATTCCTAACCCTAACCCTAAATGCTAACCCTAACCCTAATTACGAATCCTAACCCTAATTCCTAACCCAAACCCTAATTCCTAACCCTAACCCAAATTCGTAACCCTAACCCAAATTCCTAACCCAAACTCTAAGTGCTAACCCTAACCCTAATTCCTAAACCTAACCCTAATTCCTAACCCTAACCCTAATTCCTAACCCTAAACCTAAGTGCTAACCCTAACCTTAATTCCTAACCCTAACCCTAATTCCTAACCCTAACCCTAAGTGCTAACCCTAACCCTAATTCCTAACCCTAACCCTAAGTGCTAACCCTAACCCTAATTCCTAACCCTAACCCTAAGTGCTAACCCTAACCCTAATTACGAACCTAACCCTAATTCCTAACCCTAACCCTAAGTGCTAACCCTAACCCTAATTCCTAACCCTAACCCTAATTCTGAACCCTAACCATAATTCCTAACCCTAACCCTAAGTGCTAACCCTAACCCTAATTCCGAACCCTAACCCTAATTCCTAACCCTAACCCTAAGTGCTAACCCTAACCCTAATTCCTAACCCTAACCCTAATTCCTAACCCTAACCCTAAGTGCTAACCCTAACCCTAATTCCTAACCCTAACCCTAATTCCTAAGCCTAACACTAATTCCTAACCCTAACCCTAAATGCTAACCCTAACCCTAATTACGAACCCTAACCCTAATTCCTAACCCTAACCCTAATTCCTAAGCCTAACACTAATTCCTAACCCTAACCCTAAGTGCTAACACTAACCCTAATTCCTAACCCTAACCCTAAGTGCTAACCCTGACCCTAATTACGAACCCTAACCCTAATTCCTAACCCTAACCCTAAGTGCTAACCCTAACCCTAATTCCTAACCCTAACCCTAATTCCTAACCCTAACCCTAAGTGCTAACCCTAACCCTAATTCCTAACCCTAACCCTAAGTGCTAACCCTAACCCTAATTCCTAACCCTAACCCTAAGTGCTAACCCTAACCCTAATTACGAACCCTAACCCTAATTCCTAACCCTAAGTGCTAACCCTAACCCTAATTCCTAACCCTAACCCTAATTCCGAACCCTAACCCTAATTCCTAACCCTAACCCTAAGTGCTAACCCTAACCCTAATTCCAAACCCTAACCCTAATTCCTAACCCTAACCCTAAGTTCTAACCCTAACCCTAATTCCTAACCCTAACCCTAATTCCTAACCCTAACCCTAAGTGCTAACCCTAACCCTAATTCCTAACCCTAACCCTAAGTGCTAACCCTAATTCCTAACCCTAACCCTAAATGCTAACCCTAACCCTAATTACGAACCCTAACCCTAATTCCTAACCCTAACCCTAATTCCTAACCCTAACCCAAATTCGTAACCCTAACCCAAATTCCTAACCCTAACCCTAATTCCTAACCCTAACCCTAAGTGCTAACCCTAACCCTAATTCCTAACCCTAATTCCTAACCCTAACCCTAAGTGCTAACCCTAACCCTAATTCCTAACCCTAACCCTAAGTGCTAACCCTAACCCTAATTCCTAACCCTAACCCTAAATGCTAACCCTAACCCTAATTACGAATCCTAACCCTAATTCCTAACCCAAACCCTAATTCCTAACCCTAACCCAAATTCATAACCCTAACCCAAATTCCTAACCCTAACCCTAAGTGCTAACCCTAACCCTAATTCCTAAACCTAACCCTAATTCCTAACCCTAACCCTAATTCCTAACCCTAAACCTAAGTGCTAACCCTAACCTTAATTCCTAACCCTAACCCTAATTCCTAACCCTAACCCTAAGTGCTAACCCTAACCCTAATTCCTAACCCTAACCCTAAGTGCTAACCCTAACCCTAATTCCTAACCCTAACCCTAAGTGCTAACCCTAACCCTAATTACGAACCTAACCCTAATTCCTAACCCTAACCCTAAGTGCTAACCCTAACCCTAATTCCTAACCCTAACCCTAATTCCGAACCCTAACCCTAATTCCTAACCCTAACCCTAAGTGCTAACCCTAACCCTAATTCCGAACCCTAACCCTAATTCCTAACCCTAACCCTAAGTGCTAACCCTAACCCTAATTCCTAACCCTAACCCTAAGTGCTAACCCTAACCCTAATTCCTAACCCTAACCCTAATTCCTAACCCTAAGTGCTAACCCTAACCCTAATTCCTAACCCTAACCCTAATTCCGAACCCTAACCCTAATTCCTAACCCTAACCCTAAGTGCTAACCCTAACCCTAATTCCAAACCCTAACCCTAATTCCTAACCCTAACCCTAAGTTCTAACCCTAACCCTAATTCCTAACCCTAACCCTAATTCCTAACCCTAACCCTAAGTGCTAACCCTAACCCTAATTCCTAACCCTAACCCTAAGTGCTAACCCTAACCCTAATTCCTAACCCTAACCCTAAATGCTAACCCTAACCCTAATTACGAATCCTAACCCTAATTCCTAACCCAAACCCTAATTCCTAACCCTAACCCAAATTCGTAACCCTAACCTAAATTCCTAACCCAAACTCTAAGTGCTAACCCTAACCCTAATTCCTAAACCTAACCCTAATTCCTAACCCTAACCCTAATTCCTAACCCTAAACCTAAGTGCTAACCCTAACCTTAATTCCTAACCCTAACCCTAATTCCTAACCCTAACCCTAAGTGCTAACCCTAACCCTAATTCCTAACCCTAACCCTAAGTGCTAACCCTAACCCTAATTCCTAACCCTAACCCTAAGTGCTAACCCTAACCCTAATTACGAACCTAACCCTAATTCCTAACCCTAACCCTAAGTGCTAACCCTAACCCTAATTCCTAACCCTAACCCTAATTCCGAACCCTAACCCTAATTCCTAACCCTAACCCTAAGTGCTAACCCTAACCCTAATTCCGAACCCTAACCCTAATTCCTAACCCTAACCCTAAGTGCTAACCCTAACCCTAATTCCTAACCCTAACCCTAATTCCTAACCCTAACCCTAAGTGCTAACCCTAACCCTAATTCCTAACCCTAACCCTAATTCCTAAGCCTAACACTAATTCCTAACCCTAACCCTAAATGCTAACCCTAACCCTAATTACGAACCCTAACCCTAATTCCTAACCCTAACCCTAATTCCTAAGCCTAACACTAATTCCTAACCCTAACCCTAAGTGCTAACACTAACCCTAATTCCTAACCCTAACCCTAAGTGCTAACCCTGACCCTAATTACGAACCCTAACCCTAATTCCTAACCCTAACCCTAAGTGCTAACCCTAACCCTAATTCCTAACCCTAACCCTAATTCCTAACCCTAACCCTAAGTGCTAACCCTAACCCTAATTCCTAACCCTAACCCTAAGTGCTAACCCTAACCCTAATTCCTAACCCTAACCCTAAGTGCTAACCCTAACCCTAATTACGAACCCTAACCCTAATTCCTAACCCTAACCCTAAGTGCTAACCCTAACCCTAATTCCTAACCCTAACCCTAATTCCGAACCCTAACCCTAATTCCTAACCCTAACCCTAAGTGCTAACCCTAATTCCAAACCCTAACCCTAATTCCTAACCCTAACCCTAAGTTCTAACCCTAACCCTAATTCCTAACCCTAACCCTAATTCCTAACCCTAACCCTAAGTGCTAACCCTAACCCTAATTCCTAACCCTAACCCTAAGTGCTAACCCTAATTCCTAACCCTAACCCTAAATGCTAACCCTAACCCTAATTACGAACCCTAACCCTAATTCCTAACCCTAACCCTAATTCCTAACCCTAACCCAAATTCGTAACCCTAACCCAAATTCCTAACCCTAACCCTAATTCCTAACCCTAACCCTAAGTGCTAACCCTAACCCTAATTCCTAACCCTAACCCTAATTCCTAACCCTAACCCTAAGTGCTAACCCTAACCCTAATTCCTAACCCTAACCCTAAGTGCTAACCCTAACCCTAATTCCTAACCCTAACCCTAAATGCTAACCCTAACCCTAATTACGAATCCTAACCCTAATTCCTAACCCAAACCCTAATTCCTAACCCTAACCCAAATTCATAACCCTAACCCAAATTCCTAACCCTAACCCTAAGTGCTAACCCTAACCCTAATTCCTAAACCTAACCCTAATTCCTAACCCTAACCCTAATTCCTAACCCTAAACCTAAGTGCTAACCCTAACCTTAATTCCTAACCCTAACCCTAATTCCTAACCCTAACCCTAAGTGCTAACCCTAACCCTAATTCCTAACCCTAACCCTAAGTGCTAACCCTAACCCTAATTCCTAACCCTAACCCTAAGTGCTAACCCTAACCCTAATTACGAACCTAACCCTAATTCCTAACCCTAACCCTAAGTGCTAACCCTAACCCTAATTCCTAACCCTAACCCTAATTCCGAACCCTAACCCTAATTCCTAACCCTAACCCTAAGTGCTAACCCTAACCCTAATTCCGAACCCTAACCCTAATTCCTAACCCTAACCCTAAGTGCTAACCCTAACCCTAATTCCTAACCCTAACCCTAAGTGCTAACCCTAACCCTAATTCCTAACCCTAACCCTAATTCCTAAGCCTAACACTAATTCCTAACCCTAACCCTAAATGCTAACCCTAACCCTAATTACGAACCCTAACCCTAATTCCTAACCCTAACCCTAATTCCTAAGCCTAACACTAATTCCTAACCCTAACCCTAAGTGCTAACCCTAACCCTAATTCCTAACCCTAACCCTAAGTGCTAACCCTGACCCTAATTACGAACCCTAACCCTAATTCCTAACCCTAACCCTAAGTGCTAACCCTAACCCTAATTCCTAACCCTAACCCTAATTCCTAACCCTAACCCTAAGTGCTAACCCTAACCCTAATTCCTAACCCTAACCCTAAGTGCTAACCCTAACCCTAATTCCTAACCCTAACCCTAAGTGCTAACCCTAACCCTAATTACGAACCCTAACCCTAATTCCTAACCCTAACCCTAAGTGCTAACCCTAACCCTAATTCCTAACCCTAACCCTAATTCCGAACCCTAACCCTAAGTCCTAACCCTAACCCTAAGTGCTAACCCTAACCCTAATTCCAAACCCTAACCCTAATTCCTAACCCTAACCCTAAGTTCTAACCCTAACCCTAATTCCTAACCCTAACCCTAATTCCTAACCCTAACCCTAAGTGCTAACCCTAACCCTAATTCCTAACCCTAACCCTAAGTGCTAACCCTAACCCTAATTCCTAACCCTAACCCTAAATGCTAACCCTAACCCTAATTACGAACCCTAACCCTAATTCCTAACCCTAACCCTAATTCCTAACCCTAACCCAAATTCGTAACCCTAACCCAAATTCCTAACCCTAACTCTAAGTGCTAACCCTAACCCTAATTCCTAAACCTAACCCTAATTCCTAACCCTAACCCTAATTCCTAACCCTAACCCTAAGTGCTAACCCTAACCCTAATTCCTAAACCTAACCCTAATTCCTAACCCTAACCCTAATTCCTAAACCTAACCCTAATTCCTAACCCTAACCCTAATTCCTAACCCTAACCCTAAATGCTAACCCTAACCCTAATTCCTAACCCTAACCCTAATTCCTAACCCTAACCCTAAGTGCTAACCCTAACCCTAATTCCTAACCCTAACCCTAATTCCTAACCCTAATTCCTAACCCTAACCCTAAGTGCTAACCCTAACCCTAATTCCGAACCCTAACCCTAATTCCTAACCCTAATTCCAAACCCTAACCCTAAGTGCTAACCCTAACCCTAATTCCGAACCCTAACCCTAATTACTAACCCTAACCCTAAGTGCTAACCCTAACCCTAATTCCTAACCCTAACCCTAATTCCTAACCCTAACCCTAAGTGCTAACCCTAACCCTAATTCCTAACCCTAACCCTAAGTGCTAACCCTAACCCTAATTCCTAACCCTAACCCTAAATGCTAACCCTAACCCTAATTACGAACCCTAACCCTAATTCCTAACCCTAACCCTAATTCCTAAGCCTAACACTAATTCCTAACCCTAACCCTAAGTGCTAACCCTAACCCTAATTCCTAACCCTAACCCTAATTCCAAACCCTAACCCTAATTCCTAACCCTAACCCTAAATTCTAACCCTAACCCTAATTCCTAACCCTAACCCTAATTCCTAACCCTAACCCTAAGTGCTAACCCTAACCCTAATTCCTAACCCTAACCCTAAGTGCTAACCCTAACCCTAATTCCTAACCCTAACCCTAAATGCTAACCCTAACCCTAATTATGAACCCTAACCCTAATTCCTAACCCTAACCCTAATTCCTAACCCTAACCCAAATTCGTAACCCTAACCCAAATTCCTAACCCTAACCCTAAGTGCTAACCCTAACCCTAATTCCTAAACCTAACCCTAATTCCTAACCCTAACCCTAATTCCTAACCCTAACCCTAAGTGCTAACCCTAACCCTAATTCCTAAACCTAACCCTAATTCCTAACCCTAACCCTAATTCCTAAACCTAACCCTAATTCCTAACCCTAACCCTAATTCCTAACCCTAACCCTAAGTGCTAACTCTGACCCTAATTACGAACCCTAACCCTAATTCCTAACCCTAACCCTAAGTGCTAACCCTAACCCTAATTCCTAACCCTAACCCTAATTCCTAACCCTAACCCTAAGTGCTAACCCTAACCCTAATTCCTAACCCTAACCCTAAGTGCTAACCCTAACCCTAATTCCTAACCCTAACCCTAAGTGCTAACCCTAACCCTAATTACGAACCCTAACCCTAATTCCTAACCCTAACCCTAAGTGCTAACCCTAACCCTAATTCCTAACCCTAACCCTAATTCCGAACCCTAACCCTAATTCCTAACCCTAACCCTAAGTGCTAACCCTAACCCTAATTCCAAACCCTAACCCTAATTCCTAACCCTAACCCTAAGTTCTAACCCTAACCCTAATTCCTAACCCTAACCCTAATTCCTAACCCTAACCCTAAGTGCTAACCCTAACCCTAATTCCTAACCCTAACCCTAAGTGCTAACCCTAACCCTAATTCCTAACCCTAACCCTAAATGCTAACCCTAACCCTAATTATGAACCCTAACCCTAATTCCTAACCCTAACCCTAATTCCTAACCCTAACCCAAATTCGTAACCCTAACCCAAATTCCTAACCCTAACCCTAAGTGCTAACCCTAATTCCTAAACCTAACCCTAATTCCTAACCCTAATTCCTAACCCTAACCCTAAGTGCTAACCCTAACCCTAATTCCTAAACCTAACCCTAATTCCTAACCCTAACCCTAATTCCTAAACCTAACCCTAATTCCTAACCCTAACCCTAATTCCTAACCCTAACCCTAAATGCTAACCCTAACCCTAATTCCTAACCCTAACCCTAATTCCTAACCCTAACCCTAAGTGCTAACCCTAACCCTAATTCCTAACCCTAACCCTAATTCCTAACCCTAATTCCTAACCCTAACCCTAAGTGCTAACCCTAACCCTAATTCCGAACCCTAACCCTAATTCCTAACCCTAATTCCAAACCCTAACCCTAAGTGCTAACCCTAACCCTAATTCCGAACCCTAACCCTAATTACTAACCCTAACCCTAAGTGCTAACCCTAACCCTAATTCCAAACCCTAACCCTAATTCCTAACCCTAACCCTAAGTGCTAACCCTAACCCTAATTCCTAACCCTAACCCTAATTCCTAACCCTAACCCTAAGTGCTAACCCTAACCCTAATTCCTAACCCTAACCCTAAGTGCTAACCCTAACCCTAATTCCGAACCCTAACCCTAATTCCTAACCCTAACCCTAAGTGCTAACCCTAACCCTAATTCCGAACCCTAACCCTAATTCCTAACCCTAACCCTAAGTGCTAACCCTAACCCTAATTCCTAACCCTAACCCTAATTCCTAACACTAACCCTAAGTGCTAACCCTAACCCTATTTCCTAACCCTAACCCTAAATGCTAACCCTAACCCTAATTACGAACCCTAACCCTAATTCCTAACCCTAACCCTAATTCCTAAGCCTAACACTAATTCCTAACCCTAACCCTAAGTGCTAACCCTAGCCCTAATTCCTAACCCTAACCCTAAGTGCTAACCCTAACCCTAATTACGAACCCTAACCCTAATTCCTAACCCTAACCCTAAGTGCTAACCTTAACCCTAATTCCTAACCCTAACCCTAATTCCTAACCCTAACCCTAAGTGCTAACCCTAACCCTAATTCCTAACCCTAACCCTAAGTGCTAACCCTAACCCTAATTCCTAACCCTAACCCTAAGTGCTAACCCTAACCCTAATTACGAACCCTAACCCTAATTCCTAACCCTAACCCTAACCCTAATTCCGAACCCTAACCCTAATTCCTAACCCTAACCCTAAGTGCTAACCCTAACCCTAATTCCAAACCCTAACCCTAATTCCTAACCCTAACCCTAAGTGCTAACCCTAACCCTAATTCCTAACCCTAACCCTAATTCCTAACACTAACCCTAAGTGCTAACCCTAACCCTAATTCCTAACCCTAACCCTAAGTGCTAACCCTAACCCTAATTACTAACCCTAACCCTAAATGCTAACCCTAACCCTAATTACGAACCCTAACCCTAATTACGAACCCTAACCCTAATTCCTAACCCTAACACTAATTCCTAACCCTAACCCTAAGTGCTAACCCTAACCCTAATTCCTAACCCTGACCCTAAGTGCTAACCCTAACCCTAATTCCGAACCCTAACCCTAATTCCTAACCCTAACCCTAAGTGCTAACCCTAACCCTAATTCCGAACCCTAACCCTAATTCCTAACCCTAACCCTAAGTGCTAACCCTAACCTTAATTCCTAACCCTAACCCTAATTCCTAACCCTAACCCTAAGTGCTAACCCTAACCCTAATTCCTAACCCTAACCCTAAGTGCTAACCCTAACCCTAATTCCTAACCCTAACCCTAAGTGCTAACCCTAACCCTAATTACGAACCCTAACCCTAATTCCTAACCCTAACCCTAAGTGCTAACCCTAACCCTAATTCCTAACCCTAACCCTAATTCCGAACCCTAACCCTAATTCCTAACCCTAAGTGCTAACCCTAACCCTAATTCCGAACCCTAACCCTAATTCCTAACCCTAACCCTAAGTGCTAACTCTAACCATAATTCCTAACCCTAACCCTAATTCCTAACCCTAACCCTAAGTGCTAACCCTAACCCTAATTCCTAACCCTAACCCTAATTCCTAACCCTAACCCTAAGTGCTAACCCTAACCCTAATTCCTAACCCTAACCCTAATTCCTAGCCCTAATTCCTAACCCTAACCCTAAGTGCTAACCCTAACCCTAATTCCAAACCCTAACCCTAATTCCTAACCCTAATTCCGAACCCTAACCCTAAGTGCTAACCCTAACCCTAATTCCGAACCCTAACCCTAATTACTAACCCTAACCCTAAGTGCTAACCCTAACCCTAATTCCGAACCCTAACCCTAATTCCTAACCCTAACCCTAAGTGCTAACCCTAACCCTAATTCCTAACCCTAACCCTAATTCCTAACCCTAACCCTAAGTGCTAACCCTAACCCTAATTCCTAACACTAACCCTAAGTGCTAACCCTAACCCTAATTCCTAACCCTAACCCTAAGTGCTAACCCTAACCCTAATTCCTAACCCTAATTCCTAACCCTAACCCTAAGTGCTAACCCTAACCCTAATTCCGAACCCTAACCCTAATTCCTAACCCTAATTCTGAACCCTAACCCTAAGTGCTAACCCTAACCCTAATTCCGAACCCTAACCCTAATTACTAACCCTAACCCTAAGTGCTAACCCTAACCCTAATTCCGAACCCTAACCCTAATTCCTAACCCTAACCCTAAGTGCTAACCCTAACCCTAATTCCTAACCCTAACCCTAATTCCTAACCCTAACCCTAAGTGCTAACCCTAACCCTAATTCCTAACACTAACCCTAAGTGCTAACCCTAACCCTAATTCCTAACCCTAACCCTAAGTGCTAACCCTAACCCTAATTCTGAACCCTAACCCTAATTCCTAACCCTAACCCTAAGTGCTAACCCTAACCCTAATTCCGAACCCTAACCCTAATTCCTAACCCTAACCCTAAGTGCTAACCCTAACCTTAATTCCTAACCCTAACCCTAATTCCTAACCCTAACCCTAAGTGCTAACCCTAACCCTAATTCCTAACCCTAACCCTAAGTGCTAACCCTAACCCTAATTCCTAACCCTAACCCTAAGTGCTAACCCTAACCCTAATTACGAACCCTAACCCTAATTCCTAACCCTAACCCTAAGTGCTAACCCTAACCCTAATTCTTAACCCTAACCCTAATTCCGAACCCTAACCCTAATTCCTAACCCTAACCCTAAGTGCTAACGCTAACCCTTATTCTGAACCCTAACCCTAATTCCTAACCCTAACCCTAAGTGCTAACCCTAACCCTAATTCCTAACCCTAACCCTAATTCCTAACCCTAAGTGCTAACCCTAACCCTAATTCCTAACCCTAACCCTAAGTGCTAACCCTAACCCTAATTCCTAACCCTAACCCTAAATGCTAACCCTAACCCTAATTACGAACCCTAACCCTAATTCCTAACCCTAACCCTAATTCCTAAGCCTAACACTAATTCCTAACCCTAACCCTAAGTGCTAACCCTAACCCTAATTCCTAACCCTAACCCTAAGTGCTAACCCTGACCCTAATTATGAACCCTAACCCTAATTCCTAACCCTAACCCTAAGTGCTAACCCTAACCCTAATTCCTAACCCTAATTCCTAACCCTAATTCCTAACCCTAACCCTAAGTGCTAACCCTAACCCTAATTCCTAACCCTAACCCTAAGTGCTAACCCTAACCCTAATTCCTAACCCTAACCCTAAGTGCTAACCCTAACCCTAATTCCTAACCCTAACCCTAATTCCGAACCCTAACCCTAATTCCTAACCCTAACCCTAAGTGCTAACCCTAACCCTAATTCCAAACCCTAACCCTAATTCCTAACCCTAACCCTAACCCTAAGTGCTAACCCTAACCCTAATTCCAAACCCTAACCCTAATTCCTAACCCTAACCCTAAGTGCTAACCCTAACCCTAATTCCTAACCCTAACCCCAATTCCTAACCCTAACCCTAAGTGCTAACCCTAACCCTAATTCCTAACCCTAAATGCTAACCCTAACCCTAATTACTAACCCTAACCCTAAATGCTAACCCTAACCCTAATTACGAACCCTAACCCTAATTCCTAACCCTAACCCTAATTCCTAGCCCTAACACTAATTCCTAACCCTAACCCTAAGTGCTAACCCTAACCCTAATTCCGAACCCTAACCCTAATTCCTAACCCTAACCCTAAGTGCTAACCCTAACCCTAATTCCTAACCCTAACCCTAATTCCTAACCCTAACCCTAAGTGCTAACCCTAACCCTAATTCCTAACCCTAACCCTAATTCCTAACCCTAACCCTAAGTGCTAACCCTAACCCTAATTCCTAACCCTAATTCCTAACCCTAACCCTAAGTGCTAACCCTAACCCTAATTCCGAACCCTAACCCTAATTCCTAACCCTAATTCCGAACCCTAACCCTAATTGCTAACCCTAACCCTAATTCCGAACCCTAACTCTAATTACTAACCCTAACCCTAAGTGCTAACCCTAACCCTAATTCCGAACCCTAACCCTAATTCCTAACCCTAAGTGCTAACCCTAACCCTAATTCCTAACCCTAACCCTAATTCCTAACCCTAACCCTAAGTGCTAACCCTAACCCTAATTCCTAACACTAACCCTTAGTGCTAACCCTAACCCTAATTCCGAACCCTAACCCTAATTCCTAACCCTAACCCTAAGTGCTAACCCTAACCTTAATTCCTAACCCTAACCCTAATTCCTAACCCTAACCCTAAGTGCTAACCCTAACCCTAATTCCTAACCCTAACCCTAAGTGCTAACCCTAACCCTAATTCCTAACCCTAACCCTAAGTGCTAACCCTAACCCTAATTACGAACCCTAACCCTAATTCCTAACCCTAACCCTAAGTGCTAACCCTAACCCTAATTCCTAACCCTAACCCTAATTCCGAACCCTAACCCTAATTCCTAACCCTAACCCTAAGTGCTAACCCTAACCCTAATTCCGAACCCTAACCCTAATTCCTAACCCTAACCCTAAGTGCTAACCCTAACCCTAATTCCGAACCCTAACCCTAATTCCTAACCCTAAGTGCTAACCCTAACCTTAATTCCTAACCCTAACCCTAATTCCTAACCCTAACCCTAAGTGCTAACCCTAACCCTAATTCCTAACCCTAACCCTAAGTGCTAACCCTAACCCTAATTCCTAACCCTAACCCTAAGTGCTAACCCTAACCCTAATTACGAACCCTAACCCTAATTCCAAACCCTAACCCTAAGTGCTAACCCTAACCCTAATTCTTAACCCTAACCCTAATTCCGAACCCTAACCCTAATTCCTAACCCTAACCCTAAGTGCTAACCCTAACCCTAATTCCGAACCCTAACCCTAATTCCTAACCCTAACCCTAAGTGCTAACCCTAACCCTAATTCCTAACCCTAACCCTAATTCCTAACCCTAACCCTAAGTGCTAACCCTAACCCTAATTCCTAACCCTAACCCTAAGTGCTAACCCTAACCCTAATTCCTAACCCTAACCCTAAATGCTAACCCTAACCCTAATTACGAACCCTAACCCTAATTCCTAACCCTAACCCTAATTCCTAAGCCTAACACTAATTCCTAACCCTAACCCTAAGTGCTAACCCTAACCCTAATTCCTAACCCTAACCCTAAGTGCTAACCCTGACCCTAATTACGAACCCTAACCCTAATTCCTAACCCTAACCCTAAGTGCTAACCCTAACCCTAATTCCTAACCCTAACCCTAATTCCTAACCCTAACCCTAAGTGCTAACCCTAACCCTAATTCCTAACACTAACCCTAAGTGCTAACCCTAACCCTAATTCCTAACCCTAACCCTAAGTGCTAACCCTAACCCTAATTACGAACCCTAACCCTAATTCCTAACCCTAACCCTAAGTGCTAACCCTAACCCTAATTCCTAACCCTAACCCTAATTCCGAACCCTAACCCTAATTCCTAACCCTAACCCTAAGTGCTAACCCTAACCCTAATTCCTAACCCTAACCCTAATTCCGAACCCTAACCCTAATTCCTAACCCTAACCCTAAGTGCTAACCCTAACCCTAATTCCTAACCCTAACCCTAATTCCGAACCCTAACCCTAATTCCAAACCCTAACCCTAATTCCTAACCCTAACCCTAACCCTAACCCTAAGTGCTAACCCTAACCCTAATTCCAAACCCTAACCCTAATTCCTAACCCTAACCCTAAGTGCTAACCCTAACCCTAATTCCTAACCCTAACCCTAATTCCTAACCCTAACCCTAAGTGCTAACCCTAACCCTAATTCCTAACCCTAACCCTAAGTGCTAACCCTAACCCTAATTACTAACCCTAACCCTAAATGCTAACCCTAACCCTAATTACGAACCCTAACCCTAATTCCTAACCCTAACCCTAATTCCTAACCCTAACACTAATTTCTAACCCTAACCCTAAGTGCTAACCCTAACCCTAATTCCTAACCCTAACCCTAAGTGCTAACCCTAACCCTAATTCCGAACCCTAACCCTAATTCCTAACCCTAACCCTAAGTGCTAACCCTAACCCTAATTCCTAACCCTAACCCTAATTCCTAACCTTAACCCTAAGTGCTAACCCTAACCCTAATTCCTAACCCTAACCCTAATTCCTAACCCTAACCCTAAGTGCTAACCCTAACCCTAATTCCTAACCCTAACCCTAATTCCTAACCCTAATTCCTAACCCTAACCCTAAGTGCTAACGCTAACCCTAATTCCGAACCCTAACCCTAATTCCTAACCCTAATTCCGAACCCTAACCCTAAGTGCTAACCCTAACCCTAATTCCGAACCCTAACCCTAATTACTAACCCTAACCCTAAGTGCTAACCCTAACCCTAATTCCGAACCCTAACCCTAATTCCTAACCCTAACCCTAAGTGCTAACCCTAACCCTAATTCCTAACCCTAACCCTAATTCCTAACCCTAACCCTAAGTGCTAACCCTAACCCTAATTCCTAACACTAACCCTAAGTGCTAACCCTAACCCTAATTCCTAACCCTAACCCTAAGTGCTAACCCTAACCCTAATTCTGAACCCTAACCCTAATTCCTAACCCTAACCCTAAGTGCTAACCCTAACCCTAATTCCGAACCCTAACCCTAATTCCTAACCCTAACCCTAAGTGCTAACCCTAACCTTAATTCCTAACCCTAACCCTAATTCCTAACCCTAACCCTAAGTGCTAACCCTAACCCTAATTCCTAACCCTAACCATAAGTGCTAACCCTAACCCTAATTCCTAACCCTAACCCTAAGTGCTAACCCTAACCCTAATTCCGAACCCTAACCCTAATTCCTAACCCTAACCCTAATTCCGAACCCTAACCCTAATTCCTAACCCTAACCCTAAGTGCTAACCCTAACCCTAATTCCGAACCCTAACCCTAATTCCTAACCCTAACCCTAAGTGCTAACCCTAACCCTAATTCCTAACCCTAACCCTAATTCCTAACCCTAAGTGCTAACCCTAACCCTAATTCCTAACCCTAACCCTAAGTGCTAACCCTAACCCTAATTCCTAACCCTAACCCTAAGTGCTAACCCTAACCCTAATTACGAACCCTAACCCTAATTCCTAACCCTAACCCTAAGTGCTAACCCTAACCCTAATTCCTAACCCTAACCCTAATTCCGAACCCTAACCCTAATTCCTAACCCTAACCCTAAGTGCTAACCCTAACCCTAATTCCAAACCCTAACCCTAATTCCTAACCCTAACCCTAACCCTAACCCTAAGTGCTAACCCTAACCCTAATTCCAAACCCTAACCCTAATTCCTAACCCTAACCCTAAGTGCTAACCCTAACCCTAATTCCTAACCCTAACCCTAATTCCTAACCCTAACCCTAAGTGCTAACCCTAACCCTAATTCCTAACCCTAACCCTAAGTGCTAACCCTAACCCTAATTACTAACCCTAACCCTAAATGCTAACCCTAACCCTAATTACGAACCCTAACCCTAATTCCTAACCCTAACCCTAATTCCTAACCCTAACACTAATTCCTAACCCTAACCCTAAGTGCTAACCCTAACCCTAATTCCTAACCCTAAGTGCTAACCCTAACCCTAATTCCGAACCCTAACCCTAATTCCTAACCCTAAGTGCTAACCCTAACCCTAATTCCGAACCCTAACCCTAATTCCTAACCCTAACCCTAAGTGCTAACCGTAACCTTAATTCCTAACCCTAACCCTAATTCCTAACCCTAACCCTAAGTGCTAACCCTAACCCTAATTCCTAACCCTAACCCTAAGTGCTAACCCTAACCCTAATTCCTAACCCTAACCCTAAGTGCTAACCCTAACCCTAATTACGAACCCTAACCCTAATTCCTAACCCTAACCCTAAGTGCTAACCCTAACCCTAATTCCTAACCCTAACCCTAATTCCGAACCCTAACCCTAATTCCTAACCCTAACCCTAAGTGCTAACCCTAACCCTAATTCCGAACCCTAACCCTAATTCCTAACCCTAACCCTAAGTGCTAACCCTAACCCTAATTCCTAACCCTAACCCTAATTCCTAACCTTAACCCTAAGTGCTAACCCTAACCCTAATACCTAACCCTAACCCTAATTCCTAACCCTAACCCTAAGTGCTAACCCTAACCCTAATTCCTAACCCTAACCCTAATTCCTAACCCTAATTCCTAACCCTAACCCTAAGTGCTAACCCTAACCCTAATTCCGAACCCTAACCCTAATTCCTAACCCTAATTCCGAACCCTAACCCTAAGTGCTAACCCTAACCCTAATTCCGAACCCTAACCCTAATTACTAACCCTAACCCTAAGTGCTAACCCTAACCCTAATTCCGAACCCTAACCCTAATTCCTAACCCTAACCCTAAGTGCTAACCATAACCCTAATTCCTAACCCTAACCCTAATTCCTAACCCTAACCCTAAGTGCTAACCCTAACCCTAATTCCTAACACTAACCCTAAGTGCTAACCCTAACCCTAATTCCTAACCCTAAGTGCTAACCCTAACCCTAATTCCGAACCCTAACCCTAATTCCTAACCCTAAGTGCTAACCCTAACCCTAATTCCGAACCCTAACCCTAATTCCTAACCCTAACCCTAATTCCTAACCCTAACCCTAATTCCGAACCCTAACCCTAATTCCTAACCCTAACCCTAAGTGCTAACCCTAACCCTAATTCCGAACCCTAACCCTAATTCCTAACCCTAACCCTAAGTGCTAACCCTAACCCTAATTCCTAACCCTAACCCTAATTCCTAACCTTAACCCTAAGTGCTAACCCTAACCCTAATACCTAACCCTAACCCTAATTCCTAACCCTAACCCTAAGTGCTAACCCTAACCCTAATTCCTAACCCTAACCCTAATTCCTAACCCTAATTCCTAACCCTAACCCTAAGTGCTAACCCTAACCCTAATTCCGAACCCTAACCCTAATTCCTAACCCTAATTCCGAACCCTAACCCTAAGTGCTAACCCTAACCCTAATTCCGAACCCTAACCCTAATTACTAACCCTAACCCTAAGTGCTAACCCTAACCCTAATTCCGAACCCTAACCCTAATTCCTAACCCTAACCCTAAGTGCTAACCCTAACCCTAATTCCTAACCCTAACCCTAATTCCTAACCCTAACCCTAAGTGCTAACCCTAACCCTAATTCCTAACACTAACCCTAAGTGCTAACCCTAACCCTAATTCCTAACCCTAACCCTAAGTGCTAACCCTAACCCTAATTCTGAACCCTAACCCTAATTCCTAACCCTAACCCTAAGTGCTAACCCTAATTCCTAACCCTAACCCTAAGTGCTAACCCTAACCTTAATTCCTAACCCTAACCCTAATTCCTAACCCTAACCCTAAGTGCTAACCCTAACCCTAATTCCTAACCCTAACCATAAGTGCTAACCCTAACCCTAATTCCTAACCCTAACCCTAAGTGCTAACCCTAACCCTAATTACGAACCCTAACCCTAATTCCTAACCCTAACCCTAATTCTGAACCCTAACCCTAATTCCTAACCCTAACCCTAAGTGCTAACCCTAACCCTAATTCCGAACCCTAACCCTAATTCCTAACCCTAACCCTAAGTGCTAACCCTAACCCTAATTCCTAACCCTAACCCTAATTCCTAACCCTAACCCTAAGTGCTAACCCTAACCCTAATTCCTAACCCTAACCCTAAGTGCTAACCCTAACCCTAATTCCTAACCCTAACCCTAAATGCTAACCCTAACCCTAATTACGAACCCTAGCCCTAATTCCTAACCCTAACCCTAATTCCTAAGCCTAACACTAATTCCTAACCCTAACCCTAAGTGCTAACCCTAACCCTAATTCCTAACCCTAACCTAAGTGCTAACCCTGACCCTAATTACGAACCCTAACCCTAATTCCTAACCCTAACCCTAAGTGCTAACCCTAACCCTAATTCCTAACCCTAACCCTAAGTGCTAACCCTAATTCCTAACCCTAACCCTAAGTGCTAACTCTAACCCTAATTCCTAACCCTAACCCTAAGTGCTAACCCTAACCCTAATTACGAACCCTAACCCTAATTCCTAACCCTAACCCTAAGTGCTAACCCTAACCCTAATTCCTAACCCTAACCCTAATTCCTAACCCTAACTCTAAGTGCTAACCCTAACCCTAATTCCAAACCCTAACCCTAATTCCTAACCCTAACCCTAAGTGCTAACCCTAACCCTAATTCCTAACCCTAACCCTAAGTGCTAACCCTAACCCTAATTCCTAACTCTAACCCTAAATGCTAACCCTAACCCTAATTACGAACCCTAACCCTAATTCCTAACCCTAACCCTAATTCCTAACCCTAACCCAAATTCGTAACCCTAACCCAAATTCCTAACCCTAACCCTAAGTGCTAACCCTAACCCTAATTCCTAAACCTAACCCTAATTCCTAACCCTAACCCTAATTCCTAACCCTAACCCTAAGTGCTAACCCTAACCCTAATTCCTAAACCTAACCCTAATTCCTAACCCTAACCCTAATTCCTAAACCTAACCCTAATTCCTAACCCTAACCCTAATTCCTAACCCTAACCCTAAATGCTAACCCTAACCCTAATTCCTAACCCTAACCCTAATTCCTAACCCTAACCCTAAGTGCTAACCCTAACCCTAATTCCTAACCCTAACCCTAATTCCTAACCCTAACCCTAAGTGCTAACCCTAACCCTAATTCCGAACCCTAACCCTAATTCCTAACCCTAATTCCAAACCCTAACCCTAAGTGCTAACCCTAACCCTAATTCCGAACCCTAACCCTAATTACTAACCCTAACCCTAAGTGCTAACCCTAACCCTAATTCCGAACCCTAACCCTAATTCCTAACCCTAACCCTAAGTGCTAACCCTAACCCTAATTCCTAACCCTAACCCTAATTCCTAACCCTAACCCTAAGTGCTAACCCTAACCCTAATTCCTAACACTAACCCTAAGTGCTATCCCTAACCCTAATTCCTAACCCTAACCCTAAGTGCTAACCCTAACCCTAATTCCGAACCCTAACCCTAATTCCTAACCCTAACCCTAAGTGCTAACCCTAACCCTAATTCCGAACCCTAACCCTAATTCCTAACCCTAACCCTAAGTGCTAACCCTAACCTTAATTCCTAACCCTAACCCTAATTCCTAACCCTAACCCTAAGTGCTAACCCTAACCCTAATGCCTAACCCTAACCCTAAGTGCTAACCCTAACCCTAATTCCTAACCCTAACCCTAAGTGCTAAACCTAACCCTAATTCCGAACCCTAACCCTAATTCCTAACCCTAACCCTAAGTGCTAACCCTAACCCTAATTCCGAACCCTAACCCTAATTCCTAACCCTAACCCTAAGTGCTAACCCTAACCCTAATTCCTAACCCTAACCCTAATTCCTAACCCTAACCCTAAGTGCTAACCCTAACCCTAATTCCTAACCCTAACCCTAAGTGCTAACCCTAACCCTAATTCTAACCATAACCCTAAATGCTAACCCTAACCCTAATTACGAACCCTAACCCTAATTCCTAACCCTAACCCTAAGTGCTAACCCTAACCCTAATTCCTAACCCTAACCCTAAGTGCTAACCCTAACCCTAATTCCTAACCCTAACCCTAAGTGCTAACCCTAACCCTAATTACTAACCCTAACCCTAAATGCTAACCCTAACCCTAATTACGAACCCTAACCCTAATTCCTAACCCTAACCCTAATTCCTAACCCTAACACTAATTCCTAACCCTAACCCTAAGTGCTAACCCTAACCCTAATTCCTAACCCTAACCCTAAGTGCTAACCCTAACCCTAATTCCGAACCCTAACCCTAATTCCTAACCCTAACCCTAAGTGCTAACCCTAACCCTAATTCCGAACCCTAACCCTAATTCCTAACCCTAAGTGCTAACCCTAACCTTAATTCCTAACCCTAACCCTAATTCCTAACCCTAACCCTAAGTGCTAACCCTAACCCTAATTCCTAACCCTAACCCTAAGTGCTAACCCTAACCCTAATTCCTAACCCTAACCCTAAGTGCTAACCCTAACCCTAATTACGAACCCTAACCCTAATTCCTAACCCTAACCCTAAGTGCTAACCCTAACCCTAATTCCTAACCCTAACCCTAATTCCGAACCCTAACCCTAATTCCTAACCCTAACCCTAAGTGCTAACCCTAACCCTAATTCCGAACCCTAACCCTAATTCCTAACCCTAACCCTAAGTGCTAACCCTAACCCTAATTCCTAACCCTAACCCTAAGTGCTAACCCTAACCCTAATTCCTAACCCTAACCCTAAGTGCTAACCCTAACCCTAATTCCTAACCCTAACCCTAAATGCTAACCCTAACCCTAATTACGAACCCTAACCCTAATTCCTAACCCTAACCCTAATTCCTAAGCCTAACACTAATTCCTAACCCTAACCCTAAGTGCTAACCCTAACCCTAATTCCTAACCCTAACCCTAAGTGCTAACCCTAACCCTAATTACGAACCCTAACCCTAATTCCTAACCCTAACCCTAAGTGCTAACCCTAACCCTAATTCCTAACCCTAACCCTAATTCCTAACCCTAACCCTAAGTGCTAACCCTAACCCTAATTCCTAACCCTAACCCTAAGTGCTAACCCTAACCCTAATTCCTAACCCTAACCCTAAGTGCTAACCCTAACCCTAATTACGAACCCTAACCCTAATTCCTAACCCTAACCCTAAGTGCTAACCCTAACCCTAATTCCTAACCCTAACCCTAATTCCGAACCCTAACCCTAATTCCTAACCCTAACCCTAAGTGCTAACCCTAACCCTAATTCCAAACCCTAACCCTAATTCCTAACCCTAACCCTAAGTGCTAACCCTAATTCCTAACCCTAACCCTAATTCCTAACCCTAACCCTAAGTGCTAACCCTAACCCTAATTCCTAACCCTAACCCTCAGTGCTAACCCTAACCCTAATTCCTAACCCTAACCCTAAATGCTAACCCTAACCCTAATTACGAACCCTAACCCTAATTCCTAACCCTAACCCTAATTCCTAACCCTAACACTAATTCCTAACCCTAACCCTAAGTGCTAACCCTAACCCTAATTCCTAACCCTAACCCTAAGTGCTAACCCTAACCCTAATTACGAACCCTAACCCTAATTCCTAACCCTAACCCTAAGTGCTAACCCTTATTCCTAACCCTAACCCTAATTCATAACCCTAACACTAATTCCTAACCCTAACCCTAAGTGCTAACCCTAACCCTAATTCCGAACCCTAACCCTAATTCCTAACCCTAACCCTAAAGTGCTAACCCTAACCCTAATTCCTAACCCTAACTCTAGGTCCTAACCCTAAGGAGTGGAGGGATTAGGGTTTTGAGTGTGGGATGGACGGGATTAAGGATTTTGGGACTAGGAGTGGAGGGATTAGGGTTGGGAGTGTGGGATGGGATGGGTGTAGTTTAGGGACTGCCGAGACTGGCATTAGGGGTTTAGGGACTACTAGGTGTGGGTTTAGAGAACTGGCATATACTTACGTTGCAATGCTCATCCGAGTGTAATTTCGGAACTTGTCAGGGTGCTCTCTCAGATCATGATAGAGAATGGCAAATTGTCCTCTGTCAGAGTGCCTTTTTTGGATTGGATGCACCCGAAATCGACGTGATCTCTGCTTTTGCAGCAAATGTTCCCAAACATGGAGCACAAACAACAACAGTAGCTCATGAAACTCCATCTTCTCCACGTTCTGTATAAAACCAGGAAGTACACAGGATATGATGCAAGGGGGTGGGGTTATTAACAGACGCGTACGCAGTAAAAACGCGTTAAAAACGCATATGCGTTAGCGCTATTTTTACCGCGAACGCGGTAAAACGCGGTAAAAACGCGGTAATATCGCGGTAAAAAAAGTCATATTTTTGACGCGTTTTTTCAACGCCTCAGTGTAAAAGTGGCCTAAAGGAACCTATTTAGAAAATAAAAAACAAACCTTTACAACCCCTTTAAGCCCTCAACTTTGTGCAAGTTGGCCAGTGGCACAATAGTTTGATAATAGGGATGAGCTTCGAGTTCGAGTCGAACTCATGTTCGACTCGAACATTGCCTGTTCGCCCGTTCGCCGAACAGCGAACAAATTGGGGTGTTCGCGGCAAATTCGAAAAATCTATGGGAGAAATCTAACGTGCTAATTATAAAGGCTTATATGCAAGTTATTGTCCTAAAAAGTGTTTGGGGACCCAGGTCCTGCCCCAGGGGACATGTATCAATGCAAAAAGAAGTTTTAAAAACGGCCGTTTTTTCGGGAGCAGTGATTTTAATAAAGCTTAAAATGAAAAAATAAAAGTGAAATATTCCTTTAAATTTCGTACCTGGGGGGTGTGTATGATATGCATGTGAAGTGGCGCATGTTTCCCGTGCTTAGAACTGTCCCTGCAAAAAATGTCATTTTTGAAAGAAAAAAATGCATTTAAAACTGACTCACGGCTATTAATGAATTGTCGGCTCCCGGCAATACATACAAAAGTCATTGATAAAAAAAAAAAAAAAAAGCGTGGGGGTTCCCCAGAATTCAATTACCAGGCCCTTCAGGTCTGGAATGGATATTAATGGGAACCCCGCCGCAAATTAAAAAAAAAATTGACGTGGGGTTCCCCCAAATATCCATTCCAGGCCCTTCAGATCTGGCATGGATTTTAAGGGGAACTCCACCCCAAATTTAAAAAAAAAATGGCGTGGAGTCCCCCTAAAAATCCATACCAGACCCCTTATCCGAGCATGCAACCTGGCCGGCCGCAGGGGAAAAGGGGGGGACGAGAAAGCGGCCCCCCCTCCCTCCTGAACCATACCAAGCCACATGCCTTCAACATGGGGAGGATGTCCCCATGTTGATGGGGACAAGGGCCTCATCCCCACAACCCTTGCCCGGTGGTTGTGGGGGTCTGCGGGCGGGGGGCTTATCGGAATCTGGAAGACCCCTTTAACAAAGGGGACCCCCAGATCCTGGCCCCCCCCTATGTGAATTGGTAAGGGGTACATTGTACCCCTACCATTTCACGAAGAAAGCGTAAAAAAATGTTTAAAAAAACACACAAACACCTTGAAAAAGTCCTTTATTAAAAAAAAAACAAAAAAAACATTCCAGCGGTGAAATCCAGTGTCCCGCGGCGATCCCGATGTCCAGCACTGTCCTTCATTGGTTGTGCCTGAGCGGACCTGATGGGGAACTCCCTCTCAGTATTTTAAATGTATAGACCCGCCCCTTCTAAGTTCCCCATCAGGTCCGCTCAGCGGACCAGATGCGGAACATGAGAAGGGGCGGGTCTATACATGTATTACCAAAGTGAGAGCAGTTCCCCATCAGGTCCGCCCCCTCGGTATGTCGGACCCGCCTACGTCATTGGCTTGAGCGGGGAACTTCCTTCACTGTGTAATTTAAATTTACATAGTGAAGGAAGTTCCCCGGCGGGTCTATACATTTAAAATACTGAGAGGGAGTTCCCCATCAGGTCCGCTCAGGCACAACCAATGAAGGACAGCGCTGGATATCGGGATCGCCGCGGGACACTGGATTTCATCGCTGGAATGTTTTTTTTTTTTTTTTTTAATAAAGGACTTTTTCAAGGTGTTTGTGTGTTTTTTTTAAACATTTTTTTACGCTTTCTTCGTGAAATGGTAGGGGTACAATGTATCCCTTACCAATTCACATAGGGGGGGGCCGGGATCTGGGGGTCCCCTTTGTTAAAGGGGTCTTCCAGATTCCGATAAGCCCCCCGCCCGCAGACCCCCACAACCACCGGGCAAGGGTTGTGGGGATGAGGCCCTTGTCCCCATCAACATGGGGACATCCTCCCCATGTTGAGGGCATGTGGCCTGGTACGGTTCAGGAGGGAGGGGGGGCGCTCTCTCGTCCCCCCCTTTTCCCCTGCGGCCGGCCAGGTTGCGTGCTCGGATAAGGGGTCTGGTATGGATTTTTAGGGGGACTCCACGCCATTTTTTTTAAATTTGGGGTGGAGTTCCCCTTAAAATCCATGCCAGATCTGAAGGGCCTGGAATGGATATTTGGGGGAACCCCATGTCAATTTTTTTTTAAATTTGCGGCAGGGTTCCCCTTAATATCCACACCAGACCTGAAGGGCCTGGTAATTGAATTCTGGGGAACCCCCACGCTTTTTTTTAAATGTATTGCCGGGAGCCGACAATTCATTAATAGCCGCGAGTGCGTTTTAAATGCATTTTTTTCTTTCAAAAATGACATTTTTTGCAGGGACAGTTCTAAGCACGGGAAACATGCGCCACTTCACATGCATATCATACACACCCCCCAGGTACGAAATTTAAAGGAATATTTCACTTTTATTTTTTCATTTTAAGCATTATTAAAATCACTGCTCCCGAAAAAACGGCAGTTTTTAAAACTTCTTTTTGCATTGATACATGTCCCCTGGGGCAGGACCCGGGTCCCCAAACACTTTTTAGGACAATAACTTGCATATTAGCCTTTATAATTAACACTTTAGATTTCGAACGTTTGAGTCCATTGTATTTAATAGGTTTCTAAAGTTTACACGAACATTTTGTCTGTTCGCAGTGTGAGGGGGTTAGCTCGGCAGCGGGTGTGTGTGACCCCCGGGATGGGCTCCCCACACAAAAACAGGCCCAGCAAACGGAGGTTGTGGTTTTCAAAATCAAAAAAGGTGCGGTTTATTTTCTATTTACAGTGACAAAACACAGCAAAGCCAAAAGAAACATAAACAAAATAAATCCTGGTCAACTTGACCTCTGACTAAACATACAGGTTTCCTAACTAACAACTGGGATCAGCCTAGTGCTGTCCTAGTCCCTAAGTCCCTGGTTTTAAATGTCCAAGCAAATAGCCACACAGGCTTTGTCTCACCGCACAGGGGTTCACTCTCCCTAGACAGTCCACACAGGTCTGGTTCCAGGCATGAGCTAACATCTAATGAAGCTGGGAGTTCTTATAGAGGCCTAAATGAGCTGACAAGCTTCAGCTGGTCTCATCAACTCCCTGTCTGCACGACGCCCCACACTCTCCCTAGAGGTATGAGTCATCCATGAGCCCACTAGCCTTAGCTGGGCTTATACAACTCTCCACCTAGTTGTATAAGTCGGCGTAAAGCCTGAATCTGGGCGAAATATATCTACCCCCCTGGATGCAACCAGGTGACTTTACCTTCCTGCTGTCACATACCCCCCCCTCTTGTTTTAACCTCGGTGTTGGAACACCAGCAATCAGGCATTCATGTACTCGAGACAAAGCATCCACATTCCCCATTTGAACGCCAGGGCGATGCTTTACTGTGAAGTTGAATTCATGGAGGGCCAGGAACCACCTATTCACTCTTCTATTTGTTTCCTTGTTTTGAGCCATCCACTTTAACGGAGCGTGATCCGTAACCATGTCAAAGTGCCTACCTAGCAGGTAGTACCGAAGGGAATCTAGAGCCCACTTCACCACTAAACACTCCTTTTCAACGGTGGCATAATTTACCTCATGGGACTTCAACTTCCTGCTGAGGTAAATGACTGGGTGCTCTTCCCCGTTCCAGACCTGGGACAATACTGCTCCTAACCCCACATCTGACGCATCACTTTGTACGACAAAGTCTTTAGAGAAGTCGGGTGAGTACAACACTGGCTGGCTACATAAGGCTTGTTTCAAGAATTGGAATGCTGCCTCAGCCTCGGGGGTCCATTTAATCATGACCGACCCTTTCCCCTTCGTTAGGTTGGTTAGGGGCACAGCCTTAGAAGCAAAGTGGGGAATGAATCGCCGATAATACCCAGCGATTCCCAGAAAGGCTCGTACCTGCTTCTTGCTGTTGGGACGTGGCCAACTCTGGATGGCCTCGACTTTGTTGAGTTGGGGTTTTATTACTCCCCTCCCAATAGTGTACCCAAGATATTTGGCCTCCACCTGCCCAATGGTACACTTCTTGGGGTTAGCCGTAAACCCCGCTTCCCGAACAGAGTCCAGGACTGCTTGCACTTTTGGCAGATGTGAGGCCCAATCTGTGCTATGGACAATTACGTCATCCAGGTAAGCCGCAGCATACTTCCGATGGGGCCTCAGCATCTGGTCCATTTTCCGCTGGAATGTGGCCGGCGCATTCTGTAACCCGAACGGCATTCTTTTATATTGGAACGTCCCGTCTGGGGTTACAAATGCGGTTTTCTCTTTGGCCAATTTGGCCAGGGGGATTTGCCAATACCCTTTTGTGAGGTCAAGAGTCGTCATGTATCGGGCTGTTCCCAGCCGGTCGATCAACTCATCTATACGTGGCATGGGGTAGGTGTCAAATTTTGTAACTTTGTTCAACTGACGAAAATCGTTACAAAATCGCCAGCTCCCATCCGGTTTAGGCACCAACACAATGGGACTAGACCAATCACTTTGGGACTCCTCTATCACCCCTAAGTTCAGCATTTTCTGTACTTCCTCCCGTATTGCCTCCCGTCGGGCCTCTGGGATCCGATAGGGTTTTAACTTCACCCTTTCACCGGGCGGGGTAATGATGTCATGCTCTACCCCAAATGTTTGTCCCGGCAGCTCAGAGAATACCTCCTTGTTGCGAAGCACAAACTCCTTAACCCCCTGTTGTTGGGGTTGTGACAAGGTGGCTGCTATTCCAACCTCAGGAATCACGCAACCAGTTTGAGCTGGTGACCAAGTGTCTGCGACTAGGGACTCTCTATCCCTCCAGGCTTTCAACAGATTAACGTGATAGATCTGTTCGGGCTTTCGCCTTCCTGGTTGTCTGACCTTGTAATTCACTTCGCTCACTTTTTCCATTATCTCGTAGGGGCCTTGCCATTTGGCAAGGAATTTACTTTCAACCGTAGGGACAAGTACCAGTATCCTATCCCCCGGGGAAAAGGTACGGGTCTTGGCTCCACGTTGTACACTCTCTGCTGTGCTAACTGCGCTTGGGCCAAATGTTCCTTCACGATGGGCATTACCTGTGCAATTCGGTCTTGCATCAGGGCGACATGCTCAATCACACTCCTGTGGGGAGAACTCTCACTTTCCCAAGTTTCCTTGGCAATATCCAACAGCCCTCTTGGGTGTCTCCCATACAGTAACTCAAAGGGGGAGAATCCCGTAGAGGATTGGGGCACCTCCCTAATAGCAAACATCAGATAAGGAAGTAGACAGTCCCAATCCTTTCCATCTCTATCCACCACTTTCTTCAACATTTGTTTTAGGGTTTTGTTGAATCTTTCAACCAGCCCATCGGTTTGGGGGTGATACACAGATGTACGTAATTGCGTCACTTTGAACAATTTACACAGCTCCTTCATAACCCGGGACATAAAGGGTGTACCTTGGTCCGTAAGCAGTTCTTTACAAATACCCACCCGGCTAAACACAAGAGATAGCTCTTTGGCTATGGTTTTGGCCGAGGTATTTCGGAGAGGGATCGCTTCTGGATAACGGGTGGCATAGTCCATTATAACTAATATGTACTGGTGCCCCCTAGCGGACTTGATTATAGGACCTACCAAATCCATGGCGATCCTCTCAAACGGGACCTCAATGATGGGTAGAGGGACCAGCGGGCTACGGAAATGTGGCATCGGGGCCGACCTCTGACACACAGGGCAGGAGGAACAATAATTTTCTATGTCCTTCATCACCCCCGGCCAATAGAATCTCTGTAATACCCTCTCTCGGGTTTTCTCTGTCCCCAGATGACCTCCAAGAATGTGCCCATGGGCCAACTCCAACACCAACTTCCTGTAAGGTTTGGGCACCACAAGCTGCTCAACGGTTTCTTCTGCCCTTTTTGCCACCCGATACAGTAGGTCCTTCTCTATGCTGAAGTATGGGTAAGTGCAGGTATTATCTGGGTTCACTAACTCGCCATCTATTTTCACTACGTTTTCCCGTGCCTTTATTAGGGCGGGGTCTTTCAACTGTTCTGTGGCAAAGTTTTCCCTGTGAACCTCAAGATCAGAAAACTCCACAGACGGTAGGTTTTCGTCTGAGGAGGTGGGCTCCTCTCCAGTTTCTTGAGTCTCCCCTGCCAATACTGATAAGGGAAATTCCGGAGAGTCCTCACCACTCTCAGGGGAGTTCTGGCTATCACATTCCTGGTACATAGGGTCACCAGTGGGGGGCTCAGGATCATCCCACAGTTCCCAGAACTTCGGAAAATCCCTTCCCACAATGGCGTCATACGGTAACTGAGATACTAAGCCCACTGGATGAGAGAGGGTACCTTTGGGGGTCTCAAAACACACTGTAGTCACTGGATACTCTCGGGTGTCCCCATGCACACAAATAACAGCTACCTTGCTATTCCCAGAGACCTCTGTTTTAACTAACTCAGCCTTTATCAGGGTCACAAGGCTACCTGAATCCAGCAATACCACAACATTTCTACCATTAACACACATTTCGCATAAATGTTTCTCAGTTCCTCGAATGGCAGTGCATGCGACTGTCGCACACAGCGACTGACGTCTGCCCGTCAGAAAGTCACACTGCATGGGTTCCTCCACAACCGGGCAATTGGCTGCAATATGTCCCGCTTGCCGGCAGCGGTAGCAAACGATCCTTCTTGCCGCCTCTTGAGCCGCTGATTTCCCAGGCTGTTCTCGCCAAACTTGGGGTAGAGCTCCCACCCTCTCACTCTCTCCACCCTTACCCCTTGGAATCCTCTTATCCGCCCCTGGGGATGGTCTGGTCTTAGGGTGGAAAGTCCGAGTGTCTCTGGAAGAGGCCGTCAGGTTCTCTGTAGCCAAGTATTTCTCCACACGATCCACAAGACCATCGGCCGTCTCTGGGTCTCCATGGCTTACCCACTTTTGGATGGTAGTAGGAAGAGCTCTCAAAAACCGATCCATTACAACACGTTCCACAATCTTTGGTGCGGACAAAGTCTCTGGCTGTAGCCACTTTCTGCTCAGGTGAATGAGATCATACATTTGAGACCTGGGGGGTTTTCCAAGCTGGAAAGTCCAGTTATGCACACGCTGAGCCCAGACAGCCTGGGTGACACCCAGCCTTGCCAATATCTCAGCTTTTAGCATCACATAGTCTTTTGCTTGGTCAGGCTCTAGGTCATAGTAAGCCTTCTGCGATTCACCAGTTAACAGAGGAGCCACCAGTCCAGCCCACTGCTCCTCAGGCCACTTTTCTCTTTCAGCAGTCCTTTCAAATGTGGTCAAAAATACCTCTGGATCATCCTCTCCAGTCATTTTTGTCAATAAACGACTCACCCCAAAGGACGCGGTATTAGTGGGACGGCTTTCCTCACTGGTCTGCGGACGTTGCTGCATTACTGCTTCCATTTGTTGTAGTCTCTGCTCTTGCTTCTGTAACAGGTCTATGAAGCGGGCCTCAGATTGCTGCTGGGCTTGTTGCTGAGCTTCCAGACTCTGTTGGTGAGCTTGCTGCTGGGCTGCAAGGCTCTGTTGATGAGCTTGCTGCTGGGCTGCGAAGTTCTGTTGTTGAGCTGCAAGGCTCTTTTGCAAACCTGCATTTGTCTGCTGTTGATTGGCATTTGCTAGAGCCAGCTGCTTCAGTATCTCCTCCATGCTGGCTTAAAAAAACTGCCACTGGTTCTCCACCAACTGTGAGGGGGTTAGCTCGGCAGCGGGTGTGTGTGACCCCCGAGATGGGCTCCCCACACAAAAACAGGCCCAGCAAACGGAGGTTGTGGTTTTCAAAATCAAAAAAGGTGCGGTTTATTTTCTATTTACAGTGACAAAACACAGCAAAGCCAAAAGAAACATAAACAAAATAAATCCTGGTCAACTTGACCTCTGACTAAACATACAGGTTTCCTAACTAACAACTGGGATCAGCCTAGTGCTGTCCTAGTCCCTAAGTCCCTGGTTTTAAATGTCCAAGCAAATAGCCACACAGGCTTTGTCTCACCGCACAGGGGTTCACTCTCCCTAGACAGTCCACACAGGTCTGGTTCCAGGCATGAGCTAACATCTAATGAAGCTGGGAGTTCTTATAGAGGCCTAAATGAGCTGACAAGCTTCAGCTGGTCTCATCAACTCCCTGTCTGCACGACGCCCCACACTCTCCCTAGAGGTATGAGTCATCCATGAGCCCACTAGCCTTAGCTGGGCTTATACAACTCTCCACCTAGTTGTATAAGTCGGCGTAAAGCCTGAATCTGGGCGAAATATATCTACCCCCCTGGATGCAACCAGGTGACTTTACCTTCCTGCTGTCACAGCAGGTTCTGGTGCGAACCAAACAGGGGGGTGTTCGGCTCATCCCTGTTTGATAATATAGTTAGTGTGCTTCTTTTAGTTGCAGTAGTATCCCAAAATATTTAAACGATATATTTCAGGTATGTTGTTGGTGTAAACTGGCTTCATGGCAGTGCTCAAGCACTTGAATAGTCAGTAAAGTGACAGAGTTCTGTAGTGTGGGCCTTTTTTGAATATATCAGCTGCCAACAGCATGCACCATTGTGGCCTGCAGCCTCTGCCCACAGCATTTTAACTGTGGTAAAAGTAACAACCATTTGCAAACATGAGAAACCACAGGACTAAATAGCAGTGAGAAAAATAGTGTGCTTTTGGGGGTAGAGCATCATTCAACAATTATAAGGAAGCTAAGGCCAGGCATAGAACCACCAATTGTACTTTAAATGTCTCATATGGCTTTGGCTGGGTCCTTGAACCAGGCACTGAGATGTTTCACGCTAAGTTTAAAAAAAAAAGAAGCAGCACAACACCCTCATAACCTTCATCACCCTGAATGGAAACATGTGAACTTGTAAAAGGAAAAACAATCTTGTTTGTGCAAGGAAAGCTGTGGGGGATGGAATCACTTGTCTCAACCCACAGTACTCCTGTACCTGTGAAGAATTGTGGTATTTATAACACTGAGTGAAAAGTAAGAATTACTAACCTTGTATAATGCTTCCTTTTTTTTTAGTTTGATTAGATTATGAAGATTGCGAGCAAACCTTGATGGTCATAGTAATTGTGCCTGTGACAAATGTAGGCTCTAAATAACACTGGGGGACGTATGCAGCCCAAGACTTTTAGTAAAACTGCAACCATTGTGCTGTGCAAGGATTTTTCAAAAGGAATCAAAATTCCCTAGAGCCAAACCCTGGTTTTTAATGAAAACAGTTTGTTTGGGCTGTAGATCTGTAGGCATTCGCTATCCTCGAATGTGGCGTCATGTCACTGGCTGTTGCAATTCTGGTGACTAATTGTGTATTGCTCATGTATGCATTCTCTTGTATGTTATTGTCTCCATTTTTACATTTTTTAATAAAAACAAATTGAAAGTAAAAACAGTTTGTAAAGGTGACCTATTCTGACCTGTAGGTTCCTGAAACATACATAGTAATAAATGCAGAACAGGTGTACTACTTTTTTGTATGGAATCACATATGTATCTGAGTCCTCTGTTCTATTAACCCGTTCCTGACTGCCCCATAGCAGATATACTATATATATATATATATATATATATATATATATATATATATATACAGAGCTTTTTTTCTCAGAAAATAGGTGCAGGAACTCAACCACGACCCCATTCAAATTTCACAAACAGAAGAAGGGTCTTAAAGGGGCATTAAATACCACAATTGCATTACATACAGAGTGCAGAATTCAGGGGGTTACACACAGAGTGCAGAGCTGTCACTTGTAAACACAGAAACCAGACTTCTGTGTTTAGAAGTGATTGTGGTGAGGAGGCACCAAAGGGTCTGAGCCAGAGGATGTGGAACCCTGAACCCTGAACCCCTGAAAAAAATTCCTGTTATATATATATATATATATATATATATATATATATATACAGTATCTCACACAAGTGAGTACACCCCTCACATTTATATAAATATTTTATTATATCTTTTCATGTGACAACACTGAAGAAATGTCACTTTGCCACAAGTATTGAGTGTACAGCTTGTATAACAGTGTAAATTTGCTGTCCCCTCAAAATATCTCAACACACAGCCATTAATGTCTAAACCCCTGGCAACAAAAGTGAGTACACCCCTAAGTGAAAATGTCCAAATTGGGCCCAAAGTGCCAATATTTTGTGTGACCACCATTATTTTCCAGCATTGCCTTAACCCTCTTGGGCATGGAGTTCACCAGAGTTTCACAGGTTGCCACTGGAGTCCTCTTCCACTCCTCCATGACAACAACATGGAGCTGATGGATGTTAGAGACCTTGCACTCCTCCACCTTCCATTTGAGGATGCCCCACAGATGCTCAATAGGGTTTAGGTCTGGAGACATGCTTGGCCATGCTTGGCCTCAGCTTCTTTTCAAGGCAGTGGTCATATTGGAGGTGTGCTTGGGGTCGTTATCAGGTTGGAATACTGCTTTGTGGCCCAGTCTCCGAAGGGAGGGGATCATGCTCTGCTTCAGTATGTCACAGTACATGTTGGCATTCATGGTTCCCTCAATGAACTGTATCTCCCCAGTGCCGGCAGCACTCATGCAGCCCCAGACCATGACACTCCCTCCACCATGCCTGACTGTAGGCAAGACACACTTGTCTTTGTACTCCTCATCTGGTTGCCGCCACACATGCTTGACACCATCTGAACCAAATAAGTTTATCTTGGTCTCATCAGACCACAGGACATGGTTCCAGTAATCCATGTCCTTAGTCTGCTTGTCTTAAGCAAACTGTTTGTGGGCTTTCTTGTGCATCATCTTTAGAAGAGGCTTCCTTCTGGGACGACCGCCATGCAGACCAATTTGATGCAGTGTGTGGCATATGGTCTGAGTATTGACAGGCTGACCCCACACCCCTTCAACCTTTGCAGCAATGCTGGCAGCACTCATAAGTCTATTTCCCAAAGACAACCTCTGCATATGACGCTGAGCATGTGCACTCAACTTCTTTGGTCGACCATGACGAGGCCTGTTCTGGGTGGAACCTGTCCTATTAAACCGCTGTATGGTCTTGACTACTGTGCTGCAGCTCAGTTTCAGGGTCTTGGCAATCTTCTTATAGCCTAGGCCATCTTTATGTAGAGCAACAATTCTTTTTTTCAGATCCTCAGAGAGTTTTTTGCCATGAGGTGCCATGTTGAACTTCCAGTGACCAGTATGAGAGAGTGAGAGCGATAACACTAAATTCAACATACCTGCTCCCCATTCACACCTGAGACCTTGTAACACTAACGAGTCACATGACACCGGGGAGGGAAAATGGCTAATTGGGCCCAATTTGGACATTTTCACTTAGGGGTGTACTCACTTTTGCTGCCAGCGGTTTAGACATTAATAGCTGTGTGTTGAGTTATTTTGAGGGGACAGCAAATTTACATGGTACACATTTAACCCCTTGATCGCCCTAGATTTTTATCAGCTTGCCATGTCATTAGTACAGTGACAGTGCATATCTTTAATACTGATCACAGTATTAGTTTCACTGGTTCCCACAAAGTGTCAAAAGTGTCAGTTAGTGTACGATGGTCCGCAGCAATATCACAGTCCATCATAAGGCATTGATTGCCATCATTAGTAGTATAAAAATAAATAAAAATAAAGGATATGGTATATATTCCATAGTTTATAGATGCTATAACTTTCACACAAATCAATCAATATACTCTTGTTGCCAAAAAAATGTAGCAGAATACACATTGGCCTCAATTTATGAAGAAATTTGATTTTTAAAATGTTTTTATTGGATATGTTTTATAGCAGAAAGTAAAAAATATTGCTTTGTTTTTTTTTTTCAAAAAGTCAATTTTTTTGTTTATAGTGCAAAAAATTTAAAACGCAGAGGTGAGCTTTATATGTGAGAAAAAAATGACACAAATTTTGTTTGGGTACAGCGTTGCATGACCGCGCAATTGTCAGTTAACATAACACAGTGCCATCTAGCAAAAAATGACCTGGTCATGAAGGAGGGTAAATCTTCCGGAGAATGGAGAGGGACTAAAACACCTGTCAGTTGTTATTCTATCTGTGTCCCCATTATGGAGATTCACACTCTCTATTTGTCCTTTTTATCATTATTATTGAAAGTGAAAGTAAAAGAAACTCCCAAATTTTAGATTCACATCAGAACACTAATAAAAAGGAAATCTTCCAATGGGGGCACTAGTTCTGGTGACCCACTGGGATTCCACCACTTTGGAGGGATTACCTCTCACTTCCTGTTTTGGCTATGCGACAAAAAGTGAAGAGAAATCGCCCCAATGGGGCACATTTGGCAAAATAGCTGATGGAAGTTCTAACCCTCCCTTACTCTATCCAAAATAAAAATAAAAAAGTTTTGCCTTTAGTTACACTTTAAAAATCAGGAACAGGCCCCCTTAGCTTCCAGTAAGGCCTAAAGGGAGAACTGAGAAAAGATGCCTGCTCCAAGAAAGAAATCTGAATATGATATCAATTCACATTAGCTAAAACATTATCAAGGTGCGCTATCTCAGATATAGCAATAAGAAAATAAGTTTGCTCCAATGTCAACCTCACAGTATAATGCACAGCCATTACATTATTGGATTAATTTACTAAAGGTAAATAGGCTGTTCACATTTGCAGCCGCAGGTTCGTGCCTGGGGTCCGGTGCGATCCTGTACACCAGTTCAGGTACAATTCAGGTCTGAAGTTTAGCCTGAATTTGCACCTGAACTGGACCCAAAGACGCACCGGAACCTTTTTCAATCCGGACCGTGGCCACCACGGACTTGTGTGAACCGGCTCCATTGAGAGCCGGTCACACTTACCTGTCATGCGAATTTGATGTGGGGAAACCCACATCCAATTCATATATGTGTGAACTCAGCCTAAAGGTAGCCCAGTAAGGTTGCAGTAGTCAAGGTGAGAAATAACCAAGGAATGAATAAGTTGTTTTCTTGTGTCCTTAATCAGGAAGGGACGAATTCTGGAAATGTTGTGGAGGTTAAGGCAGCAAGATGTAGCCAGTATTTGGATGTGGGGGCTGTAGGAGAGGTCAGAGTCTAGAATTACACCCAGCACCTTATGTGGAGGGACCAATGGTTGTGCGATTGATCTCAATGGTAAAGTCATGGGGAGGAGATGGGAGGAGGAAATATTACAAGCTCAGTTTTAGAAAATATTATGTAGCGGGGTCTTCAGATTTAGTGGGATACACCTGGGGGTAGTGTGACCCAGGTGTGTAATTATGTCAGGGTTTAGACCCCTTTTTGTTATTCGTGGAGGATTGGGGGATGTAATATTCTCCTTTGCCTGTGGGTGGCGGAGTACCTACAGGCTTCAGGTAGAATCATCACCACAGTGCTACCCTTTTTGTCCCTTCCTGGAGATGGTACGGCTGGGGCGGGGAACCCGCCGTGGTGTTGATGGGAGGAGATAAAAGGGGGAGACGCCCTCGCCACGAGGTCTTCGGGGATCATCTCGTCACGCACCCAGGCACCTTCGGCCTGGGTGCGGGCGGTTCAAGGTTCCGGCCTAGGCGCCCTAGGCCTGGCCGGAATGAAGCTGGGATGAGGTACTATTGAGGAGGCCTGGGACCCAGTGACTCCGACTGGGTGCCGCAAGGGTGAAGTGATTCCAGGGTGCCCCTTGCGACCCGCATCTGAGGTGAGGAGGCTGGGGAGGTCACCCGTCCGAAGATTCCGGTGCAGCGTCAACCCGGTTACGGATGGGCCTCCGGTAACTCTCTTGGAGGACATCTTCCCCTGATAGGGGCTGCAACGCAGCGGAGGTATTCGAATTAAGACTCCTGCAACCCTTGGTCATAGCACAGGGGGTGTAGGGACCCAGATCAGTATAGTGCCTCGACCTGCTCATCCCACCGTATCCTGCCATCGCATTGCCTGTATGTGGAGATACGAAATAAAACCAACAGTTGGACTGTGATCGGTGTATGGACTCTGTTAATGGGAGCAAAGGGTGGTTTGGTGGTTTCTGCACAACAGACTCGGTACATGCCCAAGACACACCGGCCCGAGGAAACATCAGATATTGGCCTTCACCTCACCCACAGTTATGGGGAGGACATGGGCCGTAGCGCACCTCACTCTGTCGCGTGACATACCCCTAGCTAAAGAGGACGGGGTGAGGCCGCTACAATTACAAGCTCAGTTTTAGAAAGATTGAGTTTGAGGAAGTGTCTGTTTTGAGTATCTGCACCTGGCCTAATTTCAAATGTAAATATAAGTGCACGTAGAAGTAACACACTGACACCTTGTTCAGCTGCATTAAAAAACGTCTCTTTTATTGCCTGGGCATATAGCCCTTTTTATAGTAAAGCAGGAGTCATTGTTTGCAATTTAGCATCACAGTGTAACTTGTGCTGTCATTCATGGATTGGGTGATTCCTTATCTAAGGGTCTTCTAGCTAGTTTCATCAGGGTCTCTTCAGTCATTTTGGTTGCCTCAGCATTCCTGTTTCCTTGATGGGAGGGGGTGTCTGGAGGGGCCATTTTGAGTAAGGAGATTTTAGCATGTATATATGTACGTAATAGAAATAGTCATTTAATTAGAGTATTAAACAATCCATAACAGATGTATAGAGAGAAAATAGGAGGGGCTCAAGGAGGGAGCCTTGGGGTACCCCAACAGAAAGTGGAAAAGAAACGGAGGAGATGGTATTGTATGTGACACTGAAAGTGCACTGAGATACTGCAGGTAGGAGGAGAACCAGGAAAGAGCAGAAGGAATAAAGGAAAACAAAACAAATGCATCCACAAAATCTAAGAATTGGTAAACTACAATATAATAAAAGTTTGCTTTTGGTTTTAATTAGACTTGTGCACAACGGAA
The DNA here is from genome assembly GCA_029206835.1 of Rana muscosa. Classification (NCBI taxonomy): domain Eukaryota; kingdom Metazoa; phylum Chordata; class Amphibia; order Anura; family Ranidae; genus Rana; species Rana muscosa. Next base: position 425,744,346 of record CM055122.1, read on the forward strand.
AAATTTGTTTAGTTTCGGTTCGTTTCTTTTCGGTCCTGTTGATTCGTAATCATTCGTAATTTTGCTAGACGGGATTTTTCGTGTTTGGACTAATTCGTACTTTCGGTAGAGTACATTGTTTTTCGTTGATTCTGGACACAACTCCAACTTTCGTAACTTTTTTTGGGTTCGTTGATTCGTAATTTTCCGTGTCTCTCTCACAACAACGCTGCCTATTATGCCTAATGTGCTTCGAATGGATTTGTACTTTTCTAAATACATAGCGGTTATTTGTAATGATTCAAAATCTCGTATTTTACTTTTGTTTTTTACATGTGGCTATAGCCTCCGCCCCTGTACACCATTTTGAGAGGGAGTTCAGCACGGTGAGGGAGAAGCAGAGAGCAGAGCAGAGGGTTATTGTGCTTCGAATGGATTCATACATTCGTAACTTTTTTCATAACGAATTATGCCGAAGACATTCGGGCATTCACTATTTGCGATATAATTTATTTCGGATTCGGTTTTATTCGTAATTCCTTTGTTCGGAAATTCGAATGCTTCAGAATGTCCGAAAAATGCTAAATTCGGCCGAATTTCGATTCGTTACGAAACTAATTGCACAAGCCTAGTTTTAATACCACATTATGGGGTTGATTTACTAAAGGAAAATCCACTTTGCACTTGAAAGTGCACTGAAAGTGCACATGGAAGTGCAGATGCTGTACATCTGAGGGGGACATGCAAGGAAAATAAAAAACAGCATTTTAGCTTGCACATGATTGGATGATAAAATCAGCAGAGCTTCCCCTAATTTCAGAGCTTCCCCTCAGATTTACAGCGATCTACAGCGACTGCACTTCCATGTGCACTTTCAAGTGCAAAGTGGATTTTCCTTTAGTAAATCAACCCCTATGTGTCTTGGATGGAATAACACCTTTACTAAAGATGCAGCATAGATAAGTCACAGAAGTTTCAGCAGTTTGGTGATTGCAACAAGGATAGGTAAATCTTTCGTCATCATCTATGGCTCTGTCTGCCCTCAGCAGCCTCCTTATTTTCTGTTATCACTGCTGGAGATCTGCGGACATTGACTGGCAGACATAAAAGTTTACCTATTAAGTAGCTGTTAGCATTTAGATAAGCAACATGTGTCCTGTGATGTGTACTAGGCACAAACGTAAACAACAACAAGTGTCCCTCCCTTCAATGTTTACCCACAATAAAAAATCGCAGTAAAACATATTAAAATAAAATGGGACGCCTTTCATTTGGAACTGATGGCTTTTTAAAGCAATTATTTTTATATAACGATAGCTCTTGTAAAGCCGCCCTTTTTTATTTTACAGAGAGAAAATTGGTAAGTGTTAATCATTTGCATTTTGCTTACTAAGAAGAAATAAATCTTGCTGGCTGTAGCAGGGAGTCAGTCATTCATCATACGCTTTTCACAAACCAGTATGACTTAAGCACAAATTTAGTGCTTTACATTACTTAGTGAGGCACCAATTTGTAACATCATGAAGAGCACCTCGTATATTCTATTATACAATTTATAAGACACAGATCATAAATGTGCATAATATATTCTGTCTAAAGTAAACTGTCATTTAAGAGAAAAGGCTCATGAAGCTCTGCCCTAGAAAGTCTCTTCCCCCCCTCATGCCTCCCATTCAAGCATACTTTGGATGTTCTCTGCTTTCCATCCCCCTAACATACCAATGTTCTTAAAAGGAAAAGCTGTCCAGCATTAGACATCCCCCAACTCACAGCTACAAGTTTACACTAGATCTACGGCCACTCTCCTGCAGTGTGCAGCATGCATAAACAAATGCTTCAAACTCATCACTGAGAAGTGATTATCCACATAACATGCTTGAGTAGTTGAAATTTGAACCAGATGAGACATCATCTTCTGGTAGCCTTTATCCTATTACTATTTAGTGTTACTAACTAATGCCAAATGAGCTGTGCAGAGTAATAGACCTTAGTGCACAGTGGAGTGACTTTTCTGCACACAGACGTAAATCAGATCTTAATTAAAGCGCTTGTAAAAGCATTTATTTATTTTTTAAAGTGGAAGTAAACCCTCCTATCATTTTCAGCCAAGGAAGCTGCCATCTTGGCCTCTGTTTAATCTTCAACTGCCATGATGCTGCACATGTGATCAGTTATGACACCAGCCATTGGATGGTTTGACAGTTTGGTTGAGAGCACAACCAATGTGGCAGTTAGCATTCCCGGCATGCCGGGAATGTAACTGCTTTTTGAAACTGTTAAATCGATGGGTTTACTTCCGCTTTAAGTAAAAAACATGTCATACTTACATGTTATGTGCAATGGTTTTGCACAAAGCAGCCCCGATCCTCCTCCTCTCTGGTCCCCCACCATTGCTCCTGGTCTTTCCCCCCTGCTGATTGCCCCTACAGCAAGCTGCTTGCTCTGGGGGCACTCGTGTGTGCTTGCTTTAGAGCCTTTCTCTGTGTGTCTATGAGACACAAAGAGCGTGGCTCTGACCCGTCCCACTCCCTCCTCACTGGCTGTGATTGACAGCAGTGGGAGCCAATGGCACCCACTGCTGTGTCTCAGCTAACAAGGATGGAGAGACCCGGGAGAGCTTCTGCTCTTGTGGATCAGGTTTTAGGTAAGTATAAGTGGGTGCTGAGGGGGAAGCTGAACACTAAAGGTTTTTTACCTTCGTGCCTTTTTTACCTTTTTTACCTTCATGCAAATCTTCAGCCTTTACAACCACTTTAACTGCAGTTAGGCATCTAATTAATGAAATATAATAGGTTGCTGTTGAATATTGCACAGTATTCTAGGGAAGAGTTTGGGGATCAGTGTGCCCATGGGTTCACAGCGAATTCTGCGTGTTCAAGGTTAGCGGATCCAGCCACTCCTCCCGACACGCGTTTTGTCACACTCTGATGTCGTCCCGGAGTGGCGTGCTGACGTCATTGCGTTGTGAATCCGAGTGGACGGGTGTTAGCAAGCTTTTGAACCTTGATCTTTTACTTCTTGTAAGTGAAACCTTTTAGTTTTAATAAATTAGTATGATACGATTTACACTATGGTAAGCTCCTTTCTATTTTTGGGTAATGCCTGGTCTATGTCCATGACTATTGAATGATCGAGTCTCCCTGGTTGCCTGCTGTGTGTTTTTACCTCACCATATTAAGCACCTTTGAGCTGTCATTCCAGAACCCCCTGGATAAAGGCCCTGGCTGGGTTAATAGCCGCAAGCTCATATAGCTTGCCTTCCGGTAAGCACGCACTTTATGTGGTGGAGGTGCACAAGTCTGTTTTCAAGATTATACACTTTTGTGTTTTATGGACTGATTATATATTGCACATTTTATGGTGTTTAGAATCATTTCAAGATTTTATGGACTATTTGCTCAACACAATAATCTTCTATTTTTAGCGTGGCTCCATCCAATTATCTATTTTGTATATGTGTGTATTGAGCTGCTGCTTGTTTTTTACTTTTTATTTTTACTTAGGCATGTGCATTTCGTTTCGTTCCGAATCGAAATTTGGACGAATTTTCATTATTCGGACATTCGGATGCATCCGAATTAATGAATTACAATGCTAACGAATTCAACCGAATCCGAACGTTTTGAATCGAAAAACCACGGACGAAATTCAAATCGAATTCGAAAAAGAATTCTAGTTGAATCGAATTTGAAAACAATTAGGGTAGAATCGAAAATATTGGAAATAATCAAATAGAAAAACAATAGAACAGAATAGAATAAAATACAATATATATATATATATATTATATTTTATTCTATTCTGTTCTATTTTTTTTCTAGTCTATTTTCTATTCTAATCTTTTCTAATTGGAATTCGAAAAATCGGTCGCATATTTCAACCAAATTCGAAAATATTTCTACCGGATTCGATAATATTTCATCCGCATTCGTTAATATTTCAACCAAATTCGATAATATTTCAACCGGATTTGAAATTATTTCAACCGAATAGAAAAGATTATAATAAAATAGAAAAACAGATAATAAACTAGAAAAACAATAAGACAGAATATATTATAATTTATTCTATTCTGTTCTATTTTTTTTCTAGTCTATTCTTTTATATTCTATTCAAATCTTTTCTATAAAAATCAAAATCATTATATACTGAATTCGAATTTCGGAAGATGGTTATATATATAATGGTTATATATATATATATATATATATATATATATATATATATATATATATATTTTTTTTTTCCGACATTCGAATTTCGTATAGAATGAATTCTAATTTGAATAGAAAAGATTAGAATAGAAATAGAAAATAGACTAGAAAAACAATAGAACAGAATAGAGTATAGATACTATCTATTTATTTTTTTATTTTTTTTGCAGATTACTATTTGTTTCCATAAGATCTCCTGCAGACTATTAGCATTTATTTTTTTATTTTTTTTTCAGATCTCCTGCAGACTATTAGTAATCTGCAAAAAAAAAAAAAATTAAATAAATGCTAATAGTCTGCAGGAGATCTGCAAACAAAATTAAATAGATGCTAATAGTCTGCAGGAGATCTTATGAAAACAAATAGTAATCTGCAAAAAAAAATTAAAAATGAAATAGATAGTATCTATACTCTATTCTGTTCTATTGTTTTTCTAGTCTATTTTCTATTTCTATTCTAATCTTTTCTATTCAAATTAGAATTCATTGTATACTAAATTCGAATGTCGGATTTTTTTTTATATATATATATATATATATATATATATATAAACATCTTCCGAAATTCGAATTCAGTATATAATGATTTTGATTTTAATAGAAAAGATTTGAATAGAATATAAAAGAATAGACTAGAAAAAAATAGAACAGAATAGAATAAAATATAATATATTCTGTCCTATTGTTTTTCTAGTCTATTATCTGTTTTTCTATTTTTTTATAATCTTTTCTATTCGGTTGAAATAATTTCAAATCCGGTTGAAATATTATCGAATTTGGTTGAAATATTAACAAATGCGGATGAAATATTATCAAATCCAGTAGATAAATTTTCGAATTTGGTTGAAATATTTTCGAATGCGACCGATTTTTCGAATTCCAATTAGAAAAGATTAGAATAGAAATAGAAAATAGACTAGAAAAAAAAATAGAACAGAATAGAATAAAATATAATATATATATTATATTTTATTCTATTCTGTTCTATAGTTTTTCTAGTTGATTATTTCCAATATTTTCTAATTGTTTTCGAATGCGTTTGAAATGATTTTGAATCATGTTAAAATAATTTTGAATCCGGTCGAAATATTTTCGAATCCGGTCGAAATATTTTCGAATCTGAAAATTTTTACGGATTCGGTCGAAAACGGAACGAAATCCGAAAACGAATTTAATGAATTTAATGAATCTAACTAAATGAAATTAATTAATTACGAATTAAAACAAAACGAAACAATTTTTTTCCTTTTGCACATGTCTATTTTTACTTAGCACAGTATTTTCTTATTGATTTTTACATGACTGAAAAAGGTATGCCAATCGGACCACGATCAGAGCTTTCAGCCAATGACTTAGAGTGCTGACCGTTGTGTTATGGTGGATGGGGGGCTTCCCCCTGTCAGAACACAATAGCTCATTGGTTAGTTAGTACAGTGGCTCCCCCTGAGCTCTTCAGTTTGCTTTCGTTCAGCCCACTTGGTTAAACAAAAAAAAACTGTTAGTGTGTACCAGGATTTAATCACCTCAGTCCTGAGTCCTGGAGTCCAGAGATTTTTTAGAGATTTGAGTGGAATAAAGCCTCCATCCAAAAGTCCACATCTTACCTAGTAGCCAGACCTCAATATTAGTCTGTCCACAGGCTTTTATATATGCGAGTTAACTGAAGCTTAGAGGCCTCTCTCTCACTCTTTCTGCTGTGGGAACCTGCTGCTGGATGAAAATGACTCCTGACAGAGCATTAAAAAAGATACAAATGCTCCTGTTTGCTTTGGAGAACCCATTAGGGGGAACTTTGTTAGTAAAGCCTAGTACAATTATCGGACGAATGAACGTCCGTTTTTCTTTTTGCATTGCTAGTCTCCACATCATATCGAAAACGAATAGGTTACTAAAGTACGAACATTTATGTACCACAGAATAAAAACTCTGAAGTGATGTAATGTATTTGTATTGTATTTTCGGATGAAAAACTGTACTGATTAAACAAAAATCCTACGGTATAGTACGATAAAAAACGTTGTGCTTGACCCTTCGGAAAGTTCGGATGAAAGCTGTGTACTAACGATCAGATTATCGTATGATCGATTTGAAAGTGGTATTTTTTGTATGATATTCTGATTGTGTGTACAGGCCTTAAGGAACTGACCAGTGTTTAGTTAGCAACATGGATGAACAGGTGTTTTGTTTATTTATGCTATAGGCTTATTGTACAAAGCCTTGAACTGAAACTATTTGTTTGCTGCCTTAATGAATAAAAGTTAAGGACAAATATGCTTGGACTGCTTCCTGAGTGTCCCTAGTTTACTGCTGCCAATACTAGTTGAGTCTGTCCCCCTTACAATATATATTAAGACAGTGAGAGATGCCATTATATAGTTACCAGCTTCCTGTTCAGACCTACAACAGCAGCATCTGGCAGAGAGAAGCCATCCAGCTTTGACTTTTTTTTTCAGCTTTCTGAATTTGGTCACATGACAACATGGGGATATGGCTATATGTTTATTTTGCTAGGGCCTTTATTTTTAGTGTGCCCTCTTCTTTCTTCTCATGCTCTTCTTCTAACCTCAACACAGTCCCACCAACTGTGTATGAGGTGTTGGCAGAATTATTTAATCACTGACTTGCCACAAGAGGATGATTAAGTCATGTGCACATATTCCTCTATTCAGTTATTAAGGATGAGGAAGATCGCCAGGACCATAGAGGGAGGCGGCATCAGGCAGGGAGAAACAAGAGACAGTGATGTTAAAGCAGCCACCGTTTACTGCCCTACTACCAAGTGGACTCCAGTGATAAAGAAGGGTGTATGATGAAGTAGCAATCCACCCATGGGTGCCACCGATTGGAAAGGAAGGAATATGTGCAGCATTTTTGCACCTTTTGAAGAGGTAACCAAAATGGTGAGCCATGACGAGGCAGATTAAACATAAAATCCATCTTGTAGATAGATCAGGCACTGGAGGCATATCAGCAAGAAGAAGAGGAGAACTTGCTACGGTTTCAGGACGAGCAAGATCATTTGCTTACTGCCTCCATTCTTGTAAGGCAAGGGCAATAGGGAAAAAAGAGTGGAAAAAGGAAAAAATGTGCAATCCAATAACTTACCAAAAAGTAGTAAAAACTGATGCATCAACTTAACAAAAATAATAATAATAATAATGATAATAATGTGCAAATGAAAACAGTGAACATTTAGCCAAATAAAAACTAAAAATGTTGTTGAAAGTCCATGAGATATATGAATCTATAATTGGATAAAGTCCCAGATGAGATGAGAACACAAACTGTTGCCGTAAAAATATATTCCCATGCAGTGGCAGGCATATAGGTGATATCATAGAACTTCATACCAATGAACTACTGATAAGAAAATGGCTGCTTACCAGATAGATGAGGGTATTGGGCTCAGGATTAGGCTGACCTGCCTTCAGGCAATCTCTCCTCAGTGCATCCCACACACGGATCAATCACAGATTTCAAAATCAGACAGCATGAAGCCAGATCCCAAAGGCTGCGAGTAGCTCGGTGATTCCTCAATTGCGGTGAGGTGAATAAGCAGTTTTAAAATCACGTTTCCACACTCCACCAGCAAAGATTTGTATCCGAGAATCAGCAGTCAGTTACCAAGGAAAGGAAGAAGAAAAAAAAATCCTCATGGTGCAGTATTTCCTCGTAAAAACGTGTTTATTGTAAAACTTTGTTACATACTGACATCCATGACATACAGACAATTTCAATCACAGCCGCGGTTCGCACCAGCTGGCTGGAACGTGATGACGTTGAAGACTTGTTGCTCCACCCTACGCGTTTCCCCATAAAAGGATTCTACTGGGAACGGAGAGGGCAATAGGGAGCAGAGAAGGAATGTGAAGAGGAGGGTTAGAATGCTGGTGGTTAGGAGGAGCATGAAATTAGGCAAGCTTTAAGGGAAACTTTTAATTCATTCACGCCCCAGCGGTTGTATGTGGGTGAGTTTTACATGGTTGTTGAGGACAGTATTGTGCTCAGCACCACTGAGGACTTGAGGTCTTCTCCTGCAGATAATTTGTGGAAAATTGAGTCTTTTATGCTCAAATGCCTGCGTAAGTATTTGGAGCATTAATAGGGTGGACCAATAATGGATGGCCACCCATTTGGATTCCTGATACAAATGTAAAATGGCCAATACATTGCCACTATCACAGAAGGAACTCAAATCATATCACTTTGAGAAGATGCTTCATAAAAACCTCTTTGCTACATGTCCTAAAGGTGTCACGATCCCCTCTGACGACCAATATGAAATGAGGCACAGCAGTAGTGGTGGATGCATCAGCGCTATTTTTTTTAGAGGTTTTTTTAAACCACAGTAGCCAGTCCCAGCTACAGGCAGAAATCACAGGCAGTGCCTAAACCAAATGATTGCTAGCTACATCAGTGACTAACTGTCCAGACTGGACCACTGGCAAAAGCTGGCACAGTATGTGCTGGAGCTTCTGGTTGGCTCTGCAGCCAGTGTGCTGTCTGTGAAGGCCTTCAGCGCAGCAGTATGCTTTGTTAAGAAGAGGAGAATCCATCTTTTCCTTGACAGTGTGGACCAGCTTAATGTCATTAAAATGAACAAGTCTTGGATTACCAGTTACAAAAGCGCTGCTTCTAATTCTGCAGACTGGAACTCTAACTTTCACCCAGCCCTCAATTTTTTTTATATCTGTCACACTTACTAGCTCTTGCCACTTCTCCTGGTCTACTCTGGCACTCCAGCACCAAAAATGTGCCACACAATGTTTCTGCAGATAGATCTGAGCTGCCAAATTATTAATGTTTGCTGCATGATAAATTCTGCATTGCAATCATTGTGTAGCACTTGAAAGGTGTGACACAATATTTCTGCAACTAGACCCCAGCTGCCAAATTTCAACTGTTTGCTGTGGGGTAAATCTTGCACTGTACCTTGAATTTTGCAGCCTACTCTGGTACTCCAGCATGCAACTTGTGTGATTTGTACAAAGTCGAGGGCTTTATTTAAACTAAGTTTAGATAAACTTTCCAACTGATTTTTAGATCTGTTTTGGCTGCTACTTCTACTGTTCAATTCAGGCCTGTTACCCCTGAATTAAAAAATCAAATGTTGCAGCCAAAACTACCTAAACAACCCTTTTCTTTCCAAGTTCACATGATTTAGAATGAGTTGTTGTTGCTGTGTTTAAGCTGCTGTGTTTAAGACTAAATCTAAAAGTAAAAAAAAAAACAATTACACATCCACATAAAAGTGATGCCAGGATACTGTATTTCTATCACTGTTCATGAAAATCATACTGTTTCATAACATCATATACAGTTTAAAGGCATCTCGCAAGAATATAAATTAAAGGATTGCTATTTTTCCCATATCATATTAAAAGGACCCCTTATCCACTGTAGGAGATTTTTAGAAAATGTGTTTAATGCCGCATACACACGAAATTCCGACAAGAAAACCGTGGATTTTTTTCCGACGGAATATTGGCTCAAACTTGTGTTGCATACACACGGTCACACAAATGTTGTCGGAAATTCCGACCGTCAAGAACGGGATGACGTATCAAGCTTCAGCCCCATCCTCCCCCTCCTCCTCCCCATATACTTCAATGGGGTTTGATGTGAAGTTCAGGTTTTACAGATTTCAAACAGGATTTAATTAATGCTCCACTCAATGAACCTGGGCAGATTTGCTCAACCCTATTGTATGTATAATCATTGTACTTTAATCTACCTTATTAGATAAGCCTATTTTTTTTTTTTTTTTGTGACCAATTTAAGCAATTACATAGTAGAGAATTTGAACAAAAAGCAATGCACAGTTAAAGATTTCAACAAAAGCAAAATACAACAGGGATGCGAGCTTTCATTGAAATATATGGTAGTTGCACATTATTTAATCAAGCGAAATCTAGCATTTTAAACTATCAAAATACATTTTTTATTGATCTGACTACAAGACACCCATGAAATGTATGTGCTACTGTACACTTCTTTGTTTTTGGTGTTTTATTGAGTTTATCTGCTACCCCAGGACAATAAAAGCACATGCCTACATAGCTATAGCTCCTTTTATGTCATTCAGTATGTACAATAGTGTGTTGGTGTCTACTATATATATAAATATACTGTATTTATTGGCATATAACACTCACTTTTTTACCCTGAAAATAGAGGGTAAACTGTGCCTGCGTGTTATACGCAGGGGGCTGTGGAAAGTTTTTTTCCTGAAACTTCCCTCTTAAAGTTATGGTGCGTGTTATACGCCTGTGCGTGTTATACACCGATAAATACGGTATATACCGTATATATATATATACACACCAAAAGAGAGAGCGGCACTCACAGGTCTTGAAAGGTGAGCGCACAATGGCGGTTTAATTCAAAGTTTTGACGAGGCACAATCTTCTTCCTCAGGATAACAAACAAGTTAAGCAAACCAACATACAGGTGCAGCTCATAAAATTAGAATATCATCAAAAAGTTCATTTTTTAGGCTGGGTTCACACTTGTACGACACGACAGTCATACAACTTTCATCCTACTTTGCTCTGCGACATCAGTCCTACATTGATCCTACATTGGTCCGACATCCATCCGACTTTCATGAACAGGATATTACTTTGATCCGACATTGTGCTAGTCTGACTTGTCCTTTGACCAATAAAAACAATCCCAGGGTGAGATAAATTCCTTTTACTGCTGCTGTAATCACCACGTCGGATGTCAAATGTCGGATGGTTAGGACAAGGATCCTACTTTGATCCGACTTCAATGATATTCAATGGGCTGAAGTAGGATCAAAGTCGGACCAAAGTAGTACAGGGAGCATTTTCAAAGTCGGACCGACTTGTGTCGGACCAGTTAAGATGGCTCTCATAGGGAAACAATGATTTTCACACGTCATGCGACATGAGCTCCCAATGTCGGACCGTTTGTCGGACCAGTGTGAACCCAGCCTTAAAGTGAAACTCATATATTTTATATAGATATGTTACACACAGAGTAATATATTTCAAGCATTTCTTTCTTTTAATTATTATTGATATGGCTTACAGCTAGTAAAAACCCAATATTCAGTATCTCACAAAATGTAATTATTATATAAGACCAATAAAAAAAAAATTTTTAATACAGAAATGTTGGCTCACTGAAAAGTATGTCCTTGTAAAGTATATTATGCACTCAATACTTAGTCGGGGCTCCTTTTGCAGGAATTACTGCATCAATACGGTAGGGCATGGAGACGTCCAGCCTGTGGCACTTCTGAGGTATAATGGAAGTCCAGGTTGCTTTGATATTGGCCTTCAGCTTGTCTGCATTGTTGAGTCTGGTGTCTCTCATCTGCCTTTTGACAATACCCCACATATTCGCTATGGGATTTAGGTCAGACGAGTTTGCTTTCGAATCAAGCACAGTGATACCATGATCATTAAACCAGGTATTGGTACTTTTGGCAGTGTGGGCAGGTGCCAAGTCCTGCTGGAAAATGGAATCAGCAACTCCATAAAACTGGTCAGCAGAGGGAAGCATGAAAAGCTCTAGAATTGCCTAGTAGAAGGCTGTGCTAACTTTGGACTGGATAAAACACAGTGGACCAACACCAGCAGATGACATGGCTCCCCAAATCAACACTGACTGTGGAAACTTCATACTGTACATAGACATACTTTTCAGTAAGCCAACATTTCTGAATTAAAAATCCTTTTTTTTATTGGTCTTATGTAATATTCAAATTTTCTGAGATAGGGAACTTGGGGGTTTCACTATCATCAAAATTAAAAGAAAGAAATGCTTGAAACATATAACTGTGTGTAATGAATTTATATATTATACGAGTTTCACTTTTTGCATTGAATTACTGAAATAAATTAACTTTTTGATGATATTATAATTTTATGAGATACAACTGTATATACCCTAAAACCCCTCCCAACCAATATCACCCACATGTGATGACATCAACAAGTGCAAATGTCAAAGTTCCAGCTAAAAACAATCATGGGAAAATGTCCAAATTTAGGAGAACAGAAAAAAATGTTTGTGCACTGGTGTGCAGTCATGTTGGAACAGGAGAGGGCCATCCCCAAACTGTTCACACAAAGTTGGGAGCATGAAATTGTCCAAAATGTCTTGGTATGCTGACGCCTTAAGAGTTCCCTTCACTGGAACTAAGGTGCCAACCCCAACCCCTGAAAAACAACCCCACACCTTAAAGTGGTTGTAAACCCACTTTTGCAACTTGCACCTACAGGTAAGCCTAGATTAAGGCTTACCTGTAGGTGCAAGAAATATCTCCTAAACCTACACGGTTTAGGAGATATTTACTAAAATCACAGGTGCCGCTGTCTACGGTGCATGCACGCCGTAGACAACGGCGCATTAATGGGGTTAATCCCATTCACAAATTCGGCTAAGTCCCAGCAATGCTTAGGCTTAGCCAAATTTGACGGCTCCCGTGCGCATGCGCAGAGTCACATCTTCGCCGCTCCAGCCAATCACAGCGCCGGAGCGGAGCTGTGATTGGCTGGAGCGACGATACCCGGAAGTAACTTTGCGGCTGGAGAGAGGGACACGGATGGCTTCGGGGGACCCGATCTAAGGTAAGTGGTACATAATGAGCTAGTATGCTAGTCATACTAGCTCATTATAGCTTTGTCTTGCAGGTGGCCAAAAAAAAAAGTTATATGGGTTTACAACCACTTTAATCCCCCCTCCACCAAATGATTTGGACCAGTGCACAACGTAAGGTCCATAAAGACATAGATGAGCGAGTTTGGGGTGGAGGAACTTGACTGGCCTGCAGAGAGTCCTGACCTCAACCCGATAGAACACCTTTGGGATGAATTAGAGCGGAGAATGTGAGCCAGGCCTTCTTGTCCAACACCAGTGCCTGACCTCACAAATGCGCTTCTGGAAGAATGGTCAAACTATGTCATAGACACACTCCTAAACATTGTAGACAGCTTTCCCAGCAGAGTTACAGCTACAAAGGTTGGGCCAACTCAATATTGAACCCTACGGACTTAGACTGGGATGCCATTAAATTCATGTGTGTGTAAAAGTGGGCGCTCCAATACTTTTGGTAATATAGTATATATAGATATATATATCTATATATAGATATATATATATATCTAGTGGATATAAAAAGTCTACACACCCCTGTTAAAATGTCAGGTTTCTGTGATGTAAAAAATTTAGACAAAGATAAATCGTTTCAGATTTTTTCCCACTGTTAATTTGACCTATAAACTGTACAACTCAGTTGAATAACAAACTGAAATCTTTTAGGTGGAGGGAAGTAAAAAAAATAAAATATATATATATATATATATATATATATATATATATATATATATGGTTGCATAAGTGTGCACACCCTTACCATAATACTTTGTTGAAGCACCTTTTGATTATATTATAGTATTCAGTCGTTTTGGGTATGAGTCTATCAGCATGGCACATCTTGACTTGGCAATATTAGCCCACTCTTCTTTGCAAAAACATTCCAAATCTGTCAGATAGTGAGGGCTTCTCCTGTGCACAGCCCTCTTCAGATCACCCCACAGATTTTCAATCGGATTCGGGTCTGGGCTCTGGCTGGGCCATTCCAAAACTTGAATCTTCTTCTGGTAAAGCCATGCCCTTGTTGATTAGGATTTAAGTTTTGAGTTGTTGAAAAGCTGAAAGGTGAAGTTCCCCTTCATGTTCAGCTTTCTAGCAGAAGCCTGAAGGTTTTGTGCCAATATTGACTGGTATTTGGAACTGGTCATAATTCCCTCTACCTTGTCTTTGGCCCCTGTTCCAGCTGAAGAAAAACAGCCCCAAAGCACGATGCTGACATCATCATGCTTCACTGTGGGTATGGTGTCTTTTTGGTGATGTGCAGTGTTGTTTTTGCTCTAAACCTATCTTTTGGAATGATAGCCAAAAAAGTTCATCAGACCATAACATGTTTTCCCACATGCTTTTGGGAACTTTAGATGTGTTTTTGCAAAATTTAGCCGGGCCTGGATGTTTTTCTTCGTAAGAAAATGCTTCCATCTTGCCACTCTACCTCATAGCCCAGACATATGAAGAATATGGGAGATTGTTGCCACATGTACCACACAGCCAATACTTGCCAGATACTTGGAAGAAAGTCCCGTTTGCTGTTTGAGAGAAACCATAGGGGGACACAGCAAACACGTGGAAGAAGGTGCTCTGGTCAAATAAGACCAAAATGTAACTTTTTGGCCTAAAAGTAAAACACTGTGTGGGGGAAAACTAGCACTGCACATCACCCTGAACACACCATCCCCACCATGAAACATGGTGGTGGCAGCATCATGTTGTGGGGATGCTTTTCTTCAGACAGGGTAGCTGGTCAGAGATGATGGGAAGATGGATGAAGCCAAATAAAGGGAAATCTTAGAAGAAAACGTGTTAGAGTCTGCAAAAGACTTGAGGCTGGGGCGGAGGTTCACCTTCCAGCAGGACAACAAGCCTAAACATACAGCAAGAGCTACAATGGAATGGTTTAAATTAAAACATATTCATGTGTTAGAATAGCCCAGTCAAAATCCAAATGAGAATCTTTGGCAAGACTCTGTTCACAGATGCTCTCTATCCAATCTGACAGAACTTGAGCTATTTTGCAAAGAAGAATGGGCAAACATTTCACTCTCTAGATGCGCAAAGCTTGTAGAGACATCCCCAAAATGACTTGCAGCTGTAATTGCAGTGAAAGGTGGTTCTAGAAAGTATTAACTCAGGGGGGGCTGAATACAAATGTACACCACACTTTTCACAAATTTATTTGCAAAAAAAATTGAAAACCATTTATAATTTTTATTCAACTTCACAATTATGTGCCACTTTGCATTGGTCTATCACATAAAATTCCATTAAAATACATTTACATTTTTGGTTGGAAAATTTCAAGGGGTATGAATACTTTTTCAAGGCACTGTGTGTATATATATGTAGCGGACCCCCCAAAACTGGGGTCGCTATGCCTAAATTTAGGGGCTAGCCTGGGCAAATGGTTGGGCTCAGGCTGTTGAAATTCTTTTAATTGGCCTCTGCTCTGTTGTGTCCCTGTGACCTGTAGGTGGCGCTGTCGCCCAGGTCTCATGTCGAACCACAGGTGGCATTGCAGCACTATTGGGTGTCCTCTCTCGGCAGCCGTGCAGTGGGCGTGGTTTGCCCACTGTGCATGCTGGGAGAGGGTACATAAGGGGGAGACACCATTATTCGGGGAGCAGTTTGCGCCTCCCGGCCCTCCAGGCCAGGGGTGCGTGTGTGTTCTGTCCTGGGCACCTTTAGCCTGAGGCTGCATCATTCCAGGTAGGCCCAGCACCTTTAGCTGAGGTCTACGCCAACAGAAGCGGAATCCCAGGGTACCCGTGGGAGGGTAACCCGCTCTGAAGTAGAGGGAACCAGGGGAGGACCTATCCAGGGGATCGGTGAAGGAAGTCACTGTCTCGGGAGAGGCCTGTTTACCTGTCAGAGGGAAGGATTCCATTATCCGCCAAAAGCCTTGTAACGTGCCCTATTCTTATTCTTACATTTTCTGTATGATATATTAAATGCATTTTTCCTTACAGTTAACATATCTTCTGAAGAAGACCCTACAGGGTCGAAACGCGTCAAGATATATGTAGTCATCTACATTGCACTTTAGCAGCGATGTTTTATGTTACATAATGTTTACATTGTTTTGTATTTCGAATTTTAATCATGTACCAGAGCTCACATCTTGATTGAATTTTACTGGTGCAACCCTACTGGTTTTCACTAATAAAGATTCATTTTAACTATTCATTGTCCCAATCTCTGCTGCCTTGAAAACCCCTAGCGGGGGAAACTTCCCCTATCTGTAACATGCCCTATTGGCACCTAAGGTCTCAAGTGTTACAAGTGCTGGGAAGTTCAGGACTTAGAGGCTAATATCCTGATCGTATCCTTAGGAAAATAACTTAAAGTGAATGTTCGTGCTCCACACCGGCTGCTAGGACCATGAGAGGGGACTATCCAGGTGAGCAAAACCCACTCGGGCTAACCCACTCGGGCTTGAGTGGCGACGAGGGTAATTAAGTGCCGTATGCCTGAACCTGCCTCCCTGTTCAACTTTCTCTATCTCCAACCTTTCATGTCAAGTTGCAAGCAAGTAAAATAAACTCTTTTATTGGGTTTAATACTGTCTGGACAATGGCCTTCTTCAAAGAGAGAGAGAATAGACATTACCCTACACTCTAGGGACAAGAACCAATGGAAAGAGGTAACCCGCTGCAGGACCCAAAACTATTAATACCGCTTACCCTCTACAAGATGGAGGATACTGGGCATGTGGCATGGTGTGTCCCACTCTGCAAGTGGAGGTAAGCAGGGTAATACGGATCTGTGTGCTACATATATATATATATATATATATATATATATATGTATATATATATATATATTTGTGTGTGTATCTGTATGGATCCGCAATAAAAAGAATCATTCAATGACTAAAGTTTTTTGCCAAAAAGCAACACCTTCTAAATAAAACCAACTGTCTTTGTGTGCCTAAACAAAGTCTATAATTCCAAAATTCTGAGCCATGCTAGATCTAGTCCACTGATTTTTCAAAACATTTTGATATCTATCCATGAACCAAATGGTCAAGATAGTAGATATGCATCAGAAAAAAAAAATTGCTGTAGGTTTTAATGCAAAATAAGAGAAAGATGCTCTGGTCCACAATATTTTTCACCTAAATGTACGTACAGAATAAAATATCATAAAGCATATATGTGTGTTACAGACCGTGAGTCCAAAACATACACTGTGTGTGCGGAAAATGTTTCTTCCCTGGGCCACAAAAAAGGATAAATTAATCATAAGAACAACTGGTATACTGAAGGAGTAGTTTAGACAGCTTAGCAGTTCACTTCTAACATACATTGTGTACCTGGCTCTCCAAGCTTTTCTCCCTTTGGTCCCATGCTCACCTCACTGACAAATGAGCCAATAAGCAAGTGTGACCTTTATTGATGATACAGCATATACAGCCTTATGATAGATGTAGTTTGTATTTTACTAATTCAAATATGTCATGATGATACAGGGTATCCACAAGGCTTTGCACCATTTACTCAATAAATTGAATGTTTTTTTCTGGCCTATTTACAGTCTCCATAGTCATCATGTCATGATGAGGACCAATAAGAGAGGGATGGAGTAAAGGAAAAGGAAGTAAACTTGTCAAGGGTCCATTGCTTATTTGATTCCAATGATCTGGTGTGAGAAGTTTACAAAGTTATGTTAGGAAAGAACGACAAAATATATGAAGACTCAACATTTTGGATGGCTAGTTATAGTTTAGAAATGAGTGGTGCAGCAAGGAAGGGGATGATAAGATATTATCAAGCTTCACCCTATGCCCTGCTTGCAGAAGCCTTCTCTTAACAGACAGTTACCACTTGTACTTGTTTTATCTTTAAAAGAGTTTATCTTGAATTAATTTGTCCCTTGCATGCTTTGCGATATTAATTTAACTAATCTTATCCGAAAATTAAAACTGCTTAAAGTAAACCTAAGGTAGATGTGGAGTTAAAACATATTTTAGCATGCAGTAAGCATATGCTGCTTTGTAAATTAAAAGGAAGCTTTTATTCTCCTCTAGGCTTAAAGTTACAAAAATTCTTTGCTTGAAAAACCAGCTATGAATACACAGATGTTCAGAACAGTTACTACCTCTCATGTACTCAGCAGCCTTAAACTTCTTTTCTGTGGGCCTGTACACAACACTTTTTAGACATCATCAAAATCTTCCCCTATAACAACTGTACTGTTATTTTCTTCATCAGCTCATCCCTACAATTATTACCTTTTGTATCACTTGACCCTCTCTTCTAGATTGTAAGTTCTAATCAGCAGGGCCCTCTGATTCCCCCTGTATTGAATTGTATTGTAACTGTACTGTCTGCCTTTGTGTTGCAAAGTGCTGCGCAAACTGTTGGCACTATATAAATTCTGTACAATAATAATATAATATAGCGGGGTATTGCCTTTTTAAACCCCCAGAGCGCAACGGGACACCCAGGGTGCATTGCCCCACGCAGAGACTGCTGGGGCGGGTTATTTAACCGAAGGGCGGGGGTGAATTCGGTCTCTTTGGACACCGCCCGCCCCGCAAGTGGAACTCCTTTCCGAGTCTGCTGAGATACAAGGCCTGAAGCCTGGGCCTTTCTCCAAAGAGCCTTCCGCTCTCACCGAGGAACCTGAGGTATGTCTCTCCATACTGTTGCTGTATCGTTGCTAGGAGGACCCAAGACTTGGATGTCATGAGACCTGTATACCGAGACACAGCAGCGGAAGATATGGACATGGACTGGGCCGGTTGGGTGAGAGAGCACCTGCTCAGAGAACTATATAGAGGATCTCTAGGCCCAATAACTGTTATCCGGAGTTATCACTAGTGTTGCGCTGCGCACCGGAGAGACAGTGCATCAGAGCAACTTTAGAGATTGTGGGAAGAAGAGATTACCGCTCCAGGTGAGTAAGTTCTATTGATCCTTCAACAATCAGGAAACCGTGGGTGCTGGCAATGCACAGGGCAGACTGAGAACAGCAAATAGAGAAATGGACAGCCGCACTCCAAAAACCTTATCGGTTGCTTTTATTGCTATGAGTAAGCACTAATACCTGTAGTGTGAAACGCGTCAGCTGATCCCCATCTTTCTGTGACCTGTGATGCATTTGTTCATCGATTTTTACAATAAAAGCAACCGATAAGGTTTTTGGAGTGCGGCTGTCCATTTCTCTATTTGCTGTTCTCAACTTTAGAGATTGCCTTTAAATTCACCAAGTTATTCAAATCCCTTTTACCCTGTGGATTACAGTTTGTTTTTCTTCAAAAGTGCACCACCGTTTTGCTAGCGAAGATTTTCCCCTACAGAACTTCTACACAGTACAGTCAGGCCTGACTTAGCGTAGACATTGCTGGGCGCCATTTTTTTTGCCCACGAGGAAGAATAGCTGCAGCGGGGACCTTTAGTGTTATGCATAGTACTGTATATCTACCTGTTTGTTGAGATACTATTTTATTGCAGGGTTCTGCACATATATGTACACTGTTGATTATATGCTCACTCAACAAATCTGAGTAAAAGTGCCAAGGTTAAGTATATTGGTGTTTGTGTCATTTACTTTGCAGAGGAGACGGGTGAGGATAGCTATACTTTATTGCTGTGTGTGCTATTATAGGATTGTGTCCCCGGGAGTTACGGGCCAGACAATCCTACTATCCCCTACTAACTGTGCCAAGGGAGGTTAGAGCCAATTGCCTGGGGTTGACAGCGGTGCACTACAGGGCCCAAAAACTATCTAGCAGCCCTCTTAGCTGGGGGTATCGCTACACGTGGGGGCTCGAGTCCGGGATTCCTGTACAATGCACACTGCAATCAAGCCTGCCAGAAGCACCGGCATGGATTTGCTAGCAGTGACACGGTGGTGCGCAACAGTTGGCGCCGACTCAACCATGGCGGTAGTTATCCAACACCCAGGGGAAAACTGGCCGGAAGAATAGGTAAAGCAGCTTATACAGTCGCTGTCCCCGAGTCAGAAGGCATGGGTGATGGATTTAAAGCCAGATACAGAGACCTCGTTTACTTACGCATTAGTGGAGTGGAGAAGCGGAATACCAGAAGACTTTAGAGGTCAGAACATACAGGCCATAGATAACCAGATATACCAATTGGCGCATACAGAGGTCGTGAAGGGGGAACCTCTGCAATCTCCCCTGCCATCACCCCCGCCATTATCTCCACCACTATCCCCTAAAGCAGAGAAGTCTCAGGAGACGACAACCTTGGGGACACCCCTGGCCGCTATAGGGCCTGAACTGTTGAATGCTCTGGGAGACTTTGTCACAAAGTGCCAGAAGAGCAGTACGGTACATGTGGAAGCCGGGTACCGGAAGCTTAGAATTTTCTCAGTGAAACAACCAGTCCCCCTCGGAGAAGAAGACTTTGACACCTGGATTGAGCAAGCGATGCAGGCTGTAGAGGGATGGGAAGTACCAGAGGGCCAGAAGAAGCAGCGCATAAGCGAAAGTTTGAAGGGTGCTGCTGCAGAAGCTGTGAAGAATCTTAGGTTTAGCAATGCTGCTTGTACTGCTTATGATTATCTGGCTATGTTACAGGAAGAATTTGGCCAGCTGGAAAAGGTGGCTGAACTAGTATACCAGTTTGAACATACCCTTCAACAGCCGGGAGAAAGGTTACCCGAATATGTCCGGAGGTTAAATAAGATGCTGTGCCAAATTGTCCTTAAAAAGGGGATGCTACCACAAGTCATAGACGCAACTAGGATGAAGCAGATCCTGAGGGGAGCATTGCGTTCGGTTCTGGTTTGGCTCCACTTGAAGACCTCTGAAGGAATCATGGCTCTGAGTTACTCAGACCTTGTGCGGATCATAAGGGATGAAGAAGCTTTGTTGAAGGACCAACAGGCGGTCGAGAGAACCGCCCCCCCCTCAGTGGGAGTCAGATCAGCTATAGCCACTGAACGGGACTCAGAAGTGGAGATCTTAAAGTCTCAGATGACTCAAGTGCTGGATCTTTTGACCTCTTTAATGGCGAAGAACTCAGGAATCAGTGAAAAAGAAGAAAGCAGGAAAGAACTGCACCAGAGCGCCTCAGCACCAACCTCCCTGCAGAAAAGAGGAGAGACTGTCTGCTTCAACTGTGGAGGAGTCGGCCACTTTGGAAGAGTGTGCCCCAGTCTGAGGAAGAACCGAGGCGCCTATCACCAGCCGGCGGAAAACTTCAGAGGGCCCCGGTGAAGGAGTCAGCCGGGCGCCCACTATTTACAGAAAGCTCCACAAACATCCTAAAGCCAGAAGAGACAAGGGAGAAGGGAAACAATGCCCCTCCCAAAATACTCAATACCACTTGTCAGGAGTTAAAACCCCAAAGTCTGCGAGAAATCAATGCATACCAGGCCCAACAGGGAATAAGATCCAGAAAGAGATGGAAGAAGAAGAAAACCCAAAAGGGAAAGTCCATGAGTCCAAAGAAAGAAGCCTCCCTGAGGAGGTTTCCAGCCAATTTGGTGGGACCCTCCCCTGTGGTTCCCATTCAAGTGGAGGGAGTCTACACGAGGGCCATCCTGGACACAGGGGACCAAGTAACCCTTTTATACAGAGACTTTTATCAAAGACATTTGAGTCACTTTTGGGGAATTGGCACCCAAAGCTTTCCCTACGACGGTTATGTTTCCATCAGACTGGCCTTTGACCCCTCTGTAGCAGGAAAATTGGAGGTCTTTGACACCCTGGCAGTGGTTTGCCCTCGCCCACCAGGAGCCAACAAGAGTTCCCTGATTATAGGGACCAATACTGACCTGGTCAGAAGATTACTGGCTCCCCTAGCACAGGAGCAGGGTACTTCAGCAGCCAGGATCCACCCAATGTTGCAGTTAGCCTACCGGAGATTGGTCCTGGAACAGAAGGCCCCGGAAGAGGGGATAGGGAAAGTCTGGAGACTGTCCAAGAAGGAGAGGATGTTGCAGTCTGGTGAAATGACCTGTCTGAAGGCTACGGTGAAACTCTCGTGGGAGCAACCTGGCCCCTTTGTGGTTCTGGAACCAGACCCTTTAGATTCCCACCCAGGATTGGAAGTGATCCCCGAAGTGGTCTTGCTAAGGGCGCTGAAGAAGGCGAATGGCCGGATCCCAGTGAGCATCAGAAATATCACTGGCTCCCCTGTGAAGATTCCGGGCCGGATGTTGCTGGGCAGAGTAAACCCTGCTACTCCAGTGGCCCTGTCTGACCTGGAAAAGACGGAAGAAGGGAAACCCACCCTGGAGAAGCTCTGCTTGGAGAACACGACCCTACCACCGGTGTGGAAAGAGAGAGCCAAGGCCCAGCTGACCAGGTGGAGAAAAATCTTCTCAAAAGACAAATTTGACGTAGGGTGTGCGAGGAGTGCCACCCACAAGATCCGCCTGCAAGAAGACAAACCTTTCCGGGAAAGGCTCCAGCGAGTCCCCCTGGCTGACCTGGAGGACTTGCGTGAGCAACTGGCAGAGCTCAAGAGAACTGGAGTTATCCGAGAGTCCAGAAGCCCATATGCCTCCCCTATTGTAGTAGTCAGGAAGAAGAACGGGTCACTGAGACTCTGCATAGACTACAGGACTCTTAATAGGAGGACCATACCTGACCAATACACCACTCCTAGGATAGAGGATGCTCTACAGAGTCTGTCTGGAGCTAAGTGGTTCAGTGTAATGGACCTGAAGAGCAGGTATTATCAAATCCCAATGCATCCAGAGGACAGAGAGAAGACAGCATTTATCACCCCAGTGGGGTTCTACGAGTTTAACCGGATGCCTCAAGGCCTGTCAGGGGCTCCTGCCACTTTCCAGCGACTGATGGAGAAGACAGTGGGGGACATGAATCTCATTGAAGTCCTGGTGTACCTAGACGACATCATTGTCTTCGGAAAGACTCTGCAAGAGCACGAGGAAAGGCTGGAGAAAGTCCTGAAGAGACTCAGTTAAGAGAGACTCAAACTCTCCAGGGAGAAGTGTCAGTTCTACCAGTCCTCAGTCCATTACCTGGGACACATAGTGTCTGAAGAGGGGGTATCTACAGATCTTGACAAACTGGAGGCAGTTACCTCCTGGCCCCGACCAACTACAGTGACTGAGCTCAGATCCTTCCTCGGGTTCTGCTCCTACTACCGCAGATTTGTGGAAGGGTTTGCAAGAATTGCCAAACCTCTGAATGAGTTACTGAAGACAGAAGGAGAGGAGGATGACACTGGCCCCAGGAAGCCCAGAGAGTCCATGGAAGACCAGTGGACGGAAAAGTGTGAGGAGGCCTTCACCATGTTGAAGAAGAGTCTGACCACTGCTCCTGTCTTGACCTATGCAGACACCAAGAAACCATATGAACTGCACGTGGATGCCAGCCATGATGGTCTGGGAGGTGTGCTGTACCAGGAGTATGAAGAACAGTTAAGACCAGTCGCCTATGTGAGTAGGAGTTTAACGCCAGCGGAAAAGAACTACCCCACCCATAAATTGGAATTCTTGGCCCTAAAGTGGGCTGTTGTAGACAAACTCAAAGACTATTTGTATGGAGCTGACTTTGTAGTGAAGACAGACAATAACCCACTCACTTACCTTTTCACCACAGCCAAGCTGGATGCCTCCGGCCACGGTTGGTTGGCAGCCCTCTCTGGATTCAACTTTAGTTTGACGTTTAGACCTGGAACTGGAAACCGAGATGCCGATGCTTTGTCCAGAAGGTCTCATGCTCCCACTTTTTGTACAGAAGACTGGACTCAGGTGACCCCTGACAGAGTACGGGCCTTGTGTCAGGGAGCACAGCTTCAAGCCAGCGGCGGATCCAGGGCAGAAGAAATTGGAGTTTCAGTGGTGGGAGTGCCCAAATCCTATTGTGATGTGACTCAGATTGGCGAAGACGACTTACCAAAACTGTCCAGGAAAGATATAAGACAGGATCAGTTGAAAGACCCCTGGGGAAGATTAGCCCTGGAAACACTGGAGGATCAGGATCCGGACAGGCTCTTGCATGATCCCTCAAAGGAGACCCGATTAATCCGCAAAGAGTGGGACAAGTTACAGGTGCATCAAGGGGTGGTCTACCGAAGGGGCCCCTCTGATGACCTGGAGGATAAGGGGCAACTGTTCTTGCTGGAAAAACACCAAAAGACTGTCTTAGCATGACAACCATGGCCACTTAGGGGCCGAACTAAGCTTTCAGCTCGTCAGGAGTAGATTCTACTGGCCTTGTATGCAAGCTGAAGTGGAGGAGTACTGTCACTCATGTGCTCGCTGCATACATATGCACCATAAGAACACAGGTACTACCCCACCATTTTTAAACATAGGGAAAAGAGAAGAATAAAACAGAAAGCAATGTAGAGGCAGGGTGGGGAGAGGAAGGGGGGGAGAAAAAAAAGGAGGTGGGGGACTCAGACATTTTAATCCTTAAAGCTAAACTCCAAGCTCCCTGCACTGCAAGGGTTAATTGCTCATTTAGTCTAGGGTAATAGGAATTAGGTGAAATACTTACCTGACACCATGCTTCAGCAATCTTCCTCCTGCAATACACTTGATCCCCTGAAGAAGGGGGCACATTGGTTAGTTACTGACTAAAGCAGAGTTCCACCCAAAAGTGGAACTTCCACTTGTTCATCTCCTCCTCCCCCTCTGGTGCCACATTTGGCACCTTTCAGGGGGAGGGGGAATGGGGGCCTGTTTTTGACAGGTCCTCTTCCCCACTTCCGGGAGATGGGGCCACTGCGCCGTCTCTCGGAGGTTCGGCCCCCTTCTCCTTCCTCAGCCGCCGCCGGGCCAATTAGAAAGCGCAGCGTTCTTCGCACATGCGCAGTAGGGAACCGGCTGTGAAGCCAAAAGGCTTCACTGCCAGGTTCCCATACTGGAAATGGCGGCGGCTGCACCTGACATCCGATCCGAAGATCTGCTACGGTGTCGACATTGCGGGATCCCTGGACAGGTAAGTGTCCTAATATTAATAGTCAGCAGCTTTAGTATTTGTAGCTGCTGACTTTTATTTTTTTTCGTGGGGTGGGCAGACCTCCTCTTAAGCACAGCTTTGCTTGGTCACTAACCAAATCTGCAATATTCTTGGACCTTACATCAATGGATCTGCTGTACAAAGATCGATATTTTCCTATAGAAATTATATATGAGACATTAGGCTTATGCCTTGTACACACGATCGGGCTTTTGCCCGGCCAAATTACATTGGAATTCCGACGGAATTCAATCGGAGAAAAATAGAACATGTTCTATATCTAAACTCGGAATTGCTTGGAATTTCCGATGAAAAAACTCTGATGGGGCTACACACGATAGGAATTCCGTCTGACTTTTTCCATCGGAAATTCCTATCGTGTGTACAAGGCATTAAATCACAGGGCTAATGCACCAGGATAAAGATACCTATTTAAAAAAAAAAGTCCAAATGAGATTTGAAATGTACAGTCACATGGCTAAAATAAAGATACTTAAACTTGCTTTGTGATTTGAGGCTATTCTGTTATCTGGAGTAAACTCAGATTTGATTAGATGCATCCAGTTTTTCCACTAGGGATATTCACAAATTTTTGGTGGTATAAGCTATTGTGGCAATTGGTAGGTGCTCCCATTTGTGCTTGCCTACCCTTTCCCTCAGGCTTTCATTTGATACAAACCTCTTTAAAATACACAGACAATAGAAGAAGAGGAGACAACAAAAGAAAATGTAGACCATAAGGAGAGATTTAGGGCTGTTTTATCAAAGCAATACATTTTAGCCTAGCTACTCCAAGTGCCCAGTCAGGTTCAAGGAAAATGTCTACTTTCTGGTTCCAGTGCTCAAATATTAGCATGTACAGTACATCACAGAATATCTGCTCACAGAGATCCCTTGTTAAAATGTATTGATCAGTATTGAGATACTGTGTTTATTTAGAAACACGGTTTCAGATTTTGCAGTTTTCCTAAAACAAATGTTAGGCATAAGACCTTAAAATGGCATAGCAAAGTTTTAATACCTTAATGCAATTCACAAGAAACAACATGTTTGATATTGTCTGTCTATTGGCTTTAGAGTAAATAACCAACTTGTATAGCGATTTCACTGACCCACCAATGTTTACTATATATCTCTCAACCCTCTTCTTTAGAATTTTCCCTGGAGCCAAAGACAACGGTCAACATTATTGGATTGTTACAGTTTGGCTGTCGGTTAATTTTGACTGAAATCACATTTCCAATCTTCATATACCATACCTTTCTAGCAAATATTTGGAATTGATGAATGCTGTATTCTAGGGATGTCTGTACATAATCCCTTCCCTTCCTTGGTATAAAATTCATTACAGGGTTATTAGCACATCTATCTTCCTTCATCCTTCATCCTTCATCCTTCATCCTGTTCCATATTATAGAAACAGATTTACAATAAATAATAACATGAAGCTTTGTTTGCAGACTTGTTAGGATATATAAATAAAGAATAACAGCAAGTCAAAAATATCTATATTTTATGTTGAAAATGCTGCTTCAAGCTACTCTCAGTGTTTACTACATTTGTGAAGGTCTAAACCAGTCTTTCTACACTAGGGTTCCATGCAGAGGCTGTTCTTTAATTAGACAAACTAGGTGGTCGCCTACAGGAGCTTTGCAGCTGCCTAATTTGCCTAATGGGCTCCATTCACATACAGTATATGTGAATTGAATGCATTTTGAACTGCATCCAATTCGCCTTACATGTGAACCAAACCAGCTTTTTATGTAGCCGGTTTACATATCTGCGGTGCAGCAGCAGTGTGATTTCAGTGCGAATTTGAAACAAGTCCTTTGCGTTTTCTAAACACTGTGGTGCGATTCAGATGCAAATTTCAGGCTCATTGCCTTCTATGGGAATGCATCTGAATTGCACATGTCTTCAGTTTTGAGCACAAATTGAGAAAAAAACAAAAAAACAACGTGGGTGTCCTCCCTCAATCCATACCAGGCACTTTGGGTCTGGTATGAATTTAAAGGGGAACCCAATGCCAAAATAAAAAAAATATGGCGTACATACCAGACCCTTAAAAAAAACAAAAACACAAAAACAATGCCCCCCCAGTGTAGATCCAGCGTCAATCACGATGGACGCCACCACAGACCTGTCACTGGCTACAGCCATCTGCCAGCTCCGCCGTCTTAAAAAGCTAAGGGGAGGGACCACGTGACGGCATCAAAGGGTGGCCCCGCCCCCTTGTGATATGATCGTCCAGTGCATGCTGGGTCAATGATGTTATTTAAGAATGGTGCGGCAGATGGTGGGAGCCTTCAGGCGTGGAACTCTTTTTTTTTCGAGCCGGCGGCAGCGGTGTTCATGATTGACGCTGGGTCTACAACAGGGGACATGGTTTTTGTTTTTTTAATAAAGGTATTATCAAAAACTGTCTTTGTGTTTTTATTTATTTTTGACACTTTTTTGTGTGAATGGAGTAGGGGTACAATGCAACCCATACTCATTCACAAGGGGGGGCGGTTTCCAATAAGTCCCTTCCCACAGACCCCACAACCACTGGCCAGGGTTCTAAGGAAGAGGCCCTTGTCCCCATCAACATGGGGATGAGGTGATTTGGGGGAGCAGAACCATCCCGCCCCAAAGCACCCCCCATGTTGAGGGCATGTGGCCTGGTATGGTTCAGGAGGGGGCACTCGCTCATTCCCCCCCTTTCCTGGATTTTGGGGGTCCCCCATTTTTTTTTTCATTTTGGCGTGGGGTTCCCCTCAAAATCCATACCAGACCCGGCGACCCAGCCAGCTCCTTAACAGCTAGCTATTATTATAGACACCAGTGGCTGCCCATTTTAAAAATTCACATCTGAGCCATATGTGGAAATCACAGTTGAACCTCTGAACAGCTGCTTTGGAAATTCGCAGTGAAAAACGGACAGGGAATTTGCATTGGGCGTGTGTTAACCTAGCCTAAGAGTCCTGTCACACTCACTCACCATAAGACTTCGGGAGCTCCACCTGCCAGCCAATGAGGAGTGACGTTGCGTCCGCACATGTCAGCCCTTCCAGCCATCTTGAATTATTATTCCCATTATGGGCATAAGTGGGGCTTCGTGTCTAAGTTTTGCCTAAGGCCTCACAAAGCCTAGAGCCGCCTCTGGTTCCATGGAACCCTAGGGCTCCCCCAGAGGTTGCTAGGGGTTCCTTGAGAAATCATTTTTTTTTCCTGTCAGGTAAATTACCAATGACAACAATGAGATTTTTAGCTTTCTGTAATGAGGATATTCTTCCAAATGGCCACCAATGAACTGGGCATGCTTCCCACTGACCACCACACTATTGGCTGGGGTTCCTTGAGACCTGAAACTTATTACAAGGGTTCCTCCATGGGAAAAAGGTTGAGAAAGGCTTGTCTAGGCATTTGGTCACATGATTTCTTCTACAAGGGGAAATCAGCCATTCTAAAGTATGATCTCTGCCTTTGGAAAACATTAGATGACCAATTGCCTATTTGAAGGGAACATTGAGCAACATTTTTTTTCATGTAATGTAATTTACGATTTACGACTTTGCTGAACTTTTTATCCATCACATGGTTACAATAAAAGTAAAAGTCTTGATTACATAATTGCTTCTAAAGAATTACTCTTTTGTGTTCCCCCACTTTATCTTATTGGTGATCCCTTCAATTAAGTGCACAGAATACAGATTAAAATTATAACAATGAATTGTAGTTTTTTTCTATTAGAGTTGACATGAGGTAACTATAGATATTAGACAGTTGCTGCATACATCCATTTTCAGGTTATGTCATACATCCTCGCCTCACTGACCTTGGTGAAAATACTGATCGATTTATTGCAAACAATAGCTATTGCTTCCCCCTAAATAAGCAAGTATTTGTGCGTGTCTGGCAGAGGCTCATTTTCCATCACATAGCCTTTGGGAAGCCAGAACCAGCCTCTAGGTCTTATCACCATGGGTTAGGTAGTTCTAGTCTGGAACGACAAATACCTTTACTGGATTGCAAAGTGCAGGTACAGTCAGCAGAAGTTTAGATAATTATTGCAAATAACTTTTTCACAAAAAATAGGATAATGCCATGTAAAAGTAAAATAAAGAATGCCCTCACAAAGAATGGTAGCTGTTATATGGCTACTAATATTTAATTGTAAGTTATGTACATTTTAATGCTATGTAAAATTAGGGCATACCATATTATTCTGACATGATTGGCATAACAACAATCTGCAAAAGCTATCTGACATTCATATAAGTGCAGATTGAAGGAACTGTCATATTCATTCCCAGTTATTTACATAAACTTTCAGCATGCATACATCAGAAGACATGAGTGTAAGCATAATTTGTACATTTGCTTGCTACATATGCAGGTTTCTATGTTACTGCAAACATACAATGCATTTGAATACCCACATAAGGTTGCCTTTGGCTATTGATATGGAAGTAGATGTAAAACTGGAAGATGTTTTTTTTTTTTCTTTTTATAACACATAAAACTAAAATATTCTGAGATTATTTATCACCTGTAATAACCTGCAAGTATTAGTCCTGACTCCAAAAAAATCCCTTTACAGACAATAGGCTAAATTCACAAAATTTTAGCACAATGATTAAGATCTTTAGTTTAGCTGTACAAATCTCATTGGACTCATTTTTTAATCAGAGGATGTCAGACAGAAGGGTACTAACACCCATGAAGAGACATTTTCTTTGTGTATGGCCAGATTTATTCTGTTGATGTAACTTTGAAACTGATCTCACTGTTTATCTGAATAGTTGGACTCTTGTTATATGGGTTTGCTGCAGCTAATTTATTTGTACATCCAAATGCTTGTCACTGCCCATTCATTAGCTCCTTAATTCCTGTTGATTAGGGATGAGCTTAAGGTTTGTTCCAAGCATAAATTTCCAAACTACTGCTAGTACTCATGACAGCTTCACGCTGTCAGTGATTTTTAGGGATGCTGGCATGTGCAGGCCTCACGAGTCCTTAACAGCCAGTGAAGTCACTGGACCCATTCACATGCATAGCCAGGAATCCCATGTAAACAAAAGGTTAGGGATATTTAAAAAAAAAAATGCCATGGGAGTTCTCTGTATAATGCATACCCGGCCCTTAAGGTCTGGCATGAATTTTAAAGGCTATGTTCACCTTTCGTAACATGTTGCATGTTACATCCATATTTAGGGTGTAACATGTAATATGTTATGAACAGACCAGCCCTCGCACCTCCCCGATCCTCACTGTGACAGCTAGCAGGGTTCTTCTCCCTCCCCGCTAGCTGTCACAATTTAAAAAAAACTTGGCAGACTGATTGACAGGGCTCTGGGCATGGAAAACTACAAGGTCTGACAGCCTTTGAAGTTTTCAATGAAAGTAGTTCATTCATGCTTCTTTTCAGATTGTATATGCTTATCCGTACAGACCTTCAGGTCTGGCATGGAGTTTAAGGGGGAACACCATGGAAAAAAAAGAAAAAAGCATGAAGTCCCCCTAATTATCTACACAAGACCCTTACCTGAGCACGCAGGTGAGGTTGAGCGCACAGCCCTTCTTCCTAAACCATACCAGGAGGGGGAGCCCCTTGGAAAAGCACCTTGTCCCCATGTTTATGAGAACAAGGGCCTCGTCCCCACAACAACACTGGGCTGTGCTTGTGTGTGTATGGGGGGGGGGGGCTATCAGAGTCTGGAGACTCCCTTTAACAATAAGGGAGAATCTAGATACCATCCCCCATCTGAATAAGTAATGGATACTATTAAAAATAAATGCAAAGTGAGAATAAAGACAGACAATCTTTGACAAGTGTTTTAATAAAAATAAAATGTACATCTATAATCACATCATCCAATCATGTGGAACCATGTCAGTCGTGATGCTTGACGCCCACTGACCTGTCATGAGGAAAAAAAAAACACCAACCGCTGACACACACCTGTTCCCTTCACTTCATTCCTGCCAAATTACATGTTCATTGGAAGACAAGTGTGATAAACAAAGTGGAGGGGTCTCCTGATTGATATCATTGGCCATATACTGTATGAACATGACCATATGCGGTCAATGATGTCACTGGAATCCCCGTACCGTCATTGACCAAAAATGGTTCACTTTAAGCCTAGCTAAAATCTCTTCTTCGCCAAACAAAATAAAAAAAAATGTTTCTTTGCTTTGGAACAAGAAGGTGCCCATACTCCAATGCCATTTGTTTAACAATCCCTAGCATATTACCCTAAAAAATGGACATTACTGTTTTTTAACATTGGGCTTTAATGAGGTTTAGATTGGCACATGAATTTTAGTCATGTTCTATGAACCCTTCCGAACTGAACCGAGGTATGATCTGCTCATTACTACTGTTGATCACAAGTAATCCTCAGGTCATTCATATTATATGTAAAATCCCATTGTTCATGGCTAGCAAGACAGTTTTTGCAAGACAACTATTTTTCTTGTTTAGATTCTACTTTTGAGCTTGTTGTGCACATCATTTTATCTTACAAATCTCACATTTATTAATTAGTAGTACCAACCTAGATTATTTTATTTTGTCTCAGTTTACTGCTTGTATGCAAAGGCCCTCTTGGAATAAAAATAGGTCAATGCACTGCTGATATAATATACCAGTTTCCTTATGTTATTCAAGATGGTTTTACCACCATCTGTCTCCTTTTCTTCCTTGTCAGGCTTCATTATTTCACTATGATATAATAAATCCCACGCTAGAACTACAGTTAGTGCCTGCAAGGCTAACACTAGCCATTGATGGACAGATGTCTCAATGAGAAACAAGGACATGAGACATCTCCCAACTTCAGACACATTTTTTTGTTACTGAAACTCACCTTGACATTCTCTCCAATTTGACTGATGGGATAAATACTTTCAACCTATTTTCTATAGAACAGAAAATAATCGTCACTGGTTTAAACAGCTTTTGTATCTCTGCGAGAATGTGCCCACCCAAAACTAACTGTCAAAAGAAAGCATACATATTTTACCAGAAGATGTCACGTGACCCTATAATCATCAATTTGATATAACAGATGTTTTTTTAGAAGATTGGTATCACATTTAAAAAAGTATTGTGTGACATTCTAAACAGATCTCAAATTCAGTTACATTGTGATGAAAATGCGTTATAAGGTTAAAACAAAGTTCCCTTACCTGCCAAGTGAGCAAAATCCTGCCCCAGCTCACAAAGAAAGGGTTTTAGCAGTGTCGTTAAAGTAGGACAAAAAAAAAATGCAATATCTTCTCATCCCACTGTAGTGCAAGCAAGCTCCACCTACATGAGAGTTACATTGATGCTCTTAGTTCAGAAGCATTGCAGTAATGTTGTCACCCTATCTCGGGAAACATCTTGAGGGACACTTCAGCAGGATTATTGGAAGGGAAAATTGCAAGTGCACATACATTTACAGGTGCTGCAGAAAACATAATTCTACTTTAAAATTTCAACAGAATTAAACTAAAGCTACAGGCTATGTTTTAGATATTGTGAGAGTGAGAGCCCCTGGCTTAGTGAAAATGTGTGTAAATTGGACACAGGACTCTCAAAGAAGCAATTTGAGAAGTTCCAGCAAAAGATTGGTGAGCAGAGAAAACTATGCTTTAAGTTTTCTCAGGATTTTGTAAGTCTGGATTGGGGCTGGAAACTTGAAGACTTCAAAGAGCATTGGGAGGGATGGAGTCTTCAGTCATGTGTCCGGGTTTTCCAGGAGCTCTGCAGGTTGTGTGTGTGTCCAGGTGCACACACTCGTTATAAGGCAGAGCTGAACATAGCTCAGAGTGTGTGGGAAAGGAGTTAGTGATATAGCAGTTGCTGGAGGGAAGTGGGCTGCTGTGTAAGAACTCAGGCAACATCCTTGAGACGGTTCTCCATGTGGGAGAGGTTCCAGGTCAGTAGACTGAGAGAGTTGGGCTAACTGAGAGAGTCGGGGAGACTATAGCTGAGACAACTGGAAGAAGAGTCTTGAGGACCAGAGGGGACTGTAAGTCTTGGAGGAGTGTGGAAGCCTGGAGTGTCAGGAGAGCCCTTCCTAGAGGCCAGGAGTGGGCCTGTGCAGCAAGGAACTGAGCCCAAGGCTGAGCGAGCCTTAAGAGCCAGGTGGATTGGCATTTTCATGTGTTGATGTTTTTGGGAGAAGAACCCCTGTGTGGGAAACCAAATGCACGTATGAACTTTCCTTTTTGTTTCTTTCAATAAAAGTGGGCTACCACGCCCTTAAACCTTAGTTCCTGTTGGCTGTGAACTCACAATGCATCTATCACTGAGCTAGACATCCCCCGATATTACAATATATTCAGGGGCATAACTACAAATCATGGACCCCATAGTAAAATTGTAATGGGACTCCTCAGCTTGGCACTACACAATTTGATCAGTGAAAACAGTGTTACAAATCACAAAGAATTGAAATCTAAAAAAAAAGTGAAAAACAATATATACTAAAATACATAAAAAATATATATAAAAATGCATAAAACAACTTATTAAACATGTGAAAAATTCTTGAGCAAAGCTAAAAGTACACTTATACTTGTGAAAATGGTGATGTGCCCTTAAACGCACTGCACACAGGTATGCACTTCAAAGTGCCCTCAAGTGTTTAAACTCCTTACCGGAAGTATAAGATCTCAATATTATAAGAGATCAATAGTGTCTGATGGTCATGCAGCTCTCATCTCTGCAGGCACCCCAGTGACTACGCAACTCACACCTCAACTCATATGGAGCATAAGGAGGACAAAGAGACATATCCCATAGTGTAGTATTTAAAACATAAATATAATCACCCAACTTAACTTCAATATCGCTGCAGCCTTTAATTCAAATTACCCAAAATATGTAACACAATATAACAAAGAAAATGGCGCTGCGAACATAAAAATATGCATTACAATAAAAAAACAACACTGTGAAAGTTCAAATGACAAGGTGTATGGAAGGAAGAGGCTAGGCTCATATGACTTTGCTAATGGTCATGAAATGAGGGGAGGGCCCCCCGGTGAGTAACTGGAAGGAGGACCACTTCAACACCGGAGAACAAATTTGAAGCCAGCAATAGTCAAGGATGAAGGTAGAAATGGCTTGTGGCAGACCGAGGAAAGAGATTGCCTTATGATGGAGCACTCACACTAATTTGATAGAGCGTGATTTGAGAGTGGATGGGTCCACAAGAAAGGATAGTGCCATCTACTATGGAGATTTAAAGGGATTTGGGAAGGGGCTTAAGGGTAAGTTCACTTTTTTTCCTAAATTCCAGCTCCCCTATGTACCAATATACCATCAGTGTAGTTCTTTTGCAGAAATAAAACATCTTTCTATTTATCTTCACACTCCTTACCTCCCTGTCCAGCTGGCTCTATGAAAACATTTCTCCATTACTTCCTGGATGGACCTTGGGCATCGACACAGGAAGGAGTTTACCAGCTGAACTCATTAAAATAAAAACGACATGTGATCCCCCCAAAATTTCATACCAGACCCTCATCAAGAAAAAAAGTTTGCTTTGTATTTTTAAGGGGAAAAATGTATTTATTTTTTATTTATTTTTATGAATGGGGTCCCCAATTAACTTTGTTTACAAACAGAATAAAACAGCTGGAAAATGTAATTTATTGCAACTTAAATGGTATTTTTCTCCTTAATGAATCTACACTTATCCCCAAATTGAGTGATTCCTAAGAAGGCGTAGTAGAATAATTCATGATCTGTCATGTGAAGGGAAGTCAGTGAATGATTCTATTAGTCAGGCATTATGTTAAATTTCTTACACCTCTTTTGATATGGCAGTGGTATGGTCATGAGTCACTGATGGCAAGTCTTGAGTCGGCATTCCAACTCTGGATAGCAAGCATCTCTTAGGTCACCATTGGGAGGGACATCATTTTATTAAAACAATCAAAACAGCACAGCACATAATAATAGAATGTCCATATTCATAAATGACATAAAAGGAAAATCCTTAAGAAATCTGTGTGCTTGAAATTCACCAGACGACAAGACACCAATCTCCTTGTGTGAAATGAGCCTACCACGAACACAAATAGTGCTTCGCTCACCTCAGTAATTGTTTGCACAGATAGGTCAAAAACGCAGTGTACCCACTCATATGGGGTGATGCAAATATAGGTGAACACCGGCCAGATCCAGATGTCTCAGAGGAAATAGGTCATCACGGAATCATGTAATAGATAAAATTATCTAAGTGCTCACTGAGTATTATAACATTATAAAAAAAAGATTGCACTTACAGAATTTACATCTTGTAAGAGTATAAGTGGAGCCGCCTTGCAGCTCGTATCAAAACAGAATAGATCTGATGGCAGTGGGTGACGTCACCGTAACATGGCTCCTCCTCCCATATGCGTTGCATCCTACGGGAGTTAGTCAGCTCAGGCACAGTATTGTATTGACCTTTTACTGCCTTTGGAATATTTGATCTCCTGGTTTTTTTTTTTGTTTTTTTTTATGTAACACTTTTGTTAATTGGGTCATGAGCAAGGAGGCCCAGGTTGATTTTAACACTGCTTGAGATGGCACTGCTTGATATGTTTCCCATTGTTGCAATGGAAGTTTGGTGTGTGAGACTCAATTGTTGCATCCCTTTTAACTGCAACAATATGGGAGTTGTGGTAGTAGTGGACAAGATGTCAACATCTTATCCTTTGGTTCTGTGGCATTTGCAACACCTAGTATTGGCTTGCTTCATACAAGCATCCCATGTGCTAGGTGTTCAGCGTTCTTTGGTTGAGCGTTGTTTAATTCCACTGGGACAAGTTCCGGCAGATGGCACTGGAAGTGGAGCAGCATGAGGTTCTTTGTCCAGAACATCTTTGGAATGTGACTTTGGGATCTCATTCAATTTTTTACAGTATTTTTGATTGCAGGACCTCAGACAGCAGGTTCATTGGTGTAGGCGGGCTGGTTGGACTTAATAATAAGGGAACAACCTTGACAAATATATACCGTATTTTTCGCACCATAAGACGCACCTGACCATAAGACGCACCTAGGTTTTAGAGGAGGAAAACAAGAAAAAAAATATTCTGAACCAAATGGTGTACTAAAATATTTTCCAGTGCCCATGAAATGCAGCCTGACCATTGCCATAGTAAACGCAGAGTGACCATTGTCATATTAAACGTAGAGTGACCATGCCATCAGTGGTGGGACACCCTGGGAAGAGGACAGAGGGGACGCCGTTGGAAGAGGAGAGAGGGGACGCCGTTGGAAGAGGAGAGAGGGGACGCCGTTGAAAGAGGACAGAGGGGACGCCGTGGGAAGAGGACAGAGGGGACGCCGTGGGAAGAGGACAGAGGGGACGCCGTGGGAAGAGGACAGAGGGGACGCCGTGGAAAGAGGACAGAGGGGACGCCGTGGGAAGAGGACAGAAGGGACGCCATGGGAAGAGGACAGAGGGGATGCCGTGGGAAGAGGACAGAGGGGACGCCGTCTTACCAGACCCAGCAAAATCGCAACAGTGATCCCTCTGGCTGGACGTTCGCTCACTCTGGGTTGCCCGGGGTGACTCTAGTCAGTAGTGTAGCATGTCTGTATCCTGGAAGCGGCTCGGTCTTTCTCCCTCTCTGGTGGTGCGGGTACAGAGGTTACAGTGTGGCTCCCTCTCTGGTGGTGCGGGAACAGTGTGGCTCCCTCTCTGGTGGTGCGGGTACAGCATGGCTCTCTGGTGGTGCGGGTACATTGTGGCTCTCTGGCGGTGTGCGGGTACAGTGTGGCTCTCTGGCGGTGCGGGTACAGCGTGGCTCTCTGGCGGTGTGCGGGTACAGTGTGGCTCTCTGGCGGTGCGGGGTACAGCGTGGCTCCCTGGTGGTACAGGGTACAGCGTGGCTCCCTGGTGGTGCAGGGTACAGCGTGGCTCTCTGGCGGTGTGCGGGTACAGTGTGGCTCTCTGGCAGTGCGGGTACAGCGTGGCTCTCTTAGAGAAAAAACAAAAGGGTAGGTATGTATTAAGCTCATCCAATGTATAATACTAGGTAATGTGAGTGATTTGCTAAGTATAAAAACCACTATTTATTAAATACCCAATAATTTAGGGGTTTGTCCATCAAGTTGGCCTCTGAATTGCAAAACCATATAGAAAAAAGGGGGGGAGAAAGTTGAAGGATCAAAAGTCCTTCAACAAAAGAATTCTTCAACAAGGCTCAACTGGTTATACAGACTTATAGTAAGTGAACCGCAATTAGTAGAGTAGAAAATTTCATTAATTTATTTAATTAGTTTTAAACAAAACACAACATTAAGAACACCTGATTAAAATGAGACTAGTCAACAAAAACACTAAACAAGGATGGCCACCCGATCGACCGTACACACCGCATTCATTCATCCGCTAATGATCTTAATGGTAATACCGGTATTGAGAATGTCAAAAATGTTCATCAATATCAATTTGATAGTCCTGGTGAATGGAGATAATTCAATACTAGTAATGGCTCCAAGAGTATGGTTACCGGATTGGTCTATTAGGTGAATCAAAAAAGTGGGCCGGGTTAGTGTTCACGCATATTTACTGGGTGACAAAAGGATAGCTTGGCTGGACATAGTGTACACAGGAGCATGCTATAAGGATAGTGCTTGATGCTGAAAACACGATCTTACAGCTCACCTTAGATGTCTTCACTGGGTCACTCGGTCACTCAGCCATCCAGATCAATAGTCTTTTGGTTTGCATATGATCCCATATGCAACAAACGCTCACCAATTTGCTGTGTGTCAGTCCGGTAATGATTCACAGCTAACTTCTGTTGTGTGGGGCTGCTTCACACCCATTCATTTACTTGGATCCGTAGATGTCTCCATAGAGTAGCTGTAGACCTTGCCGGAGTTGTAGAGCTTAGGTATTTAACGTGCCGGTGAAATATCTTCACATCAAGAGGCAATGGTATAATGATCGGGGCAGATGATTCGGTAGTCAGTCATATGGGTGGAACATCCATGTTCAGGAACTACATAAAATGTAGCATCAAACTGCTAAACTGCTTACATGTTTTGCTTTCATCAAGCTTCATCGGAGCATGCGCATTGGTCTGGTGTCTGTCCTAATATAGATGGTTTAAACGTAATCACCTGTTGCTCATGTGGATCAATCACACCACCATTCGTGCTAATTCATACAATTATGTCACTGAAGACTATTGGGAAAATAGAAAATGAGAGGGGATTTTTTCTGTGAAACGAAAACTAGTGAATCAAACTTTATTATTGCGGATTACCCAGGGTTTAAAAGTTCACAACTTTAGAATACCTCTAATGTTTGGAGATCAGTCAAAACGTATCGTAATTACACCAAAGTGGTTGCAATACACGTAACGATCTGATCTGTCAAGATAATAGACAGAATCTGGTGGTAAGGAAATGGAATGGTCTGTATACGAATAACAGGACACTTTATAGCAGTAGTTTGTATAGAGAACATCCAATGGACATTAATAAATGCTTTCGCTAGTTATAGATTGTTCCATTTTCTCAACCGATCAGTCAGCCTTTTCATTGTACCAAGAGTAACCATACAGGGAACTGTTAAGCGCATTGTCCATAATTAATCTATCAATATTATTTCGAAACAATAGCCGCTTACCAGAGTAAGTCTTTGCTGCGGTTATAAACTATCAAGGCACTCAGCTCATCGGTTTCAGAATAAATCAATCACATAGATAAATCAAAAATTGGACAAAGCGATAGGAGCACAATAATAGAATAGCCTAAAGTATATACTAATGGGCATATGGCAAGAGCACTTAGTTGGCAGAACTTACCGATTCAATCGGTCAATACTAGGCCATTCTGTTCTCATCAATAATCATCAGGGTTAATTCATTCTATACAGTGAATATATATATGACTAGCTGATCGTGCTGTACAGATCACACCGTAACTCTCATGTAGCCATGTTAAGGGGCATATTTCCCCATTAAGCCAAGACCGGTCATCTCTATAGTGAGAAGCTTTCTACAGTTGTTTTCTGAGGCACAGTGATAGAAAGAGCATATAGAATAAAAATGGGCATATCGCCGAAAAGTACTTGGTTGGCAGAGTTTGCCGATTGAATCAGTCAATACTATACTACTTAATTCTCATGACTATTCCTCACGGTTCTATTTATCCTTTGGGATAAGTGTATATGACAGGACGATCAAGCTGTTCATATTGCGCCATAGTTCACATGTAACCATGTTAGATCGTATATTTCACTGTTAACCAAAGATAGATTATCTCCATAATAAGCACAAACTGCTATTAGTTTATGAAGGTTAGTTGAATATTTCTACAAATGATTCGTCTCGGTTCATATACTGAGACCACTAATAGATTGAGGGTATTTTTGCATAGGTATGTTTCTGTCATTAGCACTAGATTTGACAGCCCTAATAATGGCTGAGAAATTGAAACATTGTCTAGTACCCAGACCACAGTAGATCAGTTAGGTATCGAGGAACACGGATAAGTTACATTCATTGTTTAACCCAGCCGGCTGCATACTGTCCAGATTGTATATCCACATTTTTTCTTTTCTATATAAAATTTTATCAAAATCACCGCGTCGATGGGGAAGGTTTAGGCGGTAAATTCCCTTAACAGTTAATCCATCCGGTTTACCGTCGTGGTATTTCAGAAAATGAAGTGAAAGTGGCCGTTCGTCATCTTTTTTCATTATGGTTTGGATGTGTTCACCAACTCAAATTTTTAATTGTCGTTTTGTTTTTCCCACATATATTTTCCCGCATGGGCAGGATAACATGTATATAACTCGGGTAGTAAGACAATTGATAAAGTTGGTAATTTTAAAGGTTTTAGTACCATCTGAGTTGGTGAACACATCAGTGCGGTCTGTATATTTACATATGGAGCACCTCCCACAGGCATACATGCCCTTAAGGGGGGTAAATCAGTCAACCAATTTGGTTTGGTTGACCTGACATATTCAGACTGAACAAGACTGTCTTTTAAATTTCGGGATCTCCTTGCAGTGAGCAGGGGACGGTCACCCACAAACTCGCCAAGGATAGGGGCTTCTGAAAGGATATGCCAATGCTGGCTAAGTATACTCCTGACCTGTTCCCATTGGGTA
The DNA here is from genome assembly GCA_029206835.1 of Rana muscosa. NCBI lineage: Eukaryota > Metazoa > Chordata > Amphibia > Anura > Ranidae > Rana > Rana muscosa. Next base: position 425,784,184 of record CM055122.1, read on the forward strand.
CCATACTTCGTGATGATGCGAATAGGAGCTTGTGAATGAGTTTCTTTCTCTTTTTTCTTTTTAATTAGCAGGTCCTTTCTATCAGTTTGGAAGGCTCTTCTCTTGGCTTTTCTTAAGCAGCCATGTGAATATCCTCTATCTCTAAATCTGCTATATAACTGGCTCGCCTCTGTGTGGAAATCATCATCCCTAGAGCAGTTTCTTCTGCTTCTTAAGAAGTGCCCCACTGGAATTCCTTGTATTAGCGACCTGGGGTGATGGCTACCAGCAAAGTGGAGGTTATTGGCTGCTGTGTCCTTCCTAAAAGTCCTGGTAGACAATTGGTCATCAATGACTGATATAGATAGATCCAAAAACGAAAGGGTCTGCTGGTCCCATATGTAGGTCAATTTAATGTTCCTATCATTTGAATTGAGTTCACTCATGAATAGCTTGAGTTCATCTGGGGACCCACCCCATAGCATGATCACATCGTCAATGAATCTTAGCCATAGATGGCTATGCTCACGATAAAGGGGGGATGTGTACACCAGTTCTTCCTCCCATAGCCCCAAGTGGAGACAAGCGTAGGCGGGTGCCCAGGGTGCTCCCATCGATGTTCCTCTTATTTGTTTGTAGTTTCTATTTAGAAACTGGAAGCAGTTGTTTGTCAACATGAAGTTTATAGTGTCTACCAAGAATTCATTTTGAGCTGCTAAAAGTGGAAATTTTTGTTGTAGAAAATGATCAAAGGCTTTGAGGCCCCACGTGTGGGGAATCGACGTATATAATGATTCAACGTCGATCCCCACCAAAAGGGTCCCCGGGAGATATTTAATTCCCTCAAGATGCTCAAGCACATCTCGTGTGTCCTGTACAAAAGAGGGAAGCTCCACAACCAGGTCTTTGATTAGAGCATCCACTAGTTTGCCCACCCGCTCCAGCGGTCCCTTGATGGCAGAGACTATAGGTCTCCCTGGGGGGTTGGTAATAGATTTATGGAGCTTGGGGATGATGTAAAACGTTGGAGTATTAAATTCAGTTACCCTAAGGTAGTTAAATTCTTTTTTGGAAATTAGTTTTTCTTCATAAGCAAAGCTTAATTTGAAGTTTAGTTCATATACTATATTGGGGAACGGATTGTTTTCTAATCTTAGATATGTTTCCCTATCACCCAATAATCGTTCGATTTCCCCTTCATACATTGTTTGTGTAAGGATGACAGTATTACCGCCTTTGTCACTATTCTTGATTATTATATCATCTGCCTCCTCTAGTTGTCTAAGCGCGGTTCGTTCATTCTTAGTTAGATTGTCAGCACCTTTCCACTTCCAGTTAACCTTGGATAAGTCTTTACGGACTTGGTCAAGGAATAGTGAAATCCAGCGATGTTTCGCTAGTGGTGGCAGTTTTAATGATTTAATTGGTAGATTTGATTGACGTGCACACTCAGTCTCGGTTTCATGTAGCGAGTCTATGTCGATTTCATCATTTTCCTCTAAGAGGGAGACAAGGTTCTGCAGTGCCTCCTGTTCTTCCCTATCTAAATCAGTCATTGGCACTTTACTCTGTTGTTGGCCATGCCAACTTCTGAATACTAGTTTCCTTAGAAATAAACTGATATCTTTATATACCTCAAACTCACTCATTGTCGCTTTGGGTGAAAATGACAGTCCTCTTTTCAGAAGGGATAAATGGTGTTTATTTAAAGGGAATTCAGTCAGGTTTACTATTTTCATGTCGGTGGTTACAGTCTGTTCCCCTTCATTGATTTCTAGAGTATCTATTCTCGCTAATTCTTGTGTGACCTTGATCTTAGTTCCCTTTTGTATCTGTCCACGTCGTGTTTGTTTACCTGCCCGGATTCGTGTGTCAGTGATTCTTGTTTGCCTCTCTGTGATACCTTGTTTAGTGCTGGCTTTCTGGGGCCGGGACCTTTTCCCTGGGTCCCCTTGGGGTCTAAAAAAATCACTGATCTAGCTAGGCTAGCTTCGGTTAGATCCTGTTCACTATCTGAGGATGTGTATACGGGAGGATTTTTCCTTCTGGATTTAGAATTATGCCTACTCCGGGATTTGCTCCTTCCTCTGTGGATGGTGGGATCAAAAATATCACCTTTCTCCCAGTCAAGAAGGTTCTGTCTAAAGCGTTCTTGTTTTGTAGTTTTGAGAGTTTTTTGAAGCTTCTCTATCTCTTTTTTCAGAAGTTCATTATTTGTCTCAAAAGTGGGATCGTTTTTAAAGGGTTCCAATAGTTCTACACTTTTGTCAATTTCTAGCTTAATTTCATCTAGCTGTAGTAGTTCTTCATCAACTATCATTTGTAGGGTATCAATCCCGCGAGCTAGGCAGCGTTTTTTCCATTGTTCTAAAAATCTTGGTGTATGGAGATGGCCTGCTGGAATTATTCGTTCTCTAAGACCCCTCGGGATGATTTTATGTTCTATATGTGACTTTAGAGATGAAATATCCCATTTACGATTGAGATATTTTACAGTAAGTTTTTTATGGTTTTTAAACAGTGTTCTCATTGTATCATTAGTTTCCTCTGATGTTGAGGGGTCACATAGAAAAGCAGAGCTAATTTCACTTTCAGTCACCTCGTCTAAAAGATATGCCATATTATAACTATTAACAAGACTAAGTTCATGGAACGATTTTGTATGTGTTAAGGGATTTAATTTATGCAGAAAAAACGAAAAGTCAAACCGCCCGCATAGAAAATTACTTCACCAGTGTTTCACAGAAAAATTCCACCGCTCTGTATTGATTAAAAACCCAGGGTTTTTATGATGTGTGTTGCGGTTTTGGAGAGCTATACCTAGAAGAGAAGTATTATCTCAAGAAAACTCATATAGAAAAAACAAAAGGGTAGGTATGTATTAAGCTCATCCAATGTATAATACTAGGTAATGTGAGTGATTTGCTAAGTATAAAAACCACTATTTATTAAATACCCAATAATTTAGGGGTTTGTCCATCAAGTTGGCCTCTGAATTGCAAAACCATATAGAAAAAAGGGGGGGAGAAAGTTGAAGGATCAAAAGTCCTGCAACAAAAGAATTCTTCAACAAGGCTCAACTGGTTATACAGACTTATAGTAAGTGAACCGCAATTAGTAGAGTAGAAAATTTCATTAATTTATTTAATTAGTTTTAAACAAAACGCAACATCAAGAACACCTGATTAAAATGAGACTAGTCAACAAAAACACTAAACAAGGATGGCCACCCGATCGACCATACACACCGCATTCATTCATCCGCTAATGATCTTAATGGTAATACCGGTATTGAGAATGTCAAAAATGTTCATCAATATCAATTTGATAGTCCTGGTGAATGGAGATAATTCAATACTAGTAATGGCTCCAAGAGTATGGTTACCGGATTGGTCTATTAGGTGAATCAAAAAAGTGGGCCGGTTAGTGTTCACGCATATTTACTGGGTGACAAAAGGATAGCTTGGCTGGACATAGTGTACACAGGAGCATGCTATAAGGATAGTGCTTGATGCTGAAAACACGATCTTACAGCTCACCTTAGATGTCTTCACTGGGTCACTCGGTCACTCAGCCATCCAGATCAATAGTCTTTTGGTTTGCATATGATCCCATATGCAACAAACGCTCACCAATTTGCTGCGTGTCAGTCTGGTAATGATTCAATGATTCACAGCTAACTTCTGTTGTGTGGGGCTGCTTCACACCCATTCATTTACTTGGATCCGTAGATGTCTCCATAGAGTAGCTGTAGACCTTGCCGGAGTTGTAGGGCTTAGGTATTTAACGTGCCGGTGAAATATCTTCACATCAAGAGGCAATGGTATAATGATCGGGGCAGATGATTCGGTAGTCAGTCATATGGGTGGAACATCCATGTTCAGGAACTACATAAAATGTAGCATCAAACTGCTAAACTGCTTACATGTTTCGCTTTCATCAAGCTTCATCGGAGCATGCGCATTGGTCTGGTGTCTGTCCTAATATAGATGGTTTAAACAGGTGTTTCAAATGTAATCACCTGTTGCTTATGTGGATCAATCACACCACCATTCGTGTTAATTCATACAATTATGTCACTGAAGACTATTGGGAAAATAAAAAATGAGAGGGGATTTTTTCTGTGAAACGAAAACTAGTGAATCAAACTTTATTATTGCGGATTACCCAGGGTTTAAAAGTTCACAACTTTAGAATACCTCTAATGTTTGGAGATCAGTCAAAACGTATCGTAATTGCACCAAAGTGGTTGCAATACACGTAACGATCTGATCTGTCAATATAATAGACAGAATCTGGTGGTAAGGAAATTGAATGGTCTGTATACAAATAACAGGACACTTTATAGCAGTAGTTTGTATAGAGAACATCCAATGGACATTAATAAATGCTTTCGCTAGTTATAGATTGTTCCATTTTCTCAACCGATCAGTCAGCCTTTTCATTGTACCAAGAGTAACCATACAGGGAACTGTTAAGCGCATTGTCCATAATTAATCTATCAATGTTATTTCGAAACAATAGCCGCTTACCAGAGTAAGTCTTTGCTGCGGTTATAAACTATCAAGGCACTCAGCTCATCGGTTTCAGAATAAATCAATCACATAGATAAATCAAAAATTGGACAAAGCGATAGGAGCACAATAATAGAATAGCCTAAAGTATATACTAATGGGCATATGGCAAGAGCACTTAGTTGGCAGAACTTACCGATTCAATCGGTCAATACTAGGCCATTCTGTTCTCATCAATAATCATCAGGGTTAATTCATTCTATACAGTGAATATATATGACTAGCTGATCGTGCTGTACAGATCACACCGTAACTCTCATGTAGCCATGTTAAGGGGCATATTTCCCCATTAAGCCAAGACCGGTCATCTCTATAGTGAGAAGCTTTCTACAGTTGTTTTCTGAGGCACAGTGATAGAAAGAGCATATAGAATAAAAATGGGCATATCGCCGAAAAGTACTTGGTTGGCAGAGTTTGCCGATTGAATCAGTCAATACTATACTACTTAATTCTCATGACTATTCCTCACGGTTCTATTTATCCTTTGGGATAAGTGTATATGACAGGACGATCAAGCTGTTCATATTGTGCCATAGTTCTCATGTAACCATGTTAGATCGTATATTTCACTGTTAACCAAAGATAGATTATCTCCATAATAAGCACAAACTGCTATTAGTTTATGAAGGTTAGTTGAATATTTCTACAAATGATTCGTCTCGGTTCATATACTGAGACCACTAATAGATTGAGGGTATTTTTGCATAGGTATGTTTCTGTCATTAGCACTAGATTTGACAGCCCTAATAATGGCTGAGAAATTGAAACATTGTCTAGTACCCAGACCACAGTAGATCAGTTAGGTATCGAGGAACACGGATAAGTTACATTCATTGTTTAACCCAGCCGGCTGCATACTGTCCAGATTGTATATCCACATTTTTTCTTTTCTATATAAAATTTTATCAAAATCACCGCGTCGATGGGGAAGGTTTAGGCGGTAAATTCCCATAACAGTTAATCCATCCGGTTTACCATCGTGGTATTTCAGAAAATGAAGTGAAAGTGGCCGTTCGTCATCTTTTTTCATTATGGTTTGGATGTGTTCACCAACTCTAATTTTTAATTGTCGTTTTGTTTTTCCCACATATATTTTCCCGCATGGGCAGGATAACATGTATATAACACGGGTAGTAAGACAATTGATAAAGTTGGTAATTTTAAAGGTTTTAGTACCATCTGAGTTGGTGAACACATCAGTGCGGTCTGTATATTTACATATGGAGCACCTCCCACAGGCATACATGCCCTTAAGGGGGGGTAAATCAGTCAACCAATTTGGTTTGGTTGACCTGACATATTCAGACTGAACAAGACTGTCTTTTAAATTTCGGGATCTCCTTGCAGTGAGCAGGGGACGGTCACCCACAAACTCGCCAAGGATAGGGGCTTCTGAAAGGATATGCCAATGCTGGCTAAGTATACTCCTGACCTGTTCCCATTGGGTACCATACTTCGTGATGATGCGAATAGGAGCTTGTGAATGAGTTTCTTTCTCTTTTTTCTTTTTAATTAGCAGGTCCTTTCTATCAGTTTGGAAGGCTCTTCTCTTGGCTTTTCTTAAGCAGCCATGTGAATATCCTCTATCTCTAAATCTGCTATATAACTGGCTCGCCTCTGTGTGGAAATCATCATCCCTAGAGCAGTTTCTTCTGCTTCTTAAGAATTGCCCCACTGGAATTCCTTGTATTAGCGACCTGGAGTGATGGCTACCAGCAAAGAGGAGGTTATTGGCTGCTGTGTCCTTCCTAAAAGTCCTGGTAGACAATTGGTCATCAATGACTGATATAGATAGATCCAAAAACGAAAGGGTCTGCTGGTCCCATATGTAGGTCAATTTAATGTTCCTATCATTTGAATTGAGTTCACTCATGAATAGCTTGAGTTCATCTGGGGACCCACCCCATAGCATGATCACATCGTCAATGAATCTTAGCCATAGATGGCTATGCTCACGATAAAGGGGGGATGTGTACACCAGTTCTTCCTCCCATAGCCCCAAGTGGAGACAAGCGTAGGCGGGTGCCCAGGGTGCTCCCATCGATGTTCCTCTTATTTGTTTGTAGTTTCTATTTAGAAACTGGAAGCAGTTGTTTGTCAACATGAAGTTTAGAGTGTCTACCAAGAATTCATTTTGAGCTGCTAAAAGTGGAAATTTTTGTTGTAGAAAATGATCAATGGCTTTGAGGCCCCACGTGTGGGGAATCGACGTATATAATGATTCAACGTCGATCCCCACCAAAAGGCTCCCCGGGAGATATTTAATTCCCTCAAGATGCTCAAGCACATCTCGTGTGTCCTGTACAAAAGAGGGAAGCTCCACAACCAGGTCTTTGATTAGAGCATCCACTAGTTTGCCCACCCGCTCCAGCGGTCCCTTGATGGCAGAGACTATAGGTCTCCCTGGGGGGTTGGTAATAGGTTTATGGAGCTTGGGATGATGTAAAACGTTGGAGTATTAAATTCAGTTACCCTAAGGTAGTTAAATTCTTTTTTGGAAATGAGTTTTTCTTCATAAGCAAAGCTTAATTTGAAGTTTAGTTCATATACTATATTGGGGAACGGATTGTTTTCTAATCTTAGATATGTTTCCCTATCACCCAATAATCGTTCGATTTCCCCTTCATACATTGTTTGTGTAAGGATGACAGTATTACCGCCTTTGTCACTATTCTTGATTATTATATCATCTGCCTCCTCTAGTTGTCTAAGCGTGGTTCGTTCATTCTTAGTTAGATTGTCAGCACCTTTCCACTTCCAGTTAACCTTGGATAAGTCTTTACGGACTTGGTCAAGGAATAGTGAAATCCAGCGATGTTTCGCTAGTGGTGGCATTTTTAATGATTTAATTGGTAGATTTGATTGACGTGCACACTCAGTCTCGGTTTCATGTAGCGAGTCTATGTCGATTTCATCATTTTCCTCTAAGAGGGAGACAAGGTTTTGCAGTGCCTCCTGTTCTTCCCTATCTAAATCAGTCATTGGCACTTTACTCTGTTGTTGGCCATGCCATCTTCTGAATACTAGTTTCCTTAGAAATAAACTGATATCTTTATATACCTCGAACTCACTCATTGTCGCTTTGGGTGAAAATGACAGTCCTCTTTTCAGAAGGGATAAATGGTGTTTATTTAAAGGGAATTCAGTCAGGTTTACTATTTTCATGTCGGTGGTTACAGTCTGTTCCCCTTCATTGATTTCTAGAGTATCTATTCTCGCTAATTCTTGTGTGACCTTGATCTTAGTTCCCTTTTGTATCTGTCCACGTCGTGTTTGTTTACCTGCCCGGATTCGTGTGTCAGTGATTCTTGTTTGCCTCTCTGTGATACCTTGTTTAGTGCTGGCTTTCTGGGGCCGGGACCTTTTCCCTGGGTCCCCTTGGGGTCTAAAAAAATCACCGATTTAGCTAGGCTAGCTTCGGTTAGATCCTGTTCACTATCTGAGGATGTGTATACGGGAGGATTTTTCCTTCTGGATTTAGAATTATGCCTACTCCGGGATTTGCTCCTTCCTCTGTGGATGGTGGGATCAAAAATATCACCTTTCTTCCAGTCAAGAAGGTTCTGTCTAAAGCGTTCTTGTTTTGTCGTTTTGAGAGTTTTTTGAAGCTTCTCTATCTCTTTTTTCAGAAGTTCATTATTTGTCTCAAAAGTGGGATCGTTTTTAAAGGGTTCCAATAGTTCTACACTTTTGTCAATTTCTAGCTTAATTTCATCTAGCTGTAGTAGTTCTTCATCAACTATCATTTGTAGGGTATCAATCCCGCGAGCTAGGCAGCGTTTTTTCCATTGTTCTAAAAATCTTGGTGTATGGAGATGGCCTGCTGGAATTATTCGTTCTCTAAGACCCCTCGGGATGATTTTATGTTCTATATGTGACTTTAGAGATGAAATATCCCATTTACGATTGAGATATTTTACAGTAAGTTTTTTATGGTTTTTAAACAGTGTTCTCAGTGTATCATTAGTTTCCTCTGATGTTGAGGGGTCACATAGAAAAGCAGAGCTAATTTCACTTTCAATCACCTCGTCTAAAAGATATGCCATATTATAACTATTAACAAGACTAAGTTCATGGAACCATTTTGTATGTGTTAAGGGATTTAATTTATGCAGAAAAAACGAAAAGTCAAACCGCCCGCATAGAAAATTACTTCACCAGTGTTTCACAGAAAAATTCCACCGCTCTGTATTGATTAAAAACCCAGGGTTTTTATGATGTGTGTTGCGGTTTTGGAGAGCTATACCTAGAAGAGAAGTATTATCTCAAGAAAACTCATGTAGCGATACCTCCAACTAAGGAGGCCGCAGAATTAGATTTGGGCCCTGAGTGCAGCTCCGCCAACCCCCGGCAATAGGTTCTACCCCCTTCTGGCACAGCTAGTACTAACAATCAATGATATGTCCTATGCAATAGAATAACTAAGCAAGGACACAGTAATGAATTGTAATAGGTAAAGTGTTTTACTCATTAATTCTCAATATGGATAAAGGGGTAACAGTAATCACAGTTCCAGATAATCACTCCTAAGGGCAGCGTCCTGCCACTCTAACACACTATATAGTAACACACGCTACAGGTGCGCCATACGGGCGACCGTTAACTAAGTGCCCTATGGCGCAGTAATCAAACACGCTAGAATCCCCACCAGGCCTGGTTCTAATATTTAACTTAGTCCTTCTTTCTTCACCGGCAGGTCTGTAATGGTGGTGCACTTTAAACAGAGTATAACTTTGTAATCCAAGGGGTGTGAAAATAACTTGTAGGCCACAGCAGTCTATAGGCCTATATACAGCAACAGTATCTTAGCTGGGCTTACGCCCTCTCACCCGCCGGACTACGGATCCAGTCCGGGAAACCTCCACCGGTCGTGTCACACACACTCGATCTCTCCAACGATCGGGCCCCTGATCCGACAAGGCTGTAGCTCACAAAGTCAGATGCCACCCAGGCTCGCAGAGGGGAGGGTGGAAGGCTCTTTGGTGCAGAGCAAGGCCTCAGGCTTCAGGCCTTGCACTCCGACACATCCGCACAGGAGGATCCGTCTGCGAAGTCTCGTGTCCCCAAAGAGGCCGAGCCCGGCCTCGCCTCCTCCTTTTATAACCCCTCCCATGAGTCTCTGCGGTGGAACATCACAAGAATGGGGTTATGGGTAATGTAGTTTCTTTCCAATATAGGGGAATACCCCGCTGCACACTCCCCCCACTTAAACTCTTTGGTCCCCAAAGATAAATTTTAGCAACAACTATATACAACATTGGACAATTCTGAAAACGATGTGGGGATAGGGGATTCCCACCATAACTGAGGGGTTGAATTTCCTTGCCCACAGGTCACATTATCATGGGCGGCCTGCCTAACTGTGCCAGAGAGTGAGCTGGGGTTGCCCTCCACCAAATGGACAGTGGAGGGATCCGGAATTTCAGCATTTCTCCTAGCAGTGACCACAGAGTCTTCCGAACTGTTCCCCATCTGGGGGTAGGTCAGCTTCTTAGGAGGTCGAATGACTCTTCAAGCTCTTTGCTCTCCTGGAATCTCTGGCTCTGGCGCCACAGGCTCCTCTTCCTCGGAGTAACTATCATGGGCATCTTCCCAGTAATCTGCTGAAGGACTGAAAGGGATGAATTCTGTAGCCTCTGGGTTCAGTGTTTCATCTGTGGTATCTTGGGTGACTGGAAGATCTATGATAGAAGTTCCTGGAGTTGGGGAAGACCACAGCCAATCAAGCTCTCCTTCTTCATCTCCACTAAGTTGGGAGGCTTCTCCATTTCCAGCTCGGGAGGTCTGTGACCGAGTGTGCGGCCTAGGAGTATCCAAGATAGAGGCCGGTGCAGGGGAGTCTCCTACGGAAGGTATTCTAACTGCCTCCGCAAGTGGGAGCAGGTGGTTTCGATGCCATGTCTTCAGTGGGCCTACCTTTCCCTCTGGCTTCACCTTGTAGACAGGTAGGCCCGGCAACTTCCTGCAGATGACATAGGGTTCAGATCTCCATCTGTCTGCAAGTTTGTGCTTTCCGGGGACTCCCAGATTGCGCAACAGTACTTGATCCCCGGGCTGTAGGTCTTGTACCCGGACCTTCAAGTCGTAATTTCTTTTATTCCGAGCTCCCCTTTGATCTGAGGCCGCTTGAGCTTGTTCATATGCTACTTTCAGGCTGTGTCTGAGCCTGTCCACATATCCTTTGTGGGAGGTGACTGAGGAATGGTCCAGTGAGGTGCCAAAAGCCAGGTCCACCGGTAGTCTCGCTTCTCTCCCAAACATGAGTCGATATGGGGAATAGCCTGTAGCATCACTGATGGTGCAGTTGTAAGCATGTACTATGGCTGCTATGTGTTTGCTCAAATGTTGCTTTTTCTCGCTTTCCAGAGTCCCCAACATGTTGAGCAAGGTTCGGTTGAACCTTTCCGGCTGAGCATCTCCCTGAGGATGGTAAGGTGTAGTTCGAGTCTTCTTAATTCCCAACGAATCCAAGAGCTTCCGGATCAGCTTACTCTCGAAGTCCCTCCCTTGGTCTGAATGGAGTCTCTGTGGCAGCCCATAATGGACAAAATACTTCTCCATAAGTACCTTGGCCACGGTGGAGGCATTCTGATCTTTGGTGGGGAAGGCCTGGGCATACCGGGTGAAATGGTCGGTTATCACCAGAACATTTCCTAGTCCACTCAGGTCGGGTTCGAGGCAGAGAAAATCAATGCACACCAGGTCCATGGGCCCTTGGCTCTGTAGATGGCCCATTGGGGCAGCTTGATGAGGCAAAGTCTTCCTCTGGATGCATCACGCACATGAGTGGCAGTACTCCTCTACCTCTGCCCTCATGCAGGGCCAATAGAACCGACTTCTGACAAGTTGAAAGGTCCTTTCAGCCCCTAGGTGGCCATGATTGTCATGCAAGGCCATCAGAACAGTCTCCCGATGTTTCTCTGGGAGGAACATCTGCCACTTATCTTCTGAGTCATCAGAGGGGCCCCTTCGGTAGACCACTCCCTGATGTAACTGCAACCTATCCCACTCCTTCCTCAGTAGGCGAGCTTCTTTTGAAGGTTGACGCATGAGTATGTTTGGATCCTGATTTTTCAAGGCCTCCAGGACCAATCTCCCCATGGGGTCTTCCAATTGGTCACACCTCAATTCCTTCTTGGACAGTCTTGGTAGGTTGTCCTCTTCCAATTGAGCTACTCCACAGTAGTGTTTGGGGACTCCCACCGTGGTAACTCCTATTTCCTCTGCTCTGGAGCATCCTCGGGCTTGGAATGCAGCTCCTTGACAAAGGGCCTGCACCCCGTCCGGTGCCACTTGGGTCCAATCTTCTATTTCAATGGTCGGGGAATGAGATCTTCTGGACAGGGCGTCTGCGTCTCGATTCCCCACTCCTGGTCTATACTTAAGGCTGAAGTTGAATCCAGACAGTGCGGCCAGCCACCTGTGTCCAGTGGCATCCAGCTTGGCCGTGGTGAACAGGTAGGTAAGGGGGTTGTTGTCGGTCTTCACAGTGAACTCTGCTCCATACAGGTAGTCTTTGAGCTTGTCTACTACCGCCCACTTGAGGGCCAGGAACTCCAGCTTGTGAGTGGGGTAGTTCTTCTCAGAGGGGGTCAGGCTCCTACTCACATAGGCAACAGGCCGCAATTGCCCCTCATGTTCTTGGTAAAGTACTCCTCCCAGACCGTCATGACTAGCATCCACGTGCAGTTCATAGGGTTTGGTTGGGTCTGCATAGGCCAAGACTGGTGCAGTGGTCAGGCTCCTCTTCAATTCCTGGAAAGCCTCTTCACACTTCTGATTCCACTGATCTCTGATGGACTCTCCTGGCCTCCTGGGCCCCGATCCATCCTCCTCTCCTTCAGTCTTGAGCAACTCATTCAATGGTCTAGCAATTCGGGCAAATCCCTCCACAAACCTCCTGTAGTAGGAGCAGAAGCCCAAGAAGGATCTGAGTTCTGTTACTGTGGTGGGCTGTGGCCAGGAGGTAACTGCCTCCAATTTCTCAGGGTCTGTGGCCACCCCTTCTTCAGATACTATGTGCCCCAGATAGTTCACAGAAGACTGGTAGAACCGACACTTCTCAGGCGAAAGCTTAAGTCCTTCCTCACTGAGTCTTCTCAACACTTTCTCCAGCCTCTCTTCATGTTCCTCCAAGGTTCTCCCAAAGACAATGACATCGTCTAGGTATACAAGGACTTCGATCAAGTTCATGCCCCCTACTGTCTTCTCCATGAGGCATTGGAAAGTAGCTGGGGCTCCAGACAGACCTTGGGGCATCCGGTCGAATTCAAAGAACCCCACTGGGGTTATGAAAGCTGTCTTCTCCTTGTCTGCTGGGTGCATCGGAATCTGATAGTACCCACTCTTGAGATCCATAACTCTGAACCATTTGGCTCCAGACAAGCTCTGTAGGGCATCCTCTATCCTCGGAGTGGTGTATTGGTCAGGTATGGTTCTCCTGTTGAGAGTCCTGTAGTCTATACAGAGCCTCAATGATCCATTCTTCTTTCGGACCACCACTATGGGAGAGGCATAGGGGCTTCTGGACTCCCGTATCACACCAGTCCTCTTGAGTTCTGCAAGTTGTTCCCTCAGATCCTCCAGATCTGCTAGCGGGACCCGCCTGACCCTCTCTCGGAAGGGCTTATCTTCCTGGAGGCGGATCCGATGGGTGGCACTCCTTGCACACCCCACATCAAACTCATCCTTAGAGAAGATCTTCTCCCATCTATTCAACTGGGCCTTGGCTCTCTCTTTCCAAGCCCTGGACAGATTCGGGTTTTCCATGGTCAGCTTCTCCCAAACATCCCCTTCTTCACCTGTCCTCTTCACTTCTGACAGGGTAACAGGGGCCGCCGGGCTCACCTGGCCTAGCAACATTCTGGCTGGGATGTCCATGGGGTCTTTGGTAGTATTCCTAACACTCACTGGAACTCTATAATGGGCCTTCTTCAGGACCTTCAGCGGAATCACTTCCAGTATCACCTCCAGGCCTGAGGACTCACCCCTTGGGTCTGACTCCAGCATGACAAAGGGACCAGGCTGCTCCCAAGTAAGCTTCACAGTGGCCCTGAGACAGGTTACTTCACCGGGCTGCAACACTACCCCTTCTCTTCCAAGTCTCCACACCTTCCCTATCTCCTCTCCAGGGGTCTCCCGCTCTTGGACCAGCCGTTGGTAGGCTGTCTTCAGCATGGGATGGATCTTGGTAGCTGCTTGTCTTTCTTCTGTCACGAGAGAGGTCAGGAGTCTTCGGACCAGGTCCGTGTTTGTCCCTATTATAAGGGAATTCTTGTTGGCTCCAGGCGGCCTAGGACACACAACTGCCAGGGTGTCAAACACTTCGGCCTTCCCAGCCACGGATGGGTCAAAGGTCATTTGGATGGGAAGGTAGCCGTCGTAAGGGAAACTCTGGGTTCCAATTCCCCATATTTCCAGCTCCTCTGTCTTCTGGATAGGCAGATGACTCAGGTGCCTGTCGTAGAAGTCCCGGTATAGTAGGGTCACTTGTGCCCCGGTATCCAGGAGGCCCCTGGTGTAGACTCCCTCCACTTGAATGGGCACTATAGGGGATGGGCCTACCAGCTTCTCTGGATATGGTCCGGCAGGAGCCGCCTTCTTCAGACCTTTTCCCTTTGGACTCTCTCTTGTCCTATTCCCTTTAGACTTGAACCTTTCTTGAGCCTGGTATGCACTGACTTCCCTCCTTTTAATGGGTGTAGGAACCCGCTGAGGCGTACTATTATTTTTCTTGGGTGGGCACCCCCTTTGGGGGGTGCCGTGCCTCTCCTGAGGGGTCTCCCCCCTTCTTCTTGGAGTATAGCTTTGTTGAGGGGTATTGTGTTTCCCCTTTGGTGTTCTATCTCTCTTTTTGTTTTTCTTCGCATTCAGCTTGGAGTTTACTGAAGATGGTGGGCACCCGGTTGACTCCTTCACCGGGGCCCTCTGGAGTTTCCCGCCGGCTTGCGGTTGTCTGGTCTCTTCTTCTTCGGACTAGAACATGTGGCTGCAATGTGGCCAACTCCCCCACAGTTGAAGCAGACTATATCTCCCCATTCTTGTAAAGGTTCGGGTGCTGAGGCAATCGGGAACAATTCCTTCCTTGGACTTTCCTTCTTCTTGGGACACTCTGTGTCTTTTGCTATCAGAGAGGTCAATATCTCTAACACCTTGGACATCTGAGTTTTTAGGGTGTCTATCTCCGCCTCTCTTTCAGGGGTCATTACTGGATTGACCAGCACCTGTGCGGGTACAACAATTGTCTTATCCTTCTGCTGGTCCTGTTGCAGCGCCTCCTCATCTCTGATAATTTTTATTAAATCAGCATAAGTCAGCAACATTCCTCCTCCCAAGGTTTTCAGGTGCAGCCAGACTGGATCGGAGCGTAGCGCTCCCTTTAGGACTTGCTTCATTCTTGCCGCATCGGCATCTTGGGGCTTCATCCCTTTCTTTAACACAATCTTGCACAGCAGCCTGTTTAGCCTTCTGACATACTCGGAAAGTTTCTCCTCCGGTTTTTGGAAAGTGTGTTCAAACTGGTAGACCGTCTCTGTCACCTTGTCTAATTGACCAAACTCTTCCTGCAGCATAGCTAGACAATCCTGCGCCGTGCACCCTGAATTCCCAAACCGGAAACTTTTCACTGCTTCTGCTGCTGCACCTTTAAGGCTTTCTAACACTCGCTGCCTCTTCTGTGCCTCCGGCACCTCCCATGCCTCCACCGCCTGTAATGCCTGTTCCACCCAAGTATCAAAATCTTCTTCCCCTGCCGGGACAGGGAGCTTCCCTGAGAATATTTTTAGTCTCCGGTAGCTAGTTTCCACATGCACCGTACTTGTCTTCTGACATTTGGCTAGCAAATCCCCTATTGCATTTATCAGTTCTGGTGATATAGCAGTGGCCGATGCAGGTGCCACCGGGGGTGTCGCCCTGTCTTCTCTTTCAGGTGTAGTTCGGGCCGCAGCCTGTGGCGATCCCGTAGGGGATGGTTCCCTTTCTACAGTTATTGCGTGCACCAGCCTAAATGTTCTGTTGTCTGGCGTCCGCAGACACTTGTGCTTACAGGCCTCTGGCATCCCGTCCCAATATTCCACTAATGCGTATTGATATGAGATGTTTGGGTCTGTCTTCATGTCTATCACCCACGGTGTGTGATCTGGGGACACTGAACTCATCAGTTCCTCTACCGTCTCACTTGACCATTTCTCGCCAGGGAGACTAATGGCTATCGACTGTTTTGGCTCTGTATTAGCGGCTTTGCACCACTCTTCTACCGCTCTTGGATCCATGGGATCCATGCCGGCACTTCTGGCGTTCGCTTGCTGCATCAGGATCCCGGACGAGAACCCCCACGTGTAGCGATACCTCCAACTAAGGAGGCCGCAGAATTAGATTTGGGCCCTGAGTGCAGCTCCGCCAACCCCCGGCAATAGGCTCTACCCCCTTCTGGCACAGCTAGTACTAACAATCAATGATATGTCCTATGCAATAGAATAACTAAGCAAGGACACAGTAATGAATTGTAATAGGTAAAGTGTTTTACTCATTAATTCTCAATATGGATAAAGGGGTAACAGTAATCACAGTTCCAGATAATCACTCCTAAGGGCAGCGTCCTGCCACTCTAACACACTATATAGTAACACACGCTACAGGTGCGCCATACGGGCGACCGTTAACTAAGTGCCCTATGGCGCAGTAATCAAACACGCTAGAATCCCCACCAGGCCTGGTTCTAATATTTAACTTAGTCCTTCTTTCTTCACCGGCAGGTCTGTAATGGTGGTGCACTTTAAACAGAGTATAACTTTGTAATCCAAGGGGTGTGAAAATAACTTGTAGGCCACAGCAGTCTATAGGCCTATATACAGCAACAGTATCTTAGCTGGGCTTACGCCCTCTCACCCGCCGGACTACGGATCCAGTCCGGGAAACCTCCACCGGTCGTGTCACACACACGCGATCTCTCCAACGATCGGGCCCCCGATCCGACAAGGCTGTAGCTCACAAAGTCAGATGCCACCCAGGCTCGCAGAGGGGAGGGTGGAAGGCTCTTTGGTGCAGAGCAAGGCCTTAGGCTTCAGGCCTTGCACTCCGACACATCCGCACAGGAGGATCCGTCTGCGAAGTCTCGTGTCCCCAAAGAGGCCGAGCCCGGCCTCGCCTCCTCCTTTTATAACCCCTCCCATGAGTCTCTGCGGTGGAACATCACAAGAATGGGGTTATGGGTAATGTAGTTTCTTCCCAATATAGGGGAATACCCCGCTACACTCATATAGAAAAAACAAAAGGGTAGGTATGTATTAAGCTCATCCAATGTATAATACTAGGTAATGTGAGTGATTTGCTAAGTATAAAAACCACTATTTATTAAATACCCAATAATTTAGGGGTTTGTCCATCAAGTTGGCCTCTGAATTGCAAAACCATATAGAAAAAAGGGGGGGAGAAAGTTGAAGGATCAAAAGTCCTTCAACAAAAGAATTCTTCAACAAGGCTCAACTGGTTATACAGACTTATAGTAAGTGAACCGCAATTAGTAGAGTAGAAAATTTCATTAATTTATTTAATTTGTTTTAAACAAAACACAACATCAAGAACACCTGATTAAAATGAGACTAGTCAACAAAAACACTAAACAAGGATGGCCACCCGATCGACCATACACACCGCATTCATTCATCCGCTAATGATCTTAATGGTAATACCGGTATTGAGAATGTCAAAAATGTTCATCAATATCAATTTGATAGTCCTGGTGAATGGAGATAATTCAATACTAGTAATGGCTCCAAGAGTATGGTTACCGGATTGGTCTATTAGGTGAATCAAAAAAGTGGGCCGGTTAGTGTTCACGCATATTTACTGGGTGACAAGAGGATAGCTTGGCTGGACATAGTGTACACAGGAGCATGCTATAAGGATAGTGCTTGATGCTGAAAACACGATCTTACTGCTCACCTTAGATGTCTTCACTGGGTCACTCGGTCACTCAGCCATCCAGATCAATAGTCTTTTGGTTTGCATATGATCCCATATGCAACAAACGCTCACCAATTTGCTGCGTGTCAGTCTGGTAATGATTCAATGATTCACAGCTAACTTCTGTTGTGTGGGGCTGCTTCACACCCATTCATTTACTTGGATCCGTAGATGTCTCCAAAGAGTAGCTGTAGACCTTGCCGGAGTTGTAGGGCTTAGGTATTTAACGTGCCGGTGAAATATCTTCACATCAAGAGGCAATGGTATAATGATCGGGGCAGATGATTCGGTAGTCAGTCATATGGGTGGAACATCCATCTTCAGGAACTACATAAAATGTAGCATCAAACTGCTAAACTGCTTACATGTTTCGCTTTCATCAAGCTTCATCGGAGCATGCGCATTGGTCTGGTGTCTGTCCTAATATAGATGGTTTAAACAGGTGTTTCAAATGTAATCACCTGTTGCTTATGTGGATCAATCACACCACCATTCGTGCTAATTCATACAATTATGTCACTGAAGACTATTGGGAAAATAAAAAATGAGAGGGGATTTTTTCTGTGAAACGAAAACTAGTGAATCAAACTTTATTATTGCGGATTACCCAGGGTTTAAAAGTTCACAACTTTAGAATACCTCTAATGTTTGGAGATCAGTCAAAACGTATCGTAATTGCACCAAAGTGGTTGCAATACACGTAACGATCTGATCTGTCAAGATAATAGACAGAATCTGGTGGTAAGGAAATGGAATGGTCTGTATACGAATAACAGGACACTTTATATTAGTAGTTTGTATAGAGAACATCCAATGGACATTAATAAATGCTTTCGCTAGTTATAGATTGTTCCATTTTCTCAACCGATCAGTCAGCCTTTTCATTGTACCAAGAGTAACCATACAGGGAACTGTTAAGCGCATTGTCCATAATTAATCTATCAATGTTATTTCGAAACAATAGCCGCTTACCAGAGTAAGTCTTTGCTGCGGTTATAAACTATCAAGGCACTCAGCTCATCAGTTTCAGAATAAATCAATCACATAGATAAATCAAAAATTGGACAAAGCGATAGGAGCACAATAATAGAATAGCCTAAAGTATATACTAATGGGCATATGGCAAGAGCACTTAGTTGGCAGAACTTACCGATTCAATCGGTCAATACTAGGCCATTCTGTTCTCATCAATAATCATCGGGGTTAATTCATTCTATACAGTGAATATATATATGAATAGCTGATCAGCTATGAATAAGCACTTTAAATAGTGTGAAACGCGTCAGCTAAACTAGATCAGTTTGTTGTGTTGTGCAGAGTGTTTTTGGTTTCCTGAAACCCTTTTTTTTGGAATAAAGGCCTTTTAACCGGAGTGCTGCGTCCAGAAGACCTTCTTTTCTTTCTTCATATAACTCGGGTAGTAAGACAATTGATAAAGTTGGTAATTTTAAAGGTTTTAGTACCATCTGAGTTGGTGAACACATCAGTGCGGTCTGTATATTTACATATGGAGCACCTCCCACAGGCATACATGCCCTTAAGGGGGGGTAAATCAGTCAACCAATTTGGTTTGGTTGACCTGACATATTCAGACTGAACAAGACTGTCTTTTAAATTTCGGGATCTCCTTGCAGTGAGCAGGGGACGGTCACCCACAAACTCGCCAAGGATAGGGGCTTCTGAAAGGATATGCCAATGCTGGCTAAGTATACTCCTGACCTGTTCCCATTGGGTACCATACTTCGTGATGATGCGAATAGGAGCTTGTGAATGAGTTTCTTTCTCTTTTTTCTTTTTAATTAGCAGGTCCTTTCTATCAGTTTGGAAGGCTCTTCTCTTGGCTTTTCTTAAGCAGCCATGTGAATATCCTCTATCTCTAAATCTGCTATATAACTGGCTCGCCTCTGTGTGGAAATCATCATCCCTAGAGCAGTTTCTTCTGCTTCTTAAGAATTGCCCCACTGGAATTCCTTGTATTAGCGACCTGGGGTGATGGCTACCAGCAAAGAGGAGGTTATTGGCTGCTGTGTCCTTCCTAAAAGTCCTGGTAGACAATTGGTCATCAATGACTGATATAGATAGATCCAAAAATGAAAGGGTCTGCTGGTCCCATATGTAGGTCAATTTAATGTTCCTATCATTTGAATTGAGTTCACTCATGAATAGCTTGAGTTCATCTGGGGACCCACCCCATAGCATGATCACATCGTCAATGAATCTTAGCCATAGATGGCTATGCTCACGATAAAGGGGGGATGTGTACACCAGTTCTTCCTCCCATAGCCCCAAGTGGAGACAAGCGTAGGCGGGTGCCCATGGTGCTCCCATCGATGTTCCTCTTATTTGTTTGTAGTTTCTATTTAGAAACTGGAAGCAGTTGTTTGTCAACATGAAGTTTAGAGTGTCTACCAAGAATTCATTTTGAGCTGCTAAAAGTGGAAATTTTTGTTGTAGAAAATGATCAATGGCTTTGAGGCCCCACGTGTGGGGAATCGACGTATATAATGATTCAACGTCGATCCCCACCAAAAGGGTCCCCGGGAGATATTTAATTCCCTCAAGATGCTCAAGCACATCTCGTGTGTCCTGTACAAAAGAGGGAAGCTCCACAACCAGGTCTTTGATTAGAGCATCCACTAGTTTGCCCACCCGCTCCAGCGGTCCCTTGATGGCAGAGACTATAGGTCTCCCTGAGGGGTTGGTAATAGATTAATGGAGTATTAAATTCAGTTACCCTAAGGTAGTTAAATTCTTTTTTGGAAATTCGTTTTTCTTCATAAGCAAAGCTTAATTTGAAGTTTAGTTCATATACTATATTGGGGAACGGATTGTTTTCTAATCTCATATACTATATTGGGGAACGGATTGTTTTCTAATCTCATATACTATATTGGGGAACGGATTCATATACTATATTGGGGAACGGATCCAAGTAAATGAATGGGTGTGAAGCAGCCCCACACAACAGAAGTTAGCTGTGAATCATTGAATCATTACCGGACTGACACGCAGCAAATTGGTGAGCGTTTGTTGCATATGGGATCATATGCAAACCAAAAGACTATTGATCTGGATGGCTGAGTGACCGAGTGACCCAGTGAAGACATCTAAGGTGAGCTGTAAGATCGTGTTTTCAGCATCAAGCACTATCCTTATAGCATGCTCCTGTGTACACTATGTCCAGCCAAGCTATCCTTTTGTCACCCAGTAAATATGCGTGAACACTAACCGGCCCACTTTTTTGATTCACCTAATAGACGAATCCGGTAACCATACTCTTGGAGCCATTACTAGTATTGAATTATCTCCATTCACCAGGACTATCAAATTGATATTGATGAACATTTTTGACATTCTCAATAACGGTATTACCATTAAGATCATTAGCGGATGAATGAATGCGGTGTGTATGGTCGATCGGGTGGCCATCCTTGTTTAGTGTTTTTGTTGACTAGTCTCATTTTAATCAGGTGTTCTTGATGTTGTGTTTTGTTTAAAACTAATTAAATAAATTAATGAAATTTTCTACTCTACTAATTGCGGTTCACTTACTATAAGTCTGTATAACCAGTTGAGCCTTGTTGAAGAATTCTTTTGTTGAAGGACTTTTGATCCTTCAACTTTCTCCCCCCCTTTTTTCTACAGCGCGGCTCTCTGGCGGTGTGCGGGTACAGTGTGGCTCTCTGGCGGTGCGGGTACAGTGTGGCTCCCTGGTGGTGCGGGGTACAGCGTGGCTCCCTGGTGGTGCAGGGTACAGCGTGGCTCTCTGGCAGTGCGGGTACAGCGTGGCTCCCTGGTGGTGCGGGGTACAGCGTGGCTCTCTGGTGGTGCGGGGTACAGCGTGGCTCTCTGGTGGTGCGGGGTACAGCGTGGCTCTCTGGTGGTGCGGGGTACAGAGTGGCTCTCTGGTGGTGCGGGGTACAGCATGGTTCTCTGGTGGTGCGGGGTACAGCGTGGCTCTCTGGTGGTGCGGGGTACAGCGTGTCCCCCAGCAGAGTATACTCTTTTGCTCCTCTTCTAACACCCCCTCCAGCAGAGTGTTTGCATGCTGGAGGAACTGGTGCCAGAACTCTGCCGTGACTTCATTTCCCATGATGCCCCCAGTGTCTTCTGATTGGCCCTCTGCTGTGGCCAATCATGGGGAGGGAAACAGTGGGCAGTAAGCTGGGTGGCGGCCAGCAAATCCAATTAGAGCCGCTCTCTCTTTCTTTTCTCCCTTCGGGTTACAGAAAGGGAAGGGGGGCGGCGGGGGAGATATACAGACAGCCCGCAGCTCTCCTCTCCCTGTCACAGCGCCGCTGCTCTATTTTCCAGAGAACTTGGCAGCGGCGCTGTGACAGGGAGAGGAGAGCTGCGGGCTGTCTGTATATCTCCCCCGCTGCCCCCCTTCCCTTTCTGTAACCCGAAGGGAGAAAAGACAGAGAGAGCGGCTCTAATTGTATTGCAATGCGAGCAATGTGTAAGGGGCGGTGCCAGCGGCGGTGGGGGGCGGAGCCAGTGGCGGTGGTCAGGGGATTCCAGCGGCTATGGGAGCAATGAGAGCAGATGGCAGGGGCGGTGCCAGCGATGGGGGGGGCGGGGCCTGTCATGTATTCGGACTATAAGACGCAGGGACATTTTCCCCCATATTTCTGGGGGAAAAAAGTGCATCTTATAGTCCGAAAAATACGGTAAGTCATCTGTAATGAATGGGCTTACCACATATATACATAAATAATTACAGAATATACAGCAATGAATCTGACATTCACCAAATATTTACTGCAGATGAATCTTCCTGGTGCATGTGTTTTAAAATACAGTGAAAGTCACATTCACTGTGTAAGAAATAGGCCTCCAAGTGTTAGCATATTAAGATATGACATTGTTCTTCAGCATAGAGAAGTGCACTAAACTGGTTACTGTAGACAAATAAACCATGCATTGTATGGTTTACTCAGAGTAACAGATGTTAAGCAAGAGCTTTACTCTATTGTTAATTATTTGATTGCAGACTGCATGTACAGGTACACAGAGAGACAGTTTATATACAAATGTTGATTAATGATAAAAAGCGAGAGGCTCCATTTTCAAATCTTTTAAATTACTTTGAATAGACTTAAGTTATTCTAAACTAAAAACACAAAGTGCCAAACCTAGACCGTTCAGATATACTCTGAGGCTTCATCAGCAGAAGAAAGGCAAATTTCTGATGTGCACACAATTACTATGGTGGTTTGTTGCAAAAAAAAACTTTTTCCTTTTTTCAAATACAGTGGAACCTTGGATTACGAGCATAATCTGTTCCAGGAGAATACTTTTAATCCAAATCACTCGCATATCAAAGCGAGTTTCCCCATAGAAGTTAATGGAAACAAAGATAATTTGTTCTGCATTGACTTCTATGGCATGCAATACCGCATGTGGCCAGAAGTGGGGGGCGCCAGAGAGCCTCGAAAATTCTCGGAATGGCTCGAGGACAGCTCGGCTAAACTTGGAAAACCTCGGAAAGGCTCGGGAACAGAGTATTTCCAAGTTGGTCTGAGTATTTCCAAGCGGCTCAGAATGGCTCAATCGGCTCCGCTCGGCTCTGCTCGGCTCCGGCGCCCCCTAACCTCTGGCCAAATGCGGTACTGCACGCCCCATTAGCTTGAAGTCTGCTTGTTTTGCGAGACAACACTCGCAAACCGAGTCAGCATTTTTTTCTTAAAGTTGCTCGTTATTCAAAATGCTCGTTAACCGCGTTACTCGTAAACCAAGGTTCCACTGTATACCTAATATGTAATTACCAGAAAAAAAGTCTTTAAACTACAACTAAAGAGAACTTTCAAGATGATTCGTTTGAAAAGTCCATGTTCTGGCTGTTTATATATGTGAATGTTTTTAATTTGTCAAAACAATACTCATAGTCGAAATACCAACTACCTGTGTCATTTCTCTTAGGTAACTACGATTACTTTTAGCTGAGAGTATAAGAGTACAATCCAAGCTTGATGCTAGTACACAAGGACATCCATAAAAGTAAACCATTAAAGCTGAACTTCAGATATAAAATATACAAATAATGAAACTCTCTATTCATTTACAAATCTCTAAATGTGTTTTTTTTTTAAATAAATGCAAGTAAAGTAAATAAATGGAGCTCATCTGTCAGTCTTCTCTTTCCTTCTATCAGCATGCTCCTTGCACTCCCACACAACCAATTTATCAATTTGAGGTACTTAAATAGAGCCATCAATTTACATATATATTATGCATTCACATCTGTCCCTGCCCCCAAGAAGCTTACAATCTAAGGTCTCTAACTCACATACAGGCATACCCCACTTTTAAGTACACAATGGGACCAGAGCATGTATGTAAAACGAAAATGTACTTAACCACTTAACGACCGCCCACTGTAAATATACGTCGGCAGAATGGCACCGACAGGCAGAATCACGTATATGTACGTGATTGCCTTTGTATAGTTGGGGGGTCCGATCGGACCCCCCTTCTTTACAGTGAGCGGTCGTTTTACCTTCGGGAGCGATCCGGCATGAGGGGACGGCCGTTCGATTCCGGCCACCCCCTCTCGATCGCTCCCGGCGAATGAGAGCTTCCCCTGCCTGTGTACTTGTTTACACAGGCTGGAGGAATTGATGTCATCTCTGGTGCGGCGCTCACATATACCGAGCGCCGTACAGGAGAAGATGCAGGTTAGTGCACACAACACTACACTGACACCAGGACACATAGGTACATAAATCGCCCCCCCAGGCCCCCCCAGACACCCCCAGATCACCCCCCAGATCACCTCCCAGATCACCCCCCAGCCCCCAGTCACAGTGTCACTGATTGCAGTGACCATTTATTTAGTGATCACTGCAATCAGTGACATTTGTGACTGTAAAAGTGTCAGTACATTTAGTTTTAGGTCCAGTGTAGCCCCCTAACCCCCCCTAATAAAGGTTTAACCCCCTGATCACCCCCCAGATAACCCTTTCACCCCCTAGTACCGCCGTCGCTAAGCGATCATTTTTCTGATCGATGTCTTAGCGTCGGTGATGCTGGTCGGTAGCCAGTAATTTTTTTTAGGTTCGCCGCAGGTTTTTATAGCGTCGGGTACCCCCATATATTACCTAATAAAGGTTTAACCCCCTTGATCGCCCCCCAGGTAACCCTTTCACCCCCTATCACCACGGTCACTAAGCGATAATTTTTCTGATCGATGTTTTAGCGTCGGCGATGCTGATCGGTAGCCAGTAATTTTTTTTAGGTTCGCCGCAGGTTTTTATAGCGTCGTGTACCCCCATATATTATCTAATAAAGGTTTAACCCCCTTGATCCCCGACCAGGTAACCCTTTCATCGCCTAGCACCGCCGTCACTAAGCGATAATTTTTCTGATCGATGTCTTAGCGTCGGTGATGCTGATCGGTAGCCAGTAATTTTTATTAGGTTCGCCGCAGGTTTTTATAGCGTCGGGTACCCCCATATATTACCTAATAAAGGTTTAACCCCCTTGATCGCCCCCCAGGTAACCCTTTCACCCCCTATCACCACTGTCACTAAGCGATAATTTTTCTGATCGCTGTCTTAGCGTCGGTGATGCAGATCGGTAGCCAGTAATTTTTTTTAGGTTCGCCGCAGGTTTTTATAGCGTCAGGTACCCCAATATATTACCTAATAAAGGTTTAACCCCCTTGATCGCCCCCCAGGTAACCCTTTCACCCCGTATCACCACTGTCGCTAAGCGATCATTTTTCTGATCGCTGTCTTAGCGTCGGTGATGCAGATCGGTAGCCAGTAATTTTTTTTAGGTTCGCCGCAGGTTTTTATAGCGTCAGGTACCCCCATATATTATCTAATAAAGGTTTAACCCCCTGATCGCCCCCAGGTAACCCTTTCACCCCCTATCACCACTGTTGCTAAGCGATCGTTTTTATGATCGTTGTCTTAGTGTCGGTGATGCAGATCGGTAGCCAGTAATTTTTTTTTAGGTTCGCCGTCAGGTTTTTATATAGCGTCAGGTACCCCCATATATTACCTAATAAAGGTTTTAACCCCCTAATTGCCCCTAGTTAACCCTTTCACCAGTAATCACCATATAAGTGTTACGGGTGACGCTGGTTAGTTAGTTTGCTTTTTATAGTGTCAGGGCACCCGCCGTATATAACCCAATAAAGGTTTAACCCCCTGATTGCCCGGCGGGTGATATCAATTAGGTTTTAGCGTCAGAGAGGGTCTGCGTCACACCCCAGGCAGCGTCAGGTTAGTGCCAGTAACGCTAACACCCACGCGTGAAGCATACACCCCCCTTAGTGGTATAGTATCTGAACAGATCAATATCTGATCTGATCAGATCTATACTAGCGTCCCCAGCAGTTTAGGGTTCCCAAAAACGCAGTGTTAGCGGAATCAGCCCAGATACCTGCTAGCACCTGCGTTTTGCCCCTCCGTCCAGCCCAGGCCACCCAAGTGCAGTATCGATCGATCACTGTCACTTACAAAACACAACACACATAACTGCAGCGTTCGCAGAGACAGGCCTGATCCCTGCGACTCCAGTGCTGTAGGAGGTGATTTCGCCACCACAGTTAAAAAAAAAAAAGCATATATGCCAAAGCATTGGGGCAGCAGGGGCGGAGGAGCGATTTTGCTCCTAATGCCGCGTACATACAGTCGAAATTCCAACGGAGGCTTGCCCGTGGAAAAGTCTGACCATGTATACGCGGCATAACTTTTACGGGAAGATGCCCCCATGCTTCGGCATATATAAATGGTGCATGTATGCCCATCATTAGAAGTGGGTGGATGAAGGGCGGTATTCTAATGGTGGGCATACCCACCGATCAATCTTTTTTTTTCGTTCAACCAACAGGCTGCATGAAAAAAAAGATTACAATACATGTCCAACAAGGACCAGCAACGTACTGGTATGTTGCTGGACTTTGAATGTTTATACCAGAATGATGCCTGCGGGTTTAGGTATCATCTTGGTATCATTCTTTTCAGCCAGCAGCCGGCTTTCATGTAAAAGCAATCCTAGTGGATAACTAGCCTCTGGACTGCTTTTACAAGCAGTGGGAGGGAATGTCCCCCCCGGATATAAAAAGCGCCATTGGGAAATTGGGAAAGCATTTTATCACACCGATCTTGGTGTGGTCAGATGCTTTGAGGGCAGAGGAAAGATCTAGGGTCCAATAGACCCCAGTTTAAAAAAAAAAGAGTACCTGTCATTACCTATAGCTATCATAGGGGATATTTACATTCCCTGAGATAACAATAAAAATGATAAAAAAAAAATATGGAAGCAACAGTTTAAAAATAAAATAAAAAAGCAAAATAATAATAAAAAAAAAAAAAAAAAAGCACCCCTGTCCTGCCCTGCTCTTGCCCAATGGCGAACGCAAGCGTCGGTCTGGCGTCATATGTAAACAGCAATTGCACCATGCATGTGAGGTATCACCGCGAAGGTCAGATCGAGGGCAGTAATTTTAGCAGTAGACCTCCTCTGTAAATCTAACGGGGTAACCTGTAAAGGCTTTTAAAGGCTTTTAAAAATGTATGTAGTTTGTCGCCAATGCGCGTTTGTGCGAAATTTTAAAGCATGTCGTGTTTGGTATCTCTGTACTCGGCCTAAGATCATCTTTTTTATTTCATCAAACATTTGGGCAATATAGTGTGTTTTAGTGCATTAAAATTAAAAAAATGCGTTTGAAAAATCGCTGCGCAAATACTGTGTAAGAAAAAAAAATGCAACACCCACCATTTTATTCTGTAGGGCCTTTGCTTTAAAAATATATATAATGTTTGGGGGTTCAACATAATTTTCTTGCAAAAAAAAATATGTTTTCATGTAAACAAAAAGTGTCAAAAAGGGCTTTGTCTTCAAGTGGTTAGAAGAGTGGATGTAAGCTTCCTAATGTTGTGTATAAAATGCCAGAACAGTTCAAAACCCCCCAAATGACCCCATTTTGGAAAGTAGACACCCCAAGCTATATACTGAGAGGCATGTCGAGTCCATGGAATATTTTATATGTTGACACAAGTTGCGGAAAAAAGACAATTTTTTTATTTTTTTTTTGCACAAAGTTGTCACTAAATGATATATTGCTCAAACATGCCATGGGCATATGTGGAATTACACCCCAAAATACATTCTGTTGCTTCTCCTGAGTACGGGGATACCACATGTGTGAGACTTTTTGGGAGCCTAGCCGCGTACGGGACCCCAAAAACCAATCACCGCCTTCAGGCTTTCTAAGGGTGTAAATTTTTGATTTCACTTCTCACTGCCTATCACAGTTTCGGAGGCCATGGAATGCCCAGATGGCACAAAACCCCCCCAAATGACCCCATTTTGGAAAAGTGACACCCCAAGCTATTTGCTGAGAGGTATTGTGAGTATTTTGCAGATCTCGCTTTTTGTCACAAAGTTTTGAAAATTGAAAAAAAAAAAAAAATGTTCTTTCTTCATTTTCAAAAAAAAAAGGGAGCTGTAAAATACTCACCATGCCTCTCAGCAAACAGCTTGGGGTGTCTACTTTCCAAAATGGGGTCATTTGGGGGGGTTTTGTGCTATTTTGGCATTTTATGGCCTTCGAATGTGGTATCCCCGTACTCAGGAGAAGCAGCAAAATTTATTTTGGGGTGCAATTCCACATATAACCATGGCATGTGTGAGCAATATATCATTTAGTGACAACTTTTTGTAATTTATTTTTTTTTTTGTCATTATTCAATCACTTGGGACAAAAAAAAAAATATTCAATGGGCTCAACAGGCCTCTCAGCAATTTCCTTGGGGTGTCTACTTTCTAAAATGGGGTCATTTGGGGGGGGGGGGGGGTTGTGCTATTTTGGCATTTTATGGCCTTCAAAACTGTGATAGGTAGTGAGGAGTGAAATCAAAAATTTACACCCTTAGAAATCCTGAAGGCGGTGCTTAGTTTCCGGGGTCCCGTACGTGGCTAGGCTCCTAAAAAGTCCCACACATGTGGTATCCCCGTACTCAGGAGAAGCAGCAGAATGTATTTTGGGGTGCAATTCCACATATAACCATGGCATGTGTGAGCAATATATCATTTAGTGACAACTTTTTGTAATTTTTTTTTTTGTACAGAAAATGTACCCTAGTTTGTAAACGCTATAACTTTTGCGCAAACCGATAAATATACGCTTATTGACATTTTTTTTACTAAAGACATGTGGCTGAATACATTTTGGCCTAAATGTATGACTAAAATTGAGTTTATTCGATTTTTCTTATAACAAAAAGTAGAAAATATCATTTTTTTTCAAAATTTTCAGTCTTTTTCCGTTTATATCGCAAAAAATAAAAATCGCAGAGGCAATCAAATACCATTAAAAGAAAGCTCTATTTGTGGGAAGAAAAGGACGCAAATTTCGTTTGGGTACAACATTGCATGTCCGCACAATTAACAGTTAAAGCAGCGCAGTGCAAAATTCTGAATTCACCTCTGGTCCTTTAGCTACCAAATGGTCCGGGGCTTAAGTGGTTAAAGTGAAACAATACCTTTTTTCACTTCTAGGGTGTAGTGGGGGGTCAGGGGCTGTAGTGGGGGTGTCAGGAGCTGTGGTTGAGGTCTCAGGGGCTGTAGTGGGGGTGTCAGGGGCACACTGGAACAGGGCGGGCTATGCTCTCGGAGCTTCAGCTCCTTCTACTGTAAAATGTCTGTACAGTACTTGTGAGGCACTTTACATACACTCGCAGGTATGTCCTTACTCGCGAGTATATGTAAAGTGAGTGTACTTAAAGCGGGGTATGCCTGTATACTAGGACCAATTTAGAAAGGAGCCAATTAACCTACCAGCATGTCTTTGGAGTGTGGGAGGAAACCCATGCAGGCACCGGGAGGACATGCAAACACCATGCAAGTTGTGCCATGGTCGGGATTTGAACCAACAACCTGAGTGCTGCCAGGCAGAAGTGCTAACCACCTTGCCACTGTGCTGCCCATACCAATGGGCTCCTTGTACTGCTTCAGCGTCCACCTGACAGAGCTGTGTTGCACAGAGACTACAAAGTACTAATACCAAGTCAAACTCATCAGTCAGCTTTTTCTTACACTGTTCAGTCACAGAGTGGGGGTGGGGAAGAGATAAGCTATACCCATGTACCTGAAAGTGAAACTGCAACAGATAAAAAACATGTCTTCTGTCCTGCCCGACAGGTACTGCATGCAGAGCTGGGTAAACCTAAGTACTGGGTGACACAAATACAAATCATTTGGCAGGTAAACAACTTATTTATAACCATTCCATCTGTGTATTTAGCTATTTGCCTGGAGTTCAGCTTTTAAAGTGGAACTTTAGTCCTAAAATTAAGTCCTGCTAGATGACTTCAGGCTGACCCCTTTTGCAGGTATAGCTATGTAAAACATCAAAAATAGGTGCTTATACTGTTTAAAATCCAGTAATATACTGTCTCACCCTGCTCTGCACATGCTCAGTTGCTATCTATTTTTAGGCACTGCCGAGTTTGTAGAAGGCCGATCTGCTGACAGCCTTAACCACTTCAGCCACGGAAGGATTTACCCCCTTAATGACCAGGCCATTTTTTTTGCGATACGGCACTGTGTTACTTTAACCGACAATTGCACGGGCATGCGACGCTGTACCCAAATAAGATTGATGTCCTTTTTTTCCCACAAATAGAGCTTTCTTTTGGTGGTATTTGATCATCTCTGCAACCAACAATTTTGTAAAAAAAAACAATTTTTTACTTTTTGCTATAACACATAGCCAAAAAAAATGTAAAAATTAATGTATTCATCAATTTAGCACAATATGTATTTTGCTACATATTGTTTATAATTTTTTTTCTTCAATAAGCGTATAATAATTGGTTTAGTTATAGAGTGTACAAAATAGGGAATAGATTTATGGCATTTTTATTATTATAATTTTTTTTTCTTCTAGTAATGGCGGTGATTTTTAGCAGGACTGCGACATTGCGGCGGACAGATCGGACACTTTTGACACTTTTTTGGGACCAGTGACATTTATACTGAGATCTTTGCTATAAAAAATGCACCGATTACAGTATAAATGACACTGGCAGGGAAGGGGTTAATACTAAGGGGTGATCAAGGGGTTAAGTGTTCCCTAGGGAGGTGTTACTAACTGTGGGGGGAGAGGACTACGCTCCATGACTGGTCCCGAAGTCTTCAAGGACCTGTCATGTGTTCCAGAAGACTTCATGAGGGAAGGGGGAAGGAGAACTTCTGCTTCCATTCGCCTAAGGCGTCCTCCCCAAAAGCTCAGTTTCACAAACAGGAGCCGAGAAGGAGGCTCTTAAAGCAGAACTTCCACTTTTGGGTGGAACTCCGCTTTAAAGCGGAGGTTCACCCAAAATCACAACTACAGTGTAACACAACCACTGCAATATGTACATGATCCTAAGGCACAATATTTTTTTTTCTCATATGTAAATACCTTAATATTGCCTTTCTAAAGCAACTTCCGGGATTCTCCTCCCGTGGGAGTAGGCGTTTCTAAGCCTTTCCCCGTTGCCGCAGTGTTTTCTGGGAGCACTGTGTCATGCTTCCCAAGATACATAGTGGGACTCGTGCGGCGAAATCTCGAGAGATTATACATATCACGTGACGCGTGATGCCGGTCACGTGACGAGGGCGTCTCTAATAGCGCCATTTTAAAAAAGGGCATGCAGGTAAATTGCCATTCTCGAGAGAATGAGTGGTGAATGCTGGGAGATCAGCATTCACCGCTTCCAGGAAGAGATTGCTTGTGGGCTTCACAATGCCCACAAGCAAAATGGAAACCCCTTCACATGGATTTTATAACTCCTTCTTTGCCGAGAAAACGGAAAGCGGTTATATACAGCTACCAAAGAAGTGAGTGTACCTTAATATTGTTATACCACAGTGAATGCTGAAAAAAAAAAAAAGTTTGGCCGCGGAACCCCCCGCTTTGAGTACACTTTTCAGGAGTAAAAGATGGAGGCTTTCACTGCTGATCCCTTCTTCCAAAATGTTGGGTGCCAGCCTGACATGCTAACTCTGACTTCAATAACTAAAGCTCACCAAATACCAGTAGAATTTTGTTCCCAACTGTTCATTTCGGATCATTCAATTTTCTAATGGTTAGTGCAGTCAAACTGACTTTTGTTTTCGACTGCAGTGATGAAAAAATTTGATTCGGGCAGGATGGAATTTTTTTTTTCAAATGAATGAAATTCGAACTGTAAATGTGGTTTTCTTTCAGGAAAAATCTTACATACTGTAGTGAAACCTGTTCATTACATCTGGGATTCTTTTCGAAAAGCATTTCTGCATGAAATGGTGATGATTTTACTATGTTGGAATTAAAATCTTACTGTTTATGGTTAGCTTTACAGTCATTGACCCAGAACAATTAAGCAGATATGCTATGTGCAGTTATGGCCTTATTTCAACTTTCCTGACCTGCATACTTGTTCTGGGCTACTAGCCAGCAAAAGCACTTCCCATACTTTTGTCATGACATGTTTACTTTAAAATTACATATTAAGTTGAAATACATATCATAAAAGGAGTGTAGTCATATGTCACAACAATGCATTAAAAAAATATATACGTGGGTAGAATATCTTTTGCATGCGAGTTTACATATCCCCTTTGGGAACAGCAGACAGCTATAATAATCTGATAGAGGCTCTAAACCTTCCCAATTCAAATAATACAACAGGAAGTGAGGAGAAATCTTCTGAATGGGGTCAAAAAATGTTATTGAGTTTTTAACCTCTTCTCACTCTATCCAAACTAAATGAAATGTTTTGGCTGGAGTTCCACTTATATGTGAATCTATAATAAGCATTATAAAGCAGATTGCAGCAATGCAGAATTCACTTTCACTTTTTACAATCACGCTGCCTTTGCCAAGTAATCAGTAGTAGAAGATTAATGACTCTGTTTAAGGATCCTTCTTCCTAAAGCCCAGTAAGCAGATCACGCATGAAACTACATGCAAATAAAAATTGTTCTACTAAGCTTTGCGATTAGCTGGGAAAACCACAGGTTGCAGGGAAACGCACATACCACAGTTACTAAAACGGAAAGGATAGAAATGTATTTGTTTATTAAGCTGCAATGTTTAAAGCTGCCAATATATCTTGGAAATAAAACATGAATTGCCTTTCTAAAAATTCCTCTAAGTCCAAGGATGTAAATCGAAGAAAACCATGTAAGAAAAAAAGAAAAAAAATCATACATGGTCAGTAAAACTCACCCATCGTTAGGTTGACTTCTGAGTAGTGATGAGCCGAACACCCCCGGGTTCGGTTCGCACCAGAACCCGCGAACGGACCGGAAGTTCGAACGAACATTAGAACCCTATTAAATACAATGGATGCGAACGTTCGAATTCTAAAGTGCTAATTATAACAACTATTATGCATGTTATTGTCCTAAAAAGGGTTTGGGAACCCGGGTTCTGCACCAGGGGACATGTATCAATGCAAAAAGAAGTTTTAAAAACGGTCGTTTTTCGGGAGCAGTCATTTTAATGATGCATAAAGTGAAAAAAAAAAAGTCAAATATTCCTTTAAATATCGTACCTGGGGGGTGTCTAAAGTATGCCTGTGAAGTGCCACGTGTTTCCCGTGTTTAGAACTGTCCCTGCACAAAATGACACTTCTAAAGGAAAAAAAAGCCATTTAAAACTGCTTGCGGCTTTAATGTAATGTCTGGTCCCGGTAATATGGATGAAATTCTTTAAGAAAAATGGCATAGCTACCCCATGACCCCCCCCCCCCTACCCCAGCCCATTACCAGCCCCTTTGGGTCTTGTATGGATATTAAGGGGAACCCCGCACATAAAATAAAAAAGGCCCTATATACTCTGAACAGCCGTATACAGGCGGTGCATACAAGACAGGGACTGTAGGTTTGTTCTTATGTAGAATCTGTTTGTAATTTTGAACAGGTACATTGTTGAAGTGTAGCTCCAGCCCAAAAATCTATTTTTAAACTTTTTGGAAAACATAGGTAAGGGTTATCACCCCTGTAACATTTGTTTTGCTGTCTGTGCCCCTGTTCAGAACATTTCACCTCACTTTCCGTCCCAATGACAACTGTTTTTGAAATGTGGTGTTTTTCTTGAAACAAGGATTGCTGATAAAGCATCAGTACAGAGGAGACACCTTTCTCCCATATTTATTCTTACAGGAGAGAATTTTCCTTCCTAGTGGTAGATTTCCTCTCACTTCCTGTTGTCTTCTTGCGTTTGCAAGTAGGAGTCGTTTGTAAGTTGGATGTTTGAAAGTAGGGACCTGCCGTATATACTCTGCAGAAATAGGCCCCTTAGTTGTTGGTGTTGGCACAACACTGTAAGCACTCACAGTTACTCTTGGTTGGTGCTGGAACGCCCTGCTGTCAACTATTATATCAGGAATTTTAATTACATATAATTGTTGAACAGTGGTAGTAAAAATTGGGCCTTTGATGGTGGTGCTGGTGCCACAACACTGTAAGCCCTGACAGTTACTCTTGGTGGGTGCAGCAATGGGCCCTGCTGTGAATTATTAGATCAAGAATTGTAATTACATGCCCCTGTTGAACAGGGGCTGAAAAATTGGGCCTTAGGCACTGGTGGCACAACACTGCAACCCCTCACAGATACTGTACTTGGAGCACAGCAATGAGCCCTGTTGCAAAGTATTGCTTCAAAAATTGTAATGACACGCCCCTGTTAAACAGGGGCTGAAAAATTGGGCCTTAGGCACTGGTGGCACAACACTGCAACTCCTCACAGATACTGTACTTGGAGCACAGCAATGAGCCCTGTTGCAAAGTATTGCTTCAAAAATTGTAATTACACGCCCCTGTTAAACAGGGGCTGAAAAATTGGGCGTTAGGCACTGGTGGCGGCACCCATAAACAAAAATGATCTTCCAAGCTATCATCATCAATCGTATCATTGAGGACTCGGAGGAGGAGGATAGGCAGTCAACATAACAGCACAGGCACTCAGCATCAGCATCAGTCTTGAAGGGATGTGACATTTTAAAATCAATTAGTCTGTTATATCAGCATCAGGTGTGTGGTAGCTGGTGGTGATCCAAGACTGGTTCATCTTGATGAAAGTCAGTCGATCAACCGAGTCGGTGGACAGGCGCACCCTGTGATCCGTGACAAATCCTCCAGCAGCACTGAATGTGCGTTCCGAAAGAACGCTGGATGCAGGACAGGCCAGTAGCTCAATTGCATACTGTGCAAGCTCTGGCCAGTGATCCATCCTCAAGACCCAGTAAGCCAGAGGATTTTCGGTGGGGAAGGTGTCCAAGTATGACCTTGCCCCTAGATATTCCTGCACCATGTTTATCAGACGCTGGCGATGGTTGCTGGAACCAATCATACTTTGGGGCTGCGGACTAAAGAATTGTCTGAACGCATCGGTCAGACGGCCACCTTCCCCACCGCTCCTTCTTTGACTGGCCGAAGCCTCAGCAACTCGTTGTCCAGGACCAGGAGTTTGCAACCTCCCAGTCTCTGGGAACGCGTTGCACAGACCTTTCTGCAAGGCCTCCCGGAGTTGTCTCATCCTCTGCTCCCTCTGCGACGGTAACATAAGGTCCGCAACCTTACCCTTGTACCGTGGATCAAGGAGAGTGGCCAGCCAGTAATGGTCCCTCTCCTTGATCCGAAGAATACGAGGATCCTTCCGCAGACTTTGCAGGATCAGGGAGGCCATGCAGCGTAGGTTTGCTGAGGCATTCGCTCCGGAGTCCTCTGGGTCACTAAGGACGACATGATCCGCAGCCACCTCCTCCCAGCCACGTACAAGTCCACTGGTTTCTTGGGACTGTAAATCATCCCTAAAAGACTGCTGCTGATGATGCTGAGTGCCAGCCTCCACCTCCATGCTGACACAATCCTCCTCCTCCTCCTCCTCCTCCTCCTCTTCCTGTGCGATGGGTGGGACAGAAGGAACACTGTCTGGGTAAAGGGGGCCTTGAGAGGCAAGGAAGTCCTCCTCTTCCTGCCTCTGTTCTGCCTCAAGTGCCCTGTCCATTATTCCACGCAGCGTGTGCTCCAACAGGTGGACAAGAGGTACAGTGTCACTGATGCATGCACTGTCACTGCTCACCATCCTCGTGGCCTCCTCAAATGGTGCCAGGACAGTGCATGCATCCCTGATCATGCCCCACTGGCGTGGAGAAAAAAAACCAAGCTCCCCTGACCCTGTCCTGGTGCCGTAGTCGCACAGGTACTCATTGATGGCCCTCTGCTGCGTGTGCAGCCGCTGCAGCATGGCCAACGTTGAGTTCCACCTGGTGGGCATGTCACATATAAGGCGGTTCTTGGGCAGGTTCAACTCCTTTTGCAGCTCAGCCAGGCGAGCACTGGCATTATAAGATCTGCGGAAATGCACACAGACTTTCCTGGCCTGCCTCAGGACATCCTGTAAGCCCGGGTACCTGCCCAAGAACCGCTGCACCACCAGGTTAAGGACGTGAGCCACACAGGGCACATGGGTCAGTTGTCCCTGTCGGAGGGCGGAGAGGAGGTTGGTGCCATTGTCGCAAACCACCATTCCTGGCTTAAGCTGGCGTGGCGTCAACCACCTCTCGGCCTGGCCCTGCAGAGCAGACAGGACCTCTGCCCCAGTGTGGCTTCTGTCCCCCAAACACACCAGCGCAAGCACGGCATGGCATCTTTTTGCCTGCGTACTTGCGTAGCCCCGTGAACGGCTACGGAGCACCGCTGGTTCATAGGACAAACCACAGGAAGAGGCCATGGAGGAAGAAGAAGAGGAGGGGGTGGAGGAGAGAGGTGTGTCACAACCAGTAGTAGCATTTTGGAGGCGTGGCGGTGGGACAACCTCCAACACTACTGCACCTTGTCCTGAATCCTTCCCAGCTGCCAAAAGAGTGACCCAATGGGCCGTGAAAGAAAGGTAACGTCCCTGTCCATGCCTGCTGGACCATGAGTCAGCGGTAATATGCACCTTACCGCTGACCGCCCTGTCCAGCGAGGCCAAGACATTGCCTTCCACATGCCGGTAGAGAGCCGGAATAGCCTTCCGTGAGAAAAAGTGGCGTTTGGGAACCTGCCACTGAGGAACCGCACATTGCACAAACTCACGGAAGGGGGCCGAGTCTACCAACTGAAAAGGCAGCAGTTGAAGCGCTAGCAATTTAGCCAAGCTAGCATTCAACCGCTGGGCATGTGGATGGCTGGGAGTGAACTTCTTTCGACGGTCCAGCAGCTGGGGCAGGGAAATTTGCCTGCTAGAATCGGACGTCGGTGTACTGCTAGCAGAGTGGGCGCAAGTACTTGGCTGTGACACACCTAATTCTACACCTTCATTCCTCTCAGTGCATGTTTCAGAGAGGACTGAAGTTATAGTGGGGTTGGAGATCCCAGCTGATGCGGTGCAAGGAGAGGTCCGCTTTGTTCTTTGGTGTGGGTCTTTGAGGTAGGCTTGCCAACGAGCTGCATGGCAGGTCAACATATGTCTGGTCAGGCATGTGGTACCCAAGCGGCTGATGTTTTGGCCACGCGATATACGCTTGAGACATATGTTGCAAACAGCAGCTGTGCGATCTGATGCACTAGCCTCAAAAAAGGCCCACACCAAAGAACTTTTTGAATGACGGGCAGAGGCAGCGCCCTGCACAGGCGGAGCTCTGCGGTGTGATTCCGTCGGTGTACTGCCCTTACGCTGGCCACCAAAGGGCATCCTGCCTCGTTGGAGATGTGCCTCCTCCTCATCCTCCTCCTCCTCCTCTCTCCTATTAGGCACCCACGTGGAGTCATTGACCTCATCATCCCCTCCCTCCTCATCACTGGAGCCAATCTGGCAGTATGCTGCAGCTGCTGGAACATGACTGCCAGATTGGTGTCCTTCTTGAGCATCCCCTCTGTCTGCTCTCACGCTACTGCCTTCCTCTAGCTGGGTTTCATCATCAGACCCTTCGAAACGCTGGGCATCCTCCTGGAGCATGTACCCAACACTGTGCTGAAACAGTTCGGGGGACTCCTCAGGAGGAGGACATGGTGGGTCTAGGGAAGGAGTGACTGATGATTTGTCTGACATTGATACCAGGGAAGACGACGCTTTGGCAGCTGCTTTTCCAGTACCCTGAGCCTGGGTGAGAGAGGATGAGGAGGAGGAGGAGGGCTTGGTCATCCACTCTACCAAGTCTTCGGCATGATGTGGCTCAACATGTCCAGCTGCCGAAAAGAAGGACAAGCGTGTCCCATGGCCATGTGCTGATGACAATGCACCGCGTCCACGACCAGCACTGTTGCCCCCAGACACAGAGCCTGCTTGCCCTCTTTTATTGCCTCCTGACTGTCTGCCTCTCCTTGTTTGCCTTCCAGACATTCTAATAGATGGCCTGCAGGGAGATGGGAAAAAAGCAATAAGGGCTACCTTCAGGTGTCCTTCTCTGTCCCTGGAAACAAGGACTTGCAGAGTGAAAGAAAAAAAACACTCTCCCTACCTACAGTTTTCTGTCCCTAGAAAAAATGTTTTTTTTAATCACAATATAGCACAAGGAAAATTAACTCACTGTCCTTACAGGTCCCTGGAAACAAGGACTTGCAGAGTGAAAGAAAAAAAACACTCTCCCTACCTACAGTTTTCTGTCCCTAGAAAAAAATGTTTTTTTTAATCACAATATAGCAAAAGGACAATTCACTCACTGTCCTTCCAGGTCCCTGGAAACAAGGACTTGCAGAGTGAAAGAAACTGACACTGTCCCTACCTAGAGTTTTCTGTCCCTGGAATAAATGTTTTTTTCAGCACAATATAGCACAAGGACAATTAACTCACTGTCCTTACAGGTCCCTGGAAACAAGGACTTGCAGAGTGAAAGAAAAAAAATACTCTCCCTACCT